>CM066985.1:117336517-118638684 GCA_033977485.1 Hydrangea macrophylla | reverse complement strand
ACTTTTGAAGCACATTTTAGAACTTTACGATCAGTGTTCTAAAAATCCCTAGGCGGTAGGGCGGGCCGCAAGGAGGGGGCCTAGGCGGAGGCCTAGTATTTTAAAGCAAAATTAATAATACAGGGACAATTCTAATAGACTAATATGAAGAAGAAAAAAAAGTCACATTATCAAATATCAACAATGTAATTTAAATTCTTGCTTACCAACAAACTAAGCTTCCAACTCTTCTTCTCCATATTGCTCCAACACTTTCTCTCCATCAGACTCAAACTCATACTCCTCATCACCCTCTTCTTCTGTATCCTCATCAGATACAAAATCGACTTCATGAAGTTCTCTTACTCCAACATTTCTACCACTTCTCCGAGGCTCCTAAGACATTATCTGCTCCCGATGCCTCTCGCACGACCACACACACTCTCTCGCACGACACACAGTGTCGCACACACACTGTCACTCGCACACACACAGCCACACATTGGAGCAGAGAGTGAGAGAGAACAAGCAAGGACTAACTACTAAGAAGCCCTAATTTGAATTCAAAAATCCTAAGCAAGGTCAAGGTGCGTACCTCAGTGTCTCTCGGCTTCTCTTCTTCTTTGGTTTCTCTTCTTCTTTGGCTAGTCGTGACTCGTGAGTCGTCTTCACTCTCTCTCTCTCTCTCTCTCTCTCTCTCTCTCTCTCTCTCTCAATCTTGGTATTCAATTGAAAGAACGACTGTGGTGTGGTGGTTTAGGGGATTATTAGGGTTTTGCCCTTTTTATTATTTCAAGTAAATGACAATTCCACCCCTAGGCCTCCTGGGTTGCCTAGGCCTCTTGGGCCGCCTAGGCCTCCTAGGCCGACCTAGGAGGCCTAGGTCGGGCCTAGACCAGGCCTAAATCCCTGTGGGATTTTTGCAAGGATTAGGTGAAAATCCAGACGTTGGGCAAGGCCTAGGAGGATTTTTAGAACACTGTTTACGATGCACTTCTAAATTCTAACCTCATATGTGACGCCTAAGGAACTGTAGGATGGTATAGGCATTCTTCTATTTTTTTTCCCTTTATCATCTATTAATGAGTAACGAGGCATTGATTCTCATTCTTTTCCCTTACACATCCTACTTTGATAATCTTGATTCTAGGTCCAATCAAGGCCTAGGTTCAGCAACCTAAAGGCACTAGACCACCCAATTTAACATCCACATTTAGTTTTGACAGCCCAAAAACTCGTCCCTTCCATTGCTTAATCAATTGCCAATCAAACAAAGTCATGTTCACTTCACATTCATAAGCCTCAATTCATCGGCATATTAAACTCTTAATATGTGACAGACTCGCAAAGTTAATTCCTTAGACTAGTCCTGCATCGGTACGTCTATTCCTTTTTAATCAGCTCATCCACATTCAGCCATTTGACTGATTGACCAAAAAAACACTTAGTCACAAAGCATCAAGAAGATTATGTAAGGAAGAAACAACAAAAGTAGTATGTTTGTTAGTAGATACATGAGTAGCATTCTAAGGCATGAAGATTGTGTGTATACAATTGTGCATAAGATAATAACCACAAGAATAGTACCTCATACGTAAAAGGGCCTTCTATGGTATCCAAGTCATGAGTTCCAATTGCAACAAGGGTTCTTCGCCTGGAAAAAAAAAAAGTTTTTTTTACTTTTTTTGTTTGGAAACTAGAGTTCATTAATTAAAACCAAAGGACAAACATTACAAGAAAAAGAAAAAAACAAAACAAAAATAATAAGAAGAAGCACAAAAATAACAAGAACAAACCAAACCAAACCAAAACCAAACCAACCTAAGCCTTGTGTCCCAATCAATTGGGGTTGGCGGCTGTATGAATCATTTTTCTCCATTCTGCACGATCAAGAGCTATATACTCATTTAATTATATATATTCACATATTGTTGCACTACATACTCCCAGGTCAGTCTAAGTCTGCCTCTCCCTCTAACCATTCCAAGCACTACGATCTCATCACTCTTTCGCACGGGTGCATGTATAGGTCTTCGTTACACGTGGCCGAACCATCTAAGTCTATTCTCCCTCAACTTATCCTCAATCTGTGTCACTCCTACAGTCTCTCAAATGTACTCATTTCTAATTCTATCTTTCCTAGTCTTACCACGCATCCATCTTAGCATCCTCATCTCAGCTACGCTTACTTTGCTAATGTGTTGTTTCTTAGTTGCCCAACACTCTGTCCCGTAGATCATAGCTGGCCTAATAGCTGTCCTATAAAATTTCCCTTTCAATTTTGCTGGTATTCTCCCGTCACATAATACTCCGGAAGCGCTCCTCCACTTAAGCCAGCCTACTTTAATTCTATGGGTCATGTCATCACCAATTTCTCCATCTCTACTGATCATTGAACCTAGATAGCGAAAGTGTTCCCTCTTTAGGATCTCCTGATCTTCGATCTTCACTGCTTCGTTGTCTCTACTTCCACTATTACTAAAACTACATTCCATGTATTTCGTTTTCGTCCTACTTATATTTAGCCTCTTAGTCTCCAGTGCTTCTCTACAAGTTTCCAGTTTAGTGTTGAGTCCCCCTCCAGTCTCATCAACTAAGACAATATCATCTGTGAACAACATACACCATGGGACCTCGTCTTAGAAGTGTCTAGTCAATTCATCCATAATTAGGGTGAATATATAATGGCTCAAGGCTGACTCTTGGTGCAAGCTTACTGTAATTGGGAATTCACTTGTTTCTCTGGCCGATGATCTAATTGTAGTAACCGATTCATCATACATATCATTCACCACGTTAATATAACCCTTGGTCACTCCCTTCTTCTCTAGCACCCACCAAATTAAATCTCTAGGCACCATATCATAAGCTTTCTCTAAATTAATAAAAACCATATGTAAATCTTTTTTCTTCTCTCTATACTTTTCCATTAGTCTCCTAAGTAAAAATTGCTTCCATAGTTGACCTCCCAGGCATAAATCCAAACAAATTTTCTGACACTGATGTTGCGCCTCTTAAGCGATACTCCATCACTCTCTCCCACAACTTCATTGTATGGCTCATCAACTTAGTACCTCTATAGTTGTTGCATTGTTGTACATCTCCTTTATTCTTATATATAGGCACTAGAATGCTCTTCCTCCACTCATTAGGCATTTTTCTAGTCATTAAAATCCTATTAAAAAAGCACAAGGTACAAAAGTTGGGGATCCAGAGGAAGCCAAAGAAACCACTCCGCAAACTGCAAGAAAAACCAACCACCACGCCACAGAGACCGCCGCGTGGAGAGAACCAGAACCCAGGGCTACTTCAACCTTGAAGACGATAGAGACCACCTAAAGAATGAAGGTGACACAAAACTGAGCCCGAAAAAGTGAAGAAACTTCACTCAAGGGAGCAACCAAAGTTGCTAGAAAAGCTTCCGTGGTAGCAAAAGCTACACTATGAAAGGCAGCACAGCAGTAGCAGAAGAGAAGCAAAAAGCCACCAACCATATCCCAATGTTGACCAAATCTAATCTACTATTTCAAGACTGGTCTAGCCAATATCTAACTTCTTGAACCCAAAGAGAACACAAGGAGGAGCAAACAAAGGCATAGAAACTGAAAAATGGAAAAAAATCCCAAGCAAAACCTTCACAAAGGAAGGAGGAAGCCTTCCCAGAGGAAGGGGGAAACCTTCACAAAAGAAGGAAAGCAAATAAAGCAATGGGCAAATGGAGGTGGAAGGTGAGAGGGGGGCTAGTCAAGCAGAAGGGGGAAGGGGAAAAGGGGGGCAACTAGGGTAAAAACAAGACCATCGCTTCTCTCTCTAGAAATCTAGAGAGAGAAGCTCTCAACTCTCCATTTGAGTGCGGCTGAGATGTGTATTTTATCTAAAAACAGAAGTTGTAAGTGTCTATACTGTATACTGAAGGATTGCATGAAATTTGCAGAGAAAGAAATGAAAACATAACTAAGACCGGAAGACAAACAAAAGAAAACAACCAATACAAGGAAATGTGCGGCTAAGAATATCAACAAAATATTCATAGCACTAGTATAAAAATAAAAAGAAAAAAAGAAAGGAAATCCAACAGCAATAGAATGTGCCTATTTGGATCCTTTATACAACTCCTAGGTCAGACAAAATTTGACTATGCGGGTAATTTCTTTGCTGTGAACTTATGGAAAAGACACTAATTGAACCAAGAAAAAAGAAGTAACAATGTATCATATAACTAAATGGGACAGCATCATCAACTGACGAAAAAGCTCTGAATACTATTAATCAAGTTATCCATTATAATTCACTATGAATGTTTAAAGTTAACGTACCAAATTTGCATAGGTCTCAGAACTATTAATCAAGTTATCCATAATAATTCACTTTGAATGTTTAAAGTTCACAGATCAAATTTGCATCAAGAGTAAGATCAAAACCATAATGGACAATAAATAACAGGTCAAGCTAGATTTATGATTGAAACCATAAGTTCGAAGTGTTACCGGCAGATATTCTGATGGAGCCTATCTTGAAGTTCAATAAAACTGTTATATCTTGCTTCATCAAATGTTATACCTCTTAAAACAGCACAAACAATGTAGGGACGAATCTTAGATGTCTGCACGGAAAAATATGCATAAATGTAATCAGGGAAAACTTAAAGAATAACCAATTATCAATGAGTTAACTTATGGCAAATGAAAACCTTTCACATAGCCATCGTCGCTTTTGAGATACATACCTCTGGTTTTACATGCATTTTAAGAACAGAATCCGTGCTAATATTAGTCATCGTATATTTAGGTATTTGATCCTGCCCGTTAAATATGCGCAGGGCTTGAACAAGCCCTTCAAGGCACAGCAAGTCATATCTGTACACAAACAAAATGGTGTGGTTATCATTGACCTTGTTTCTCCATTTTTTGTCATAGCTAAAGATTGCCTGCAACTTGTTGACAGTGAAAATATTTGAATTCATACTTTGAGCAACTAACCCTTAAATTTCCTCAGAATTTAAAGCAAACCAAAAGTTTATACAAGAACAACACAAAATAAATAGTCCCATTTCCTCCCCCCTAGAGCAATCTACAATTAGTAACATTTTTCAAACCTCGACCGATTATATACATAGTATGTTTTTTTGTGTGCGTGTGTGTACTCATATTACAATTTACAAGCAAAAATCACATACAAAATCATCCAATAAACGTTTGAAGATACCTGTTTGCCGGAACTTCAATTTTGTAGATAACTTCTTCATCTTCCTCTTCTTCCTCTTCATCCAAGTGTCTCTCTTTTCTAATAATTGCTTTCTCCGTTGTCTGTATTTCAGTGTGTTCATCAAAATTAACAATGGTTAACAATACTTTAACAACACACATCTGCGTGCGTGCGTGTATATAAATATACATATTATACATATATATATATAGAGAGAGAGAGAGAAAGAGAAGAGGTGGGAGTTTGTTTGAGGGGCATACCACATCATCAAGCTCGATTCCGAACCTGAAACACAAATCTTCGAACTCTTCCTGGGCTGTTCAATTCGGAAATGTAAACATGCGATTGAAACTCGATTAACGAAACCATAGCGAAAAACAATTGAGGCACGAACAACAAATGCAGGAGAGATTGGGGGGTGTATTTATGAGAATTTGATTGATTAATAAAAAAAAAAACAGAACTTACAGTAAGTACGTCCTAGGGCTGCGAAGAGACGGTCCCTTCCGACGCCGACGGTGGGCATGGCGGCGAACTTTGACGAGGCTTTAGCGTTCAACTGAGAAAAACCCTAGTTGTTCCTTTGGTCTTGATTGAACGACTCACACACTAATATGTGTATTTACCTGTGTGAATTTATGTGAGAACTTGCTTCTTTCATCTTGGTAAATTGGTAAATTCCCAAAGTAGTTTTTTTTTTTTAGTTAATTACAGTTTCATCCCTGAACTATGACTCTTTTTTAACTCACCCCTTTTAACTATCAAACCCGACAAATACCCCCTATACTATTGTCTCATGACACATCAAACCTCTACCACTCTACTACTTCCATCAGATAAACGGAAATGATGCACGAGATGTTCCACTTCCATTAAATGACCACCTAATATTTCAAAATTGCCCTTTTATATAACTGTTCAACTTTAAAGGATCAAAAGGCCATTTCTGTGTATAAGAAACTTGTTCTCTCTGTTGTTGTAGGGTGGTAATTTTTGACACGACAGTTCGTTTTATTGAGACAACCCGATTTTGACACGACACGATACGATTAAATAAAAAAAGTTAATATTTTTTTATTGAATAGTACTCCAAACTAAAAATTAGCCCAAAACCACGCAACCCGTTTATGACCCGATTATGACACGCCTAACCCGAATTGCCACCCCTACTCTGTTGTAACTTTGGTTGGTAATTTGTAATATTAATTGAGTTGGACTGAAGCACTGGATAATTGCTCTTGTAACATTGTTTAAGTTAAAGTGAGAAGCACCAATTTATTTCTTTGGCAGTTACTTGCTAAGGATGGATTAACCGAATTTTTAAATGAAAAGTCATTGTGTCTTTCACATGGTTGCTGTAAAAATTAAATGAAAAGGCGTGGCGTGGCACCTTTTGACTCTTAACAAACACGTTGAAAATGTGCCTTTTCATTCTCTTCTTGGTATATATAAACACAAGAGCACGAGAAGTTCAGTAACTATCTTTCGATTTTAATCTTCCTCCTACTACTCTCTCTGTTCAGTCAGAATAATTTCTTAAGGAAAACTCTGCGGAAATTTTTCAGAGAATTGTTATCTGCAAAATTGGTGATCTTGTTGTATCCTTGAGGTGTATTGCTTGCAACCCGGCAACAAACTCTTTTGAGTGGGGGCAATTAACACCTTAAAGACAGTGTTCCAAACACACCTCGGGATCACAAACTCCTAATCATATTGCTATTGTTCTTACACTCTCTCTCTCTCTCTCTAAGTGGGTCTGCTCCATTACACCAAACTCCTTGTCATCTCCACCATTTTTACTTGGAACAAAGAAAGTTTATAATTTCAATTTGAGGTATGAACACACACACACATATATATATATATACATACGTACGTAGGTGTCTATATATGACTTATTAAAGAATCAACTTCAATTGATCAACTCTCTATTTGTCAAGTAAATTTGAAAAGTCTTTTGCTTGTTAAAAACTTAAAGCAATGCACATCCATCCCAACACAATGCAGGGGACCATTGCCACTAACTTACAAGAATGCAATTTTGGAAAAGCAAACAAACAAACAGAGAAGAAAATACTAAGTGATGCCAAAACAGGGAACTAATTTGATCATTTCATCTCAAAAGTTTATTTTTTTTCCCCCCAAAACGAAAAAATTTGGTAAAATTCATGATTGAAACAAGTATTAAACTGGGGAACTCATATGTTGAATTGTGTTATTAGTGTATTCACGCCTCAAAGTCTCAAACCCCTGAAGAATTTGCCATTTTTGATGTTTTGGTACCTAGCCCAATCCAAAGGCAAAGTGAGCAAAAATGTGAGACAAGTTGGAGGAAAATAGAGATGAATTTGGTGAGAAAAGGAGATGCAGTGAGAAAAATGGAGGGGAATTGAGAAGAAGAGAAAAACAAAATGGAGGAAAATACGGTGGGATAGACAGGTATAATATATATATATATATATACACATAGAGAGAGAAGGTGAGAGATAGAGGGGATCTCATGGAAGACAAGAATGGCATTTATGGTATAAAGCAATATGACTCTTAAACTGACAGTCTCGGTTACAAATTTAACGGCGAATCAACTCGCTGGGTAACTCGTCGGGTTTAGTAATTGAGGGGTGAGTTAAAAAGAGGTCATAGTTCAGGGGTGAAAGTATAATTAACTCTTTTTTGGAGGGGTTGACTACTAACACAGACCTTCCTCGTTACGCTAATGGTGTTAAATTTTACTTGAAAGTACAGGTTTACCATCAATTGGGTACATTGCACTCACCTCTCCCCTAAGCTATGGTTGAATTACACATACATTCCTTGAGGTTTATAGTTGTGTAACACTCCACCTCCTCTACTTTTGCCAACGAGTTGACTAAAAAACTAATAATTTTTAACTTACATTTTCTCAAATATATGCATGGTTATGCTCATTACACCAACAATTAAAGATTTTGAATGTTATACATGTGTATATATACAGGACTTGTGGTTCCATTTGGGTTTATTTCCAAGATCTTCTTGATTATGGTTGTTATTGAGGCTTAATTTTGCTTCATTGGGGTTGAATCACTACTTTTTCAAAAGATCAATGAAAAAAAATTACAAAAAACTATTAAGTTGATTGTGGTTGTCATGGCTTCATAAGATTAATTAAAAAAAAAAAAAAGAAGTGGTAAAAGGTTGACACTTAATACCCTCATGTGTATCCAGAATCCCAGATTCTATGTTCGAACATCCCCTCTCCATGTAATAAATAAATAAATAAACTTTCCTCAAAGAAAAACATACACACACACAAAAATGTGTGCTTTTAACTATATAATTTAAACCTTTACCCCAAATTTTTTTTTAAAATTTATCGCACATTGGTTGGATTGTTGTAGTATATTTCAAAAGTTTCGTTCTTTGTTGGATTTAAACTTTATAGATCAAGGGTGTTTTTACATAAACATATCTCTCGTTATCTCCTATTTTTTTGTGGAAAAATAGTTGTACTCTTATTTAAATCCACAATCTCTTAATTGGGATCTTAACTTTTCCCATGCTACTGGTTAAATTTCACTAAAATGATTTTGAGAGCATTTTGCTCACCCCAAAAATGATTCATCATTGCTCACCCAAGCATCCTATTGGTCAATGCAGTGGGACTCCGAATTAATTACCAATAATTAAATCTTGAATCCTACTGCATTGACTAATAAAATGCTTAAGTGGGCATTGGTGAACTATTTTTGGGGTGAGCAAAACTAATTTCAATGATTTAATTTATTTCTCTCCATCTGTCCCTCCAAACCAATAATGCTATCAATAGCTATTGTCACACAACTTAGCGAAACTTGTAAAATCAAACATCACAATTGAGCTTCCTAAGAGCATCTCCAATGCAAAAAACTTTTTTTTTTTCATCTCAAAGCTATAATTTGAAATTACTATAGTACCAAAAAGCTGTATTTAAACAATATTGCTCTGATGGTAGATTTTATCCAAATTGTCAAATTTTGGGTCAACTATCATTCTCTTGGTCAACTTTCACCTACCATTCTCAACTACTATTCACATACACACTACACTCTTCATACTCAACATTGATCATTTGGGTTTTTCTCATATTTTCATTAATCATACAAAAAAAATAATAATAATAAAACACACGCACACACACATACACATAATCATGGAGATGGAGATGGAGGAATAGGAACATAATTATCAGGGGTTGAACGTGCAGTTTTTTTGTATAAATCTCATTTTTTTGCAGCTCAAAATAAGTTTTTGTCCGAGGGTCCATATTGGAGGTGTCAATCATCATAATCATATCATCTTTCTCTTTCTCCTTGGATTCTGTCTCTTTTTGCTCCCTCTTATTCATTTGTTCCATTACTCTAACTTTGCTTTCTTCGATATCGACCTTCTTAATTCTAGCGTCACTTGCTTGTTTGTTGAATTCTTCCATCAAATCACAAAACGAGTGTCGGAAGTTTCTGCTATCTTGCTTTTCTTTCGTGCTTCTTCTCCGCTTTCCTCCCACTAGGCCTTTTGCTCCTTAAGGAGTCAACAACACTTCCAGTTGGATCTTGATGAGAGTCGAGAGAAATCGGCGTATGAGGTATTTGGGATGAAGAAGAATAAGGTGTAGAGATTGTGGTCATGGTAGGAGTCTTTGGTTTTCTAGAGGAAGGCAACTATTGCCATTTAATACTATGCTTAAGGGTGGCAAATGGGTGGGTCGGGTCGGGTCGGGTCGGGTCGGGTTTGGGCGGATCATATGAGGGTCAGATTGTATGCATATTTGACCCGTTTGTTCGGGTCAAATTTGGGCGGGTTGGAAATGGGTCGGGTCAAACCCATGACCCGTACTGTCCAGAGTCTTTTTTAAAAAAAAACTCAGCTTGGATTGTGTGTATATTTATATTATATATATATTTATAGCCTATATACGATAATACTGAAATGGATAAAATAATAATCAATAGGAGAATACCGATTGAGGAATTTGTGAAGTGGGTCTTCTTCAATTGAGCTTAAAATGGAAGGCTTACCTGTTATAGACGAACTTCGATTGGATGGTTTTGGGTTTGTATTCAAACTCAGCTCTGACCTTGAGGAATGAGAATTGGGGGTTTTAGGGTTTGAAAATTAGTAGTATATGGTTGTAAAACCATTTTTGAAATTATTTGTGTTTCCATGTGGGGTTGAGGAGAAGCCATTGATGTGTGGTGGTGTGCGAGAGAAGATCGAGAAGGTTAAAACAACCACCATCTCCTCTCTCTCTCTCTCTCTCTCTCTCTCTCTCTCTCTCACATACACACACACACACACTCACTCAGACGTCATTAAATTAAATGAAGAGACAAGTATATGCTACCCGCCCCCCCCCCCCCCTCTCTCTCTCTCTCTCACACACACACACACACACTCAGACGTCATTAAATTAAATGAAGAGACAAAGTATATGCTATTAGCTTGCTGCAATTTCTGATAACCTACACAGTTTAGAGAGAGAGAGACGGGAATTGGGTTTCGGCCGTTGCAATTTCATCTTCAATCAATCCGCTGAGCACCCACATTCTACCCGCTCGGAAAATGAATTCATGATCGCTGACCCGTACTGACCCGTACTGACCCGTGCGCCAAAATTAGCTAACCTGCAACCATTCACAGCGGACGGATTTGGGCGGGTTCGCGGATTTTGTGACACCCGCTCCCGCGGTTTACATTTAATATTGTTTTAGCATGCATAATCATGAATTAATGTTAATTAATGTGTTATGTGACGCTTATTGGAGTGGGATTGACCCACTAAGTTGATTATGGGTGTCCAGTTAGGAACCCAGTTGTGGCCAATGTGGCAATCCCAAGTTGGGATATGTGTTGATGGGTCCCAGTTAAGATGGGACATTATATGTGGAACACCCTATGTGCCTAAATGTTTATTAATGCTTAAATGATTTATTATTTTATTGTTGATAATATCATGTTATTAGGTAGTGACCACTTTTGGGGTCAATTAGGGGTACCTTTTTTAGCACGAATTGAACACGTTATATAATTAGTAGGCTAATTAGCAACTTCACATAATTATATGGGACCACTTATGGGACCCATGCGAGACATAGACAAATACCCATTTAGGTTTGGGATAGTTTTAATACAGTTTCATAATTAGTAGGGGCGTAAGTGCAAAATTAGTAAACTAATGGGGGTGTTATAATAAAATGAGAAAAACTTACATAACAAGCCACGTCCAATATTAAGATGAGTCAATCTCATCATTCTCATTTAGATGGTAACAGAAGAGATATAGGAAGGGTTACGTCAAGTTTTGACGGTGACGTCTCGACGACGGTTGTCGAGCCGAACGACGTTGGTTTTTAATTCTGATCACATATTCGGACTCCTGGGGGTGAGTCTAATCTTTTGGTATTAATTTTATTGAGTTCTGTGATAGTTTTTCCGCGACCCATTTTGGGATTTTAGCTCATAACTTGTAATTTTTATATAGGATTTGTACCTGGTTCTTAATAAGTCTTTAATTTCAAGATTAGGAGCAAAACCCAAGAGGTGAGTGATGTTGATTTTGATATTTGGATGATTTTTTATGTTGAGTTCAATTGTGATGCGAAAACATGCCTAATTAGCTTAACCTAATTTATTTAGATTATTATTGGGCAAAATTCATGTGGTTAAATTAGGCCCAATTTGATTGTGAAAGCACGGTGTAATGATTAAATGAGCATGTTGAGTTGCCTATTTGGGTCAATGGAAATTGCTAGTTCTATACCACCATGAGGTAATCTTTGTGGTGACGACCACGGCCGCCAGAGTCCTATGGGACCGCACGTGTGAGGGCGTGGGTCATGACTAGTCACGTGAGCTTGGGGAGTGGAGCCGCGGGCTAGCCGGTAGTGGTGGGAGTGAACTAGTAATTGCCAGAGACTATAGTTATTTGTAATATGTTGAATTGAGCATGTTTATTATCCATAATCATGATTAGCATTACTCACTAAGCATATAGCTTATATATTGTAATGGTTATTGAATAACCATCGTAGGTGATCGTGTCGAGGAATCGGGGAAGTGAGCTGGGGAGTGACTTGGCGAGGTTTTGGGAAGTTGTTGTAAATTTTGTTAATAGTTACCTGTTTTTCTAGTTTAAAGCTTGTAATATAGTTGTAATTAATCGGTTTTAATATGGACTGTAGTACGAGTCATACTTTGGTTGGTTTAAGCTTATGTAATATTTCTAGTTAAGCTATATACTTTAGTTGAGATTGTTTGATCGTAGTGTTACTATGGCTAATGTTATTAGATTGAGACGTTTGAACTTGGAGATTTATTTATTGGGTTGGTTGTAAATTGTTATATTTAGTATTCCTCTTAAAGTATTTAAAAACTCTTGCTTGGACTTTGGGAGCTCATGACTATGATCTGGTATTCTTATATGAAAATTTACTACTTGCTAAAACAGGGTTTTTGGCTAATTACAAAGACAGGATTTTGTTTTTTTTTTATATTATAATTGTTGAGCTTCTTTGGTTTAAGTTATTTTAAACTTATTTTGGAACTTTAATGACTGGGGTTAAGCCTTGGTGGCGTGCCACGTGTCCTAGGATCATCTTAGTGGTTCCGGGCGTGACATTTAGTGGTATCAGAGCATTAGGCTTAGAGCCTTGGGTACGAGAGACGACGATTGAGAGTACGCGTAGATGACGAACATGTAAATGCATTTCATGAATGCATATGAATAATTGTTGTTATGTTGTTATATAACATATTGGCATAGCATGCAATATATTTATGTCAATTGACTGACAGGGAAGAAAATGGATCATAATCGGGAACGTTCACCTCATTCGAGGATGGATCACTTAGAGAAAGTGGTAAGTAATTTCGTAAGGGCAGTAAGTGATCGAATGGGTGGTGATAGACCTGCAAACCCACAACCAATGGCCGAACGGGGAGTCATTGAGCAATTTTATAAAAGAAAACCGAGTCAATTTGATGGAGGCCCAGATCCATCACAAGCTGATCATTGGGTAATGGATATGGAACGTATCTTTCGGGCGGTGGAGTGTACAGATGGGGATAAAATAATGTGTGCTACTGATACTTTGAAAGGTGAAGCCCAGAACTGGTGGGTAAATGTGATTGAACAAGGGTTACCAGAGACGTGGGACAGATTTGTAAAGGTCTTCTACAAGCGGTACTTTCCAGCATCCGTTAAGACACAGTTGGGCCGTGAGTTTGCAAATCTACAACAAGGAGATATGACAGTAAATGAGTATGCAGCAAAGTACAACAGTTTATTTCGATTTGCACATCGAACAGTACCAAGAGAAGTGGATAGAGCACGGAAATTTGAGGAGGGACTACGTGACAACATTAGAAGCCGAGTTGATACACATCAACTTCGAAAAGTGGCTGATGTACAAGATGTTGCCTTGATAGCAGAAAGAGATATTGACAAGTACAAACAGAGCCAACAGAATAAGCGGCCAGCTGAGGGAAAGGGTAAAGGACAGGGTTTCTTTAAGAAGCCGTTCTCGCGAGGTTCTAGTTCTAGCTCAACACTTCAAAGGGGAAGTTCTTTTTCTGGGGAAAGTCGTCCACTATGTCCAACGTGTAATCGCCAGCATTGGGGAGTATGCCACCTGACACTACTGTGCAATATCTGTAAGCAGAAAGGACATATAGCAAGAAATTGCTCACAAGCTCGAACCCAGAGTACGGGGAGTATCAATCCAGACATGAGAGGAAAATGTTTCGAATGTGGACAGCCTGGACATCAAGCAAAATATTGCCCAACAAGACAACAACAAGGGACAAGTTTTGTACCTTCAACTGCGGCAAAACCAGGGACAAGTGTGGATAAAGGGAAAGGCCCTGAACAAAGACAAGGAAGGTATTTTTGACTAACACCGGGGGATGCTGTAGCTACCGATTCCGTGGTATCAGGTACATTACTCATTTGCTCACACCCGGCGTATGTTTTAATAGATTCAGGGTCAACACATTCTTTTGTTGCACATGAATTTGTTAAACACTTAAACAGCATGTCGGAACCTTTAGGGTTTGATTTGTCGATATCGTTACCCCTGAGTAAACCTATGATGACTTCATCAATATTCAAAGCATGTGAAATCAGGGTAAATGATAGGGTTTTGACAGTGAATTTAATTCCGTTGGCCGTTAATTATTTTGACGTAATTTTGGGTATGGACTGGTTATCCGCAAACCAAGCTACTATCGATTGTGAACAGAAAATAGTTACTTTTCGACCAATGGGACAAGGGGAGTTTAGTTTTCAGGGAACTGGTGTTGTAGCACCACCATATTTGGTTTCAGCAATCCGAGCAGGCAAGTTGTTGAAACAAGGTTGTCGGGGGTTCTTATGTTCAATAATTGACACACGAGTCACAGGGACTAAGGTAGAAGACATTTCAATTGTACGGGAGTTCCCAGATGTCTTCCCTGAAGATCTACCTAATGTATTAGTTGAGCGGGAAATTGAATTTACTATTGAAGTAGCCTCGGGGTCTCAGCCAGTATCAAAAACACCGTACAGAATGGCACCGGTGGAGTTGAAAGAACTGAAGATTCAGTTGCAAGATCTTCTAGATAAAGGATTCATTCGACCTAGTGTATCGCCGTGGGGTGCACCAGTCTTGTTTGTCAAGAAGAAAGACGGGACTATAAGAATGTCTATCGATTATCGGGAACTCAACAAGTTAACTATCAAGAACAAGTATCCGTTGCCTAGAATTGATGACTTGTTTGACCAACTTCAAGGAGCCCAAGTCTTTTCCAAGATTGATCTACGATCGGGTTATCATCAGTTAAAAGTCAAAGAAAAAGATGTGGAGAAAAAAGCATTCAGGACCCGTTATGGTCACTATGAATTTCTCGTCATGCCTTTTGGGGTTACAAACGCACCGGCAGCATTTATGGATTTGATGAATCGAGTGTTCAAAGATTATTTGGATGAGTTTGTGATTGTCTTCATAGATGATATCTTAATATATTCCAAGAGTGTAGAAGATCACGAGAGGCATCTACGGTTGGTTCTACAGCGACTTCGTGAAAAGAAGCTATTCGGAAAGTTGAAGAAATGTGAATTCTGGTTAACTGGGATAGCATTTTTGGGGCACGTGATTTCAAAGGAGGGGGTATCAGTGGATCCGCAAAAGATTGAATGTCACGCCCCGACGTAGCATAATTCAGGAAAGCATTTAATTTCCTTTATGGACTCGTAGGTCGTGACAAGTGAGTATGACCAATTGTCCCTGCAACAAATAACTTAACAACATTTCTAAAAGAAAGGATACTAATAAACATAAGCTCCGAAATTTAAAACTTACTAAACTATTACATAGGTCAATGTCTTAGGCACAAAACGCCCTTATTCAAAAGCTATTCTCCAGTCTATTACAACTTTAGAAAATGAAAGACATAGGAAATAATAAGCAGCCTCCAGGAAAGTTCCCTGCCTCTAACTAGCGTAGTCGAAGTACCCTGGCTGCTCCTGCCCCTGAAAATCTGGACATACAGTCCAGGACGCATCAACGCCGTCAGCTTATGAAAGCTGGTGAGTAAAATAAACAAGTGCTCGCAATGTATATATATAAGTAAATAAACAACGGTACCATTTAACTTCAACAGTAATATATTCAAGGTTCCAATTCCAACATAATTCACGGGGGAATATAGTAAGAATTAAAAATACGAAATTGTACATGAATTGTGAAAACATCTTATTTTGTCAATTCTTTCCTTTAGAACAATCCAATTAAATCAACACATCATTTCAGCTACCATAAGTAATAAGTATTCAGTCATCCAATTCATACGCTACACTATCGCCTCCAATACCAGGAATACTATCCGATCGGTATTGAAGTCATACACCACACTACTGCCTCAGATACCAGGAATACTATCCGATCGATATCTAGACCAAACACAACCAACCATCGCTCCGGATATCAGGAATACTATCCGATCAATATCCGAAACGCGCGCCTTAGATACCAGGAATACTATCCGATCGATATCTAAGTCGTACACAACACTATTACCATTGCTTCGGATATCAGGAATACTATCCGATCAATATCCGAAACACGCGCCTTAGATACCAGGAATACTATCCGATCGATATCTAAGTCGTACACAACACTGTCGCCTCCAATACCAGGAATACTATCCGATCGATATTGAGGTCGCACACCAAAACACCGCCCTTTATTCTTTTCACGCTTTCTCACACACATGCATGTCGACACAACCTTGACCCAAATATGTATGTCAATGTTCATCGTTTTGCAGTATCGGTTAATAATCTCAAAGCTGAATATACGTTCAACATAAATCTCGATCTTAATCGTTCTTACAAGTCCAAAGTCTAACAGTGGGCCTTTAAAACAGTGTATTTGTCAAACAGTTCTTTAAAATTTCCCAAAACATTTTCCAAACAGTCCCTTAACAAAAATCACACAAACTGCCAAAACTGCCACCTCGCGCGAGCGAGGGGGAGGGAAAATCGCGCGAGCGGATCGCGCGCGCGGAGGGGCTGGACAGGTCGCGCGAGCGGATCGCGCGCGCGGAGGGGGGGAAAGGTCCGCGCGAGCGGGCCGCGCGAGCGAACCTCGCGCGAGCGGGTCGCGCGCGCGAGTTCTTGCAGAATGCCATCTTCTTCGTCTTCTCCCCTGTTTTCAGTTTCTGGACTGAAATTACCCAGTTTCAGATTCTGTTCGTACCAAGACAAGTGATATATGGTTCTCCTCGGTTTTCCGCGTAGATTAAGAATACGCGATCAATTTTAACTAATACGGATTATATCTCTTGATTTTCGTGATTAAAGTTAGAGTGACAAAACTTAAAATCAACGGTTCGTCGCGATACGAGTAAATTACTGTGTAGGATTCGAACCACAGCTTATCGGGATCAATATCTTTCAATTACAATTCACGGATTCGATTTTGATTAACTTTTTCAAAGCTCCATTTATAAGCTCTAATGGTGTATCATATATATATACACATATATACACATATACATACAGAAACACACATATATAAACATGGCGAGTGAGTTTAAATTACTCACCGAGGCGATTATACAGAAAATTAAAGGCCGAGAACTTCCGCCGAGAATTCCGTCGTTGTGAGAATTTCCTCCTCCGTACTTGATATTGATATATATATATATAACTATGTATATGACTGAATATATGTATATATATAATCTGTATGTGTGTTATATGTGTGTGTTCTTGAGAGAGTTGAGAGATTGGAGAGAATTTGAGAGAAATGAGGGAGATTGAGAGAGACACAGTGAGTGAGAGAGAGAGAGACACTGTTATACACTCACATATATAGACTGCCCAAAAATTGGGCTCCAAGAAAGAGGTGGAAAATGCACGGTGTGGTTGAGCTCACGTGCTCCCACACCTAAAACGCGATATAAGGCGCAGTTTGAAATTAAAACTGGTATTTTACGGTTGAAAATAAAATGCAGAAAATTATATTAACATAGGAATTAAATTCCCGGTTATACAAAATTATAGATATCGATTTTGAAACCACAGAAAATATTTTGGAAATTACGGTTTGACCCCAGATAAATGTTTATAAATAGAAATTAAAACAGATGCTCATGGAAATGAAATGCCGTATTTATTTATTAATGATAATAAAATACAGGGCGTTACATTGAAGCCGTGGCCAATTGGAAGTCGCCGACAAGTGTGCCGGAGGTACGAAGCTTCTTGGGACTAACTGGATATTACCGAAGGTTCGTTGAAATTTTTTCAAGAATTGCGATGCCAATGACACAACTTATGCGAAAAGATGTTCCTTTTGTTTGGAGTCCAGAGTGTGAGGAAAGCTTTGTTGAATTGAAGACTCGTTTGATGACGACACCTATATTGACTATTCCTTCGGGGACTGAGGGGTTTGTGATATACAGCGATGTTTCCTATCGAGGTTTGGGTTGTGTTTTGATGCAAAACGACAAGGCAATTGCATATGCCTCGCGACAGTTAAGGCCACATGAAGTGAACTACCCAACACATGATCTTGAGTTAGCGGCAGTGATCTTTGCTTTGAAGATTTGGAGGCATTATCTCTATGGGAAAAAGTGTGAAATTTATACTGATCACAAGAGTTTGAAATATCTGTTTACACAGCGGGAATTGAATATGAGGCAAAGAAGGTGGTTAGAGTTAATGAAGGATTATGACTTGACAATCTAGTATCATCCAGGGAAAGCTAATGTGGTGGCCGATGCGCTGAGTCGAAAGTCTACAACTAATTTGGCCTATACTTTGACTTCACAGGAAAAGTTAATTCGGGAAATGGAGCAGCTAAAGTTGGAGGTGATTCCAGAAATCAGAGGTGCTTTAATGTCAGCTATTATTGCACAGCCGTCTCTTATTGATGAAATTCGAGCCAAACAGCTTCAAGATCCAATATTGAAGAAGATTCATGATGAAATACCTGAGGGTAAGCAACCAGAATTTACTTTTGAGAATGGTATGTTGAAATTCAGGAACCGGGTTTGTGTACCCAATATCGATGGTATCAAGGAAGTAATTTTGGAAGAGGCGCACAATACGAGGTACTCAATCCATCCGGGTAGTACTAAGGTGTATCGTGATTTGCGAGAGATCTATTGGTGGTCAGGGATGAAACGTGAAGTGGCAGAACATGTGGCAAAGTGTGTGGCTTGTCAGAGGGTGAAGGTAGAACATCAGAAACCAGCGGGAAAATTGGAACCATTACCTATACCAGAGTGGAAATGGGAAAATATCACAATGGACTTCGTGGGAGGTTTACTAAGATCTAGAAAGTCAAATGACAGTGTATGGGTAATCGTTGATCGATTGACTAAGTCTGCACATTTTCTACCAATCAAGATCAATGATCCAAAGAAGTTAGCCGAATTGTATGTTCAAGAAATTGTGAGACTTCATGGAGTTCCAGTATCTATTGTCTCAGATTGAGATAGTGCATTTACATCAAGATTTTGGCAAGGAATGCAAAGAGCGATGGGTACAGATTGAGTTATAGTACAGCTTTTCATCCTCAAACCGATGGCCAATCAGAACGTGTAATTCAAATACTAGAAGATATGCTTCGACTTTGTGTTTTGGATTTCAAAGGTGATTGGGAAGAGCACTTGCCATTGGCTGAATTTGCTTATAATAATAGTTATCAATCAAGTATTGGGATGGCGCCTTTTGAGGCTTTATATGGGCGTAAGTGTCGTTCTCCACTTTGTTGGACCGAGGTTGGTGAGAGGAGATTGATAGGGCCTGAAATTGTTCAGCAGACCACAGAGAAGGTAAAGGTAATACAACAACGACTTCAAACAGCCCAAAGTAGGTATAAAAGCTATGCGGACTTGAAAAGAAGACCGATGGAGTTTGAAGTTG
The DNA here is from genome assembly GCA_033977485.1 of Hydrangea macrophylla. NCBI lineage: Eukaryota > Viridiplantae > Streptophyta > Magnoliopsida > Cornales > Hydrangeaceae > Hydrangea > Hydrangea macrophylla. Next base: position 118,619,069 of record CM066985.1, on the reverse strand, counting down.
GGGATTTTGTATTCTTGAAAGTATCACCTTCAAAGGGTATTGCGAGATTTGGGAAACGTGGGAAGCTGAATCCAAGGTATGTTGGGCCATTTGAGATCATTGGAAGAGTTGGACCAGTAGCCTATCGGTTGGAATTGCCACCAGAATTAGCTAATGTGCATGATGTATTTCATATATCAATGTTAAGAAGATGTGTATCAGATCCGAAGAAAGTAATTATTCCAGAGCCGTTGGAAGTCAGGGAAGATTTGACTTATATCGAACAGCCAGTCAAGATTCTTGACAGAAAAGAGCAAGTTTTGAGGACAAAGACTATTCCTTTAGTTATGGTGCTATAGCGGAATCACTCCGTTGAGGAAGCCACGTGGGAAAGAGAAGATGAAATGAAAGAGAAGTATCCATTCTTATTCGAAACTTGAGGTACTACGAGTTTGGGGACAAACTCCTTTTTAAGGAGGAGAGAGATGTGACACCCGCTCCCGCGGTTTACATTTAATACTGTTTTAGCATGCATAATCATGAATTAATGTTAATTAATGTGTTATGTGACGCTTATTGGAGTGGGATTGACCCACTAAGTTGATTATGGGTGTCCAGTTAGGAACCCAGTTGTGGCCAATGTGACAATCCCAAGTTGGGATATGTGTTGATGGGTCCCAGTTGAGATGGGACATTATATGTGGAACACCCTATGTGCCTAAATGTTTATTAATGCTTAAATGATTTATTATTTTATTGTTGATAATATCATGTTATTAGGTAGTGACCACTTTTGGGGTCAATTAGGGGTACCTTTTTTAGCACGAATTGAACACGTTATATAATTAGTAGGCTAATTAGCAACTTCACATAATTATATGGGACCACTTATGGGACCCATGCGAGACATAGACAAATACCCATTTAGGTTTGGGATAGTTTTAATACAGTTTCATAATTAGTAGGGGCGTAAGTGCAAAATTAGTAAACTAATGGGGGTGTTATAATAAAATGAGAAAAACTTACATAACAAGCCACGTCCAATATTAAGATGAGTCAATCTCATCATTCTCATTTAGATGGTAACAGAAGAGATATAGGAAGGGTTACGTCAAGTTTTGACGGTGACGTCTCGACGACGGTTGTCGAGCCGAACGACGTTGGTTTTTAATTCTGATCACATATTCGGACTCCTGGGGGTGAGTATAATCTTTTGGTATTAATTTTATTGAGTTCTGTGATAGTTTTTCCGCGACCCATTTTGGGATTTTAGCTCATAACTTGTAATTTTTATATAAGATTTGTACCTGGTTCTTAATAAGTCTTTAATTTCAAGATTAGGAGCGAAACCCAAGAGGTGAGTGATGTTGATTTTGATATTTGGATGATTTTTTATGTTGAGTTCAATTGTGATGCGAAAACATGCCTAATTAGCTTAACCTAATTTATTTAGATTATTATTGGGCAAAATTCATGTGGTTAAATTAGACCCAATTTGATTGTGAAAGCACGGTGTAATGATTAAATGAGCATGTTGAGTTGCCTATTTGGGTCAATGGAAATTGCTAGTTCTATACCACCATGAGGTAATCTTTGTGGTGACGACCACGGCCGCCAGAGTCCTATGGGACCGCACGTGTGAGGGCGTGGGTCATGACTAGTCACGTGGGCTTGGGGAGTGGAGCCGCGGGCTAGCCGGTAGTGGTGGGAGTGAACTAGTAATTGCCAGAGACTATAGTTATTTGTAATATGTTGAATTGAGCATGTTTATTATCCATAATCATGATTAGCATTACTCACTAAGCATATAGCTTATATATTGTAATGGTTATTGAATAACCATCGTAGGTGATCGTGTCGAGGAATCGGGGAAGTGAGCTGAGGAGTGGCTTGGCGAGGTTTTGGGAAGTTGTTGTAAATTTTGTTAATAGTTACCTGTTTTTCTAGTTTAAAGCTTGTAATATAGTTGTAATTAATCGGTTTTAATATGGACTGTAGTACGAGTCATACTTTGGTTGGTTTAAGCTTATGTAATATTTCTAGTTAAGCTATATACTTTAGTTGAGATTGTTTGATCGTAGTGTTACTATGGCTAATGTTATTAGATTGAGACGTTTGAACTTGGAGATTTATTTATTGGTTGGTTGTAAATTGTTTTATTTAGTATTCCTCTTAAAGTATTTAAAAACTCTTGCTTGGACTTTGGGAGCTCATGACTATGATCTGGTATTCTTATATGAAAATTTACTACTTGCTAAAACAGGGTTTTTGGCTAATTACAAAGACAGGATTTTGTTTTTTTTTTTTTATTATAATTGTTGAGCTTCTTTGGTTTAAGTTATTTTAAACTTATTTTGGAACTTTAATGACTGGGGTTAAGCCTTGGTGGCGTGCCACGTGTCCTAGGATCACCTGAGTGGTTCCGGGGCGTGACAGATTTGGGTTACAATTGCCACCCCTAACTATGCTCTAAGATTGCCCAACAATGATCTAAAGTGAAATTTTTTTCTCAATTTCATGGTACAGTACTTTGGCTTTAACAACATACAGAAATGACAAAATAGAATTAGATATGTGATACAAATTACTCAAAAAATAATAATTGAACTAGATTATTAACATCACTTACCAAGTCCATAAGGTTGTTTCCTTAATTTTTTTTTTGCATATTTTCAGTTCATGTAAGGCAGTCACGAAATTTATTGCAACATTTCATGATTATACCCCAACAAGCTTGGATAGAACTTTGTGATCTTGACATTCGAGCATTCGTGCTCTCGATATAATTTTGGAATACTCGATTCCAAAATTATTTTGTGATTGCAAGTTACCAATAATTGGATTTTGGGTGACACTCAACCAACCATGGCAAATTGTTACATCTTGATCCACAGTAAATGCTTTTTTCCTTCTTTGTGGATTGTTGATTAGTTTCTATTTTTCTTCTAAAAAATTTTAAGGAAGAAAACAATAATAATAAAATAGGACAAGAAAGTACAATATAGAAAGTGGGTTCAAAATTTATATTTATAGATATTTGGGAGGGTATAAAAGTAAAATTACATAAAATAGTTGTTGGTTTTGCAAATTTAGCCCGTTGGGTTCCTGCAAAAAGGGGAAAAAAATTTTGGCCGCTAGGTTTAAAGAGTTGACAGCTCGCATTATTACATTGAGCCCACTCACTTGCAAATATATCCGTTGGTGTGAAATAGCTCTCAAATTTGATAACAAAAATGACATTGTCATTTTTTAATAGGTGATATAACCAAGCCTTGGAGTTACTAAATCTGATGAGGTAATAATTTTTAACTTTAGCAGTGGATTTGATGGAGGCGTTACCCCCACCTTGAAATCACCCCCACATTTCAAAATAAATTTTTTATTATGAGGACGAACCCTCCAAAGCTTGGCCAAATTTGTCACTGACTCACCATGCCTATTGGCACATACATTTTAGGACATGCAAGCCCAAATTTAAAACGTGACATGTAACTTTTACTGGATGGGAATGCCACTAAACTTCCCCTGACATAATCTTCTCTCTCTCTCTCTTTTATTTTTTTCTTTCTTTATTTATTTAATTTTTCCAATTTTCAATGTTCATTCATATACCCTTTGAAAAAGTGGTGCATGGAGGATCCAGTTGGGCCCAGCAGGTGCAATTGAAACCAGTCAGGCCCAATTACATGGGTCAAATAATATAACCAAGGCCCAGTCAATTCTCGTCAGTGGGCCCATTGGGAAGCTTTATTTTTGCTACTTTAAACCCTAAAACCTCGTCTTCGTCATCATCATAAAACCCTAGTCTGCTTTTGCTCACTGCGTCTGAGAGAGATGGGAAGCGATAGCGAAACTGAGAAGTCGGCGCATAAGGAGAAGAAGACTTTGTTAGCTCTCGCCCCCATTGCCAAACCTCTTGCTGGCAAAAAGCTCAGCAAGCGTACCCTCAAGCTCGTTCGCAAAGGTTATATATATATATATATATATCTCCTTCTATGTCTATTTATGTATACATACTTGTATATATATGTTGATTTGCTTGTATGTTGGTTTCCTGTGATTTTGTTGACACGGGTCACCTTGTTTCAGCTGCTGAGCACAAATGCTTGAAGAGAGGTGTTAAGGAGGTTGTTAAAAGCATTCGACGCGGTAACAAAGGGTCAGTTTTTTTTCTTCATATAATCATACTTTGATAAATGCTGATTCCTAATTGTGATAAACCTATTATTTCATATGGTTTCTATTCCACAAACTCGACATAAGTATTAGCTAGACACTTTACGTTACATATTTCAATGCAAAATCGAGCCTTGTATTACACAACACTAAATACAATCAACTTCAAAAATATATTTGTTTTAGCACTTGACTGAAATGGAAAAAAAGAAAAAAGAAAAAGAGGAGCCCAATTTTTAGTATGTTCACTCAAGAGCATACGTGCAATTAGGGGTGTATACGAGCCAAGCCGAGCTCATGTGTTCGTGAGCTTTCGCATGAGCTTAAATGAGCCGAGCTTTTTTCGCGCGCCCTTTAAAATTATATAGTTTAATAATAAACCAATCATTTATAAGCCTATTTTCGAGGTTTGTTATATTTTCTCTCTCAATATATAAAAGTCATTATACAAGCTCTTTATCAAGCCTATTAACTAGCTTTTTCACGAGCCTACTCACGAGCCTTAATCAAACGTGTTCACGAGCTCTGTCGAGCCGAGCCGAGCTGCGAGCAGTTGTTGAGCGGCTCAGCTCGTGTACACAATGTGGGTCATATGAAAGATTGTCCCCCATAACTGCTTTTGATTAATTGGAAGTTGGAACGAAGAATTTTGACTAAATTTCCTTGGTACTGGTTAGTGCAGAGTTTGTGTTATCGCGGGCAACATTTCACCTATTGATGTCATTACCCATGTTCCTATCTTATGTGAAGAGGCCGACATACCCTACATATATGTCTCGTCAAAAGAAGTAAGTTCATTTTGTTGGTTTGAAACTTTCTTTTGTCTACATGGAAGATAGAGTTCTGTATGTGTTTTTGGCTCGAATTCTTTGACCACTCTCTTAGTCTCTTAGTGTTCTCGTTTTTTTATTCAATTTTTACTTTTGGTTATGCAAGTTCATCATTCTAAGGGTGTATATATGGGTCTATGGACAAGGAAGTAAATACTCAACTCCTCTTTTAATTACATTCACAATGAGTCTACCTATGTGCATGTTAATAAGTATTTTTTAGAGGTCACACATACAATGAAGACAACTGCTTTGCTACTTAAAAGCAAAAAGGTTCCTCTATCATCTGTTAAAATGCTTAAATTCACATGTTCAGCTACTCCCTAAAACCAAAGTAAATATAGACCATTTGTGAACATGGATGCACGTTTACATTTTTATGTTCAAATTGGCCATTAACTTGACTCTGAAGCATAAAATGCAAATGGACTTGTTTATCCTTTTCACTGTTAAGAAATATAATTAGGAGTTGGGATTAACATATTTGTTTGGACTCTCAAGCATTGACCTAATTGTCAAACACGTATCAAGTATACGGACCTAATATTTGGCTTTTTCTGCACAAAGTGGCTGCTCACATCTGTGATATTTTGTTTGCCGACCCAGCTATGGCACCAAGTAATGATAGGACATGTGAGGCATTTCCTTTTTTTCATAAACAATTTAATATGAATCACACATGGGACATGACCATCTTTGCTTTCACGGATCATTTCTAAGGTGTATAATTCGGTCGAAATTTCAATCTTCCCTTGATTGCAAGATCTGTTCTTTTAAGATGAGAGATGTGTATGGACATGCTTGTTTGTGAAATGAACCAAAGTCAATAGTGTTTCTTCCACTAACATGGAACTATGGAAGTGTTATGCAGATCCTAAAAATGTCTTTCACTATAATCTGCTTTATCATATAGTCCGCTATGTCTTATGCATAGTTGTGAACAATGATAAAAACATAATACTTTTTTTTTTCAGGATCTTGCTAATGCGGGAGCCACCAAGAGGCCGACATGCTGTGTTCTAGTCTTAACCAAGCCTACCAAAGGCGAACTCGGCCAGGAGGAACAAGAGAAACTGAAGGCAGATTATGCCCAAGTTGTATCAGATGTGTCTGAACTCGCTTCCTCGATGTTCTGAACAACAGAAACAAACTATATGATTTTCTGGCCTTTTTCTGATGAAATGTCATTTGAGTTTGCATTATTATGATTTGTATGCTGTGTTGTTATCCATGTATCTTTTTGTATTTGGGCTGTGCAGGTTTTTTTTTTTTTTTTTTGTGCATTCAATGAGTTCCCCAAGGCAAGATTGGCCGATAGAAAAGATTATGTTACCATATTATCAATGATAACGTAAATTCCCTTTCCAAAAAAATAAAATAAAATGGTGGAACAAATACAGCAGAGAGGTAAAACTCAACAATGGTCTGAGCAACAAGACCCTTATTTTAAAGTTTTTCGGATTGGGGTGGGATCGGAGAGGTGGCAGTAAAGGAATAGAAAATGCTGGTGAAAAAAAAAAAAAAAAACTTAAAATACATATTGTGAATCGTTTTCCCGCTTTTTTTTTTTGTTTTGTTTTTTCCCAGAGTTTTTATTAGTTTTGTAGAATTTTATTTTTGAATGGCATTTACTACTATTTAATCATGGAGGAAAACAGTTAAATGTTAAAAGGAGTGAGTTTCTTTTCATTTTTGTTTTTCTTTTTCCTTAAATTTGGAAAAGGGATTTATTGGTTGGTGTATTTCAATGGGAAGAAAATATCGGTGTGATTGAACTTTTTACTGAGGAAAAATAAAATTAAAAATTGCCGTTCAAAAACATTTATCAAGTTATTATCGTTCATTAATTCATTCAAGATGAAATAGTGAAATTGCAACCTGTGAAATCTCATAACGAGCAAAGATTACTTTGAGCATTTCATACCCCCCAACTCCATATTCTGCTGATGAATGTCCTAAGGAAAACTGAATTTACAATTTATCATACATCACTTATTACATCAAGATAACCAATAATACTAAGAAGATGTCTTATGTTGAACTGAAAGATCTAAGTCAAACAACTTTATTTTCAGAACTTCATTAGTAGAGTACATTAGAATACTATAATCTGACTCCAAAGTCCAAACAGCAAGATCACAACACAGATATGTACATATTAAGTATGTTGCAAGTGAACTTTCTGTCATGGGGATTCATTTTTGGGAGGTCAGAGTCCTGAACAAGAAGACACCTAAACCAGCAACTGCCAAAGTTAGAATAACAGAAAGGCCAATGGATTCAAGGTCAGTTGTTCTGCTTGTTCTATCCGTACTTCCTTGGCGAGACCTCTCTCCTAAGTACTCGTGCAAAAGATTGCTCAGGTTGTCTATCTGATGCATGGTTTGTCGCTGTCCCCTCGCAATAAGCAATACCTGTTTGGGAAAAGGTTTAAACACACAAAAAAAGATTGCCAGAGAACTTTAAAAGTCTTAAGAGGCTGTTTGGATAACACAAGAACCGGTTATGTGGTTCAGAAAAGAACCAGCTCTACAAAGAATTATGTGTTTTGTGTAGCTGTTTGTTTATGTACATAGGAGCTTATGTACGACTTAAAATACCCCAAGAACTGGTTCTTTATCAAACTAACATGATAATGGTTTTTGAATAAAAGTGAAACTTGGTTTGACCCTGATTCTGTTTTCATCATTCCCAAACAGGACAAAGTTTGTGATTAACAAAAAGGCTCAGAAATTCAACCTCTTCCTAAAACAGAACAATCAAAGCATAGTGCTAATGTATGAGCAACTAGAACAGCTTTTTTTTTTCTTACTCGATATTTTCGTATCAATTCTCTGATATGCAAAGGGATAATATGCTTCTGTTCTATTATTCACAGCTACTTTTCTGCATGAAGAGGGAATATTGATTCTCCCTTGTGTTCCTTTTAACATGGATCAGTTATCTTCTAATCTTTCATTATTTTCAAATCATTCATGTTCACTTTTTTCCCCCCTTACTCTCCTCTAAAGTCTTCCTTGTAAGGTTTGAATGAATAAACCCAAGGTAAATCACCCATTCTACAATCCCCAAAAAAACACACTGGATAAGATCAGATGCAACCTATTATTTTTTCCAGTAATTCTCTCTCCATGTATGTATATATAAATATACTAGTATATATATATATATATATGTATGCATGACATAAGACACATTCCAAGATGTTTTAGACATTATTATGTCCAAAAATTATCTATTGCAAGCTTACGTTGTGTAGTCAAACTAACAATACTAGTAGTTCCTACACTAGCAGCTTTTTTTTTCCCTCATGTTTTTTGACAAGAATGGAAAACGAAATAAGTATTGCATTGTACCTCTTCCATCAAAGGGGTCTCCTTCGCTAACTGGGAAGAAGAAGAAGAATGTGCTAGTAACGAACCAGTCAATGAACCGTTCCCTAAGCCAGCCACAAAAAGAGAAGTGGGTGCAGAGCCATTGCACGCTTCAGCCAAATTTTGATGGCTAACAGAAACTTTCTTCTCAGAGAACTTTGAGTTTAGTTCTTCAATTCGAGATGTAAACTCGTCCATCCTCTCATTCAGAGTGGAAATTTGTTCTGAGAGTTGAGTTATGACTCCCTGATAAGCAAAATCCAAAGATGAGTTGATGAGTGAAATATATGCTCCGTCTGGTTGACAAGAAAGAGAGGAGAGAAAAAAAAAAGCAACTAAAAAGGATACAAAATGAAACGTATTCTGGACGAATGACATTTTAGGCTCTGTTTGGTTCATTCATTTAGTGAGGGAAAGGGAGAGAAAATACTTTTCTTTGTTTGGTTGATAAGGAAAACAGTGAGGAAAATAAGATAATAAAATAGGATGTAAATACAAATTTTGAATCTTGTGAATCACTTATTTTCCTCTTTTCTTGAGTTCTGATTATGTTTTGAAAATGTTAATTTCTAATGTTATTAAGCATAAGGTTGATGTAACCCCATGCTCCTCAACTTCCATACCAAATAACTCCCCCTCTCTCTCTCTCTCTCTCTCTATGTATATATATATATATATATAAAGCATATCAATCCAATACCATCTAATACGAAGACAAAAAGAAGAAGAAGTTAATCCATACACACACAGCATAACTCACCTGGTTTGAAAGCGGTGCTGGAGAATCAGGAGCTCTTCCATCAAATCTTCTATTATTAACAGCAAGTTTTGTCAACTTGGCAATATTCTTGTCTCGTGTTGAAAATGAATGTGACATACCACTGGCCAAAATACACAACACGTGAGGTTATCTTGAGAGATGACAGGCTTGAGTTCAAAGACTTATTAGCCCCAGATCAATGCACCTAAATTACCCAAAAACTGGTGCTCATTTTTCGAGAGTTTGAAATACAATAATGTCTGTTGACTAGTGCATTTCTAAAAGGCTTTGTTTGGTTTGCGGATTTAGAGAAGTAAAACCATTTTATAGTGTTTTCCCTTGTGTTTTCTTTCATACTTAAATAGCATTTGAAATAAAAAAAAATTATAAGTACAATACGAATTCGATCACAAAATATAAACTACTTAAATTATTTTTCACCATTTTTTCTTTTTCCTTCAAATTATCCTTCTAAGCCAAACAAAGAAAAGGGTTTTCCTCTGTGTTCTTTTTGAAGGTAAAGTGCATTTTGCACCCTAAAACTATACACCAATTTGCAATTGTCCCTTATGTTTAACTTGTAGCAATTTGGTTTCTTCACTTGGATATAAATTGCAATGTCAACCTTCCACATAATATGTTTCTGTCAGCTATTCAAACAGAAGCTGATGGAAGGTTGACATTGCAATTGGCATGAAAGTAAAGGGGCCAAATTGCTACAATCGAAAGATGAAGGACCAAACTGAAAAATCATTGTATAGTTTGATGGTGCAAACTGCAGTTCACTTTCTTTATTTACCCTAGCCAAATGCATGAACCAAACAGAGCCTAAAAGTTCAAAACAAAGAAATGTAGAACAAATCTACGAATTTGCGAGTTATGGAAACTCAATTGTATTAAGAGTTTCAAATCAATGGTTGAGGAAAGAAATATACCGGTTGAGATACTTTGTTCTCCTATCTGCAGAGGCTCTGGATAGAGCTTCTTTAGGGCTTGAAACCAAATCGTCATCTATGCTAAGCTTTGTTCTCAAATCATCTGGAAGTGCCTGTAGATTTACATCATTAGGACTATGCACAATAAAGAACAAGTATAATCCGTTAAAAAAGGGCATACCATAACGTCATTTACTAATTTCTCCAGTTGAATTTGTTCAATGTATGTGTGTGGAATATATGAACCATCCAAGCCCAATTGCTCTGCAATGTACTTAACATACAAACGGTCTCTTCCTTGGACCTTCATATCAAGACAAGCGAAAGTTTGAAAATCACAATTAGGGTTGTAATATTAGTCAGAAGTGAAAGTTTTGAAACAAAAAAGGCTATAGCGTACACTGCAGTTTAAGTCGTTTAAGTTTCATCAAATTTGAGAATTTGGATTTTATTGATATTACCGTCTTGCATATTACCATCCAAAACAAATTTGTGGCACCTACTCCTAGTTGGGTCCTGTTTGGAATCACTTCTCAAATCCAAATGTTCTTTTGGGACCCCAAACTCATATATTAGCTTGTTTGGATAAATTTGAAGCACTTTAAAGCACCAAAAGTACGTTTCGGCTGAAGTTTGGTGGTGCTTTTGGCCAAACGTGATGCATGAAGCAAATTTGGGTTTTAATTCCCATGGTGCCTTTCGTGATTAGGGATTTTGCTTTGGCTTCTGCCTATACGCAAAAGCCGAAACCAATCCAAATGGACCCTTAATCTTTGTGTGTCGTGATATTGTCCCGCTTTAGTTCAACCAATACAAATATGGTGAAAAAAATGGTAACGAGAAAACATGGAGCCACAAAAATTACTGTAAAGTTACCAACTACTCCAAAAGCTTAAGCTGTTAGAGAATGGGCCCAACAATATATATCAAGCTTCAACAATTACTATGAGAAGAAGAAAAGTAGATGAGTTGAAATGAAGAGTTCAAATCATTTAAAAACGATACATGATAACTGGAAGAATAAATGACGCTAATTTTTTTTAAAAAAATTAGTTTACTATATTACTGAAAGTGAGTGTTTTTAAATGTAATTACATATCAAGTAATCAAAAATAGCCAAAGACACCCAAAAAAATAAAGCACTGCTTGTCAATAAATTTAAGATGTGATCTGATAAATTTAAGATGTGGAGAAATCATTAAGCAATCATAATATATAAGTTAACAAAAATTCAGTGCAATTCAATTAAAATGAATCCGGTAAAGGAAAAACTGGTGTTATACCTGAACATACTTCCTATTGAGCTGTTCCAACCAATCAGTTTTCACACAAACCCTTTCATCAGTGAAGGCATGGCTGCTTCTTTTCAGGATGGTTGCAATCGTGTACCCTAAAGCCATCAACCCTCCGAGAAGGCGCACACTTACTTCAAAAGTGATTCTTGGTGATATAATAAATGGACTATCCGTAACCCATTCCTGAGAGTGGCACGTACAATGGTTAGGAAACTAAACCACTTACCTTAGGCTCTGTTTGGTTTGCGGATCTAGAGAAAGAAAAGAAATAAGAAGGAAAACTATATTCTATTTCTTATTATATTTCCATTTTCTTCCTACTTCCCTTACTATTTTCCTTATTAACCAAACAAAGAAAAATGTTTTCATTAGTGTTTTCCTTTTCTTTCCCCCACTAACTTCAACAGACCCTAAAGATATTATCATTTCTACAATAGATACTTTCAGACTATTAGCAGAACACAAAACGTGAAGATAAAACATGTCAACTATGAATCATGGATACTTCTTCAAGAGTGTCGTAACTATATTGGATATCGATGCAACTTGGATGCTCACGAGAATTTGTCAAACATAACTGAAACATATCCATCATTTTGAAATATATGTCTTAGATTTGAATGTATATTGGATTCTTCTTGGATACTTTTGGAGACAATCCCATTGGACAATCAGATGAAACAAGCAATGTAAACAAGTGTTAAAAAACATTTTAACTTAACACCATGGGTGAACACACAAAAGTGCATATCAAATATAAATAGAAAAGGAATGTCAAAAGCACTTATGGGAAGTTAATACAAGGGAGCTTTGGCCATAGTCCCCTCAAATAAAACTCTTCAAAGCTAAAACACATGCTACTTTTCTTTACCGCATTAGGCCCTTTTTACACTCAAATTGCTATAACTTTTGTTATACAAGTCCGTTTTTCGTAAAATTTGATGTTTTGGAACCAACAAAATGAGATCTATCAAACGAATTCAATATTGACCATGAAATATTGGAGGAAAAAAAACCTACACATCAAACAAATATGGAAAATTGCATTTTTTTCACATACATATCATAAAAACATATTTCTTTCATACAATTGGCACCATAGATGCATAGATCTTGAAAAAAATATATGAAATCAAAAATAAATAAATAAATAAATCACCCAAAAAACCCAAGAATTGAGAAAGTTATGGCAGTTTAAAGTTGACAGATAATATTATTTATACACACAGATAACAGATAATATTATCTGTAAGATAGATAAAATCTCAAAATCAGGCTGCAACTTAACTTTTTTTGTAAAATTTCCACGTCCATTGCGTAGATCTCAAAGAAATTCATGAAATCAAAAAAAAAAATCACCCAAAAAGCCCAACAATTGAGAAAGTTATGGAGGTTTTAAGTTGACAAATAATATTATCTGTCAGTGTCAACATATAATATTATATGTCTGAAAGATAAAAATGAAAAACGAAGTTCCAAATTACTTTTTTTGTACAATTTTGCCCAATTCGTAGATCTCGAAAAAATACATGATATAAAAAAAAAAAAAATCAACCAAAAAGGCCAAAAAAACGAGTGAGTTATGGTTAAAGTTCACAAATAATATTATTTGTGAGCGGAGGGGCTTTTCACCAAATATGAAAAGTAGCGAGGGGCTTTTCACAAAATTGCAAAAAACGTGGGTTTTTGGCTAAAACACATCATTTTAAGGGGCCTATGACCTAATATCCCTTAATAGAATTCGTTAATTGTCGTATCTGAATGGGAATGTGATTGGGCTTTGGACATAATATAATGAAGTCTATTAATGCAGAAATAACGGCCAGGTGGAAGGAAAAACAACAAAAAAAGCAGAAAGCAGGAAAATCAACAAGTTTCTTAATAAAAAGCATCAATTACTACTACCATAGTGTAGAAACAAGAACTTCCTGCATAGAGGACAGCAAGGCAAGAAATAGGGTACGCTACATTTCCTTTGGAAAAGGTTAACTAAGATCTTTAGAGTACTTTTCGTTTGAGGAAAGAGGGTAGAATCCCTTGATTGGCAGGATGGAAGAGAAGAGGGGAGGGACGCCTCTACCCTTTGGGCCCACAAATTTGAATCCGTCCAAAGACGAATTTTGAGAGAAAAACCCTTACCTCCTATTTTGACTTCTTTGCCTTTCAAAAAAAATGATACTTTTTCTACAAGGGTATAGTAGTAAAGCATACAATATTCTCTTCATTCCTTCCTCACTTCTTTTTTATTTAACCAAACAAAAGGAGGTAAGGCTCCCTTCCTCTCCCTAGGGATACCACTTCCAACCCTCCTCCCTTCCCTTACTTTCCATTTTTATGTCCATCCTACCAAACATAGCATTAGTTAACGCCCATAACCATATTTCTTTCCGCTTTTCAACTGTAAATACATGTACAGATTAGATGCCAGCATGGTCAGTTGATCACAAACATATGGTTGAATTATTATCTGTCTTAAATATATTGTGTCACAGATTACTCTAAAAAAAGTAACCTAGACATATTCCCAAAAAATAAAGAAGCTTAAGTTCCAAATGTCAAACCTCGAACATGAGATTGTATTTGCCATCCCTGTTCCTCATCCTTAGATATGATTGGCAGGCTTCCGGATCTTCACCTGGAGGTAGAAGATAGATATCATAGGTCTCCTCTGTAGTTTCCTTGTATTCTTTAGATAGAACCGCCTTCATCTGATCCACGGTCAAAGCTCTTGTTGACTACAGTAATAGAAAGCATGCACTCAGTACTAGAGGTTTACGATAATAACTCCGAAAACAAACCAAAGCTACAAGATTCCAATTATTAAATTGAACAAAAAATGAAGTTTAACCTTTAATATATAAGTAGGATTCTGAAAACCAGAGAAGGGATTGAACTTGTTGATGATTTTAATGTGTGCTGTTTGTAGATCTGGCTCAATGAAAGCCTTGTACATAGGATATACCTGCGTGAATATGATGAAGAGAATTAACTATTAATGCTTTACACGTTCACTTAAATATTACTAAGACAATTTAGCTTTAGGCTCTGTTTGGTTCCCGGATTTAAAGAAGGAAAATAAAAAGGGAAGGAAAACTATTTCCCTTATATTTCCCGTGTTTAAATGACATCGGATGTTAAGAAAATTCATAAGATAGTACAACTTAAGAAAAGGGGGAAAGACGTGATCCACAAATTCCAGAAATTTGTAATTTACTTTTCCTCCTATTATCCTCACTATTTTCCTTATAAACCAAACTAAGCATTTTCCTCACTGTTTCCTTTTCTTTCCCTTGCTAAATCCATGAACCAAACAGAGCCAAAAAATCCTAAAAGTAAAGTATAAAAGTGGTATGATCAAAAATACAGTTTCAGATATTTGATGGATTATTTCTTCAGGTTCTTGACCAGCACGTTGAATATCCCTCAAAACCCGTTTGACAAGGTCAAAGTGTACCCCACCAGTAACAGAGACTCGGAGATCTAGGAAAGGCCGTAATCTTTCGCTCAAGGCATATATACCTTCAACAATCACAATGCGGGAACTGGGAACTTCAACTGTCCTGTAGAAAAATGGATTTGATTATGATACTATTAAGTAGTGAACGGTTAACTAATACTTCGTCAATAATATAAAATGCATGCATTGTACAGAATGCAGAAGAACGAGTTCATAAACAAAGCAGCAACACACGAGACTTAGGGCCACTTAGGGAATGCTTAAAATAGGATCAGGTTCAGTCTCAGTCTTACTCTCTAATCTGGTTTTTATGATCGTCAAGGATATGTTGGTTTTACAAAGAACCATTTCCAAGAATGATATTACATTGGGAACTGACTCTTGCGCAAGAAATGGACATTCACCAAACACTTGAATTTATAGAACCAATTTGCTTATGAACCACAGTACCCGTTCTTTGCCTTCCCCAACAGCCCCTTAGGTATGAACAGCATTACACGCATTCTTAACAGGATCCATCCGAAGGGCGGATGGATCCTGTTCCATCGTGTCTACAAAAGAAGCAAACTGCAATCTTATGATTCTTATGTAGTAGTAAATTATCAACATCTCGGTGTTCTTGATCACATAAGGGACAATTACAAATGGACAATGAGTGTCAGGTATATACGAGGTGACCATGCTGATCTCATTAGCATCAGAGAAGTTAGAGAACAATCTACAGAGAAGTAGAAAAACTTTTGTCATTTATTAAAGAAGGAATCATGGATACTTGCTACACAGGTAAAGAGTAAAGACTACCAGCCGTCAAGCCCAGTTTGGGATAGCTTCTTTTTTTTTTTTTTTTTTTTTTTTTTTTTTCCGCTTATAAAGGTGGGACCTTTTGGAATAGCTTTAACTCAGCTTTTTAAAAACTCTGATTACATTCTAAAGCCAAAAAACAGCATTTTAAAAAGCTCCTATTTGTAACTTTTTTAAAAATCTCTTATTCCAAAAAGTGATCATCTTAAAATTAACCCAAATAGGCTCTAAGTTTATTTAACAAATACAACTGCAAACGAGCGCATATGACCAGAAACGTTAAAAGAAAATAGCAGCAAAAATAGAAAATTAAGAAATTACCATTACAGAAAAGCTCAAACAACTAAAATTGAATCAAGAGGAATAAATCAAGCCTCACAACATAGAAAAATTTCAACCTGAGACCTATGCGGGAGCTAGTCTTAAAATCGTATAGAGGAACTTGAACAGGCTTCCCTTCCTTTAAACCACGGATATTCTCGAGCAATGTGTCATAATCAGTCAAGCGTGGGTCTGTTACAAAACACACCATTAGAGCTTTGTCAGTGTCTTATTTTTTCGTAATTTTCCAGCAAGGACAGAGATCATAATCTCTAGGGAAAACAACGAAATAGCAAAACATTCCAAAATGATCGCTCGAATTAACTAGGTTCCTGTCAATGTAACTTTCCAAGTTCTTGTAAGGAATAGAAATAATTGAAACTCGCATAATCAAAAGTTAAAACTCAGTTCCGGAGTTGTATTTTTTACTGAGTTGCCTTGCCATTTCAGTAGGCTGTCCATGAGTTGGCCAAACGAACCCTTGTGGATGAGGCAGTTCAAGTATGGAGTGACTCCTTTCCTGCTTGGCTATTCAATCTGGTTATCCCAGATCTTACGCTCACAGGCAGACTAGCTAGTTTCATTGTTCATAAAGATATTTCATCACCAAGGATAAGAAATAAAAAAGAAGGTGGTCTGGCCGTAGTTCTTGCAATTGGACTTCTATTTAAGAATCAATAATTTTCAAAGTTTTCGACCTTGGAAACTTTATGGATGTCATAATACCATATATGTGTCCTACATAGATCGTAAAAAAGACATCTCCCAATACAGCATATCTTGATAAGCTACTGCATAAAAGGATATAAATCAAACAAATTACTTATAACTTAGAGAATATTGCAACATTGACCAAAAAGCGTGCAAATGTGAAGTTAAAATTTTACCGTCAAAGTTGCCATCAATAATACGGCTGGAATCATTATAATTGTCCATGGTTATGACAGCAATACTGGGCATAAAGTTGAGCACCTTCTCGGTAAACACGGTCTTCCCGGCCCCAGAGGGACCCGCCACTCCGACTAAAATTATCCCCTCGTTTTTAAGAGCCAACTGCTGGCATGCACGTATCACTATAAAGAAACCCTTCTCGAATGACAGAGGATCTTGGATCGGGACAATCTCGTATCGATTAGAATCCTTTCTCTTAACTAATTGGACTTGATCTCTTAATAGGCCGGACCGTCGCCTAGGTGATTCAGCACTCGGAGAAGTATCCAGAGCCATTTAAAATCTGGAAGCCTGCTCTACAAAATAAATTCCAAAAGAATCTGTTGTTAGGAACATTTAGCAAGAATTGGAATAAATTGAAGCAAAACTCAAACACTACACAAATTTTCTGAGTAAGTAAAGGAAAGTTTGGTTATAGTTTCTTAAGTTTCCTCACCACATTACTCTAGAATGCATAGTCAACCACGTCAAACAAGGCACTATTTTTTGGGATAAAATGATGAATTCGGCAAGGTCTCAGGGCCTAGAAGAGAGCACGTGCAAGCAAGGAAGCACGGGTCCTTATAAAAGGCTGAAGAATCCACTGGCGTGGATTCTTCCAGGGTGCTTGTTCTAATTTTTTCGGGACTGTTGAAGGCTTGATATACATTGTTGGGCTCATTCTCTACCAGCTTAAGCTTTTAGAGTAGTTGGTAACTTAACATGGTATCATAGCCTTGTTTATAAGAGGTCCTGGGTTTGACTCTCTTTCCCCGCTTTGGTGTGCATATTTGCACTATGTTATTTGTCTCCACTATGATGGAATTTCGTTTATTCCACTTGCAAGACGGGGTTGGACGTGAGGAAGGGTGTTGAAGGCTTGATATACATTGTTGGGTCCATTCTCTACCAGCTTGAGCTTTTAGAGTAGTTGGTAACCAATAACCTTACAGGGGGGGTTAAAAAACGAGCTCTCTTGTATTATTTAAAAACTATGGGATCAAGTTAAGAATGCTGGGAGTTGGATTACGCATTAAAAAAAAAAAGGCAGTGTTTCTTATTGTAGCCTTTCTGCTGGTTATGTATGTCTTAATTACATTTAAAAATAGAAAAGTAAGTTGTTTGCAGTAATTTATACGAGTACAACCCCGCACACGCATCCCACCTTTCTGGGATATTGACAAAACCACCACACCCGCACTAGTCCTTCCTAGCGTGCAAGTTTATTCATAAATATGCTCCAGTCAAAAGACAGAAATTTTCCTTCAGGTTCTATTTAGTCTCAGCTTATGTATCTACTGTTCTAAAAAGCCTCCTCAATCAGCACGTGATCAAACCATTTCTCGCCATGGCTACCATCACAAAGGCAGCCAATTCGTCATCTTCCACAAACTCGAGTACTTGAAACAAAATCAGTGAATGTGTTGAATTCTGCGTTTTTACATTTTTCACTATCAGAGGCAAGAAAATGAGTTCTCAGCTGACGTGGCAGCTTGCCAGACATTGTTTGTGAACTGTGTAGGAGAGCCAATCACAGGTCCCAAAACTGTTTGGGAATCCATTAAACAGCAGCGAATTGCAGAAAATCTGCACTTCCACTCTGTGGTTCCCAAATGGGGGCCTAAGTCAGATTTGTTTCCTGTCATAATTCACTTTACTAATATCATGAAAATAAGCATTAACATTACGTGTCTTAGCATGGGTACTTGTCCTGATTTTGCCAGAATTGGTGAAGTATGATCCAAATAAACATTATTGCAAAGATCACGGATGTTACAGGGAAAGAGAGAGTCATTCTTTAACATTGGCAGTCATCAATATCCCCTAATTCTTCCAACCTTGGACCAACATAAAGTCCACCGGTAAACATATTGCTTATCTCTACAAACAAACAAGACTTTTCACCATGATCCGACAAAATTCAAAGTCCACTCGAAACAGTTCGGCTAGAGTGCAAACCATGAAAAATTAATCCCTAATGCTCCACTCAATATTTAAACCAATCATCTTTCGTTTCCCTTACCATTTGAATTTAACCAAAATTGTTTTGCCATATATGTAAATTTGACGTATTACAATCAGTAACCAACACTTAACTTTGGAAAGAGTGATAAACTGTATCCAATGGAAGAAATACAAATAGACCCAAAAAAAAAAAAAAAAGTGCCGTCGGGGCCCTGTGTAATTCTAAGCTCCTATACACGGCCCTGACGAGATTCCTGGATCCACCACAGTATGCTTGTATTCCTCTCTTTCTCTCAATAAGCCATCAAAAGTGTTAAACGGAAATTAAACACATAATTGTTACAAAACCAAGAAAGGATTTAAAGAAATAAAAATCAATGACCAATTACAGCACATAAGGTTGGACAATTGCAACAACTTTCCAATAAAAGCGAATATATATATATATATATATAATTGGGCACAAATACATACACTTATAAAAAGTAGAGAAATAATATAAACTTCGTAAATTCCAAGTAGCAATTCCCATAAACTCAACTACGAATCTGTACTCTCTCACACTCACGTGGAGAAAACACTTGCAAAATAACAAACAACCACAACTACAGCTAAATTCTAGGAAACTCGATCATCCACTTGGTGAGTTCAATTTTTAGAAGTTACCCAGAAAATGAAACGCAATTTACACTTACCCAGAACGTGAATTCACATATAAAGCCCAAAAAATGGAATTCGATAGATCACCAAGAAAATGGGGTCTTGGCGAGCGTACCTTGAAAATTCACAGGTTTTTTTTGTTTTCGCCTTATTTGTGTTGTTTTGGTTTGTGAGATTAAAGGTGGGTATAGAATTTTGAGGGAGAGTATCGAGATTCTTGAGCTTCTAATTCTATATGTGGATTTGCATGGCACAGCGCGCGCGCGCGCACAGAGAGAGAGAGAGAGAGAGAGAGAGAGAGAGGTTTTGATTGGGTAAAATTGAAAGATACTTGTGAGATGATTTTGCCTTTGGTAGTAAAGATCACAGAAAAAGGTGGTTAATTTGGTGGTGGAGGTGAGGCAACAACAGTAATATGACGCACTTTGCTCAAATTCAGCTTGAATTGGGTAGTCATAGCCTGGGGTGGTCAAAACGGGGCGGTCCGGCCCGCCCCGGCCTGCCACTCTTACCAATTGAGAGTCTGAGACGGATCACGGAGCGGGTTGGTGAGAAAGGCAGTTTTTGAAGGGTAATACTTCGCACACATTCAAAGACATAATTTTCGGGACACAAGTCAGGAGATGTGTCTATATCTCTCCTGTCATAATTTTTGGGACACAACTCAAAGAGATGTGTCTATATCTCTTATGTGAGAGATGTGTCTATATATCTCCTATGTGTACAAGAGAAATATAAATATATCTCTTGGGTTGTGTCCCAAAAGTTATCTTTGTGTGTTTCCAATCTTTACGTTTTTGAAAGTGCAGATTTTTTAAAGTGTAAATTGTAGAAAAGCAATTTTTGATAGTGCATATTTTAGATTTGCAGTTTTTTAAATTGCAGATAGTAGAAAAATAGTTTTTAAAAAGTGCAGATTTTAGGAAATCAAGTTTTTTGAAATAACAGTTTTTTAAAAATCAATTAATTTGATCTCAAATACAATTTGTTAAAAGAATATGATTTTATAAATAATATATTAATGTACTTTTTTTCACTGAAGTGCATCATTCATCATTGTATCATTTCCCTATAGTAGGCGGGGTTTCACCCCTAAACATCTCCGATGCTTAAGTCAGTATAATCATAAAAATAAATAATATAATTTAAATAACTTAAAAAATACATACCTAACTTATATTTTGACGGAATTCATCATTGTATCATTTCCTATAGTAGGCGGGGTTCTTCATCCTTAAATTTCTCCAATGCTTAAGTCAGAATAATCATCAAAATAAATAAATAAAATTGAAATGACTTTAAAAAATACATGATTATTAAATAAACACTTTACTCATTATCGATGTCTAAATTTGCAAAATCTTGGACAGTGTCATCCATTTGTTGTTGCATTCGGTACTGTGCGTCCTCCCGATCTTTCAAGCACATAATACAATCCAACATATCCGACGATAATCTGCTCCTCTTTTCATCCAAAACTCTGCCACTTGCACTAAAAGCAGATTCTGATGCAAATTGTAGAAATGGGCAGAGTTAGTAGATCTCGAGCCATATGGGAAAGCATGGGTAAATTTCTTTCGTGCGCTCTCCACCAACTAAGGGCCCGTTTGATAAAATTGAAAATTAAGTGCTAAATATTAAGTGCTAAATTTTAACTACTGAAAATTTTAAGCGATTGAGCTTGCAATACTGAAAATAGTGTTTCAAGTATTGGAGTAGACGCATTCAGTGATTATTTTCAGTAGAATTTTTCACTTAGAGTTTTCAATGATTTTTTGGCTGCTTTTCAATTAAGTGGTACATTATCAAACACGCTGAAATAAAATAAGTGCTGAAATTTTTCATTTTTAACACTTAATTGAGTTATCAAATACCCCCTAAGTGTATCATAGTTTCGGAGTTCTTCTTCGGTTACCAGCATTAAAAGATTAATATTTAGATACTTATAAATATCATTATGAGTAGAACCACTTACAGGACTTCTTTGACTGGACATAATCCTCTCATTGATGGTCGCCCACGATGGACCATTAGAAGTATTGTTTAATTTAAGGATTAATTATACTTTGCACTCCTGAAGTTTGGGTGGTTTTGCACTTTGCACCTTAAAGTTTCAAATTTGACACTTTGGTCCGTAAAGTTTGGGATGCGTTGCACTTTTGTCCCTCGAAGACTTTTTGTGTCGAAATTTTCACTTTTAGTGATGAAATCATTCATCACTAAAGGCCTATTTGGACTTATTTGCCACATTTGTGAATCTTTAAGGACTAAAGTGCCAAATTTAAAACTTTAAAGTGCAAAGTACAAAACTACCCAAACTTTAGGAGTACAAAGTGCAATTAACCCGTAATTTAATTGGACAAGAAAATTGGGTGCTTGAACTTGTTTCATATTTAAGTATTGTACATGGAAATTAAATCTTGCTCAATTTCTTTTATTGTAATACAAGGCTCGGTACCTAAAAAGTGAGCAATTTCATTTATTAATGTTTCTTGATCCTCTAAAATTTATAGATGCAAACCGATCATCATCTTTACGCTCATAAAATGTGTTTGCAATATTATAAAGTGATTAAGAACAATGCAAGTTGTAGGATAATAAACATCACTGCAAGCATTTGTAGCATCATAAAATTTTTGAGAGCATTTTTGCTCACCCCAAAAATGGTTCATCAATGCTCACCCAAGCATCCCATTGATCAATGCAGTGGGACCCATGATCATTTTTGGGGTGACCAAAACTTTTTTCAAAATATTTTCAAAAAATCAACATAATCACTAACCATTTCCCAATCAACTAAAGATAAATACAACTCTTTTTTTTTTTTTTTTTTTTAAACTTACCTAGATCCGGATTGGATACACACACTCCACACATACACGCACACCCCAGCCCCAACCCAACCCAACCCCAAGGCCCCACAACAAAGCCCATCAAAGGCCACTCATTCCGACTGAAGAATAATAAGGGGGGGGGGGGGGGTCAAGTAACTAGAATCCTCTATGGGGATTCAAACCCTCTCCCTTCCCACTGGAAAGAGAGAGAGACTATGTCAATTGGACTACATCTTTATATTTGAAGCACTTTCAAGCATGAAATATGTTGAATTCTAACTATTTTTAGTATCATGCATCAATTTCTTTGATTTTTTTTTAACAAATACACACCTTGAGATACTCTTGTACTCTTGAAGGAGATGATGTAATAAAAAATATATTATCTCTAATTTATTTAATATCACTGTCAATTATTTCATACCATCTTGTAAATATGTGTGGTTATGCTCATATGAGCATATGAGCATAACTACACATATTTACAACTCCCACGCCGAAACCCGATGTATCGATCATTTCCCCTCCTCCTCCCATTCCATACCTACGGTGGTTATTCAATAACCACACAGAAAATAATATTCGTTTAAGCTTTCGCTTAGTGAGAGAACTAATCATGTTTTTGAAATGCTTAACATGTAAATGCAACAATTATCATAAACATCAACAAAATGATCTCCGAAAAGTCAAGTAACTCCAGCCACTACCACCCGGTCCTTTTTACCCCAGATCTTTCTCACTTTTGGACACGTATAGCGTATCACACACTCTCGTGACCCTGAAAGCATCACCGTCATGTCATTATGGTCGTCACTATGCCCTTTCTTTTGATGGTTTTTCTATCCCTTACATATGAGACCTATAAATAGTGACCACTTCTTGACTTCCCTTAAATCCACAAAAGCATATAAGCAACTTAACATATAAGCATAGCATTTTTCACACCATTGACATGCTTTTACTCAAATTCATCATCATATACTCATATAAACATGAACTAAGTATTCTTTGATAACAACTACTCCTATCACATTAACAAATCTAAACACTCAATTTTGCTATTAGAACACTCACCTCTTCGATTCTTAGCCAATTATGCTTCTAGAATCCAATTCCAAGCTAGAACCAAACCAAATTCTTATTCTAGAGTCAATCCTATATAGTTTTTACATATCAAGAGTTAACAACCAAGTGTTAGGAAACTGCTTTCCCAGAATCCGTTGACAGTGCGTATAAGTTGGTACTGCAAAAAAATTTCATGAAATCTATAATAACCCTACAAGGGCGGAATTAGGGTTACCTTGAACTGCAAAATTGGATTGCTGTAGTAGACGAATCGAGAACACGGGCTCGATAACAGCTCACGATCTTCTACCGTATTCCTTTGCTGCCAGAATATCGAACTGAGTGTGGGCTCTTTCGAAATCCTTTTAGTTTTCTGCTCTTCCCTCTTTACGTTCTATTTTCTATTCCCAGTTATAACACTCTCTTTGATTGTTATGACGATTCAATCCTGATCACATTGATTCGACAAAGATGTGTTCGTCAGGAGGATCAAACGATCTCCGATTTGCTTGAATTTTTAACAGCAGCTCCGTCTCGACGTCAGGAACGTTGTGTAAAAAATTCAGCAACTTTCGATCAGTATCGAGCAGTCCGAAGCTCTTTTAGTGAACGTTGTCCGACGCTAGCGATCTACACTCCTATGTCTCTTGAATACTCACAGAGACTAGGATTTGGTGGAAACCCTTCTAGAAGAAAGCTAGGAGGTCAAGGGAAGCTTAGAATATAAAATCATGCAACCTGAGAGAAGAGCCAAGGCAGCATATATATAGGCTACGATAGGGACCATAAGAAGTCAATAAGGAATAGGCTTCCTTATGGAATTAGGAAACCCTAATTCGAACTGAATCAGATTCCTATTTCCATAAATTATAATTCATACCACTAAAGAATTATAATTGCACTCCTACCCTTATCTCAAAATATATTTCGAGCTCCATGTTATTAAATGCTTATTATCTCCCCATGTTAAGATTACAGATATCCATTAATTAAATATAATTACTGACAATCATATTTAATTAATTTCTTAAAATTCCTTGAGATCCTCTACTTAACTTATCTGATATGTCGGATACAAAATCCACCTGCAGGGTTTGACATAATCAAATCTTATAAGCTTTCTCAAGGGGATATCATCAATCCCAAAATTGAGACATGGATTCCATCATTAATTAATATCCACCACACAATTAATATTGCCACCCAATCCAATGAGATATTGACCCATTTAAGGATCTCACCCTTTTAGGGATCAAAGTATAAATATCAAATGTACGTGTCTATAAATTAAATTAGGATTTAGAGCATAAGCACTCATAATAGCCATGAGGTATTAATTATCTTATAAGTCAGTATAAAGATAATTACCCCAAGTCAGTCCCGTTTAATACACAAAGTGTACCAGCATAGTGAGTTGAAACTATACCGTTTCCCGTAGTCAAGACAAACCTACTACAACACCATGCTGCAGTCCTACCGATGGTGTGTCCAATCCCATCTAAGACTGTAAACCAAAATCTTACATTCTATAATATCTGATGGCCTGATCTTCCGTGTGTAAGCCGAACTCTACACACCAAACCACCTACTATATAGAATGAGAGACACACATGCATAATATTAAATAAATAATATAATACAAACATTGCCCACACAGATTCTCATAAAAAATGGATTAACTGATTTTATTAAATGAATAATAAATCAACTACATAAAGCATGGCTTTTAGTATATATCCCTAACAATCTCCCACTTAGACTCAAAGCCATGAAGTGACACACCTCACTCCAACTAATGGCTCTACCTCCTAGGGTAAACACATATCCTGAGGTAGACTTTCTGGAATCCCTATCTGACATGAAATCAGAATCTGTGTACCCAATGGGTACAAGACTGTCTGCTTGGTAAACTAACATATAGTCTCGAGTCCTTTTCAGGTACTTGAGAATATTTTTCACCGCAGTCCAATGTTCTTGCCTTGGATTAGACTGATATCTACTAACCATGCCAACAGCAAAGCAGATGTCAGGTCTAGTACATAGCATAGCATACATTAGGCTTCCTACTGCCGAGGCATAAGGAACTGCCTTCATCTTCTCTATCTCATCAGGTGTCTTAGGACACTGATCCTTAGATAGAGTAATTCCATGTCTGAAGGGAAGGAATCCCTTCTTGGAATCTTGCATGCTAAACCTTGCAAGAATATTGTCAATATAAGTGCCTTGTGACAAGCCCAACATCCTATTCTTGCGATCTCGCATAAGCTTGATCCCTAGGATATGACCAGCTTCTCCCAAGTCCTTCATATCGAATTGACTGGATAACTATACCCTTACAGAAGATAATACCCCCACATCGTTTCCGATTAGCAAGATATCATCCACATATAGTACTAAGAACACCACCACTCTTCCATCATGTTTCTTGTACACACAAGATTCATCCGCACATTGATCAAAACCAAAAGACTTGATTGCTTGATCAAAGCGGATATTCCAAGACCTAGATGCCTGCTTAAGTCCATAAATGGACTTCTTAAGCTTGCACAACATGTGTTCTTGGCCCTTCGCAATGAACCCGTCTGGTTGCATCATATAGATGCACTCGTCAAGATTTCCATTTAGAAATGCTGTCTTGACATCCATTTGCCAAATTTCATAATCGAAATGTGCAGCAATGGATAAGAGAATCCGGATAGACTTCAGCATTGCCACCGGCGAAAAAGTTTCCTCATAATCAATTCCTTCTTTTTGAGTGAACCCTTTCGCAACAAGCCTTGCTTTAAAGGTTTCCACCTTACCGTCTGCTCCTCTCTTCTTCTTATAGATCCACTTACATCCAATGGGTTTTATTTCATTAGGTGGTTCTACAAGATCCCAGACTTGATTGGAGTACATGGACTCCATTTCAGACTTCATAGCCTTTTGCCAAAGATCTGCATCTTTATCTTGGAGTGCTTCATTGTAGTTACAGGGGTCGGTACCTTGTTCATCAGGGACCCAGTCATAAGACTCTCCCATGAACATATACCGGTCAGGTCGAATAATAACCCTCCCACTACGACGAGGCACAACCCGTGTCTGTGCATCACTGATATTTCGTTGTGAAGATTCTGAACCTAATACACCATTATCTACACGTTGTACTGGTTCAGGAACCTGCGTGTTAATGGTTGGTTTAGGATCTACACGAGTTTTGATAATCCTCCCACTACGACATGGTAATGGAATATCGATAACTCTTTCTTGTGGTGTTTCTTCTCGTATCGTTGGTATCGAAGAAGTATGTCTCGGTGTCTTTCCTCTTATTTCCTCTAGAACAATACGGCTTCTGGGCTTGTGGTCCATAACATAGTCCTCTTCTAAGAATGTGGCATTGGTGCTAACAATAACCTTCTGATCCTTAGGACTATAAAACAGACCACCTTTAGTTCCTCTTGGATACCCAACAAAGAAACATACTTCTGTTCTTGATTCTAACTTTTCTGCGTTCCCTTTCAGCACATGTGCAGGACTACCCCAGATCCGAACATGCCGCGGACTAGGCTTTCGCCCAGTCCACAATTCTGTGGGAGTAGTAGGTACTGACTTAGATGGTACCAAGTTTAGAATGTATGCGGCTGTCTCTAATGCGTGTCCCCAAAAGGAAATTGATAAATCCGAATAACTCATCATAGATCTTACCATGTCCATAAGAGTCCTGTTCCTTCTTTCTGCCACACCGTTCTGCTGAGGCATACGGGGTGCAGACAATTGGGATGTAATCCCTTGCTCCAATAAGTATTCCCTAAACTCTCCCAAGAGGTACTCTCCACCACGATCAGATCGTAGTGTCTTGATACATTTATTTAGACGCTTCTCCGTTTCAGCCTTGAAGTCTTTGAATTTCTCAAAGCATTCAGACTTACGCCGCATCAAGTAAATGTACCCATACCTTGAGTAATCATCGATGAAAGTGACAAAGTACTCAAATCCCCCTCTTGCTTGGACAGTCATAGGACCACACAAATCAGAGTGAACCAATTCCAACGGCTCTTTAGCTCTATAGCCCTTGACTGAGAACGGCCTCTTGGTCATTTTGCCTTCCAAGCAGGATTCACAGACTGGAAGTGCCTCCACTTCCAATGAGCCTAATGGCCCATTTTGAACCAGTCTTTGAATCCTTTTCAAAATTAATATGACCAAGGCGTAAGTGCCAAAGATGCGTTTGGTTCATCCTCGAAGGTTCTTTTCTCTTAAACAGCAAACTATTTGTGTTATTCAATTCATTAAGTTGCAGCATAGGAGAGATAGGATTTATAATATAAAAATCATCCACCAATTGACCAGAACAAATAAAACGTTTATTTTCTTTAATAACTACTACTTTATTAAAATGAACTGAATATCCATTCTTTACTAAACTAGAAACTGAAACTAAATTCCTTCTAATAGAAGGTACATAAAAGCAATTTCTTAATATTAAATTCCTATCTCTACCAAAACTAAGATGTAGATCTCCTACTGCAACTACTGCTACTCTCGTAGCATTTCCCATATATAGATAAATCTCTCCATCACTGAGCTGCCTGGTTCCCTGGAACCCCTGCAAAGAATTGCATACATGATCAGTGGCTCCCGTATCTACACACCAGGTACCGGTAGATCGGACCGCTAAACACGATTCAACAACTAGTAAATGAGATTTACCTTGATTGTTCTGTCTGGCGAGATAAACTGGACATTGCTTCTTCTAGTGTTCTGGCTGCTTGCAAACAAAACATTTGCCTTTAGGCTTTCCCGGTTGTCCTCGTGGCCTTTGGATTGGCGGAGGACCCGCGGCCTTCTTTTGAGCCTTTTTCATTTTCTTCTTGCCTTTCGGCTTTGAAGTAGAACTTTTCTCAAATACAAGAGCACTCCCTGACTTTCTGTTGAGACCCTCAGCTGCCTGAAGTTCTTTAAGCAGCTCCGCCAAGGTATATTTAAATTTATTCATGTTGTAATTGAGGCGGAATTGCTTAAAAGACTCTGGCAGTGACTGGAGTACGATATCGACCTGGGTTTTCCCGTCAATTTCAGCTCCAAGGATCTCTAGTTCATTAAGAAGAGATATCATCTTAAGAACATGATCCCTTACAGGCGTCCCCTCAGCCATGGTTGTGTTCATCAAGTCTTTCATAGCAACCTACCTAGCAGCACGACTTTGATCCCCGAACATCTCTCGGAGGCTCTCCATCATGTCATAGGCACTGGTCATTGACTGATGCTGATGTTGCAGAACATTTGACATGGATGCCAAAATGTAACACCGCGCCATCTCATCAGCCTTGACCCATTTCTTGTGAGCCTGGGTTTCCTCAGCGGTTGCCCCCTCACCAGGTTGCTCAGGACATACTTGAGTAAGCACAAACTTGTACTCTTCAGCAGTTAACACAATATCCAAATTCCTTTTCCAGTCTATATAGTTTGGTCCAGTAAGTTTGCTTTCTTTAAGTATAACAGCAAGTGGATTGAAAGTACCCATTTAAAAGCCTGAGAATCACACAACATAAATAATTACGTTTGGGCAAAAATTACTATGGATTCGATTTGAAAATATTGGTTCCCTCTACCATATTTGAAAGGAATCCGCCAGCAACCTGATACACCGCGAATAGTATGACTCGATGGGAAGCCATATACTATCCATCATTTGTTCAGATAGACAATTGCCTTTTAATTTTACTATCCAGGCAATGTACTTTGCCTAATAAAATTAAACTACTGACTTGCTTTGGTCCTATAAATAATAACAGTGACTCAGATGGAGAGGATATTATTATTTATAGCTAAGTGTATACCATCACTTAATTCTAGGTCAAGAGTTCTGTGAGGAACACCTCTGATGGAGAGGTGACCCACACCAACAATCACCCAAAACATTCTTTTAAAGAAGTTTGTACTGATGATTCCACGATCAACTACGTCCGATAGGGAGGATGACACTAGAGCCATCACACAAAATTAATCATATCATCTACAAACCAGTGATGGGGACCATGGGATTTATACTTGATAAATTCCCTCTCCCACTTAGAATTTAAAAAAATTGAGGGTTATAATTTTTTAGAAAAAACTTTTAATTTAATTAATAAAAAATGATGGAATGACAAGGATTAATTCATCCTTACTTGTGAAACCCACATGTGTAGATAATAAAATCATTCTATTCTCATGATTTTAGAAAATAAGTACTTATGTTTTCAAATTATGGAATTAGTTTTATTTCTAAATACACATTTAGTTGTCCATCAATTTAAATTAATATAAATTAAACATGCAGCTAGACATCTAAAATAGGTCTAGGAACAATTATCCATGTTGTCATATTCATTAAACATGAAACAATAATAATCATTCAATCACACATAAATAAGGAAACCACAATAAAATAGGAATCCCACTATTATGGTCAAGCTGCAACTCTTGTGAAGAAATCTTCATGGAACCCGATTAGCTCTATGTCGCAACTACGCAACTGCCTTCCAGAACTGTTTTCTGAAATAGCCTCCAGAAATTGCCTTTTAATTGCTTTCTAAAACTGCTTGTAAACTATCTTCACGAACTGTCTTCACGAATTTACTTGAGATATATTACACAAACCCTATGCCTCCATAAAGGAGTTCACATGCTATTTCTTTGCAGTAAATTAACCACACATCAATCAAGCGTGGGATCCAATACACACAAATCCTATGCCTCCATAAAGGAGTTCACATGCTATATTAAAACAGCAAAATTAACCACGGATAAAACCATCGTGGGATCCAATCACACAAAATCAGTGACCATAATAGTGGAATAAGAACGCTGCAAAACAAGGGTTAGCACAGCTCTACGTTCTATCCATCCATCAAAACACGCATAAGCTCTGTTTTATTGGACAACATGGTTGCCTCCAACCTATACGCAGAATCAACGTTGCTATGATACCACTGTTAGGAAACTGTTTTCCCAGAATCCGTTGACAGTGCGTATAAGTTGGTACTGCAAAAAAATTTCATGAAATCTATAATAACCCTACAAGGGCGGAATTAGGGTTACCTTGAACTGCAAAATTGGATTGCTGTAGTAGACGAATCGAGAACACGGGCTCGATAACAGCTCACGATCTTCTACCGTATTCCTTTGCTGCCAGAATATCGAACTGAGTGTGGGCTCTTTCGAAATCCTTTTAGTTTTCTGCTCTTCCCTCTTTACGTTCTATTTTCTATTCCCAGTTATAACACTCTCTTTGATTGTTATGACGATTCAATCCTGATCACATTGATCCGACAAAGATGTGTTCGTCAGGAGGATCAAACAATCTCCGATTTGCTTGAATTTTTAACAGCAGTTCCGTCTCGACGTCAGGAACGTTGTGTAAAAAATTCAGCAACTTTCGATCAGTATCGAGCAGTCCGAAGCTCTTTTAGTGAACGTTGTCCGACGCTAGCGATCTACACTCCTATGTCTCTTGAATACTCACAGAGACTAGGATTTGGTGGAAACCCTTCTAGAAGAAAGCTAGGAGGTCAAGGGAAGCTTAGAATATAAAATCATGCAACCTGAGAGAAGAGCCAAGGCAGCATATATATAGGCTACGATAGGGACCATAAGAAGTCAATAAGGAATAGGCTTCCTTATGGAATTAGGAAACCCTAATTCGAACTGAATCAGATTCCTATTTCCATAAATTATAATTCATACCACTAAAGAATTATAATTGCACTCCTACCCTTATCTCAAAATATATTTCGAGCTCCATGTTATTAAATGCTTATTATCTCCCCATGTTAAGATTACAGATATCCATTAATTAAATATAATTACTGACAATCATATTTAATTAATTTCTTAAAATTCCTTGAGATCCTCTACTTAACTTATCTGATATGTCGGATACAAAATCCACCTGCAGGGTTTGACATAATCAAATCTTATAAGCTTTCTCAAGGGGATATCATCAATCCCAAAATTGAGACATGGATTCCATCATTAATTAATATCCACCACACAATTAATATTGCCACCCAATCCAATGAGATATTGACCCATTTAAGGATCTCACCCTTTTAGGGATCAAAGTATAAATATCAAATGTACGTGTCTATAAATTAAATTAGGATTTAGAGCATAAGCACTCATAATAGCCATGAGGTATTAATTATCTTATAAGTCAGTATAAAGATAATTACCCCAAGTCAGTCCCGTTTAA
This sequence comes from Hydrangea macrophylla, assembly GCA_033977485.1. Taxonomy (NCBI): domain Eukaryota; kingdom Viridiplantae; phylum Streptophyta; class Magnoliopsida; order Cornales; family Hydrangeaceae; genus Hydrangea; species Hydrangea macrophylla. Next base: position 118,587,472 of record CM066985.1, on the reverse strand, counting down.
TACACAAAGTGTACCAGCATAGTGAGTTGAAACTATACCGTTTCCCGTAGTCAAGACAAACCTACTACAACACCATGCTGCAGTCCTACCGATGGTGTGTCCAATCCCATCTAAGACTGTAAACCAAAATCTTACATTCTATAATATCTGATGGCCTGATCTTCCGTGTGTAAGCCGAACTCTACACACCAAACCACCTACTATATAGAATGAGAGACACACATGCATAATATTAAATAAATAATATAATACAAACATTGCCCACACAGATTCTCATAAAAAATGGATTAACTGATTTTATTAAATGAATAATAAATCAACTACATAAAGCATGGCTTTTAGTATATATCCCTAACACCAAGAACGGTCGCCAGAGAAACTGAAACACCCGTACCCGGGAAAAGGGTAAATTAATATGTTAATATGCATTAATTCATGTGATTAGTGTATAAAATGGTTAAGGGGAGGCTTTGGACTCGCCCGTATGAAAAGTGTTCAGAACAAGACACCATATGGAAAATTACCCAGTGAGGTGGGACAAATACTGGAGTAGGACCCAATGAAGGGCTAATTAGTAATTTACATTTTAAATGATTAAATACATTTTATATGATTACATGGATATTTGCTAAGTTACTTCCATATTATTTTGTTATGTGTTAGCATTAGTTTGCACACTCAAATAAGGGTATAACTGAAAAAGATTTATAATTAGTAGGTGCGATAATAACTTCATAAAATATGTGGGACCCACATTGGGACCCCTACGGGACTTAGATAAACATCCATTTAAATAATTAGGTAGTTAATGGGATGTTTGGGGGATTTCATAATAAGAACTTAAGAAACTTTGGGGGTATAAGTGAAAAGATGGAATCCAAGCTCAATTTCTACCCCAAAGTGAATCCTACGCACCTCATGCCTTTGTATGTGTAGGTGTCAAATGAGAAGAAGGCTCTCATTTTATAGAAATTAAAGAAAATAGAGAGAGCTCGGGAGAGACGACGAGATTCCGTGATGCCGATGTCATTAATTCGATGTTCCGTCACCGAAATTCGTCCAATTTGTGAACCGAAGCCGTATTCTTCAAATGAGATGATCGTTTCTATACCTTTAATTTATGCTTTAATTGTCATAATTTTGATAGCTCACGTTACTTGGTGACACGCGTTTTTCGAATTCTTGTAGGATTCACTTTGGGGTAGAAATTGAGCTTGGATTTGGTGCAATTCAGCATTTTCTAGCTTAATTTGGGTACAATCTTGCTAAGGTAAGTTTTCCATCCTAAGAGTGATTGTGGTTTAAGGTGTTCAATGTTTCTTATAAATTGGGTTATTGAAAGCATGCTTAGAAGATATGAAATTGTTGGATTTATGATTTTATGTCAAATATGTGAAAAGCTGCCATGCTTATGTGATTATATGCTTATATGCTTATGTGGTAATCAATGGGCACTGGAAAATGATTCATTGTTGGGAGTAATAAGGGTGGTGAAGAGGAAGATTCTGATAAATACGGAAATCCAAGGAATAGAAGTGAGCACGAGACCAAAGGAGGGTTTTCGAGTCTGAATGAATCATTGAACCGGTGACTCGACGATTACGGATGATTTATGCGTTAATTGTAGCATTGCACATGTTAAACATTCAATCATGTTTAGATTTCTCACTAAGCATAATGCTTAAGAAAATTGTTTCTGTTGTGGTAAATAACAACCACCGCAGGTACGGAGCAACATCCGGAGAGGAAGTAACGTGATCGGAAATGGGGGAGAGATTTGGGACTTGTAATTATGTCTATAGTTTGTAATATGGTGTAACTTGTGACTTGAAGTCCTTGACTTGTGGTTGTGGTGTTGGAAAGAATTAGATTTAGTTTTGGAATTCCATGACTCATGTGGTTAATGTATATTTGAATAAACTTATGTAATTCTCTATGTTAGTAGTTAGTTTTTGGTAAGAAGTTGGAGGATTTTAAGGTCGTTTGTAAATTCTATGTATATCCTTACGTTATAACTATGGATATGTGCGAGTTGGTTGGGAATGGACTTTTCCGGTAAGTCCGAGTATGCGTTGCAACTTCTTCGGACAAGTTCAATTTTGTAAACAAATGTTTTGTGAGGTTTAATTTCCTTGTTGGAAGGTCTTATGTAAATGATTGCTTGGTTAAATGGAAACTTGAGTTCTAGTGCTTAACTTGATTCAAGAGAGTTGGAGTTCATAATCTAAATGCTTAGTAATGCTTAAGAATATTTGGAAATGGTTTGATATGGTTTCCTAATGTTCTAAGTTGTTGGTCATAGCTTTGGGTTCTTTGCCAACAAGATTTCATGAGTTATTAGCTTTTACCATTAGTTGAATTTCAAAACTTGATTTGATTCAAAAGGATGTGTCTATGAGTTGGTTTGATCCAAATGAGGTTATATTAATGTTTTGAATGTTTGAAAGAGCTTGGATTTGTGTTTGAAAATGTTTAAACGGGTTTGTAAATGGTTTTGAAATGGTTTCTTAAAGTTTCATGAGGTTTGGTTGTGATTTGGTTGTGTATAGACTTGTAAAACAAGGGAAAACTGCCAAAATTTTAGTTCTGCAGAAACTGGATCGATCCGGAGCCGCTGGGTTAAGCAGAGAGAGCATTCTGCCAAAACCGGATCGATCCGCTGGTTCAGTTTCAGCCATACGACTTTTATGGAAACGGACATAACTCTCTCTAGAAAATTCGAATTCGCGAAATGTTTTTTTTTTTCGTTGGAACTGGGACTCAAAGACCTATCTTTTGGTATAAAATTTACTATACTTTATTTATGACCATTTTGGCCTTGAGGCTATTTTTGTCACCATAAAGTTCTTTTATGCCGTTTAACACACGTGTTTCTTAGTAATTCATGTGTTTCTTTGTTAATTTGTATAGGTGAGCACTTGTAGCATTATTACACGTGTCCTAATCTGCACGGGGCGAGTTGGGGTATAACAGAAATGTTACCAAAAATGAAAACAAAGGATATGCATGTGATCCCCTTACCTCCACGAGTCCAAATATGGTCTCGGTTCGCAAATCCAGCGTCAAACGGCGGAGGAATGGCAAGGAAACGTCATGTGGAACTCCGTTGTCTTCGTCGAGGCTCTCGGTTCACTCTCCAACTCTAAACCTAGCTATGTTTGATATGTAAGAGACACATATACATCTCATGCATATGTGTTAGCATAAACTTCCTTTTATTTCGTTTACATCCCCCGAACTTTCTTAAGTTCTATTATGAATTCCCTATGTTAATTATGTTAACTACCCATATTTTTTAATGGATTTAATCTATGTCCCGTGTGGGTCCCAAATGTGGTCCCAGATATAATATGAGGTTGCTATAAAATCTACCAATTATGAACCATAGTCATAAACGTCCTCACATGGGTACCCAAACTGGTCCCCTTGACCTATAATAAGACATAATATTATCTTCAAACATTTAAGCAAGTATTCATATTAACATACAATGACATCTAAATGTAAATTATATTAACTATACCCTCATTGGGCCCCACTTTTATACCAGTCCTACCTATCACAGGACATTCATCCGTGTCTGCATTTGAACACCTTTTTACCTATGGGTTCATATCCCTACCTTAAACCATCTTATGTATTAAATTATCATTAATTAATACGTATTAATACCACATTAGCCTTCTTTTTCGGGTACAGGTGTTACACAAGTCCAATCCAACTGTGAACTGTCCTTGTCCAACACAAGACTCCAAGACTTGGTCATTCAATTAAGTCTCCTGTCTGGTTGTCTCCAAGTAAGTAAATAAATTAGTAATCCAACTGTCAAAGAACAGTCCACGTGTATAAGTTCCAACACTCCAAGAGTCCAACTTTGGCGGCTCCACTGCTCTCAGTCGTCCAACGTATGTGCCCACTTACAAGTTATAACCTACTGCCTACACAGTTACACTACATAGTATACTGTCAGTACACATGTGAGTTAGCTAACGGGTTGGCAGGGTAGGTACGGGCTGGGTTGTGAGACGAGTAGGGTTTTCAGGTAGGTGAGTTGGCGGGTTAAGCTAGCTGGGTCACGGGGTGAGTTGTGGGCCGCAAAAGTGGAAGTCGACCTGGACCCATACCCAATGAATTGAGTCACGAGCTGGGTTGTCCACAGGGCGGGGTGAGTTGCGGTCCACCAATTGGCCAGTTGGAGAGGGGCGGGGCGAGCCAATTCACCCCGTTTGACATCCCCATAGCCATTTCTCGTTAGTGGCCTCAGCTCAGCATGCCATCCTCTTTTGCATTTGGATGCGTTGTGCCAGACTAGACTAAAACTCTATTTTAATTGGATTATCCCAGAATTAATGATCCGAACCTCCTTGGGATAATTAGTCACCCATTCTAGAGACTATTAAGACAAAGAGTGTCGGTAATGGCACTGTGAATATATCAAATAATCAAGAGAACAATAAAGGGAAAAGAGAGCTAGAGTTTCTCATAACATTAAATTTGAATGAATGAATACAATAGAAAAAGGAAGAGACAATAATAGCATATCTAGGTATACAATATTACCCTAATATAAAGTAAAAGACTAAACTACCTTAAAGCTAAATAAAATTAATTCTAATAGCTAACTCTAATACCCCCTGTATGTAAACAAATTAGCAATCTGCGCGGAAGAAGAAACAAAAGGTAAAGTGATAGCTCCGTACTTAAGGTGATGACGAGTAATGTGACAATCAATCTCTATATGCTTGGTCCTTTCATGGAAACTGAATTGTGAGCAATTTGAATAGCACTCGTATTATCACAATACATAGGTGTAGACAAGGAAGAGACACACCCATATCTGTAAGTAGCCGGCATAACCAAATAACCTCAGGGGTAGTTGAAGCCATAGCATGATACTCAACTTCTGTGGAACAGACAGAAACAACATCTTACTTCTTGCTCTTCCAAGAAATGAGAGAATCGGGCAAAAATATACAAAATCTAGTAACAGACTTGCAATCTGTAGGATCACCGGGCCAATCAGCATCAAAGTATGCACGTAGCTCCAAGGAAGAAGATGACGAAAGTAAAAGACTTTGAAATTGAGTGCCCCTCAAGTATCTCAAAGTACGATGAACAACAGCCCAATGAACTGTAGTAGGGGAAGTAACAAACTGACTAATAATATGAATAACATAAGCAATATCCGGACGAGTAATAGTAAGATAAACCAAGCTACCAACAATAGTGCGATATAAGGTAGGATCAGGCAAAGGAACGCCATCAGAAGGGGAAAGACAAACATTAAGCTCCAAAGGGGTATCAACAATCTTATTATCAGTAAGGCGAGCATGCTCAAGAATGTCACCTATATACTTAGATTGAGAAAGAAGATAACCTTTTGGAGAAAAGGCTACTTCAATCCCCAAAAAATAACGTAGTGGATCTAAGTCCTTCATTTCAAAACAACGAGCTAATTCAGACTTCAATACTATAATCCCATCAACATCATCACCAGTAATAATCATGTCATCAACATACAAAAAAAGCATAATACAACTAGTAGTGGTACACCTGATAAGAAGAGCCGAATCATACTCACTCGAAAAAAACCCAAATAAGGTAATCACAATGGAAAACTTCTCAAATCAAGCTCGAGGGGCTTATTTAAGACCATATAAGGCTTTCTTAAGCCTGCAAACTTCACCAGGACCATGAGGAACACCCGGAGGAGGAACCATGTATACCTCTTCTTAGAGGTCTCCATTCAAGAAATAAATTTTAACATCCATCTGAGTTATATGCCACTGACGAACAGAAGCAACTGCAATAAGAGTACGAACAGTAGTCATTTTAGCAACAGGAGCAAAAATCTCCTCGTGATCCATACCATAGTACTGGGAAAAACCCTTGGCAACCGATCTTGCTTTGTACTGCTCAACAGAACCATTTGACTTGGTTTTGATTTTATAAATCCAACGAGAACCAATAGCGCTCTTACCAGAAGGTAAGGGAACCAAACTCCAAGTGTCTGTCTTATATAATGCAGAGAATTCCTCTACCATAGCCTCCTGCCAGAGAGGATCAAGAGCTACCTCTTTATAGGATAGAGGCTCAGAGAGATTATGAACTGAAGCTAAAAAGGAAGTAAAAGAATCCGAATAACAAGAATAAACAAAATCAGGTGATTGAGTGGACTTACGAGTGTGAGCAAGATAGCAAGAAGGTTCCACAGCCACAGCAGGTGCTTGGGTGGCCTCTAGAAAGGAGGTAGCATCAGGCGGTAAGGCACCAGTATCAGTAGAAGTAGAACCATGAGGTGAGACAATATCAGTGGCGCATAGGGCTTGAGAGGGCACACTATCGGTATCATCAGAGAATGGGTCAAGATAGATGAGATCATATTTAGTCAACTCATGATGATTATCAGGAATAGAAAAGAAGAGTATATACTCGAGAAATACAACATGGCAAGAGACATATAGTTTCTTAGTAACTGGGTCAAAGCAACGATATCCCTTCTGACCCTTACCATAACCTAGAAAAACACAAATAGTAGACTTTGGTGACAATTTGGTACGCTCTACACGAGGTCAAAGTACAAAACAAGTACAACCAAATGCCATTAAGGAAGAATAATCAGGAGCATGCCCATACAAATTTTCAAAAAGTGACAGACCTGAGCAGTGAGAGGATAAAATTTTATTAATTGGATTGACAGCAGTAAGGATAGCCTCTCCCCAAAAATCACTAGGGACATATGCAGATAATAAAAGAGAGCCAGCAGTTTCAACAATATGTCGATGTTTCTATAACACCCGTAATTGTGTTATTGCATTTTATTACATTGTCATGCATGATAATGTGATGCGTTGTGCATTTTGGCGCATGTTTGAGTGAGTTTTGACTCACGAGTCGATTTGGGTATCTGTGTTAGAGAACCCTCTGAGACTGTGGCGATTAATAATTTGTTGTTGTGACGTCTCTCCGAGTATGAGACGATCACTGTGGAACACTTTAAATGTTTATCTGGAATTAAATGTTTACCTGTGTATTTCTATATCTGTATTTATTTCTGACTTAGAATTTATACCTAATGTTAGTTTTGGTATCCTGGTGAGGACGAACTAACACGCTATTAATTTGGTAGGCTAATTAGCAACTTCAGAAAAGTCATATAAGAATTTACGTCTTAGCAACCAAACGGAACTTAGTCAGAAACTTTTATAATTTTGAGGTTTCACTTGTAAAGCTATGAATTAACTGTGTAAAAAGTTTCAGAGAATAATTAGGAGTTTTGAAAACTCGTAGGGAGGTAAACGTAATTTTCGAGAGTGTTGCATATATATAGATAGAGATGACTTTGGATATTTTCATAAAGTCTTAACCTAAGTTCAAGAAGGAGGCCAAAGGGGATTTTAGTTGCTTCGAGCTTCTCGATGCAAAACGACGGACTTCTGCCCGTTTATTTTTTTCAAGATTTCATATTCAAGCTCCTTGAGGTAAGGGCTTCGTTTCGAGACCCATTAGGGCCTATTTGGCTAAGTTTTCCGAAAAGGCATTTTCTAGAATTTTTCTGTCACAACCTGCATTTCATTAATTAATTTTAATTTCATTTCCATATTTAAATTCAATTTGTATTATCTGTGTCCATTTTATTTCAATGGTCATGTTTTATAATCTTATGGCCTATTTTGTTGTACATTGAAATTCTTTTGGGGTCAAACTACGATTTTATAAAATTTAGCAATACCTGTGTGGATTTTAAAACTGTATTTCAAATGTGTGATCGGGAGAGAACAAATCCTATTTATACGCCTTAACGAGCATTTGTTAGTATCTTTTTATCCTGTTTTTGTATATTTTTACTTCGTTTTCTATTTTCTGACAGGATTTGGAAGCAATCAAGTATATCAAGCTAAATGGGGTGAAAAAGTAGATAAAAAGAAGCTGAAAAAGCCAGTTCGCTCGCGCGAGCCGCGCGCGCGAGAATCCAGAAATCGCTCACGCGATCTGCGCGCGCGAGGTACCAAATGTCGCGCTCGCGCGGCCCTCGCGCGCAATATGTGTAAAAATCAATTATGCGTATTTCAGTATACTGAAGACTCCTGTGCAAACGAAACTGCTGAATGACGTCTAGATTGTAAATTATATCAGTTTCAGTTCGTTTCGGGTTAGGAAAGCTTCCAAAGCTTGTTGTAAACTCTATATATACTCTATTTTACTTCAATTGAAGGTTACACACCTATACATACATACACATACAGCCATATAGACTGAAATTCCAGCCCTTGAAGAGGAAAAAGCAAGGAGAAGAAGAAGAAGACCAAGGATTCCCATGGCCTCCTCCATCAACTACTTGCCGATCTCCACTTCCATGGCAGCCTAGACAAAGATCTAGGGTTTCAATGAAGCCCTAGTCGAGTAATATGGAGTATTTTATGTTTTTATTTTAGTTTTATTATGTATGGATGACAGTCACATGTTTCGAGGATTTTTATAAATAAATTGAACTTCTATTGATTAAATCATTACTTTCAGAATTTATTCTTGTCTTAGATCTATTTTGACTGTGATGTGCTCAATGATCTATGCTCGCTGTGCTTGTTTAGATTATTTACATGTGATGGTGCTTTATTGATTTGTGCTATCAAGTATCCGAATAATCCATGCCTAGATTAGACGAATTATGTCACAACCCTAGTTTAGTGTGGGATAATTCGTGCTAACCGAAGATGGAATATGTTGGTGCTTGAACCATGATTATTTTCTTGACGGAGGAATTGGGCTTGTAGCCACAATTCCCCATATTCATCCAACTTAATAGGCTAAAGTAATTCATAAATATTCCTATTATGAAGCTAGTGGTGGAGTTGCAATCCTAGGTTCCCTTTACATATTTACAAAAACACTTTTAATTGCTTTCATAGTTTAGATTTAGTTTTATTATTATTAGTTTAATTAAAATCAAATCAAAATCCGTTTTTCATAATTAACTAAAGCTAGGTTTTAAAATTAAGTCGATGTAGTTAACCAATCCCTGTGGGTTCGACTTTTGCTTACAAATCTTTTGAAAAGTAAAGAACACTTTTTATATCTTGATATTGACAACATCAGTGGAAATATTTTCTTTTAACTAAATCATTATTTTTATAAAATCAAAAAATCATTTCTTACATTAAAATGATTTTTCTGTATTTTTGTGGTGACCACCGCGCCCTAAAAATACCAGTTTATGTTCAAAACTGTCCGTGCCACATGGAACTTCCACAGATTTTGGATGTGATGTAAAGCATGAAGTGACTTGTACTTTATTTCCATTTATGGCAACTCATCATTGGATGTGCCTTGTTTGGAAATACTTGTAGTGTGTGTGTATACTTGTGCCTAAAGCTAATTTTCCAAACAACTTAATCTTGGCCCCTATTGATCTATACTACCCTTTCAAAATCTGTGGAGTTATATATGTATCAGTATTGTTAGAATATAAGTATTAGTATTAAGGGTATTTTTGTAATTTTCTTGAATATATGATTGATATATATATATATATAAGTGTGGGCTAACCTAATTAGGTTAAGCCTTCTCTTTCTCTCTATTCTCTCTTTGAACATGGTATCAAAGCCACCCGAATAGGCTTCTCGGTGCCGCACACCACCACCACCACCACCACCATCACAGCCGCATCACTATTCACGCAGTTACTGTTCACGCGAGCACTGTTCACGCAGTTACTATTCACGCAGTTACTGTTCACCGAAAACACTGTTCATCGAAAACACTGTTCATCGAACACTGTTCACGCAGTTACTATTCACCGAGCACTGTTCACCGAAAACACTGTTCATCGAACACTGTTCATGCAGTAACTATTCATCGGGCATTGTTCATGATCTGATTTCTGCACTTTTTTTTGAACTCCAACCGTCCAAGGGATTACATTCGCATACATCAGAACTCGATTAGGCAATTTTGATTGGTGGTTTCTTCGATCGTGTTGTCTCGGTCCCTTTATGGACCTTATTGGTTAGTTCCGTTTGAGTTTATTGGCGTTGATGTTGCTTCTTGTTCGTTGTTAGTATTTTTCCTTTGTTATTGGGTATAAGACTCCTACTGTTTTTGGTTGATATGGCTGACAAGAAAGGTTTTATTTCTTCGTCCGATGTTGTGAGTATGCAAATTATCACTACTAAGTTGAATGGGTCCAATTACTTGTTGTGGGCTCAAGCTATGAAAGTCGCCTTAGGGGCTAGGAAGAAGTTGAAATATATTGAGTCTGTTGCTCCGACTAAGGATAGTAAGGATTATGAAGATTGGGTGTCTGAGAATTATGTGGTTATGTCCTGGTTGTGGAATAGTATGGAACCTACTGTGTGTTCAAGTGTCATGTTCTTGTCCTCAGCCAAAGAGATTTGGGAGTCTGTTCATGAGACGTTTTCTATGGAAAAGAATGTTTCTCGCGTTTATGAGGTATATCAAAATTTGTTTCTGCTTCAACAGGGTGATAAGCCGGTTAGTGAATACTACAGTACATTTAAGGGACTCATGGATGAGTTGAATCAGTATCATCCTATCACTAATGATGTTGACGTTATCAAGAAGCAACGAGAGGAATTTTATGTCTCCAAGTTCTTATCTGGTTTACATTTGAATCTTCAGTCTGTTAAGTCACAGATTTTGGCCGGTGATGGTAGTATTCCATCCTTGAGCAATGTGTATTCTCGTGTGCTCCGTGTTACTACAGAGTCCTCCTCCATCTCTTCTGAGCCTGTTGGGAAAGAAAATTCTGCACTTCTTACATCTACGGGATATAGAGGGGCCTTTCGTGGTCGTGGCAATTTTTCTGGTAATAATCGCGGTCGCAGTGGTCGTGGCTTTGGCAATTCCCCTCCTATGTTTAATGGTAATCGAGGACGAGGAGGTCCTCCGGGACGTGGTCGTGGTTTTGGTCGAGGCCGTGGTTCTCTTTATTGCACACACTGCGGGGGTGACAATCATACTGTGGATAGGTGTTATGATATCTATGGTAAGCCGTGGGAGACCTCACCTAATCCAGCCCTGTACTCTTCTGACACTGCTTCTGGGTCTCAACAGGAAGTTAGTACTCCTCCACCTGCCGTAGCATCTTCAAATGAGTCTATCACTCTCTCCCGCGAGGAATACAATGCCTTAATCCAACAGCAACAGCAGCAATCCTTGTCTAGTACTGCTGGTTTTGCACAGTCAGGTAATATTGCGTGTTTTTCTTCATCTACTCCTTCACCATGGGTCATCGACTCAGGGGCTTCGGCACATATGACTGGTAAGTCCAATGTATTTACACAATTGCTTAGTCCACCCACACAGCCTTCTGTTGTTTTAGCTGATGGACGATCTTGTCCTATTATTGGTCATGGTCCTGTTTCTCCCACCTCATCTCTTTCATTGTCATCTGTAAATTATATTCCTCAATTTCCCTTTAGTCTCCTATCGGTCAGTCAACTTACTAAATCTTTAAATTGTTCTGTAACATTTTATCCCTCTCATTGTGTTTTTCAGGACCTCAGCTCGAAGAAGATGATTGGTGGAGGTCGTGAGCGAGATGGTCTTTATTACCTGGAACAACATTCAATAGCGAATAAATCGACGGCTTTACATACAAATGTTTCACCACATCAATGGCACTGCCGTCTGGGTCATCCTTCACTACAGTCCTTGCAGTTGGTTTTTCCGTCCTTTAAGTCTATGTCTAGTTTAGAGTGTGAGGCTTGCCAGTTAGGTAAGCATCATAGGGTGTCTTTTCCTTTACGTAAAAATAATCGCCGGGCCACTCCTTTTGAGTTGGTTCATTCCGACGTTTGGGGTCCGTCTAGACATAAGAGTCTATTAGGTTTTTCTTATTTTGTGTCTTTTGTGGATGATTGTTCCAGGATGACATGGTTATTTTTAATGAAAGAACGTTCAGATATTTCTTCAATTTTTCAATTATTTTGTAAAGAGATTATGACTCAGTTTGGTTGCACTATTCGTATTTTACAATCTGATAATGCTTTGGAATATGTTAAAGGACCTCTTCAGTCCTATTGTGATTCTCAGGGGATAATTCATCAATCCTCTTGTGGTTATACTCCACAACAGAATGGGGTAGCTGAACAAAAAAATAGACACCTTCTTGAGGTTGCCCGAACAATTATGTTGCACATGCATGTTCCTAAACAATTTTGGGGGGATGCTGTACTCACTGCCTGTTATCTTATTAATCGAATGCCTTCATCTGTTCTTAGTGGTGGCATTCCTCATTCTGTTCTCTATCCAGATAGATCATTGTTTGCCTTACCACCACGTGTGTTTGGTTGTGTTGCATTTGTTCATGTTCTTACTCCTGGTCATGATAAATTGGATCCTCGGGCCACCAAATGTATATTTGTGGGATATTCACGCACTCAAAAAGGTTATAAATGCTGGAATCCTCAGAGTCGTCATTATGTGATTAGTGCAGATGTCACCTTCTTTGAAGGTACATCATTTTTTTCATCCTCCGGTGCATCCTTAGATGTTGATGTTCTTGCTCCATCGTCCACTATTCCCTTACCCATTCCTCCTAGTTCTCCTCCCTTGCAGGTGTATCGTCGTCGTGACAAGCCATCCAGTATTCATGACCCGCCAGCTCCACCTCCATCTTCATCCACTTCGGCTGAGGTTCCTCAATCTCATGATCTACCCATTGCTCTTCGAAAAGGTACTCGTTCTTGCACTCACCATCCTATTGATCAGGTTGTTTTATATTCTCATTTATCGTCTTCATTGCGCTCTTTTGTTAGTGCTTTATCTTCAGTCTCTGTTCCTCAGTCTCATACTCAGGCATTGGTTTCTCCGGGTTGGAAGAGTGCTATGGATGATGAGATGTTGGCGTTGTCCAAAAATGGTACGTGGGAGTTAACTGATCTTCCTTCTGGGAAACATGTTGTAGGTTGTCGTTGGGTTTATGTGGTTAAGTATCATCCGGATGGTACTGTCGAACGGTTGAAAGCTCGTTTGGTGGCTAAAGGGTACACTCAGACTTTTGGTGTGGATTACTTTGAAACCTTTTCCCCTGTAGCTCGTCTCAATTTTGTTCGCATTTTATTGTCTGTTGCTGTTACTAAGGGATGGCCTCTACATCAACTTGACATAAAGAATGCCTTTCTTCATGGTGACCTACAAGAGGAAGTGTATATGGAGCAACCTCCTGGGTATGTTGCTCAGGGGGAGTCACATAAAGTATGTAGGTTGAAGAAAGCTATTTATGGCCTTAAACAGTCTCCAAGGGCCTGGTTTGACAAGTTTAGCCAAGTAGCTAGTTCATATGGGTTGAGAAGAACTAGTTCTGATCATTCAGTTTTTGTGAGACACTGTGAGAAAGGTACGATAGTTCTAGCAGTTTATGTGGATGATATAGTGATTACCGGCAGTGACAGTGAAGGTATACAGTTATTGAAATCTCATTTAAGTAAGCATTTTCATATGAAGGATTTGGGGCTACTACATTATTTTTTGGGTATTGAAGTAGCAAGGTCTAAGGAAGGAATTTTCTTATCTCAAAGAAAGTATGTCCTTGACCTTCTAGATGAAACAGGATTGATGGGTTCAAAACCTGTCGACACTCTAATGGACTCAAATATTAAGTTTAGTAAAGATGATGGAGAAGACTTCAATGATGTTGGAAGGTATAGAAGACTTGTGGGTAAGTTGATTTATTTAACCGTAACTCGACCTGATATCACCTTCTCTGTTGGAGTTGTTAGTCAGTTTATGCAGAGTCCCAAGTTATCACATTGGGAGGCAGTGTGTCGTATATTGAGGTATTTAAAAGGTGCCCCTGGTAAAGGCTTAGTGTTGAAGCCTTCAGATAATTTGGAGATAGTTGGTTTCTCAGATGCCAGTTGGGCAGGAGACAGTCTTGATAGACGTTCAGTATCAGGATTTTGTGTGTTTGTTGGTGGAAATCTCGTCAGTTGGAAGAGCAAAAAGCAAAATGTAGTTGCAAGATCAAGTGCAGAGGCTGAGTATAGAGCTATGGCTCATACTGCGTGTGAGTTGTTATGGGTGAAGACTATTCTGAAGGAGATGGGATTTCCAAGTAGTAAACCTATGAAGATGTATTGTGATAATCAAGCAGCTATGTACATTGCAAGTAATCCAGTGTTTCATGAGAGGACCAAACATATTGAAGTTGATTGTCATTTTATCAGAGATATGGTTATGAGAAAGGAAATTGTTACTTCTTTTGTTAGGTCTAGTGAGCAACTAGGAGATATTCTTACCAAGGCTCTAAATAGAGGATCGTTCTATAATCTTTGTAACAAGCTGGGCATGATAGATATCTATGCTCCAGCTTGAGGGGGAGTGTTAGAATATAAGTATTAGTATTAAGGGTATTTTTGTAATTTTCTTGAATATATGATTGATATATATATATATATATAAGTGTGGGCTAACCTAATTAGGTTAAGCCTTCTCTTTCTCTCTATTCTCTCTTTGAACAAGTATATATACGTATGTATATGTGTGTGTATTCTACAATTTGATTTTAATTGAAAACAAAATAGGATTTATTGAGTGTATGAGGTTGAACTTGGGCTCCAAGTTCTCCAAATTGGAGTTCTATATAACTCACACCCATTGCTTCATTATTCATTCTGCACTCCTAAATACAGAGAGAGCTTGAGAGTTTAGTTGCAGAGGAAGAACAACCTCCATAGATTAAAGCTTGTTACTTGGATTCTTAATTCCTATTTCTTTCACAACATCTATTTGTATCTCCAATCTCAGTGAGTATTTATAACTCACTCAGAATGTACTACATGTTTATTTACTGTATGTTTGTTTAATTTTGTAAACCACCATTGATGAATTTGTGTATGAACTTCATAGCTCAAAAACATGGATTTTCCAAACTTAATCAAAACTCATTTTCTGAATGAAATATGAAAGATTATAGTATGTAGAGTATACGGTTAGAATATTAGAGCTTAATTTGTTCGTATCGCGACGTATGATTAAAACAAAGTTTCCGTCAACTCTCGGTTTTTCGTAAAACCCGAGAGCTACGGATCGATTCAAGTAAAATTGATCATAGATTCTTAATCCTTGCGAGAAATCGAAGAAAATCATATATTACATGTTAAGCTCATAAGCACACACTTCGCGCGAGCGGCCCGCGCGCGCGACTTCTGACAGTTTCTAGTTTTTGCTTATTTCATGTTA
Organism: Hydrangea macrophylla; assembly: GCA_033977485.1. Taxonomy (NCBI): domain Eukaryota; kingdom Viridiplantae; phylum Streptophyta; class Magnoliopsida; order Cornales; family Hydrangeaceae; genus Hydrangea; species Hydrangea macrophylla. Next base: position 118,572,268 of record CM066985.1, on the reverse strand, counting down.
AGGAACTATTTGGTTGTTAACTTGTGGGTCTTTAAAGCTCTGTTTGCGAAAAATGTTAAAACAGATTATATTTTGGGTATGATTGGTCATTTAGGAACGATTATGATTTCGATTCTTTTCAACTATACGTGGTTATCAATCCCGGCTTTTGATATGTTCTGTTTATAGTTACACAACATTCATATGGTATCAGTTGTACATGCATGGTGAGTGTGAGTGTTGGTCAGTATGGAAAAGAGTAATGGTCAGTGTGGTAAAGAGAGTGTGGTTGAGATTGTGTTGTGGACACTCCCTGGTAAGTGAGTACTAAAGTGTGTTGTGGTTGAGATTGCGGTGAGAGTGTCTTTAAAATGCGACGGTGGCAAAACTGGACACTCCCTGACCCCCATGGAAGCGTTAAAGTGTATGACGCCGAACTTGGACATTCCCTGGCACCCATGGTAGTGCTAAAGTGTGGCCTACGGACACTCCCTGGTACCCGAGTCTGGATACTGTGTGATGTATTTGCGAGGCGTATTAGGTACCAAAGTGTGAGGCATTGGACATTTCCTAGCACCCCGTGCTAAAGTGTGAGGCAAACTGGACATTCCCTGGCACCCCTGTGCTAAAGTGTGGCTATCAGAGTATTTCAACGATACTGGTATGAGGTAGGGGGTTGTTGTGTTTGTCGAGAGAAAAGAGTCGGTAAGATGAGATGGTGCATTATTTTCATACACGGTCACATATATGTGAATTAAAGCTTTCAAATGATATTGTGGTTGTTTTCTAAAAATGAACTCTTTATTTAATGTAAACTTGTTAAATTAAAAAGGAAATTGGAAAATGGTAAATGAGTATGCGCTACATTCAAAGTTATGTTTTTAATACTCACCAGCTTCTTGAAGCTGACGGCATTGATGCGCCCTGGACATTCGTGTTCAGGCTTTTCAGGTTTTGATCAAGTGGAACATTACGACTACGCAAATTGAGAAACATTGCTGGAAAGAGAATTTACTTTTATATGTTTTTATAAACTGAATTCTGTAATAAGGATAACTGCAATAGATGTTAAGCTATTGTTTTGATTTAAGGCGGTTTGTGCCTTTAGAGACCCCGTGCTGTAATAACTATTAAGTTAGAAAAATATTGTAAGCCTTGATTGCTCTGTTATGATTATTATGTTTTTGTGGTTCAACGTTTGGGACGGAATCGATCCTTCAAACTGTCGCAACCTACGGGTCCATAAAGGAAATTAAACGCTTTCCATATTTATGTTACGTCGGGGCGTGACATTTTCATAAAAGTTGATAATTGAAATTCTGATCAATAGGAATTGGACTAGACGGTCTTCTACGCGTTCTTTGTACACGGGTTTTCTTTGGATCGAACTTTAAGAGCATAAATCGAAGGTGAGTGATTCAACCTTGCAATTTGGAATGATTTCTTGACATGTATTCATGTTTGATATGAAAGCAAGTGTGAATCCATAGAGATATATTGTGTAGTTCATATTGGGCAATTATATTGATAAATAGGCCCAATAGCATGGTGAAATGTTTTGTTTACCGAGAGCATGGTGATATGTATTTGAGCATGTTGAGTTGCTTATTTGGGTCAGAAGGAGCACGTGGTCACTAAGCCATTTTGTGGAGCCGATATAGGCATTAAAGTCGCACGATTGAAGAGAAGAATCATGGGTCTTACCCTTTCGCATGAACTTATTGGCGAGGAGTCGCGGATTGGGAGTATGGAATGTGCACGTGAGTCTTCCGCGACTAGTATGAAATGTAGAGATGTGAATGCGACATGTTTATCATTCATGTGCATTTGTTGTTTTATTCACTAAGCGTTAGCTTAACCAAATCGAATATGTGTGGTTATTCAAATAACCATTGCAGGTGTTAATGATGGTGAGGAATCGCATAAATAAGCACGTGGGTTTTGGGGAGTTTACTTAGGAGGCGACTCAATGTGTTGATCTCGTCGTTTTGTAATAGGCATGTTGTAACAAGAATTCTTACGGTTGTTAACTATGTTTTAACTTAGTATGTTAGAATGGATCAAAAATGTTGTAATAGACAATAATACGTTGTACTTATGTTTTTGTAACGTTATTCCATAGTTAAGATCACCCTGGAGTGCTTTTGGAAGTGTGTGTTTGGTCCCTAGTTGAATGGGTAAGCTTTTGAACCTAGAAAATCTGCAGAATGTGTGATGCTGCCATAAACCAGTCGACTGGTTGAGAAAACAGTCGACTAGAGCCTCATTTTCAGTAATTCACTGCATCTTTCCATAGAGGATCAGTCGACTGGGTCCCCGACACAGTCGACTGGATCGTAGTTTCAATTCAGATATTTTATCCAGGCTGGACTTTAGTCAACCAGAGCGTACTAGTTGACTAAATATTTGAGATCCCAGTCGACTGTATTATGTTTTAAAAACCAAGTTTTTGTTGGACCAGGTTCAGTCGACTGGGCACGAGGTGCAGTCGACTGGACTGTTGCTTTTCAAAATGTTTTGTTTTCTTTCCGCTGCGTGTGTTCTTAAAACTAATTTTTGGGAACGTTAATGAATTGGTTAGCCTCGGTGGCGTGCCACGGGCTTCGGTTCTACTATTGTGGGACCGGGCTGTGACATTTTCCTTTCAGCAACATCATTTTACTCAGGAGTGTCTGTACAAGAGGATTGGTGAATAGTTCCATCTAAAGCAAGCATATATTAGTGTATAAAATGGATTAAGGGGAGCCGTTGGACACGCCCGTGAAAAGTGTTTAGGGAAGGACACAGTTGGAAAAGTCCCCAGTGAGGTGGGACAGGTAATGTAATGGGACCCAGTGAATGGTCTGGATAAAATAAATGTACATTTTTATATGTTAAGTGCATTTATATGATTTACATGGATATTTGTTTAAAGATGCCTTTAAATTATATTGCTATATATGTTAGCATTTGGTATTAGTTTGGATACCCAAATAAGGGCATAATTGAAAGGATTCATAATTAGTAGGTGCGATAACAACTTCACAAAATATTTAGGACCCACGTTGGGACCCATACGAGACTTAGACAAACACCACTTAGATAATTGGGTAGTTAATGGAATGTTTGGGGGATTTCATAATAAGAACTTTAGAAGTTTTGGGGGTGTAATGAAAGGAAAGGAAAAATGAGGGTTTGGCACCTCATGTAAGTTGCATGGGTGTATGTATGTGTCAAGGAAGAGAGAGGGAGACTCTCATTTACATAAATTAAAACAAAAGGAGAGAGCTCGAAGAGAGACAACAAGATTCCGAGACGCCGATGTCGTTCTATCGCTTTCGTTTGTCCAAATCGTGAATCGAAGCCATTTTCGGACTCGTGGTGGTAAGATGATCGTTTCTATACCTTTAATTTACGTTTTAATCGTCGGATTTTGATAGCTCATTCTAATCGGCGACACGTAATTTGCCAAAAACGTGTAGGAATTTCTTTGGAGTAGGAATTGAGCTTGGATTTGGTAAATTCAACATTTTTCTAGCTCGAATTAGGTAAAATCTTAGTAAAGTGAGTTTTCCAACCCAAAAGTGATTATGGTTTAAGGTGTTCAATGTTTCTATATGTTTTTTGAGTTATTGAAATCATGCTTAGAAGCTATGAAATTGTAAAATTGTGAATTGCATGTCAATTGTGTGAAAAGTTGCCATGATTATATGCTTACATGCTTATATGCTTATGTGGTAACCAATGAGCACCAGGAAAATGATTCATTGTTGGGAGTAATAATGGTGGTGAAGAGGAAGAATCCGAGAAATACATAAGTCCAAGGAATGAAGTGACCATGAGACAAAATGAGGTCTTCGGGTCTGAATGAATCATTGAATCGGTGACTCGGCAATTACGAATATGAGATATGTGGTTAATTGTAGCACTGTACATATTAAACATTCAATCATGTTTAGATTATTCATTAAGCGTAATGCTTAAGAAAACTGTTTCCTTTTCTGTTATGGTAAATAACAACCATCCCAGGTTCGGTACAAGACTTGGAGAGAAAGTCACGCGTGCTTGGGAATGGGGGTGTCACGACCCATCCGCTAACGTGTGGAATCGGACACGTGGCACGCCACCAAGGCTCAACCAATGCATCAAATAACAATACGCAGCGGAAAACAACTTAAAAATGACCTAGAGTGTATACAACTTTTGGAAACATTACCCTCCGAGTTGTAAAATCCGTGTAAAATTGAAAATGCAATTATTTTTCTAATCGAATGATTTTATGTTAAAAGGGGTCCCAAAGGTACTCTCAGAACCAATCAAAACATTTTAAAAATTTCCGGAAGGTATTGAAAAAGATTTCTGGCAGGAGATATCTCAACCGGTCGAACGACCCCCTTCGACCGGTCAAATGACCCTCTGGCAAAATCCTGCCTAAAGCTGCAGAATTTTGAAAATGATCAAACAATCACTTCTCTTCCAACATGATTACATTATTTTCAACTTCACCAACTATGCTAGACTTCCAAGCACCTCATTACGACATGATAATCTCCGAAAAGAAATAATAACGGAATATGATAAGGCTTGTTTGGCTTAAAACATAAAAGTCCTATTATATTCCTCCGAAAACGCAAAAATTTACAAGTTAGGCGTTCAAAACACGAGCCCATGAGTACGAATTCATTACAACAAAACTAAAAGGAGTTTTAATACATGTTACAACCTTATAAATCCATTCCAAAGCTTAAAAGTGTAGTCTCAAGTCCTAACTTCTAAAAGTTACAATTTCTACAAAGGAATGGAACCCAAAAAAATATACAAAGTGATTCAACCCCGTCGTCCCCGCGGTCTCACTCTTCGCGCTTCTTCTTTCCTTTCTTCTTGTCACCTGCAATGGAGTAACACTCCACTGCTCAGCTATATGCTGAGTGCACAATTCTAAACATATGATTATATGACAATTCATGTTCTAAACATTTAAAACACATCAAAATAGTCGCTAAGGTGAGTAGTACGCTTCCATCCGGTAAATGAAACCGATGTCGTGGAAGGCACACCTCTTCCATGCAACTCGTACACCACACCAGGTACCGTGTCTTGGTTGGGCCTTCTTCCATACCAGGTACCGTGTCTTGGTTGGGCCTTCCTCCATACCAGACACCACACTATCAATTATCAAAATCCTCAAACTTCGAGGAGCTTACTGATTCGTGTCCAATATTTCATTCTTAACTTCATGATTTTACCATTATTGGACACAAATTATCACTTATATTGGGAGATTTAATGGATAAATTGTACTTTCGTTGTTCTTGTCGTTACTCTCTTGGAGTGAATAAAGATCTCTTTTTGTAGGTTTTGTAAGCTTGGGTGAAGTGGAATCCAGCCTTGGTAGCATTCATGAAGTTGAAAAGGGTCAAGAAAGAGAATTCAGAAAGGCGGATCGATCCGCCCTTTAGAAGGGATCGATCCGCGATCTTCCTGTGGCATTCTGCGATAAAACTCCCGAAATGGATCGATCTGCCTATATGAGGGGATCAATCCGCGGTTTCTCGGAAAGATACTAATAGCCCAGATGAAAGGCGGATCGATCCGCCAATATAAAGGGATCGATCCGCGCCTGCTGCATTCTTCCTCTTTTTATTACAAGTTTGCCATTGTATGGGTTTTGTATAAATAGAAAGAGGCGGGGTTTTTGGAGGGATAATCTCTCTTGTGTTTTTCTCCCAACATTCTTCTTCTTCTTCTCTCATTTTTGGGAACCCCTTCCATTTTCTTCTTCATTTGTATAAACTTGAAGCTTGGATTGAAGTTTTAATGGCTATGTATATTTTCTATCTCTTCTCTTTTGCTGATATTACTATGTTTTTCATTATTAGTTAGATTTACTTAGGTTGTGGATCATGAACTCTTGGATTTAGTGTTGTAGCATTTCTAGGGTTCATTTGTGTAGGATTCAAATCTAGGAGCTTCATCTTCTTTGTATTGCATTTTTTATTGTCATAACTTAGACTTTGAATCCTACCCTATGTATTTCATATGGAATATTATGTAACCTTGTGTTTTGCACTCCATGTGTTTGATAAATGTTGTGTGTGGGATTTATAACTTGGGGTCTTCATCTTTGATGTCAAGCATCTTTGATTGTTCAAACTCTTGGGTTTTAAATACTATCTTTTGAAGGCTTCATAGGTGATTTGTCCACCAAGTAGATTAGTTAGTGTAGGGTGGACAAATCATTCAGATTAGAAGCCATAGAGGCTTCATCTTGTATGTTATACATCCTTTATAGTCAAACGTTAGCTTCAAATTCGTTTATATGGAAATCTCAAAGCTTCCTTCATCTTTCACATAGATGCACTCCTTGTGTTTGATAATATGCCACAATGAAGTGTTACCTTAAAATGTGCTTGAAACACTAGTCCATTTCATCTTGTTGTGACCCAAGATAGGGGAAATGATCACAACCTATTGCTTGTTAGATTAGTATTTATTTATCCTTTTCTCCTCCAAAAAACAAACAGAAAGCCGCAAGACGCAAAGTTATTTTTATTCCTTTTCATCATATTTTCTTACTTCTTTCTTTTGAGTATTATAATTAGTTACTAAACTTCCCAAACGTTGTTCTTATATCAATCCCTGTGGACTCGACACCCTACTTCCAACATACTACGTTTTTAATAGGGTTAAATAAAAGAACTTGATTTTGACAACATCACTTACCCCAGGACGGAATTGCACTACATTCCCCTTTGACCCACATAACACATAACATGATCATATAAACATTTGTACATGCTTTTATCGCATTTCTACGTGCATAATTAATGGTCATACATAATACATGAATTTCGCCCGGATCCAAAATGTCAAGTTCAATGGTTAAAACATAGAATTTCCTATAATTCATAGGCTTTAGAATTCATACCTCGTGCGATTTTCCGATAACTTTGAAGGATGAATTAGGAGACCAATTAAACGTCGGATTTCCGATTACAAGGGATTCCTACAAGTTTAGACATGTTTTTCCCAAAATTCCAAGATTAGGACTATTATAAATGTTAGGAAATTGTGTTCCCAGAATCCATTGACAGCGCGTATAAGTTGGTACTGCAAAACAAGTTACGTGAAAACTACAATAACCCTACAAGGGCGGAACTAGGGTTACCTTAAACTGCTAAAACAGATTGCTGTAGTAGACGAATCGAGAACACGGGCTCGATAACAGCTCACAATCTTCTACCGTATTCCTTTGCTGTGAGAATATCGAACTGAGTGTGGGCTCCTTCGAAATCCTTTATGTTTCTGCTCTCTCTTTTTACGCCCTCTTTTCTATTCCGAGTTATAATACTCTTGATGGAAAAACGCAAACTGAAGAGAGAGCCAAAGCAGCATATATATAGGCTACGATAGGGACCATAAGAAGTCAATAAGGAATAGGCTTCCTTATGGAATTAGGAAGCCCTAATTCGAACTGAATCAGATTCCTATTTCCATAAATTATAATTCATACCACTAAAGAATTATAATTGCACTCCTACCCTTATCTCAAAAATATATTTCGAGCTCCATGTTATTAAATGCTTATTATCCCCCCATGTTAAGATTACAGATATCCATTAATTAAGTATAATTACTGACAATCATATTTAATTAATTTCTTAAAATTCCTTGAGATCCTCTGCTTAACTTATCTGATATGTCGGATACAAAATCCACCTGCAGGGTTTGACATAATCAAAACTTATAAGATTTCTCAAGGGGACATCATCAATCCCAAAATTGAGACATGGATTCCATCATTAATTAATATCCACCACACAATTAATATTGCCACCCAATCCAATGAGATATTGACCCATTTAAGGATCTCACCCTTTTAGGGATCAAAGTGTAAATATCAAATGTACGTGTCTACAAATTAACTTAGGATTTAGAGCATAAGCACTCATAATAGCCATGAGGTATTAATTATCTTATAAGTCAGTATAAAGATAATTACCCCAAGTCAGTCCCGTTTAATACACAAAGTGTACCAGCATAATGAGTTGAAACTATACCGTTTTCCGTAGTCAAGACAAACCTACTACAACACCATGCTGCAGTCCTACCGATGGTGTGTCCAATCCCATCTAAGACTGTAAACTAAAATCTTACATTCTATAATATATGATGGCCTGATCTTCCGTGTGTAAGCCGAACTCTACACACCAAACCACCTACTATATAGAATGAGACACACACATGCATAATATTAAATAAATAATATAATACAAACATTGCCCACACAGATTCTCATAAAAAAATGGATTAACTGATTTTATTAAATGAATAATAAATCAACTACATAAAGTATGGCTTTTAGTATATATCCCTAACAATAAAAATGTAACCAAACGAGTCCTAACTAGTATCAAAACAAAGCCCTTATCTCAAGGAGTTCAAATCTAGAATTTGGGGAAAAATTGACGATCGGAAGGTCGTCGATTTGTGTAGGACAGCTCGTAGCAATTAAATCCCCAAATCTCCCTTCTCTTGATTTCCAATTTAGGTTTAAAGTAATGGAATTAATTCATGAGTTTTTATTTATAGGCACGACTCTCGGGAATTATATTTACCTTTCCACGAGTTCTCAAAACTCCTAATTATTCCCTGAAACGTCGCATACGTCCATTTTATTACTTCACGAGTGAAAATTACAATTAATGAAAGTTTTCGTCTAAGTCTCGTTTGGGGTCCGAAAACTAAATTCTGTGGAATCTCTAGATAACCTACCTTTTTATGTCACAAACACTCACGTTCTCACCACAGTGTTCAAAACAATTTAAAAATGATATCCAAACTATCAAAAATTTACTCTACAGAGGTAAATTATTATTCATAGAATACCAGATAAGTCAACTAACATTTAAATCACATAATGTCATTTACTTATGCCAATGCAAAATGAACTATCATGTTTTCGTGTCCTCACTGGCACCTTACCGTTGACTCACAGTCAACCTCAACCTCATTATCAATTAACATTGATAAAGACAATCATAAATTCAATCATGCATGATAAAACTTATAATTTTTGGAACGGGTGTGACAAGGGGAGACATGGAACTTGTTTATATGTTCTTTAAACTTGTAATATAGTACAACTTGTGGCTTGGAATCCTTGACTTGTGTTATAATATAGGTGGTTGGGAAGTTGTAGTTTCATTTTGACAAACTTATGTATTTCTTATGTTGTAGTGACTATGGGCATGTGAATTGGTTGAGATTGGACCTTTCCGGCAGGTTCAGATTAGTGTCACAATCATTTTGGGCAAGGTTTGTATACAAGCAAGTTGGTTGTAAAGTTCTTGAATCTTTGGTTCCAATAATTTTCATTACTAATGTTGGTACTACCAAGTATGGGGTTCCCATGATCCAATTTGTTCTAAATGAGGTTTGACTCATATTTGAATATGTAAAAGTTTAAATAAGTTTCTTGGCATGTTTAGGAAAGTTTTAAAGACTTTGGAATGCTTGGAGATGGTTTGGAAGTGTTCATAAGGATTGGTTTGACTTTAAGTTCATTTGAACAAGTTTTTGGTAAAATGCTGATTTGGATGAAGATTGTGTTTCAAGAACTTGTTTTAATCCTCATGTGATGGTAGCTATGGTTTCAAAATGTTAAGGAGTGCTTTTGAGTGTTGATATGAAGGTTTTGGAGAGTCTTCCTAAGTCCTATATGGTTTGGTTTGGTTTTGAAATGCTTAGACTTGTTTAATAGGGGAATTCTGCTATAAAAAATGGGTTCTGTAATAACCGGCTCGATTCGGGTCATGGGCGAATTGATTCGGAGCTTTTGGAGGAACCAGAAATTTCCTTCTGCTAAAATCGGATCGATTCGATTTTGAGGCAGACCTATCCGCAGGTCTGATTTTAGCCAGACGACTTTTACAGAAACAAACATAACTCTTTCTAGAAAATTCGGATTTGCACGCCATTTTTTGTGTTGGAACCGGGACTCAAAGACCTATCTTTTGATATAAAATTTTCTATACTTTATTAATGACCATTTTTCCCTTGAGGCTATTTTGTCACAATAGAGTTCTTTTATGTTGTTAAACACATGTGTTTCTTAGTAATTCACATGTGTCTTTGCTAGTTATTATAATTGAGCACTTATAACATTATTACAAGTGTCCTAATCCATACGAGGCGAGTTGGGGTGTGATAATTTTTGGTATCAGAGCTATAGGCTAGAGCCTTTGGGGACGAGAGGCGTACGATGTGTAGTGTGCACACAACGACACATAGTTGCACAAACATGCATACATGTTTACTTAGCAAGCTTTTAAATGTTGATTAGCATGCCATGTGTTTCCTAAAAGTAACGTGTATGTGTGTGTATAATATAATGTGGGTGCTAGGCATAATGTCTGGAGGTGACATCTCAAACCGAATTGAACGAGTTGAAAGGGCAATAGAAGGATTGGTTCGAGTCGCCAAAACTCATGTGGTCAAAGAAAGACCGGTACAACCAAATCCGAATCCAAGGGAAGAAGTTGTTACCATCTCGAAATTCCATAAACAGAAACCAACAATATTCCGAGGGGAGGCCAATCCAATGAAGGCAAACTTTTGGATTTTAGATATTGAGAAAATGTTTAAGGTACTACCATATTCAGAGGAACAAAAGGTATTGTTTGCAGCTGATACACTAAAGGATGAAGTGCAATATTGGTGGCGTACTAAGCTTGGTCTGGGTTAACCGACCACTTGGGATCAATTTCTTGAGATATTTAATGAACAATATTTTTCGCAATCGTTTGGGGATCAAAAAGCTCAAGAATTTATGGAGTTGGTACAAGAGAGAAAGACAGTCCGGGAGTATTCGACACAATTTACAAGTTTGGCAAGGTTTGTCGGGCATATTGTAACGACTGAGAAAGTGAAGGCAAGGAAGTTTGTGGCAGGACTTCGGAGCGACATTCGAGGGTGAGTAACCGTATTCCGTCCAGAGACCTATGCTAAGGCATTGGATATTGCTTCTATCGCTGAAAGAACCTTGGGTATACTTCAAACATGCCACCACCACCAAATCCACCAAGTAAAAGGGCGGGATCAAGTCAGTTCAGTGGCCAAGAAAGTGCAAAAAGGCAGAGTTCTAGAAGTTTGTCGGTTAGTAGTGGTAGTAATTTCGGTGAGAATAAACCAATGTGTTAGACGTGTCAGAAATTCCATTGGGGACGATGCAATCAACTTCCAAATCCGACCACGTGTAACATTTGCCGATAATCGGGATACATGGTAAGAAATTGTCCAAATCAGAATGTGGATATGAGGGGCAGATGTTTTACTTGCAAGGAGTTGGGGCACCAAGCTAAAGATTGTCCTACCAAACGCCAAGGAGCTTCAGGTTCTAGTTCATATGCGGCAAGTGCCATTACACCGAGACCTACTCAACAACCTCCAAGGAGAGAGCAGCGGGAGGCGAGCTCGTATCAACTCAGGCCAGGGGAGACTACTTCAGCGGTTACCGTTGTTTCAGCTATGATTCCCATTTGCTCACACATAGCAAGTGTACTCATAGATTTGGGATCCACACACTCATTCGTATCACATCATTTTTGCTAAACAACTAGATAAACCATAGAGTTTCTGGACTATGAATTGTCTGTTGCAATATCGTTGGGGGTTCCGATGATTAGTTCAGGGGTGTTTAGAAAATGTGACATAAATATAGGTGGTAACAGATTAACAGTTAATTCAGTACCATTAATCGTTCAGCACTTTGATTCAGGTTCTGGTTTTCATGTTAATAGCTTGAGTAGAAGAATTGTTTGCATCATTGCTTTATTGGATATTTAGTGAATCTGATCGTTTTGTTCAGTTGATTAAAAAGGTGATAAATTTGTTTGCATCACTGCTTGGTTCGTTATAACTGTACAGGCACATACGAGATAAATTTGTCACTACTGTTTAATAGTGTGCCAAATTTATTGCGATGGTGACAAATTTATCGAAATGGTGACAAATTTATCACTCACTTGCTTTTAGAAAATAATGGATAAGAGAATTGATATCCCTAAAATAAAGGGATTTCAGTTTTAACAACATAATGTGAGAATTTCTCACTTTTTTTTTTCATATACTGTTGTATATATTCAAAAAGCTTCTAAAATTGTGTTATATACAGTTTTAGGAAACGTATTTTTTAGGAGATCGTGTATAATGAAATTAATATCTCTAAAATCAAGGGATTTTCTGTTTAACAGAGTGATGTGAGAATTTTTCACTTTTTTGTGCAAAATTTCTCATTAACTTCATTTACATAATAAATGATCTATTGATTACAGTCTATACAAGTGAAAAATTCCACTAATTTAATATACATATAATGTGGAAGTAATTTCTTACTGCCTATACAAGTGAGAAATTTCTCACTAATTTCATTACATAGCAAATTAGCAATTTATTACAACTTATAAAAGTGAGAATTTCTCACTAACTTCATCCACATAACAAATGAGCTATTTATTGCAGTCTATACAAGTGAGAAATTTCTCACTAACAAAATCTACATAGCAAGTGAGTAATTTCTCACAGCTTATACAATAAGAATATCCTCATCAACACTGTATGTATGTATATAAATTAATGGAAATGTGTAAATCTATAGCACAACCATCGATGAATGCATCAAAACTATGAACTATTTCAGATAAGAAATTCTTAGATTAGACCATCCAAGATAACTCTCACATTGTAGTAGTTATGTTGTCGCGATGCTTCAAATGCTTTGATTTCCGTGAGAAATTTCAATTTTTGAACACAAATGAGTGAGAAATTTTGTCCAAAGAGAGATCGAATTCTCTATCGTTTCGCGATCGATTGATTTTGTTGATGATGGGTTGCATATTTGAAACCTTGCTTTTTACTCGCATTTTCGAGAACAAAGGTGTAGTTGAATTTTTGCACCTCAAACGATTCAATTTATGTGAGAATTTTGGATTTTTTTCTCACAAATTGGTGAGTAATTTGTCCACTGCAGAGTGGTCGGCGGTTGTCACGCCCCAGAGCAGCAGAAATTAGCAGGAAATAAAATTTTTCTTACTGGGTCCGTAAGCCATGACTAGTTACATTGACTAATTGTCCAGAAACACACTAGATAAATAAGACAGCAACTTAAGCGGAAGCGTAAACTGGATATACATCAAAGATTACTAGCTATTACATCCGAGTTTGAAGTTTCAAAAGATAAAAGAACAAAGGAGATTAAGGTGTTAGACGCCGTTTACATCTTTATATGTAAAGACAAAAGGAAGTGTAAGATCATCGAAGTAAGGCGTGTGACGCCAATTTACAACTTAGTGCGAATAGACAAAATAATCTACAAAGAACAACTAAGTCTTCTTTCTTGAAGCCGCGCCTCTAACTTGCGTAGCCATGACCTTCAGCATTGTAGGCCTTCCCCTTGAAGGTTTCCTCTTTGTAGCCTCCTCCCTTATAGTCCTCCTCCGGATAATCATATCCTGTATAGTCTAGACATGGGAATCTCCAGGGCGTAGTATGCCGTTAGCTTTAATAAAAGCTAAGTGAGCATCCTAACTGAACACTCCTAATATAAAATATGTATCCGAAAGTACACAACGACGATTTACATCAGTTGAGCGAATTATAATGAGACCGTGCATGAACTATGCATCATTGATATATTCGACTTTACTCGACTTAACATCCGACTTACTTGACTTTGTTACAATATTACCAGTGTAACACCATTGGCTCAGAGTGACTCACCCAATGGGTCGAGCTATGCTGACTTTACTATCGTTGTCTGCCTCTCCGTGGCCATAGTAGTAATCTCGCTTTACAGGCTAACCATGTACTCTAGGTTCTCGGGACCTTGCCTTATGAATATCGTCGCCGATTTGCGAAACGGTTACTTTACTATTGTTAGTCGTCGCGACCGTAGTAGTAATCTCGCCTTACAGGCTAACCGTGTTTATTCATTTCTCGATGTATTCTTATCAACATGGTTACTTTGCTATCGTGTTTGCCTCTCCGTGGCCATAGTAGCAATCATCACTGACATGCGATCCTGTAATTCCATTTGACAGTACTGACTCACTACATATCAACTTTCGGACCTCCGCAGTCAACTACACATATTTCCAAATGCATACGGACTGGTCTCCCCATGACCGTTAGACTCTATATGTAACAACCTGCATTTTCATTTAAATTTAATTTGAATTTCCATATTTAATCTGTGTTCGTAGGATTATTTTAAATTGCAAACTCTCATGTCTAAATATTATTAATTGTTTTATTTCATGTTGAAATTCTTATCGGGGTCAAATTGTAATTTTTATAAATATAGTAATACATGTGTGGATTTCAAAATCTGTAATTCAAAGCGGTGAAAAATATTTACTGTGTACTCAAACTGTATTTTTATAAAATCGAAAAATCATTTCTTACATTAAAACGAATTTTCTGTATTTTTGTGACGGACACCGCGTCACAAAAATACCAGTTTGTGTTCAAAACTGTCCATGCTGTGTTGAACTTCACAGATTATGGAAGTGACGTAAAGTAGATTTAACATTTGCTTTATTCCATTTATTGCAAGTAATGATTGATCATGCCTTGTTTGGGAATGCATTTTTGTACATGTATTATGTTGTGCCATAAGTGGTATTACCCAAACACTATAAGTGATTTCATGACTACTTGCATATGCTTTGTTTGTCCATGTCTTTTTATTGTGTATTGTGCTTGTGCCAAAAGCTGGATTTTCCAAACACCCTTATTTTGACCCCTACTAAGCTACTTGACTCTTGGTTGATCTGTGGAGTGTGTATCAGTGTATATACGTATGTATGTGTAATGTATATAAGTGTGTAATTATATAATTAGAAAACAAAATCCCATTTTGTTGAGCCTTGGTGAAGGGACTTGGAGCCCAAGTTCACCTAATTGCCTCTATATATGCACAACTCACATCTCTATTCATCACACACATTCTGCAAAACTGATACAGAGAGTTAGAGAGAATCACAGAGACTTATACAGAAAATTATATATAGAGAGAAAGCTCAATCCTCCATAACCAAGCTTGAGTTAGGATTGCTTATCTCTTATTTCTTTCTCAACAACATCTTTGCTTTTGATCAAAGTGAGTATTATTAACTCACTATGAATGTAATTACATGCTTAATTTCTGTGTGTGTAGCTTAGTATGTAAAACCACCATGGAAATTTTATGTTAGTGTTCATAGCTTGAAAAACTCATGGTTTCCAAAACTCAACCAAAATCAGTTTGTATGGATGAATATGATAGATTACTTGTCATATATGCTATACCCAAAGTTTTAGAGTCTAATTTGACCACATGGAAAAGTATATAAGAAAATTAGTTTTGTGATCTTTTAGTTTTTCATAAAATTCTTGAGTTATAGTTTGATTCATGTAAAATTTGTTATGGATTCTTAATCCTCATTGAAAAACAAAGAGATTCATATATAATAAAGCCTAGTAACTTCTAGAATCGAAAATGGGTCAATTTGGACCATTAAACTGAAAACAGGGCATTCTCCACGAAGAAGACGAAGCCTCTGCTTCATCTCGCGCCACGATTGCGTGAGCGAGCATCGCGCGAGCGAGCTTCGTGTTTTCAGGCAGACAGAAAAGCTTTATATAGAAAATGAAAAATAGCCAGGTCGCGCGAGGGACCTTTCGCGCGAGCGACCCGCGCGCGCGATCTTCCTGTACTCTGGCAGAAAGGAAAGTTTTAATAAAGAAAAATGAAATTTGGGCAGGTCGCGCGAGCGGCCCGAGCTAGCGACCTTTCGCGCGAGCGGCCCGCGCGCACGACTTCTGGCAGTTTCTAGTTTTCGCTTATTTTGTGATAAGGGACTGTTTGGTTCAACTTTTATGAGTTGTTAAAGCCCTGTTTGGGAAATTTATTAAAGCTGAATCTCATTTATTTATGTGTGGATGATTAAAACAATGAATTATGACCTATCAATCCCCGTACGTACGTGTTCCTTTAATTCATCAAATTCCTTTATGTTTAAGGTTCATGACATACATGTGGAGTCAGTTGTACATGCATGTGGGTGTCAGTCAGTGTAAAAAAGAGAAATGGTCAGTGTGGAAAAGAGTATGAGATTGAGATTGAGATTGTGCTGTGGACACTCCCTGGTTGTTGTGTACCAAAGTGTGACGTGTTGAGATTGCGGTGAGAGTATCTTTGTAATGCGACGGTGGCAAATTTGGACACTCCCTGGCGCCCATGGTAGCGTTAAAGTGTGTGACGCCAAACTTGGACACTCCCTGGCACCCATGGTAGTGCTAAAGTGTGGCCTACGGACACTCCCTGATACCCGAGTCTGGATACTGCGTGAGGGTTCCTCCGGTATTTGCATGGCGGTTTAGGTATTCAAAGTGTGAGGCATTGGACACTCCCTGGTACCCCGGACCAAAGTGTGAGGCAAACTGGACATTCCCTGGCACCCCGTTGCTAAAGTGTGGCTACCTTAGTGTTTCAAAGATACTGGAGTGAGATAGTGGGTTGTTGTGTTTGTCGAGAGAAAAGAGTCGGTAAGATGAGTGTGGTGCATTGTCTCATACACGAACATATGTTTTAATGAATGAACGACTTTTAAATACTTTTCCCGTTGTTTTATAATTGAATTCTTTCCGTGGTGAAACCGTTGATTTTTAAAACTTAAAAAGAGAAAATTTGTGAATGGGTATGTTTTACATTCAAAGTTATGTTTTTAATACTCACCAGCTTCTTGAAGCTGACGACGTTGATGCGTCCTGGACATTCGTGTTCAGGCTTTTCAGGTTATAACTAGGAGGAATCTTATGACTATGTGAATTGAGAACATCTGCTGGAAACATAATTTATTTTCATATGTTTTAAGTTATAGACTGCTTTGTAATAAGGATGACTGTAATAGACACTAAGTTATTGTTTTAATTTAAGGCGGTCTGTGCCTTAGTTGACCATGTATCATAAGATGTAATAAGTTAGTAAAACTTTTGTAAGCCTTGATTGCTCTACTCTGATTATTGTTTATTGTTGTTCGACGTTTGGGACGGAATCGATCCTTCAAACTGTCGGGACCTACGGGTCCATAAAGGAAATTAAACGCTTTCCTTATTTATGCTACGTCGGGGCGTGACACTATACTCGTACACGTTGACTTGGCGTTACAACACTGACTCCTACATGAGGTGTATCATATGTGATGCACAAGGTACGCGTTAATTAAACAGTTACTATTTTATTCTTGAAATATAGTATGGGCTCTAAGCTTGTAGTTAAAGCATGAGGTTAACCAGACTAATAATAATAACGAATAGAAATAATAATAATAGTAATAATAATAATAATAATAATAATAATAATCATAATAATAGTAATAATAATAAGAACGGAGATAATATGTTCGGGGTGCAACATATCAACATGAGGTTAACCGGAAAGTTATAACAATAATATTATTACTGTTAATAATAATATTAATAATAGTAGCGAAATAATATGTTAGAGGTACAACATATTAGAGCTTGAAGTTTAATCAATAATAATGATAATGATAATAATAATATTAATAATAATAACAATAATAATATCATTATTATTAACGGGATAATAAAACGGACACTAATATGTTCAGGGTACATATGTTAATCACGAGGTTAAATG
Organism: Hydrangea macrophylla; assembly: GCA_033977485.1. NCBI lineage: Eukaryota > Viridiplantae > Streptophyta > Magnoliopsida > Cornales > Hydrangeaceae > Hydrangea > Hydrangea macrophylla. The sequence goes on along the minus strand of CM066985.1, from coordinate 118,554,606 downwards.
GACCATAATAATAATAAACGAAAAATAATAATTATAGTAATAATAAATAGTAGTAGCGATAATAACAATGATAATAGAAATCATAATACAGACCTAGATTAGGGGCACAACATGTTAAACACAAGATTTCAATAAATAATAATACGGAAAATAATATGGACATTAATCTGGTATACCAAGTGAGTTAGGAACTCATCGTAGGTTCGGGGTCGTGGTGTGGCACAGGAGATAAGCTCTCTTTTCTTTTTCTTTCCTTTCCTTCCTTTTTCTTTTTTCTCTGTCTATTTTTTTTCTTACTTCTTAACCAACTTATGGGGGGTGTCTCTATTTATAGGGAAGGGTTATAATATATATATATACACACCACACACATACATTGTATTTAATATGAAAATATATACACACACACACACACACACGTGACTCAACCCACAAATACACACTGCCACGCCACACACAAGCATGCATACACCCCTCTCATACACACAGATGGACACCTACACACTACATGCACTCAAGCACTACACACCTCACACTACACTTGTCACCCCCACACTCACTCACTCACTCACTCACTCTCCCTCCCCCATGTCGGCACACACACAACACACAATTTGTAGGGGTTGTTTGGTTGGTCTTAGGGTACAAGCAGTTGGGTAACATAGGTATAATTACGGGTTCAGAAATAATATTAATGACAGTGAAATCTTAAAAATATAGCTTGGGACTGGAAATTATATTAATAAAATATAATGAAATTACAGGTATTACAATATCCACCTCTTATCAAAGATTTCATCCCTGAAATCTGAGCTAGCTACTCACTAAAACAAAGCTGGAAACTTCTCGTGCATTTCTGATTCCAACTCCCAAGAAGCTTCGCGTTCGTTATGGTGTCTCCACTGAACTTTCACCAGATTAGTCCTCAGCTTCTTGACTCCTTGATCCAAAATTTGGACTGGTCCTTTAGTATAAGTCACGTTGTTGTTTACCTCGATGTCCGTGAAGTCAATCTCATGTGACGGATCATGTACAACCTTCCTAAGCATGCTTATATGAAATACATTATGTACTCCTGACATCTTAGGTGGCAGTGCAAGTCGGTAGGCTACTTTTCCCACACGCTCTAAAATTTCAAACGACCCAATGTAGCGCGGTGATAACTTTCCTCATTTCTGTCCGAATATGACAACGCCTGGCACCGGAGATACCTTGAGAAGTACGTGATCTCCAACACTGAACTCCAATTCCTTGCGGTGCTTGTCTGCAAAGCTTTTCTGTTTGCTCTGTGCTGCCTTCATCTTTTCTTTAACTCTTGAAATGCGCATTCATGCTTGTCTTTCCATTCGTACTTCACGTCTTTCCTTGTCAAACTGGTCAAAGGGGATGCTATCTTAGAGAATCCTTCAACGAATCTTCGATTGCAGTGTTTGATCTATTCCAATCCAAAACAACATCTGTCTTTGTTGAATCCACAGCCATCTCGTCTTGTGAGACAGTGTGACTCAAGAATTTGACTTCCTTTAGCCGACATTCACACTTGCTGAACTTCCATACAAGTGGTTGTCTCAAAGCATCTGTAGTACGATCCTTATATGTTCTTTATGTTCTTCCCTGGTCTTTTGAGTAGATCAAGATGTCATCTATGAACACAATCATGGATTAATCCAAGTAGGGCTTGAACACTTTGTTAATTAAATTCATGAATACAACTGGGGCATTCGTTAGTCCAAATGGCATGACTAGGAATTCATAGTGCCCATATCTCATTCTGAAAACTTTCTTTGATAGGTCCTCGGGTCGAACCAACAATTGGTGGTATCTGGATCGTAGATCTATCTTAGAGAATGTCATCGTTCTATATAATTGATCGAATAGGTCATCAATTCTGGGAAGTGGGTATCGGTTCTTGATTGTGACCTTATTCAACTCTCTATAGTCAATACAGAGTCGAAGTGCCACATCCTTCTTCGTAACGAATAGCACCGACGCTTCCAAGACGACGTGCTTGGTCGAACAAATCCAAGATGTTCAAGTTCTGACTTGCTTATTTAATTCTTGCATTTTTGTCAGGGCCATCCAATATGGGGTCTTAGATATCGGTAGGGTACCAGGTACCAGCTCAATACAAAAATTGATGTCTCTCTTGGGTGGTAGTCCTAAGATTTCCTGAAATGCATCCTCAAAGTTTTGAACCACAGAAATTTGTGCAATTGGGATTTCTGAACTTACGCTTCCAAGGGTAGCTAGACATCTGGTGAGAAAGGCAAGGGATTATATTGGAATTTGAATGGTTGGATTCCAAGTATAAAAAAAGTAATGACTTGCTAACACAGTTTATTTTGGCATGGTATTTTGTGAGCCAGTCAATTCCTAAGATTAAGTCGAATTCCCTTCATCGACAGAACTATCAGATCAGCGAAAAGGTTCTGATCTTCCAAGTTCAAAGTGCAATCCTTGCACAATTTTTCCAACGTAATGTTCACTCCTAAGGGGGACATAACGTTCAGAGCTACATCAAGCGTCTGGGGTACTAAACCCAACCGTTGTACAATCTTAATAGCAATAAAGGAGTTGGAAGCACCGGTATCGAATAAAGCTTTAACTTGACTGTTAAATAATGTGAGGATACCTTCCATATTCTGCTGTTCTCCTTCATCGAACTCGGCTTCCTCCGGGATAATGGCATTTAGGCGGGCTTGCTTGGGTTGACCCTGAGTGTATGCTCCGTAGTATCCGCCTTGAGACGCTCGGCAATCCCTGGATAAGTGGCCCTTTTTGCCACAGTTGTAGCAAATGCTGTCCTCTCGACTTCTCCTTGGGGTTAGCAGTCCTTGGACCTGTGTCCAGGTTTCCCACAATTAAAGCATCCATCATCATTGGCTTCAGTGGTAGCAGGTGGTCCTCTTGGGGGTTGTGTTTGGGGTGCAACTGGTCGGTTATGAGGGAACGTGAGCTGTGGCTTCCTTTCGCCAGTCCAATTGTGCTTATTCCCTTGGAATCTCATTGGGGGTCTCGATCCTTGGTTGCCTTGGTTGTTTCTGAACGGTGGTCGATTTCCAAAACATCCTCGTTCTCGACCATTGATTTCCTCGTGGCCGATTGCCATGCTTACCATGGCTTTTAAGGTCAGGCCTTGATTGTTGAGAGTCATGCGTTGAAATGGTAGCGATAGGCCTTGGTGGTACTGTCGATTTTTCTTATCCGGGGTATCAATCATGTGGCTGGCAAAGCGGGACAATCGTTCGAACTGCACTGTGTAATCCCTCATAGTTTGATTTCCTTGTGTCAGCTCGATGAACTCCGTTTCCTTCTTGTTCCTCTCTATCTATGGAAAATAATTCTCCAGGAACAGTTCTTTGAATGTAGCCTAGGGCATTCTTCTTACTACCACTTTTCCTACCATTGCTTTCTCTGACTCCCACCAATTAGTTGCCGTGTATGTTAACTGGAACGTCGCCAGTCGACACTTCTCGATCTCTGTACAACCCAGTGTGTCGAAGATCGACTCCATTTCCCGGAGCCACTGTTTTGCACACCATGGCTCGGCATCTCCGTCGAACTTCTCAGGACGAAAATGACGAAAATGCTCTACCACTCTATCCTCTACAGGTCTCGGAGGTGGTATGGGGTTGTTCCTATTATTCGCATTGTTGTTATTGTTGTTGTTGATGCGTTCTAGTCTTTGCACAAAGGCCTCAAATAGACCAGTAGGATCAGCAACTACAGGTGCCTGGGGTGCAGCCTCAATCTGCTCAACGGGATTGTTACAGCTATTTCTATTTCTCCCTGCCATAGTGATTCGTGTGTTAGTGTACCTACATAGACATCTATTGGTCACTACTAGAATATACGCACACATCTGCAAGTTATCACCGAAACATATACATCGAGATATAAAATTTAACAGGGTAACAAAAATAAAAACATCAAGATCATTGGACCACAGTGTATACCAAAAGATAATACTCGTATATATATATATATATCACCAAAAATGTACCGCGAAGTACACACTGGTCAAATTGTGTACCACGTGGGACATAAACCAATACAGCGCTCGAGTCAACTATTTACAATGCCACTAAAAGTGGCTGCTAACTATACGAAAGAGCTATGGTCAAATAGCTATCCCTGAAATCCTCAAAATAAAGTGGACAACATGTCCTGTCATATCTATACTAGAAAATCTAAGCCCCTAAAAGTCCTGACTCAGTAGTTAACCACATCTGATCCATACATGGGAGCTTCATCCACAAAGGAAAAATTCGACTCCTCGACCATCACCTTCTCGTCGTCCTCCTCGTCATCCTCATCCATAGTGTCTATTGCTGGCTCAGCAGCATCAATAGCTACATCGGCAAATCCCTGCTAGCTCGACCTCTCCTATGATGAATCCCTCTGGCTGTGCAGCTATCCCTGCTACCAAATTTGCTGCCCCATTGACAATAGCTGTCATCTGCAATATAGACCCTGCTAGTAACTCAGGTATAACTACTTCCTCATGTTCTTTATCCTCAGCATCGTCATCTATCTCTAGTATAATGTCCTCTCCGGCTATAACATCCATATCCACGGGCTTTGGGTCCTCGAGATCCTCCTCTGGCTCCTCATCGTCATCTATGGGCTCCTTCTCTCCGTCCCCGTCCCCGTCCCCGTCCACATCCTCATTATCAGGCTCTATGTGCTCAATAGAATCCTCCTCATTCTCGTCGTCCTCTATTGGCTCGGGCTCCGCTGGTTCTGGCACTAGTGCTACTAGTACCGGTGCTGGTGGTGCTGGTGCAAGTACTGGTGGTGGTGGTACTGGCATTGGTACTGGTGATGGTGCCTGAGCTGGTGCAGCTGCAGGTATGGGAAGGGAATTGGGTCTCGCTAAGATAGCTCGCATCTCGATAACGTCCATCTCTGGCTTACTCTGGACCAAACGAGCCATCTCATGATAAATAGCCTCTCGAGTCCTTGTGTAATGGTATGCGTCCATCTGAATCTCGATTGGGTGAGTCCTTCTAGTTATATACATGGCTCTCCATACATCCTCCTCTAGGTACTGGCTGGCCGTATGGCGTATGTGCTCGTAATAAAACTCGGGGTCAGCCGGTTCCACAGTGTCCCCATGAATCACGTGGCCTCCGTAGGTATCATCCACAAACTTTTGAAAGTTTGGATCCATGCTAAACTGCAAGGAAGCTATCTTACGTCAGAATGATGAACTTATCTTAATACTCATATCTCAGGAATCTTAAATGTAGGAATAGAGGGTGTGGGACAATCAACGAGCACGTCTATGTAAAACCTAGAGCTCTGATACCAAAAATCCTGTCATGCCCCGGAGCAGCAGAAATTAGTAGGAAATAAATTTTTCCTTTTTGGGTCTGTAAGCCATGACTAGTTACATTGACTAATTGTCCACAAACACACTAGATAAATAAGACAGTAACTTAAACGGAAGCGTAAACTGGATATACATCAAAGATTACTAGCTATTACATCCGAGTTCAAAGTTTCAAAAGATAAAAGAACAAAAGAGATTAAGGCATTAGACGTCGCTTACATCTTTATATGTAAAGACAAAAGGAAGTGTACGATCGTCGAAGTAAGGCATGTGACGCCAATTTACAACTTAGTGCGAATAGGCAAAACAATCTATAAAGAACAACTAAGTCTTCTTTCTTGAAGCCGCGCCTCTAACTGGCGTAGCCGTGACCTTCAGCATTGTAGGCCTTCCCTTCGAAGGTTTCCTCTTCGTAGTCTCCTCCCTGATAGTCCTCCTCCGGATAATCATACCCTATATAGTCTAGACATGGGAATGTCCAGGGCGTGGTATGCCGTTAGCTTTAATAAAAGCTAAGTGAGCATCCTAACCGTACACTCCTACTATAAAATATGTATCCGAAAGTATACAACGACAAGTTACGTCGGTTGAGCGAATTATAATGAGACCATGCGTGAACTATGCATCATCGATATATTCGACTTCACTCGACTTAACATCCGACTTACTTGACTTTGTTACATTACCAGTGTAATGTTGTTGGCTCAGAGTGACTCGCCCAATGGGCCGAGCTATGTTTACTTTACTATCGTTGTTTGCCTCTCCGTGACCATAGTAGTAATCTCGCTTTACAGGCTAACCATGTACTCTAGGTCCTCGATCGGGATCTTGCCTTATGAATATCTTCGCCGATTTGCGAAACGGTTACTTTCCTATCGTTAGTCGTCGCGACCGCAGTAGTAATATCGCCTTACAGACTAACCGTGTTTATTCATTTTTCAATGTATTCTTATCAACATGGTTACTTTGCTATCGTGTTTGCCTCTCCGTGGCCATAGTAGCAATCATCGCCGACATGTGATCCTGTAATTCCATTTGACAGTTCCGACTCACTACATATCAACTTTCGGACCTCCGCGGTCGACTACACATATTTCCAAATGCATACGGACTGGTCTCCACGACCATTCAACTCTATACCTGTACTCGTTGACTTGACGTTACGACACTCACTCTTACAAGAGGTGTATCATATATGATGCACAAGGTACGCATTAATTAAACAGTTACTATTTTATTCTTGAAATAATTACGGGCTCTAAGCTCGTAGTACCACATGTAAAAGCATGAGGTTAATCAAACTAATAATAATATCGAACAGAAATAATAATAATAATAATAATCATAATTATAGTAATAATAATAAGAACGGAGATAAAATGTTCGGGGTGCAATATATCAACATGAGGTTAACCGGAAAGTTATAACAATAATATTATTAATGTTAATAATAATATTAATAATAGTAGCGAAATAATATGTTCGGGGTACAACATATTAGAGCTTGAAGTTTAATCAATAATAATGATAATAATAATAATAATATTAATAACAACAATAATAATAATATCATTATTATTAACGGAATAATAAAACGGATACTAATATGTTCATGGTACATATGTTAATAACGAGGTTAACTGGACCATAATAATAATAAACGAAAAATAATAATCATAATAATAAAAAATAGTAGTAGCGATAATAACAATGATAATAGAAATCATAATAAGGACCTAGATTAGAGGCATCACATGTTAAACATAAGATTTCCATAAATAATAATACGGAAGATAATATGGACATTAATCTGGTATACCAAGTGAGTTAGGAACTCACCGTAGGTTCGGGGTCACGGTGTGGCACATGAGATAAGCTCTCTTTTCTTTTTTCTTTTCTTTTTTCTTTCCTTTCTTTCTCTTTTCCTTTTTCTCTCTCTATTTTTTTTTCTTACTTCATAACCAACTTATGGGGGGTGTCTCTATTTATAGGGGAGGGTTATAATATATATATACACCACACACATACATTATATTTAATATAAAAATATGCACACACACATGATTCAACCCACAAACACACACTGCCACGCCACACACAAGCACACATGCACCCCTCTCATACACACACATGGACACCTACACACTACATGCAGTCAAGCACTACACACCTCACACTACACTTGTCACCCCCACATTCACTCACTCACTCTCCCTCCCTCCTCCATGTCGGCACACACACACAACACACAATTTGTAGGGGTTGTTTGGTTGGTCTTAGGGTACAAGCAGTTGGGTAATATATAGTATAATTACGGGTTCAGAAATAATATTAATGACAGTGAAATCTTACAAATATAGCTTGGGACTGGAATTATATTAATAAAATATAATAAAATTACAGGTATTACAGCGGCATAGAGGGGTGGCCGAAGATGGTGAGAGGGGAGGAGGAAGAAGGTGGTGGGTGGTCGCCGGTGGCGGTGAAGGGGCTGTGACCCTCTCTCTATCTTCTTTCTCCTTCTCTGTCTTCATCTTTCTCTTTCTAGCAGATTTTCTCTCTCTCTCTCTCTCTCTCTCTCTCTATATATATATATATAATAATAATAATAATAATAATAATAATAATAATAATAATAATATGGATTTAAATTTGAAATCCCGATTTCACGTGGATATATATATAGGGGCAGTTTGGTCCTGTAAATAGGTGAGAGACTAATTCTTAAGTTGTGTTATACTAGGTACCAATTTCTAAAAAATGTGGCTATAATGGACTATATATTAAGTATCCCAAATAAAATACATCTGTATCGACTGAACAAATATATATTTTTTTCAGTAATAAATGGTTGTTTTTCAGCTTCCAAAGTCGCCAATTTCCAAGGTCGGAGTGAGTTTGGATCAAATTAGGAAGGTGGAAGAACAAATTTTGGCACTTGCTGGAAGAACAATCGTGGTCCATATGATGGAGATGTGCTTACCGATGTCACACGATACCGAATTACTATGTTGGAGAGAAAGTTTGATAAGAAATCTTGAAGCCTCATGCTTTACACGATAAACTAGACCTTTTAATGATATTTTAGTTAACAAAAATATTATGAAATATGCAACATGATATACTGATCACAAACAACGTACCTGCGCATTGCGCGGGATACATGCTAGTATCTATATAAAGACCGAAGCAAATGAAGCCTTTACAAGCTTCTACGTCAATAACTCTCCTTGCACCAAAAATTCTACGTGGCTCTTTTTTTTGTGTGTGTATGTGTGTTTTTTTTATTAGATATTTAGATGGTTCATGCATACAGGATATCAGTGCCGGCCCTGAGATGACAGAAATTGTTCGAGGCCTCAAGCGAACTTTCAAAGGGATCTAAAAAATGAGGCTTCTATACTAAGTTTCATAGAAATTAGGAAGAAATTATAAGAAAATAGGCCTAAAAATGATAAATTTAATAGAAATTAAGAAAAAATTAGAGAAAAATAGGCCCCATTTCATTTTTTTTTTTGGATATGGGGAAAACGTGACATTTCATCTTTCAAATCAAGGCTGAACCTAGTAAGAGTAATGCTTTGCTTCTCATATTTTTTATCCCAAAAGTGCTTTCCATATGATGTGACAGTGGGTCTAGGTTTAATATAATTGAACCGGTTGAATTTTGATTAAAAATTGTTTAACTCTTTAACTGTCCATATTGCAACATCATTTGAAATGCACTTTTAAAATAAAAATTTGAGAAGAATAGGAGTACTCAACCGGTAAATTGGATGAAAAAGTGACGGTTACTACTGTTTTAGAGTATTTTACCTTTCTTTTTACCGGATACCTCCAGTCGCCGGTTACCATGGTCACTTTTCGTTGCTGGCATGCTGCAAACTGCCAAGGCCAGCTTATTCCACGTACCTACTGCGGAAGATTCAGAATTACAAAAGCAGATTCTACAGAGAGAGAGAGAGAGTGAGAGAGAGGATGGATTCAGAAGGGACGCCAGGTCTCAATGGATACCACATGCCTGCAGAGTGGGAACCCCACTCTCATTGTTGGATGGGTTGGCCGGTGAGCTCTCTCTCTCTCTCTCTCTCTCTCTCTCTCTCTCTCTCTATTTGGATCGGCTGATATAGTGATATACTTGCGAAGAATCTCTTTTATGTATAAGCTGATGAGCTATTTCTTTACATCTGATTGTTTATGTTCTTTTTGGAAAATTTTATGCTCTGAGATGGATGTATTTGGTTCATATGTACAGTACATTTTTTCCCCCTCCTTTTGATTGTCTTTCAACTTCTAAAACTACTGGTTGGGGTTTTTACGGTAATGGGTGTTGTTTGTTATATTCAAAACCCAATTTTTGTGTTCGTTGAATTGTATTTATGTTTTATAATCACTTGTATGGTTGTGTCCTGTTTTTTCATGGCAGTTTTTATTGGGCACTTGATTTATGTTTTGTTGAATTTTTACCAGAAGCTTCAAAATGGGGGAATATATCCTTGACCTGTCATTGTTTCAACTTATTTCTCAAACCCATCACTTTCTTAGAACTCGCTACTTCAACTAGCTACTTCAGCCTAAAGTCATCCTACCTGAAATCGCTATTTGAATTAACAACTTCAGTTAAACTAGAAGTAGCGTCGCTAGTTGAAGTAGCGACTTCATCAGCAGCTAAAATTCCCAGCAATCTGTCCATTTTAGAAGCAGCAGCTCCCTGCATACACATAAACCAACCAACATATTTTTATTTTCTTCAACCACCAAGCATAATAATCCAACATTATCAACATAATCAATCCACTAAGATGTGTATTTGTAAAAAGCGAGAGAGAGAGAGTGGGAGAGAGATAGAGAGATAGTGGGATAGAGAGATAGAGAGAGAGTGGGAGAGAGATAGTGAGAGATAGTGGGATAGAGAGATAGAGAGTGGGAGAGAGATAGAGAGATAGGTACGAGAGAGATAGAGAGATAGGTACGAGTGGGATAAAGAGAGATAGAGAGAGTGGGAGAGAGAGATAGAGAGAGGTATGAGAGAGATACAGAGTGTGGGAGAGAGATAGAGAGATAGAGAGAGTGGGAGAGAGGGATAGAGAGATAGGTGCGAGAGAAATAGCAAAATGTATATACAAATGAAAGAAATTATATGTATACAAATGTGCAATTATTTGTTTATAATACATAAAAAAACAAAATGTTGTGGATCCTATAGACTATCTTTGTTTATAATGTGTCCCACACCATGGAATTGTCTTCGTTCTCTTAGGCCTACCCTCTTTCTGTGGTGGATCCTCCACTAGTGGAACCTCCTCATGCGGCTGGATGACCTGCGATACTCCTCTCCGGCCACGACGACCTCTACCCCTAGCATAAACGTGACGTACCGGAGGTCGTCGCTGAGACTCGGCCTGTGTCAAACCCTCATCTTGTGTCTCTGCTATGGGGGTATCATGTCCAGTCATCTCTCTCGCCTCCACCCGCATCTCCTCTACCTCTACCTGCGTCAAACTCTCCACCATCGCCACCATCGCCTCGAACTGTAAAGCTGGATGTGGTGGCGGGATTGATGATGATAACGGTGCATCTGTATATGTGTACTGTGGGATGGAGAAGTCACGGATCGGAGATGTACGGAACTCAGAGCCCCCTGGAGTGAAAGGCCTATAAAAGTCGACCGTATCATCATATGCATACACAGTAGGACCCCCTGATCATGTGGTGTATGTGGCTCAGACTCAGAGTGTGTAGATGAGTCTGTCTGCTCCTGAGACTGAGGATGCGTCTGAGGCTGTGGTTGTGGTTGTGGTTGTGGCTGCCACTCAACCACGACGTACATGATCAACGGACATCTGGCCATCCATGTGCCCTGCCCAGCCCGACAGTATTGAGGTAACGAAGCGACTAGCTTAGCATTGTACGGCTGCCAAATCATCTATGAAAACAATATATGAAAAATTAGCAATTTGAACAATAATGCAAATGACGATTTAACTCTGTCATTATTTACTTGCTCGGGCTGACCTGCTCGGGCCTCATCTGGTCCAACTGGTCCCGAAGTGACGCTGGACATGAGTAGGCACATCCCGAACAGAGAATCTGGTCATCCACCTAAAGTAATGACAAATTTGTTAGCATTTACATGAATGTATGAGTAATGAATAAAAAATAATGTATAAACCAATGTAATTATACCTACAACCCAATGGACCATCCTCTGGTACAGCTGCTGGTAAGGGGACTGGTCGGATATGGGTCAATCTCTCTTATGCCCAAAGCTGCAATTGATAATAATTGAGTTAATTTATTTATGATAGACAGAACAATCGTAAAATATGTGTAATTCCCAGAATTGACATAACATATAACCTGTAAAAGTATAAGCGGGCCGGATATCTCTACTGCGGGACGATGAGAGGTAGCACACAACTCACGGTACAGATATGCCAATGCTGCACTACCCCAGCTGTAGCCAGCATCAAAGTGTCGCAGATGTGGTAGATACATAAGGCTAACCTTGTTCCCAGACTTGTCTGGGAACGACCCTCCTATCAACAACATACAATTACATCGAGCCATCTGCTGAATAGTGGCGTCGTCGGCATGCTGGGCGATCTGGGGTGTGAAATGGTCCCGTATCGTAGTCAGTCGTAGTGTAGATCCTGTGATAGTGGCCAGTGGTGGCGTGAAACCAAGCAAATCCTGACATAGTTCCTGCCACTGCTCCTTGGAGCGTGATGCATCAATACCAGTGACTGCACGGCCATCGACTGGTAGGCCCAATAGAATGCCAACGTCCTGCAGCGTGATCGTGGTCTCGCCGATAGGTAGTAAAACGTGTGTGTCTCAACACGCCACCTCTCTAATAGGGCAGTGATCAAACCCCAATCATACTGTATAAAGCCCAGTCTATATGTACTGTAGAACTCGATCTGTCTGATGTAATCTAGTATGCACTGATCTGGATCAGCACCTCTCCGTAAAACAGCCTCAGAGTGCCGACAGTAAAGCTCAGTCAAGATCTCACCATCCCACGTGGCCGATGACCGATGTGCGTCTTGTGATGACAGTACTGAGGGATCCTCATGGCCAGGGTGTACATCCATTGTAAGCAGGCTGTTCGAACATGATGGTTAGTCAAAATAATGATGAGTAAATTTAATGAAGTGACAACATGATGTGTAGGATGGTTCATTTAAATATGTTAAACTATGTGGTGAAAAAAAAGTTAAAGTAGTGACTTGTCGCATCAACTGCTGGGCATCAGACCTAGTGAATTGTCGCTCAACTGCTGGGTTTTCAGAAGCAATTGACTTGTCGAGTCAACTGCTGGGCGTCATACCCAGTGACTTGTCGCGTCAACTGCTAGTTGTTAGACCCAGTGACTTGTATCAACTGCTGTGCGTCAGACCCAGTGACTTGTCGCATCAACTGCGGGGCGTCATGGCATGTGATATCCCAGGCATTCCATGGTCTACATATACTGTGATTTTAAGATTCAATGTGATATCCCAAGCATTCCTTCTTCTCCTTCTTCTTCTTCTTCTTCACTGCATAGTTTTTTAGTATGGCAAACAAGTATACACCTACGTATCACCCACATTTTTTTGAAAAAAGGATACTGAGTATTGAAGAGAAGGTTGTTCTACCAGAAGCACTCATGGATTTTGCTACTCCTGAATGGAAACATGAAGATGGTTCATTTAAATATGTTGCTTTCGAAGCTTTGGAGACCGTCTTTGCTGAGAAAATCCTTGGATGTGATCTTCCAGCTGATGCTATTGCGACTGAGGTTTGGAGCTGGCAGAAGGAACATGAACTCCTTCAGGAGTTGTTAACGATGAGAGGTGTTCGTTTTACTGACAAACCTGTCTAGAAGTTCCTGACCAGACTTGGTATGAATGGTGTGCTAAGTTTAGAACCAAAACCTCTCACGCTTCCATTTCAATTGTTATGATCATATGTATCTTATGAAAATTGTTTTCATGAATTATACGTGTAGAAAAGCTATGACAGTACTGCAACATCGTTGAGGTACTCTGCACATTACCGCTATCATAGATGTTGTTATATCTTTAAACCGCTACCGGTCACTTGCTCGACAAATGAAAGTGGTGTGGGCCCGTCAAATGTTGCCAACTCATTTGGAAATGAAGCGAGGAGCAACACTGTGTGAATTCTACGGAGGTTGAAGCGTTGAAAGCACAATTGTTGTTGACTAAGATGTTTGTATTAGTTATCTAAGGACTTTGTTTTTTATCTGTATGATGTTTACTAAGTTTGTAGTAGTTAAGTACGAAGTTTGTAGTGGTGATATAAGGAGTTTGTACTAAATAAAATTTTCATTTTCAATTGTACATTACAGAGTCACACCAAGCAGGTATATATTACAAAGCAATCCATCGCTCATACACAACACTGAATATTATACTGCATTACATGGCCCAGCTTGACTGCGTTGTTGGGGGCATCATCTCCTGTCATGGCCTTGTTGATGGCATATTCCACATTGATAAGTAGCCCTACACCCCTCTCTTAAATCTATCTCATTTGTTATGCGAGTTGATCGTGGTCGGCCCTTTCCTCGAAGCATAGCAGGATTTGCCACAACTGTAGGACTAGAAGGTGCGTTCCAGTAATCTTTGTGATGGATTGGGAAATACTGGGGTGCCCAAGACTGGTTGTATGAGTCAATTGTGTAACATTGATGAACGTAATTTTCATATGAAGTTCTAAAGTTAGCTAGAACTGCCAATGCGTAAGTGCATGGCATTTTATATATAGCCCATTTTCCACAATTGCAAGTCTTGTCAGATATATTCACAATTTCACTAGAACTCGATGCTCTCCTTTTCTTGACCTGCACGTACCCGTTCCCAGAATGAAAAATCTCGAGGTTGTACCTACCAATCTTGCCTTCTGATTTCAACAATCTGCAAATTGCTTTTGGGGTGAAGGTAAAACCTTCCCTAATGGCTTCCTCAGGAAGTTGACGTCGCTCGTTAGAGTACTTAATAGCACGGAAAAAGATCTTTTCAACATAAGCGGTGATAGGAAGATTCCTAGATTTCTTGAGTACACCATTAAACACCTCTGAGATGTTGGTTGTTCGCATACCGTACCGTCGTCCCCCGTCGTGGGCAATGGTCCATTTTTCGGCGGGAATTGCATCAAGATACTCCCACGCCTTTGCATCAACGTTCTTAATCTCTTCCATGAACCCATTCAATTTACGGACTTAGTGGGTACTCCCAGCATTCCCCACAAGTTTCTTTAGGTATGCATTTTTAAACTTTGTGGCGAAATTACTCTGCACATGCCGGAGGCAATAGCGATGATACCCATCGGGCTCCTTAAACCCTACATCATGCTCATTTACTGCAGAAAGGATGCCTCTATGTTGATCGGATATCAAACAAATACCTTCTCTGCCAGGCACAACGTAGTCTCTTAGCAATTTCAGAAACCGCGTCCATGTTTCAGCTTTCTCCTCGTCAATGATGGCAAATGCTAAAGGAAAAATTTGATTGTTTGCATCTGTTCCCATGGCGATTAGTGTTGGAATTAGGGAATTTGATTCCGGATTATATTATGTTATTTATGGTCATGTTGACCACATTTAAGTTATTTTATTTATTTCCTTTTTCTTATTATTTCCTTTCCTTCTTTAGTCACAATGTAACATTATATAAACCTTGGGATGCACAGTAATAAAATTATCTTTTTCCCAACTATCTTTTTGGTATCAAAGTCACACACACAATCCACCACCACCACACCTGCGCCGCAACCCACCACCACCACAGCCTGCGCCGTAGACCTCCCATCACCACCACCACTACCCGCAGCCTCACCCACCTCTTGGCGACCACACCACCACCCTTAGCCCCTGTGCCGCAGCCCCTTGGGCTCTTCTCTGTGCGGCGCAGCTTCCCAAGCTTCCGGCTTGGTGTTGCAGCCCTTCGGCTGCTACTATGCCCTTGTAAGGGCCTGTTCGTGATGTACTAAGAGCTCGTATTGTGCTCTCCGTCTTCAGTCTGGGTGACCGAGTTTTCGGTTGCCCCTGTCTTTCACCGAGTTTCCGGTCGTGATCGAGTTTCCGGTTGTTATTGTTTTTCTGCCGAGTTTCCGGCCGTGCTTGTTGATACTACAAAATCAGTGTGCGTATTCTAGCACCCTCTGTCTAGTTTTTCACAGCATCATGTCTGATATTGGTAAGACAGTTGACCCGATCAACCCTACTGCTCCTGCTGTGTCTCATTCGACTCCCGTTCACCGGGTCACTAGTGTTTTACTCAATGGAAAAAATTTCCACGCATGGTCTAATTCCCTTCGCCTCTACCTTAGAGGCAAACGGAAAATCGGGTGGTTACTTGGGAAGGAGGTTAAGCTCGCCGAATCAGACGTGAAGTTTGAGGAGTGGTTCACCGATAACTGTATTATTCTGGGCTGGATGTTTAATTCGATGGATGAACGGATCTATAATATGTTTATGTATCATGATACTGTTCATGGCCTTTGGACTGCTTTGAAGAAGATGTATAATCATGCGCATTCTGATTCGCGTATTTTCGAGCTCTACCAGGATGTCTCTCATGCTTCCCAAGCCACTTTGGGGCTATCTGTTTCTGACTTTTTTGGATATCTGCAGACTCGGTGGGAGGAGTTAGCCCAATATGAACCCATCACCGATTTTCCTAATGATGGAGATGTTGAAGTTAAGCGACTTGATCGCCGTCGTACCTACCAGTTCTTGATGGGCCTAAAGCCCGAGTATGAGGCTCTCCGAACTCAACTTCTGAATACCATCCCTTTGCCCTCTTTATTTGAGGCCTTTGCTACTGTTGATGGTGATGAGAGACGTTGTCGCCTACTATCTGCTCCTGATCCTAGGCCCTATCCTTCACCTGTCCCTGACCAGATGGAGGTAATCGTCCTTACTGCGAGCATTGCCGTACACCGGGTCACTCCATAGATCGTTGTTTCACCCTTCACCCAGAGTTGAAAGGGCAGTTCACTTGGACTCGACCTGCTGGTGGTGGGACTGGTCGCGGCCGGGGTGCTCCTCGTATAGGCGCGGCTGTTGAAATGCTTCCTCCTCCACCCGATTATAGTCAACTCTAGTCTCAGATTGCTCAACTTCAGTCACATGTAGGTTTGGGAACTCCTCCTCCTCCATCATCCACTGGCCCCACAGCCGCCATTGCTGCAGCCTGCAGGTACTCCTACTGCTCTTCATGGTAAGTCAGGCCACCCTACTTGGATTCTTGATTCTAGAGCAAATGATCATATGACTGGTGAGCTTTCGGTTTTTACTTCTCCTATTACCTCTATTAAACAGTCTGTACGTATCGCAGATGGATCGTTCATTCCCATCTGCAGTTAGGGTGATGCCCGATTATCCTCCGACATCACCCTCTCCTCTGTGTACTATGTTCCCAACTTTGCTTTTAACTTACTTTCGGTTAATCGTCTTGTCAAAGATCATAACTGCTCTGTTGTGTTCTTACCTCATTCTTGTTATTTGCAGGACCTGACTACGAAGAAGATTTTTGGCAGAGGGTTTGAGCGGGACGGTCTCTACTACTTCAGTGATCCTTCGGTGTCAAGGACGTTCTCCAGTCTTCAAGCTCCTGTGTTACCTGCTTATAATAATTTTATTTTGCCCGACTCAAATAAATGTGTTTTCCCTTCAAACTTTAGATTTGTGGCATGCTCGTCTAGGCCATGTCAACTTTCAGTATTTATGTTGGTTATATCCA
Organism: Hydrangea macrophylla; assembly: GCA_033977485.1. Classification (NCBI taxonomy): domain Eukaryota; kingdom Viridiplantae; phylum Streptophyta; class Magnoliopsida; order Cornales; family Hydrangeaceae; genus Hydrangea; species Hydrangea macrophylla. The sequence goes on along the minus strand of CM066985.1, from coordinate 118,537,518 downwards.
CAGTTAAATAAAGCTTGTAAGGATTTTCATTTTAAATGTGTGGTTTGTGAATTATCTAAACATATAGCTCTTGAACGTGCAGAATGGAGAAAAAGGATTCATACAGCCGACCCCAATTGATTGGGACACAAGGCTTGGTTTGGTTTGGTTTGGTTATACTCACACTTCGTATATTCCTCACATGCACCGGGCACCTAGTGCCTTTGATCTTATTCACTCCAATGTGTGGGGTCCTTCACCCGTCACATCCATGTCACAACACCGATATTATGTTAGGTTTATTGATGACTATACACGTTGTACTTGGGTTTATCTTATGAAGAAAAAATCTGAAGTTTTCTCTCATTTTAGAAATTTTCTTCAAATGATTAAGACTCTATTTCATACCGTTCGTAATATTCGGTCTGATAATGGTAGGGAATATATTACTGATGAGTTTCGGGCTGAACTTAATAAAGGGGGTATTCTTCAACAACTTACTTGTCCTTATACCCCCGAACAAAATGGGGGTAGCCGAACGTAAAAATCATCATCTTATGGCTATGGTTAGGTGTCTCCTTCGAGGGATGGATGTTCCCAAGTATTTCTGGCATTTTGCTGTCCTTACTGCTACTTACCTAATAAATCGTACTCCTAGCCGTATCTTACAAGGTCAGGCCCCTCTTCATGTCCTCAAGCCTGGGAGTAAACTCTTTCCCGTTGTCCCCCGGGTTTTTGGGTGCACGTGTTTTGTCCAAAATCGCTGCCCTACATGCACTAAACTTGATGATAAGGCTGTTCGGTGTGTCTTTCTATGATATTCTTCCATATCCAAAGGGTTATCGTTGCTATGATCCTATCACACGCTATTTGTATCACTCTTTAGATGTCACTTTTTTGGAAACAGTTCCATTTTTTACAGGTGCTTCTTCCTCTCTGGAACCTCTACTTGAACAGGTTGTGGATGATATCGCCCTGTGCCTATTCTTGATATAGCCAGTGACACACCCAGTGACTCTCTGCCTCCAGTCATTACAACTGACCCATTACAGGTGTACTCTCGTCGTCCTCGCACTCCGGACCCCATGCCATCATCTTCTCCGGAATCAGGTATCTCATCTCCTCCTTTAGTCTCTGATGTTGCTCCTCCTCGTTATCCTACCCGTATCCGTCGTCCTCCTTCACGTTATATTCTTTCAAGTAGTACTAACCATCTAATTTCTAAGTATGTCTCTTATCAGGGCCTGTCAAAACCATTTAGCTCTTTTGTTAGTGCAGTTGATTCTGTCTCCATTCCTCGTTCTGTTCATGAAGATCTCCAGAATCCAAAGTGGGTGGCTGCTATGAAAACAGAAATGAGTGCTCTTCAGGATAATCAGACTTGGGAACTTGTCTCTCTCCCGAATAGTGAACGTACAGTTGGCTGTAAGTGGGTCTTCAGTGTTAAGTATTTGGCCGACGGCACCATTGACCGATATAAGGTCCGTCTTGTAGCTAAGGGCTTCACACAGGTTCCAGGTAAGGATTTCGGGGCCACTTATGCTCCGGTTGCTAAGCTGACTACAGTCCGACTTCTGGTTTCTCTCGTTGCTTCCTATTCTTGGCCTCTTCATCAGCTTGATGTCAAGAACGCGTTCCTTAATGGTGATTTGTCTGAAGTTATCTATATGGACCCCCCTCCTGGTTTTCGAGCTCAGGGGGAGTATTCGGGGAAAGTTTGTCGCCTCCAAAAATCTCTCTATGGATTGAAGCAGTCTCCTCGTGCATGGTTCAACCGGTTTAGTGATGTGGTGCTTACTATGGGATTTATTCAATGCCATTTCGACCATACTTACTTTATTCGTCGTAATTCCAAAGGGCAATGTATCATTAACTCTGTTTATGTTGACGATATTATTATTGCAGGAGATGACGCGTCTGGTATTGTTCAAGTGAAGCGTTCTCTTGGAATATCGTTCGACATTAAGGATTTGGGTCCTCTGAGGTATTTTCTTGGCATTGAGGTGGCCCGGTCCCGCCAAGGTATTTCGTTATCCCAACGGAAGTATGCCCTTGATCTCCTCCAAGATACGGGAATGCTTGGGTGTAGACCTGCTTCTTTTCCTATGGATCCGAATCATAAGTTAACTGCTGAATTGGGAGAGCCCTTACCAGATCCCTCTATATATCAGCGTCTTGTGGGTCGTCTCATCTATTTAACGAACACAAGACCGGATCTGACTTTTGCTGTTAGTGTTGTGAGTCAATTTATGCACTCACCACGTACTTCACATCTTGATGCTATTTATTATATTCTCCGATATCTCAAGACTTGTCCTGGTCTTGGTCTTTTCTTTCAGATAGGAGCTCAATCAGGTCTCTCTTGTTTTACTGATGCGGATTATGCCGGCTCAAAGGGTGATAGACGCTCTACTTCTGGTTTTTGTTCTTTTCGAGGTTGTCATCTTATCTCCTGGAAAAGTAAAAAGCAAGCTGTTGTCTCTCGGTCTTCTGCTGAGGCCGAGTATCATGCGATGGCTCAGGGTTCATGTGAACTCATATGGCTTCGTTCTCTTCTTGGTGAGTTAGGCTTCCCAGTGGTGGACGCATCTACATTATTTTGTGATAACAAGTCTGCAATTATGTTATCATCTAATTCAGTTCTTCATGAGAGAACTAAGCATATAGAGGTTGACATCCATTTCATTCGGGAAAAAGTTCGGTCAGGAGTCATAACACCGAGCTTTGTTCCTTCATCAGATCAAACTGATGATATGTTCACTAAGTCCGTTGGTCCAGCACTTCTACAGTCGTCTCTTGGCAAGCTTGGTTTCGTCAACATCTTCGCCACAACTTGAGGGAGAGTGTTGGAATTAGGGGATTTGATTCCGGATTATATTATGTTATTTATGGTCATGTTGACTACATTTAAGTTATTTTATTTCTTTCCTTTTTCTTATTATTTCCTTTCCTTCTTTAGTCACAGTGTAACATTATAAAATTATCTTTTTCCCAACTCTCTTTTATTAGTAATTTGCCCTTATATTTCCCATACAAGAATGTGGCATCGATACTTATGACGGGGCGACAATGTTTGAACCCATCAATGGACGCCTTAAATGCCCAAAATACTCTTTCGAAGTTCTTCACAGTCGCACTACCACCGTTCACATAGAACCATTTTACAACCGTTCCAGGATTATACTGTTGAATTGCAGCCATGAACTTGGACAATTCTGTGTATGATGTACGCCAATCCCCAAATATCATTCCAATGGCTTTCTGTTTCGCATTCCACGCCTTCTTGTATGAGACGGTGTACAAATACTTTTCTTTCACCTTTTGCAATATTGCTGCGATGTTAATAGATGCGTACTCCTTAATCATTGGCATTATGTCCCCAGCCACTAGCTGAGCATTTAGATTTCTATGACCAAGGTTCATCGTAGGGGACATACAAGTGTGGCTTTGCTAAACCTTTATGACTTCAAACATCCCGTATCGTTTCAACCTTGCCCGTAGCTGCCACTTGCAACCTTGTGACATCAATACACATTTCAACGACCAACGATCCGGACTGGTTTGATCCACCGTGTACCATTGATGTGTTCTTATCGAGTACAACTCCACAAATCTCTGAAGATCATCTTTGGTTTTGAACATCATACCCTTCACCAACTCGTCTCGATCTGGATTCCATTGCCTACCCTCAATGTTTGAAGCATAACATGCCTCTCCAGTTTGGATACCCAAGTCAAACGATGTAAAAGTTGATGAACGAGGCTCATATAAAGCATTTTCAGGATTTATTTGGGCAGTCGGCTCAATATCTTCGATAACATCGTCTTCCTCATCCCTCCCAGTATACTCGTCTGCATCCACATCTTCTTCATTTGGGTTTTCCGGAGTCAAGTTGGTGTCCATCCCTCTGTGTGCCCAATCATGACCATATCAACAATCATCTAAATCGAACTGCACATGAATTGGCCGTTCTGAAACAATGTCTTGCATCGGACTCCTGTATTCATTCTGACTGTTTTGCAATAGATTTGAGCTATCCATATGTTGTGTAGACATGGATGGCAATAACCCCTGTACAAATGGGTTTGAGCTTTTGCCTTCTTGAGTCAACAAAGAAGTGTACGGCCCAATCCAGTCATCTAATTTTTGATGGGCCTCGGGAAGATTCTCTGTCTCGACATATAGATCCATAGAGTTTATAGCTGCATTGGTAGATGCTGTTTCTAGTATTACTTGCAGTCTTTCGTCATCAATTACTTCAAACGGTATAAACTTGGAAACTTGATATCCAAGAACCGACGGAAACCTACAAGTGAACTTCAAACGAACATTCTTCTGATGAACCCCCATTTTCTTGCAGACGTTTCTGGCAAGTTCGGTGTATTGAACGTCCGTTTTCGGGTGAATGAAACTTCGACAGTTACTATCGTAGTATAGGCCATCCGCTCCAATGCACATATTCCCCCCCAATATAGCATTATAGTCACAACACTAATCATTTTAATACCTTCACATTTGCAAATTCAAGTGTAAGTAATCAATGGTCCATCGTGTCATTGTGTGTGTGAGCATTACAGTCAAGTTTTGAGTGGCGATAAAGGCACCTTCATTTTTTAATTAGAGTGGAGAGAGTTTTTCCCTCATTTTTTTGACTTCATTAATTTTGAGAAAGAATTGTACTTTTCTATTGAAGTGTACACAGATAAAAAGTCGGAGAAGGGTAAAAATATTATGATTATTTAAGAAATCATTATTTCTACTGGGCATTGCTCTTTTCCTTTTCTTTTCTAAGTTTAATGTATATAAATTCTGATCGAATGGAATCTCAACCACCCTAACAATGTTTCTGAGATGTAGCATAAGGACAATTTCCCTTTTCTCAACCACCCTAACAATTTTAATGGATATTGATTAGGGCAAGTAAAATTATTCATCACTGTGTGTGTATGTGTATTTGTGTGTGTATAAGTGAGGTGCCTTTACTCAAATTGGGGGAGCAATGTGTCACTGTGTGTGTATGTGTGTATCTGTGTGTGTATAAGTGAGGTGCCTTTACTCAAATTTGGGGGAGCAATGTGTGTCTCTGTGTGTTTGTGTATCTGTGTGTATATACATTGTGTTGTGTGTATATATATACATTATGTTGTGTGTATATATATACATTATGTGTGTGTGTGCGTGTCTCTGTGTGTGTCACAGAGAAAGAGAGAAGCACCTGAGAGAGAGATCACAGAGAGATAGAGATCACAGAGAGCTAGAGAGATCGCAGAGATTGCAGAGAGAGAGAGAGAGAGAGAGAGAGAGATCGCAGAGAGAGAGAGAGTGAGGAGAGACAGAGAGAGAGAGCAGAGACAGAGAGAGAGAGAGAGAGCAGATCTGGTGAAAGGAAGAAGAAGAAGAAGAAGAAGATGCGGGTTCAAGTAGCGAGTTTAATGAAATCGCTACTCCAAGTAGCGAGTTTTACTTTAATGAAATCGCAATTTGAAATAGCGACTTCTAGCCAAACTAAAGTCGTTATTTGAAGTAACGAGTTCAAGTTGGAAAGTTTTGGGCTGAAGTCGCTAGTTGAAGTAACGAGTTCTAAGAAAGTGATGGGTTTGGGAAATAAGTTGAAACAGTGACGGGTCAGGGATATATTCCCCCCATTTTGAAGCTTCTGGTAAAAGATTCATGTTTTGTTAGTTCTGAAAATCATGTAATTTGGTTGCTAAAGAAGGTGCTAACTAGCCTGTTATTGTACTTGAGACCCAAATATATTTGCTTCAAAGAATTTGAAGTATTTGTTTCAATGGATGATTTCTCAAAAAACCCAAATAGCAATAATTTCATGATTAATAATTATAATGGATTTGTAAATTAAGGGTTGCTATCCTTCTTTTTTTTGGATTTGTTTTCCTTTAGAAAGGGGTATATGTATACCTCTTCGTTGAGTTTTTCCTCTTCTGTCAAAAGGGTTATAACCCATTTTACTTGCATTGATTTCAACTTTTTGTTGTTCCTTTGGCTTTCTTCACTCTTCATCATTATTCTAGTGTTCATGTATTTGCTTTCACCGGCTACCTTAAGAAGGGCTCGAGAACCTGTATAGGAGTCTACCAAGGCAGAATTTGTTTTGATACACGAGCTTCACTGTGAATTGCAGGAGCGTCCAGATAATTGGCGAGACAGTGCTATACATGGCCAACGGATATTTGCCAAGATAGCATCTGCAATATCGAAATTTGAGCCCGTATCCATCTGTGCTAGTGCAGCTCAGGTAGGTTGTATTTGTAAAGGTTGGAAATCTTGGTCATACATTGGTTTAAGATTTTGTATGAATATAAACTTTTCTCCGGTCAGTGGGCCAATGCACGCAGCCAGTTACCACCAAATATCCGGGTCATCGAGATGAGTATGAATGATTCTTGGTTTCGCGACAGCGGACCGACTGTGAGTTTCTCCACCTTTTTTTTTTGTTTTTTTTGAACTGATCTCCACTTCTTTTTAAGATACTTATTAGTAACATTTTATTTTATTTTCCCCCTTTTCCAAATGAAGGAGTGTTTTTTTCCTTTTCCTTTTCTTTCAATGGATTTAAGAATCTCTGAAATGATGGATTTTGTCTGGATAGTTTGTTGTGAACAAGAGTAAATCAAGGTTGGGGAAGCTGGAGCATAAGGTTGCAGGAATTGACTGGAACTTCAATAGTTGGGGTGGTAAGGCTGTAATACATGTGTTTCTGATGTATATGATACCTAGGTGGTGTTTTCTGTACTATAACTTGACTGAGCATATATGAAACTGCCGATGACATGTCAACAGAATTTGATTCAAGGCCGGAATCCTGGTTTTTAGAATCGGCCGATTCATACAAGTCGATTTGAATTTCATACAAGCCAATACATTCCCATTTTATTATGATTCACGATTCATAATTTGGAATATTGAAGTTTTAAGTTTTATGTTTTAATTGGAAACGTTCAACATTTGAGCTTTGATGTATTAAATTGTTAATTTGTTCATTTTAAGCAAAGGATGTGTGTGTTTCTATATGCATATATTTTATTTACTAAAAAGAAGCGACTCATACGATTCATAATTCGAGACAATTAACAATTCATAATTTTGCCTAACTAATTGATTCAGAATTCGATTCATGATTTGACAGCAAAGGATGGAGTAGTCACTGGGTATCATAACGAGTTGAGGCTGAGCATAGTAGCATTCTCTTGCATTCCTATTAATAATAATGTTATGTTAAGGCAGTCTAGAAGCAGCCCAGGCTAAAATCTGAAAATCCAGTTACCATTTTCACCTATTACTATTATTTCGTTCGGTTTGAAAGCTCGTTTTCCTTTGCAAATGGTGATCAACCTTGGAGTCAATACAAACTTAAGAACTAGATTCAATTGCAAAATCTTGTTCCCTTGTGGTGTTTGGATTACGCAAGTAGAATATTGTTCACATAAAACAAAGTGCTTGATATATTTTGCTCATTGTCCTTGTTGGGCTCAGTTTGGTCTGAGGATTTAGATAAGGACAAGAAAAGGGAAAGGAAAACGAGAAGAAAAACAATTTTCCTAATGTTTGTTCCTAGTTTTTACTCCTTGCTTAAATAACATTAAGTTTTTTTTGAAATATTTGAAACTCAAGAAAAGAAGAAGGGAAGTGATTTACAAAACACAAAATTTTGAATTTCTTTTTCACTCTCTTTTGTTTTCCTCACTGTTTCCTTATTACCCTAACAAAGAAAAGTGTTTTCCTTGATGTTTTCCCTCCCCAAATCCAAGTACCAAACAGAGCCTAAGTATTGGAATGTCAAGTCCTTATGCTTATTCATTTACTAATAAATAGATTTGGGGTTCTTCTCTGACATTACCAGAGTTTCAAAATGTGAAAAATTTGTGATCTTTTGGACTAGTCCTGTTCAAATGATGAACATTCTAACAATTTTTTTTTAATTTATTTATTTCAACTGTGTAATTCCTAGGCATTGATGATGGTTGTTACAAAGACTGGAGTCTTGACCTTCTAGTTGCAAGGAAGGTTTGTGAAATTGTTAGATTGCAGTATTTCCAGATTACAGTTCATATATTCTTCTTAGTCATGACTCTTTTGTTCATATATTCCCTGATTTTGTCCCTAATCTCTCTCTCTCTCTCTCTCCCCCCCCCCCCCCCCCCCCCCTCTCTCTCTCTCTCTCTCTCTCTCTCTCTCCTGCTAGATTCTGGAAATTGAGAGGCTTCCTAGATTTTCGCATTCTATGATTCTTGAAGGTGGAAGCATCCACGTGGACGGAGAAGGTCGCAAATGTCATATGAATTGGAGCAAACACATTGCTGACTCTTGCATCTTTTTGCTGATGTCTTTCTTTTTGTGATGGATACACACACACACACACACACACAGAGATATGAAGATAGATAGATTTATATAATAACTGCTAGATTTGCTTAGGTTATGACTTCCCTTGAGGGTCTCTCGATTTGTTCCCTTAAAATAAGACTAGCATTTTGGATATGCCGACATAATGTGGTTTGCTTTATTGGATTACAACTTACAATATATTTTCATTTGATGATTAAGAAACTGGCAACCTGATATTCATATGTTGCAATAAGCAAGCACATGTAGCTTTGCTACGTTCTCAAAAACAAAGAAGACATAGAAGCATGCAATTGTGTATAAAGTAATGAAAGAAATGAAAAACGAAAAAGGGTAATTGTAATAAAATAAATTTCGAATATCAAGAATGAAGTTTTGGGTTTTAGCAGATTCAAGAAGGTGAAGTACAATAACCTAGTCCATGACTACTCCTAAATATTATTAAACTCATCCATTAGTTATAATGTCACAATACATACGTAACTTCTGCCATGACTGTTCTAGGAGCATAATAAGTTTCTGCAGTTGGAATGAAGACAGAGAGAGAAAAAGAAAACTATTTCCGTTGTCTTTTTTGCCAAGCTTAACTACCATTAGAAATTAACAATTTTTGAAACACAGTACGAATTCAAGAAAAGGGGAAGGGAGGTGACTCACAGTGATAAAATTCTAATTAAGTTTTTACCATATTTTCTTTTCATGCCAATTTTTTTTCAACATTTTCCTTATCAACCAAACAAAGGAAAGGTTCCTCTATGTTTTCTTTCACTAAATCCATGAACCAAGCAAAGGCTATAGAATACTCGAAACTGCTTCTCTCTGCTACTGTAAATGTTTAGCACTTGTTTTACTTCAGGGACTTGCCTTACTACTGAAGAGTGCCTGTTGAACAAAAATAGGAATCCCCATTTGTCTAGAGAACAAATAGAGGACGAACTCAGAGCATATCTCGGGATCAAGAAGGTTATTTGGTTGCCTCGTGGATTGTTCGGTACCTATCTATTCACCTTAAGATTGTTTTATGTTATTTAGCTAATGTATTTTATACTAAGATTTGAGATACCCACGCTTGACATTTTCATCCAATTGATTTGGAACACGTCGCTGTTTTGAAGTGTGGTAATATTCATTATTATGGTCTCAGAATTAAATGCCTAATCATAAGTATGTTCTTTTTGGATATTTCTTTTTTGATTTGAGGAATCCTACATTCCTATGTTAAGCCTTATTATTTGCTATGGCTTCTCTATTCTCCACTTGGAGGAGGTACAAAATATTTACACTGTTGAATTGGAGCATCCAACCCAAAACCAGTTGGCAATGGGTCTGATACCATGTTGAATTGGAACATCCAACCCAAAACCAATTGGCAATGGGTGGAGTGACCCCTTGGACTTATATATTGAGTACCAAGGTTATAAGTCCCCGATGTGGGACAGACAATCTCAACATGCCCCCGCACGTGTGGCATGACTGAGAACCAAACACGTGGATTACTGAGATAGGGTGACGAGGAGCACACGTGGACAAATTGGGCCCAACAATAACCTGATCTGATACCATGTTAAATTGGAGCATCCAACTCAAAACCAATTGGCAATGGGTGGAGTTGCCCCTTGAACTTATATATTGAGTAGCTAGGTTATAAGTCCCCGATGTGGGACAGACAATCTCAACATACACCACTTCGACTTATACCTTGATGGTGAAAGGCTCTTGAAAGGGTCTTTCTCTAGTAATACCTAGCTGTATGTGTTTGTGAGTGTCTTGAACTCTCGGTCTGTTCGTCTCTCTATCTCTAGTTCTCAGGCAAAATGATAAATGAACTGCGAAACCGTGCAACCTCATTCTTGAAATCATTTAGCAAAAGCCTTGGGATTCAGCACAAGAAGTTTATCCTGAACTTCCCAATTGAAACGCTGGAATCCAAGTCAACATTTCGTAAGATTTTTTAGTACTAGAAACGTACTATTGAAAAAGTACTCCAATTCTTTTTAGCTAACACTGCCCAGCATTAAATTCTCAGTAAGTAGCGGATTTCCAGGACAGTCTTGCATTTTCCTCTTACATAAGACCCATACTTTGCCTCCCTTATGGTCTGAAACTGATTACATTACCTACCAAAGTTGGCATCTACCTTACTTGGTAAACATGATATACTTTGTTGCACAAGTTGTATTGACTAGACATTTCTACTCTTTGATGCTTTTGATATGCCAATTTGCTTGCGAGCATGACAAAAGTCTTCCAGAAAGAATGTTTTATGAAATTACAGTACGGGGTTTTAAACTATAATAAAGATTATAGTTTTACTGTATATGTAATATCAAACACCATTATTTAGCGCTATGCTGCTAATCTCTGGGTTTCTGAGTTTGGGAGGACTCTACTATAGTGGTTTATGACTGCATGTTCTGTTTTCTTTCTTCTTTGAGCTATTGTATATTGCTTGATATTTCTTTTCTCTGGAAGGATATCTCAGCCTTCCTCTTTGTACTTTTTCCTGTCCTCTCTTCAATAATTCAACTTCTCGTTCTACTCCCAAAAAAAGAAAAGAAAAAGGCGACAAACTCAGTAAAAACTCAAGACTTCCACTCACATAGCTTAGGCTTTTGGGGTCACGGCGAGAGTTTTATTGTTTTTTGAACGTTTCTCTTTACTTCTTTCTTCTTTCCATTGGTTGGTCAGAGCCTTGACAACTTTCAGAGGTAACTTTGTAACTCTCTCCCTCTTCCTTCCCCTCCCTCCACACCTTTTCCTCTCCTACTATCCGTTTTCGTCAATTTCCCTTATGTTATTTTTTTCTTCATTTTAATACCTGTGGCATATGCTAGAATATCTATACTTTCTGAAATGAGAAAAGAGTATCAACATCATCTACAAATGTCTGAAGTGATGAATGGAAGGATTTACCTTATTGTCATCCAACTAAAAGGAGCCAATTAATAACTCATCATCTTATGGATTTGCTAATCAAGCTCCTAAGAAGAATGTTAGTTCCTCTTGTGACAAATCTCCACATAATGCATGAAGGAACCAATCCCCAAGTGTTCATTTTTGGCCATAAATTATGATTTCAGTAATCTACAGTTCAGGGAAATAGTTTCCCTTCTTGTTTTCCTTTCCTTATCTTACTCCTCAAACCAAACAGAGCCTTAGGACATCTGAACTCCCTCACATGGTGTTCTACAGGTGATGATGATACTAATGGTCATATAGACAATATGTGCTGTTTTGTGAAGCCCGGTGTGGTTTTGTTGTCATGGACTGATGATGAATTGGATCCTCAGTATGAGCGAGCTGTGGAAGCATTTTCTGTTCTTTCCAACACTACAGATGCTAATGGTAGAAATTTACAAGTAATCAAACTCCACGTACCTGGCCCACTTTATATGACCGATGAGGAGGCAGCTGGAATAAAGCAGGTGAGCCCGAGGTTTAAAATTTTTAGTGCATGTCTCAGTGTGCATGGTTCCCTTTATTTGGAAGGAATTTGTGCAGTGTATCTAATAGAAGAGTAACTGGTGTGGTATCTTACTCTTCCACATGATCCCTTAAGGCTCCGTTTGGTTTGCAGATTTAGAGAAGAACAAAGGAAAAGGAAAAGGAAAAGGAAAACGACATGGAAAACTTTTTCCCTAGTGTTTACACTATAGGAACTCAGGAAAATAGTAAGGGAAAACAAAATTCAATATTATTTTACTCTATTTATTTTTCCTCATTTTTTTCCTTATTAACCAAATGGTCCAAATTGATTAAAAAAAACAAAAAAGGGGGGGGGGGGGGGGGGGGGGGGGTGCTCTTTCCTTTGGTAAATCCATAAACCGGGACAGCCTAAGGCCCTAAATATTCTACCAGGAGAAAATAGAAGTTTTGTGTATTCCCAAGCAATTAACTAACCTATTTTGACTATGCCCTGACATTATCATTTCCTATTCTTTTCCACCATTTTCCTATGCCTTTTGGTTTAATTATTTCTTTCTTTCCAATCTCTAACGTTGTTTGCTGCCTTGTTTTTTCTTTATTTTTTTTTATTTTTCCTTTTCCAACCTTTTTTCTGTGTCCTTAATGTTTTTGAGAACAGGAAGGGGAGGCTAAACCAAGACTTCCTGGAACAAGACTGGCTGCTTCGTATGTGAACTTCTATATTGCCAATGGAGGTATCATCACACCACAATTTGGTGATCAAAAGTGGGATGATGAAGCTGTTCGTGTCCTGTCTCAGGCCTTTCCCGATCATAAGGTAAACCAAACTCTTCACTGTGCTTGTTGCTGTATCTATTTAATTTTTTGTTTTTCGTCTTCAACAGACTAGAATAGTTGCAATGTATTCAGGTCTATGCCATCAATTTTTTTCAATACTAATTGGTCTACTGAGCTATAAGCAATCAACCAACACAAGGTAATTAAGGTCATGGATGCAAAAGCAAATATTTTTTTATGTTCCAAAGCAAACCAAATATGCTTTTAAATCAACAATTGCTCCAACAGTTATTTTAATCCTTCCAAAAACTTTTTACAGATGTACGTGAAGATAACTTCCCTCATGTCATCATTGTTGCTTCCAACAAAGACAAATAAGTCGCATCAACTTCAAACCTCAACTCTCGAGGTGGAAGTTTGGATACAGGAAATTTCATCTTCCATGATTATTGATTACAATCTAAATGTGGGAAAATTGATGTCACTGAGATAGATATATTAATTTGGGTCAATGGCCGGGTCTAGTTTACCCCTCCTAGCACTCTTTAAGTAAGCGGGTAGGCAGGATATGGGTTAGGTTGGGCGAGTAAATTGAGGTTTGTGGGTGTAGTTGTAATGATTTATCTTCGATTGGGTAAGGTTGTCCATTGGTTTTATTAAGGTCTAATTAACCACTAACTATATTAGGGGTATTTCGGGGTGAAGTTATGAGTAAAATAAATTGGTTTTTTATGGATAAGTTATGGTAAAAATTATATTCAGTGGTTTAAGATATTCTAAAATTTATTGAATTTGTTCTAATGCCATTTTTTTTTTCCTTTTGTATGTTTGGTCAGGTGGTGAGAATAGAAGGTGCGAGAGAGATTGTTTTGGGAGGTGGAAATATACATTGCATCACCCAACAACAGCCAGCCTCTCCGTGAATACTGTAAACTGTAAAGCGTGAATCACTTATCTGTGCGCATGCAATTGATGAATTATCAGTACACAATAGATCACTTTCTATCGGTTTCTGGTTTTAGATCGGTTAGAAAATCTATCTATAATGTGCAATGAAATATTGTTGGATTGAACTTATATTTGATTTAACCAAGTTCAATCAGCTGTGTATTCTATTATGACTACCCAGTGGAAATATGTTAATTTGCCAGTAGTTCATATTGCAGTCTTTGCCACTGCGAGGATGTTAATGTCACTACTGCCTGCATAAAATTATTCTGTAAATCTTTATGGGACTTGTATTTTTCTTGTCCCTAGGACTTTTTAGGTCAAGGGGAATTGAGGGATCAAGTGATGGACCATGGATTCTTGTATATGAAGCAACATTAGTAGGTACATGAATATTTTTACACCACATACACAAAATAAATGCTACATATGAAGGACAGCCTTCACGTGATTCCTAGCATCAAGAAATAGACATTTTAATAGTTTGAGGGTCTTTGTAGCTGCAATAATAAACGTGGACAGCATTTTTGCTACTAAGTGACATGTGTCCCATTTCATTTCAATTTATGCCACTGTATCATCAACATAATTACTGGAATGAGACATAAGTCACCCAATGAAGGCTTGGGTGAGCAAAAATGCTCACAATTTCATAAATGTGATGCACGTTTGGCATTGCCTCTGCTTGAGCGATTTTTTTTTTTAGCTATGGGGAGGGGGATGAGGTTCGAACACCGAACCTATGCATTGGAGGGGACTTATAAATGCCAAGCTTTTTGTCACTTGAGCTATACCAACCTATGCTCTACTTGAGCGATTTAATCATAAAAAAAAAAAAAGGAAAAAAATAAATCCTAGTCCAAAGCACCTCAAGGTAGCTTTTGTCCAGAAAAATGTCCTTTTGGTCCAAAGCTCGAGGGCATAGGAATTTTCTTCTCTTTGTACAAATCCTTACTACAAGGACTTTGTGGAAACAAGCTCCACTGTTGGTGCACAGATTATAAAAGTTTCTACCTAATGGTAGAAGCTACAAATTGTTAGATTATGATATGGTTTTGCCCTTGAACCAAAAATGGTTTGTATCCCCTTTACCCAAACTAAGGGTAAAAAATTATATAGTCCACAAATTCATAGTATTATCTTACCAAAATTACACTTTCTCCCAAGTCAGTATATAATAATAACTGAGAAGATGTATGTAAACCTATCAATATATTCGTGAAATAAGATATATGATGATTTGATCTTCAAATTCAACACACTATTAAAAATTAAATTTGCTCTTACCGCAGAAGTGAGACTGTAAGAGAACCCAGAGATTATGGCCTTACAAAAAAAGTCAGGACCAACATGACCTATAAGGCTTCGATAGCCAATGTAATTTGGGTTGTAATTGATTTATGCACCTATGTGATAAATTAGTGCCATGTGCACCTAAGAGACATGGACACTAAGTGTTGTCCTATTGGATAGAGGACACTACCTCACCTCAGATGAAAAGTAAAAATAGTGTAAAATTACAAATTTGACCAAACTATTTTCAATGTAAAATGAACACGATAAATGATACACAGAGAACTGTACTGAAGTCTCATCCTTGGATAGAGGCCTTTCTATTTGCCTTAACCGGACCATCGTTGGACACTAAACCTTTGTTATGCTTGAGCGTTGAGAGGTACTCAATAAAACTAGAGATGAAAATTTGCCCCAGGCCAGCAGGTGGTAAGATCCCCGGACTAGCTTGACTTTAGTGGCGCAGGCCTTGGAAACGGGCCATGGAATTCCAATTTGTAAGCCCGGCCCAAGCCCTAAATGTTAGGGCCTTTGGACCGGCCTAGAGTCCTCATCCCAAAGCACTCCAGCCTGCCTTAGTCCGAACCCACCCGCCACTAAATGGACTGAGAGCCTTGATAACGTTTAGATAATGCCACAATTGCCATTTACTTTGGATTAATAATACAGCTGAGCTAGATGACCATGCTATGCTATGACAATATGACATTGATATCGTAACATAAAGTGGTACGGGTAGTAACACTAACACCCAAGACCTTCCCGAAATCACTATTCGCACTCACATTTTAGACCATTGCCCCACTCCATGTTCTTATAATAACATAATATTAATATTAATATTAATATTGTTGATCGAACAAACCTCTCATCGACTTCGCCGAGAGCGCGAGCATTGAAAAATAGAGTGCCACAAACAATCCAATATTGAGCGACGATCTGAGAGAATACTTGTAAGAAACTGAATCGAAGACACTCCCATTGAATTTGAGAGAGAGAGAGAGAGAGAGGGTTGTGACTTGTGTGTGTGGAGCGGAGCAGACCAGGTCGAATTATGGGATGCTCGTTTTCGGGGTTGAATGCATTATACGACGCCGTGAACGGAGGTGGAGACGTGTGGATCAATGAGAACCGGTTCAGGGTCGTGAGGCAGCTCGGCGAAGGTGGCTTTGCCTATGTCTTCCTCGTTAAGGAGGTCCTCTCAGACTCATCTTCCGCTTCTGGAGGTGGACTCGCCAAGAAAGTCAAGGACCCTTCTCATGTCTCAGGTTTTGATCCATTAATTCTCAATATCAATTGGATCTGTTACACCTTATGTCAATTTAGCAAGATCAAGATGGGTCTCTTCCAATTTATCGAAAAATTAATGGGTGGTTTTGTATTTAATTTTTTTCATGGAATTGTCGCACTGAAATCAAATTTGGGATTTATTTTTGTGGGTTTTGTATTGATTGATTTCAAATGCACCCCTATGACGTTTCAGTGTTTTAGTTGTGGTATTGAATGTGTTAGATATCATCACTTGGTCGGCGGAGAGTGTGAACTGTGAAGGAAATGTGATTTTGTGTTTTTTGATTTGTAGATGATGGAACTTATGCAATGAAGAAAGTTCTGATTCAAAATAGTGAGCAGTTGGAGTTGGTGAGAGAGGAGATCCGCGTTTCGTCTCTGTTTAGCCATCCGAACCTTCTTCCTCTCCTCGATCATGCTATCATTTCAGTCAAGGTAATTATCGTTCTAAAGCTTATATGATATATTGATCTGTGCAATATAAATATTTCTCTGGGATTGGACTGTATTGAAACTTTGTGTGATGAGGCTTGAGGTTGAGTCCTCCTACTTGAGTCAACTCCTAATATGAACGGCAATGCATGCTTTGGCATCTTGACCGGAACGTAATGAGACGATTTCTCATTGTGGTTGTTCAATCGAAGCCATAATAGGTCCGTCCCCAAGAAATATCCACCTGAATTTGATCTAGAGTGTTCTCCTTTAGAGGGTTGGAAATATCATGAGAGACTTGAGAATGGCATAGATGATAGAACCAAGCCTCTAACTTCGAGTTTCAGATCTCTTAAATGTAGTGAACTTAACACTTATTCGAAAATTTTCATTTTGTCTGTAAGAGTTGCTGTCTTATTATAACGACCGTCAGTGATTAGATCCTTATGGTTTTTTTTATTATTAAAAACCGGAAAAAGTTGAGCGAGCAAGTGACCAACTCAGAAGAGAATGGCCTGAAAGTAAAAGCTAACTTACAAAGTTCCTGAATCTCTGCAACTGGTTGCCCACAACAAAAGAAGACACCAAAAAAGGGCTATTACCCAGTTATCGTGCTGCTTATGCGCAGTGATGGGAAGGTTAGACTAAATGCACACTTAACTTTTGACATTCAAAGTGGCTCGAAGACCTGAACCTATGATCTCTTGCTTGTCAGCCCGAGCTTTTACCATTGCGCTAAATAATGGCCCCTAAAAGAGAAGTGGATTTTTCCAAAAGTACGAGGATATAAAATACTAAAAGTTATCCCTCCTATTGCACTCTTTCAAATATACGAACAAAGCAGAACAACGAAGGCTAGCATAGAAATGCAAAGTCATTGGCTATGCAACATAAGGCTTTATAACCAAAGTCTTAAGTTGGCTTACGGCACAATATGCCATGAAAATGTCGTACAATATATGTATATATATATATCTGATAATAATGTGATCTTCCTGTGGCAATTTGATTCTGTTTCAGGAGGCAATATATTATGACTCATCACCTTGTCTACTTTTTTTTTTTTAATATGTAAAATTGCTTTTCTCTTCATCGCATTGATTAGTAATTTAAAGATGTTTTTCATTGGCTAGGCCACACAAGAAGGATCTTGGAAGCATGAAGCATACTTGTTATTTCCTGTTCACTTGGATGGGACCTTACTAGATAATGCTAATGCTATGAAAGCTAAGAAGGAGTTCTTTTCTACCTCAGATGTTCTTCAAATATTTCGGCAGGTGAAAGAGAGTCATCGTACTTCATATGATGATTTTTATTTTATATGTATATACATATATATATATATATATATATTAGGGTAAATTACACTTACCTTCCCTGCGGTTAAGCCTAATTACACGGTCCTCCCTTGTATTTTGAAAAATTACACTGACCTCCCCTGTATGCTAACGGCAGTGACAGAAGCACTAGGTTTGCCATTTTACCCTCCTTTTATCTCTGATATTACTAATCATGTCCATCCCGATTCCCATCCCGTCACATCCTTTTCTCTCTCCTTGCAGACAACAAAGGTCCACCATAGCCATTTCTTTCTCTCTCTCTCTCTCTCTCTCTCTCTCTCTCTCTCCATTGGTATTTGATCTTTAATGGTGTCTCTTTTGCCTTCAAATGTTCCAAAACCTAGGCTTTTGTTCATATCTTAAATCTTCATCTTGATAACATATAAAATCATATATGTATGTATATGTATATCTTCATCAATTGCCATATGACACAGAGAGAGCCAAATTCTTACTTGGGAATGGCCAATTGGCTTAAAAATTGTTCTACCTGCTACAAATTTCACATAAGGGATGCTAACTAATTTTTGAGCCGTACATATTTCGATATTTAACTTATTCAATCAGTGAATCTCGATTGGATTGAGCTTGAAATCAACAGAAATAAGGAAAAAAATGGTGAGTTGGGGAAGTCTACTATGTCTAAAATGATTTGGCAATTGTTAGAAAAACCATTTTTGTCTTCTTCCTTTCCCTTCAACCATTTCCCTAATTCTCTCACAACTAAGCCTCACGAATTAGCCATTGTCTCCCCATCCACCATCACCACTACTCTAATTCTCTTCCATAGTTAAATGTACCTCTATATGCACACACATACACACACACATATATATATTCTACCACGTTAATATTCACGTTAATATTCTACCACGTTAATATGTGTATATCCCAATATATTCACGTTAATATTCTACCACCATGTATAAATTGGGTGGTCACAATAAATTGAGCGATTTTGCAATTGGGTCTGTAAGATGTACTAGTAAGCAAGTCAAATGGGTTTGAAATAGGAAAGAGATGGATTTGGTGATGGTATTGAAGGTCTGAAGGAATTGGTGGATGCAATGGTGAAATTTGAAAAGAAGTGCTCTGTTAGAGAGAGAGAGAGAGGGAGCGGAAAGAAATGGAATTATACTATTCTTGTGGATTTCTTGTTTTATTTATTTATCTTATTTGTTATAAGGGCACATTTTAATAATGGAATTATATTATAAGGGCACATTTTAATAATGGGATTATACTATTCTTGTGGATTTCTTGTTTTATTTATTTATCTTATTTGTTACTGTATAAGGGCACATTTGTCATTTTGGAAAAAATAATCCAAAAACTAATGGTCATGTTAAGTCAACTAACGTCTTAGAGTGTTGCCCAACTCCAAACCTCAAGGGAGGTTTGTGTAATCTTTAAATATACAGTGGAGGCCCGTGTAATTAGGCCATACCTCAAGGGAGGTGAGTGTAATTTACCCATATACACACACACACACACACAGTGTGTATATATTTGCATCATGCTATCTTTTTCCTCGGGGTTTCGATTGACGAATGGTTTCACTTGACATATATTTCTTTCTTAACGTTAAACTGGGATGTTGTAAGATTTACGAGTTTCTTGGTAATCAATATATACAATTGTTGGATTGTCCCACATCGCCCCCGTGTGTGCATCTTATAAGCCTGGGTAATCCTCCCGTTGTAAGGCGTCTTTTGAGGGTGAGTCAGTCCCATTGGTCTTTCTACTTGGTATAAGAGCTGGGTAATTGGGTCGGCCCTCCGCCCTCTTCCCGTGTAATCTAGCGTTGAGGGGGAGTATTGATGTGGTCCAGGAGTTGTGTTGGTTTGTCTCACATCGCCCGGGCATAGCCCCTGTCTGTGCATCTTATAACCCTGGGTAATCCTCCCATCATAATGCGTTTTTTGAGGGTGAGTCAGACCCATTGGGCTTTCTTCTTTGTTGGAGTATAAAAAATATTCTAGGAATAATGTGGATTTGGTTGTATCCTAATCAAATCTCTTTAATTAAGAAATATCTTATTCCTAGAATATTTTTTAAATTGGACGGCGTATACAGCTAGCGTACTCTGTATTTTTATCTTATTTTTTTTGCATATGTAGTTTTCACTTGCAACATATTTACTTGTTTGGATGTTCACCTACATGTTTAAGTATTTTAATCATGCTGTATTTCGCAAAGATTTTTTTTCAAGATATCAGTTCGTAGTAGTTTCACATAGGGGTGGACTGGACATTGGCCCATTGGTACGCCCAGCTAAGACTATTGACCTATAGGGCCTGCCGCTTTTAACCCTGTTTCGTTTACATAGGCTCGTGACGTTCGGTCAGGAGATGTTTGAAGGTTCGATGAAATTTTAGGTCCAGGCTTAATAGTGAAGCCCCCATTACCCTTAAGTTTAATATATATATATATATATATTATATTACACACTTATGTTATATCTTTCAACCAAAAATGGAAAAATAAAAATAAAAATATAGTGACTAGACTAATATTTAGTAAGACTTCAAATCTGGATGTAGAAGTTAAAGTTTAACACTAAAATACGACTTAATTTAACAAGAATGATATTCAACTTTTTCTTTTTGTATGAATCAATATGATTTTATATCTAAAAGTATCATTAACTAAACAATAAATAAATACATCGGGCCAATTGGATGGAACCCTTCCTATGAATAGTTTATCAACTTGCAGTTTCGCTTTCACGTAGTTTTTAAATATGCAAACTGAATAAAGTTTATTGGAAATATTTCCTTTGTTTTCGGCCCCGGCCTGTTCTGTGGGGTTTTTTTTTTTGTGTGTGTCTTGTTTGTTTCTTTTTAGCTCTCCCCTGTTCGAGTAATGTCTTTTTAGCTTGGGGGAGTTGACTCAGTTGAGTGTATCCTCTGTTTTTCGATTCCTTTTGATGTAGTTTTTGTATTGTTCTTGAGGTGTATACATCCTGTGTACGTGCGTGCACCCCCTTTGGTGTCTTTTCAATGCAGTACATTTGGCTAAATATATAATTTTTTTCCTTTGTGAATGACATGGTAGTTGTTTTGGATGCATTAATGTTCTTAATTTGTTGTTGTGTTAGATTTTTCATTAAAGAATACATTCTGCAGCTTTGTGCAGGACTAAAGCATATGCATAGCTTAGAGCCTCCACATGCACATAATGATGTCAAACCTGGCAACGTTCTTATAACACATAGAAAAGGACATCCACCTCTTGCAATATTAATGGATTTTGGAAGTTCTCGTCCCGCAAGAAAGCAAATTCGCTCTCGTTCAGAAGCACTTCAGTTACAGGTGCTTGTGGTTTCCTTCTTCTTATTATTTTTACTATGTCACTTCTCTCTGTCCTTATCTTGTTTTTAACTAACTTTAGGCATGTGTAATTTGTGCACTTCTCAGTGTAAACCGGTTCAATGCTTCTCTCCTTTAGTGGATGGATCTATTAAAACTGAGGGGAAAATGTGCACTGACTTACATTTTGATCTTTCATCTTTCAATTGTAGCAATTTGGTATATCACTTCAATTGTAATGTCATTAAAAAAGTGACGGAAATCCATCACGTGGATTGTCATTTCACATCGTGGCAAGTTTCCATAACTTTTTCAAACAAAAGCTGCGAGAAGGTTGACATTGCAAGTAGCCTAAAAGTTAAGGGACCGAATTGCTACAACTGAAAATCGAGGGAGCAAATTGCAATTTGGTGTATAGTTTAAAGGGTGCAAAAAGCATGTTACCAAAAATACTTATTCCAAACTATGTCGCAGTAGGTTATATGACCTTGATTGTTGAACTTAGAATCTTGTGATCGGCTCATGAAGAGTGGGTCTTGGGGACTTGTATGCTGTAGAGTAATGGGTTAGACATAAATTTCTGTTACTCTTACGTCATACATGGAGTTGATATGATGAACTAATTGCTTGCTTACTTGTGGAGGTAGAGCGTATGCATAATTTTTAGATGGCATGGTTTGTCTAATGCGTATTAAAAACATCCTTAATTTGTTACTTATCGGAAACATTTGAATGTGGAAGTGCCATAAAGTTGGGCGCACTTATCAAAAGACAACAACAATCAACTCAAATCACTCGCTTTAGTATTTGTTGCATCTTTAACTTCTAATAGAAGTTGTTCCAAAATTACCAAAACAAAAAAAAAAAAAAACAAAAACAAAAACTGGATACTCTCACTTAATAGATGTTGAATCTCTAACATAGTGCACAGTTAATAGAAGTTACATGGTTTTGCTTTGATATTTGGACACTGTCTTCATTGTTTGGATTGAATCTGATTAGTGTATATAGACAAACAAATCAACCCATGCATTCTCTAATATCCGCATGTCTGGTTCATCACACCTTGCTTTTGTAGGAATGGGCATCTGAGCATTGTTCAGCCCCTTTCCGAGCTCCTGAATTGTGGGATTGCCCAAGTCAAGCCGACATCGATGAAAGAACTGATATCTGGTCATTGGGATGCACTTTATATGCAATAATGTGAGGCTTCTTTGTTCTTCTCTTTTCTGTGGATCATTTATGTCTAAATTTCTAAGCGACTATAGGATTTCACTTTTTGTCTTATTGTCAACTTCCACATGTGAATTTTTGTTTCTTATTTGTCTGCATCACTGGGTAGTTTATAAGAGCTCAGGTTGGAGCCTATTGTATGGATCCCGACCAATGCACCTGGCTTGATTAAAAATCGAAAACTTTGGTGTGGTAGTTTTCTAAGGGCACGTTTGGATTGGATGTGGCTTTTGCAATTTACACAGAAGCAAAAGCCTTAATCACAAGGGCATGGTGGGAATTAAGAAAAAACCATGAAAATCCCAATCTGCTTCCGGCCTCACCTTTGAGCTGAAGCACCTCTCGATCTGCATGAGTGAAAACAATACTAAAGTGTTCCCTAAATTAATCCAAATAGGCTAATTAGCCTGATATATTCGTTTTGGGTTCCACTTTTCCAGAAACATGTTCGGCCCAAACATGCATTTGGAAGTGATGCCCAACAGGCCTTGAGTCTAATAACAACTTGCACTTGCATGACTTTTACATTTGTCCAAGGTTTTCTGAAAATTTTCAGTACAGTTGAGATCAGCTCTAATATCACAACTTGACAATTTCTTTTACGAGTAAAGCTTGACAAAATTATCTTTGCCTTATAGCACAAACTATAATGGTTCCATGATCCATCCCTATTCTTTTTCCAAAAAGGACATATATGTGTGTGTGTGTGTGTGTGTGTGTGTGTGTGTATTAGAGAGAGAGTTGTGTCCGGTGGACATATAAGAGGCTAAGCTTTCTACTGTCTATTGGTGTTTTTTAACTACTTGGTTTTCGTATTGATTTGTAAGTGGCTCCTTTTCCCAGGTACGGTGTATCGCCATTTGAGTATGCACTTGGGGAATCCGGAGGTAGCCTTCAGTTGGCCATTGTAAATGCACAGATAAAGTGGCCAGCCGGCCCTAATCCCCCGTATCCGGAAGCTCTTCACCAGTTTGTGACATGGATGCTTCAGCCCCAAGCCACAGTTCGACCTCGCATTGATGACATCATCATTCATGTCGACAGGTTGATCTCTAAGTTCTCTGTTTGAGAATGAGCAAGAATTGTTGGCCTAGTTCACAGGTATATTATATCACTCACATCTCCTCATTTCAGCATGTTGGTGATTACTGTGAGTCAGAGTTGACTTTTTATTGTGAAAAAGATGTGATAAGAAAAGGCAATAGTAATTTCTTATTTATGGTTACACAGATGTTGGGGCAGCTTTTGGTCACTTTATGTTGGTTTTAATATTATAAATGTTGTGTTTCAACTACAAGTATTTAATATTCTCTTTTGTAATTGTTATTGTATAATTCCATAATTGGCCTTCTGCGGTGTTGATTTTCCAATTCATCGTTAAACTAAAATCAACACATCATTAAACTTAGTTTAACGAATTCGAGAACATAAAAATAGTTTCCAACAAGCATATCAAATGGATAGTTTTCATCATTACCAATTGAAGTTCCTATTTATGTTTCCAAAACTATAAATCATTTTTAGTTTAGGATGGTTTAACAATAAGGGTAATGCTATTGTGCGTAGCTTCTCATACGAGAAAGCAGTTTTTAACCCTTGGATTTGTAGCATGTAGGTACAATTATTGCGGATCTCCAGTGGATATCTACAACCCTAACAATAAATTGATTGTCTTCCACTTTATATGACTTCTCTTCGACATGTAAGAGTAAGATAGATGGTTGCTTTGCTAGAATGCGAAGTAGGGTTTGAGTTTCAACGGGCGTAATGAGGAAGTATCTTTTTTTGTATGCTTCTAAAGCATCCAAGCGTGGCCTTAGTGTTTTTTTTAATAATAAAACTATACACACTAATAGGGTAAATTGCACTCTTTAGCCTAGAAGTTTGGGTAGTTTGGCACTTTAGACCCCAAAGTTTCAAATGTGGCATTTTGGTCCATAAAGTTTTATAATTGCAGCAAATAAGTCCAATTAGCCTTTTAATGTTGAATAATTTCGTGGCAAAAAGTCTTCGAGGGACGACTCATCCCAAACTTTAGGGACTAAAATGTTACATTTGAAATTTAGGGTCTAAAGTGCCAAACTATCCAAACTTTAGGTGTGAAAATTGCAATTTACCCTTACTAATATCATACAGTGTTTTGGTTTTGCTCGGCTTTTTTCCTTGCCTTAGAGCATCTCCAATGCAAAAAGTTATTTTTTCCATTTCAGAGATATAATTTGACATTGCTATTGTACTAAAAAGTTATATTTTGACAATACTGCTCCAATGGTAGATTCATCCAAACTACCAAATGTTTTTCCCCTCTTTGTGGATTGTTGATTGGTTTCCATTTTTTTCTTCTAAATAAATTGTAAGGAAAAAAAAAAATAATAAAATTGGACAAGAGAGCACAAAATAAAAATTGGGAACAAGTTTTATAATTATAGACATTTGGGAGGGTATAAAAGTAAAAGCACAAAAAATATTTGTTGCTATTGCAAATATACGTTGCTTCCTGCAAAAAGAAAGAAAAAAAAAATAGCCGTTGGTTGAAAGTGGCAGTTGGCCGGCATAGGCTCACTCGCTGAAAAGGAGAAAAAGAAAGTCGTTGGGTTGGCCGGCTGGAATGGGGTCTACTATTTTGACAAAAGCCATTTGAGTTTTCATATTTGACAATACAAATGATATTGTCATTTTTTGGTATGGCTTTCAGCCTAGCGTTGGAGACTTGGAGTGAGTTCAATGTGATGAGTTACTAATTTTTTTGGAGTTTGACAATGGATTTGGTAGAGGCGTTGGAGTTGCTCTTAGCCGGTAGAAGAAGAAGAAGAAGAAGAAGAAGAGAGAGAGAGAGAGAGAGAGAGAGAGAGAGAGAGAGAGAGAGAGAGAGAATTGTCTTTTCTATTGAGTTTTTGAGTTTTAGTTTTGGAATGCCCATGTACCAAAGATTCTACTAAATCAAGGCCAATTGTTTACCGAAAAAAAAGAAAGAAAAAGAAACTAAGGCCATTTCACGAATGTTCCAATAAAAGAAATCCATTCTTAGAAATCAAATCATATATTATAGTTTCTATAAATATGAACGATATGTTATGATAGTGCACTGGCAAGCATACAATTGTAGAGAGAGAGAGAGAGAGAGAGAGAGAGAGAGAGAGAGAGAGAGAGAGAGAGAGAGAGAGAGAGAGAGAGATATGGGTGCTGCTGAAGAAGCCACAGGCTCTGGACTCATGTGATGGGACTCTGCGTGCACATACAATTTTGGTGGCATTACAGTCTTCTTTGGAGTCATTTCCTTTGTAAGGCTAATCAGGTCCTGCTCTGAACAAAAGCCTGGACTATTTTTTGTCTCAGTCTATAACTGAGACTTAATTCAGTCCAGATCTCATTTTTTAATCTAGGTAATATTAGTTTGACAAAGAACCAGTTTAAAAGAGTTATTAGACTGCGCACTAACTCCTATACAAGAAATTGACACTCATCAAACATTTGAATTTATAAAACCGCTTCAATCATGAACCGCTCTTTGCTTTCCCAAACAACTGCTTAGAGTTTGTGAAGCAAAAACAGTTCACCAAGAAGTTGGCTGAGACCCAGCCAGTGGGCCTGGTTAAAGAAAAAGAACAGGGAAAATGGGGAAAATACACACACACATGGGCGGAGTCCGGATTTTTATCTAGGGGGGCTGGACTGGATAGATATCTAAGATATGTATACGATGATGACCATATACGGGGGTTCGGGAGCAGCGCCCCCCCGAGGTGATTTTTTTTTGGGGTCTATTTATCTCTGGTTTTAGGTTGAATTTCTTAATATCAACTCTCTTTTTTTTCCCCCTAAATTCCATAATCACTTGATCGTTTCTCGTAATTTGTAAAGTTTGAGTGATGGTAAAACAATTTCGATTAGCCGAAATTGAGAAGTAGTGAGGATTATTGATGGGATAAATATTTTAGGTATACTAATTTACAATTGGGCCAATATACAATACATGTGTTTTTTTTTTAAATATATATATGTATATATATATTGAGAGGAGTTGAATTAAGAAAATGGGTTTGGCCAAATATTTAGGATGAGCTAGATTATCATTGAACTAATGTAATGTGTTTAGTTTGGATTGAATAATAGTGAGTCGGGTTTAAAAAAGAAATGGGATCAAGGACACGGCATTTTATAAAATATTAGGGTGGGCTAAACTACAATTATGTTAAACTATTACATGTAAGTAAAATTTGGTCAGAAATTAGGGAGCTACAGTCTGACGGAGCCCATCAATGGCTCCGCCCTTGCGCGCGCGCACACACATATATATGTATATATATACATGCAGTCGTGGGTGGCGGCAATTGGAGATGGGCTTGGGCAACGGTCATAGGAGAGGTCTCTCTCACTTCCCATTGTGGTTTTGATGCTTAGGGAGGAGGGGAGAGAGAAAAAAAAAAGGTTTAAAGACATTTATATTGATTTGAATACTGCTGACAACCAACTGGTTATAGTTTTTTTCAAAATTAACTAAACTTTATTTCTGAAAAAGACGGCACTTTAAAATGAGTTAAGTAGTAATAAATCCAATCTACTCTAAGATTGTTGTAATTAATCTAACTCATACAATATTTTAATGATAGGTCTATATTTTTATTTAGTGACCAAACTACCCCTAAGACTCATCAAAAGAATCATTTTCATTTAAACTCACCCAAAATCAAGGGTTTTTAAATTTTGAAACACTATATATACATATTATTTATATACGAAAATTCTCTAAAGAGGGCGCCCTCTCTTTAATAAAGAGAGGGCTTCTGTTTTGGCCGTCAGATCATGTTTTCATTAAGGGCAGTGTTGTCATTTTACAGTTTTCAAAGATGATCCGACGGCCAAAAGAGAAGCCCTCTCTTTAATAAAAAGAGGGCGCCCTCTTTAGAGCCTAACTGTATTTATATATATATATATATATATCATCTTCTCCAACGTTTCATACTCTCTCTCTCTCTCTAGAAAAATATACTACATATCAGTTGATTGTCCACCTCTTTCCAAGAACATATAGGGTTCTACATTCAATTGCAACCTAAGAAATTTCCTAGGCGTCCAAAAAGCGTGATGGTGAGGCTCCGATGAGTAACGACAATGGAGAGAAAATGTGAGATTTTTTTTCTTCAGTCGTGTGAAATTTTGGTACTACATATTGATGTATGATTTTGATGGATCATTCATTGTGGGATTGAAGACAAGATTTGGGGAAAAATTAGTTTTTGCGTGTGACTGGAGTCTGAAATTTAGCACTCACTATTGCATGTTTGGAAAATTTGTAAAATTCCACAAGAACTTTTGGTGGTGTGAAAATTCCCCAACCATAATTGACTTTGATGGATCGTTCATTCCGTAGTGCAAAATTTAACACTGCAAACGTATAAAATTTCACACTATTGCTCTTTCGCAACATGGTTTTGATGAGGACCAAAAAAGGAGCTAACTATCTTGGAGAAGATCACCAACACAGATTTGTCAGCTTTTTTCGGTAGAGTCTTGTTTTTACTTTTCTCTATTGGACGAGTGGAGGCTTTCACAACCTTCGCAGGGATGTGATGGCTTCATAGTGGTGCTTTTGAAATGGAGTTATCTGCTGTAGTTTCATTGTGTGATTAATGATTTTTTCTTTTCTTTAAATTTGTTTGCCTTTGTATTGGTCTTGTTTTTGAATGTGGTTGGGGTGAATTAGCGTGATCCTGTTGGATGCATGCAAGGTGTTTTGTCGAATAGTTTGTCTTGTGCTCTTGATTGATATTTGAGAGTGACTCTTGGGTTAATTTGTTCTTTCTGTTTTGGAGAAACAAATTGGATTTGTAGCAGTATGTAAAACATTTTTGATCTTAATAGGGTTTTCGTAGTATCAGTTTGAAATTTCATACTACTCGTAGTGAAAAATTTAACCTAAACATTATTCAGCAGTGTGAAATTTCACACTACTCGTAGTGAAAAATTCATTCATTTTTTCTAATTAAGTTGATATCTTCTCTTCGATCTATTGTTATCTCCTTCAATCTTAAAACTCTCACGAATGTAATATAATATATACTGTCATGAATGATTATTGGTAGAACAGAAAATCCATGGATGACATTAGCAAGAGATGACAAACCCATAATATAGATACGTAAAATCCTGAGATTTTATTTTCATTTATTAGATATCCAAAAATAAAGGGAAAGGATATCAGATTTTTCAACAAATTTTTTTTTTTTCAAAACCTAATGTGATTTAGGGCACTAACACAAAAAACGGAAAATACTATAATTATGGGATTTTAATTCAAAATGAGATATTGGCAAGTCAAAATGCTATCATAACTACCAGAATTAATGTGTATATATGGCAAGTCAAAATCAGATTTAATGAAAGCAGTGAAATTTTGCAATGTAAAATTTCATTCATAAACCAGTTGCAGTGTAAAATTTCACACTAATAAACCAGTTGCAGTATAAAAATGAATTATTTGAAGTGTAAAATTCAATACCCGCAGAAAGACTCGTGTGTGATGTGATATCTAGATTGAATATGCAATACACTGTGAATTAGAAATGACGAAACTCGTTTGTTACTGTTTTGTAAAGTAATATCCTAAATATTGGGATAAAATTTCTATATATTGTAACCAATATCAATTGGGATTTGATAAGATTTGGTAACTGATTCAATCATTAAATCTGAATTAAATATAAGTATATGTATGTATATATACGATTTTATTTATATAAATTAAGGGTAGAATAGTCATCTACTAATTCTATAATAGGATATTTTGGACTAATCTCTAAAAACAATTATAATTATATGGCATATTATTATGAAGTACTAATTGGTCGGCCTATTATAAAAAATATTGGTAGAATATGATTATTGACCATTTTTTTATTTTAAAAGTTACAAATTGAAGTTTTTTTTTTGTAAAAAAAACTTTAAAAAAAAAACCAGTGAAATTGTCATTTACAAAAATCTCTAATTCATACAGTAGTACTAATGCTAAACAGTTTCTCAAGAAATCTTTGCCAAAAAATATCTCTTTTAAAACAATCTTTTAACAAAATTATTCCCACACCTATTCCAAAAGGGCTCTAAATATGGTAAATTGGTCATTTAATAATTTTATACGGAAAGAATTACTAGTTTTATTGGGTCAACGACGGTTGGTTAACGAAGGGGATCGAGGTGAGTGTTACACAACTACTCCATAAACCTCTAAGGGATATGTTAGGGTAATTTTGGTATTACGAGAGATATACATGTATTTATTGAATAAGGTCATTTATAACTTTACTTTAATCGTAAGTAGACCAAATGGATGAGGCTTTGGGGACACCTACTCAGTGAGAAAATGAATACTCATCGCGGAAACATCATGTGGGGAGTTCTAGTTTTAAGACATAGCTAGAGTCATAAATGGGCTTTTTTTTTTTCCTTCGGGGAGGTGTCGATTTTTGGGTAGGGTTGGTAGGCAGTTATTTTCTTTTTTGGTTTTCCAAGGTATCCCCAGGCCTTCTGCCCAGGACTAATCCTCTGAGGTACTGTCGGGCACCGAAGTGGGGACCTCTCCCAAGATAGTTTTTTGCATACACAAGGACTCGAACTTGAGACCCTTGCTTAAGCAGCCAAAGCCCCTTTCACTTAGACTAACTGACTCTTGGTGGTAGACAGTTCTAGGTTAATATAAAAAGTAGGTCATTTGATAGAATTGTAGTTATGTGTTATATTGTAGTTATGTGTTATATTATCTTTAAAAAAAAAAAAAAATAACGGCATAACAAGAAATATGATAAAGTTTACATTTTTAAGTACTTGAGCCCCTGGTTCTTTTCAATGGTGCAAGAAAGGTTCTAATTTGAACCATAGTAGTGAACGAAGATATGCATTTAACTTGATGGGCCATGAGGACACATTTGAAGCATTGTAATTGATAACAACTCACATGGTAATTGAATGCCATTAGGCTAAAAATACGTACCTACCTTGTACTTTATTCAATACATGATTTTAATTCCTCTATTTCAAAAATTGGTCCAATTTAGGCTCACAATCTTTAAACCCGTGTCATGTAGACATATTAAAAATGTTTAATAAGAGTAGCCCACAAATAATCAATTAATAATGTGACATGTGAGAAGAAACTATAATCTAAAAAATATTTCTACCCTACACTTCACAAGCAATTTCTTTGTTATTATTATTTCTTAAACGTTGACAGATCATTCACTCTGTCCTCCGTGACTTTGAGATTAATGCCTATTGTCGGTTAATTAGAATATGAAAGAAATTTCATTTTAGACTCAGTGTTGTGTTGCGAAGTGAAGTTGCACTTTCAAGTAAATTACATGAAAAACACTAACAAAATGAAAAAACACTTTCAAGTAAGTTTGGATAAAATAGTGAGTAAAAGGCATGAAATGAAAGACCAAACAAAATGTTGTTTGACCGTAGCATTAACTACTATACACAAGTTATTTCCCCCATTAATATTGTGACTATTGTCAAACACATTTTTAGTTCTGACTCAATAAAGTGAATGAAAAAATCTTTCCAGCTTTGGGATGTTTGTCCCATTATCAAAGAGACTTTTCAAAATTACACCTTTGTTGTACACATGGAGCCCAAGACAAGAGCATATCAAGAAGTGATTTCCAAAAAGGACAAGCAACAAGAACTCTACATGGGGCCTCACTTGTCTAGTATTTACGAGATAACAGGATATTGTATGGGATTAGAGGTGGGAAACATCTAAATTCATGCTTTTAGAGAGATAAGAGGCAAGGTATGCCCCAACACATTTGGATTTGAACTCTTGATTCTCTTTTGTTCCCTCACTTGTGACCCCATCACTAACAGCCAAAAAATTGGGACATTCCAACTATAAAGATGAATAATTTATATCATATATACTCTTTGTAAAGTCACCTGTTGTTCCAAAAATCAGTAACAAACAGTAATATGCAAACTAGAACCGAGATGGAGAATTGAATCCAAAACTTCCTATAACTAAGGATCTGACACCGTATTAAGTCATTAGATGCTTTAAAAACTTAAGCTGTAAACACAATAATGGACTGCTAAATACATCCGCCCAATTTATCTTCTCTCTACTCCCACATTATGCAGTAAGGAGAACTACATACAGCATCTCGTGTTGTGCATGTGAGTATATAAAGAAATTTGATGGGTGTATGTTAAAAACCTCATAAACTCAAACTTTATGCAATTTCTATAAAGCATTTTTACCGTGAGATGAAATGTTGATGTACAAGGAGGAGGCACCATCTAGTACTCTGAATGCTGTTAAAAAGGACTTTTCAAGCATTAAAATAATCCTTACCAAATAGTAGGAAGTAGGTAATAGGTATCCTGTGGAGGTAACATGCATCTCTATTTTAAATTTTATGAGTACTTATTCCTGTAAAAAAAAAAAGGACCTTACATTAAATTTTAACCTAATGTTTCCTTAAATAAATAAATAAAAAAATCAGAGATAGATTTGGGCCACATATGATATACGTGCTGTGTGTGTTACTGTGTTTGTTCTAGGGGGCACATTATAGGTCGGTGAAAGGTTACTGGTTCAAGTAGTTCGGGTCAGCCCGAATCATAGGTCGGTGAAACTCCACCTATGTGAAAATATTTTGAGGGCTAGTGGGATTTACATGTTCGAGATGCAAGCCACCAATGCAAGTGCTCCACATCGTTACAGAA
The DNA here is from genome assembly GCA_033977485.1 of Hydrangea macrophylla. Lineage (NCBI taxonomy): Eukaryota > Viridiplantae > Streptophyta > Magnoliopsida > Cornales > Hydrangeaceae > Hydrangea > Hydrangea macrophylla. Next base: position 118,505,405 of record CM066985.1, on the reverse strand, counting down.
AAGAAAAATAAAATAAGAGAATTGTTATTTGCACGTCATGGATGAACCAATGCATTTCATGAAATGCATTGATTATATGGTACTGTATGGTGTATCATAGTATCATAAAGTGCATTAATTCAATTTTAAAGTGGGAATAGCAAGTCCCTAAAATAATTATAGAATATCTAGGAAGAAAAGATAGTTGAATCCTCTCAAATGAATAATGTAATACTTCCCAAAATTTGAATCTCAAATTTGGATTCTAAATGCTTTAACAGTTTTACTACATGTTAGGGGCGGAGCCAGAATTTTTGGTCAGGGGAAGCCTAGTGCAAGGCAATGGTGGATCCAAGAGTTTTCTATTTGGGGGGTTGGGATTGGAGGGGCGTGCATATAAAGACCAAGCTATACCGGAGTTTGGGGGCAGCGTCCCTGAGGTAATTTTTTAGGGTCATCTTGTACATAATTATGCGCGGAATTGATTTTATGTCACTATTTTTCAATCGTAGGATTGATAACTAATTATTATGTGTTAAGCTTATTAATAGCTGAAAATTAAATGCCGTCTCCACTATAGCCTTAATTCACAAATCCACATATTCAATTTTAATTCAAAAAGTCATTCTAAATATATTTGAGTAATGTTATGCTTCCCAATTGTTGTACCTCAAATGCTTCCCAAAAAATTCATGTGATGTGGTACCACATTAAATGATTGTGGGATCACTTCAACATATATACTCCAACCAAAATCAAGTGGGCCTACTATCACATGTATTTGAGAAGTATTTGTGATATAACAATGGGAAGCATAGCATTACTCAGACTATTTTTACACACCCAATTGGGAGTAAAACATGCAATGGTGGTTCTATTCCTATAAAACCTAAAATATTACATCTATATTTGTAATTTTCAAAAGTTCAGGGAGCTGGGCTCACCCTGGGTCCTGGCCCAAGCTTGCCTCCGCCCTTGCATGTTGTGATAGTGAATCAGTGATCAGTGATATCATATGCCACTGTTGCATAGGATACAACTAACAAAGCATCTTAAATTCAAATATGGGAAGCATAGTATAACATTACTCTCTCACAATATCCCCATCTAACTCCAGTTGGCTTCTCATAAATTCTTCAGGGTAAAAAGCTGGTTGTATTACCATACCTTTTTATCTCCTAGTTTAATTCGACAAGACAGACAATTAAAAGTTGTGAAAGACAAATGAACTGAGGGTAGTGAAACAGGTCTTCACTAACACATTTAAGAACCAAAGGGGCTGGCCATATAGTAATATATATACATATATTCTCAGTATCATATATAGATTACTGTGCTCATCTTTATTTTTGCATTCAAAGCTGTGTCCTTTTTATTAATGACAAAATACAGAGAAGAGGGAGTAAAAGATTGATTGTGTACATATATATCTTCTTCACTTGTGTGACCCAATGAGTCCATAGCCAAGTGTGCAAACATGTCCTTTCAAATTCAAGGAACTTGGGGTTTTATGCCTTTTGTAAGACAGGTTTCTCTTTCTTTCTTTGACAGCTTCTAGCTGTCTTCTGCTGATATAAAGTCAGAGAATTTAATGGCTCTCTAGATATCCAGGTGGTAACATTTAATCCAGCTATTATTATAAAAATAATAATAAAAAAAATAAAAAATAAAAACCCATTAAATTAAATAAAGATTTTTTGGGTAGCTTTCAAAGTATAGTATATAAATTGGGTATGTCTGTTCTTCATTCTCATTTTTTTTTCTCTTTGCCCCTTATTGTTATGGAGTCTTCCCAAGTCTTTGGAGGTGCAGAGGAATGTCAAAGCAGTGAGTCTGGGTGGACAATGTACATAGGCTCACCCATATATGGAGATGATGATGATGATGATGATAATGATGATAGTGATGATGATGATAATAGTGATGAGGATGGTTATCAAGGAAAGATTACTGTTAATAATCATGGTGATGATAGTGATGATTCAATGGCTTCTGATGCATCTTCTGGTCCGAGTCATCGAGAAAATTCATGGGTAAACAAGGATGATCAGAAGCACAACTCAACCAAGAAGGCTAAGAGTTCATCAGTGGAGATAAAAATTAGAGGTGATCAGAGAAAGAAGGGAGAGAAAGAAGAGTCTCTTTCAACTGCAAAGGGAAAGAATTTTTCAATTCAAAGTGGTGACAAGGCAAGGAAGAACAGTTGGATTGGAAAAAGAAAGTAAAATCTCAATCCTCTTATGTAATTTTTTTTTTTTTTGGGGTGGGTTTGGGGTAAATTAGCAACTAAGAAATGGGACCCTTTTTTTTTTTTTGTGATGTACTTTCAGTTTTGGATTGTAATGTTTGGATCAAGAAATGGAAGTCATTAGCTACAACATATATGCATCTATGCATATGTATATGTAAAATATATAGTGTTCTTTTTGGTTCTTTCTTTTGCAATATGTCCATATGTTTAATTTATGTGTTTTAAGTTTTCCAATGTAAATAGTTGGGATCAAATGTATGCATCTATATAAGCATATGGGAAATCTTCTGTGCTTGTTTAATTAGGTGTATTGCAGTGTCAAAACACAATCACTCCTGAGTCCTGACCAAGAGCTAGATTAACACAAAGAAATGATTTTAACAAGAATATAAGCAGCAGCATGATTTTCATTCATGAATAGAGGTAATTTCCTTTAGGCTCTGTTTGGTTTAATGAATTCTGTGAGGGAAAAGAAAAGGAAACACGAGGGAAAGTGTTTTCCTTCGTTTGGCTACCAAGAAAAATAATGAGGAAAATAGGAAGGAAAAGAAAATGTAATAAGAAACAAATTAAAATTTTTGAATTTTGTGAGTCGCTTTTCTCCTTTTCTTTCGTATGTTACAATCATATTTTAGATTTTTTAACTTTTAAATTTTATTCAAACTATGGAGAAAAACGCAAGATAACTAGTTTTCCTTCTTGTTTTTCTTTTCCTTTTCTTTTCATTCAGGTTTTGTTTGGTTCTTGCGTTTGGTAAATAACGAAAAAAATGGGATAATTAGAAAAAGGAAAGAGAACAAGTCAGAGAAATAAATTAAGCATTTTGAAACTTGTGAGGCATTTCTCTTTTTTTATTCATGTATTACAATTTTACTTTAGAAAATTTTAATTTTTGATGTTATTTGAGCATGAAGGAAACACGAGGGAACTAGTTTTTCTTCTTGTTTCATTTCCTTCACGAAATCCATGAACCAAACAGAGCCTTAATGTATTCACAAACCAAACAAAGCCTTAACCTCTTAGATTGCACATGTAAAAAACTATCCTGTCAACTTCCAAGGTAAGGTAATTTCAGGGGGGGTTGTTGACAATTGACATTATATCATTATAATAGTTCAAAAAATGAAATCAAACATGGATGCTAAATATAGATACATATACACAGAGAGAGAGAGAGACAGAGACAAATTATAGATATACTTTTCCTATTTAAGATCTTAAAGTGATATAAATGAAACAACATTACTTGATCTGAAGAGCACTAAAGTGAAGGAAGAAAACCTCATTGCATTGTAGCTGTTAGTGTCATTGAAATGGAACTTTATAACATTTAAAGTAAGAGAATGTGCTCAAGAACTTAATGCAAGTCTAGTGTTCAATATGAAGGCAAAATGATTTGAGTCACAGAGTCCTTAATTGGAAAATTCATTTCATAAACAATACAACAAACACAACAAAGCAAAGGGAAAATCACACACTATATGCAAAGAAGTGGTTTCTGTGTTTGGAATCGTGATCATAATGGAACAACCTTACTATTGTTTAAGACACTACGGACCCATTTGATAAGGTTGTGTTTTTTAGTTCTCAGTGTTATTTTGTTTGAGTAATATTTGAGGCACTAATAAATCTCACTAACAACACACCCACATTATATCTCTCTCCTAGTGGCACTGTGGGGCCTGCAGTGGACCCCACAGTGCCACTAAGAGAGAGATAAGAGTGTGTGGGTGTGAGTTAGTGAGATTTGTTAGTGCCCCTATAGCATTGTTGTTTAGTTTTTGCTTTAAAAAAAAAAAAAAAAAACCCAAGACGATTACCAAACATGTTTTCAATTTTAGCTCCTTTCTTTTTTTTTTTTTCCTATTCAAAAATTACGACAAGGAAGGGAAGTTACTCACAAAATTTTTTTTAAAATTTTTTTTTTTTATTTTCATAATATCCTCATCACTGCTTTCTCTATTAACTAAATAAAGGAAAAAAAAAAATTTCGTTGTTTTCTTTCCCTTCCCCAAACTAAATTAATGAACCAAACAAAGTCTAAAAGGATACGGTGAATGAATAATTCAGGAGAAGAAAAAATGGCCACATACTAATTAGCTATAGTAAGCTAAAGCAGATAATGCAAACGTTCTTGAAGGATGTGTGGGGCATGTCACACGTGCAAGTGTGATGGACATATGTTTGGTAGTAACAGACAAGCTTACAACAATTTGTGGAGTCTTTTGAAAAAAGATTCAAAGTTGTTTTGTTTTGTTTCTGGGTCTTGAATGGAAGGGAACTCAAAACATATATGGATCCTACATCATAGAGAGGGATAAGTGCAAAGGTGAATTTAGTTAATTAGCTCATTTTTTTTCAGATATACAATCTTGCATATACATATATACTTTTGCCTTGCCAATGAACTATGCATGGTCTAGTATATAGTACCGTATTCAGAGCTTGGCCTGAGTTCAAATTTACCACTCAATCACCTTCCTGAGGTAATTCCTGATTTACCTGGTGCATGTATTATAGAGTCGGCGCACGTGCTCAGGATCTGTCTCTCTGCCCTACTCCATAAAAAAGGGCGATAGGTAAAATGTCTGAAATACTAATGGAGATTCCGGAGTCGTGGAGGACAAGCTAAGGAAATTTGTCCTCTGTATTCCAAACAAAAAATATTTAAAAAATCAGGCTATTACTCAAATGACTCAAGTGAGCCTGTGCATTCCCCTACTTTGCAGATCTATCTAGTCCCCCTCCTGACATTGGTTCTCAACGACTAAAGTGCTATTGAGTATGAGGAACAGACCAACAAGCCCACAGAAAGTAACCTTTCACAAAGTTTCTCATTTTCAAAGGGATTGTAAAGAGCAGAGTTTGCAAAACCAACAGGTCCTACCCTCGGCCCCTCAACCGACATGTTTGGACAATAGAAATTGAAGCATGTGACCACTCACTTATATTCTTCTTATTTTTTTCTCTCCTACAAACCATCATTTTACTTTAGTGGGGGACATAAGTCACATAACTAGTCATACCCTCCGGGCCTCCATGAGCAACCAAGTAAGTTTTGGGGCCTGAAAATGACTCAACACAGTCATTCCAGAATCATTCTTTACATGTTACACAACAGGCTGGAACAGAGTTTCTTTGAGAGTGATATCAGACCAGTACAAACACCCTAGTCAAAATTTCCATTAGGCTTTATAACCCACAAAAATAAGAGCTCCTTTGGGATAGCTTTTCGGGGCCAACAATCAACTATAATTTATAGGTTAAGTAGCTAATCCAAACACTCTTAAATGCTAGAATAGATCCTAGCAGAAAACCCCTGTTAAGTCACCCATTGCTCTAAAAACTTAAGCTATTAGAGAATAATGGGCCCAAGCCCAATCCAATAATGTATATCAAGCTTCAAAACCCTCCTTCACACGAGACCCCGTCTCGCACTCGTAAAGTCAATAAACCAAACTCCATCATAATATAGATAAATAACAAAGTGCAAATATGCACACTAAAACGGGAATGGAGAGTCGAATCCAAGACCTACCACAAATAAGATTGATACTATGTTAAGTTATCAATTGCTCCAGAATTTTGACCCGTTAGAGGATAGACCCAACAATATATATTAAGCTTCAAAAACCCCCGGATTATCATAAGATAAGTGGTACGTGCTAGCTCAACTGGCAGAATCTTTGGGAGTACTAGCCATGTCACCGGTGACTGGGACCATCCCAATATAGGTTGGTGTAAGTCCACCTATGTGAAAATGCTTTACCTAGGGGTGGAGGATACAAGGGACAGGCGGGGGCCACGGCCTCCAAATTTTTTTAGAATTTCTAATTTTACCTCTAAATTTTTAAAAATTATAAATGTTACTTATATTTGGCCACTGCAAGATTTTTGAATAAACTAGATATGCATATGCCGCTGCAAAAATTTTAAAATAATTTACATATTGGTCCCTTCAAGTTTCTACCTTACACAAAATGGTCTATGCCATTGTATATATGACAACACTAGTTGCAATCTAATACATGTTAAATCACGACTCAAGTCATGGATTCAAAATAAAGAGCAAACGAATTTATGTGGGCCTAGTTGTAATCCAACTCACCCTAAAAATTTGCTCTATCACATTTTATTCTCACTTTTCATTTTAGCTTAATCCAAATTGATTTAATATCGGTTCAAGTTTTACAAATTATAGGCTACGATTAACACTTTAGTAACCACAGAAAAAGAAAAAAAAAATGAAAATATACACACAGGGCGAAAGTAAAAAGGGGTTTGGGGAAAGGAATGTCGAAATTCACTATTTATAATAAGGATTATAAGCACCAAACCTTCAAATCTCTCAAAACGGCCAAAAAAACCTAACGCAAAACTGTAGTCTTTCTGACATAGAAAATCCTACACTAGATATGAATAAAGATGTCAAAAAATTTGTCTTGGAGGCGCTACCCCAAACACCCATGTGAGCCTTTTTACCGGCGAACCCAGGGCCTATAAGGCTACAAAACTCGGCCCCCAAGTAAAACTTTATGCCTCTGCCCCTGGCTTTACCATATGGATTCCTCATCATTACCAATCCTCATGAAATCTATATACATATATGTTCATATACACCGGAACATATAGACCTCTTTGAAGCACAACATATGAGCAGACTTTATGCTTTTGGCAAATGGTTGTATTTTCCAACTTTAGGTCAGTTAAAAACATCAAGCAAAGAGAGCAAAGCAAATTTGTCCACAAATTAAATAAGCTCACCAGCATTTTATGGAGAATCAGTTCAAATAGCAGAGATATGAGTAGGCAATCACTTGAACAAGGCAAATGATATAAATCTAAAAGTTAGTCATCACAAAACCTAAAGCAAAGCAAATTTGACAACAATAAGATCAAGAATAGTAGAGGTTTCAATAGGCAATCACAAGAATGAATGCAAATTTCTCACTCTTTAAAGTTGGTTCATAAAAAAACCATCATCCTAAGTATTCAAATCTGAAATCTCAACAGAACAAATGTTTATATCAATTGGAAAACATGCAACTAGCACAGTAAAATGAGACAGAAAAAGGGGCTTTTTGGTGTAAAACAGTAAAGTGACAATTATGAAGCTCACACATACCTGTTGGGCCCTAGAAAAACTTCAACTTAGGCTTAGTTTGGCCCCCTTGTGGTGCTTCTCCTTTTTTAAAGCTCAATTTCATGTTAATTCATTTGGTAACTAGTTTATGAGCTTTGCAAAAATTGAACTTAGGGCTTTTTTGGAGGGAGCTTTTAAAAGCTCTAGAATGGAGCTTTTAAAAGTTCAAGGTTGCTTTTTGATTTTATGATGTCTTTTTGAAGAGTAGTGTGTCACTTGTATAAAATTATCAAAGAACTTAGTAATAAATTTCATAAACTCTTTTTAAAAAGTCACATGGGGGCCAAACTAAACCTTAGATGAAGTGTCAAATCACATTACGAAATTTGATTTGATTTAACTAATCAGATACTTTTGACCAAAGTTTGAAACGAGATTCCTATAGATAAAGTGCCAAATCATATTACGAATTTGATTTGACTAATCAGATACTTTTAATTAAAGTTAGAAACGAGTTTTTCATTTAAACTCACATTATCCAATATGAGTGACTTTTTTCCAAACTTCTAATGATACAAAACTAGCGTTATACCCAGGCGTAGTGCACGGGAAATTGTTTTACACACCAAAATTGTTGAAGATATCAAACAGAGAAGGGAAGATAGAGAAAAGAGGGTAAAGTAACAATTTTAAATATTCTATTAACACACTACAACCGAGTCAACTCGGAGGGCAATCCTTTCTATTTTTTAATTTGGGGATGCAAATCAAATTTGTCAAGGGGAGTATATGTAGTTACCCCTTAAAGTTTTAAGCTTTCCATGTTTTAATGACAAGTGACATTGGTGATTCCATTTTATAGCGTATGTATATATATATATATATAGTTATATGGTTTAATCACTGAAAATTATTGTCATCACCATCAATCAATACTATTCTCATTACATAACTGAAACATTAAGTTTTCTCTGCCTAAAAAGTTAGGAACCCTGTTTCGCAATTTCAGTCAGTCGAGTGCAACATTTTACTGTCGTTTCAGACCAAAAGAGAGAATCACAACTTCTTGTAAGACCCAGTCCATTCAACTCCTTAAAATTCAGGTGTTAAGGAGAGGAGAACTAAAGCCTCATAAACAGCACAGAGGGGCCATCAATGAGCGATGTGGGACATTCCAATACACCCCCAGAACCACAGGAGCCGGACACTCGGCATACCCTGGACCACAGCAGTCGGAAACTTGGCACGCCGAAAGACAAGACTAACCAAGCTCTGATGCCACTTGTAAGACCCAGCCCCTTTAACTTATATATTAATTTGTTAGGTTATAAGTCCCCGATGTGGAACAGACAATCTCAACACAACTTGATTAATTAAGAAGCACAAGAGCCGAAGAAAACAATGAAAAAAGGAAATAAAAGGCATCAAACATCAAATGAGACATGAGAAAGTTGTATTCCTCTTTAATCACGCGTTATACAGATAAAAAAAAAAGTATCGAACTCCCAAAAAGCTAATCGATACTTATTCCGAGAACATAGAGCGTAATCAAGAAACGGCCATTTTTATTTATACAACCATTATAAATCACTAGAAAGAACTTCAGAAGTCTCAAATCGTCGCACCTTTTTACCGATTCGCCAGTTCTATTACCCTTCACCACAGCCAAAACATCAATATACGGGCTTCACAAAAACTTGATCCTTGACCAACTTGTTAACATTATGATCAAAGAGTATAAGCCAAGGCTTACCGCCTACAACAACATATGGACCAGCTCTTGCTCATCAACATCCCGATCAATGAAGATTTAGCCAAAGTCAACCAACCTAAGGAACTTAATTTTTCCAATGTGATCCTTTTGTCCAACACTTTTTAATTAACTGCAACCAACTGGACAGAAAAATGCTTTACACTCCATGTAAATGTAGTCTTCTTTTTCGGAAAATGGTAAATCCATAAAACAAAAGCTAAACGGCATCTACAAAAGACAAGGGGCATAGCCCTGGATATACAATGAGAATAAAAGTCATCATAGACAAACTATGAAACAGGCATGAGAACCTTTCTAGAGCCAAAACAAAGAGAAACCCATCCCAAACCTAGGCAAACTGACCTAGAAAAGACAACACATAACAAAAAGACAATCAATCAAGATCTATGCCGTTCCTTAGGATGACTTCCACTCAACTTCATCTTGGCTTCTTTTTTCTTCTATTTGGAAGACATGGAGTTCAATGGAGTGTGGAAGTGATCACCATAAGTAGCTTCAACTTCCTCTTCACTTTCAACATCTTCCACTCCCACAACATCATCATCATCCTCTTTAGCTTGGGCAGACGAATTGGCTACATCCCGAGGGGTAGGACTTTGAGAAGTACCATCTGTCACATGGGAGAGGGCAGAAAATATGTTGTCCACTTTCATGGAATCATCCTTAGCAGTACCAACATTGCGTACCCCTCCCAATCACTTCAGTCCACTGGCTCTCCACTTTAGATTCAATTATCATTGGCTTAGGAATCTCCTTTCCTTCTGGATATTTTGCACTACTCTCCATTGTTGAACTGGGGTCCTCTTGGGAAAAGAGGAGGAGGTTTGCTGGATTGGGATCTTCTTATTACAGTCATGACCAAAACTTTTACAAATATTGCATCTAGGCGGAGTCCACTGATAATCAACTTGGACAGTACGCTTGTTCCTTGTCAGTACGCTTCAAAACAATGTGAAAAATATTCCATCTTCTTTACACCCTTCAAAGATCTGCACCAATTATTATCTACAGAATTTTATTATAAAAAAAAAATCCTTGATACTGGATTATTTGAGTTTAAAGGACAATTTGTTTTAATCTTGGTCAAATTTCCTGATTAGTGCACCAAAATCTTATCAAATCCTCATGTTATAATACTTCCTCAAAAAGAAAGGAAAAAAAATGGGGGGGGGGGGGGGGGGAGGGGGTGGGGGGGGGGGGGGGGGGGGGGGGGGGGGGGGGGGGTAGAGCGGGGCGGTTGAACTTAAAGACCAAAAAAAAAAGTCTAGTTTATAAGTATTTAATTTGACTAAAATTCTCTATTATCTACACCCCTGTAATACAAGGAAAGAAATTCTTGAGTTCATTTAAGGAAAGTTAAAATGTTGTTAGCCTAGCTCCACACTAGAGGAGAGGGATCGATACACATGAAAAGTAAATCCCAAGTTTCTGGTTCCAACAGAGATAACAATATGGCACCAAGTAGTGATGATCCATGTTGATCATTATTACTATTATTTCTAGAAAAATAAATTCAGAAAACATTAACATAAGAAATTAGTTTGATCATAAGAAGTTGGGAAGGGAAAGTAAACCATAAAAAGATTCATTGGGTTGATACACTACAAGAAAAAATACTTTTTATGTCACTTTTAAAATTACATTTATGTCACTTTTATATCAAGTGACATAATTATTTATCACACGAGCTTTTTATGTCACTTTTTAAGTTTTTATGTCACTTTTTAAAAAAAAATGACATAAATATTAAAGTATTTATGTCACTTTTACAAAAAATGACATAATTAATAGAGTTTTTATGTAACTTTTTAAATAAAATGACACAAATATTAAAATTTATATGTCACTTTTTAAAAAGCGACATAAATGAAAATGCGGTGGCAGTTTTGTAAATAAAACATTTTAAGTTTATACCAGTTTTTGTAAAAAGTGACGTAAGAGAATTTAGGGGGGCTAAAACCAATACAGATCTAAAATATTTTGATTCGCTCCTAAATCCTCTCCAATCTCTCTCCGTCGCACCTCTCCCTCCACCACGCCGCCGCCGCCTACTCCAGCCACAATCGACGCCGCCTCCTCCTTCTCTCAGCCGTCGTCCCTCACACGCCGCCGCCGCCGTCGCACCTCCAGGTTTCTCTCTCTCTCTCTCTCTCTCTCTCTCTCTCTCTCTCTCTCTCTCTCGTCTCTGTTATTCGATACATACACATACATATTATACATGTATACAATCAGGATATCTATACATTCTTTTTAAGCAAATATTACATATGTATACATTCTCTCTCTGTGTGATTATTATTATTTTTTGCTCCTTTGTGTTTGGGGATTTATTTTTTTTGTTGTTATACATGTATTCATTCATAGATTTGCATCAGACTTCAAGGGAGCTTCAAGGGAGGATACAACCATAGGGGCTTCTAAGCCAAAAGAAAACCTATGTAAGTAATTTTATATCTTCCACTCTCAATCTCGAGTCTCGGCCCTAGACCCCAACCCCGACAGTTTCTCACCGGTAGAAAACAAATATCAGAAATATATTGCCTATGAAATGTTTGAAAAAATGTCTAAAAGAAACTGTGCTTTGTTTGCTTGCTGTTGTTTACACATTTGTATGATAAGTTGTATAATCTAACAGCTGATTCTATGGGACTACATAGACTAGCGATTTGGGTATAGGAGTTGCATTAGATTCGCTAGTATGATTGAGAATATGCCCTTTTTCTGGCACCTTCTGTTCACAATTTTCAACCAGCAACTTATGAAATATATCAATATATGGGTAAATCACCTATATAATTGAAATGAATTTGAAATTTATAGTTTTGAGCACTAAGCTCATATTTAATTTGGATTTGAATTTAGCATAGGTAAATGATCTATGTAGTGGGATTTGAAATTGATTTAGAATTTACAAGGGTAGATGACTCATGATTTTATGAAAATTTACAAATATATAAGAACTGAGAGAACTAAAAGGAAAAATGTAAAACCTATAAGAGCATATATATTGTAAGTTTCTTGATCCAACTAGGTAGAAATAACAAACAGAATATAACAAATCCAGAAGTTTGGCAGCTTAACAAGTACTAGGGATAATCACACACATATGTACATGCAGGTTAAAAAAAAAATCATAATGGAGAAAAACAGAAAGAAAAAAAATAATAACAATAAAAAAAAAAAAAAAATGACATGAAGACATGATGTAGGACAAAGAGTTGGTGAAGTTCGATCGAGAAGGAATGGGAATGCAGGAAGCTCGCTCGAGCGAGATCGTCAGCAGGGAGTTCGCACGACACGAGCGAGGAGTCAGTTGCAAAATTTGCTCGAACGAGGTCTGAATCTCTAAGCTTGATCGAGCGAGGGGCAATTCTGCAGATTCGCGAAAAAGGGAGTTTTTAATTTCTTTTTATGTCCTTTTTTCTTAAATATATTTGGTTTCCTACGTACTCTCTATAGTACTTAAGACTAGAGTAACTTCGCTTTTATTATGAGGGTTTAAACAACTTTTTTAATCAGTATATATTTTGAGTTTCTCTTTCAAACATTCAATCTTTATGTGTTCTTGGTGGATTCCAAGATTGTTCGATCTATAACGATTTTGATGATGTTCGAGTCCTTCCGCGTTTCCGTACGTACTGCGTCAAGAGATTACTGATCATGAAGACTATGTGTGAAGTTGGAAGTGCACCCAAAGTTGTACAATGGCAATATTGTTGTTCCAACATATTTTGATCGATCTGATGGTATGTATTTTATCATTTTCTTCAGACAGTCCAGCGGAAAGTGCATTTTGTCTTCAAAAAATATTTTCTATTATTGAATATATGAATATAAAGCCAAACCAAAATAGTTTTTTTAACTCATATTTAATATATAGAAAAATATAGTTTAACTCAATAAATATATGCAAATATATTTAGTGCCTGGCAGCCAAGCTAGGACGAGGTATCTAAGTATTCTTATCAAACATCTGTGTAGAGTTCATGTTGGAAAATTATATTGAATGATAAATTGGAGTTTAGTGTTGTATATGGGTTTTGGCAAACAACCCCTTATTTGAATGTATGTGACTGTTTTCGAAAGGTTGTGACTGTTGACAAACAGTCTCTTGCAACCTATATATATGAGTCTTGTTCATTCATTTGAGAAAGAAAAGATATACAAAATTATTCTCTCTCTGCATATTAGAATTAAGTTTGTTCGAGTATTATACGTATATTTGCGTTCGCTGGGTTCTGCATATTAGAGTGCAACTTATACAGAATTGTAAATCCGTTCTATCTTGGGAGACGATTGTTCATCAACCTTGTGCACCAATAGGGAGCAAATTCGTCTTAAGGAAACAGTTCGCTGGGCTCGGATTCTTTCTCAAATTTATTCGATATTAATTATTTTGGATCTCTAATCAGTAAGTATTTTAGATTTCAGATTTATACATCCTAAAAATTTTTGGATAACAGTTCATGACTCTGAGCTTTAATTTATGATCTTCAATGTGGAGCTCGAGTCTTCATCAGTAGGCTAGATGATTCCAAGACTTGGTATAAAGTAAAATTATTAGACTCCATTTGTTTATGTCACGGATAATTGACAAAATATAATTACGCCCTAATTGTCCCAACAAAGGGTATATTAGTAAATTCGTAGTGTTATCGGGGGGCGGCGGGGTTTGGCCGAGTGCTTACAAAAAAATACCACATACGCCCTGGCTCCTACATGGTTTAATTTAAGGGGAGATTTAGTGATAAGTCCATTATGTCATCTAATTTTAGAGTTAAGGACGATTATGATTCCTGATTAGGGAAATGTCATTCGTATATGAATATTAAGTGAAATTTCACTGAAACGAAAATGATCATCAAGTGAAATTTAATCTTTCAAGAACTTTATAATAAACTAAGAATTAAATTGGACTTTGAACTCTTGGAAGTTGTTTCTAAGGATTTTTGCCTAAACTTCTATAATTTGTAACTGCCAAATGTAATTCTACTCCTATATATTAGACATCCTCCAAATCCATTCCATTAAGGGCGGACCAGGGCGAGCTGTAATTGGGTGATTTTTTGCCATCCCTTCATTAGATCTGATGGAGACACGCTAAATCTACCTGACCAGCTCACTAGAACTGAAAAATTGCCTGCTACTTAACTCTCTTTAATTTATATGTACATTACATACATATTTAGAGATTAAAAAATGGTATTGTTTTTTCTTTTTTCTTTTTTTAATTTACTTTACAATTTTTTTTTTTTTATTATTATTGAAACGGTGTTTTCTTTCTTAGTCACAAGGAAATTCCTTTTTGTAGTCTTATTCTTGTTTTCTTTTCCAAAAACTTCTTAAAATATTGTCATTAATATTTATGGCTTTGATTTTTTTTTTTTTTTTTTTTAAATTACATGCAAGAATGGGGAGGTTCGAACTTTGAACCATTACCTTGAAGGAGACTTGAATGCCAAGAAAAATATTAAATTTAGAGGAAGTGGAAAAGTTTTTGCGGCTGTGCTTAGACATAGTGAGGAATTGTCAATGTGATTTTTCCACAACATAGGACACTTGTGAAACTCCCTAAACAAACTATTGTGGATGCTAAAATAACAAAAAATCATTCATTAAATTCAATGTTGAACTACTTGAAATGGCAATGAAACAAAAGGGATATCCTGCATTATATTGCCACTAGACCAAAAATCAAATCTTATTAGCCCAAACACTAATACTTCTTTGACGATAAATATTAAATAGTTTTTGCTACATGTCTCCGAGCAAGTGCCCACACATCTCTCAACTCTTCTTTCACCTGACAAAAACAGAAACACGAGCTTATGAGAAATAGACAACAAAAGTCCCTTGCCACATGCATATTTTAAATGAGGACATGCGCGCAATAAAGTAATTTTGAAATAAGGGTATTAAGGTAATTTATTTAAATATTTTAAAAGAGCATTTTATGGAAATTCTAAATGCACCTACAATATTTCTCTCTACACTCACGTGTACAACAAACACGTGTACAACAAGAAATGCTTCAAGTACACATTCTTTCTGTAGCAAATGTGGAGAGCCACATTTGGTGCATTTAGAATTTTCCAGTTTTTTTATTGTCCTCCCTTTAAGTAGGTGAAATTATCTTTTTAATCCATAGAAGGAAAAAAAAGGCTTAAGTAATTTTCCTCAATTTAAGTACTTTTCAATAGGTATTTTCTCTACTTTTTTGAAGTGTAATTGGTCAATGTGTACAACTGTATCTATGTGGCACATATGTGGACTAGTAATAATTTAGAACATGGTGAAAAGGACCTAAAAAAAAATATTGAAGTGTTGTCCGCCATAAAATATGCATATATTTAGATATTTTTTTAGATATGCAACAAATTAGCATTTTCCATACTTATATATAGAGAGGTCGGCTCTTAAGCGGACATCTGTTTACAGACTTCACTTTTAGAGACAAAAAATTATTGCTAAAAGTGAGCAACATTGTCACTAAAAGGTGTGGTTCTATACTTTTCTAATACAGTGGAAATTAAACCTTTGGTTTAGCAAACCATAATTCCTACTTTTTCTTTAGCTGTCTTATTACACAAGTAATGGCATTCAATAATAGGTAAAATCATCTTGAAAATCCTACGGTATTACCAAATTATTCTTTGTTAACTCTTAGAAATCATGATGAATTTCTCAATATGCACTTCTCATATCATCTTGAATCAAATTCAAAGTATCTTGTTATTTTGAAAAATATCCAAAGCTATCAAATTTAATCATCTTGGATTAAAATCAAGGCTAATCTAAGTATTCATCATGGACAATGTCCAAGGCATTCACATAAAATAATCATCTTGAAAAATATTTAAGGTAATCGCACTTTTTTATCTTGGATATCGTGGCTAAAAATGAAATCCGTAAACAGACGTACGCACCAGAGATTCTCAGTATAAAAATATATATACATATACATATACATATACATATATATATATATATATATATGTGTGTGTGTGTGTCTATTACCAGTATTTTGTTTTGTGATGATGTTGGTGCACAAAGAAAAAGCACAACCTATTTTGCAGAAGTCACGAGTGCTTGCTTCTCCAAAAGAACTTGGAAAAATGCAACTTTTCAAGCAACTTGTGGCACATCGCATGGCATTGTAAGGAATGGACTTCAAACACAAGACAAAGCATCGTTTATAACATTTCACAAAAGAAGCACTGGACTGCTCTACCAACATACCAAAAATAAAAACAATCAGTACAATTCCCCTCAATTTTATTCCCTCCATTTTCTCTCTCTAGCTTGGAAGTTGGAACTAAATTTGCTCTCTCTAACTTGGAAGTTGGAACTAAGTTATTACAATATCCTAAAATTGAATTGTTCATCGTACTTTAACATGGCTCTATTTATATTGTTTATGGATGGACAAAAATCACCAACTTACCAAAAATTAAAAAAAATCTAGTATGTAAAAGCCTAATGTACAATATGTACTTTAAGTCTAAATCAATGGCAATCAACCAGGAAATATTATACATATATATCATTATCATGACCAATGTGTAAATATAGGAAATTGCTAAATCCACCACCTTTTCTGCTAAATCCACTATCGTGTAGTGTAAAAAAAAAAATTTGTGAGTAAAGGTGATGGATTTAACAGAAAATGTAGTGGATTTAGCAATTCTTTATATATATATATATATATATATTTGTATATATTATGAGCATCGTAGCGTAGCCAAAAAAAAAATTGTGTGCATCCTAGCAGCAATATTACAAGTGATGATTTTGTTATTTGGTTAGAAGATTATGTATGTTTGAAAGAAATGTTAATGCTAAAACAATCTTCTTGCATGCTTTTTTAATGCAATCTCTTGAATATTTGCACGTACGTACGTGGGGATGAAATTACAAATGGATCGAAGTTTTATTTGTAATTGCAAAATAGTGTGAGAAACCCTTTATATGTGCACGTAGGGACCCGCTTAAATTTGGTAAGAACAATTTTGGCTATGTCAGTAGGCCTGTAAATGGATCGGGATTTCCATCCAGATCCGATCCAATCCGAATTCGATATAAATTTCTTACTCTGAATCCAATTGTAACATCTGAATCCGAATACATGTGTACTTAACGGATCTGACCCGATCCAAATCTAAGATGTTTAATTTTATTTTAAAGTATAGATATTCATTTCTTGTTCAGTTTCCATTATAATGGCCATTGTTTTATACGTTCAGGTTTTCACTATAATGGACAATTAATTTTTCTTTGTTTTGATATTCACTTCTTTTCAGATTCGAATTCGGCATCATATTCGGATATTCGAATTTGAATTCGAATTCGAATATACGAATCCTAACAAATTCGGATTCGAATTTTCTTAGCAGATTTTATTATTGGATCGGATTTTGAATTGCAGAAATCTGATCCGTTTACAGGCCTGACTATGTACCGCTGTGTACATTGAAAATCATTTTTTCCTAAATTGACCAAACTAAAATAAGAAAAAGAATAAGAGGGGTGTCAAATTTATAATTTGATGAAGTTCAGACAACCCATTCTTTTTCATAATCGTAGCACCCACGCCCGTGGTTAATGCTAATCATACTTTAACATGCATTAAAATTGTTTAATGTTATTTATTAACACATGCACAAAGTGGGTTTTGACTCATTAGTTGATTTTTGGGTGTCCAAGTGGAAACCAAGTATTAGCCAGAGTGGCAGTCCCGAATTGAGATATGTGTTCAGATGTTCCATTTGAGATGGGACAGGATTGAGATATCACTCTTATGTGACTTAAATGTTTATTTAAACATTATATGGCATTTTATGATGGATTATTTAGTTATTTTAATATTCTAATATTAGTTATGAATATTTATGTAATCGGTTTTTACGGTACCCTAGTGAGAGTGTGGATACCGGTATTTGGGCCCACTGTTTAATTTTAAACAATTTCTTTCAAATTCAAATACAAAGAGCCGTTACTTAATTTGAAAGGAAAATTAAGAAACCATTTTAAAAGCAAATCGATCTTTTGCGAAACCAAAGATAAACTGGGTCCGAGAATTATGGAATGAAAGGGGAAGGAGCCTGACGGACTAAAACAACCCCTTTCATCCTATCTCGTGATAGGTCTCTACTCAACATCCTTTTTAATCGAATTATTAATCTAAGCATGCCCTCAACCAATACATATATTCATATACATTACAAAAGTATGTCTAAAAGTGTGTAAGATTGCTAACAATAAAATAGAATCCAAAACCATGTAATTCAATTAGCAAGTAATATGATATGTAATAGGGAACTAGAGAACTTACTCGGGATCCCGCCGCGAATATTAAATGTGTGATGCATGCAAGCAAATAAAACCCTAAGAAAAAGGCTCTAATCACATATACACATAAGGCAATACCTAATCTAAGGTGTCGCACATGGAGTCGAAAATCAATTAAAATCAAAGAATGTAATGAACTAGAGAAGGGTTGAGAAATTGTACCTTGAAAGCGCTACAAAACAAAAGGGTTAGTCCACATATTTTAAACAATACATCAAATAATCAATCCTAAATTTCTAGCTTTAATCTATCAAGCATGGAAAGAATTGACTTATTTATAAATTCCTTCTAATTAGTTGAGAACACATCACCTCTATAGATATGCAAGTCTCAACTAGGAGACAATACAATGTCCATATAGAGGTATTATAATCCCAACATGATTATAAGGAACTCACAACTAGGTTCAATTGGGGACAAAACAACCTAGAGCTAGATCCTAACTACAAGTATCAATATACATGGATGAATGCATGGATATGTATAAGGACAAGCTATGAATTATTCACTAACTTGGACCACTTAGCCTCTGAATTTAGACTTAATTATCATTATTCAAAACATGATTTGGGTCTCAAGGCATTTTGGAAACCATTTAAGTTGAAATCAATAAGAGTAGACAAAAACAGTGACAGTTTTTTTTTATGAATTACAGAGAGCAGACCTGACTTTCAAAGATAGAAAAACCATACTTCCAACGGTTGGATCTTAGTGATTCTTGGATATGATGCACCTTTGTGAGTCTAGTTTCTAACCCAAAAAGAAAATCGAAGATTGAACGGTTAGATCTCTGGGAATAAGGAAAACACTAGCTAGACATCACTCAGGAATTTTCAACTCTCTGTCCAAAGAGTTTGTGTGATTTTCAAAAAATAGTAAACAAATGAGAAACACTTAGATCTTTTTAGGGTATCTTCCTAACACATTGAAATACCTAGAAAAAATTATTGGAGGCCAAGAAAGTTTGGTTAAGGTTCTGATTTATTAATTTCAAAACGGACTTACTATTCTGGAACTTTGGACAGAGAACAGCTTGCTTTGAAACTATAATGCCAAACCATTTTAAACATGGATTTTCTTCAAGACAAAAATCACAGAGGTGCTTAAGTGAGTTATGAACATCCTACAATTGGTCTCATCCCATTCCAATGGACCATGATTTAATGAAAAATATTTGATCACAGTGGGTTTAAGGATTCACTGCACCATGGTTAGATTAGTGTTCACATTTTGAAACAAACTTGATCCATGATTCTAGAGAGAACTAGGATCAAGTATGATTATGATTGTTAGAATAAGTGATGAAATATAAAGAGAAGGGATCTCCATCATAGATCTCATATTTGAAGATCTAGCAAGAGAATCCTAAGGTCTTATTCAATCTTATGGACTCTTGAACATTCAAGTTCCCTAGATCTCAACAAACAAACTATGAAAACTTACATCTAACTCCTCTCTCAAACATTTTAGTAAGTTCTCCTCCCAAATTAATGGTCCTTGGAGACTTAAGAAAAACCAAACCCACATAAACCTTCAAAGAACATAGAGAGAGTTCTATGGGATTCTCAAGTTGAAGGCTCCAAGTCATGAATTAAGACTTTGAATCCATCAAACATGTATGGGTACAACTATGATCAACCTAATCCCCATATAAATCATAGCATTATAGGAGACTAAGAGATCAATCTTAAAGAAATCTCATGAGATATTGGAGACCTCATAGACTTCTAAAAGAAATATTGACAAAGATGAAGTAAAATCAAGATTGATTTGACAAAGTCCAAGTAAAAACTCTTTTACAAACTAGTTTTATTTTAAACCCAAGACTTGTTTTGATCCAAACTAATGAAATACCATATACAAATTCAATCACAAATTCTATGTGGTGTGTGATGAAATGAGGTAAGAAGAGAGGTTTTGAAAATGTGTAAAAGCTTTAGATCTATGAATTTGTGATTGAAATATGCAAATAAGTATAGGAATAAGGATTTAACCTCTAGATCTTCTCAAGATTTGATTGATTTGGAGAGATCCAAGCCTTACAAGCAATGCTCTTCTTCTTCTTCCTTGAAGCTTCAAGGAAGTTTCAAGG
Source organism: Hydrangea macrophylla (assembly GCA_033977485.1). Classification (NCBI taxonomy): domain Eukaryota; kingdom Viridiplantae; phylum Streptophyta; class Magnoliopsida; order Cornales; family Hydrangeaceae; genus Hydrangea; species Hydrangea macrophylla. The sequence continues at coordinate 118,484,878 of CM066985.1, read as the reverse complement.
TTCTTCAATGGAGATTTGAGGAATTTGGATGAATTGGGTAAGATTTCTGTGGGGTTTTTGAGTTTCTCTCTCTACATTTCTCTAAGAACAAACTCCATCTTCAAAATTTAGCTTCTCCCTTTAAGATTCAAGTCTTTTTCCTAGATTCAAGTCTCCACCCCTCAAAATGAGAGAAAATGGGGTTTTTATAGACTTTCATTATCTTAGGGGCTAAGGTAAGGGTAGATAGGTCAATTAGGGATGGTGGGAGCATGGTTTGCATGACCTAGGAGTATTAAACACGTACAAAAAAAAATGGCATCGTTTGGTGCATTCATTTGATCAAAGATTGAAAAAGAATTTTGACTTAAAATGCAAATTAGCCCAGGCCGGCACTCAATGAAGATGAAACGGCACTCAGTGCCGTTCGGGCACTCTAACTACCGCTGTACAGTAGTTTAGCACCATTCACAGCAATTCAGCACCTTAATTTCATTTCATGTCATTTAAATAAATGTATAAATGTCGTTTAATTTATGTATTTACTTAAGACATTAAATGTAAATAAGTAATACCCCCCATTTGGATTCAATAAAAATATCTAAAAAATCAAATTTCTTAAGAAAAAAAAAGTCAACTCTCTCTCCGAAGGCAAAATATTGATTTTCTGCACAATTCTTCTTAAAAGCCTTTCGATTTTACCATGATTCCTTTCATTTAAAAATTCTTAAAAATCATTTCTAGCACGAGGGAGACCCAAAGAACAATTACCGGGACTTTTCATCTTGAAATTCAAAAATTTTACGATTGACTCCCTAACCCGTTGACTTTTCAATGGATCAACTGTTGACTTTTTTCGGGATTTATGCTGAATTTCTCTCCTTTTGAAAATGGTTTTAAGATGCTCCGAGAACAATGCCGTATTTTTATACGTGTTCAAAACTCATGGTCTACAAGGTGACGGGTAAATGAGAATTTTGGTCTTTTTGGCTGAAAAGAGCGATTTTGGACCGAGATTCTTCTTGGAAGAGAATCATACTGCTTGTAAGAGTCTTGATTCCGACGAGACATATTCATCATTGATCTCCAGAGGTAAATCCCCCCTAAGTTTAATAATTCGGTCAAATTGGGGTATCTACAGTTTGCCCCTCTTCGACAGAGCTTGTGAAACAACGCGTATCACAAGTGAATGTCGAAGCCTGTGTGAAGACAAGCCTTTGACCAGGCTATTGAACTTAGGTAAAAACAAAAATGCGTTGCAAAAACATTTATGGAGATGGTCGGTGCTGGTCGTGCTCAATGGTGAGCTGCCTGCGTATCCCGACGGGGAATCAGACCAGGACGTAGTTCAGGCAGGGGACGACACCTAAGCACAAATAATCACATGGATGAATGCACCTATCCTATCGTGATGCACATGCTCAAGCAATCTCATACTATATGCTCCTGAGCGTGATGATTCAGAATCATGTTGTTTTCCCTAATGACAAAAATGCATTTTATGCCTTAAATTTTCTATTATGACGTCTCTTGTTCTGGGGAGGCCATGATTGATACAGATGTGTTTTCCTTGTTTTATACTGCAAAAATGATTAAATTGAGATGCACTTCGCGTCTTATACTCTGGTGCCTTGTCAAGGTTTGTAGAAAAGCCAGAATTGCTCCAGATTCAATGACCTAAATTTATATAGGCTGCGATCGACGTCTTATGCCTGAAGCTGAGTGTTTTGTTGGTGATTTATAGGATGCGATAGACGGCTTATACCAAGACTGAGGATTTGATCAGTAACGTATAGGTTGCGATAGACGACTTAAACCAAGACCGAGGATTTGATCGGTGACTTCTAGGATGCGATAGACGACTTAAACCAAGACCGAGAATTTGATCGGTGACTTATAGGATGCGATAGACGACTTAAACCAAGACCGAGAATTTTGATCGGTGACTTATAGGATGCGATAGACGACTTATACCAAGACCGAGAATTTTGATCGGTGACTTATAGGATGTGATAGACGACTTAAACCAAGATTGAGAATTTTGATCGGTGACTTATAGGATGCGATAGACGACTTAAACCAAGATCGAGAATTTTGATCAGTGACTTATAGGATGCGATAAACGACTTATACCAAGACCGAGAATTTTGATCGGTGACTTATAGGCTGCGATAGACGACTTATACCAAGACCGAGGATTTGATCGGTGACTTATAGGATGCGATAAACGGCTTATACCAAGACAAAGGATTTGATCGGTAACTTATAGGCTGCGATAGATGACTTATACCAAGAGCTTAGTAGAGCCTTAATTTCATGTCCAGGAGCAAAACCCAAGAGGTGAGTGATTTTAATCGTATTTTTGAATGGAATCCATGTTTGGATTCATATATCTTGATGTGGGCATCTCTAATTAGGTTAAATAATATATTTAATTGTATTGGCAAATTCATGTGGTTAAAATTAGGCCTAATTGATTGTGAAAGCACGTATACATGAAAAGCATGGTGTGACGAATTATATATGTGAGCATGTTAAGTTGCCTATATGGATCAAAGGGAGATTTGTAGTGTTCCATCAGATTTTGCCTTCCGTATTGGGAATGAATTATTATGATGCCGCCAGAGGCAATTTGGACCGCATGTCTAAAGGGGCATGGGTGGATGGCCAGGCACGAAGCCTATGGTATGGTGTGGTGATTGGTGAAAACGTTCTTGCTCTACCTGAAGATCATTTATATGTTATTTGATGGATTTGATACATGTGGTGTCATTCATGTGTATAATTAATATTGCTCATAAACATATATGTTATATATTGTATATTGTAGTGGTTATTGAATAACCATTGCAGGTGTTCGTGATAAGGTTATGAGGAATCGGAAAGCTGATGTGGGGAATGGCGAGGTCGCGTGGTCGGGGTTCATGTATTGGATTGTATTTAATCTTGTAAGTGCTAGTACAAGACTTATGCTGTAGCTAAACTTGTAATCATTTAATAATTCAAATTTGTAGAACATGTTGTAATCTCACACTTGTAGTTAGTGTTTGGAGAACCTCTTGGTTTCAAATTTATGTTTAATAAGTTGAGATACGCCCAAAATTATGGGCAGTTTCCTACTCAATCTAGAAGACTAATGGAAAGTGCATCTATTTCCTAATCCAATTGGGAAACCCCCACAATTAATGTCAATCACTCCTAATACAATTAGGAAACTTACTTGATTGGTGTCAATCACACCCTAACATGATTATATTTCCTTATCCATGTACGAGTAGGTCTCTTACATCTATAAAAGAGACCATTCACCCCCCATTGAAGGGGCCACCAACTCTTTAGTCTACACAGCACCTCTACAAAATTTACCATTATATGCATACACCCGGCCGGTATTACTGGGAGTGTCGCCCCTCTTTGTTGGCTCACCAGGCCCGCCGGTGATCTGCTAGTGAACGTGCTCAGACACACCCGTGGACGTAGGTACCTTCATTAACAGGGCCGAACCACATACAAAAAATAGTCTCTCACTCTCTCTCTCTCTCTCTCCTAAATTGCTTTACTTTACTGTTACCTATTTTTGGCATCATCAGTTTGGCGCCGTCTGTGGAAAACGACAATTCTTCTCATCAACAAATTCTTGGCTGATCAATATGCCACCAAAGAAGGGTAAGAAGACTGCGTAGCAGTCCGAACGGGATGTTCCTTCGGCCCCGGCGTCGACTGCAGCAGTCCTGACATATGAGCAAATCACCGCAACCCTCACACAACTCTTGGAGGGCCAGCGTCAAATCCAGTAACAGATCGAAGCACTGCTAGCCCAGCAAAGCAATCCTCCAGAGGCCGGGAAACGACCCGGGAACATTGCTTACGGTCGAGAACCGATCTTGACCAGACAACGGACCCGAGCCAACCCTTCCCATGTTGAGGATGCCAGAGACATCATCAGTGGGCGTGCTGCCCGAGAAGAAAGGCAGGAGCATATGGCCTGGGAATCAGTCCAGGGTCACTCGGTCAAGAGCCAAGTTGTCCCTAGGCAAACGGTTACCCGGAGTCATAGCCAAGCCCGATCCCAGAGGACAGCACCCTGCCATGAAGAAGCCTCTTCCACCAACCCGACCAGCTCCTCAGATACCGGTCGGGAAGGAGTGGAAGCCCGAATCAAGTACTTACAGAAGCAGATCGACGAAGTGGCCAAAAAGCTTGGTCAAAACCGTGTTCCGAATCAAGCCAATACCGAGACAGAGTCACCATTCTCCAGCCAGATCACGAGGTTCTCTATCCCGCGCGAATTTAAGCAGCCTCGGCTAGATTCATACAACGGCTCGGAAAGCCCGATCGACCACGTCCGGACCTATAAGGCTCAGATGGTCCTAGCCACCAACTCCGATGAGCTACACTGCCTAGCCTTCCCCAGCACTTTGAAAGGCCCCGCCATGCAGTGGTTCTACTCCTTGGAGCCCCGATTGGTCTGCAGTTTCAAACAACTCAGCAAGCAGTTCATCAACCAGTTCGCCGGTATGCATGAGCGGCCAAAGCCAGACATGCAGCTACTGACAGTCAGACAACGGAATAATGAGTCCCTCAAGGAGTTCACAGACCGGTTCAACCAACAGAAGCTTCAAACCCGCAATTTGAACGAGACAATCGCCATCATAGCCTTCTGCTCGGGAGTTCAACACACCAAGTGCGCCGCGTCGTTCCACAGAAATCGACCGGAAACTTTGGTTGAGCTCTCTGAGAGGGTTGGAAAATATATTGACACTGAAGAGTTTCTGAAGACCAAATACACCGGGCAAGAAAGCAACGAGTCTTCCAGAAGTAAGCAAAAGCGAGATCAGCCCGGGAGTTCTAACAGTTCGTCCAGTTCACAGAGGTCTGAGTCCGGCAATCCCGACCCGACCACCGGTTCACAGCAGTCCGGGTCAGGCAGCCCCGACCGGATCTCCAGCTCACAACAAGCATGGTTCGACAGTCCCGACCCGACCTCCAGTTCACATCGGTCAGGATCAAGCAGTTACGGCTTTGCATCCAGCACATAAAAATTAGGAGCCCGACGATCCTGATCCGACCCCCTGTCTCCATCATTCTAAATGAGCCCGACTACAATGGTACTTGCCTGATCACTACGTGAGGCTCCACCGATTGTCAGAGAGCTCATCCAAAGACCTCGGGCCTAACCCCGAGGCATCCAAAGACCTCGGGCCTAACCCCGAGGCATATAAAAAGACCTCGGGCCTAACCCCGAGGCACTAAAAAGACCTCGAGCTTCGAACTCAGGCACTAAAAAGACCTCGGACTCCGAACCCAAGCACCATAGACCTCGGGGTCACGCCCGAGGCACCGGCTTCGCTTAGGTCCAACCGACAATGGAGGCAAACCCCCTAGGTGGCTGATGATGGCAAGCTTCAAAAGACCCTGCAACCACCATGTTCCAGGTCGGTTACCTACAGATCATAGCCTCTGTAAAACCCTCGTCTTAGCGAAAGCTTGGGGGGCAAGATGGCGTAATGAACTAAACAGGTAATCATACCGGGTATTTACAGGCCTCGCGGATAACCAAGTCAAAATCTTGGACAGCCCGAGCACCTACAGTACTCAGAGACATTAACTCCACTTAGGTCCAGACCGACGATAGAGGTGACTAAAATCTCTTAGGTTGGCCGACGATAGAGGAGCAAAAGGACCCTAAAGCAACGTGATTTAGGTCGGCTCCACCAACATGGTCAAGCTCTTCTCCCAACAGTCTTGACGAAGGCTAACTGGGCGGAGGACAACCATCCTGGGGAGCTAACATAAAAAGGACCCCTAGAGCAATACATTTTAGGTCGGCTTTTCCAACATGATGAAATCCTTCTACCCACAACCTTGACGAAGGTTTACGGGCAGAAGATAACCATCCTTGGAGCTAATTCAAGCAAAAAGACTTCGAAGTAGGCCGAGTCTCAACTCTCGGTCACTTCCCGAGCATTCAAAGACTCCGAAATAGGCGGGGTCTCAACTCCCGGTTAGTTCCCGAGCACCTAAAGGTCCCAAGCTAGGCAGGCTCTCAGCTCTCAGCCAGTTCCCGAGGACTCACAAGGCTCAGAAGCCCCGAGGCAGCTTCCTCAAGCACTCAGACAGTGGCAAGTGGCATCAACTAATTTTCAAACTTGCCGCGATATAGCATCTGGCCAATCTTGGAAATGGGGGGGCAGCTGATACGCCCAAAATTATGGGCAGTTTCCTACTCAAGCTAGAAGACTAATGGAAAGTGCATCTATTTCCTAATCCAATTGGGAAACCCCCACAATTAATGTCAATCACTCCTAATATAATTAGGAAACTTACTTGATTGGTGTCAATCACACCCTAATAGGATTATATTTCCTTATCCATGTACGAGTAGGTCTCTTACATCTATAAAAGAGACCACTCACCCCCATTGAAGGGGCCGCCAACTCTTTAGTCTACACAGCACCTCTACAAAATTCACCATTATATGCATACACCCGGCCGGTATTACTGGGAGTGCCGCCCCTCTTTGATGGCTCACCAGGCCCACCGGTGATCTGCTAGTGAACGTGCTCAGACACACCCGTGGACGTAGGTACCTTCATTAACAGGGCCGAACCACATACAAAAAATAGTCTCTCACTCTCTCTCTCTCCTAAATTGCTTTACTTTACTGTTACCAATTTTTGGCATCATCAAGTTGTAAGAGAATTCTTTTATGTTAAAACAAGGTTTTTAAGCTGATTGGGCTTGCAGAGGGGCACTCGACCGGTCGGAGGGACCCGTTGGACCAGTCGAATGTACCCCAATTGGGAGTCCTTCTTGTAGAGGGATGTTTGACTGGTCCAAGGAGACCGTTTGACCGGTCAGAAACCCCTCTGATTGACTTTCTTTTCTATGCTATCATGAGGTTGATAATTCAAACTTTTTGCATAAAGGGGTTCTCTTGGGACTCCCTTGATACACAAAAATGAAACTTTTGAAATTCGATCTTTTTACGGGACTTACTAAGCGGTTGTATTCGGACCTTTGAAGAAGTCATTGATTGTATGTGGTTTCTTTTCCTAAACTTGTTTTAAACTTGATTTTATGGAACTTTAATAACTTGAGATGAGCCTTGGTGGCGTGCCACATGTAAATAATTGATTCACGTGGTAAACGTAATGAGTAATCAGTTGATGAATGATTGTCTAGTTATATACATTGATAAAGATGTATTTGATATCATAAGCAATGAGCCTATTACGCAACAGTTTCAAATATTAAAAATTGCCAAAAACAATTGTGAAAATGTGTCATTTAGTCATTGGAGTATTTTCTTTTCTTTTATTTGTGATTAAAGTAATCAAATTTCTTTTCTTTTATCTGTGATTTTAAAATTTAGAAGTTTTTTTCGTTAATTTTGTTGAAGACAGTTTAATGTGTAAAAAATACTTTTTTACTATAATGTTAATCACGCTGATTGCTTCTCTCGTTGCTCTTCGATTAGGCAGAGATTGGCGATCGAGGTCATTTGGCAGATTGATTTGGACACGAGATGGTGGCGAGGGGGGAGAGGCGACAGTGGAGAGATGGTGGAGGCGGTGAGCTAGTGCAGAACTTTTCATCATTTATTTGAGAGAGAGAGAGAGAGAGAGAGAGAGAGAGAGAGAGATGGAGAGACCTAAAGGCAATTTTGTCGTCAAAGTTAAAAAAAAATTTAAAAATAAAAATAAATAAAAAAATTAAAAAGCAGAAAGAAAGAAAAAAGAAAGAGAGGTTATGAGGGACCTTAGCCAAAAAAATGAAAAAAAAATGGCTGGAATGAAGGGCTTAAGAAAAAAAGCATGGACCTTTTTATTGAAGTCTTTAAGACAAGGGACCTTTGGTTGACTTTTTCCTAATTTTATCCCACGAATTCGGGACAAAATAAGAATTTTGAATATTTTTATTCGGCGGAAAGACTATGCCAAACACAGAACATGATAAGGCTTATCTTATCGTGTTGTCTTATCCTGCGAAACAAACAATCCTCTAGTGTTTACAAAGTGATGTTGAGTGAGCATTTTTAGTTATGTGGGAATGGAGAAGAAATAATTGGAGAGAGAGAGAGAGAGAGAGAGAGAGAGAGAGAGAGAGAGACGTGGCATGTTTGGAATGCCGAATAAAACTGCGGGATAGGATAGGATATAGACAGGATTGGATATGATAGTTATTATGTGGGATAACTCTATATAATGTCCTGTGTTTATATTGTTCGATAAGCTGTTATATGACTCATATTCTAATCATGTGTTTGGCAATGGCTAGATAATAATTAATATGGCCAACTTATTAATTTTCACATATTGTATCTATCTGGTTGACAATATTCAAGTTCCAGTGTGCTTAGTTTAGAAAATGTTGAACCACTTGACTGGTTTTGAAAATGCAAAATCTGACTTCATTTTACACACGAATCTGGTCGACTGTACAAGTCGACTACTTCTAGCATTAGAGGTAAGTTCTACAGCAACCAAAATAAAGGCTTAAACATTCAAGCCAAGCCACTCCTATCATGAATTATACCTATAAACTTGAGCCGAATTCCAACAATATTCTAGTTATATACTAACTGAGTTAACGATTACAAACTACGTGAGTTAAAGCTATTGTAACTCCCAAACTCGGATTAAGAACCGGTACAACCACTACTCAAATTTAGCAATTATATAACAAACTAGTTTTTAAGCAAGAAATAAAGGCAAGTACTCGTCTCAGCCTAATCCGATCGACTCACTTCGTCGGATCCTCTCCGTGATGTTCACCTACAATGGTTATTCAATAACCACTACAATATATAAGCTATATGCTTAGTGAATAACATTAATTGAAAGCATGGATTAACAAGAAGCCCAAATCCATTGCATTTCACAAAATTATAGTTGTCGGGATATATGTGCTGACACCCTCAACCCAGTTCGCGATTCCACTACTGAATCCACGTAACTAGTAGGCTCCTATGCCTCTTCCTTTAGAATTGCAGTACCCAAAAGCCTCTGGCGACCTGATATCCAACACACACGATTACTAGTACAAGTACACCATTGACCCAAATAGGCAACTTAACATGCTCATATAAGGCATCACAGCATGCTATTCAACATATAGAATTGGGCCTAACTAACCGCACGAATTTGCCCAGTACAAGCTAAGTAATATAAATTAATAGTTTAGACATGCATTTCATATAAATGAACCCAAATAGAGTATCAATCCAGCTATCCACAATTAATACCACTCACCCCTTAGAAATCATGTCTAATTCAAGATTATAGCTCCCCTAACCACCCAGTACAAATCCTATATCAAAATTATAGATTATAAGCTAAACCCCAGAAATAGATCGCAGAAAAACTATCACAAAACTTAACCAAAATGGTATCTACACGTTAGACTCATCTCCAGGAGTCCGAATATGTAGTCAGAATTAAAATTGAACGTTAAATGGCGTGACAATTGACGCTAAAAGCTCTGTAGAATTTTGCGAACAAACGTATCTATTCTCTGTATATCTTGGCCGAATATGAAGAGGTTGAGGGTGATGAGTCACCTCCTCCCCCCATGTGTCAATTAGTATGTAACCCAATTTAGATGATGTCACGCCCCGACGTAGCATAAATAAGGAAAGCGTTTAATTTCCTTTATGGACCCGTAGGTCGCGACAGTTTGAAGGATCGATTCCGTCCCAAACGTCAAACAACAAAACAATAATAATCAGAGTAAAGCAATCAAGGCTTACAAAAATTTTCTATCTTATTACATCTTATAAACCGGGGTCAACTAAGGCACAGACCGCCTTGAAAATAAAGTAATAACTTAGAGTCTGTTACAGTCATCCTTAAAACAAAACAGTTTAAAACTCAACAAATAAACTTAATGCATAAAATCAACAGTTTCTTTATTCCAGATGCAGCCATTCTCAATTAGCATAGTCGTATGATTCCTCCTGACTGTAACCTGAAAAGCCTGAACACGAATGTCCAGGACGCATCAACGTCGTCAGCTTCAAGAAGCTGGTGAGTATTAAAAACATGACTTTAAATGTAAAGCATACCCATTTACCTTTTTCCCATTATTAAATTACGGAAAGAATTTATTTTATAAAACAACAAGGAATATAATGAAAGTCTTTCATTTATAAATACAGATACTCGTGAAATGAGACAATGCACCACACTCATCTCGCCGACTCTTTTCTCTCGACAGCCACAACAACCCACTATCCTACTCCTGGTATCTTTGAAACACTCAGATAGCCACACTTTAGCAACGGGGCGCCAGGGGGTGTCCAGTTTGCCTCACACTTTGGTCCGGGGTACCAGGGAGTGTCCAATGCCTCACACTTTGAATACCCTAACCGCCATGCAAATACCGGGGCAACCCCTCACACAGTATCCAGACTTGAGTTATCAGGGAGTGTCCGTAGGCCACACTTTAGCACTACCATAGGTGCCAGGGAGTGTCCGAGTTCGGCTTCACACACTTTAACGCTTCCATGGGCGTCAGGGAGTGTCCTTATTTGCCACCGTCGCATTTCAAAGATACCCTCTTCCACAATCGCAACCACAACCACAAACTCATACTGTCACACCCCAACCCGCCTCGTGCGGATTAGGACACGTGTAACAATGCTACAAGCTCCCAATCACATTAATTTGTAAAGAAATATACGAATTACTAAGAAACACATGTGTTTAACCCCATTAAACAACTCTGTTGTTACAAAATAGGCCCCAAGGGCAAAATGGTCATTTATAAAGTATGTAAAATTTTTATACCAAAAGTTAGAATTTTGAGTCCCGGTTCCAACGCAACAAACGGCACGCGAAACCGAGTTTTCTAGAAGAAGTTATGCATGTTTCCGTAAAAACGGACATGCTGGGAAAAAAATACAAGGCGGATCGATCCCTTCATAATGGGCGGATTGATCCATTTATATTAGTCTCCCGCAGAATGTCCCCTTGGAAGGGCGGATCGATCCCTTCACAAATCGCGGATCGATCCCCTCACAAATTTTGCTGCTAAATTTCCTTTGCTGTCAAACAAGTTTCCAAGTTACCAAAACATATGGAAACCTTATGAAACTTTGGGAAAACATCTCCAATACACTTCCAAACACCTTTAAACTCAATTTAAGCAAGGATCATAGAATCATACCCACAATTGGATCAAGTTAACCATGAACTCATCTCATTTGGTTCAAAAACAAACTTTTCAACTTTAAAACTCAATTCTCATCCAAAGTTTATAAAACCTGTTGTAATTCAACTCAAAGTCATAACTAACATTATAAACACTAAAGAAACATGTCCAAGACACTAACGACACACCCGGACTTGCCGAGATGGTCAAATCCATTACTTGCACCCTACTAGAACAAAACGAGAGAGATTACACATATGTTCTCAAATTTACTTCCAACAACTTAAATATAAACATTAACATAAAAGACACCATACTTTACATCATTTTACAAGTTTCAAAAGAAATTTACAAGCATGAGGCTCAATCTCCCCCATCTCTCCCATCCATAAGTCAAGACTTTAATTCACAAGTTGAGAACCTCAACCCACTAGTTACACTATAATATAAGTTTAAAACATATTTACAAGCTCTAACTCTCTTCCCCATTCCCGACCGCGTCACCTTCTCTCCGGATATCGCTCCGTACCTGCGGTGGTTGTTATGTACCACAACAGAAATAGGAAAACGGTTTTCTTAAGCAAATTGCTTAGTGAGTAATCTAGCATGATTGTATGTTTAACACGTGCAATGCTACAAATAACACATAAGCATAAACGTAATCGCCGAGTCACCGGTTATATGGTTCATTCAGACCCGAAGACCTCCCTTGGTCCCGTGGTCACTTCTATTCCTTGGACTTCCGTATTTATCGGATTCTTCCTCTTCGCCACCCTTATTACTCCCAACAATGAACCATTTCCCCGGTGCTCATTGACTACCACATAGACATATAAGCACATAACACATATTCATGTATCAACATATGATTTTCATAAAATTGACATAGAATTCACACAATTAACATCTTTTTAATTCCTAATCATGAATTAACATCTCTAACATCACATATAGCTTGAACCCATTAAACACAATCAGATTTAGGTGTAGAAAACTCACCTTATACACAGATTTTACTCAATTTACACCTAGAGGATGCTGAATTTCCCCAATTTGAGCCCAATTCCCTCACCAAGTAAATCCTACAAGAATTTCGGTAGACGACGTCTCACCGTTAAGTACGAGCTACTAAAATCTAGCAATTTAAACAGAAATTAAGGGTATAGAAATGATCGTCTCACCTCCACGAGTCCGAAAACGGCTTCGGTTCGCGAATCCGACGAACGGCGGCGACGGAACGGCGAGAATTCGACGTCGGTGACGGTTTCTCCGTTTCTCTCTCCGAGCTCTACTCTTTGTTTTGTTTTAATTTCTGTAAAACTGAGAGTTTCTCACTGCCTCATGACACCTACACACACATGCAATTGTGTGTTGGCAATATTTTGCCTTATTTCTATTTACACCCCCGAATTTTCTTAAGTTCTTATTATGAAATCCCCCAAACATTCCATTAACTACCCAATTAATTAATGAGTGTTTGTCTAAGTTCCGTATGGGTCCCAACGTGGGTCCCACATATTTTGTAAAATTGCTATCGCACCTACTAATTTTACATCTTTTTCATTTATACCCTTACTTGGGTGTCCAAACTAATACTACCACATAACAATATCTATTAAAAGCAACTTAGCAAATATCCATGTAATCATATAAAAATGCATTTAATCACTTAAAATGCAAATTACCAATTTACCCTTCAATGGGTTAAATTTCAATACCTGTCCCACCTCTCTGGGGACTTTTCCAACTAGTGTCCCTCTCTGAACACTTTTTACTTGGGCGAGTCCAAGCCTCCCCTTAATCCATTTTATACACTAATTTCACTAATTAATGCATATTAATACAAATAATTAACCCGTTCTCCGGGTACGGGTGTTACACATACCCTACCACAACCACGACCGCAAACACAAACTCATACCCTTTCCACACTACCATTACTCTTTTCCACACAGACTGACACCCATATGCATGTACTACTGACCCACATGAATGGTATGCACTTAAACAAAAATGATGAATTAAGGAACAACACGCGTACGGGAATTAATGAGTCATACTACAATGTTTAAATCACTTAAACGTAACCAAATAGAGTTCTGATCAACTAAATTCCCAAACAGAGCCTTAACAGTATATAAATTTCATCCAAACAGTCCCTTAACAGAAAAACAGACAAAAACAGAAACTGCACTACCTCGCTCGCGCGAAGGGTCGCTCGCGCTATAAGCCCATTTTTCCTTTATTAATAAACTTTTCTGACTGCCTGAGGAAAGCAAGGTTGCGCGCGCGGATCGCTCGCGCGAAGGGGTTCTCGCGCGACCAGCCAATTTCAATTATATATATATAAACTCTTACGTCTGCCTGGGGAAGCCTACCTCGCGCGCGAGGGCCGCTCGCGCGATTCTCGCGCGCGCGATCGTGGCGCGAGATGAAGCTGAGGCTTCGTCTTCTTCGCAGAAACTGCCCTGTTTCAGCTTAAGGGGTCCAAAATGACCCATTTTGGAATTCTAAAGTATATAGGGCATATAATATATGGTTCTCTTCGGTTTTTCACAAGGATTAAGAATCTAAAGTCAATTTAACACCATTTGATTCATAGCTCTCTAATTTTAGGAAAAATCAAAACATGTCAAAATTTCATTTTCAATATACTTTCTTATATGAACGAATTAGGTTCTATAACTTCAGACATAACATCAATGAGGTATAATCTTTCATAATCAACTCTAAAAACAAGTTTTGGTTAAGTTTTGAAAATCTTGATTTCTCAAGCTATGAACTTCAACGTTAAATCATCAATGGAGGTTGACCAAATTGAAATAATACACAGCAAATAAGTATGAGATTACATTGGGAGTGAGTTAAAAATACTCACTGTGATTAAGAGCAAAGATGTTGTTGAGAAAGAAATAAGAGATAAGAAGATTCCAACTCAAGCTTTCAAGCTATGGAGGTTAAGAGCTCTCTCTATGAAATTCTGAAATTCTCTGTGAAATCTCTCTCTCTCTCAACTCTCTGTGTTTAGTGATGTGCAGAATGTGTGTGTGTAATGAGAGGTATACATATATAGGACCCAATAGAGAGAACTTGGGCTCCAAGTTCAACCTTGAAGACTCCACATTGGATTTCAAGTATTAGTTTTTCTCATTCAATCCTAAATGAACTACAAAAATCACAGGTGTGTGTGTGTGTGATACACTTACGTATACATGTATACTCTCAGATTGTGAAGAGGTGAACTAGAGTAATAGGGGGCAATTCAAATAGTGTTTGAGAAAAATAGCTTTTGGCACAACAACACACACACACACACCAAGCATTGACAAACAAAGCTTAAGCAAATGATGAGTTTCCATTAATAGCAATAAAGTACAAGTCATGTCATACTTTACGTCACTTCCAAAAATCTGGGGAAATTAAACACAACATGGACAGTTTTGAACATAAACTGGTATTTTCGGGGCGCGGTGGTCACCACAAAAATACATGAATTTTATTTTAACGTAAGAATTGATTTTCTGGTTTTATAAAAATACCGATTGAGTCAATAGAAGTTACTTTCACTGTTTTGAAATACAGATTTTGAAATCCACACAGGTATTACTACCTTTTGTAAAATTACAGTTTGGCCCCCAATAGAATTTAAATGTGAATTAGATAAGACATTAATATTCCAAACAAGTGACTGGAATTAAAATAAAAGCAGACCATGCTAATAGAATTTAAATATGCCAATGCAAATACACATAAATTAAATATGGGCATGACTTTTAAATTAAATGGAAATGCAGGTTATTACACCCTTCCTCCCTTAAACAGGATTTCGCCCCCGAAATCAAGACTGACTAGTCCTGAAATAACTCCGGGTACTTCTTCCTCATATCAGCTTCAACTTCCCACGAGGCTTCGTTCTCGTCATGGTGATTCCACTGAACCTTCACCAACGGGATATCTTTATTCCTCAGCTTCTTGATACTTTGATCCAAAATCTTCACAGGTCTCTCCTTGTAAGAAACGTTATGACTTGTCTCAATATCGTCATAACTAACCACATGTGAGGGGTCTCGTATGTACTTCCTTAACATACTCACGTGGAACACGTTGTGAACCCTAGACATCTTCGGTGGTAGCGCCAGTCGATAAGCTACTTTCCCGACACGTTCCAAAATCTCAAACGGTCCGATGAAACGCGGAGCTAACTTTCCTCTCTTGAGACCAAAACGTACCACTCCTCGGGTTGGTGAAACCTTAAGGAGTACGTGATCTCCAACACTAAACTCCAAATCCTTCCGGCGTCGATCAGCATAACTCTTATATCGGCTTTGAGCGGTTCTCATCCTCTCCTTGACCAAAGTAATCTTCTCATTGGTTTCTCTTACCAAATCTGGTCCCAACAATTCTGAGTCCCCAACCTCTGCCCAACACAATGGGGAACGACATGGTCGTCCGTACAATGCTTCGAACGGAGCCATACCGATACTCGCGTGATAACTGTTGTTATAGGCGAATTCTACCAATGGCAAGTGTGTCTCCCAAGATTCTTCGAAATTGATCACACAAGCCCTGAGCATATCTTCCATGATCTGATTAACACGCTCAGTCTGCCCATCTGTCTGAGGGTGAAAAGCAGTACTCATCTTGAGCGAAGTTCCCATAGCTTCTTGCAGACTTTCCCAAAATCCAGAGGTAAAACGCGCGTCACGGTCTGACACTATCGACACAGGTGCACCGTGAAGTCGCACAACTTGTTGTATGTACATCCGGCTCATCTTCTCTACCGGGTATGTCATACTATAAGCAATGAAATGAGCTGACTTCGTCAATCGATCCACGATTACCCAAATGGCGTCATGATTTTGCTGCGATCGAGGTAATCCTACTACAAAATCCATCGTAATGTGCTCCCACTTCCAACCAGGAATAGGTAGCGGTTGCAACAATCCTGACGGTCTCTGATGTTCGGCCTTGACTTGCTGACATGTCAAACACTTGGATACAAATTCGGCCACGTCTTTCTTCATACCTTCCCACCAGAAATTTCTCTTTAGATCTTTGTACATCTTCGTTCCTCCCGGGTGAACTGTATATCTTGACTTATGTGCTTCTTCCAGGATATCCTTCCTTAACTCTTCATTACCTGGCACACATAATCTATTCCTGCACCGATATCCTCCATCGACTCCCACTTTCCATTCTGTCGGGTCTTTTTCTGACATTTTTACGAACCATGCCTGAAACTTCTCATCTTCTTTCTGAGCTCCAATGATGCGGTCGATAAGAACAGGCTGTAGAATAAGACATCCGAACAATTGTCCTTCTCCTTCTTCAGCACCCCGTACATCGAATTCCGTCAAGGTCTCCAAAGCTCGCCGCTCTCTAACCATTAAGGAGGCGATCGTCTCACGAGTCTGTCGACTCAGGGCATCAGCAACCACATTAGCTTTACCCGGGTGGTATTCTAACGTGAAGTCATAATCTTTAATCAGCTCCATCCATCTGCGCTGCCTCATGTTCAACTCTTTCTGTGTGAACAAGTACTTTAGGCTCTTGTGATCAGAGAACAAATCAAACTTCTCACCGTAGAGATAGTGTCTCCAAATCTTGAGTGCGAAAACTACTGCCGCCAATTCCAAATCATGAATGGGATAGTTCAACTCATTCGGCTTCAGCTGTCTGGATCCATAGGCGATCACCCTGCCATCTTGCATAAGTACACACCCTAACCCTTGATATGATGCGTCACTAAAGATAGTGAACTTCTCATCAGGCTTGGGTATTGCTAGTACCGGTGCGGTTGTGAGTCTCTCTTTCAACTCTAGAAAGGCTCGCTCATGCTTCTCTGTCCATTCGAACTTCAAATTCTTCTTCGTCAACCCAGTTAAAGGTGCTGCTATTTTTGAGAATCCCTCAACGAATCTCCTGTAATAGCCTACGAGTCCAAGAAAGCTCCGAACTTCTGTAGGGTTGCTCGGTCTAACCCAGTTTGATACAGCATCGGTCTTGGACGAATCCACAGAAATTCCTTGAGATGACACTTTGTGTCCCAAAAATTTCACTTCTTGCAACCAGAACTCACACTTACTGAACTTGGCATACAACTGATGGTCTTTGAGCGTCTGCATCGCAATCCGTAGATGTTGCTCATGTTCTTCTCCTGACTTAGAATAGATCAAAATGTCATCAATAAAGACGATGACAAACTGATCTAAATAAGGCTTGAACACTCTGTTCATCAAATCCATGAATACTGCCGGGGCATTCGTCATTCCAAACGGCATTACCAAAAATTCATAATGACCATATCGGGTTCTGAAAGCAGTCTTAGGTATGTCTTCCTTTCGTACCCTCAACTGATGATATCCCGACCTTAGGTCTATCTTGGAAAATGTCGTAGCTCCTTGTAGTTGATCAAACAAATCGTCAATCCGAGGCAAGGGATACTTGTTCTTGATAGTCACACGGTTCAGTTCTCTGTAGTCGATACACAATCTGAGTGTCCCGTCCTTCTTCTTTACAAATAACACCGGTGCTCCCCAAGGCGATGTACTTGGGCGTACAAAACCTAGGTTCTCGAGCTCTTGAACTTGTTCCTTCAATTCCAACAGTTCTGTGGGGGCCATTCTGTAGGGAACCTTGGTGATCGGTACGGTACCCGGTATAAGCTCGATACAGAACTCTATACTTCTCTCGGGCGGTAGACCAGAAACATCTTCAAACACTTCTTCGAAGTCCTTGACTACAGGTATAGACGACGCTGTCACCTCTGTACTGACGACTTCGATGTTGGCTAAGCATCTCGTGAGGAACATATCTCCCGTAGGGTTACATTGAAAATCAAAGGGTTGATTCTCATTGTCGGGGAATGTAATTCTCTTCCTCGCACAATCCAACTTCACTTGATTCTGAGAGAGCCAATCCATTCCTAGGATTATGTCAAACTCCTTCATTGATAGGACAATCAACCTAGCAGGGATTTCACGGTCTCCTAACCGTAAGGGACAATCCTTGCACACGTGTCCTAATCTGACCGCAGCTCCTAATGGCGAAGTAGCCTTCAAAGCTTTCTCTAAACGATGAGGTAAAATACCCAATCTTCGAATTGTATTAACAGATATGAACGAAAGAGCAGCACCCGTATCAAATAACACTTTAACATGGGAGTTAAACAGAGTTAATGTACCTTCTACTGCTTGCTAATCAGGTTGAGCTTCTCCATAATTTCCTTCTTCATACGCAGTTCCATCATATCCCGCAGCATCAGGGATAACAGCATTCAAGCGAGTCTGACCCTGTTGACCATAAGTCACCTGTTTAGGAGCAGTACAGAACCTGCTGATGTGACCTGGTTCACCACAGTTGAAGCAGACTATCCCTTGCTGAGTAGCACGCCTTGGTGCCTTGCAATCACGAGCCAAATGACCAGGGTTGCCACAATTGAAACACTTTCCACTACTACTTCCTTCTCCTACTCGAGGTTGAGTCGGATAGGTAATAGCCTGAGTCTTCTTGCTTCCGTCAAAATTCCTCTTCTGCCCTTGGGTACGGTTCATTGGTGGTCTATTCCCAAAATTACCCCTTTGAGGCGGTCGGAATTCAAATTATTTTCGGCTTACTCGAGCATCCTCTTCCAGATCGGTAGCCAAACCAACAATTCCTTCAAACGATTTATCCAAGTGGCCGAGAGTCAAGCGGCGAATCTGCGGTGTCAGCCCTTGATTAAACTTGCGGATCTTCTTCTCTTCAGTATCAACCAGGTGTGGAGCAAACCGAGACAGTCTTTCGAACTGTGTGGTGTACTCTTGCACCGACTTGGTTCCTTGCGTCAGATCCATGAATTCCTTCTCTCTTCTGTGCCTCTCCGTAGCCGGGAAATATTTCTCCAAAAATCTCCCCTTGAACGCAGTCCACGTCATTCCCGTTGCAGCTCCATTCCCGATAGTAGCTATGATCGAATCCCACCAATCTGCGGCAGCATCGGTCAACTGAAATGTAGCCAATCTTCTCTTGTCTATCTCGTTGCATTGGACAGCTTCAAACATCCGGTCCATCTGTCTCAACCACTGTTCCGCTTTCCAGGGTTCCGCGGTACCCGCAAACTGTTCGGGCCTTAGAGCACGGAATCTTTCTAGCAACTTATCTCCCGTTTGACGGTCTCTTCGGTTGTTGTTCGTATTACCGATTCTTTCTAACCGTCTGATAAACGCTTCAAACATCCCTGTAGGATCAGCAGCCTCGGGCGCTCCCTCGATCAGGTTCCTGTTCCTCCTGACTCCTCCAGCCATTCTATGCATGATAGTGGTAGTAGAATGAGAAACATGCATGCAACAGTGCTATGAAGTAATTTAAATGACAGCAACGTTCAAAAGAGTATATCTTATATATATAACTTCTGCCAAGTAGATACAAAAAGCATGTATGGTCAGATCAATGCCTACCCTATCTGCATGGGTTAGGACGCATGCAAGAGTTAATGTTACAAAAATGGGGTCATTGCCCTACACTCTAATGCATGTAATTACAGCTTGCAAAAAGAGATAGAGCTAATAGTCAAAACAGTCCATCTGTACAAGGCGATATCTAAATAATCAGTCATCGCCGTAAGCAGCCATCAACAGGTCAAGCGAGTCGGCCTGATGCAGTCGCTGAACATGGGAGGGGCCTGCCCCAAAGTTACAGCTGTGAGAGGTCATCAGTGAAGCAGGTCCAGGGACATCTGCCTCAGGCAAGGCTGGCTCAAGTGCAAGCGCCTCCTCAAGGTCGACCGCAAAGTCGTCCCATCCTAAGCCATCCTCCTCGGAAATGGAAGCGAGCACAATATCAACGTCACCGTGATCCTCAACAGCAGGGACGACCGGTGGAGGTACCTCCAGCTGTGCAAGGTGGGCCTGCACAACCTGAACCTCCAGGGGAAGATAGAAGGTATCGCTATTAACCAAGCGAACCATCTCAACGAGTACTAAGCGCTGAATCTCTATGAAGTAAAGAATCTCGAGGCGAGCACGAGATAGGTCGACCAGTCCTAATATATGAATCTGATGCCAAAGGTCTAGCTCGACAGTAGCAGCTGCACGCTGCCCAACAGCAGTGAAATAAAGGGTCGCCGAGGCCGGCACTATAGCTCCTACCGTAACCCAATGCCCTCCAAAAGGATCAGGTACAAACAGGGGCTGAGCTGGATCCATACCTGAAAAGGTACTACTTAAAGTCAGAACAGAATAATCTTAGGCGTTTGGGTTCTGAGTCTATCCTCCCTGTCGTATCATCGGGTGTGTAACACTTAATGGAAAGTGGAATCGGGTCTATATTGGTAAACCCTAACCTGGCTAAACTATCTTGTGATAAATAATAACCTGGCTCTGATACCACTAGATCCTGTCACCCCCCGACGTAGCATAAATAAGGAAAGCGTTTAATTTCCTTTATGGACCCGTAGGTCGCGACAGTTTGAAGGATCGATTCCGTCCCAAACGTCAAACAACAAAACAATAATAATCAGAGTAAAGCAATCAAGGCTTACAAAAATTTTCTATCTTATTACATCTTATAAACCGGGGTCAACTAAGGCACAGACCGCCTTGAAAATAAAGTAATAACTTAGAGTCTGTTACAGTCATCCTTAAAACAAAACAGTTTAAAACTCAACAAATAAACTTAATGCATAAAATCAACAGTTTCTTTATTCTAGATGCAGCCATTCTCAATTAGCATAGTCGTATGATTCCTCCTGACTGTAACCTGAAAAGCCTGAACACGAATGTCCAGGACGCATCAACGTCGTCAGCTTCAAGAAGCTGGTGAGTATTAAAAACATGACTTTAAATGTAAAGCATACCCATTTACCTTTTTCCCATTATTAAATTACGGAAAGAATTTATTTTATAAAACAACAAGGAATATAATGAAAGTCTTTCATTTATAAATACAGATACTCGTGAAATGAGACAATGCACCACACTCATCTCGCCGACTCTTTTCTCTCGACAGCCACAACAACCCACTATCCTACTCCTGGTATCTTTGAAACACTCAGATAGCCACACTTTAGCAACGGGGCGCCAGGGAGTGTCCAGTTTGCCTCACACTTTGGTCCGGGGTACCAGGGAGTGTCCAATGCCTCACACTTTGAATACCCTAACCGCCATGCAAATACCGGGGAAACCCCTCACACAGTATCCAGACTTGAGTTATCAGGGAGTGTCCGTAGGCCACACTTTAGCACTACCATGGGTGCCAGGGAGTGTCCGAGTTCGGCTTCACACACTTTAACGCTTCCATGGGCGTCAGGGAGTGTCCTTATTTGCCACCGTCGCATTTCAAAGATACCCTCTTCCACAATCGCAACCACAACCACAACCACAACCACAACCACAACCACAAACTCATACCCTACCACAACCACGACCGCAAACACAAACTCATACCCTTTCCACACTACCATTACTCTTTTCCACATAGACTGACACCCATATGCATGTACTACTGACCCACATGAATGGTATGCACTTAAACAAAAATGCTGAATTAAGGAACAACACGCGTACGGGAATTAATGAGTCATACTACAATGTTTAAATCACTTAAACGTAACCAAATAGAGTTCTGATCAACTAAATTCCCAAACAGAGCCTTAACAGTATATAAATTTCATCCAAACAGTCCCTTAACAGAAAAACAGACAAAAACAGAAACTGCACTATCTCGCGCGCGCGGGCCGCTCGCGCGAAGGGTCGCTCGCGCGGGCCGCTCGCGCGAAGGGTCGCTCGCGCGGGCCGCTCGCGCGATAAGCCCATTTTTCCTTTATTAATAAACTTTTCTGACTGCCTGAGGAAAGCAAGGTCGCGCGCGCGGATCGCTCGCGCGAAGGGGTTCTCGCGCGACCAGCCAATTTCAATTATATATATATAAACTCTTACGTCTGCCTGGGGAAGCCTACCTCGCGCGCGAGGGCCGCTCGCGCGAAGGGTCGCTCGCGCGATTCTCGCGCGCGCGATCGTGGCGCGAGATGAAGCTGAGGCTTCGTCTTCTTCGCAGAAACTGCCCTGTTTCAGCTTAAGGGGTCCAAAATGACCCATTTTGGAATTCTAAAGTATATAGGGCATATAATATATGGTTCTCTTCGGTTTTTCACAAGGATTAAGAATCTAAAGTCAATTTAACACCATTTGATTCATAGCTCTCTAATTTTAGGAAAAATCAAAACATGTCAAAATTTCATTTTCAATATACTTTCTTATATGAACGAATTAGGTTCTATAACTTCAGACATAACATCAATGAGGTATAATCTTTCATAATCAACTCTAAAAACAAGTTTTGGTTAAGTTTTGAAAATCTTGATTTCTCAAGCTATGAACTTCAACGTTAAATCATCAATGGAGGTTGACCAAATTGAAATAATACACAGCAAATAAGTATGAGATTACATTGGGAGTGAGTTAAAAATACTCACTGTGATTAAGAGCAAAGATGTTGTTGAGAAAGAAATAAGAGATAAGAAGATTCCAACTCAAGCTTTCAAGCTATGGAGGTTAAGAGCTCTCTCTATGAAATTCTGAAATTCTCTGTGAAATCTCTCTCTCTCTCTCAACTCTCTGTGTTTAGTGATGTGCAGAATGTGTGTGTGTAATGAGAGGTATACATATATAGGACCCAATAGAGAGAACTTGGGCTCCAAGTTCAACCTTGAAGACTCCACATTGGATTTCAAGTATTAGTTTTTCTCATTCAATCCTAAATGAACTACAAAAATCACAGGTGTGTGTGTGTGTGTGATACACTTACGTATACATGTATACTCTCAGATTGTGAAGAGGTGAACTAGAGTAATAGGGGGCAATTCAAATAGTGTTTGGGAAAAATAGCTTTTGGCACAACAACACACACACACACCAAGCATTGACAAACAAAGCTTAAGCAAATGATGAGTTTCCATTAATAGCTATAAAGTACAAGTCATGTCATACTTTACGTCACTTCCAAAAATCTGGGGAAAATAAACACAACATGGACAGTTTTGAACATAAACTGGTATTTTCGGGGCGCGGTGGTCACCACAAAAATACATGAATTTTATTTTAACGTAAGAATTGATTTTCTGGTTTTATAAAAATACCGATTGAGTCAATAGAAGTTACTTTCACCGTTTTGAATTACAGATTTTGAAATCCACACAGGTATTACTAACTTTTGTAAAATTGCAGTTTGACCCCCAATAGAATTTAAATGTGAATTAGATAAGACATTAATATTCCAAAAAAGTGACTGGAATTATAATAAAGCAGACCATGCTAATAGAATTTAAATATGCCAATGCAAATACACATAAATTAAATATGGGCATGACTTTTAAATTAAATGGAAATGCAGGTTATTACAGATGATTTACATTTACACCTCCAAAGTTTTAGTGTATTACAATTACACCCCTACTAATTATGAAACTGTATTATAACTATCCCAAACTTAAATGGTTACTTGTCTATATCACGTATGGATCCCATAACATAATATTATGAAGTTTCCAATTAACCTACTAATTATGCAACGTGTCCAATTCACACTCACAAAGGTACCTCAAACTGAGCACAGAAGTCATCCACCATTTAAGCACATAAGGCGATTCCACATCACCGTCCCATTACGCAGGGACTCTCTCAACACATGTCTCAATCTAGGACTGCCACATTTGGGTTTCCAAACGGATACCCATAATCAACTCAGTGAGTCTTATCCCACATCACATATGCATTTTTCACATTATTATATAATTAATAATGCATGCTAAACATGATTAAAATAATCCGTGAGAGCGGGTGTCACAACCCCACCCCCAAGATTTTCTAAATTTTCACTTTTAGCATGTATAGTATTAGAAAATTTCAAATAACACCCCCCCCCCCCCCCCCCCTCCACCCCCACCAAAAAAAAATGTATGATTACTACATAACCCCCAAAAAATGTTGGCTAGGCTTAAAATAAGAGTTTTAAATTTTGTGCATGTTGGCCTAATTGTAATCGAATCACCCAAATATCGAAATAAAATATGTTATATGTTATATTGCCTAATTGTAATCTTACGTGTCCTAAATATTTAGATAAATAATCTTTTTTCCCACTTACTATTTAAACCCAGCCCAAATTTTACTCACATTGTTCTCTTCTTTCTCACGTACCATTTGAGCCATACCCAGATTATTTTACCATCTTTGCAAATTTTACAAATCAACACTTAATATAAAAATTATGATAACCTACATGCAACGGCAGATTTGCGTATATACCAAAAAAATCTCGTATCGGGGACACTGCCCCCGCATTGTCACGACCCATACCGCTACGGACGGAAATAGGACACGTGGCACGCCACCAAGGCTCATCCAATCTAATTAAAGTAAATAGCTGCGGAAAAATATAAGTAAAATCTATGAAATTCAGAGTTTTAAAAAGTTTTGCGCATTTGAAAACACTCAATTAAATACCCTGTTTGAAACCAGCAATCCAGTCGACTGATTAGAGGTCCGGTCGACTAGAAATGCAAGATATAGAGAGCCTAAAATCTCAGCAGCCAGTCCAGTCGACTGTGTCGGAGACCCAGTCGACTGTGGTATCAAAATCCCAGTCGACTTGTACCTGCTCGGTCGACTAGACCCTAATCCCTAATTTTGTTATCATTTTAATCGTATCAAAATCCCAGTCGACTATGGTATCATTTTGTTATTATTTTCACATTTTCTTTTACAAATGCTTAGTAAAATGTTCATGAATGATTCATATGTCACACGGATGCAATGCATGTGTGTGTGTGTATGTGTGTGTGTGTGTGTGTGTGTGTGTGTGTGTGTGCCTATTCTATATACAAAAAGAAGAGAAAATCCTAACCCTAACACATAAGGCACATAAGTACAAAAAATCCTCATTCATGTCAAGTGTGCTGATTTCTCTTTTCATTGTGATCCTCATTGCCCCTTCAAAGATTGAAAATTTTTAAAATTTTCAAAATTCATTTAAAAAGCATTTCTCTAGATGATGGGATCTTTCAAATTATCAAGAATTTTAGATTTTTCCTTTGAATGCAAAAAAACATTTCTCGACAAAAGATGATTGGGTTGAAACTTGTTTTGAAATTCATTTGAAAAAAACCTTTCTTTAGTTGGTGAAACTTTTTAAACATAACTCCTGAGAATTTTGGGTTCTCCCTTCGAAGATGAGAATGCAAAAATATACCTCGACAAAGGTTGGCTTGGAATCTTAAAAAATTGAACTCCAAAGATTTTTGAAAGAGCAATTGAAAACTTTAAAAAAAGATGGCAAAAAATATGTTTTGCTTTCAAAGATGGATTTAAAATTCTTTGGGTAGAAGGATCACATGATCAGATTATCACCGTACTTTCCATGAATTCGGATACATACAAGGTCAATGATGCTTAGCTAAACATGATATAAGAGATGTAATCTTATAATCAAAATCTAACATATTCCCAAATGTCATGGGACATGAAGAGGAATTGCTCGAAAGCGATTAAGAGTTTACATGTCTCGTATTAAGTGAGCATCGTCATCATCTCAAGTAATCCCTGTCGGGCATATAACACTCCCTAGCACATAACCCTAATCAAGCATTCCCTAAGACTTGAAAGGTTCCATAGAAGCTACCATGCAAAGGCTGAGTTTTGGTCAAATAAGGGACCATTGACATGTTAGGGATGTATACTAAAAGCCATGTTTTATGTAGTTGATTTATTATTCATTTAATAAAATCAGTTAATCCATTTTTTTATGAGAATCTGTGTGGGCAATATTTGCATTACATTGTTTATTTAATATTATGCATGTGTGTCTTTCACTCTACATAGTAGGTGGTTTGGTGTGTAGAGTTCGGCTTGCACAGGGAAGATCAGACCATCGGATCTTGTAGAATGTAAGATTTTGGTTTACAGTCTCAGATGGATTGGACACACCATCGGTAGGACTGCAGCATGGTGTTGTAGTAGGTTTGTCTTGATTGCGGGAAACGGTATAGTTTCAACTCACCATGCTGGTACATTTTGTGTATTAAACGGGACCGACTTGGGGTAATTATCTTTATACTGACTTATAAGATAATTAATACCTCATGACTATTATGAGTGCTTATGCTCTAAATCCTAATTTAATTTATAGACACGTACATTTGATATTTATGCTTTGATCCCTAAAAGGGTGAGATTCTTAAATGGGTCAATATCTCATTGGATTGGGTGGCAATATTAATTGTGTGGTGGATATTAATTAATGATGGAATCCATGTCTCAATTTTGGGATTGATGATATCCCCTTGAGAAAGCTTATAAGTTTTGATTATGTCAAACCCTGCAGGTGGATTTTGTATCCGACATATCAGATAAGTTAAGCAGAGGATCTCAAGGAATTTTAAGAGATTAATTAAATGTGATTGTCAATAATTATATTTAATTAATGGACATCTGTAATCTTAACGTGGGGAGATAATAAGCATTTAATAACATGGAGCTCGAAATATATTTTTGAGATAAGGGTAGGAGTGCAATTATAATTCTTTAGTGGTATAAATTATAATTTATGGAAATAGGAATCTGATTCAGTTCGAATTAGGGTTTCCTAATTCCATAAGGAAGCCTATTCCTTATTAACTTCTTATGGTCCCTATCGTAGCCTATATATATATATATATATATATGCTGCCTTGGCTCTTCTCTCAGGTTGCATGATTTCATATTCTAAGCTTCCCTTGACCTCCTAGCTTTCTTCTAGAAGGGATTCCACCAAACCCTAGTCTCTGTGAGCATTCAAGAGACATAGGAGTGAAGATCGCTAGCGTCGGACAACGCTCACTAAAAGAGCTTCGGACTGCTCGATACTGATCGAAAGTTGCTGAATTTTTTACACAACGTTCCTGACGTCGAGACAGAGCTGCTGTAAAAAAATTCAAGTAAATCGGAGATCGTTTAGTCCTCCTGACGAACACATCTTTGTCGGATCAATGTGATCGGTATTGAATTGTCACAGCAATCAAAGAGAGTGTTATAACTGAGAATAGAAAATAGAACGTAAAGAGGGAAGAGCAAAAAACTAAAAGGATTTCGAAAGAGCTCACACTTAGTTTGATATTCTGGCAACAAAGGAATACGGTAGAAGATCGTGAGCTGTTATCGAACTCGTGTTCTCGATTCATCTACTACAGCAATCCATTTTTGCAGTTCAAGGTAACCCTAGTTCCACCCTTGTAGGGTTATTGTAGTTTTCACGTAATTTTTTTTGCAGTACCAACTTATACGCGCCGTCAATGGATTCTGGGAACGCAATTTCCTAACATGACACACATCCGATAGGATACTTCATATACCAAATCATGGTACGAGATCAAGGGTGATCACACAGTCCCATGATAACTTGACCGACCGGGTTGCCTCGAGTCTCCAAGGTCATAGTTCCATGCAATCGACTAGCGAGACATGCAAGTGCAATGCAACGGGCACACAAAAATTAATTAATTCGATTAAAAGGATACTTTCAAGTCTAATCCTCTCGGGAACCCAAAAAAAAAAATTAAAAAATAAAAAATTTAAAAAAAAACCTGGTCTGCGAAGCCAGAGATTCTGGGTTCGATTCCCAGCAGAGTCGCCAGATTGTGGATATCGCAATTTTCCTTACCCACAGCCTTTTTTATTTAAAACATTTTTCAAATTTCATACCAAGAATCGCCACTTAATTTTAAAAGGAAAATTAAGAAACCATTTTAAAACAAACTGATCTTTTAAGAAATCAGAGATTTTCTAGGTCCGGGGATTATGGAATGAGAAGGGAAGGAGCCCATCGGACTAAAACACCCCTTTTCATCCTATCTCACGATAGGCCTCTACTCAACATCCTTTTAATCGAATTAATTATCTAAGCATGTTCTCAACTAATACATATATATAAATATACATTACAAAAGCATATCTAAAGGGTGTAAGATTGCAAGTGATAAAATATCATTCAAAAATCACATAATTCAATTAGCAAGCAATATGATATGTAATAAGGAACAAGAGAACTTAACCGGGATCCGGCCGCGAATATTAAACGTGCAAATGCATGCAAATAAATAAAATCTAGGAAAAGAGTCTCTAATCCATATATACAAGTAAAGCAAGTAAATTATGAAATATTCATTGATTTGGATCACTTAAACTTTGAATTCAAGTTTAATTGATCATTATTAAAACATGGTTTGAGCCCTAGGTCATAGAAAAGTCATTTGGACCATTATTTACAAAGTTGGTCAAATCTGTTATAAAATTCTAAAAAATTACAGAGAGCAGACCAGAAATTAAAGGAAATAAAAAGCATGCTTCCCTTGTTTGATGTCGGTGACTTTTGGACACAAGATGCCTCTGTGTGTCTAGTTTCCATCCCAAAAAGAAAATCAAAGTTTCAACGGTTAGATCTCTGGGAAATGGACAAAAATCAGACGTCACTAAGAGATTTACAAATCTCTGTCCAGAGATTTTGTACGATTTTTTATAAATAGTAAAAAAAAATCAGAAATGCTTTGGTCTTTTTTAGGTAGCTTTCTAACACATTAAACTATCTAGAAAAATTTATTTTGGATCAAAAAAGCTTGATTAAGGTTCTAATTTGCTTATTTCAAAAGAGTGTTACTGTTCTGAAACTCTGGACAGATTGTAGTGATTTGCTTTCCCGTTGGTTTCACTTAATTCCAACGGTTAGATTATCAACTAAAAATCTATGATCAAAAACAATTTGTGAACTCACTGCTCCACTATTGGGCTTATCACCATTTTGTTACATCTATCAACAAAGCCATGGGTATTGGCTTATCCTAAACCTAATTCTCCTTTCCATTGAGGGTCATAGCAGATCAATACATGACTAGTACTCATGAGTTTTCAAGAAATATAAAAAAGATCCCATGGAAACTCCAAGTTAGAGAATCCAAGTCATAAAATATGGACTTGGATCCATCTACTTGTTTACAAATGATGATTAAACTTTGGCTTCCATATGAAGCATAAGCTTACATGGAATTAAAAGATCAAACTCAAGAGCTTTCAAGAGAGATATTAAAGATCTCCAAGAACCTCAAGAGAAAAGCAAAAACAACAAGAAGAAATGAAATAAAGAAAACTAAGAGAGCAAGTGCTCTAAATCCATAAAAGAAAACTAACAAGAGTAGAGTCTCACCTCCAACTATCCTCAAACTTCTATATTTTGAAGATCTTCCAAGCTCTCAAAAACTCTATTTTCCCCAAAATTCTGTTTGTTTTTCTCTTTAAAATCCCCCTCTCCTAAAAATGTGTAGTAGTTCTCCCCAAAAAAGATCCCTTGTAATGGGGTATTCACCCTCTATTTATAGGCAAATTTTAGAGGGTTATTTTGGTATTTTCAAGCCAAAAACCCTAATTTCGGATGTATTTTTTAGGGTACAAAACGTGTTGTATTACAGCTGGCTGCTAAAAATGCGATACTCAATGGAGATGGAAGCGGCACTCACTGAGTGCCGGCGCGACATTCACTGAATGCCGCTGCTGCACTCAATGAATGCCGCGGACAACTCCATGGACTGCCGTCTTTTTTGAAACTCTGATTTTCGCGGCACTAGGTGTGTTTTTGCGGCAGTTACGGACTGCCGGTTCGGCAAACACAGAGTGCCGCTGCGGCACTACGTGACTGCCGTAGCCCACACCATGTGCCGTTCTATTCCTTTTTCGTTTCTTTTTCTTTTCTTTCTTTTTTTGTTTGAATTGAAGAGTCTTTTGAAGAGCTTGAATCACCTTGGAAGCCTTAGTTTTGTTCGGACATTGTCATCATCGGACTTGGAGGTAACACTCCCCTTAATTCGACGTTTGGTCAAAATTGGGGTGTCTACACATAGGTTAGAATTTCATACCTCATGCTATTTCTCTCTAACTTTGAAGGAAGTACCAGGGGACCGATTAAACATCGAATCTCTGATTTTGAAAGATTCCTACAAGTATTAACATGTTTTTCCCAAAATTTCAATATTAGGATTTTTTAAAAAGTTTGCCAAACGTGGCCTAAGAGACATCAAAATGTAGCTCCTACCTCGAGGAGTCCGAATATGAAATCTGGTAAAAAATTGACCGACGAACGATTATCGTTTGTCGTTGGAAAGATCGTAGGCAATAAATCCCCTTTCTCTCTCTCTCTCTCTCTCTCGATCTCGATCTCGATATTGTGAGTTTTGGATATTTTATGAAAATATCTTGAACTTCACTATTTATAGGCACAACTCTCAAAAATTACATTTAAATTTCCACGAGTTCTCAAAATTTCTAATTATTCCCTGAAACGTCATACACGGCTAAGTTATTACTTCACGAGTGAAAACTATAAATTATACTCCCTCCATCCCATAATAAGTGTCCACTTCCATTTTGCACAATGTTTAAGAAAGTTATATTATATTATTTTTTTTAGTTCCTTAAAGAGTCACTTTCCAATTTTACCCTTAGATGTGATGAGTGTTTGACTTTTTGCTTGTTTTAGGACCACAAATAAATGTTACTTTGTCTTTATTATAAGGGTAGTTTTGAAAAGTAAGTAAAAGCTATATACCAATTTAGAATAGTGGACACTTATTGTGGGACATTCAAAAAAGGAAATGTGGACACTTATTATGGGATAGAGGGAGTAAAAGTTTTCGCTTAAGTTTTGTTTGAGTCCGTAATTACGTTCCGAAACTAATTTCGTGAAATTTCTAGATAACCTACCTTTTATACAACGTATCACTTACGTTATCACTAAAATGTTCAAAGTGATCTAAAACAAGGTCAACATTATCAGAAATTACTCTACATAGGTAAAAATACTATTCACATATATCAGATAAAGTCAAATAACATTTAATGCACATAAATGTCATTTACTCATACGAATGTCTCAATGATTGTTGGATTGACGTGACCTCGCTTAACACTCCCCTTGACCCACAGTCAGCCTCATCTAAATTGTCAATAAATATTAATAATTCACATGATTCTAAAAAAAGCTTTATTAAAATGAATGCATTTCCGGGACGGGTGTGACATGCACCCTGGTGTAATTCTAAGCCTTATTTCCGCCACTGGCCAAAAGTAATAATGGCTATTGCCAAAATAGGTTGACTATATGTATACGTCTCAGTTTTCCACATAGCCAATTAGCTGAAAAACTATCCAAAAGATGAAAACATAAAAAAAATAATAAATAAATAAATAAAATGTTCAACTTTAAACACTCAGTCAACTCAACTGAACAAAAAAATTGTTAATTTTTATTTCAAGCATTCACTATTCTTCTTCTTCAACCTAATCACAAACTCCATCTTCCCCAATCACCACCCAGCCGCTACAAGTCACCACAATCATCCCCCAACAAAGCCACCCACCAAACAAAGCCCAACCACCATCAACCACTTGTTCTGAATGAACCAAGCATCAAACCTCTTTGCAGCTATATCCGAGTCTTCCCTGGGTTGACTTTGGATTTGATTCACGCATAAAATTGATTCAAATATCCACAGTGGGTGGATTATACAACAAACTTAAGCATAATTTGGATGGGGACGCTTGCAATGGGTCATTGGTACAATAGTATACAACACTGAAACTTAATGAAACTTAAGTTTAGTGTACAGCTAAGTTCAGCTATTGTACAAGGGTGACGACACAATGAGTACCGTGAGGAGCCAAACGGCACACTTTGTGCCGTGTGATGTCCATGCGGCATATGAGCCGTGTGTTATCACACGGCACAATGTGTGTCGTGTAAACACCCCATATATCTCGCTGCTTCTTTTGTGCCGTGTGTCTCCCAATGACTTCTTGTGTGCCATATGTCCCCAACGACAGTAAAATTAAACGGGAAATTGAAAATTTCCAACGGCACAAAAAAATGGTCGAATTTAAGAAACAATATATAGCAACATTGAGCTGAAGACAGTTTAAAAAAATGAGCAAATTGCCCCTCAACAAAATCAGTTTTCTTCCAGTTTTAAATAGCAAAGCAAATTGCTGTCAAATTTATTTTGTTTTAACAATGTCATTAAGAACTAGAACCCCAAACATGAAATTGCACGAAGATGAGTTGCTATGTCAATCGTACGTTAAGGTAAGCACAAATCCAATAGTTGGCAACAATCAACCGAGCGCAAAATTCTGGAGCACTATCGAACAGGATTATAATGCAAATCCAGAAGTTGTGAGTAAGCGTGGTGGCGGTAGTCTCCAAACATGGTTTTCAACAATTTCGATAGCAGTCATGGTTTACGCATCTAAGAAAGCACACGCTTATGCATCAAGTCATGGAAGCGGCACAACTGAACTTGATTGGGTAACTTGTATACATTATTCATTTTCAGTGGTTTGCGACTTGTTAATAAAAATTACATTATTAATATATGATTGTTGTTGATTTTTCAGATTAATCGTGCAGTGAAGATTACTAGACTTCACAGAGCAAGCCATTTACGTTCGACAAATGTTACCAAATATTGAAGGTTTTACCCATATATGATACCAGTACGACGAGGGTAAACACATACCGTTTTAGTTCAGAAGGCAATGAAACTTCATCGCCTGGTACTCCAACCACTCCCATCGCAAGTATGAACCTTAATGATGATTCAACCATTGACATCAAATCACCATCTAATAGGCCAGAGGGCCGGAAAGCCTCCAAATTACATCAGAAGAAAAAAAGTAGAACTAGTAATGTTGCTGCAAATGTCGCTGTGGTTGAAAGCGTTGAAAAGTTTTCATCAACATATATTCAAAATGTTGAAGACACCCAACAATCAAGAATTCGTTTTGAATCACAAATGGAGGAGTTAATAAAATTAAGGAAAGACGAGGTAGAGCTTAGAGAGAGAGAGAGATGGAAAGCAAGTTGGGAAAAGAAGAAGACTTAATAATGATTGCAGATACAACCAATATGTCATACCACCAACAAGAGTACTACAAAATGCGATTTGAGGAGATAATGTAGCGTCGGCTACGCCAATCACAGATTTCTGGGTCTATTAAATTATGTTATTATTATAATTTGCAATCTATTTTAAATTATTGTAGACTACATCCTTGTAATTTAAATATGTTGAATGCAAGCTAGCTAGAAGTTAAAAAATCGCTCTAAATCATGTTTGTTGTTGCGCGTAGATGCCCCAAGTGTGTTCAATTAGATCATCACGTAGTTGTTGATGTTTCTGTGCGTCATGCATTTTTGCATCTTCAGCCAAGTATGCATAGAAAGCTTCCTCTACATCCCTATGAATTTCAGGAATTGGTTCACTGTTGTCATATT
Organism: Hydrangea macrophylla; assembly: GCA_033977485.1. Classification (NCBI taxonomy): domain Eukaryota; kingdom Viridiplantae; phylum Streptophyta; class Magnoliopsida; order Cornales; family Hydrangeaceae; genus Hydrangea; species Hydrangea macrophylla. The sequence continues at coordinate 118,451,419 of CM066985.1, read as the reverse complement.
CAGCACGCCAGTTACAATCACGACGTTCATCTTCTATTATCATGTTATGCATTATTATGCACGCTTTCATAATCACTGCCAAAGCATTTTTGTTCCATAATTTTGCGGGATCTCGTATAAAAGCAAACCGAGCCTGAAGAATACCAAATACACGTTCCACGTCTTTTTGTGCACTTTCTTGAGCCTGAATAAACACTCTTTCTTTCTGTGTTGTTGGGTGTTTGAAGCTCTTAACAATAGTTGCGTAAGGTGGGTAAATACTGTCTGCAAAATAGTACCCCATGTCGTATTCGCCGTTAATAGTATAGTGGATCGGAGGAGTCCGACCACGCAGTCGATCCTGGAACACAGAAGATCGATGTAGCACATTTATGTCATTACTTGACCCCAGCATTCCAAAAAAAGATCGCCATATCCAAGTGTCATACGATGCCACCAGTATACTGATCATGCCATGCGGTTGGACAATTCTTCCATTTCCAATGCATGCAATCAATGCTCCCAATCATCCCTGGAAAACTATGTCTATTATTCTCCTCAACCATACGTATTATATCAGTAGCTGTGGGAGATCTTTCATACTCGGGTCCAAAAATAGAAACAACTGCAACAAAGATTTTTTTAACTATTTGCAATATAGTTGTCTTACCTATACATAGGTACTCATCCCATATATCTGCGGAAGCACCATACACCAAGCATCATAATGCAGTAGCAACCTTCTGGTGCGAGCTGAGTCCAACTGTATGTGCTATATCAGCCTTTTGAATGAAATAATCATCGTATTGCATGATAGTATCAAGAATTCTATTGAATAGAAGACGACGTATACAGAATCGACAGCGAAAAATGTAATCTATGTATGTCGACACCTCCGCAAAGTAATCATTCCATAAGCGCATATGGCCTTCAGCTCTTCTTCGGAATACCATTCTTCTAGTTTGAATGCCGGCACCATCACGAACAATGTTGGAAAGAGCAAGCCATTTTTGTATTTCCATAAAAATTATGGCTTCTTCATCTTCATCAGTACAGAATGTAGCCTGATAGTTGGCTAAAATTATATCCTCCATAGATCTATCCATATTCAGTTAATTAAAAAATATGAATTTATATAATGAGGTTGGATTGGTGAACCGAATTTATAGATTGGTGTACTAACTCTATAAGTGATTGGAGTTGGCAATTTATATACAAAAGGGAATCATATAGACGTTGGGGAATAAAATAGCCGTTGGGGAATAAAATAGATGTTGGGGAATCATATAGCCATTGGGGAATAAAATAGCCGTTGAAAAATAAAATAACCGTTGGGGAATCATATAGCCGTTGAAATTTCATATAGCCGTTGGATTCTAAAATAGCCGTTGAAATGTCCTTTATTAAGTGTTCGTATTTGTATATAAATACATGGGTATTTTATATACAAAGAAGACCAAACCATATATTAGAACATACATGAAATCTCTAGAAACTATCATTGAAGAAAGATGGAGCAAAATCATTGCCACATATGACGTTGGAAAAGTGCGTTTCTCTCCACATATATATCATTCAAGAGGAGTTTGGGAGTTTCAACTTCGTCGGTGGATAGGTAATAATAAAAAAATGTTCGCAGCAACATGGCAAATCAGTGGATGTAACAACTTCATCTGAGTTTTGGAGGAATGTCCCAAATGAGTTGTTTGCAGCGATATTGAATGATCCATCATTTGATCCACTAAAAGATTATCTTCCTTCATTGCATAGGGCAAAGTCCGGGAAACTAGAAAATAATGGAGAGAGTAGTATTGTTAAGATACATATGATGACGATCGCCGATGATTCAAATTTCGAAGAAAATTAGTGAATTATTAAATTAGTCTTATGTATTATGCTGTATGTGAAGGTTATCAAAGATATTCATGTAGAACTTTTTTACGAAATGGAAATTGTTACATCTCATAAACTAAAACCACATTTAATAACTACCCACGATAAGACCATAAAGTGTTAAATTCCTCCTCTGTCATGTTCTAAGATGGATGATGTTGTGAAGAATCTCCAAGATTAGGAATGGAAAAAGAAGGGCGATAATAGTCATTAGTTGAAGTAAATGTATTATTTTGGAGCCTTTGAATTTCAGCGTCTTTCTCTGCAATAATTTTCTCACGCATTCAGGTCTCACGCATCAGTGTATCGCACAATGCGCGAGCGTAATCTTTAGCATCAATATACAAGTCCCTCCACTGATCTTGGCTTTGTGTACTAGCTGGTGGGCACGACAAGGATCGAGGTTGGGAAACATCAACAGTAATAATTGCACCATCAGGTGCTGTGACGTCTGCTGTCCAAGTAAAATGATGTATGGACTGTGAGGATTGAGATGATGAAGCAGTTGAAGTCTGTGTATAATAAGCATATGGGTTGTAATCTGGTGTAGGTGGTTGTGGCAATCGAATATGGGGGGAGGGGGGCAAACTGCTGCAAAACCTATACCATTTGTGTTCACATAGCGAGTGAGTGGAGCGACTACTGCACCTCGTGAGACTTTGCTGAAATATTCATCAAACTCATACTGAGTCACAACAGTTACGAAATTAGACACTGAAGACCACCCATTCACTCGAAATATGTCATAATCTTCTTTACATTTTCGGGTCATTGGAAATGGGGTGTTTTGTGGAATAACAATAGTACTCGTCAACAGTCTGTAACATCGATCTCCCAAATACCCAGTGCCTCCTAGTAGCGGGTCTCACAATAATCTTCTTTGTATAGACATTCTATATGCATTCTGTAAAGATTCTAGTACACTCCACTGTGAATTGTTGTACGGTGTCCAATAAATTGCCTCTGCAGATCTCATTTCAAGTTCTTGTTGGTGCAATCCAAAATTAAATCTTACACTGCACCTGGACTTTTTTTATCACTCTGAACAAGACCATCTTCTTAACCTCGACCAATAATCGGTCACAGCTTGTCGTAGAGCAAGTGTAGATGTGTGTGTACTAGTAGAAGAAATACTGCATATATTAAAAACTTTAATGGCAGTCTAAACACAATTTGACAATTATAAATTGTATGGAAAAATTGAATGATAACTTTATACCTCAATCAATTGCCAAAAGCAATCAGTCCACACTTTTTATATCACGTCTAGAACATATGTCAAGCGCATAGTATATACGGGCCAATATGGTAGACCCCCAATCATATTCGGCAACCTTACTCACATCATCTACATAGGATATCCATCCAACAGGAATCGTAGAATTCCCATTTGGGAAAAACACAGCACTGATAGTGTAGATAAGGAATGCTCTACCAATGACAATAGGATCAAGCATTCCATCAGCCTTAAGATATGCAATAGCAACATCAAGATAGTCTCTAACATCGGACAAATTTAGCACACGTGAATTGTACTTATCAAACGATGCTGCAGGAAAATAACGGTCAATAGTGGACGACGCATCCGCGTATGGTGCATCGTTATATGGAGGCAATGGAACACCCTCGCCAATAGTAATGCCTGCAAACATACTAATTTTTTTTATACCGGCCAATGTAATTAAATGCTTTTAGAAAATCATCACAAATAATATAGAAATTCGTGGGATGTACGTACCTGTCATAAAAGTGAAATCATACGGAGTTATGCCTAGCTCAACTAATGGCAAATGAAACGTGTGAGTCGTGTCCCACCACCGCTCGACAATTGATTCCACTAAACGTTGATCAGAATTTGGCATATCCAACGCAAGTAGGGGAGACCATCTAGCAAGGTCAATAACAGCTTTGATTTCTGGGAAGACTAAAAGACGGATGTAGAACGAATGCACACTCTTCAATTGCCGCGCATTTTGAACCTATGACCTTGTTTGTTGATCGTAATTTTTCCGTCGGAAGCGTGCGGGTTGTCGTCGACAACACGTGCGACGTCTTCAATCGACTGTTGTTCTTGTTATTCACGTTGCGCAGTGTTTATTGAATGATGTTTGGTATGCTTTTTTCCAAAAAAAAAAAAAAAAGAAGCGATGCATCATGCACACTTTCAATATATACAAATAAGTCAAATAGAACCTTTATTATTAGTAAATAAAAATAAACAAAGGATTTTTTTTCTTTTTTTTTTATTTATATAATCAAAATAATATAATTAGTTTGAAAACAAATAAGAGTATGAAGAGATTGAATGTTTGTACTAATAAATAATAATAAAGACAGATAAATTGAATGCTTGAATTTAAGAAAAATAAATTAAGACAGATCCGTTGAACACACATAGATTGAATGCTTGAATGCTTGAATGTAAAAGACTTGAACAACACATAGATTTAATGTAGAAAAAAAAATTAAGATAGATACATATTTGACCACTCTCCCATATCATCTATATATACAATTATAGAAGGATAGCCGTTGGGTAGAGATCTGTTGGGTAGAGATCCGTTGGAAAAAAGAACCGTTGGGGACAAACGGCACATGTGAAGCCGTGTGATATCACGCAGCACACATTGTGCCGCCTACTTGATATCACACACGGCCTTCTCCTTGCTGTTTGAACAAATACTTATTGCGAGTGTATTTCATCTGTACACTAAATTTACCAAACATCAGCCTTAAGTTTGCTATACCCACTGTGGATGCTCTAAGTTGTTCACTTTTGCAATTGAAAAAAAAAAAAAAAAAAAGAAATGAGTCGCTTAAACAAAACTTTGCAGATAAAAAAATAACAAAACATTGTTGATCTGAAATTTTAAAATTCATAAAACCCTAGCTTCTCCAAAAAATTATGGACTGCTCACAACTGTTTTTTCTTTTAGCCTCATCTTTATCTCAAGGTCCCTTAGAGCATCTTCAATGGTACATGCTATTTTCTTCCTGCCAAATCTATATTTTGGCATTGTTATAGTGCTAAAATGCTATATTTTAGCATATGTGATATAATGGTACATGTTAAATAAAATGTTATTCCTTTACTTATATTGGAAGAAGTTAAGATATTACCTTGTTGGCGTGCTAAATTATAGCATGACCCTTCAAAAACACATCTCGAATGGTATGCTAAATATCATGACAAATTATAGCAATGCCAAAGGTCATGCCAAATTTGGCACAAGATATAGCATTGCTATAATTTGGCATGAACTTTGGCATGCAATTAGAGAGAGATTTTTCAAGGTCATGCTATAATTTGACAATAACATGAAGTATAACATGCCCATTGGAGATGGTCTTAAGCCTGGTATAGAATTATCTCACAGAGTTTGAGATAAAAATGAGTTTGAGACTTTTTTTTTTAATCCTTTAGACAATCCTTGGAGTAATATAAACCATGTACTTAGCAGGACTATGTGACCAAAACAACCCCAAGGTTCATTTATTTTTGAGCTTAAAAAATTATTATTTTTTGGCCGAAGGAGTTTCAAATTTTTGAGAGAGTTAATTATTAGTAGTAATTGGGATTTATGGACATTTTGGATTTTATTTATTTATTTATTATTATTAATTCTTTTTGTTGCTAAACTAATGGACATTTGGATATTTTGTGACATACTCAAAGGGAGAATTATTAGAAAATTCTAAAAGTAACTCTCATAAGTTTCAAATTTCAATTTGTTTGACAATTTGTTAAAAAGGACAAAAGAAATCTAAATCAGTACTCGTACAGTATAAATGCGCGCACCATAGAAAATCTCGTGCATGAATTCAGCCCCCACGCGCCCCCACTCGCCCATCTTCTCCCAAAGGCTGCTCGCACCGTGCGAGCAGTGTACTGTAGTATTTCTAATTTCAAAAAATGTTTTAAACTTTAAACATCCATAACTTTTGACCTATAACTCCATTTTTTGCAAATTTTATACCGTTGGAATCGTGTCGACGAGAGCTACAAAACTAGTACCATTGTTGATATGTTTTGAGAAAAAAAAATTTCAAATTTTTATATACATGAATAATAAGTGAAATTTCACTTGATATACATAAAATATTAAGTGAAATTTCACTCAATTCTAGAGCTTTTAAAAAAATCTCCCAAAAAAAATCCTAAGTTCAATTTTTACAAAGCTCATAAACTAGTTACCAAATGAATTAACATGAAATTGTGCTTTAAAAAAGAAGAAGCACCAAAATGGGGGCCAAACTAAGCCTTAATGTTCATGAGTTAAGTGAAATTTCACTAAATATTCATGCTGACATGGTGATTTTTTTTTTTTTTTAAACAATACATATTTTGTTAAAATAAGCAAATTTCATAATCAATTATAAAACTCAAATTTTCAACCAAAACAAATGCAGGAATTCTTGTTAAAATTCTTCTTTTTTTTAACTTTATTGTTGATATGTTTTGAGAAAAAAGATTTTCATGTTTTTATATACATAAATAATAGGTGAAATTTCAATTAATATACATAAAATATTAAGTGAAATTTCACTCAATTCTAGAGCTTTTAAAAGCTAGAGCTTTTAAAAGCTCTCTCCAAAAAAGCTCTGAGTTCTATTTTTGCAAAGCTCATAAACTAGTTACCAAATGAATTAACATGAAATTGTGCTTTAAAAAAGGAGAAGCACCAAAATGGGGTCAAACTAAGCCTTAATGAGGTAGCAATGGCTTTATTGCTATTCGTCTTTTTTTAATTTTTTTTTCTCAAAACATATAAATTTGGCATACATAAATATTAAGTGAAAATTCAATGAACCCGTACATGCTTTCTTTCTGAAAAACTTGAAGTTAAACTTAACATTCGTATACTCGTTTAGTAAGATTTCACTTAGTAGGTTAAGTGAAAATTCACTAACTATCCCAAAGGTCGCTAGAAGTAACTCTCTAGAGTTTAAGGTCTAATTTGATACTTACTTTGTTAAAAAGTCCCTCAAGTGTCAATTTAAATAAAATTTCACTTAATATTCATGTACAAGTTCAGTGAAATTTCACTTAATATTCATATATGTCAAGTGAAATTTTACTTTTTTTTTTCTTTCTTCTTTCTCTTTCATATTAAACAATGCATATTTCGTTTAAAAAAAAATCAAATTTCACAAATCAATTATAAAACATAGTTTTTCAGTCCAAATAAATACAAAATTCTTGTAAAAATTCACTAAAACTCTCTTTAAGAATAAAGTGAACATTCGGTTTTTTTTCCTCACATCATATCAACTTGGCATACGTAAATATTACGTGAAAATTCAATAACCCATACACAAATATTATGTGAAAATTTTATTAGGTTCGTCTGGATCATAACATGTAAAAGTAAGAATTTTTTTCTTTTGCTCAAAAGGTATCAACAATGGTACTAGTTTTGTAGCTCTCGTCGACACGGTTCCAACGGTATAAAATTTGTAAAAAAACAGAGTTGTAAGATAAAAAATTATGGAGGTTTAAAGTTTACAAATACATTTTAGAAATAGATATTATATGGTACAGCCACTCACACGGTGTGAGTGGCTAAAACCAACAAAAGCGCGCGTGAGGGGGTTGGGGGTTCATGTGAGATTTTCTATGGTGCGTGTATTTATACCGTGTGAGCACTGACTTATATTCCTTTTGTCCTTTTTAAAAAATTATCAAAACAATTCGAATTTAAAACTTATGAGGATTACTTATTAGAAATTTGGTATTAAATACCCAATTAGGAGAATTACTTGGTTTAAAGACATAAAGGAAATTTTTTTGGTAATAAGGACATTATTCAATAAGTTAATTTGGAATAGGTCATTTGACCATTTGACCACATATTTTTGAGACATGTTTACTCTTATTTGTATTTTTCATTTTCATTTCTCTTTCTTCATCTCTCTCTCTCTCTCTCTCTCTCTCTTCTCTCTCTCTCTCTCTCAGCAACATCACCAACCACCACCAACCAAGACCACTGCCATCGCCGGGGACCTTCGTCGTCGGCACCACCACCAACCAAGACCACTGCCATCGCGAGCCAAACACCGCCATCTCGCGAGCCAACCACCACCATCTCGCGAGCCAACCACCACCATCTCCGAGCCAGCGGCACCATCGGTCACCACCACCAAAGCGAGCATTTTCACGAGCAGATCCGGCCACCAGTGCACTGATCCACCATCATCTTCTTTTTTTTTTTTTAACACATTTTTTTGTGAAATTTATCAAAAAAAATTAGTAGCTTTCTCAACATTTTTTCCCAGAAGTTTGATATAAACAGTAATAGTTGTTTGATAGATCTCGTTGAGTAGGCTGTAAATATATAGATTTTATGCAAAAAAAAAACAAGTTACAGATTGATATGAATGCTCAAATTTGTAAAAAGTTTTTTCAATGTTTGACAGAACACTTTTTTGTGAAATTTCACAATCTTTCTGAAATTTCACAACTTTTTTTTCTTTTGAAATTTTCACAACTTTTTCGGTGCTGGTATGAGAAATTAAATTTCAAAAACTTGTTTTGTGATCATTTGATATTGATGTGGTAGTTTGGTTGTGAAGAGATCGTCAGGTGAGGTCGTGGTGGTGATTAGCAAAGGTTTGGTGTGGCTGTGGTGGTTTCATGAAATTTCACGAACTCTGTGAAATTTCACAACTTTTTGTTGATAAATTTCACAACTTTTTTTTTTTAATTATAATTTCACAAGTTTTTTCGGTGGTATAAGAAATGAACTTTCAGAAAGTTATTTTCTAATCATTGTATGTTGATTTGGAGTTTTGGTTGTGAATGAGGTCAATCAGGTGAGGTGGTGGTGGTTGGTGGAGGCTTAAGGTCGTGATGGTGGTTGTTGAAAGTAAGGTGAGATGGTGGTGGTTGGTGGAGGCTTTAAGGTCATGATGGTGGTCGTCGGACCTCAGGCGAGGTCGCCGGAGCTCAGGCGAGGTGATGGTAGTGGTCGTCGGAGATGCAGGGGTGAAACTTTCTTGGTGTAGACCAATATTAGGGTAGATTTGTCAAAATACCAAGGAGTGTACTTTCTCCCAAATATTTTTATTAGTTATACCTAAACCAATATACTTTCCTTAATTTGGATTAATTGCTAATTGTCCATTACTTATAGGAATTTTCCGACAATTATCTACATACTCCAATACCCCAATTCCAAGTAAGCGGCGGTTGTTTAAAACGACCGTCTACTGACGTGGAGTGAACTTAACCTTGTTTTATCATCTTCCACATTCGCAGGGCTCCCCTCTCCTTATACTCTTCCGTTTCTACAGAAAGCTAGAGAGAGAGAGAGAGAGAAGAGACATGTCGATGCTTCTGCACAGCCCTCGTCTCAGCTCCATCCACCGCCGTAGCTTCTCTGCAATACTACTCTCCAAATCATCTCTCTCCTCTGTTCACCTCACTCCCTCTCTCTCTCCTCTCCACTCCAAATGCCTATGCTCTCTCTACAACCCTCCGCCTCTCCTTCAATCAATACCCAATTCTGGTCATCGCAGCAGAGACCACCTATCAATTCGAGCTTTCGATGCTGCTTCATCTGAGACCAAGAACGAGTCCGAACCTTCTGAGAAAAACGAAGAACCTAATAAATCTTCTGAGGGTGATAATGGAAGTCTAAGAGGTTCTGTTGATAATTATCCGAGTGGTGAGCTCGAGTTCGAGGAGTTTGGGGCTTGGAAGAGCTTCGTAGTTAAGCTCCGAATGCTTATTGCATTTCCTTGGGAGCGTGTTCGCAAGGGCAGTGTTCTCAACATGACATTGCGCGGCCAGGTTAATTTCCCTATTTTAACAAAAAAAAATTTCTTTCTTTCATTGTTTTTTTTTTATTTATTATTATTATTATTATTATATATATATATATATATTTTTTTTTTTATTATCCTAAAAAAGTGTGACAGTGTATACTGCAATGGAACACTATCAATCTGTGTAATGTGCGTAGCGCATTTGGGTGAATTTCGTCAAATTTTCGGACACAATGGGACATTTGGACCATATTCTTTCTATTGTAAAACTACATGGAACAAATAGATACAATTGAAACTACGGAGACTAAAATAAGACATAGATCAAACTTCAATGGTTTATTTTGTATTAAAGCCTAAAAAAAATTGAATAACCACTATTCAACCCCAAATTAACAATGTCTTGGTCCAACTATTTTGTGTTCCAGTATGTATACAGTATAGTTCTATGCTGGCTTTATGTCAGAAATTGTAATCTTTTATGTGGCGATAAGTATGCTACAACAATGATGCATCAGACCTTTTCACATTATTTGCGAAGTTCCATCTATTTCCCATGTTGTGTTGTACCTTTGCAACCGGGATCTGCTGGAACTTAGTCAATGCTTTTGAGACTACAATGATTTCGACATACCTTTATCTCCATGTAGCTGGTATCCAACCCCTTCTTTCAGTTCTTTGTGCTCTTTGATGAGCTTTTGCTTTTAAAAAAAAAAAAAAAAACAAACAGAAAAAAGAAATTATTGAATACCTTAACCTTGATCGTGCTACATTATGTTGTGTCCATTAGTTTAACACTAAGGAAATTTAGTTCTTTTTTTTTTTTTGTTCTAGACCTCCCTTTTCCAGAACCACATTGGACTCCGACTAATCTGGATCGAGCCGGGTAGGACCCATTAGTTTAACACTAAGGAAATTTAGTTCTTTAAGAGTTATATATATGTATATATGTGTGTGTGTTTGTGTATAACACATGTAGCTAAGACTAAGATTTTAGTTGCAGCTAAACAGAATGATTTTTTTTTTTTTTATAAATCGGGGTGTCTGTCCAGCTTGCACCTCGACTAATCCCCCGAAACCTTGGAGTCGCCGGGTGAATTCCCCAGTGGCCACGCTCCCCATGACTCGAACATTAAACCTTTTGGGTAGTGCACTCAAAGAAGCTTACCACTCGGCCACAAGGGATGTGGTTGCTAAACATAATGATACAGTTTCAGCAATGCTGTCTCCCTATTTTTTGGGAAATAAGCTATAGACTTGCCTTCAATCTGTGTCGAAGTGGCTATCGTATGGTACTAGTTATGAATTATCATAATTTATGACACTTGAAGCTAGAAATGGCTCTCAACCCAGGGTCACATACCGATCTTTGGCTATTAACCTCTAATCATGCTTACAAGGGTGGTATTCTATGAAAAACGGAAACTCCAAATACGTCATCGCACCCGCACTTAGTGCTCACCCAATGCGGTGCGGATGCGGCGGATGCAGCAGTGGGTGCGAGAGGAACTCGTTTGGGGTGCGGCGGGGGTGTTATTTTTTATTTTTCCAAACTTTTAAATTTTTTAAAAGATTTATTATTATTATTATTATTATTTTAAAATGGGTGGCTTTGTGACGTTACTTACTTGCCTATGTAGCCTTTTTTGTTTATGATGGTTTTTTTTTGCTTGTTAACTATTCTTTGTGGCTTAATTGGAAAAAAAAAAAAAAAGTGAGAACTAGAGGATGAAGTGATAGAATAATTCATATATAGTAATATATAAAATATATTTTTAATATTTTGTAACACTACCCCGCCCCACACGCACCCTTACTTTTGGAAAAATTGCCGAACTCTCTGCACCCGCGTCCCGGCACCCGCACCGGTGCTTCCTAGGTGGTATACAAGAGACAGAATTATATAGTCAAGCTGTGAGTTTGTTGATCAGACTTTCCTTGCTCTTGGTGCATGGTCTATATATATAATACATATCCATGCGTATAAAGACACAAATCTTATTTTCTTTACCTGGATCTGCCCTCGCAAGTCTCTCTGCATTTGGGAGCAGAGAATGCAGCAAAATCGAGCAATGGATGGACAGAGACTACACCAAGGAACAAGGGAATCTGCCCTCACAAGTCTCTCTGCATTTGGGAGGAGCATCCAACAAAATCGAGCAATGGATGGACTGAGACTACACCAAGGAACAAGGGAAGCTTGACTGAGCAATGTAATCTGCTCAATCGAAGACTATATTTAGGAAATTGTTTTGTTTGTTGAGTAGATCTAAATTTATTATCATGTTATGTCGGTTATGGGATCATCATTGGGTAACAATTGTTTCGGACCATATAATCTTTTTCTAATCAATTCATGTTTGGCCCATTTACTTGATCTCTTGATTTAGTTTTCAATGGTGCCTATTATGTTTTAACTTTTGATCGTTTGTTGCTGCATCTTGTAATCTTAAACGCTGCAATCTATCAAATGTCATGCTTTGCCAATTTATGTTGTGGTTTTGTACTAATATAATTTAATGATTTGATTGGGTTCTGAGCAACTAAGCCTGAAACATAGCCAGAGGTCAAGTTACAGACCTCTTTATTAACGCGTGTAAGTTGGTTTAAAATAACCTATGTAATGGTTTCCCACTCTTGTTAGTACATTGATCATACCATAACTTGATGAGTCCCTAGGACTCAATTATGCTTTGGCTAAGCTCTTAAAATGAATAAAATTATCCTTTTGATTCTTATGATGATATCTTTTTCTCTTTTCTGTTTTCTTTCAACTTATTTCTTTTACGTACTGATGTTTTTGTTGGATGATGAGTTGAGAAATCTTCACTCTTGTTATCTTCAGATATCTGAACAGCTAAAGAGCCGTTTCTCTTCAGGACTATCTCTGCCTCAAATTTGTGAGAACTTCGTAAAAGCAGCTTATGATCCTCGTATCTCTGGCATCTATCTCCACATTGATCCCTTGAACTGCGGGTGGGGTAAAGTTGACGAAATTCGAAGGCACATATTGGAATTTAAGAAATCAGGTGCCATTATGTTCATTGTTCTATTCATTTTACGTGAAAAGTTTAAAATAGGTATCATTTGGTTGAATCAGAAGTATCCATACATATTGGTTGTGTTACTCAGATAGATTGAAATATTAGATAAACTTGAGTTGAACATGTGGCTCTTCTTTCGGCTTTTGCATCACTTAGGTAAATTCAATGGCTTTGTTGAGTTTAGTTGACTAATAGCTCCAACTCTCAACAACCACCTAGCCCACACATACTGCATTTGTGGTTCTATAGTCATACCAATTGCATGCAAATGCAATAGTGGAACTTTTTAAACGTGCGTGGGTGTGAACATATCACTTGTTGTTAGTTACTTATTGAATGCTATTCTTAATTGATGAACATCTCAGTTGCTTAACTCCCAGCTTTTCTTTTGTGATTTGTGGAATTCGTATAACAAAGTTCCTCTTATGGCGATTATTTGTAGGAAAATTCATTGTCGGCTATGCCCCTTCATGTAACGAGAAAGAGTATTATCTTGGCTGTGTTTGCGATGAGCTATATTTCCCTCCAAGTGCTTATTTTTCGTTATCTGGGTTGACAGTTCAAGCGACATTCCTTGGTGGTGAGTTGATCTTACTTGTTCTGATGTGGGTTTCATGTGCACTGGTTAGATATTGATATCTGGGGTTGAAAAGATTCTGTTTTGAAAATCTTGAGTTAAGTTTGCCATATCGTATTTTTGAGAAGTTAAGTTGGTTACTTACTATTGGAATATAGGAATTATTGTGGATTTGATTGCAACAAAAATGTTTTTCTACTTGGTATCAGAGCCATCCTAAGTAGGGTTTTCTAAACAGTCTCCGCCACCACCGGCGGGTGGCAGCTGCCCACCGGAATCTCCGTTTTGCATATTCTTGAAATCCTTGTTTCAAAGGTCATTGACCTAATTCATCATTATATATATATATTTTCAATGTTTTTATCAACCCAAATCTGTGGGTGAGAAACCAACAATCAATGGGTCAGCTACACGTGTTGCTGTCCAGATTTGGTTGGTTCCCAAAGGTTTGTTTGGAGCCTTCTGGTTTGTTCTAAAGGGCTGTGTTCCGGAGGCCAACAATGGTATATTTTGTTCTCAATCTCCGTCTTCGACAGCCTAAACCTGTCAGATCCAGTCACTAGCAGTCTTCGATGACCAACCCAACTTCTGACGAACCTCGAGACCTCCGGTCACCTCACCGGACCTTTACCCATCCTCAGGCAACCTCGATTGAGCCTCATGACTCTCCGGTGACTCAGATCTGGTTGTTTTCTCTCTGTTTCTTCTTAGATATGGTGGTTTTCTTCTCCGTTCGTGCGTCAGAAACCCTTAAGGGCTGTTTGGTGTGTTGGCAGAATCATTTAAACTGCTGTTTGTTTCGTTTGGCAGCCATGGTTGTTTTTGGTTGACTTCTTTGGAGATCTAGATTGGTTTGGTGACTTAAGGTCTTGTAACTCTTGTTTGGCCTTCTTTTGGTTCGGTAGTATTGGTTGTGCTCTTTTAAGGGCCTGTTTGGTTCGTATTTTGTGGGTTTCCAGATCCGTCCCCGTACTTCTAATATTTCCTATATTCCAACACTTGCTTTAAACCATACAAAAAGGGGGTATAGAGCTAACTAATAAGCCTGTTTAACTTGTTCCATTTAAAATAGATTGTAGGCAAACTTGCTTTGGAAGTTGTTATGTACATGAATATATTGCTTTTCTAAATCTCTGTTTATGTTTCATAGTGATAAATATTTCGTCTTTCCTGATTTTGAAAATTCACCTAGTCTTTGTTTATGATGGGTCTATGGCTCATGGTTCCTTTTTAACTGCAGCGGAGTGGCATGAAAAATTGTTTTGCAGGTGTTTTTGAGAAAGTTGGAATTGAACCACAAGTGCAAAGAATTGGGAAATATAAAAGTGTGGGGGATCAACTTATGCGCAAAAGTATGTCCGAGGAAAATCGTGAGATGCTGACCACGTTGCTGGATAACATTTATGGGAATTGGCTGGATAAAATCTCTCTAATGACAGGTGCTTTGCGAGGTTGTGGTTTAGCATGATCTTCAAGTATAGAACTTAATTAACTAGTTCCTTAATTTCTAATACAGGAAAGACAAGAGAACATGTTGAAAGCTTCATCAACGAAGGAGTATACCAAGTAGAAAAGCTGAAAGAAGATGGCTGGATAACAAATATACAGTATGATGATGAGGTACAGAACCAAACAGGTTCCAAGGTTTTACAAAATTGTAAGCGTGTTTTATTGCTGGCAGAGTTTTCATTGCATTTTTTTTATAAAAAAATCTGCAATATAGCCTTTCTTCTTGATTGATATGATGATTTGGGGATAGTTTGTTAGTGATGAAAAGCCTGTGTAGGTTTTATCGATGCTGAAAGAGAGACTTGGCGTTCAGAAGGATAAAAAGCTTCCCATAGTTGATTACAGGTACTCACACGTTATCTTATTTTAGTTTGAGAGAAAAGTTATCCTGCACACTTTTCTTGAATTTTATGGTCTTGCTAGAGCGTGATGCTCGGGTATATTATTCCTGTTACTTCAGCACTTTGCATCACTTGTGCATTCACTATAAAGATCATTCAATTATTCTCTTGACATCCAGTTTTTCATTCTCCCCACGTCAATTGGTTTCTTTATGGTTTCTCAGTGCCTAAACATGGTCCTGAGTCTCCTGACATCAAATGAGTTTCTGAGTGCAAAGTGCATTCAATGGTTTGACACATCACAAACACAACCTCAAATATTCGCAATCCCAACTTTTCCTTGAATAGAATGCGTATCTAGATATTTTTGGGTTAATTCTATCTTTGTTCTGATATTGAATAATTGTACCTCTCTTAGAAATTAGAATGGAATGCCAATCTTGAGTTTATGGTTTCTTTTGACCACAGGAAATATTCTAGAGTTAGGAAATGGACCGTTGGTTTATCAGGTGGTAAGGACCGAATAGCCGTAATGAGAACCTCTGGAAGCATTAGTCGTGTGCGCAGCCCATTAAGTGTGCCTAGTTCGGGTATTATTAGTGAGCAACTCATTGAAAAGATTCGTACTGTACGAGGTATGTTCTCTATCAAGTGCACTATTTTGGTGTACTGACAAGCAAAATATTGTTTTTACTATTTTTTAATCATGGAATTGCTTGCAATAGTTTTTTGAACTTTCTTATTAGATAATGATACATAAATTGAAATTGCATCAACTTTTCATCCTTTCTACGCATTACTGAATTTTCTGGGTATGCTTGTACAGTACCCTATATACATGCCCCTGAATTCATCTTCTCCCAAGTGTAAATATAGCAGTTTAAGTATTGATGACATTTATTAGAATTAGAATACGCGAGACTAAATAGGTGGCTATGTATAAAAAAGCATGTGGATATATAAATCTTTTACATGTTAATGTGCTTACCGCTTATATGAACTGTTAATGAAGGCAGTGGGTGCTAACAAAGTAGTTAAAAGGTCAATAATTCGTGTATTTGTAGTCAAACTGCCTAATTGTTATGATACTTTGCATATAGTTAAAGACCTGCAACTAACCCTGACTTGTTGCCAAGAGGCATCTTATAATTGAGCTTTGCACAATGAGCCTTCTATCCGGTTTTTCCCTGACTGCCTGCAAATCATATTCCATTTATCAAGAGATGGTTCTACCTCTGTTTTTAAAGGCGTGCCTAAGGCTCGGGCTCAGCCTTTGCGCTTCTCCTTGTCCTAGGCGAAGCCCCTTCAAACATGCCTCGCCTAGGTGCGCCTTTCTGTGCTTTTTTTTCAAAGCCCAAGGCACAAAGCCCGCACCTCAATAAAATTATGCATCATGAAAATAAGGCCCATTGCTTATTGAGATTCCATAAGAAACGGTTGGAGGATGTGTCACGCCCCGACATAGCATAAATAAAGAAAGCGTTTAATTTCCTTTATGGACCCGTAGGTCGCGACAGTTTGAAGGATCGATTCCATCCCTAACGTCGAACATCAATTAAACCATATAAATCAGAGCAGAGCAATCAAGGCTTACAAATATTTTTCTAACTTAATAGTTATTACAGCACAGGGTCTCTAAAGGTACAAACCGCCTTAAATAAAAAATAATATCTATTGTCTATTACAGTTATCCTTATTACAAAAAGTTCATAATTTAAAACATGTAATGATAAGTTTTCCTTCCCAAAGCCTTTCTCAATTTGCGTAATCGTACGGCCCAGCATAGTCATAACCTGAAAAGCTTGAACACGAATGTCCACGGCGCATCAACGCCGTCAGCTTATTGAAGCTGATGAGTATTAAAAACATAACTTTGAATGTAAGACATACTCATTTACTATTTTCTGCTTCACAGTTCCATTAATCAATCATGTGAAATTATATGAAAATTAATTTCATAAAACATGTGACCATGCATGTGACAATAAATGATTGGGACACAAGGCTTAGTTTGGTTTGGTTTGGTTTATGTGACCATGCATGAGACCGACACAACCATTCTCATCTTACGAACCCTTTTCTCTCGACAGACAACACCCAACTCTCTCACACCAGTATATTTGAAACGCCAAGACAGCCACACTTTAGTACAAGGGTACCATGGAATGTCCAGTTTGCCTCACACTTTAGCACGGGGTGCCAGGGAATGTCCA
The DNA here is from genome assembly GCA_033977485.1 of Hydrangea macrophylla. NCBI lineage: Eukaryota > Viridiplantae > Streptophyta > Magnoliopsida > Cornales > Hydrangeaceae > Hydrangea > Hydrangea macrophylla. Next base: position 118,434,096 of record CM066985.1, on the reverse strand, counting down.
ATGCCTCACACTTTAGTACCTAATCCACCTCGCAAATACATCGCACAGTATCCAGACTCGAGTACAAGGGAGTGTCCGTAGGCCACACTTTAGCACTACCATGGGTGCCAGGGAATGTCCAAGTCGACGTCACACACTTTAACGCTACCATGGGCGTCAGGGAGTGTCCAGTTTTGCCCCCTTCGCATTTCAAAGACACTCTAGCCGCAATCTCAACCACAACACACTTTGGTACTCACTTACCAGGGAGTGTCCACACACAAACTCAACCACGTACTCTTTTTCCACACTGACCACTACTCTCCATGAATGTACGACTGACCCCACATGAATGACATGTAACTATAAACGGAACATATAAAGTACTGGGAACGTATATATGAGAAGAATTGAAACCATGATCTCTCTTTACTGTCCAAACATAACAAAACTCTACAAATCCCAATCTGATTTAACATATTTCCCAAACAGAGCTTATAAAACATCATCCAAACAATTCCTTAACATAAAACAAGCAAAAACCAGAAACTGTCCAAAGTCGCGCGCGCGGGCCGCTCGCGCGATATGCCCATTTTTCCTTTTTATTATAAAAACTTTTCTATCTGCCAGAAAACACGAAGCTCGCGCGCGCGATCACGCGCGCGAGTTTAGGCAGTGTCTTCGTCTTCTTCGTCAGAAATTCCCTGTTTCAGAATTTTAGGATCTTTTTGACCCATTTTCGAAATTGAAAGTATATAGGGCATGTAATATATGGATCATTCCATTTTTCTACAAGGATTACGAATATGTAATCAATTAAACACGAATCAAACCATAGCTCTCAAATTTTACGAAAAACTAAAAGTTGTCAAAACTTAATTCCTAATATACTTTTTCATATGAATGAATTAAGCTTCAATACTTTAACCATAGTCTATCTATACTGTAATCTTTCATTATTATCTATAAAAACGTATTTTGGTTAAGTTTGGAAAATCCATGTTCTTAAGCTCAAGCTTCCATGGACGAAATTAACCATGGCAACTTTACAAAAGGATAATACTACAACAAATAAGTATGGAATTTACATTCTTAGTGAGTTTAGAATACTCACTGAGATAAGAGAGTAGTGTTTGTTGAGAAAGAAAGTCAATAATAAGGATCTCCAATGAAGCTTGGCTATGGTGATCAAGCTTCTTCTCTCTCTAAAATTTGTAGCTTTCAAGCAATGTATCACTCTCCCTCTCAATTGTGATTTCTAGATAATGGGAGTGTGTATGTGAGTTATGAGTGTGTTTATAGAAAGCCAAAAGGGAATACTTGGGGACCAAGATCAACCTCAATTACTCAACAATTGAATTTGTTTATCAAATACTTAAAATACATAATATACACAGCCTATACATGAATTACAGATAATATACATACGTATACACATCCTCAGATTTTGAAGGGGCAACATAGACTAGTAGGGGTCAAACTTGGGGTTGTTTGGGAAAGGTGGCTTATGGCCTAAACTAAACACACACCAATATGGCACAACCAAACAGGACTCTATCAATGATTAGTTGCCTTAAATGGCAATAAAGCATATATCAAATCTTGCTTTACATCACTTCCAAAATTTGTGGTAGTTTAACACAGCGTGGACAGTTTTGAACATGAACTGGTATTTTCGTGGCGCGGTGATCACCACAAAAATACAGAAAATTCAATTTGACGTTAGAAATGATTTTCTGGTTTTATAAAAATATTGTTTGAGTTAAAAGGAATTATCTCCACCATTTTGAATTACAGTTTTGAGATTCAACACAGGTGTCAATAATTTTATAAAAATTGCAATTTGACTCCAAAAAGAATTTAAGACATGAAATAAAATCAATAATCAGTATTAACACGTGAGGGTTGAAATTAAAATAAAAGTGGACAATACCTATTGATTTTAAATATGACAATGCAAATATAGATTTATTGTGGATATGTCAAATTAAAATTAAATGAAAATGCAGGTTGTTACTGGATGTTATTTACTAATTTCTCCAAAAGCTTACCTGTTGTCAGATATAGAATGAGCCCAGCAATGCATATGAAGCTTCAACACCCCCGTCATGCACACGTCATCTCGCACGTGGAGAGGCAACAAATGAAATAACAAACCGTAATATGCAAACTATAAGGAGGAACGAGATTTGAACCCAAGATCTCCCTCAACAAGGCTCTGAGAGTCTGAGTAACCAGCTGCTCCAAAAGCTTACACTGTTAGAGAATGGACCCAACTATATATAACCTTCTGCAAAGGAGAAGCAGCTTTGTTAATAAATTCGGTTACCCCACATCATGCTTGTAGTAATTGATAAATCTGCTACTTGGCTCTTGAAAATATACCAAATAGAATTTAGTGGAAGGTTATAAGGGGCTATGCTAGAACTTGGAAGTAAGAGACCAATGGCTTATGCCCATTGACTTAGGAAGCATTTTCTGAATCTCCTCTTTTGGATTAAGCATCTGGCTGTTCTGATTCCAATCAATAATCAATGAAGGAATAAAAAATTGAACTTCTGGTTTTTACTTTTTATTTCACACTAGGCCTTTCATTTTTATTTTTTTTCCATTAATGCGGTGCTTCTTTTTCCAGAGTCAAAAAGATATAAGGCTGTTATCCTCCGAATAGATAGTCCTGGAGGTGATGCTCTTGCTTCGGATTTGTAAGTGCTACTGTATTATAGCTTTATGGTACAATATTCATTCATGAAAAAGTTCAAATTGAGTGCTTACTAGACATTTTGGAACAAATCATATATTGAATCTATTGATTTCTGCTTCTTTTTTCCTTTTTGATTGTCAAGGCTTAAATTAAAAAAACTTAACCTAATCCATCCCTTTTAGTTCTTTGGTTAAACTAGTTATTTTTTTGTTATCTTTTGCGTCATTGAGAGTGTGTATGATGCTCTGGAAGTTTGTCGTGCGTTAAATAGATACAAATGTTATACAGGTTATTATCAAGCATGTGGATGGGACGTGCTCCTTTTTATTTGGTGGTGTGTGTGGATGTATTTAGAAAGAAAAGAGGCTGTCTTTGTGACTTGTGTGAAGACCTCTCAGCTTAATTTGCGCAGCGATCATATTTATTGAAAAAATGTGGAACGAGCTGTTACAATCTCCAGGACGAAGGAGATTATTTTCTCGTAAATGATCAAACCACTGAATGGTCAAAAGGGGGCAAAACCAATGTACATGTGAAGTATTTACTGAACAAACAAAACAAGAATCAAGTAACCCACTGCAGCATCCAACTTTCCCTCCTATAATTTCCTCCCTAGATTGGATTAAAAAACACCCATCACTGGGGAAAAAAAGCTCTGCCATGACTGCATCCTTATTCGTCAATATATGAAAGAGATAAGGGAATTGCGACATTGATAGAAATATGGAAAACTTGGTTGTATGAATAATGATAGTTTAGAATGAACCTAAGAGAAAATGTCAAAGTAGAGAATGCTAAACAACTTGGAGTTTAAGTAATCCAAATAACATGATGGAGATTAAGTTCTAATATTGAGTAAAATCCTGCCATTGAGTAGTCTTGGTGTCTGTGTTCTACAGAATGTGGAGGGAAATTAGACTTCTGGCTGCTAAAAAACCTGTCATTGCATCGATGGTTGATGTGGCAGCTAGTGGAGGATACTATATGGCAATGGCCGCAGGGGTTATAGTTGCAGAGAATCTTACCTTAACAGGTTCAATTGGAGTAGTCACAGGTAAACTTAACTACTCTTACTTTCGGTTTTCTCTCAGCATTCGCCAGTATGAAGTTAGTTACAGTGAGAAATAGTAAGAAATATAAGGTTCCAACTATATACGATACTTACAAATCTTTTCATGTGTGATTTTAGTTTAAATTTGCTAATCATCGAACAATATATGTTTCTTTGATCATTTTCATGCCAAGAGATTTAAATATCTCGAACCAGAGTAAACCAAATCTTGAATATGTGACATGAATGAACGATCTGCAATGATTGCTGAAAGGGGAAGGTGAGAAACAAATTTTCTTTTATTCAGTGACGTGTTGCTCTGGTGGAACAAACCCAGCCCTATGTAAATAATATGACATGAGAGTGTTACTGATAATTGTTGGTTGGAATGGGAAATCCTTATATGATTCCATAATTTCAGAATTATGTATTCACTTTCCTGTATTAATAAACAAACTTTTCACGTGTTATATATTTTTTTGACTTTATTTAACTATGGCATTGTGTGTCTCACGAGCCACGACAGTATGATCTCCCACTTATGTTCTTCTAAATCCTCTTCCCACCCCCAAAATGAAATATCACAAAGAGAAGTGTTGGAGATAAGATTTCGTGGATAAGTTTTCAGTCAATATTCTATCCAAGGATTCTAGGAATTTGTTTGATTTTATTTCCTTTCTTTTGTCTTCTTTCCTTTTATTCTAATCTAGGATGTGTATATAATGGGTTGCATAGAAGTGAATATTATATCTGAGAATTCCTCAAAACTCTATTATTTTAGAATAATTAAATGCCAACAAAATTATGGATCCACGTCCACCTCTATGAATCAGGGTCTAAAATTACATATCTAGTTTTTCTTGGTTATAGGTCTTCATTGTTTCCACATATCTTGTAGGGAAATTTAATTTGGGGAATCTGTATCAAAAGATTGGCTTCAATAAGGAAATCTTATCCAGGGGAAGATTTGCTGAGCTTACTGTAGCTGAGCAGCGACCATTCAGGTAAGACGCCCTTTTTTGTTGCTAAAGATACAGTCCCTTGTATATTTTCGAACAAAAGAAAGGAAGTGCTAATTCGCTATATGTTTTTTTTTATAGTCAAATTGGTTTGTGACTTTTTAAAGCATTATATCTGATTTTCTCAAGGTCAACTCTTAAATATGGCTTTTGTCTGTTGATACCTGTAGCCTAGGTGGCTAGGTGCTTTTACTTGTTTTGATTATCATCTTTTATGATAACTTCTGAAAAAGAATTAAATTTAACTTGCAGACCAGATGAAGCCGAACTCTTTGCCAAGGCTGCTCAGAATGCTTATAGACAATTTCGTGACAAGGCAGCGTTTTCAAGATCAATGAGTGTAAGTCAGTCGAGTTAGATGTCCACCTTGAAGGTTCAGTACTATGTCATATGCTTTTTATTGAATTCTCAATCATTCTGTGGCAGGTGGAGAAGATGGAGGAGGTTGCACAAGGGAGAGTTTGGACAGGTAACGATGCAGCTTATCGAGGTTTGGTTGATGCTATTGGTGGTTTCTCTCGCGCTGTTGCTATAGCAAAACAGAAGGCTAATATTCCCCAGGACAGAAAGGTGGGTTTCTGATCAAGTCTTTCTTCTTGTAGTTTTCAATTACTTTTAAATAAATATGGATTTTTATTTGTGTTTGGAATAACTGAATTAAACCTCAAAGTTTCAAGTAGAAGTCATAATCTCTGTATCGGCAGATTCCTCACGACTTGTGGATGTTCTTCTTAGGATCTAGGGTACAAATTGCAATTTGATAGGATTCCATGCACATTGTTGTCAAATGATGAATCTGTTTACCGAAATTATGAATCATGAGTAAGATTCACTTTTTGTTGGCAATTTGATTAAAGTGCGGAAATCAAATCCCTTCCCAAGGATTGTGTGAGGTGCAAACAAGCAAAAGAAAACAGGGAAAACAATCAAACACACAAGAACACCAGATTTCTACGTGGTTCGGCCAAATATGCCTACGTCCACACCTTGTAGAGTTGTATTATGCTTTAGGGTTTCAAGAGGGCTCTCACAAGTGATATCTCTTATAACATTCACACACAGAAAATACAAAGGAAATTCGGAATATATAAGTCTATACAGTTTCCTAAACAAAACATGAAACAAAAACTAAATCTGCGTGCGTTCGCTCGAGCTGGTCACGCGTGCGGGCCTCGCTCGGGCGAGCTTCCGAGCAGTCGACTTTCCAGAGAGTTTTACTTCATCTTCGAACCCCAAAACCACTGTGTTCGCGCGGGCCAGCAGCTCCCCAGTTTTCAATTCCTTCGCCTTTGATTGGAAACACTTCCGATGGAATTAGGCTCCACAATTCCAACACTTTTTACGGGAAATATATACACTGCCACACATGCACGCTATATGTACATGTAAAATCACATGTACACTGTTTAAAATGAACAAAGTAACAATTTAAACAAGCTTCATACAATCTTAAGGCTCAAAATGTTGAAAGATTTTCAGTTAAAAACTTGGAACTTTAAAGTTGAAAATTTTAAATTGTGAATCATACTGAGTCATGCATCATATTGGGCTGTATGAAACTTGAATCGACTCCTATGACTCGATTGATAACCATATCCGTGCTGATATTAATCTCTAGGCAAAAGATTGACCTAATATTCCTGACTGGCGTTCCTTGAATATGTCTAGGTATCTATTATTGAGCTGTCAAGACCCTCCCCTACCCTCCCAGAAATCTTAAGCGGCATTGGGAATTCTGTAGTTGGAGTTGACCGGACACTAAAAGAGCTGCTACAAGACTTGACCTTTTCTGATGGAGTTCAAGCCCGAATGGATGGAATCATGTTTGAGAAATTGGAATCCGACTCTAATACCAACCCTTTTGCAACTTTGATAAAAGACTACCTCGGTTCTCTCTGATTTCGGATTGGCTACTCCAATACTCCTTGCCTCAAAAATGTAATTAATGTTTTTTCTTCTTTCTCGGAGATAAGATTTGTTGAGGGGTGCTTTGGTATCAATAGTGCACATGAGGATCAACTGATGTCCTTTCAGGAAGTGGAACAAAGTAAGAGGAGAACCATTTTCTTTTTTGTTTCAAAAACTACTGTAATTCTACTGTAATTACACAAATTGAATTTACACCCCTGTTTTGTCTCCCCCTTTTTGTTATAAGAAAGAGAGGTGCTATATTTAGATATTGGTATTAAAATGCTTTTGCAATTTGCATTCTTGCCAAGGACATTCAGTTTCACCATTTTTTAATGACTGCTACTCATACAGTTACTATAGATATGATCTGTTTTCCTTGTGTGTGGGTATGAAGGGTAGCCCTCATATCTATCATTTATGCAACTAAAACTCACCATTTGCCACTAGCCTTTGACAACACTAGTTTGTCTTTGGGTAGTCTCACAGAAATTTAATCCCGCAACCTTAGGAGTCCTGCCATGACATGGCCCATTCCATCTTGTTTACCACTGAGGTTGTATGAATACATGTTATCTCAAGACATGGGTACATTTCTTTAGGTGCTTTTGTTATTGTTTTAAACTATGATTGGTTCAAGTGTACAAGCGAGCACATAGGTGGACAAATAGAATTTTTGAACATGACAATTTTTTTATATTTATTTATTTATCTGTTATCAAGGATGGCTTGACCTCATAAGCAGAACAATAAGAAAATTTGAACCATCATCTCTTTTGCTCTTTTGCATTAATTGTCATACACAGAAAAAATATTCGTTAGAACGGTTGTTTTGCTACCATAGTATTACAAACCAGTAAGGTCACTACTCAAATACATGCCAATTTTAATTTTAGGGAAAATATGTCTCTACACAAGCACTATACTCCGTATACACGTGTTAATATATTTTGACTGTGCAGCCATTATTAATATCAGAGGATTGACTACAGGAAATAGGTGTCTGAATTAAATTTTTTTTCCCTCGCCAATCCATTTTTTTGAGGTTAATTAGAGCATCAAAACTTTTTCAAAAGTAGGAAAATAGCTAAGCTCCATGAAGCGTGGAGGAAGAAGACAACTTTCCTGGTCAATCCATTTTCTTGAGGTTAACTAGAGCATCAAAACTTTTTCAAAAGTAGGAAAATAACTAAGCTCCATGAAGCCTGGAGGAAGAAGACAACCCAAGGAATAAAAGTGGAATAATTTCCAAAAAAAAAAAAAAGAGTCAAATTGTGAAATTCAACTGCATTCAGCATGTGTTGGAAACTTGAGATCCTGATCTTAACAAGAATCATGTCAATATGGTATAGAAGTTGAGGAAGAAGACAACCCAAGGAATAAAAGTGGAATAATTTCCAAAAAAAAAAAAGAGTCAAATTGTGAAATTCAACTGCATTCAGCATGTGTTGGAAACTTGAGATCCTGATCTTAACAAGAACCATGTCAATATGGTATAGAACTTGAGAAATTCTACTCAGCAATCTATCCACTAATGCTATGCTTCCCAAACGTGATTTCAACATACGTGATATTGGGCCCATTGAATTTCATTGGAAGATGTTAAATGGTCTTATCAATATTGAAGTTGGCCCCACTGCATGTGTTGAGAACCACATTTGGTATACAAAGCTGAGAAAGCGTAGCATTACTCTAATATATTTTATGATAGCCTTCATTTTGACATGCATTTCCTGTGATATTTTTGAATTTTTATAAATTTGTAGAGCATACGGAATTTTATACCCTTTTTTTTGTTTAGTTCAATCAAATTTAAAAAAATAAAGAGATATTTGGTCATAAACCCCTTAAAATTAAGAAAAACAACGTTACCATGTGAGCCCTTAGTTTTTTTTTTTTTTTTTTTTTTTTTTTTTTTCCGTAGTATTTCATGGTCAATATTGATCTCAGTTGATAAATCTCATTTTGCTAATTCCAAACATCAAATTTTACAAAAAATGAACTTGTAGAACAAAAGTTATAGTAATTTCAAATTATTTAAGCATAAAAAGGACCTAATGTGTTAAAGAAAAGTAGTATATGTTTTAGTTTAAAGAGCTTTATTAGAGAATATTATGGCTAGGGGTGGGCATTCGGGTTAAACTGAATCAAATTTTAAAGTTCGGTTCGGGTTGTTCGAGTTTGGTTTTTGAACTGCGATACCAATATCCAAACCAAAATAACTTTCGAAAAATCAGTTTGGTTTTCGAATTAGAATATGGGGTTCGGTTACGTACATCGGGTTGAAAGTCACCAGAATTTCTTGAGTTGTTCATTTTTTGGGCACTCACTACAATAAATATTCAAATTACTAAATTTTGAAATAAAGGCCTAGCTAAGTATAAAAGAGAGAATCTTAATTCTTACAAAGTAAAATATATATAAAAAAGGTAAAAAGTATTTTGTCCCCTCAAATCATATACGTTTTTGTAATTCATGCCTTAAATTTTAAAAAATTGCAATGGCCTTCATGAACTATCTTTAGAGTTGCAATATTTCCTTGAATTTCAAAAAGTTGAAATGTCCCTTCTGAACTATCGTCTGTGTTGCAATGTACCCCTGAACTATCTTTCTGTTACAATGTCAACTCTGTTATCATATTTCGTCAAGAAATGTGATGAAAAATTTACTCATGTGGAACGCACAAGCCAAATTTACAATCATAAATAACATAAAATCATAAAATTTCAGCTAATTTCACTGGGCTGCCATTTTCTTTAATATGTTAATTTATTGTGTAGCAAGAAAAAATTGAGTTTTATAATTTTTTTATGGGGGCCAAATTTCAAAGGCATTTATGGCATTTTAGCTTTCACTTCTAAATTAACAATCATAAAAAACATAAAATCATAATTTTAAGTTAATTTCACTGAGCTGCCTTTTTCTTTAATCTGTTAATTTGTTGTATAGCAAGAAAAAGTCTGAGTGTTTATAATTTTTATGATTATTAATTTAGAAGGGGATGATGAAATGTCATAAATGCCTTTGAAATGTAGCATGTGCGTTCTACACGAGCAAATTCCATCACATTTCTTAACGAAATGTGATAACAGGGTTGACATTGCAACACAAAAGATAGTTTAGAGGAAACATTGCAACACAAATGATAATTTAGGGGGGACATTGCAACCCTAAAGATAATTCAGGAGGGACACTGTAACTTTTTAAAATTTGGGGTGTGAATTACAAAAACGTGTATACTTTGAGAGGACAAAATGCTTTTTATGCTAAAAAAAAAAAAATAAATAAATAAAGCTGCAAGGATTGACAAAAAACAATATTAAAAAAAAAGCTGTAATGACTGAACATGTGCAACTAACATTTGGGATGATTGTTACAACTTATAAGTTGACTTTTTAGTTTATAATTTATTATAAATTTAAGCTACACTAAACGGGCCTTAACTCACAATTTATTTTAAGTAAAAAAAATAACTTAAAAGTAAAAAATAATTAATTAACTTATAAAAAGCAAAATTTTTGTTTTTAAAATTATAATTTCTCAACTTATTTTAAGCTGAACAAACGGAGAAAGACACCTAGCACATTTGTCTATTAGAATTATCACGTGAACTGCTTTCACCAACAAAAAAAAAAAAAAAAATCACATGAACTGTTAAATACACATGTAAATGAACCTGGTAATCAACACTTGGAAACAAATGTGGTCTCCACATCCGTGGGTTGCAATTCAAAGACCTCTTCTCAACTTCACTAGATCTTGCCCCAAAACAACACTCCCCCCCCCCCCCCCCCCCCCCCCCTCAACAGAGAGCATAGTCACGTCCATACAGTGCTGTTGTCCGTTGGTGTTGTTCTCTCACAAATGAACTGTAACAAATATTGTGGTTGGGCCATACGGGCACCCACATTATATTAGACTAGGTCCAAAGAGGCTTGGCTTGGACACCAAGTAACGGGCATTAAAGTCCCAAGCCTTATAGGTTTTATGTGCCTATATATATGCATTATATATCACATGAAAAACCTAATGAGAGTGATTTTTCAGCAGCCTTTCTCTCTCCCTCACGTTAGTCTCTCTCTCTCTATCCCTACGGTTCATCTCTCTCTTGGCCATCACCAAAGGAGCCATGGGATTTAGCACGTGATACATACGAGGACCGCTCTAGTAGTGATCTTCACGACCTACGCGAAGCATAAGAGAGTACATGGAGGCAACATGGAGCAGTAGTTCGTGGGTGAAGACGTCGGGCTTGTAACAACACCATTCGGCGATCCGTCGGGTTATTCCGCTAGGTAAGTGACCTAAACCCGTCTTGTATGCTTGAGTGCATATTATCTACATTGGTATCAGAGCCTATAGGTGTTTGATTCGCCCGTTTAATCACTCAAAACGAATCTGCCATTGGAGTTTTTCCAAGCTTTTTACCAAAACTTTGAAATTTTGATTTTGAAGTGGGTCTACATCGAAACTCCAATGTGGGTCCAATTTTTTGGCATGGTTGTATCCCTCATGGTCCCTAGAGTCCTCCCTATGAGTCCCAAGTCCTGATTATCTCAAACGGAGAATAAAATTAAAAACCTAATTTCTGGGTATAAATAAAATGAATTTTTCCAGCAACTTTAAGCCTCTTTTGTGGACAATCCACTCGTCCAATCACTATGTTTTTTTTGGCTTAATCTTCATCTATGCCATGAGAGCTTTACAACGGTATATTATACGAAGCATTTGGATCACAAACACAGGAGATATAAGCGTGTAAACAGAGGGGGGGTCGCGCAGCCATGTGCTGCGTTTTTTTTTAGGGTTTTTCCAATGAAGAAGAAGACCCCGGCTAGCACACCCCCATGCGCACGACGGCGCGTTTGGCGCGTGCCGCGGTGCCGGTGGCCGGCTGCCCTTCTTTCCGGCGCGTGTGGGTCCTACTCAGGCCCTACTATTTTAATATATTTTTTGTAAAATTATTCCAGAATAGTTTTTAATTATTTTTCATTTAAAACAGTTTCTGTTAAATAAAAATTATGAATCCACATTCAATAATCGCTGTAAAATGGTACTAGTCTCCACTCCACCTGAGTGGGAGTATACCGCTAGACGCTAGTAGGAGTGTACCAGATAGTGGGAGTGCACCACTAGGAACTCAAGATTCTCAGGTAGTACACTGTATGGTGATGAGGAAAAAGTTCCCTATCGCTGTTTTGAAATTGAGGAATACATTTTCATGTGTGCAAATACGTGCACAAGTGGATGAGGATGAGCATGCTTCTTTTGTTGAAGCATTTTTTCTTCATCTGCTGAAGCTGAGTGGATAGTTGCTATGCTAGATGAGATGAGCTCTATGGACGCAAATAAGGTCTGGGAGTTAGTTGACAATCCACCTGTGCATAACATGATTGGAGACAAGTGTGTTTTCAAAATCTAACGCAAGGCAGATGATTCAATTGACAAGTATTAGACGCGCCTTGTGGCGATAGTTTGTACCCAGAGAGGGTATAGACCTTGGAAACATGTTCTCCCAAAGGGTGAGATCTGACTCCATTCGCCTTATCCTAACAATTGTCGCGTATTTAGTTTTGAACCTTTTTAGTTGGATGTTTAAACTGTTCTTTTCTCAATGGAGAACAAGACGACGAGATAAATATGGATCATCCCATTGGTGTTGTGACCAAAGGGAATGAGCGCAAAAGTGTGCTGTCTCAAACGATCTATTTATTATCTCAAGTTAACAATCGTCTAGGCAGTGGTACAGTGTGTGTACATTAAACGGTTCAAGAAAAGTGTTCTAATTCTTTGTATGTTGATAGTTGGGAGCGAGATGAGTTCCATTGTCGCCGCTTGAGAGTTGTAGTCCTCTCTGTTTGAGATTGAGGATATGGGTGATGCCAACCACGTGAATGGAGTTTAGATTATGAGAGATCGTTCTCTGAAGCTTCTCTCGAGGTTTCTTGAACATTTTTCACATGAAAAGCTGTAAACCCATAGACATCCTATTTTTTGGGGACTCACTCGACCTTAGATCAATGTCTTAAGAATAATGAGAAGATGAAACAAATGTCCAGTTTGCCATATGCGTCCGCAATCGGGAATTTGAAGTATGCTAATGTGTGTACTCGGTCAGATTTCTGCTATGCAGTTGGATTAATTAGTCGTTGCCGTAGCAACCCTGGTCCTACCACTAGAGAGTAGTGAATAGTATCTTGTGATATGTTCGTAGGACTGTGGACCTTGCCTTATGCTGTCCGTAATGGAAGCATAATATGTGGTGTGCTCTACAGCGGTTTGAGGAGCTGTTTTGGTTGAAGAGTTTTTGCAGTGGCTAGGCTCTTCACCTCATAGTGATGAGATTGTGCTCATCTACGGTGATAGCATGCAAGTCTAAGCATATGCGAAAGATTTCAAAAACCATTCTAACACGTGTCACATTTGAGATGTGGTTTGCGCAAAGGGAAGTTGTCTTGAGGCACATCTCCATTGGGGGATTTGATGTGCTTAGACATTTTATTGTGGTATTGACATTATTATTCAAGTTTTTTTATAAACTAGTTGGTTTCCATATATATATTTGTTATAAATGGAATGAATGCACATTTCTTATATGTCACCGGGCTTGAATCGACCTGCTCACACGGGTGATTCACCTTGGCGCCGAGAGAGCGAAGTAGGACATGCGTGTCTACGGCGCTTAGATGGCGAGCAAGATGAGACATTTGTGTTCACGACGCTTAGATAGCTAGCTAGGACATATGTGTCCATAGCGCTTAGAAAGCGAGCTTGAACACTTATATCTACCCAGTATAAGAACAGCGAGCTAGATATAAACCTTATTATTTCTATATGTCGCCTTAGATGGATCTAAGATGAGACCTTACACTTGGTCGAACATAGAGATATCCCACGACTCTATGTAGCCTGTTTACAACCGAATGTGAGTTTTCAGACGGGCGCTAAGAGGAGCGACTGTGCTGGGAGACTCAGGTTAGACGTTTTGTGTAACGTCTAGACAAAGATTCGTATGGCGTTACTTGTTTTTCTAAACACAGAGTGACATGCCCATTTTGATGGAAGAACGCCATAGCATACATATCGTACTGTATGTGCTTTCACGATCGACTGTGGAGCAGTGAATGGATTCCTCTTCATTGCTGTGTGAGCCATGTAGCATATCCAAGACATTGGTTATCCTACAAACTGGTTGCCTTCACGACTTGAGACTATGTCATGAAGAGGACGCTTGATGACAGTTACTTTAGCATGCTATCCTAGGACGATGAGATTATTCCGTTCTATGGGGTGTGTCTGGGCAAGCGGTCAACTTAGTCGGATTGACATGTGGGCTCAGGGAAGACCATTCAATAACACACCATGTTTTTGTGACTCATTAGCAGGCCTGCGACAATCGTATTTTGTTACTGATATGTCATGAGTACATTACATTAAGGTGGTGCAGCAATTCTTTTCACCGAGGGATTGAGAATGCTGTGTCCGGTGTGGTTGAATCGTCTAAGGCATACACGAGAAGCTTCCGAGTGATGTGTCTTGCTGGTTATGGTGATGATTTGGCATTACACTCCTGTCGCTGTACTTTCTTTTCGTAAGGTCGCACGTTCTATTTCCCTGTATGAAGAGTTGAGAAGTTCCGTTGTGTTGAGAGATTGGTTTTTAGTGCCAACCCTATGTGGGTGAGTGGGAGATGTAACAAATATTGTGGTTGGGCCATACGGGCACCCACATTATATTAGACTGGGTCCAAAGAGGCTTGGCTTGGACACCAAGTAACGGGCTTTAAAGTCCCAAGCCTTATAGGTTTTATGTGCCTATATATATGCATTATATATCACATGGAAAACCTAATGAGAGTGATTTTTCAGCAGCCTCTCTCTCTCCCTCACGTTAGTCTCTCTCTCTCTCTCTATCCCTACGGTTCATCTCTCTCTTGGCCATCACCAAAGGAGCCATGGGATTTAGCACGTGATACGTACGAGTACCGCTCTAGTAGTGATCTTCACGACCTACGCGAGCATAAGAGACTACACGGAGGCAACATGGAGCAGTAGTTCGTGGGTAAAGACGTCGGGCTTGTAACAACACCGTTCGGCGATCCGTCGAGTTATTCCGCTAGGTAAGTGACCTAAACCCGTCTTGTATGCTTGCGTGCATATTATCTACATGAACAATAAAATTATTGATACAACCTGTTTATTTTATGAGGGGACAGCACCAATATCACTGCAGTATCAGCAGTTCTGGTGCTGTCTGAAAAGAAAACCCTTTTTTCTCCAAAACATCTGCAGATGGTCCAAAGCTCTCTAAACTATTACCAATCTGGTTCATGTGTATTCACCTTCCCCATCCTTGGCTTGGCTTGGCTTGCTTCGTCCACAGACATAGAGAAAAATATAAAGGTAAATTTTGTGTGAGTTCTTTATCCGATGTGGATGATATATGAGGGGTGGTATAACACGTAAGTTGGTTAGTGCCAAGTGGAGCAACAAGTGATGTGCGATGGAAAGTAAGAGTGAGAGTTTGGTAAGATAATGATAATGATAATAATATAAATATATGTAAATAACCGATGGTGGGACTTGGAGAGCGTATGGCTCGAGTGAGAACCAGAGTAGCCCCAAATAAGAGAGAGAGAGATAAAGCAGTAAAGGGTTGGCGCTCGATTGGAGACTGGTGTATGGAAGGGAGCTATTCTGTGAGGGCAAAGGAGAGGTAGGGGAAGGTTGATAAGTGTCGTAAGTGCTTAGAATCGCAGCTTAAGACTGGGTTAAAGCTTAAACTCTGGGTTGAGCTCGGGTTGTTGGATGTATTGAATGAGGTTGGTATTTATACAGGGTTTGTGAGGTTCTTGGCACAGCTGGGGTGGCTGAGTTGGCATCTTCGGAGTGGTTGCCCTGTCTGAGGTAGGTAGGGACTTAAATGCGTATGTTTAAGGTAGTTGGCATTATTAAATGGAGATGCGGACAAGTCGATGTATTAGGGAGGTGAGACGAGGTATTGTCATATTGTCATTGTGAGGGTGAGCCGATGCCATTGGTTGGTCAAAGAGAGGGAGACAAAGTGAAGGAGTTCTATAGGTGCAGAAGATGCAGCGAAGGGGCAAGGTGTCAAGGCTTTTCTTATTGGTTCGTCGAAATGTATTGTCACTGGGAACGAGATGGTTTTATTGGTGCAGAAGATTAAGCATGGAGGCTCTCGAGATCATACTGTTGTGGCCTCTAGAGGGCTAAGCAAGGGTGAGTACCGAAGCTAAAGCCATTGGTGCAGACCCCTAAGCAGAGAGGATATCGAGACCCTGCTATTGGTTCGCAGAATACTCAGCGAGGTTGGAGTGACTGGGCAGGGTGAGAGTCAAAGGTTTCAGCTGGTTGCTAGGATATGGGCTTTTCTAATTGGTTGGGAGGTTAAAGGGGTAGGGCACGTGATTGGTGGTCACGTGTCTCTCTTTCTCTTTGGGACCAACCCTATCCAGCCTGTGAGGCGTTGAGATAGGGAGTTACCCCTGGTTCTAGCCACCGAACCATGAACTCTCAAGTTCCCAGTGGTCATAGCCACCCTTGGTACTGCTTCCTGACCAAGGGTGAGAAATCCACCTGTGAATGTGCGTTTGTGTTGTAATGAAGTGTTCATTGGGTGCGGAGGAGAGATTCCTTGTAAGCTGGCTTGAGAGCAAGTGGTGACTACAAGCAATGGTTGATTTGTGGTGAGTGGTCATTCGACGCCATGGCTTAATCGATGACACAGATGGTCATTCGACGTCATGGCTTTGACTAGCGATCGATGGATTTAAACAACATCCACGTGTCTAATGGGTGGTGGTGTAACGAGTGGAGAGGGCAGTAGGTGGACTGGGCCCATTTTGCTTTTCTTCACTTTGTTTGAGTGGACTCAGTCGTAGTGGGCCTCAGGTGACTGCTCTGGGTGGGCTTTGGAGTGAGCTGCTCTGAGTGAGTTCGGGTAGACATGTGGGTTGGGTATAGCGGGGCCCATCACTTGGTGACGATATTGAATACACTTGGAGTCGTCGTTAACATGTGTTGGTCAAACTTAGTGAGTTGTTAACCATTACCTACAAATTTCTCTCTGTAGATACATATACAAACTCAGATTTGAGAGAGAGAAAGAGAGACCTGACTGAGAGAGATTGACGTCCACGGGAGATACAAATAAATGGTTTTTTTTTTTTGGGCCAGATCAAAAAATAAAGAATGTGGTCACTCTGTTTTTTTATCCTAAAAATTAGTAAAAATAACGGTTGAGCAGTCGAGCCACCAAAAACTAACTGTAAAAAAACGGACTTTAAACAGATAAGGTTGGCAAAACCGAGCTCATTTCACACCATGGCTCTGGTGGCGCCACCACTGAATTGCCACCTCCGCCGCCGCCACCACCCTCGAATCCATGGAACTTACCACACACTAAATGGCAAGAACTCCTTCAACTCTCCAAAATCATCTCTTTCTCTCACTACACAAACCCAACAAAAAAAACACTCTCTCACTCTAACCGACTCTTCGAACCACCATATCTCCTTACCACAACAGATCACCAAACTCTGCGAATCCGGAAACCTCGCCGAAGCTCTGATTTTACTCCAACAAGACTCCGAAAATGCCGATTTCGATGCATCATAGAGCAAAGAGGCAATGGGTGTCTTATTACAGGCCTGTGGCCACAAGAAAAACATCGAAATCGGCCGGAAAGTCCATGAAATGGTTTCGACATCGACCCAGTTCAGCAATGACTTTGTTCTTAACACCCGAATCATTACAATGTATTCTATGTGTGGGTCTCCTTCGGATTCTCGTTCCCTCTTCGATCAATTACAGAGGAAGAACTTGTATCAGTGGAATGCGCTTGTCAGTGGGTACACTAGAAATGAGCTTTGGTATGAAGCAATGTCTTTGTTTTGTGAATTGATTTCAGTGACTGAACATAAACCTGATAATTTTACTCTGCCTTGTGTGATTAAGGCTTGTGGTGGGCTTTTGGATCTGGGTTTGGGACAGGTGGTTCATGGAATTGCAGTGAAAATGGATTTGATTTCTGATGTGTTTGTGGGTAATTCACTGATTGCTATGTATGGGAAATGTGGGTTTGTTGAGGAAGCTCTTAAACTGTTTGAACAAATGCCTGAAAGGAACTTGGTTACTTGGAATTCATTTATGTTTGCGTTTTCTGAGAATAGGTTCTCTCAAGAGTGTTTTGATGTCTTTAGAGAGATGTTGGTGGGTGAAGAAGGCTTTATACCTGATGTTGCTACACTAGTGACTGTATTACCTGTGTGTGCTGGTGAAGCAGAAGTAGAAATGGGAATTATTGTACACTGCTTGGCGGTGAAATTGGGGCTCAGTGATGATCTCAAGGTTAAGAACGCCTTAATGGACATGTATTCTAAATGCAGATTCTTATCCAAATCACAAACCCTTTTTGACAAGAGTGATAACAAAAATGTGGTTTCTTGGAATTCCATTATTGGTGGGTATTCCACAGAAGGAGATGTTGTTGGAATGTTTAATCTTTTGCGAAAAATGCAAATGGAGAACAGTGAAATGAAGGCCAATGAGGTCACTGTATTGAATATATTGCCAGTTTGTGTAGAGAGGTCGGAATTGTCGAGTCTGAAGGAACTTCATGGCTATTCACTTAGACATGGGTTTCAATATGACGAATTGGTAGCTAATGCTTTTATTGCCTCCTATGCAAAATGTGGTTTACTGAGTTCAGCTCAAAATGTGTTTTATGGGATTCAGAATAAGACAGTGAGCTCTTGGAATGCGCTTATTGGTGGCTATGCACAAAATGGAGATCCGTCAAAGGCTTTAGATGTATATCTTGAAATGACGTATTCAGGTTTAAACCCTGACTGGTTTAGCATTGGTAGCCTACTTTTGGCTTGTGCCCAGCTGAAATCTCTACAATACGGGAAAGAGATTCACGGGTTTGTGCTCCGAAATGGATTAGAAAAAGATTCTTTCATTGGTATTTCACTGCTGTCGCTTTACATTCATTGTGAGGAACCGTTATATGCACAGGTTTTATTTGACGCGACGGAAAGTAAATGTTTAGTATCTTGGAATGCAATGATTGCTGGTTACTCACAGAATAGACTTCCAGAGAAAGCCCTTAATCTCTTTCGCCAAATGATATCAGATGGTATTAAACCTTACGAAATAGCAATTGTGAGTGTCCTTAGTGCTTGTTCACAGTTGTCTGCTTTACACCTAGGAAAAGAAACTCATTGCTTTGCTTTAAAATCTCACCTCATTGATGACACTTTTTTGGGTTGTTCACTGATAGATATGTATGCAAAATGTGGCTCAATTGAACAATCGCAGAAGACTTTTGACATGTTAGAGGAGAAAGATGAAGCATTGTGGACGGTTATGATTTCAGGGTACGGAATACATGGACGAGGGAGAGAGGCCATTAAATTATTTGAAGAAATGCAAAAAGTGGGCTTGAAGCCCGATGGGTTCACGTTGATCGGACTTTTAATGGGTTGCAGCCATTCTGGGCTTGTTGAAGAGGGCTTGAAGTATTTTAACCAAATGCAAAGTTTTCATGGAATACAGCCAAAGTTAGAGCATTATGCATGTATGGTGGACATCCTTGGTCGAGCTGGACGATTTAATGACGCTATAGAGCTTATACAAGAAATGACTGAGGAACCCGATGCTGGAATTTGGAGCTCATTGCTCAGTTCTTGTAGAAGTTATGGTGATTTTGAGTTAGGAAAGAAAGTTGCTAAGAATTTGTTAGAATTGGAACCAAACAAAGCAGAGAACTATGTGTTAGCTTCAAATTTATTTGCTGGATTTGGGAAGTGGGAGGATGTGAGAAGGGTGAGAGCAAAAATGAAGAAAATGGGGCTTCAAAAGGAAGTTGGTTGTAGTTGGATTGAATTCGAAGGGAAAATTTTCAACTTTGTCGTTGGTGATAAAATGCACCCGAAGAGGGAAAAGATGAAGGAGATGTGGAGCAAATTAGAGGAGAAAATAGTTGGAATTGGGTATGTGCCTGATACAAGTTCAGTGCTTCATGAATTGAAAGAAGAGGAAAAGATGGAGATTTTAAGGGGGCATAGTGAAAAGCTTGCAGTTTCTTTTGCGTTGTTGATGACTAGAAAAGGTGAAACACTGAGGATTACTAAAAATCTGAGGATTTGTAATGATTGTCACAATGTGGTCAAGTTGATCTCAAAGGTTGTTAAGAGGGAGATAATTGTGAGAGACAACAAGAGGTTTCACCATTTTAGAGATGGGTTTTGTTCCTGTGGAGATTATTGGTAGAAGAAGAAGGAAAAAAAAAGAAAAAAAAGAAAAGCAAGTACTTTTTTCAAGTTTGGCATAGAGGAATTGCTTAATTGTATGTACTAGTATGTGTTTAAATATACTCATAATATGTATGGATGTATGTGAATTGTGTCAGGGAGTTCTTGACCCGTTTTTCCATAATAAACATCTGTTACATTTTTTTTTCGTTCAAGGATGTAAGAGAAAACTGGTGATTAGATTCAGGATGTTGTGCAATTCAACAAAAAATTTGGAGGGTTACCTATTGAAGAAGGGGGGTTGCTAAATGCATTTACCAATTTTTACTCTACAACTACATACATGTACTCTTTCTTATTTGAGATTGCGGTGTAGCAAGAAATTTGGTGGGTGTATTTTGCAATGCTCTTTGAAGAACCAACTGGATTATTATTGACAATTGAAGTAACTTACGCATATAGATAGCAAATTTTCATGCCCTGTCAAGTCTTTGTCCCATCTTGTCTTTAATGGAACAGGTTTGAATGAAATATCATAGAAGTAAGAGTGGATTTGGCACTTTAAAAATAAAACCCTATATTGTGAGATGGCAAATTTTTGTGCCGCGTCGAGTCTTTATCCCCATCATATGAGTTTAGAGGATATATTATAGATGTAAGAGTAGATTTGGCACTATAAAATTAAAAACCCTATACGAAGTTGATAAGATGTTCTTTAAATACACTCCCTCTTATTGTAGCATTAACTTGCTATTATATTCTTACTATTCTAACTTATAATTTTGAAATACCCTTGTTATTGAAATACAATTGGACTTTAGGGCAATATATATATACATATATATATATATATATATGTTTGTGTGCAATTGGATGGAACCAAATTTAGTAGTAAATGGGAACTCTTGTCTTTGTTAAATAAAAAATAAAAAGGTAGTAGAAATGGCACCTCTCTAACGGTCTAACCAAATCTGTACCGTTCCCAGATCCCATAAGCGGGAAAGACCAGTCAGTGGCAGATCCAGAACTTTTATTCAGTCGGGGTAAGCCGAAATTTTATTTATTTATTTTTATTTTTTTGTAGAAATAATATAATTTTATGTGATTTTTTTTTCCATAAGTTTAATGTATATATAGAGGGGTTGAAATTTCTGTGTGTTTTTTTTTTTTGTCTATCTCATAGACAAGGAGCAAGATGAGGGTTTTTTTTCCGCTAAACAGGAGCAAAAGGAGGTTAATGGTGAATATGGGGTTTTTGAGTGTTTCGAGGATTTATGCGAAACTTCAAACTTCATGTGTGTGGAATTATTATTATTATTATTATTATTATTATTTAGAAAATATCTTGTGGGACACTAGAGGACTGTATGTGGTCTTTGTTTTGCTTTTTGGTCTTTTATTATATAGTAACATATACATATATACACACAATATATAATGGGAATTGCTATGTACACCCGTGTATTTGCTATGTACACCCAAATTCCTTTATTTTAATCATTTTTCTTCTAAAAATTCTCACTTTTGTAAAGGTAAGCGGTGTGCATATCAAAATTAGCGGTGTACATAGCAATTCCCTATATAATACTATAGAATTAAGAATAGAACAAGTTGTCAATTAAAACCGTGTCAAAGTTCTTCAAAATTCTAAAATTTACAAAAGAGTAATGTTATGCTTCCCAAATTTCTATTTCCAAAGCGAGGTAAACAACTTCCAATCAAAATTCAATTGGTCCCACTGTATTTGACCTGTCCCCACTACCACATTATTTGGGAAGCACTTTTAGGATAGAAATTTGGGAAGCATATTATTACTCTTTACCAAAAAGCCCCCGAATTAACAGAAAATCTTAATAAAAACCCACATATTTTTAAAACTATTACATATAACTTGTTTTTTTTTTCCCGAAAGCACAGTGGGGGTGGCTGCCCCGCTTGCCCCCACTGTGGGTCCGCCCCTGGAACCATCGGACAAGTCTTCACTGAACAGTCTATCCAAGTTCTCTCTCTCTC
Source organism: Hydrangea macrophylla (assembly GCA_033977485.1). Classification (NCBI taxonomy): domain Eukaryota; kingdom Viridiplantae; phylum Streptophyta; class Magnoliopsida; order Cornales; family Hydrangeaceae; genus Hydrangea; species Hydrangea macrophylla. The sequence goes on along the minus strand of CM066985.1, from coordinate 118,412,146 downwards.
TCTCTCTCTCTCTCTCTCTCTCTCTATATATATATATATATATATATACGGTGTAATGTTATGATTCTTGAATTTTTATCCCAGAAGTATTTTCAACTGATGTGGCAGTGGGGTACTAGGGTCACTAAAACAATGAGACTAGTTGAATTTTGATTGAAATTGTTTACTTGATCTCACTGTCATATCATTTGGGAAGACTATTAGATAAAAATTTGGGAAGTATAGCATTACTCATATGAATACATTTTTGCTCGAGTAAAGATTGGGATACACTCAAAGACACAACTCAAGAAATGTGTCTATATCTCTCATGTGATGTCACTGGACCCTACAGTGACACAGGAGAGAGATAGACACATCTCTTGGGTTGTGTCCCAAAAGTTATGTCTTTGGGTGTGTTCCAATTATTACCCTTTTTGCTCACCCCAAAATTATTCACCGCTCTCTTCTATTGGCTAATGTAATAAAATTTAGGATTAAATAAGAATTAATTAATAATGTAAAATACTAGGCCTCTGTATTAGACAAAATAAGGGTGAGCAAAAAATAAACAATTTTGGTTGAGCAAAATTGTACTCTACTCGTATATTTTTATTTTCGGAAAGTAACTCTACTCATATTAACGTATACTACTATATACGTATATGTATGTTTAATGTTTGTATAGAGAATATATATATATATAGCTCAGCATCAGTGTTGGGACTGTTGGTCTCAAATTAGTGTCTAATTCCCACTTCCCAGAACCGAAACACCTCTCTCTCTCTCTCTCTCTCTCTCTCTCTCTCTCTCTGTGTGTGTCGAATGGCGACTGGGGCTTCTTCTTCACCTCCCTCCGACTCTAATTCCGATAATTCCTCAACGCAGCCACCTACAGCTACTCACTCTGCATCTTACCACCAGGTCCTCTCTCTCTCTCTCTCTCTCTCTCTCTCTCTCTCTCTCTCTCTCTCTCTCTCTCTCTCTCTACATACGCATATATATATATATACATAAGTATCTCTTTTCTAGAGTTCTGTTTATTGATTTTTAAGTTTAGGGTTTTCTAAAGGATGTGGCCACCGACAATGGCGTCCCTGATGTTCTCAAGAAAATGCCTGACTCAATGGACCTCCTTGAGTAAGTTACCTACCCTGCTTCTGATAATATTTTTTTATCTTCGATTCTTATTTCATTCAATTTCTAATCCTATGTATGACTATGAGAGGTTACATTTTTTGGTATGCAAATGGTTTCTGATCACTTTTGTCGGTATTCTCAGATTTTTTTTTTTTTTTTTTTAAAGTATTGGTCTGCATGTGTTTTCTTATCATTTTTGATCCACAAATATTATCTCAATCATTCATGTATTCCTTCTCTGTGAGGTCTAATGTAGCAGTATATGTTAGTATAATCTTTGGTCTTCATGTTTCTACTTTATATTGATATTAAATGTTCCCAAAATAATCTGAGAATATTGAGTAAAATTGAACACAGCCTTTATATTTTCCATTTGGGTCTCAGAATGCAATAGGTAACGCTATGTTTGGGAGAGAAAAAGAAAAATGCAAGTTTGTACTTCAGAAGCCAGTCACAACCTTATGTTTCTGCAGGGAATAGGATTTATCTAAACTAAGGCCGTGTCTTTGGTTTCAACAAGTTCCGATTAGATTGAAGTGAATTTCATCAATAGTAGCTTGTTGGTCATTTTTGATTGCAAGGAAATGAACAGTACCATAGAACCTTCCTTGGCAACAAGGTTTTTTTTTTTTAATTGCTGTCGGATCAGAGTTATTTGGGGAATGCGTGTGGTGAACTCTGTTTTTATTAATCTGGTAACAACTTAGGTTTGATAGAACTTATATGAGATGACGAATCGATATGGGTTTTAGGAGAAAGATGTAGCATAATGGTATGCACTGTGCAGTGATCCCTTGGAACCTACGGGAAATAAATGCTCTCTGACAGTAGTAGAAAGTGTCAAATGGTGGCCGAAGATCTAAATGTTGCATAGTGGTATGGATTGAACCCTTGGAACCATTTCAGTGCTTGCATAATGGTATGGATTGAACCCTTGGAACGATTTCAGGAAACTCATTTCTTTAACCTAACAAATGAAAAGAAACTTCACTTTTTTTGCCTGGTGGAAAAGCATACTTTTATACGAATTGAAATTTGGAAGCTAAGAAAGCATAATTCAAGGTTTTTTTTAACTGAATAGAAGATTGACCCGGCTTACCATTATAAGTGTTAGATCCGTGTGTCAATACTAAGGAGAGAACATTAAATGGAGTTCAGATCATGATCAGTGGCGGCAAGGTGATTTATTGCCTTTTAATAGATTCTCCAGTGTATGACACTGCTTGGAGATGGCGTCACTAGCTCAGTATTTTCTGCATTAAGGGCTCACCAAAGTAATGTTAAAATATCTCTTAAACATAGACTTCATTCTTTGGCAATGAAGTTGTAGATCTCTTGATTAAGTGTTTTATGGATATCTTATCTTCTTCATGACATTAGTGTTCCAGTCAAGTTTCCTACGACTCGCTACTCAACTTGCTGCAAATCCAGTTTTCGATGCAAGAACAAAACAAATTGAATTATCATCATTTTGCCCATGCCATAGTCTGCAAGAAGCTTCTCCATGTTCGTTTTGTTCGTTCCTCTAATCAGTTGGAAGATGTCTTCAGAAAAGGACTTCCTTCTCCTGCTTTTATCTCTTTTTAGATCCAAGCTGCTGTGGATTCCTCCGGTCACCTTGAGAGGTTATATTAGAGTGCTTGGTTATATTGTGATGTTCCGTATGTTTTTTGTTATTGTCTTTTACGGCCGTAATATGCTACTCTAAACACGTAGTCTAACCATAGTTTGGAGTCGAGCCTTCACCCAAATCCCTGTCGCTAAATAATGTCATCCTAGGGAAAAATTGAACTTCTAAATTATAATGCCACTTTCTTATTCTTTCATCTGTCTTTTTGTTAAATAGGAGAGCATCGCTATGGTTTCTAGTTCACGTCACATGATGTAGTCTCCATTGTTGGGTATTTTACTGTATAAAGGCTTCATAATTTACAATCTCAGCCAAATTTGTTCTGAACTCATTTTCCGAATGAGCAAGATAATGATTTTTTTTCTTCTTTTAATTAGGGATTTTAATAGTACGGAGCAAATCGAGAAGTTCAAGAAATATGAAGCTGATTATGCTCGTCGGTTGATGGTGAAGTATTTTTCTGATAAGGATATTTATGGAGGTAACCATTGATACCATAGTCTAAATTTCAGTTTTGCATTGCAAGCATGTTGCAATTACAACAGTTTAAGTTGGAGAATTACAAATGCATCACTTGGGATGATGGGAATAATTTGTTACAGTATTGTTTTTCAATTTATATTACGAACTTTTAGAACTCACTTTCATTTTATTTTTTTTTCCTGGAGCAGACAATTGATTCTGATTTAATTTCTCTCTCTCTCTCTCTCTCTCTCTCTCTCTCTCTCTCTCTCTCTCTCTCTCTGTGAAACTGAATGCTGTCAGGAGGTCATTTAGTAAATTGTTCTTACTGAAAAACTACTACCATTGTCCTTGACGTCTCTCACTTTTGGTAGATTTTTCACTGTAATGGTAATCCTTGTTCCTCTTGGAAGTTGGTCCTCTCTCCTTGGTAATTCTCATTTTAGTTGCTTTCAATTTGGTGGTTGGTACTTTGTAGCACTTTTCTCCTCGGATACAATTCTACTTAACTCTTTGTAGCCTCTTCGAAGTAGCTCGTTTCGTGTCTCGAACTCAGGACTTAGTGGACCTGCTGTAATATATGAATTTGACCACTACGGAAGTCCCAAAATTGATGGAACATCCATCCTTTTGGCATGCATGAGAAAGAACTCTCTCTCTCTCTCTCTCTCTCTCTCTCTCTCTCTCTCTCTCTCTCTCTCTCTCTCTCTCCATATGTTCCATTTTCTTCTGCGTGATTTCCTTCCTCTTAGCCTTTTGTTTTTTTAACAATGTTGTGACTTTTTTTTTTTTTTTTCATTTTTATGTGTTCCTTCACGGTTGGAATGTTTGCAGGTATCTTGGGAACCATTAAACATTTTGTTACTACTTGCCTGATCTAGTTGAGTGTGGTAGCATAACAAACACTTGGGAGTTCTATCCAGGGCTTGCCTATTGACCATCTAAATTCCATCCAGAATATGTTAACTCTTGACCATTGACATACAAATTCGGCGCAACAATCAACAGAATCCTGGGATAATTATGTTTGTTAAAAGAACAAGAGAAATGTTAAGAAATTGGGCATGAAGCTGCCGCAAGGAAATTGATAAGAGTTAATTAAACTTTGTATTAATTCATGGGAAGAGTACACTATATTTGATTGTAATTTACTGCCTCATTTTTCAAAGTGAATGGAATGCATTTCAAACGACCCCATTTTCACTGTAGTTTGTCATGTTGCGGTGCTGACTTGTACACTTGAATGCTTTAAAAAGAACTTGGACTTGTTTAATTGTCCTGGACATCTTAACTCACCAAAGATTTTAATGTTGAAGCTTGGTATACATTGTTGGGCTCTTTCTCTGATAGCTTAAGCTTTAGGAGCAATTGATGACTTAACATGATATTGTAGACTTTTTTGTGGGAGGTCTCAGGTTCAAGTCTTGTTCCCCGTTTTGATGTGCATATTGGCACTTTGTTATTTGTCCCCACTGTGATGGAGTAGTTTGGTGGCTTTCCATGTGCAAGTCGGGGTCGCACGTAAGGGAGGGTGTTGAAACTTGATATACATTGTTGTGCCCATTCTCTAACAGCTTAAGCTTTTGAGGCAATTGGCGACTTGACATTCAGTATATCTTACATTCTTGCAGGCGATGTATTTCATGAGGAAAAAACAATAGATGGCCATGTTATAAAGGCAAGCAGGTAATGGTGGAATTGAAGCTTTTTTTTTTTTTTTCTTGATTTTGATCAACATTTCTTTTATGTTGTAACAGAAGCTAAAGTTGTGGTAGCTATATTTTGACTAGGTGGCCTGGGTTTCAATCATATGCTGATCCAGCACAATTTCTCAAGGACAAAAGCAGCAGTTCTTCAACTTCTACTGCACATTCTCCAACTATTATATCCAATGGAAAATATCCAATAAAGACGGAAGAGTCGTGTTGAATTGCTTGCCTCTTTTTATGCACAACTATGAGTAACCATAGACCACAAGATTTGTAGAGAAATACAACCAAACTTTTCCGTAATTATTCTTTTCCCAACTGCTAACCGGAAACTAGGATCGTATTAATCTTTCGCTCATGGGAACATGAAAGTGTTGGTAGTAAGATTTCTAGTTTGCAGGTTCTGTTTGTAAACTGTGATTACAAATTATCCAATGATGACTCTCTTTAAGCACTCCAAAGGAAAGAGAGGCTACTAGTTTTTGAGCATTTGTGGAAAGTTTTCCAGTAACAGTTCACCGGATTGTATGGAAAGCTGAACAACCTTCTTAAGCTTTTCCTGATATATTTTTTTTTTTTCTAATCTTATCTCAATTCCTACAAGTATTGTATACAGTATTTGCTATGCTTCCTAAATTTGGAAAGCTCACTATCCTCCACTTGCACCCTACCTATAATTTCATGTCCCACTTGCTATGAAAAACTGTACAATAACTTGAAAAAGAGTTGGTGTGCCTCTTACATACTGCAGGCACATTCAGAACTTCGATTCTTGAAGGCCTATCTATTGACTTGCTTAATTCAACAGAGCTTTAACCAATCTACAATGGAAATCTATTTCACATCACCTAAAGTTACATATTTTGGGTCTCTTCTACATTGACCTCTCTGTTCTCTGGAGGGCTGGGGATAAAGTATAAACCAACACACAAGTCAACAGTGTTGAGAATAATTGATCAAACACCAACCACTGAATTTGCTGCGCCAAACATACACACACGTGAACACAAAAAGAAAAGAAAATGAACATATATTCAACTATAAAAAAATAAACACCAAGCTCTTGGCAAAAAAAATCATAAATGTAGAAATACCTAGCTAACCTAACTTTTGTTAAAACACCACCTAAAATCAATAAAGGGTGAAGCAACAAATATTCCCAACAAAACCACAGTAGGGCAAATTGCAATGCCTCGCCCCTACTTAATTTTACTAGTATGTTTGTTCATGTTAAAAACACATGAAGAGAAAATGTTCTTAAAAAGTAAGTAATTCTCTGCCGCATTATTATTTCCACATATTTCCATGGCCTATATATACATGTTGATAAGGAGGAACACTCCAAAGCCTACGCCATTCAACAGGTCAACCACGGGTGGAAGCCTAGAAGGCCCATCAAAGCAGTTAATAGAGGAGGATCTTGGGAATACCTCATTTCCCAAGGCCCTTACCGCTCGGTCAATATCCCTAGAGGGCTGTGATTATACTTACCTACAAAAACTCCATTAATCATACAAATAATAAACATGCAAAGATTGAAAACATGATATAATGTTACTATGTAAGCACAACCATCATAAGGAAGATAGAGTGGGAGAATAAAACTGAAATTAAAGAAGGAAAGTAAAAGAAAAAAAAAAGTGAGGTAACTTTATGAATGATTTACATTCTGGTGAAAATTACTCTGTTTTGATACCCACTGAATTAATAAACAAGACACAGCAAGAGACAATGTTCTTCCCATCAAAAAAAAAAAAAAAAAGAAGAAGAAGAGAGACAATGTTCTTCACTCGTAAATAATTCTCTGCGGCATCACTAACTAAATACTCTTCTATGGCATACAAATTGTAAAGATGCAAAGATAGAAAACATGAATAGTTCACGCACGATCTTCACAAGGAAAAAGTAACAGAATAAAACTCAAATTAACGAAGGAAAAAAAAACAAACAAACAAACAAACAGAAGTGGGGTATCTTGAAGACCAACTTGCATTAATTTGAGTTTTCCTATATTGATGACCAACTTGCATTAATTTGACCAACAAACAGAAGTGGGGTATCTTGATGACCAATGGTGAGAATTAATAGATTTTTAATTACCGAAAAAATAATAAGTATCTTTTGATATCCAGTAATATAAACCGCAATACACGAATTTAAGAATCAGAAAAAAGAAGAGAGAGATCATTGCATATAGAGGATAATCACAGGTGAGGTATTTGGCATTGTTGGTATAACCCCCTTTTTCTTTAGTAAGTTGTTTTGATGGTGATGAGATTGTGCTCATCTACGGTGATAGCATGCAAGTCCAAGCATATGCGAAAGATTTCAAAAACCATTCTAGCACGTGTCACATTTGAGATGTGGTTTGCACAAAGGGAAGTTGTCTTGAGGCACATCTCCATTGGGGGATTTGATGTGCTTAGACATTTTATTGTGGTATTGACATTATTATTCAAGTTTTTTTATAAACTAGTTGGTTTCCATATGTATATTTGTTATAAATGGAATGAATGCACATTTCTTATATGTCACCGGGCTTGAATCGACCTGCTCACACGGGTGATTCACCTTGGCGCCGAGATAGCGAAGTAGGACATGCGTGTCTACGACGCTTAGATGGCGAGCAAGATGAGACATTTGTGTTCACGACGCTTAGATAGCTAGCTAGGACATATGTGTCCATAGCGCTTAGAAAGCGAGCTTGAACACTTATATCTACCCAGTATAAGAACAGCGAGCTAGATATAAACCTTATTATTTCTATATGTCGCCTTAGATGGATCTAAGATGAGACCTTACACTTGGTCGAACATAGAGATATCCCACGACTCTATGTAGCCTGTTTACAACCGAATGTGAGTTTTCAGATGGGCGCTAAGAGGAGCGACTGTGCTGGGAGACTCAGGTTAGACGTTTTGTGTAACGTCTAGACAAAGATTCGTATGGCGTTACTTGTTTTTCTAAACACAGAGTGACATACCCATTTTGATGGAAGAACGCCATAGCATACATATCGTACTGTATGTGCTTTCACGATCGACTGTGGAGCAGTGAATAGATTCCTCTTCATTGCTGTGTGAGCCATGTAGCATATCCAAGACATTGGTTATCCTACAAACTGGTTGCCTTCACGACTTGAGACTATGTCATGAAGAGGACGCTTGATGACAGTTACTTTAGCATGCTATCCTAGGACGATGAGATTATTCCGTTCTATGGGGTGTGTCTGGGCAAGCGGTCAACTTAGTCGGATTGACATGTGGGCTCAGGGAAGACCATTCAATAACACACCATGTTTTTGTGACTTATTAGCAGGCCTGCGACAATCGTATTTTGTTACTGATATGTCATGAGTACATTACATTGAGGTGGTGCAGCAATTCTTTTCACCGAGGAATTGAGAATGCTGTGTCCGGTGTGCTTGAATCGTCTAAGGCATACACGAGAAGCTTCCGAGTGATGTGTCTTGCTAGTTATGGTGATGATTTGGCATTACACTCCTGTTGCTGTACTTTCTTTTCGTAAGGTCGCACGTTCTATTTCCCTGTATGAAGAGTTGAGAAGTTCCGTTGTGTTGAGAGATTGGTTTTTAGTGCCAACCCTATGTGGGTGAGTGAGACATGTAACAAATATTGTGATTGGGCCATACGGGCACCCACATTATATTAGACTGGGTCCAAAGAGGCTTGGCTTGGACACCAAGTAACTGGCTTTAAAGCCCCAAGCCTTATAGGTTTTATGTGCCTATATATATGCATTATATATCACATGGAAAACCTAATGAGAGTGATTTTTCAGCAGCCTCTCTCTCTCCCTCACGTTAGTCTCTCTCTCTCTCTATCCCTACGGTTCATCTCTCTCTTAGCCATCACCAAAGGAGCCATGGGATTTAGCACGTGATACGTATGAGTACCGCTCTAGTAGTGATCTTCACGACCTACGCGAGCATAAGAGACTACACGGAGGCAACATGGAGCAGTAGTTCGTGGGTAAAGACGTCGGGCTTGTAACAACACCGTTCGGCGATCCGTCGAGTTATTCCGCTAGGTAAGTGACCTAAACCCGTCTTGTATGCTTGCGTGCATATTATCTACATGAACAATAAAATTATTTATACAACCTGTTTATTTTATGAGGGGACAGCACCAATATCACTATAGTATCAGCAGTTCAGGTGCTGTCTGAAAAGAAAACCCTTTTTTCTCCAAAACATCTGCAGATGGTCCAAAGCTCTCTAAACTATTACCAATCTGGTTCATGTATATTCACCTTCCCCATCCTTGGCTTGGCTTGCTTCGTCCACAGACATAGAGAAAAATACAAATGTAAATTTCTCTCTGTAGATACATATACAAACTCAGATTTGAGAGAGAGAAAGAGAGACATGACTGAGAGAGATTGACGTCCACGGGAGATACAAATAAATGGTTTTTTTTTTGGGCCAGATCAAAAAATAAAGAATGTGGTCACTCTGTTTTGGTAGCTGGTAAGGGCAGGTGCATTTTTTAATTTGGGCACCTCTTTTTAAGTTAAAAAATCAAATTTTTATCTTTTACTGTAATTAGTAAGGGCACCTCACTTATTGTACTATATATATATGGGTAAATTGCAAATTACACTCCAATAGTTTAAGGGTTGTGACAGTTTGGTCCCTATAGTTTCAATTTTGACAATTTACTCCCTTTCCAGTCCTCAAATTGTGCAAAATCCACCCAATTACAAAATAAGCAAGGGTACAATGGGAATATCACATTATTTCTGGCCCAAAATGACCCCATAATCTATTCCATAATTTTTTCACGGAAGTTTTGTATTATAAGCTTAATTTTTTTTATTTATTTTTATCAATTTCACTTTGATATTAGTGTACAAGTGCGTGTCCAGCTTTAAGTGTATCAGATTATTTAAAAGATTACAAGATATTATCATGTGGTTTAAAAGATTATAAGATATTATCATATTATTATAAATTTTAAGTGTATCAGATTGTTTAAAAGATTATAAGTTATTTATGGGATAGTGATGCTAATAGTGGTGGCGATCCACAGTTGTGGTGGAGACGCGATGGCAATAGTGGTGGTGGTGGTGGCAACGACGGCGATGGTGATGGTAATCGACGACGATGGTGGTGCTGGCCGGCGATCATCACCGATGGTAATGGCGATGGCGATCTCTCTCTCTCTATACACGTGTTCCTTAAAAAAAAAAAAAAAAAAAAAACCTAAATATACACGTGGCATGTGCATGTCCATATGCGTTCCTTTTGAATGCAGATGTCGGATAGTGCATGTGCGCGTGCTAACAATACACAAAAGACTATTTGGTCAACTAAATTTCGTTGGGCATTTCATTAAACTAGTTCACGGGTTAGCCCAATCACGTAAAAAGTACCTAATGTGGCATCTAATCCTAATTAACCCAAAAAGAAAAAAAGAAAAAAAAAAAAAAAGAGGAGGACTAAAACTTATAATAAGATGAAGAAGGAAGAAATTAAGAAAGAAACAAAATAAGAATAAATAAATAAATACAAAACTACACTGATTTACGAAACTAGTGGAGTGTAATTTACAATTTACCCATATATATATAATACAATAAGTGAGGTGCCCTTACTAATTACAGTAAAAGATAAAAATTTAATTTTTTAACATAAAAGAGGTGCCCAAATTAATAAATCATCTGCCCTTACCAGCTACCCTCTGTTTTTTTATCCTAAAAATTAGTAAAAATAACGGTTGAGGAGTCGAGCCACCAAAAACTAACTGTAAAAAAGCGGACTTTAAACAGATAAGGTGGGCATAACCGAGCTCATTTCACACCATGGCTCTGGTGGCGCCACCACTGAATTGCCACCTCCACCGCCGCCACCACCCTCGAATCCATGGAACTTACCGCACACTAAACGGCAAGAACTCCTTCAACTCTCCAAAATCATCTCTTTCTCTCACTACACAAACCCAACAAAAAAAACACTCTCTCACTCTAACCGACTCTTCGAACCACCATATCTCCTTACCACAACAGATCACCAAACTCTGCGAATCCGGAAACCTCGCCGAAGCTCTGATTTTACTCCAACAAGACTCCGAAAATGCCGATTTCGATGCATCACAGCGCAAAGAGGCAATGGGTGTCTTATTACAGGCCTGTGGCCACAAGAAAAACATCGAAATCGGCCGGAAAGTCCATGAAATGGTTTCGACATCGACCCAGTTCAGCAATGACTTTGTTCTTAACACCCGAATCATTACAATGTATTCTATGTGTGGGTCTCCTTCGGATTCTCGTTCCCTCTTCGATCAATTACAGAGGAAGAACTTGTATCAGTGGAATGCGCTTGTCAGTGGGTACACTAGAAATGAGCTTTGGTATGAAGCAATGTCTTTGTTTTGTGAATTGATTTCAGTGACTGAACATAAACCTGATAATTTTACTCTGCCTTGTGTGATTAAGGCTTGTGGTGGGCTTTTGGATCTGGGTTTGGGACAGGTGGTTCATGGAATTGCAGTGAAAATGGATTTGATTTCTGATGTGTTTGTGGGTAATTCACTGATTGCTATGTATGGGAAATGTGGGTTTGTTGAGGAAGCTCTTAAACTGTTTGAACAAATGCCTGAAAGGAACTTGGTTACTTGGAATTCATTTATGTTTGCGTTTTCTGAGAATAGGTTCTCTCAAGAGTGTTTTGATGTCTTTAGAGAGATGTTGGTGGGTGAAGAAGGCTTTATACTTGATGTTGCTACACTAGTGACTGTATTACCTGTGTGTGCTGGTGAAGCGGAAGTAGAAATGGGAATGATTGTACACTGCTTGGCGGTGAAATTGGGGCTCAGTGATGATCTCAAGGTTAAGAACGCCTTAATGGACATGTATTCTAAATGCGGATTCTTATCCAAATCACAAACCCTTTTTGACAAGAGTGATAACAAAAATGTGGTTTCTTGGAATTCCATTATTGGTGGGTATTCCACAGAAGGAGATGTTGTTGGAACGTTTAATCTTTTGCGAAAAATGCAAATGGAGAACAGTGAAATGAAGGCCAATGAGGTCACTGTATTGAATATATTGCCAGTTTGTGTAGAGAGGTCGGAATTGTCGAGTCTGAAGGAACTTCATGGCTATTCACTTAGACATGGGTTTCAATATGACGAATTGGTAGCTAATGCTTTTATTGCCTCCTATGCAAAATGTGGTTTACTGAGTTCAGCTCAAAATGTGTTTTATGGGATTCAGAATAAGACAGTGAGCTCTTGGAATGCGCTTATTGGTGGCTATGCACAAAATGGAGATCCGTCAAAGGCTTTAGATGTATATCTTGAAATGACGTATTCAGGTTTAAACCCTGACTGGTTTAGCATTGGTAGCCTACTTTTGGCTTGTGCCCAGCTGAAATCTCTACAATACGGGAAAGAGATTCACGGGTTTGTGCTCCGAAATGGATTAGAAAAAGATTCTTTCATTGGTATTTCACTGCTGTCGCTTTACATTCATTGTGAGGAACCGTTATATGCACAGGTTTTATTTGACGGGACGGAAAGTAAATGTTTAGTATCTTGGAATGCAATGATTGCTGGTTACTCACAGAATAGACTTCCAGAGAAAGCCTTAAATCTCTTTCGCCAAATGATATCTCATGGTATTAAACCTTACGAAATAGCAATTGTGAGTGTCCTTAGTGCTTGTTCACAGTTGTCTGCTTTACACCTAGGAAAAGAAACTCATTGCTTTGCTTTAAAATCTCACCTCACTGATGACACTTTTTTGGGTTGTTCACTGATAGATATGTATGCAAAATGTGGCTCAATTGAACAATCGCAGAAGACTTTTGACATGTTAGAGGAGAAAGATGAAGCATTGTGGACGGTTATGATTTCAGGGTACGGAATACATGGACGAGGGAGAGAGGCCATTAAATTATTTGAAGAAATGCAAAAAGTGGGCTTGAAGCCCGATGGGTTCACGTTGATCGGACTTTTAATGGGTTGTAGCCATTCTGGGCTTGTTGAAGAGGGCCTGAAGTATTTTAACCAAATGCAAAGTTTTCATGGAATACAGCCAAAGTTAGAGCATTATGCATGTATGGTGGACATCCTTGGTCGAGCTGGACGATTTAATGACGCTATAGAGCTTATACAAGATATGACTGAGGAACCCGATGCTGGAATTTGGAGCTCATTGCTCAGTTCTTGTAGAAGTTATGGTGATTTTGAGTTAGGAAAGAAAGTTGCTAAGAAATTGTTAGAATTGGAACCAAACAAAGCAGAGAACTATGTGTTAGCTTCAAATTTATTTGCTGGATTTGGGAAGTGGGAGGATGTGAGAAGGGTGAGAGCAAAAATGAAGAAAATGGGGCTTCAAAAGGAAGTTGGTTGTAGTTGGATTGAATTCGGAGGGAAAATTTTCAACTTTGTCGTTGGTGATAAAATGCACCCGGAGAGGGAAAAGATGAAGGAGATGTGGAGCAAATTAGAGGAGAAAATAGTTGGAATTGGGTATGTGCCTGATACAAGTTCAGTGCTTCATGAATTGAAAGAAGAGGAAAAGATGGAGATTTTAAGGGGGCATAGTGAAAAGCTTGCAGTTTCTTTTGCGTTGTTGATGACTAGAAAAGGTGAAACACTGAGGATTACTAAAAATCTGAGGATTTGTAATGATTGTCACAATGCGGTCAAGTTGATCTCAAAGGTTGTTAAGAGGGAGATAATTGTGAGAGACAACAAGAGGTTTCACCACTTTAGAGATGGGTTTTGTTCCTGTGGAGATTATTGGTAGAAGAAGAAGGAAAAAAAAAAGAAATGAAAAAAGAAAAGCAAGTACTTTTTTCAAGTTTGGCATAGAGGAATTGCTTAATTGTATGTACTAGTATGTGTTTAAATATACTCATAATATGTATGGATGTATGTGAATTGTGTCAGGGAGTTCTTGACCCGTTTTTCCATAATAAACATCTGTTACATTTTTTTTCCGTTCAAGGATGTAAGAGAAAACTGGTGATTAGATTCAGGATGTTGTGCAATTCAACAAAAAATTTGGAGGGTTACCTATTGAAGAAGGGGTGTTGCTAAATGCATTTACCAATTTTTACTCTACAACTACATACATGTACTCTTTCTTATTTGAGATTGTGGTGTAGCAAGAAATTTGGTGGGTGTATTTTGCAATGCTCTTTGAAGAACCAACTGGATTATTATTGACAATTGAAGTAACTTACGCATATGGATAGCAAATTTTCATGCCCTGTCAAGTCTTTGTCCCATCTTGTCTTTAATGGAACAGGTTTGAATGAAATATCATAGAAGTAAGAGTGGATTTGGCACTTTAAAAATAAAACCCTATATTGTGAGATGGCAAATTTTTGTGCCGCGTCGAGTCTTTATCCCCATCATGTGAGTTTAGAGGATATATTATAGATGTAAGAGTAGATTTGGCACTATAAAATTAAAAACCCTATACGAAGTTGATAAGATGTTCTTTAAATACACTCCCTCTTATTGTAACATTAACTTGCTATTATATTCTTACTATTCTAACTTATAATTTTGAAATACCCTTGTTATTGAAATACAATTGGACTTTAGAGCAATATATATATATATATATATATATATGTTTGTGTGCAATTGGATGGAACCAAATTTAGTAGTAAATGGGAACTCTTGTCTTTGTTAAATAAAAAATAAAAAGGTAGTAGAAATGGCACCTCTCTAACGGTCTAACCAAATCTGTACTGTTCCCAGATCCCATAAGCGGGCAAGACCAGTCAGTGGCAGATCCAGAACTTTTATTCAGTCGGGGTAAGCCGAAATTTTATTTATTTATTTTTATTTTTTTGTAGAAATAATATAATTTTATGTGATTTTTTTCCATAAGTTTAATGTATATATAGGGGTGTTGGAATTTTTGTGTGTTTTTTTTTCTCCATGTTCGTTTTGTTCGTTCCTCTAATCAGTTGGAAGATGTCTTCAGAAAAGGACTTCCTTCTCCTGCTTTTATCTCTTTTTAGATCCAAGTTGCTGTGGATTCCTCCGGTCACCTTGAGAGGTTATATTAGAGTGCTTGGTTATATTGTGATGTTCCGTATGTTTTTTGTTATTGTCTTTTACGGCCGTAATATGCTACTATAAACACGTAGTCTAACCATAGTTTGGAGTCGAGCCTTCACCCAAATCCCTGTCGCTAAATAATGTCATCCTAGGGAAAAATTGAACTTCTAAATTATAATGCCACTTTCTTATTCTTTCATCTGTCTTTTTGTTAAATAGGAGAGCATCGCTATGGTTTCTAGTTCACGTCACATGATGTAGTCTCCATTGTTGGGTATTTTACTGTATAAAGGCTTCATAATTTACAATCTCAGCCAAATTTGTTCTGAACTCATTTTCCGAATGAGCAAGATAATGATTTTTTTCTTCTTTTAATTAGGGATTTTAATAGTACGGAGCAAATCGAGAAATTCAAGAAATATGAAGCTGATTATGCTCGTCGGTTGATGGTGAAGTATTTTTCTGATAAGGATATTTATGGAGGTAACCATTGATACCATAGTCTAAATTTCAGTTTTGCATTGCAAGCATGTTGCAATTACAGCAGTTTAAGTTGGAGAATTACAAATGCATCACTTGGGATGATGGGAATAATTTGTTACAGTATTGTTTTTCAATTTATATTACGGACTTTTAGAACTCACTTTCATTTTATTTTTTTTTCCTGGAGCAGACAATTGATTCTGATTTAATTTCTCTCTCTCTCTCTCTCTCTCTCTCTCTCTCTCTCTCTCTGTGAAACTGAATGCTGTCAGGAGGTCATTTAGTAAATTGTTCTTACTGAAAAACTACTACCATTGTCCTTGACGTCTCACTTTCGGTAGATTTTTCACTGTAATGGTAATCCTTGTTCCTCTTGGAAGTTGGTCCTCTCTCCTTGGTAATTCTCATTTTAGTTGCTTTCAATTTGGTGGTTGGTACTTGGTAGCACTTTTCTCCTCGGATACAATTCTACTTAACTCTTTGTAGCCTCTTCGAAGTAGCTTGTTTCGTGTCTCGAACTCAGGACTTAGTGGACCTGCTGTAATATATGAATTTGACCACTACGGAAGTCCCAAAATTGATGGAACATCCATCCTTTTGGCATGCATGAGAAAGAACTCTCTCTCTCTCTCTCTCTCTCTCTCTCTCTCTCTCTCTCCATATGTTCCTTTTTCTTCTGCGTGATTTCCTTCCTCTTAGCCTTTTGTTTTTTTTAACAATGTTGTGACTTTTTTTTTTTTTTTTTTCATTTTTATGTGTTCCTTCACGGTTGGAATGTTTGCAGGTATCTTGGGAACCATTAAACATTTTGTTACTACTTGCCTGATCTAGTTGAGTGTGGTAGCATAACAAACACTTGGGAGTTCTATCCAGGGCTTGCCTATTGACCATCTAAATTCCATCCAGAATATGTTAACTCTTGACCATTGACATACAAATTCGGCGCAACAATCAACAGAATCCTGGGATAATTATGTTTGTTTAAAGAACAAGAGAAATGTTAATCTCCGAATGCTTATTGCATTTCCTTGGGAGCGTGTTCGCAAGGTCAGTGTTCTCAACATGACATTGCGCGGCCAGGTTAATTTCCCTATTTTAACAAAAAAAAAATTCTTTCTTTCATTGTTTTTTTTATTATTATTATTTTATTTATTTATTTATTTTTTTTTTATTATCCTAAAAAAGTGTGACAGTGTATACTGCAATGGAACACTATCAATCTGTGTAATGTGCGTAGCGCATTGGGTGAATTTCGTCAAATTTTCGGACACAATGGGACATTTGGACCATATTCTTTCTATTGTAAAACTACAGGGAACAAATAGATACAATTGAAACTACGGAGACTAAAATAAGACATAGATCAAACTTCAATGGTTTATTTTGTATTAAAGCCTAAAAAAAATTGAATAACCACTATTCAACCCCAAATTAACAATGTCTTGGTCCAACTATTTTGTGTTCCAGTATGTATACAGTATAGTTCTATGCTGGCTTTATGTCAGAAATTGTAATCTTTTATGTGGCGATAAGTATGCTACAACAATGATGCATCAGACCTTTTCACATTATTTGCGAAGTTCCATCTATTTCCCATGTTGTGTTGTACCTTTGCAACCGGGATCTGCTGGAACTTAGTCAATGCTTTTGAGACTACAATGATTTCGACATACCTTTATCTCCATGTAGCTGGTATCCAACCCCTTCTTTCAGTTCTTTGTGCTCTTTGATGAGCTTTTGCTTTTAAAAAAAAAAAAAAAAACAAACAGAAAAAAGAAATTATTGAATACCTTAACCTTGATCGTGCTACATTATGTTGTGTCCATTAGTTTAACACTAAGGAAATTTAGTTCTTTTTTTTTTTTTGTTCTAGACCTCCCTTTTCCAGAACCACATTGGACTCCGACTAATCTGGATCGAGCCGGGTAGGACCCATTAGTTTAACACTAAGGAAATTTAGTTCTTTAAGAGTTATATATATGTATATATGTGTGTGTGTTTGTGTATAACACATGTAGCTAAGACTAAGATTTTAGTTGCAGCTAAACAGAATGATTTTTTTTTTTTTTATAAATCGGGGTGTCTGTCCAGCTTGCACCTCGACTAATCCCCCGAAACCTTGGAGTCGCCGGGTGAATTCCCCAGTGGCCACGCTCCCCATGACTCGAACATTAAACCTTTTGGGTAGTGCACTCAAAGAAGCTTACCACTCGGCCACAAGGGATGTGGTTGCTAAACATAATGATACAGTTTCAGCAATGCTGTCTCCCTATTTTTTGGGAAATAAGCTATAGACTTGCCTTCAATCTGTGTCGAAGTGGCTATCGTATGGTACTAGTTATGAATTATCATAATTTATGACACTTGAAGCTAGAAATGGCTCTCAACCCAGGGTCACATACCGATCTTTGGCTATTAACCTCTAATCATGCTTACAAGGGTGGTATTCTATGAAAAACGGAAACTCCAAATACGTCATCGCACCCGCACTTAGTGCTCACCCAATGCGGTGCGGATGCGGCGGATGCAGCAGTGGGTGCGAGAGGAACTCGTTTGGGGTGCGGCGGGGGTGTTATTTTTTATTTTTCCAAACTTTTAAATTTTTTAAAAGATTTATTATTATTATTATTATTATTTTAAAATGGGTGGCTTTGTGACGTTACTTACTTGCCTATGTAGCCTTTTTTGTTTATGATGGTTTTTTTTTGCTTGTTAACTATTCTTTGTGGCTTAATTGGAAAAAAAAAAAAAAAGTGAGAACTAGAGGATGAAGTGATAGAATAATTCATATATAGTAATATATAAAATATATTTTTAATATTTTGTAACACTACCCCGCCCCACACGCACCCTTACTTTTGGAAAAATTGCCGAACTCTCTGCACCCGCGTCCCGGCACCCGCACCGGTGCTTCCTAGGTGGTATACAAGAGACAGAATTATATAGTCAAGCTGTGAGTTTGTTGATCAGACTTTCCTTGCTCTTGGTGCATGGTCTATATATATAATACATATCCATGCGTATAAAGACACAAATCTTATTTTCTTTACCTGGATCTGCCCTCGCAAGTCTCTCTGCATTTGGGAGCAGAGAATGCAGCAAAATCGAGCAATGGATGGACAGAGACTACACCAAGGAACAAGGGAATCTGCCCTCACAAGTCTCTCTGCATTTGGGAGGAGCATCCAACAAAATCGAGCAATGGATGGACTGAGACTACACCAAGGAACAAGGGAAGCTTGACTGAGCAATGTAATCTGCTCAATCGAAGACTATATTTAGGAAATTGTTTTGTTTGTTGAGTAGATCTAAATTTATTATCATGTTATGTCGGTTATGGGATCATCATTGGGTAACAATTGTTTCGGACCATATAATCTTTTTCTAATCAATTCATGTTTGGCCCATTTACTTGATCTCTTGATTTAGTTTTCAATGGTGCCTATTATGTTTTAACTTTTGATCGTTTGTTGCTGCATCTTGTAATCTTAAACGCTGCAATCTATCAAATGTCATGCTTTGCCAATTTATGTTGTGGTTTTGTACTAATATAATTTAATGATTTGATTGGGTTCTGAGCAACTAAGCCTGAAACATAGCCAGAGGTCAAGTTACAGACCTCTTTATTAACGCGTGTAAGTTGGTTTAAAATAACCTATGTAATGGTTTCCCACTCTTGTTAGTACATTGATCATACCATAACTTGATGAGTCCCTAGGACTCAATTATGCTTTGGCTAAGCTCTTAAAATGAATAAAATTATCCTTTTGATTCTTATGATGATATCTTTTTCTCTTTTCTGTTTTCTTTCAACTTATTTCTTTTACGTACTGATGTTTTTGTTGGATGATGAGTTGAGAAATCTTCACTCTTGTTATCTTCAGATATCTGAACAGCTAAAGAGCCGTTTCTCTTCAGGACTATCTCTGCCTCAAATTTGTGAGAACTTCGTAAAAGCAGCTTATGATCCTCGTATCTCTGGCATCTATCTCCACATTGATCCCTTGAACTGCGGGTGGGGTAAAGTTGACGAAATTCGAAGGCACATATTGGAATTTAAGAAATCAGGTGCCATTATGTTCATTGTTCTATTCATTTTACGTGAAAAGTTTAAAATAGGTATCATTTGGTTGAATCAGAAGTATCCATACATATTGGTTGTGTTACTCAGATAGATTGAAATATTAGATAAACTTGAGTTGAACATGTGGCTCTTCTTTCGGCTTTTGCATCACTTAGGTAAATTCAATGGCTTTGTTCAGTTTAGTTGACTAATAGCTCCAACTCTCAACAACCACCTAGCCCACACATACTGCATTTGTGGTTCTATAGTCATACCAATTGCATGCAAATGCAATAGTGGAACTTTTTAAACGTGCGTGGGTGTGAACATATCACTTGTTGTTAGTTACTTATTGAATGCTATTCTTAATTGATGAACATCTCAGTTGCTTAACTCCCAGCTTTTCTTTTGTGATTTGTGGAATTCGTATAACAAAGTTCCTCTTATGGCGATTATTTGTAGGAAAATTCATTGTCGGCTATGCCCCTTCATGTAACGAGAAAGAGTATTATCTTGGCTGTGTTTGCGATGAGCTATATTTCCCTCCAAGTGCTTATTTTTCGTTATCTGGGTTGACAGTTCAAGCGACATTCCTTGGTGGTGAGTTGATCTTACTTGTTCTGATGTGGGTTTCATGTGCACTGGTTAGATATTGATATCTGGGGTTGAAAAGATTCTGTTTTGAAAATCTTGAGTTAAGTTTGCCATATCGTATTTTTGAGAAGTTAAGTTGGTTACTTACTATTGGAATATAGGAATTATTGTGGATTTGATTGCAACAAAAATGTTTTTCTACTTGGTATCAGAGCCATCCTAAGTAGGGTTTTCTAAACAGTCTCCGCCACCACCGGCGGGTGGCAGCTGCCCACCGGAACCTCCGTTTTGCATATTCTTGAAATCCTTGTTTCAAAGGTCATTGACCTAATTCATCATTATATATATATTTTCAATGTTTTTATCAACCCAAATCTGTGGGTGAGAAACCAACAATCAATGGGTCAGCTACACATGTTGCTGTCCAGATTTGGTTGGTTCCCAAAGGTTTGTTTGGAGCCTTCTGGTTTGTTCTAAAGGGCTGTGTTCCGGAGGCCAACAATGGTATATTTTGTTCTCAATCTCCGTCTTCGACAGCCTAAACCTGTCAGATCCAGTCACTAGCAGTCTTCGATGACCAACCCAACTTCTGACGAACCTCGAGACCTCCGGTCACCTCACCGGACCTTTACCCATCCTCAGGCAACCTCGATTGAGCCTCATGACTCTCCGGTGACTCAGATCTGGTTGTTTTCTCTCTGTTTCTTCTTAGATATGGTGGTTTTCTTCTCCGTTCGTGCGACAGAAACCCTTAAGGGCTGTTTGGTGTGTTGGCAGAATCATTTAAACTGCTGTTTGTTTCGTTTGGCAGCCATGGTTGTTTTTGGTTGACTTCTTTGGAGATCTAGATTGGTTTGGTGACTTAAGGTCTTGTAACTCTTGTTTGGCCTTCTTTTGGTTCGGTAGTATTGGTTGTGCTCTTTTAAGGGCCTGTTTGGTTCGTATTTTGTGGGTTTCCAGATCCGTCCCCGTACTTCTAATATTTCCTATATTCCAACACTTGCTTTAAACCATACAAAAAGGGGGTATAGAGCTAACTAATAAGCCTGTTTAACTTGTTCCATTTAAAATAGATTGTAGGCAAACTTGCTTTGGAAGTTGTTATGTACATGAATATATTGCTTTTCTAAATCTCTGTTTATGTTTCATAGTGATAAATATTTCGTCTTTCCTGATTTTGAAAATTCACCTAGTCTTTGTTTATGATGTGTCTATGGCTCATGGTTCCTTTTTAACTGCAGCGGAGTGGCATGAAAAATTGTTTTGCAGGTGTTTTTGAGAAAGTTGGAATTGAACCACAAGTGCAAAGAATTGGGAAATATAAAAGTGTGGGGGATCAACTTATGCGCAAAAGTATGTCCGAGGAAAATCGTGAGATGCTGACCACGTTGCTGGATAACATTTATGGGAATTGGCTGGATAAAATCTCTCTAATGACAGGTGCTTTGCGAGGTTGTGGTTTAGCATGATCTTCAAGTATAGAACTTAATTAACTAGTTCCTTAATTTCTAATACAGGAAAGACAAGAGAACATGTTGAAAGCTTCATCAACGAAGGAGTATACCAAGTAGAAAAGCTGAAAGAAGATGGCTGGATAACAAATATACAGTATGATGATGAGGTACAGAACCAAACAGGTTCCAAGGTTTTACAAAATTGTAAGCGTGTTTATTGCTGGCAGAGTTTTCATTGCATTTTTTTTATAAAAAAATCTGCAATATATCCTTTCTTCTTGATCGATATGATGATTTGGGGATAGTTTGTTAGTGATGAAAAGCCTGTGTAGGTTTTATCGATGCTGAAAGAGAGACTTGGAGTTCAGATGGATAAAAAGCTTCCCATAGTTGATTACAGGTACTCACACGTTATCTTATTTTAGTTTGAGAGAAAAGTTATCCTGCACACTTTTCTTGAATTTTATGGTCTTGCTAGAGCGTGATGCTCGGGTATATTATTCCTGTTACTTCAGCACTTTGCATCACTTGTGCATTCACTATAAAGATCATTCAATTATTCTCTTGACATCCAGTTTTTCATTCTCCCCACGTCAATTGGTTTCTTTATGGTTTCTCAGTGCCTAAACATGGTCCTGAGTCTCCTGACATCAAATGAGTTTCTGAGTGCAAAGTGCATTCAATGGTTTGACACATCACAAACACAACCTCAAATATTCGCAATCCCAACTTTTCCTTGAATAGAATGCGTATCTAGATATTTTTGGGTTAATTCTATCTTTGTTCTGATATTGAATGATTGTACCTCTCTTAGAAATTAGAATGGAATGCCAATCTTGAGTTTATGGTTTCTTTTGACCACAGGAAATATTCTAGAGTTAGGAAATGGACCGTTGGTTTATCAGGTGGTAAGGACCGAATAGCCGTAATCAGAACCTCTGGAAGCATTAGTCGTGTGCGCAGCCCATTAAGTGTGCCTAGTTCGGGTATTATTAGTGAGCAACTCATTGAAAAGATTCGTACTGTACGAGGTATGTTCTCTATCAAGTGCACTATTTTGGTGTACTGACAAGCAAAATATTGTTTTTACTATTTTTTAATCATGGAATTGCTTGCAATAGTTTTTTGAACTTTCTTATTAGATAATGATACATAAATTGAAATTGCATCAACTTTTCATCCTTTCTACGCATTACTGAATTTTCTGGGTATGCTTGTACAGTACCCTATATACATGCCCCTGAATTCATCTTCTCCCAAGTGTAAATATAGCAGTTTAAGTATTGATGACATTTATTAGAATTAGAATACGCGAGACCAAATAGGTGGCTATGTATAAAAAAGCATGTGGATATATAAATCTTTTACATGTTAATGTGCTTACCGCTTATATGAACTGTTAATGAAGGCAGTGGGTGCTAACAAAGTAGTTAAAAGGTCAATAAATCGTGTATTTGTAGTCAAACTGCCTAATTGTTATGATACTTTGCATATAGTTAAAGACCTGCAACTAACCCTGACTTGTTGCCAAGAGGCATCTTATAATTGAGCTTTGCACAATGAGCCTTCTATCCGGTTTTTCCCTGACTGCCTGCAAATCATATTCCATTTATCAAGAGATGGTTCTACCTCTGTTTTTAAAGGCGTGCCTAAGGCTCGGGCTCAGCCTTTGCGCTTCTCCTTGTCCTAGGCGAAGCCCCTTCAAACATGCCTCGCCTAGGTGCGCCTTTCTGTGCTTTTTTTTCAAAGCCCAAGGCACAAAGCCCGCACCTCAATAAAATTATGCATCATGAAAATAAGGCCCATTGCTTATTGAGATTCCATAAGAAACGGTTGGAGGATGTGTCACGCCCCGACATAGCATAAATAAGGAAAGCGTTTAATTTCCTTTATGGACCCGTAGGTCGCGACAGTTTGAAGGATCGATTCCATCCCAAACGTCGAACATCAATTAAACCATATAAATCAGAGCAGAGCAATCAAGGCTTACAAATATTTTTCTAACTTAATAGTTATTACAGCACGGGGTCTCTAAAGGTACAAACCGCCTTAAATCAAAAATAATATCTATTGTCTATTACAGTTATCCTTATTACAAAAAGTTCATAATTTAAAACATGTAATGATAAGTTTTCCTTCCCAAAGCCTTTCTCAATTTGCGTAATCGTACGGCCCAGCATAGTCATAACCTGAAAAGCTTGAACACGAATGTCCACGGCGCATCAACGCCGTCAGCTTATTGAAGCTGATGAGTATTAAAAACATAACTTTGAATGTAAGACATACTCATTTACTATTTTCTGCCTCACAGTTCCATTAATCAATCATGTGAAATTATATGAAAATTAATTTCATAAAACATGTGACCATGCATGTGACAATAAATGATTGGGACACAAGGCTTAGTTTGGTTTGGTTTGGTTTATGTGACCATGCATGAGACCGACACAACCATTCTCATCTTACGAACCATTTTCTCTCGACAGACAACACCCAACTCTCTCACACCAGTATATTTGAAACGCCAAGACAGCCACACTTTAGTACAAGGGTACCATGGAATGTCCAGTTTGCCTCACACTTTAGCACGGGGTGCCAGGGAATGTCCAATGCCTCGCACTTTAGTACCTAATCCGCCTCGCAAATACATCGCACAGTATCCAGACTCGAGTACAAGGGAGTGTCCGTAGGCCACACTTTAGCACTACCATGGGTGCCAGGGAATGTCCAAGTCGACGTCACACACTTTAACGCTACCATGGGCGTCAGGGAGTGTCCAGTTTTGCCCCCTTCGCATTTCAAAGACACTCTAGCCGCAATCTCAACCACAACACACTTTGGTACTCACTTACCAGGGAGTGTCCACACACAAACTCAACCACATACTCTTTTTCCACACTGACCACTACTCTCCATGAATGTACGACTGACCCCACATGAATGACATGTAACTATAAACGGAACATATAAAGTAATGGGAACGTATATATGAGAAGAATTGAAACCATGATCTCTCTTTACTGTCCAAACATAACAAAACTCTACAAATCCCAATCTGATTTAACATATTTCCCAAACAGAGCTTATAAAACATCATCCAAACAGTTCCTTAACATAAAACAAGCAAAAACCAGAAACTGTCCAAAGTCGCGCGCGCGGGCCGCTCGCGCGATATGCCCATTTTTCCTTTTTATTATAAAAACTTTTCTATCTGCCAGAAAACACGAAGCTCGCGCGCGCGATCACGCGCGCGAGTTTAGGCAGTGTCTTCTTCTTCTTCGTTAGAAATTCCCTGTTTCAGAATTTTAGGGTCTTTTTGACCCATTTTCGAAATTGAAAGTATATAGGGCATGTAATATATGGATCATTCCATTTTTCTACAAGGATTACGAATATGTAATCAATTAAACATGAATCAAACCATAGCTCTCAAATTTTACGAAAAACTAAAAGTTTTCAAAACTTAATTCCTAATATACTTTTTCATATAAATGAATTAAGCTTCAATACTTTAACCATAGTCTATGTATACTGTAATCTTTCATTATTATCTATAAAAACGTATTTTGGTTAAGTTTGGAAAATCCATGTTCTTAAGCTCAAGCTTCCATGGACGAAATTAACCATGGCAACTTTACAAAAGGATAATACTACAACAAATAAGTATGGAATTTACATTCTTAGTGAGTTTAGAATACTCACTGAGATAAGAGAGTAGTGTTTGTTGAGAAAGAAAGTCAATAATAAGGATCTCCAATGAAGCTTGGCTATGGTGATCAAGCTTCTTCTCTCTCTAAAATTTGTAGCTTTCAAGCAATGTATCACTCTCCCTCTCAATTGTGATTTCTAGATAATGGGAGTGTGTATGTGAGTTATGAGTGTGTTTATAGAAGGCCAAAAGGGAATACTTGGGGACCAAGATCAACCTCAATTACTCAACAATTGAATTTGTTTATCAAATACTTAAAATACATAATATACACAGCCTATACATGAATTACAGATAATATACATACGTATACACATCCTCAGATTTTGAAGGGGCAACATAGACTAGTAGGGGTCAAACTTGGGGTTGTTTGGGAAAGGTGGCTTATGGCCTAAACTAAACACACACCAATATGGCACAACCAAACAGGACTCTATCAATGATTAGTTGCCTTAAATGGCAATAAAGCATATATCAAATCTTGCTTTACATCACTTCCAAAATTTGTGGTAGTTTAACATAGCGTGGACAGTTTTGAACATGAACTGGTATTTTCGTGGCGCGGTGATCACCACAAAAATACAGAAAATTCATTTTGACGTTAGAAATTATTTTCTGGTTTTATAAAAATATTGTTTGAGTTAAAAGGAATTATCTCCACCATTTTGAATTACAGTTTTGAGATTCAACACAGGTGTCAATAATTTTATAAAAATTGCAATTTGACTCCAAAAAGAATTTAAGACATGAAATAAAATCAATAATCAGTATTAACACGTGAGGGTTGAAATTAAAATAAAAGTGGACAATACCTATTGATTTTAAATATGACAATGCAAATATAGATTTATTGTGGATATGTCAAATTAAAATTAAATGAAAATGCAGGTTTTTACTGGATGTTATTTACTAATTTCTCCAAAAGCTTACCTGTTGTCAGATATAGAATGAGCCCAGCAATGCATATGAAGCTTCAACACCCCCGTCATGCACACGTCATCTCGCACGTGGAGAGGCAACAAATGAAATAACAAACCGTAATATGCAAACTATAAGGAGGAACGAGATTTGAACCCAAGATCTCCCTCAACAAGGCTCTGAGAGTCTGAGTAACCAGCTGCTCCAAAAGCTTACACTGTTAGAGAATGGACCCAACTATATATAACCTTCTGCAAAGGAGAAGCAGCTTTGTTAATAAATTCGGTTACCCCACATCATGCTTGTAGTAATTGATAAATCTGCTACTTGGCTCTTGAAAATATACCAAATAGAATTTAGTGGAAGGTTATAAGGGGCTATGCTAGAACTTGGAAGTAAGAGACCAATGGCTTATGCCCATTGACTTAGGAAGCATTTTCTGAATCTCCTCTTTTGGATTAAGCATCTGGCTGTTCTGATTCCAATCAATAATCAATGAAGGAATAAAAAATTGAACTTC
This sequence comes from Hydrangea macrophylla, assembly GCA_033977485.1. Classification (NCBI taxonomy): domain Eukaryota; kingdom Viridiplantae; phylum Streptophyta; class Magnoliopsida; order Cornales; family Hydrangeaceae; genus Hydrangea; species Hydrangea macrophylla. The sequence continues at coordinate 118,385,439 of CM066985.1, read as the reverse complement.
TGGTTTTTACTTTTTATTTCACACTAGGCCTTTCATTTTTATTTTTTTTCCATTAATGCGGTGCTTCTTTTTCCAGAGTCAAAAAGATATAAGGCTGTTATCCTCCGAATAGATAGTCCTGGAGGTGATGCTCTTGCTTCGGATTTGTAAGTGCTACTGTATTATAGCTTTATGGTACAATATTCATTCATGAAAAAGTTCAAATTGAGTGCTTACTAGACATTTTGGAACAAATCATATATTGAATCTATTGATTTCTGCTTCTTTTTTCCTTTTTGATTGTCAAGGCTTAAATTAAAAAAACTTAACCTAATCCATCCCTTTTAGTTCTTTGGTTAAACTAGTTATTTTTTTGTTATCTTTTGCGTCATTGAGAGTGTGTATGATGCTCTGGAAGTTTGTCATGCGTTAAATAGATACAAATGTTATACAGGTTATTATCAAGCATGTGGATGGGACGTGCTCCTTTTTATTTGGTGGTGTGTGTGGATGTATTTAGAAAGAAAAGAGGCTGTCTTTGTGACTTGTGTGAAGACCTCTCAGCTTAATTTGCGCAGCGATCATATTTATTGAAAAAATGTGGAACGAGCTGTTACAATCTTCAGGACGAAGGAGATTATTTTCTCGTAAATGATCAAACCACTGAATGGTCAAAAGGGGGCAAAACCAATGTACATGTGAAGTATTTACTGAACAAACAAAACAAGAATCAAGTAACCCACTGCAGCATCCAACTTTCCCTCCTATAATTTCCTCCCTAGATTGGATTAAAAAACACCCATCACTGGGGAAAAAAAGCTCTGCCATGACTGCATCCTTATTCGTCAATATATGAAAGAGATAAGGGAATTGCGACATTGATAGAAATATGGAAAACTTGGTTGTATGAATAATGATAGTTTAGAATGAACCTAAGAGAAAATGTCAAAGTAGAGAATGCTAAACAACTTGGAGTTTAAGTAATCCAAATAACATGATGGAGATTAAGTTCTAATATTGAGTAAAATCCTGCCATTGAGTAGTCTTGGTGTCTGTGTTCTACAGAATGTGGAGGGAAATTAGACTTCTGGCTGCTAAAAAACCTGTCATTGCATCGATGGTTGATGTGGCAGCTAGTGGAGGATACTATATGGCAATGGCCGCAGGGGTTATAGTTGCAGAGAATCTTACCTTAACAGGTTCAATTGGAGTAGTCACAGGTAAACTTAACTACTCTTACTTTCGGTTTTCTCTCAGCATTCGCCAGTATGAAGTTAGTTACAGTGAGAAATAGTAAGAAATATAAGGTTCCAACTATATACGATACTTACAAATCTTTTCATGTGTGATTTTAGTTTAAATTTGCTAATCATCGAACAATATATGTTTCTTTGATCATTTTCATGCCAAGAGATTTAAATATCTCGAACCAGAGTAAACCAAATCTTGAATATGTGACATGAATGAACGATCTGCAATGATTGCTGAAAGGGGAAGGTGAGAAACAAATTTTCTTTTATTCAGTGACGTGTTGCTCTGGTGGAACAAACCCAGCCCTATGTAAATAATATGACATGAGAGTGTTACTGATAATTGTTGGTTGGAATGGGAAATCCTTATATGATTCCATAATTTCAGAATTATGTATTCACTTTCCTGTATTAATAAACAAACTTTTCACGTGTTATATATTTTTTTGACTTTATTTAACTATGGCATTGTGTGTCTCACGAGCCACGACAGTATGATCTCCCACTTATGTTCTTCTAAATCCTCTTCCCACCCCCAAAATGAAATATCACAAAGAGAAGTGTTGGAGATAAGATTTCGTGGATAAGTTTTCAGTCAATATTCTATCCAAGGATTCTAGGAATTTGTTTGATTTTATTTCCTTTCTTTTGTCTTCTTTCCTTTTATTCTAATCTAGGATGTGTATATAATGGGTTGCATAGAAGTGAATATTATATCTGAGAATTCCTCAAAACTCTATTATTTTAGAATAATTAAATGCCAACAAAATTATGGATCCACGTCCACCTCTATGAATCAGGGTCTAAAATTACATATCTAGTTTTTCTTGGTTATAGGTCTTCATTGTTTCCACATATCTTGTAGGGAAATTTAATTTGGGGAATCTGTATCAAAAGATTGGCTTCAATAAGGAAATCTTATCCAGGGGAAGATTTGCTGAGCTTACTGTAGCTGAGCAGCGACCATTCAGGTAAGACGCCCTTTTTTGTTGCTAAAGATACAGTCCCTTGTATATTTTCGAACAAAAGAAAGGAAGTGCTAATTCGCTATATGTTTTTTTTTATAGTCAAATTGGTTTGTGACTTTTTAAAGCATTATATCTGATTTTCTCAAGGTCAACTCTTAAATATGGCTTTTGTCTGTTGATACCTGTAGCCTAGGTGGCTAGGTGCTTTTACTTGTTTTGATTATCATCTTTTATGATAACTTCTGAAAAAGAATTAAATTTAACGTGCAGACCAGATGAAGCCGAACTCTTTGCCAAGGCTGCTCAGAATGCTTATAGACAATTTCGTGACAAGGCAGCGTTTTCAAGATCAATGAGTGTAAGTCAGTCGAGTTAGATGTCCACCTTGAAGGTTCAGTACTATGTCATATGCTTTTTCTTGAATTCTCAATCATTCTGTGGCAGGTGGAGAAGATGGAGGAGGTTGCACAAGGGAGAGTTTGGACAGGTAACGATGCAGCTTATCGAGGTTTGGTTGATGCTATTGGTGGTTTCTCTCGCGCTGTTGCTATAGCAAAACAGAAGGCTAATATTCCCCAGGACAGAAAGGTGGGTTTCTGATCAAGTCTTTCTTGTTGTAGTTTTCAATTACTTTTAAATAAATATGGATTTTTATTTGTGTTTGGAATAACTGAATTAAACCTCAAAGTTTCAAGTAGAAGTCATAATCTCTGCATCGGCAGATTCCTCACGACTTGTGGATGTTCTTCTTAGGATCTAGGGTACAAATTGCAATTTGATAGGATTCCATGCACATTGTTGTCAAATGATGAATCTGTTTACCGAAATTATGAATCATGAGTAAGATTCACTTTTTGTTGGCAATTTGATTAAAGTGCGGAAATCAAATCCCTTCCCAAGGATTGTGTGAGGTGCAAACAAGCAAAAGAAAACAGGGAAAACAATCAAACACACAAGAACACCAGATTTCTACGTGGTTCGGCCAAATATGCCTACGTCCACACCTTGTAGAGTTGTATTATGCTTTAGGGTTTCAAGAGGGCTCTCACAAGTGATATCTCTTATAACATTCACACACAGAAAATACAAAGGAAATTCGGAATATATAAGTCTATACAGTTTCCTAAACAAAACATGAAACAAAAACTAAATCTGCGTGCGTTCGCTCGAGCTGGTCACGCGTGCGGGCCTCGCTCGGGTGAGCTTCCCAGCAGTCGACTTTCCAGAGAGTTTTACTTCATCTTCGAACCCAAAAATCACTGTGTTCGCTCGGGCCAGCAGCTCCCCAGTTTTCAATTCCTTCGCCTTTGATTGGAAACACTTCCGATGGAATTAGGCTCCACAATTCCAACACTTTTTACGGGAAATATATACACTGCCACACATGCACGCTATATGTACATGTAAAATCACATGTACACTGTTTAAAATGAACAAAGTAACAATTTAAACAAGCTTCATACAATCTTAAGGCTCAAAATGTTGAAAGATTTTCAGTTAAAAACTTGGAACTTTAAAGTTGAAAATTTTAAATTGTGAATCATACTGAGTCATGCATCATATTGGGCTGTATGAAACTTGAATCGACTCCTATGACTCGATTGATAACCATATCCGTGCTGATATTAATCTCTAGGCAAAAGATTGACCTAATATTCCTGACTGGCTTTCCTTGAATATGTCTAGGTATCTATTATTGAGCTGTCAAGACCCTCCCCTACCCTCCCAGAAATCTTAAGCGGCATTGGGAATTCTGTAGTTGGAGTTGACCGGACACTAAAAGAGCTGCTACAAGACTTGACCTTTTCTGATGGAGTTCAAGCCCGAATGGATGGAATCATGTTTGAGAAATTGGAATCCGACTCTAATACCAACCCTTTTGCAACTTTGATAAAAGACTACCTCGGTTCTCTCTGATTTCGGATTGGCTACTCCAATACTCCTTGCCTCAAAAATGTAATTAATGTTTTTTCTTCTTTCTCGGAGATAAGATTTGTTGAGGGGTGCTTTGGTATCAATAGTGCACATGAGGATCAACTGATGTCCTTTCAGGAAGTGGAACAAAGTAAGAGGAGAACCATTTTCTTTTTTGTTTCAAAAACTACTGTAATTCTACTGTAATTACACAAATTGAATTTACACCCCTGTTTTGTCTCCCCCTTTTTGTTATAAGAAAGAGAGGTGCTATATTTAGATATTGGTATTAAAATGCTTTTGCAATTTGCATTCTTGCCAAGGACATTCAGTTTCACCATTTTTTAATGACTGCTACTCATACAGTTACTATAGATATGATCTGTTTTCCTTGTGTGTGGGTATGAAGGGTAGCCCTCATATCTATCATTTATGCAACTAAAACTCACCATTTGCCACTAGCCTTTGACAACACTAGTTTGTCTTTGGGTAGTCTCACAGAAATTTAATCCCGCAACCTTAGGAGTCCTGCCATGACATGGCCCATTCCATCTTGTTTACCACTGAGGTTGTATGAATACATGTTATCTCAAGACATGGGTACATTTCTTTAGGTGCTTTTGTTATTGTTTTAAACTATGATTGGTTCAAGTGTACAAGCGAGCACATAGGTGGACAAATAGAATTTTTGAACATGACAATTTTTTTATATTTATTTATTTATCTGTTATCAAGGATGGCTTGACCTCATAAGCAGAACAATAAGAAAATTTGAACCATCATCTCTTTTGCTCTTTTGCATTAATTGTCATACACAGAAAAAATATTCGTTAGAACGGTTGTTTTGCTACCATAGTATTACAAACCAGTAAGGTCACTACTCAAATACATGCCAATTTTAATTTTAGGGAAAATATGTCTCTACACAAGCACTATACTCCGTATACACGTGTTAATATATTTTGACTGTGCAGCCATTATTAATATCAGAGGATTGACTACAGGAAATAGGTGTCTGAATTAAATTTTTTTTCCCTCACCAATCCATTTTTTTGAGGTTAATTAGAGCATCAAAACTTTTTCAAAAGTAGGAAAATAGCTAAGCTCCATGAAGCGTGGAGGAAGAAGACAACTTTCCTCGTCAATCCATTTTCTTGAGGTTAACTAGAGCATCAAAACTTTTTCAAAAGTAGGAAAATAGCTAAGCTCCATGAAGCCTGGAGGAAGAAGACAACCCAAGGAATAAAAGTGGAATAATTTCCAAAAAAAAAAAAAAAAGAGTCAAATTGTGAAATTCAACTGCATTCAGCATGTGTTGGAAACTTGAGATCCTGATCTTAACAAGAACCATGTCAATATGGTATAGAACTTGAGAAATTCTACTCAGCAATCTATCCACTAATGCTATGCTTCCCAAACGTGATTTCAACATACGTGATATTGGGCCCATTGAATTTCATTGGAAGATGTTAAATGGTCTTATCAATATTGAAGTTGGCCCCACTGCATGTGTTGAGAACCACATTTGGTATACAAAGCTGAGAAAGCGTAGCATTACTCTAATATATTTTATGATAGCCTTCATTTTGACATGCATTTCCTGTGATATTTTTGAATTTTTATAAATTTGTAGAGCATACGGAATTTTATACCCTTTTTTTTGTTTAGTTCAATCAAATTTAAAAAAATAAAGAGATATTTGGTCATAAACCCCTTAAAATTAAGAAAAACAACGTTACCATGTGAGCCCTTAGTTTTTTTTTTTTTTTTTTTTTTCCGTAGTATTTCATGGTCAATATTGATCTCAGTTAATAAATCTCATTTTGCTGATTCCAAACATCAAATTTTACAAAAAATGAACTTGTAGAACAAAAGTTATAGTAATTTCAAATTATTTAAGCATAAAAAGGACCTAATGTGTTAAAGAAAAGTAGTATATGTTTTAGTTTAAAGAGCTTTATTAGAGAATATTATGGCTAGGGGTGGGCATTCGGGTTAAACTGAATCGAATTTTAAAGTTCGGTTCGGGTTGTTCGAGTTTGGTTTTTGAACTGCGATACCAATATCCAAACCAAAATAACTTTCGAAAAATCAGTTTGGTTTTCGAATTAGAATATGGGGTTCGGTTACGTACATCGGGTTGAAAGTCACCAGAATTTCTTGAGTTGTTCATTTTTTGGGCACTCACTACAATAAATATTCAAATTACTAAATTTTGAAATAAAGGCCTAGCTAAGTATAAAAGAGAGAATCTTAATTCTTACAAAGTAAAATATATATAAAAAAAGGTAAAAAGTATTTTGTCCCCTCAAATTATATACGCTTTTGTAATTCATGCCTTAAATTTTAAAAAAATGCAATGGCCTTCATGAACTATCTTTAGAGTTGCAATATTTCCTTGAATTTCAAAAAGTTGAAATGTCCCTTCTGAACTATCGTCTGTGTTGCAATGTCCCCCTGAACTATCTTTCTGTTACAATGTGAACTCTGTTATCATATTTCGTCAAGAAATGTGATGAAAAATTTACTCATGTGGAACGCACAAGCCAAATTTACAATCATAAATAACATAAAATCATAAAATTTCAGCTAATTTCACTGGGCTGCCATTTTCTTTAATATGTTAATTTATTGTGTAGCTAGAAAAAATTGAGTTTTATAATTTTTTTATGGGGGCCAAATTTCAAAGGCATTTATGGCATTTTAGCTTTCACTTCTAAATTAACAATCATAAAAAAACATAAAATCATAATTTTAAGTTAATTTCACTGAGCTGCCTTTTTCTTTAATCTGTTAATTTGTTGTATAGCAAGAAAAAGTCTGAGTGTTTATAATTTTTATGATTATTAATTTAGAAGGGGATGATGAAATGTCATAAATGCCTTTGAAATGTAGCATGTGCGTTCTACATGAGCAAATTCCATCACATTTCTTAACGAAATGTGATAACAGGGTTGACATTGCAACACAAAAGATAGTTTAGAGGAAACATTGCAACACAAATGATAATTTAGGGGGGACATTGCAACCCTAAAGATAATTCAAGAGGGACATTGTAACTTTTTAAAATTTGGGGTGTGAATTACAAAAACGTGTATACTTTGAGAGGACAAAATGCTTTTTATGCTAAAAAATAAAAATAAAAAATAAAGCTGCAAGGATTGACAAAAACAATATAAAAAAAAAAAAGCTGTAATGACTGAACATGTGCAACTAACATTTGGGGTGATTGTTACAACTTATAAGTTGACTTTTTAGTTTATAATTTATTATAAATTTAAGCTACACTAAACGGGCCTTAACTCACAATTTATTTTAAGTAAAAAAAATAACTTAAAAGTAAAAAATAATTAATTAACTTATAAAAAGCAGAATTTTTGTTTTTAAAATTATAATTTCTCAACTTATTTTAAGCTGAACAAACGGAGAATGACACCCAGCACATTTGTCTGTTAGAATTATCACGTGAACTGCTTTCACCAACAAAAAAAAAAAAAAAATCACATGAACTATTAAATACACATGTAAATGAACCTGATAATCAACACTTGGAAACAAATGTGGTCTCCACATCCGTGGGTTGCAATTCAAAGACCTCTTCTCAACTTCACTAGATCTTGCCCCAAAACAACACTCCCCCCCCCCCCCCCCCCCCCCCCCCCTCAACAGAGAGCATAGTCACGTCCATACAGTGCTGTTGTCTGTTGGTGTTGTTCCCTCACAAATGAACTGTAACAAATATTGTGGTTGGGTCATACGGGCACCCACATTATATTAGACTAGGTCCAAAGAGGCTTGGCTTGGACACCAAGTAACGGGCATTAAAGTTCCAAGCCTTATAGGTTTTATGTGCCTATATATATGCATTATATATCACATGAAAAACCTAATGAGAGTGATTTTTCAGCAACCTCTCTCTCTCCCTCACGTTAGTCTCTCTCTCTCTCTCTATCCCTACGGTTCATCTCTCTCTTGGCCATCACCAAAGGAGCCATGGGATTTAGCACGTGATACATACGAGGACAGCTCTAGTAGTGATCTTCATGACCTACGCGAAGCATAAGAGAGTACACGGAGGCAACATGGAGCAGTAGTTCGTGGGTGAAGACGCCGGGCTTGTAACAACACCGTTCGGCGATCCGTCGGGTTATTCCGCTAGGTAAGTGACCTAAACCTGTCTTGTATGCTTGCGTGCATATTATCTACATTGGTATCAGAGCCTATAGGTGTTTGATTCGCCCGTTTAATCACTCAAAACGAATCTGCCATTGGAGTTTTTCCAAGCTTTTTACCAAAACTTTGAAATTTTGATTTTGAAGTGGCTCTACATCGAAACTCCAATGTGGGTCCAATTTTTTGGCATGGTTGTATCCCTCATGGTCCCTAGAGTCCTCCATATGAGTCCCAAGTTCTGATTATCTCAAACGGAGAATAAAATTGAAAACCTAATTTCTGGGTATAAATAAAACGAATTTTTCCAGCAACTTTCAGCCTCTTTTCGTGACAATCCACTCGTCCAATCACTATGTTTTTTTGGCTTAATCTTCATCTATGCCATGAGAGCTTTACAACGGTATATTATACGAAGCATTTGGATCACAAACACAGGAGATATAAGCATGTAAACAGAGGGGGGGTCGCACAGCCATGTGCTGCGTTTTTTTTTAGGGTTTTTCCAATGAAGAAGAAGACCCCGGCTAGCACACCCCCATGCGCACGACGGCGCGTTTGGCGCGTGCCGTGGTGCCGGTGGCCGGCTGCCCTTCTTTCCGGCGCGTGTGGGTCCTACTCAGGCCCTACTATTTTAATATATTTTTTGTAAAATTATTCCAGAATAGTTTTTAATTATTTTTCATTTAAAACAGTTTCTGTTAAATAAAAATTATGAATCCACATTCAATAATCGCTGTAAAATGGTACTAGTCTCCACTCCACCTGAGTGGGAGTATACCGCTAGACGCTAGTAGGAGTGTACCAGATAGTGGGAGTGCACCACTAGGAACTCAAGATTCTCAGGTAGTACACTGTATGGTGATGAGGAAAAAGTTCCCTATCGCTGTTTTGAAATTGAGGAAGACATTTTCATGTGTGCAAATACGTGCACAAGTGGATGAGGATGAGCATGCTTCTTTTGTTGAAGCATTTTTTCTTCATCTGCTGAAGCTGAGTGGATAGTTGCTATGCTCGATGAGATGAGCTCTATGGACGCAAATAAGGTCTGGGAGTTAGTTGACAATCCACCTGTGCATAACACGATTGGAGACAAGTGTGTTTTCAAAACCTAACGCAAGGCAGATGATTCAATTGACAAGTATTAGGCGCGCCTTGTGGCGATAGTTTGTACCCAGAGAGGGTATAGACCTTGGAAACATGTTCTCCCAAAGGGTGAGATCTGACTCCATTCGCCTTATCCTAACAATTGTCGCGTATTTAGTTTTGAACCTTTTTAGTTGGATGTTTAAACTGTTCTTTTCTCAATAGAGAACAAGACAACGAGATAAATATGGATCATCCCATTAGTGTTGTGACCAAAGGGAATGAGCGCAAAAGTGTGCTGTCTCAAACGATCTATTTATTATCTCAAGTTAACAATCGTCTAGGCAGTGGTACAGTGTGTGTACATTAAACGGTTCAAGAAAAGTGTTCTAATTCTTTGTATGTTGATAGTTGGGAGTGAGATGAGTTCCATTGTCGCCGCTTGAGAGTTGTAGTCCTCTCTGTTTGAGATTGAGGATATGGGTGATGCCAACCACGTGTTGGGAGTTTAGATTATGAGAGATCGTTCTCTGAAGCTTCTCTCGAGGTTTCTTGAACATTTTTCACATGAAAAGCTATAAACCCATAGACATCCTATTTTTTGGGGACTCACTCGACCTTAGATCAATGTCTTAAGAATAATGAGAAGATGAAACAAATGTCCAGTTTGCCATATGCGTCCGCAATCGGGAATTTGAAGTATGCTAATGTGTGTACTCGGTCAGATGTCTGCTATGCAGTTGGATTAATTAGTCGTTGCCGTAGCAACCCTGGTCCTACCACTAGAGAGTAGTGAATAGTATCTTGCGATATGTTCGTAGGACTGTGGACCTTGCCTTATGCTGTCCGTAATGGAAGCATAATATGTGGTGTGCTCTACAGCGGTTTGAGGAGCTGTTTTGGTTGAAGAGTTTTTGCAGTGGCTAGGCTCTTCACCTCATAGTGATGAGATTGTGCTCATCTACGGTGATAGCATGCAAGTCTAAGCATATGCGAAAGATTTCAAAAACCATTCTAGCACGTGTCACATTTGAGATGTGGTTTGCGCAAAGGGAAGTTGTCTTGAGGCACATCTCCATTGGGGGATTTGATGTGCTTAGACATTTTATTGTGGTATTGACATTATTATTCAAGTTGTTTTATAAACTAGTTGGTTTCCATATATATATATATATTTGTTATAAATGGAATGAATGCACATTTCTTATATGTCACCGGGCTTGAATCGACCTGCTCACACGGGTGATTCACCTTGGCGCCGAGAGAGCGAAGTAGGACATGCGTGTCTACGGCGCTTAGATGGCGAACAAGATGAGACATTTGTGTTCACGACGCTTAGATAGCTAGCTAGGACATATGTGTCCATAGCGCTTAGAAAGCGAGCTTGAACACTTATATCTACGCAGTATAAGAACAGCGAGCTAGATATAAACCTTATTATTTCTATATGTCGCCTTAGATGGATCTAAGATGAGACCTTATACTTGGTCGAACATAGAGATATCCCACGACTCTATGTAGCCTGTTTACAACCGAATGTGAGTTTTCAGACGGGCGCTGAGAGGAGCGACTGTGCTGGGAGACTCAGGTTAGACGTTTTGTGTAACGTCTAGGCAAAGATTCGTATGGCGTTACTTGTTTTTCTAAACACAGAGTGACATGCCCATTTTGATGGAAGAACGCCATAGCATACATATCGTACTGTATGTGCTTTCACGATCGACTGTGGAGCAGTGAATGGATTCATCTTCATTGCTGTGTGAGCCATGTAGCATATCCAAGACATTGGTTATCCTACAAACTAGTTGACTTCACGACTTGAGACTATGTCATGAAGAGGACGCTTGATGACAGTTACTTTAGCATGGTATCCTAGGACGATGAGATTATTCCGTTCTATGGGGTGTGTCTGGGCAAGCGGTCAAGTTAGTCGGATTAACATGTGGGCTCAGGGAAGACCATTTAATAACACACCATGTTTTTATGACTCATTAGCAGGCCTGCGACAATCGTATTTTGTTACTGATATGTCATGAGTACATTACATTGAGGTGGTGCAGCAATTCTTTTCACCGAGGGATTGAGAATGCTGTGTCCGGTGTGGTTGAATCGTCTAAGGCATACACGAGAAGCTTTCGAGTGATGTGTCTTGCTGGTTATGGTGATGATTTGGCATTACACTCCTGTCGCTGTACTTTCTTTTCGTAAGGTCGCACGTTCTATTTCCCTGTATGAAGAGTTGAGAAGTTCCGTTGTGTTGAGAGATTGGTTTTTAGTGCCAACCCTATGTGGGTGAGTGGGAGATGTAACAAATATTGTGGTTGGGCCATACGGGCACCCACATTATATTAGACTGGGTCCAAAGAGGCTTGGCTTGGACACCAAGTAACGGGCTTTAAAGTCCCAAGCCTTATAGGTTTTATGTGCCTATATATATGCATTATATATCACATGGAAAACCTAATGAGAATGATTTTTCAGCAGCCTCTCTCTCTCCCTCACGTTAGTCTCTCTCTCTCTCTCTCTCTCTCTCTCTCTCTCTCTCTCTCTCTCTCTCTCTATCCGTACGGTTCATCTCTCTCTTGGCCATCACCAAAGGAGCCATGGGATTTAGCACGTGATACGTACGAGTACCGCTCTAGTAGTGATCTTCACGACCTACGCGAGCATAAGAGACAACACGGAGGCAACATGGAGCAGTAGTTCGTGGGTAAAGACGTCGAGCTTGTAACAACACCGTTCGGCGATCCGTCGAGTTATTCCGCTAGGTAAGTGACCTAAACCCGTCTTGTATGCTTGCGTGCATATTATCTACATGAACAATAAAATTATTTATACAACCTGTTTATTTTATGAGTGGACAGCACCAATATCACTGCAGTATCAGCAGTTCAGGTGCTGTCTGAAAAGAAAACCCTTTTTTCTCCAAAACATCTGCAGATGGTCCAAAGCTCTCAAAACTATTACCAATCTGGTTCATGTGTATTCACCTTCCCCATCCTTGGCTTGGCTTGCTTCGTCCACAGACATAGAGAAAAATACAAAGGTAAATTTCTCTCTGTAGATACATATACAAACTCAGATTTGAGAGAGAGAAAGAGAGACCTGACTGAGAGAGATTGACGTCCACGGGAGATACAAATAACTGGTTTTTTTTTTTTTGGGCCAGATCAAAAAATAAAGAATGTGGTCACTCTGTTTTTTTATCCTAAAAATTAGTAAAAATAACGGTTGAGCAGTCGAGCCACCAAAAACTAACTGTAAAAAAGCGGACTTTAAACAGATAAGGTTGGATTAACCGAGCTCATTTCACACCATGGCTCTGGTGGCGCCACCACTGAACTGCCACCTCCGCCGCCGCCACCCCCCTCGAATCCATGGAACTTACCACACACTAAACGGCAAGAACTCCTTCAACTCTCCAAAATCATCTCTTTCTCTCACTACACAAACCCAACAAAAAAAACACTCTCTCACTCTAACCGACTCTTCGAACCACCATATCTCCTTACCACAACAGATCACCAAACTCTGCGATTCCGAAAACCTCGCCGAAGCTCTGATTTTACTCCAACAAGACTCCGAAAATGCCGATTTCGATGCATCACAGAGCAAAGAGGCAATGGGTGTCTTATTACAGGCCTGTGGCCACAAGAAAAACATCGAAATCGGCCGAAAAGTCCATGAAATGGTTTCGACATCGACCCAGTTCAGCAATGACTTTGTTCTTAACACCCGAATCATTACAATGTATTCTATGTGTGGGTCTCCTTCGGATTCTCGTTCCCTCTTCGATCAATTACAGAGGAAGAACTTGTATCAGTGGAATGCGCTTGTCAGTGGGTACACTAGAAATGAGCTTTGGTATGAAGCAATGTCTTTGTTTTGTGAATTAATTTCAGTGACTGAACATAAACCTGATAATTTTACTCTGCCTTGTGTGATTAAGGCTTGTGGTGGGCTTTTGGATCTGGGTTTGGGACAGGTGGTTCATGGAATTGCAGTGAAAATGGATTTGATTTCTATGTGTTTGTGGGTAATTCACTGATTGCTATGTATGGGAAATGTGGGTTTGTTGAGGAAGCTCTTAAACTGTTTGAACAAATGCCTGAAAGGAACTTGGTTACTTGGAATTCATTTATGTTTGCGTTTTCTGAGAATAGGTTCTCTCAAGAGTGTTTTGATGTCTTTAGAGAGATGTTGGTGGGTGAAGAAGGCTTTATACCTGATGTTGCTACACTAGTGACTGTATTACCTGTGTGTGCCGGTGAAGCAGAAGTAGAAATGGGAATGATTGTACACTGCTTGGCGGTGACATTGGGGCTCAGTGATGATCTCAAGGTTAAGAACGCCTTAATGGACATGTATTCTAAATGCGGATTCTTATCCAAATCACTAACCCTTTTTGACAAGAGTGATAACAAAAATGTGGTTTCTTGGAATTCCATTATTGGTGGGTATTCCACAGAAGGAGATATTGTTGGAACGTTTAATCTTTTGCGAAAAATGCAAATGGAGAACAGTGAAATGAAGGCCAATGAGGTCACTGTATTGAATATATTGCCAGTTTGTGTAGAGAGGTCGGAATTGTCGAGTCTGAAGGAACTTCATGGCTATTCACTTAGACATGGGTTTCAATATGACGAATTGGTAGCTAATGCTTTTATTGCCTCCTATGCAAAATGTGGTTTACTGAGTTCAGCTCAAAATGTGTTTTATGGGATTCAGAATAAGACAGTGAGCTCTTGGAATGCGCTTATTGGTGGCTATGCACAAAATGGAGATCCGTCAAAGGCTTTAGATGTATATCTTGAAATGACGTATTCAGGTTTAAACCCTGACTGGTTTAGCATTGGTAGCCTACTTTTGGCTTGTGCCCAACTGAAATCTCTACAATACGGGAAAGAGATTCACGGGTTTGTGCTCCGAAATGGATTAGAAAAAGATTCTTTCATTGGTATTTCACTGCTGTCGCTTTACATTCATTGTGAGGAACCGTTATATGCACAGGTTTTATTTGACGGGACGGAAAGTAAATGTTTAGTATCTTGGAATGCAATGATTGCTGGTTACTCACAGAATAGACTTCCAGAGAAAGCCCTAAATCTCTTTCGCCAAATGATATCTCATGGTATTAAACCTTACGAAATAGCAATTGTGAGTGTCCTTAGTGCTTGTTCACAGTTGTCTGCTTTACACCTAGGAAAAGAAACTCATTGCTTTGCTTTAAAATCTCACCTCACTGATGACACTTTTTTGGGTTGTTCACTGATAGATATGTATGCAAAATGTGGCTCAATTGAACAATCGCAGAAGACTTTTGACATGTTAGAGGAGAAAGATGAAGCATTGTGGACGGTTATGATTTCAGGGTACGGAATACATGGACGAGGGAGAGAGGCCATTAAATTATTTGAAGAAATGCAAAAAGTGGGCTTGAAGCCCGATGGGTTCACGTTGATCGGACTTTTAATGGGTTGTAGCCATTCTGGGCTTGTTGAAGAGGGCCTGAAGTATTTTAACCAAATGCAAAGTTTTCATGGAATACAGCCAAAGTTAGAGCATTATGCATGTATGGTGGACATCCTTGGTCGAGCTGGACGATTTAATGACGCTATAGAGCTTATACAAGATATGACTGAGGAACCTGATGCTGGAATTTGGAGCTCATTGCTCAGTTCTTGTAGAAGTTATGGTGATTTTGAGTTAGGAAAGAAAGTTGCTAAGAAATTGTTAGAATTGGAACCAAACAAAGCAGAGAACTATGTGTTAGCTTCATATTTATTTGCTGGATTTGGGAAGTGGGAGGATGTGAGAAGGGTGAGAGCAAAAATGAAGAAAATGGGGCTTCAAAAGGAAGTTGGTTGTAGTTGGATTGAATTCGGAGGGAAAATTTTCAACTTTGTCGTTGGTGATAAAATGCACCCGGAGAGGGAAAAGATGAAGGAGATGTGGAGCAAATTAGAGGAGAAAATAGTTGGAATTGGGTATGTGCCTGATACAAGTTCAGTACTTCATGAATTGAAAGAAGAGGAAAAGATGGAGATTTAAAGGGGGCATAGTGAAAAGCTTGCAGTTTCTTTTGCGTTGTTGATGACTAGAAAAGGTGAAACACTGAGGATTACTAAAAATCTGAGGATTTGTAATGATTGTCACAATGCGGTCAAGTTGATCTCAAAGGTTGTTAAGAGGGAGATAATTGTGAGAGACAACAAGAGGTTTCACCACTTTAGAGATGGGTTTTGTTCCTGTGGAGATTATTGGTAGAAGAAGAAGGAAAAAAAAAAAGAAATGAAAAAAGAAAAGCAAGTACTTTTTTCAAGTTTGGCATAGAGGAATTGCTTAATTGCATGTACTAGTATGTGTTTAAATATACTCATAATATGTATGGATGTATGTGAATTGTGTCAGGGAGTTCTTGACCCGTTTTTCCATAATAAACATCTGTTACATTTTTTTTCCGTTCAAGGATGTAAGAGAAAACTGGTGATTAGATTCAGGATGTTGTGCAATTCAACAAAAAATTTGGAGGGTTACCTATTGAAGAAGGGGGGTTGCTAAATGCATTTACCAATTTTTACTCTACAACTACATACATGTACTCTTTCTTATTTGAGATTGTGGTGTAGCAAGAAATTTGGTGGGTGTATTTTGCAATGTTCTTTGAAGAACCAACTGGATTATTATTGACAATTGAAGTAACTTACGCATATGGATAGCAAATTTTCATGCCCTGTCAAGTCTTTGTCCCATCTTGTCTTTAATGGAACAGGTTTGAATGAAATATCATAGAAGTAAGAGTGGATTTGGCACTTTAAAAATAAAACCCTATATTGTGAGATGGCAAATTTTTGTGCCGCATCGAGTCTTTATCCCCATCATGTGAGTTTAGAGGATATATTATAGATGTAAGAGTAGATTTGGCACTATAAAATTAAAAACCCTATACGAAGTTGATAAGATGTTCTTTAAATACACTCCCTCTTATTGTAACATTAACTTGCTATTATATTCTTACTATTCTAACTTATAATTTTGAAATACCCTTGTTATTGAAATACAATTGGACTTTAGAGCAATATATATATATATATACAGTCCGGATCTTAAGCGGACTCTAAAAAACGGACCAATAAGACGAACTGTGTAAAAAGTGAGAATTTCTCACAAAAAAGTGAGAAATTCTCACATTTTCAAAAAAGTGAGAAATTTGAAAGTGTGAGAATTTCTCACAAAAAAGTGAGAAATTCTCACTTTTTACACAGTCCGTTTTTTAGGTCCGTTTTTTAAGGTCCGCTTAAGATCCGGACTGTATATGTTTGTGTGCAATTGGATGGAACCAAATTTAGTAGTAAATGGGAACTCTTGTCTTTGTTAAATAAAAAATAAAAAAGTAGTAGAAATGGCACCTCTCTAACGGTCTAACCAAATCTGTACCGTTCCCAGATCCCATAAGCGGGCAAGACCAGTCAGTGGCAGATCCAGAACTTTTATTCAGTCGGGGTAAGCCGAAATTTTATTTATTTATTTTTATTTTTTTGTAGAAATAATATAATTTTATGTGATTTTTTTTCCATAAGTTTAATGTATATATAGGGGTGTTGGAATTTCTGTGTGTTTTTTTTTCTCCATGTTCGTTTTGTTCGTTCCTCTAATCAGTTGGAAGATGTCTTCAGAAAAGGACTTCCTTCTCCTGCTTTTATCTCTTTTTAGATCCAAGTTGCTGTGGATTCCTCCGGTCACCTTGAGAGGTTATATTAGAGTGCTTGGTTATATTGTGATGTTCCGTATGTTTTTTGTTATTGTCTTTTACGGCCGTAATATGCTACTATAAACACGTAGTCTAACCATAGTTTGGAGTCGAGCCTTCACCCAAATCCCTGTCGCTAAATAATGTCATCCTAGGGAAAATTTGAACTTCTAAATTATAATGCCACTTTCTTATTCTTTTTTTTTTTTTGCTCAGCAAAACATTTTATTTCAAAGGACACAAGTCCAAAAACAGTACAACTGGCAGAAGCCACAAACAAAGCCACCAAAGGAAAAAGAAAAAAACCAAGAAACCTCAATCCAGGCCATCAAGAACAGCCATGAAGCTTAAGCAATCAAAACACTCTACCCAAAGAAAAAACAAACAGTAGCACCCAAACCCCCAGCCTGACAGAGCCAACACCAACATTGTTTCAACCCAACCCGAACTTGAAACGCTAAGATGACCCAAAGCAGAACTTCAGAAGCCATAGCCCATAGATAAACACCAGCAAAAACCAATAACAGCTTCCAACATTCATTTAGAAGCCTTGTAACTCCATCAAGATTTACACTAGTTGGAATCGAAGTCTTCGGATATATATATCAGAAAAGGTGTTGTTATTGACTATCAAACCCATGGACAACACTAACTCCAAAGGGATATTGAACCACGAAAACCTTTTCTTTTTTTCCCGGTCAGATTTCAATTCAAAAAAGGATGGGAGATCCATCAAACCAAAAGGCATAGCAGTACACTTGGTAGTTAACCCCAAAATTTCAACACCTCAATGAAACCCATAGCTGCACACGCAAGCGAGCAGCCCACCAAGAACCATGATTTTCGACAGTAGCAGAAAAAGAAAACCAGAATTGGATATCATCGGAAGTCCAGTGACTTAACACGAAGCAGCAAAGTACCTTAGCATAAAACCTTTTCTTTTTATGACAAAGACGCAACAATTGCCCAACAAATCAGTAGCGATCTGCCACCGAACACCCATAGAATTAAAAGTCAAACATTTAGCATCCCCCCCAAGCAGTAGA
Source organism: Hydrangea macrophylla (assembly GCA_033977485.1). Lineage (NCBI taxonomy): Eukaryota > Viridiplantae > Streptophyta > Magnoliopsida > Cornales > Hydrangeaceae > Hydrangea > Hydrangea macrophylla. Next base: position 118,367,276 of record CM066985.1, on the reverse strand, counting down.
AAAAAACTCCAACAACAATACTTTCCCAGCTTCAGCATCCATTTTAGCTATGCTTTAGCGAGCTCTCATGTGAGCCTTCCAAATGTAAAATACCAGATACGGGATCCCATCATCGAGACACATCATTGCCATTTAAGCAGCTGAACTCTGCAGCACAACTAAGAATGAAAATTTCTCAAAAAAGTAGCACCCTATCAACCAACTCCGATGGCTAGCAGTAGAAACTCAGCACGAGAAAAAGCCCAAAACCCGCCCCTTTCCCAGCAAAACAGAAACCAAACCATGGTACAATTGCAGCTGTCATGTTCAAAAACTGAAGGCCCAGCAGTAAAACCACTGCTCCCTTGAAATGAGACAACTTGAAAGCCTTCTTCCTATAACCAAAAATCCACAATTCCAAAAAAAAAGACATTTACCACCAAGCTTTCAGGAATTTGGATCTTGTGACCCCCTTCTTCGCAAGAGAATCAGCAAAACAATTTGCCTCTCTGAAAATATTTACAAACTTAATCTCCTTGATACATTGATCGATAATATTAAAAATCTTCCAACATTCCCATGGCCACCCATCAATATTAATGATCCAAGAAATCGCATTTGTAGAGCTGATTCAATCACCAACTTACTTCTCCCAGCCCACCCTATCTCAACCAAGAATTCGAAAGTCTTTTTGATCGCCAAAAGCTCAGCCGTGTTTGAGTCAAGAATGCCCAACGGACCACTGAACATTCCACACACATAACCGGAAAGCACAGCTTGAAAAACTCGCTCCGTAACCAGCACCTTGATTTATTCAATCTTGTCACAAGCTTTACGACTACTTCAGAAAACCTCATAAGCTTTTCCACCCAGCTAGGAACAGAGCCTCACAAGCATACCCGAACCCAAATTCTGCAGCAAACCAAAATACTGCAGAAAAAAACCACCCCAAGGCTGCAGAATCACCCAACAGGCCACCACTTCTGCAGACAAAGCCGATAACCCACACCAAACACCTCAGCACATTTAGACCAACCACCAACAATACCACCATCAAGTAGCAGAGTGACCCTTACAACCATTCGCTAAACTCCGTCTCTCTATCCACACCCATTTTAGCCAATCGGTCCGCCAAGTGATTACCTTCTCTACAGGTATGGGTAAAGGACACCCTACCAATAGAATTGATAAGGTTTGTGATCTCATTTTGGACAGTCCACAACTTCCATGGGAATGGGCAATCTCCTTTCACCCAAGTTAATGCCACCTTCGAATCACTTTCTATCACCAACTCCATTGACTGTTTCCATTCTGAATCTCTGAACAGCAGTAGAGCTTTCCTTATACCCAGAATCTCGGCTTCATTTGAATCCATCCTTCCCAAAGGTGCCGAGAAAAGGCACAAGATCTCACCTTTGCAATTTCTCAGAACCACCCCCCCCCCCCCCCCCCCCCCCCCCCCCCCCCCATTCCTGCTTGTCCCGGTTTCCCTCTAGACGAACCATCGACATTGAATTTTAATGCCTTAGAACCGGGCGGGTTCCAAATGACCCCTTTTCTATCTTTCTTTGATCTCCCCTTTATGTTGATATTCTCGATATTAAGGCAGAAGTCCGAAAGCATAAACCCACTGACATTGTTAGTCGCTTTCAACCACATACCCACTCTTAATCTGACTAGGGTTGCAATATTCTCCCAATCTACCGCTGCATTTTCAAAAACAATGGAATTCCTCAAGAGCCACAGCGTCCAAATAATTGCATAGAAAAGCATAACCCATACCCTTTTATCCATTCCTTCGCATCTCATCAATTCCCAGTATTTCCCTAGCTCTAAAATGCTGATTGGTGCGACCCATTGGAGACCCCACCTTCTTATTCTTTCATCTGTCTTTTTGTTAAATAGGAGAGCATCGCTATGGTTTCTAGTTCACGTCACATGATGTAGTCTCCATTGTTGGGTATTTTACTGTATAAAGGCTTCATAATTTACAATCTCAGCCAAATTTGTTCTGAACTCATTTTCCGAATGAGCAAGATAATGATTTTTTTTCTTCTTTTAATTAGGGATTTTAATAGTACGGAGCAAATCGAGAAGTTCAAGAAATATGAAGCTAATTATGCTCGTCGGTTGATGGTGAAGTATTTTTCTGATAAGGATATTTATGGAGGTAACCATTGATACCATAGTCTAAATTTCAGTTTTGCATTGCAAGCATGTTGCAATTACAGCAGTTTAAGTTGGAGAATTACAAATGCATCACTTGGGATGATGGGAATAATTTGTTACAGTATTGTTTTTCAATTTATATTACGGACTTTTAGAACTCACTTTCATTTTATTTTTTTTTCCTGGAGCAGACAATTGATTCTGATTTAATTTCTCTCTCTCTCTCTCTCTCTGTGAAACTGAATGCTGTCAGGAGGTCATTTAGTAAATTGTTCTTACTGAAAAACTACTACCATTGTCCTTGACGTCTCTCACTTTTGGTAGATTTTTCACTGTAATGGTAATCCTTGTTCCTCTTGGAAGTTGGTCCTCTCTCCTTGGTAATTCTCATTTTAGTTGCTTTCAATTTGGTGGTTGGTACTTTGTAGCACTTTTCTCCTCGGATACAATTCTACTTAACTCTTTGTAGCCTCTTCGAAGTAGCTCGTTTCGTGTCTCGAACTCAGGACTTAGTGGACCTGCTGTAATATATGAATTTGACCACTACGGAAGTCCCAAAATTGATGGAACATCCATCCTTTTGGCATGCATGAGAAAGAACTCTCTCTCTCTCTCTCTCTCTCTCTCTCTCTCTCTCCATATGTTCCTTTTTCTTCTGCGTGATTTCCTTCCTCTTAGCCTTTTGTTTTTTTTAACAATGTTGTGACTTTTTTTTTTTTTTTTTCATTTTTATGTGTTCCTTCACGGTTGGAATGTTTGCAGGTATCTTGGGAACCATTAAACATTTTGTTACTACTTGCCTGATCTAGTTGAGTGTGGTAGCATAACAAACACTTGGGAGTTCTATCCAGGGCTTGCCTATTGACCATCTAAATTCCATCCAGAATATGTTAACTCTTGACCATTGACATACAAATTCGGCGCAACAATCAACAGAATCCTGGGATAATTATGTTTGTTAAAAGAACAAGAGATATGTTAAGAAATTGGGCATGAAGCTGCCGCAAGGAAATTGATAAGAGTTAATTAAACTTTGTATTAATTCATGGGAAGAGTACACTATATTTGATTGCAATTTACTGCCTCATTTTTCAAAGTGAATGGAATGCATTTCAAACGACCCCATTTTCACTGTAGTTTGTCATGTTGCGGTGCTGACTTGTACACTTGAATGCTTTAAAAAGAACTTGGACTTGTTTAATTGTCCTGGACATCTTAACTCACCAAAGATTTTAATGTTGAAGCTTGGTATACATTGTTGGGCTCTTTCTCTGATAGCTTAAGCTTTAGGAGCAATTGATGACTTAACATGATATTGTAGACTTTTTTGTGGGAGGTCTCAGGTTCAAGTCTTGTTCCCCGTTTTGATGTGCATATTGGCACTTTGTTATTTGTCCCCACTGTGATGGAGTAGTTTGGTGGCTTTCCATGTGCAAGTCAGCGTCGCACGTAAGGGAGGGTGTTGAAACTTGATATACATTGTTGTGCCCATTCTCTAACAGCTTAAGCTTTTGAAGCAATTGGCGACTTGACATTCAGTATATCTTACATTCTTGCAGGCGATGTATTTCATGAGGAAAAAACAATAGATGGCCATGTTATAAAGGCAAGCAGGTAATGGTGGAATTGTTTTTTTTTCTTGATTTTGATTAACATTTCTTTTATGTTGTAACAGAAGCTAAAGTTGTGGTAGCTATATTTTGACTAGGTGGCCTGGGTTTCAATCATATGCTGATCCAGCACAATTTCTCAAGGACAAACGCAGCAGTTCTTCAACTTCTACTGCACATTCTCCAACTATTATATCCAATGGAAAATATCCAATAAAGAAGGAAGAGTCGTGTTGAATTGCTTGCCTCTTTTTATGCACAACTATGAGTAACCATAGACCACAAGATTTGTAGAGAAATACAACCAAACTTTTCCGTAATTATTCTTTTCCCAACTGCTAACCGGAAACTAGGATCGTATTAATCTTTCGCTCATGGGAACATGAAAGTGTTGGTAGTAAGATTGCTAGTTTGCAGGTTCTGTTTGTAAACTGTGATTACAAATTATCCAATGATGACTCTCTTTAAGCACTCCAAAGGAAAGAGAGGCTACTAGTTTTTGGGCATTTGTGGAAAGTTTTCCAGTAACCGTTCACCGGATTGTATGGAAAACTGAACAACCTTCTTAAGCTTTTCCTGATAATTTTTTTTTTTCCTAATCTTATCTCAATTCCTACAAGTATTGTATACAGTATTTGCTATGCTTCCTAAATTTGGAAAGCTCACTATCCTCCACTTGCACCCTACATTTAATTTCATGTCCCACTTGCTATGAAAGACTGTACAATAACTTGCAAAAGAGTTGGTGTGCCTCTTACATGCTGCAGGCACATTCAGAACTTTGATTCTTGAAGGCCTATCTATTGACTTGCTTAATTCAACAGAGCTTTAACCAATCTACAATGGAAATCTATTTTACATCACCTAAAGTTACATATTTTGGGTCTCTTCTACATTGACCTCTCTGTTCTCTGGAGGACTAGGATAAAGTATAAAACAACACACAAGTCAACAGTGTTGAGAATAATTGATCAAACACCAACCACTGAATTTGCTGCGCCAAACACACACAAACATACACACACGTGAACACAAAAAGAAAAGAAAATGAACATATATTCAACTATACAACAAATAAACACCAAGCTCTTGGCAAAAAAAATCATAAATGTAGAAATACCTAGCTAACCTAACTTTTGTTAAAACACCACCTAAAATCAATAAAGGGTGAAGCAACAAATATTCCCAACTAAACCACAGTAGGGCAAATTGCAATGCCTCGCCCCTACTTAATTTTACTAGTATGTTTGTTCATGTTAAAAACACATGAAGAGAAAATGTTCTTAAAAAGTAAATAATTCTCTGCCGCATTATTAATTCCACATATTTCCATGGCCTATATATACATGTTGATAAGGAGGAACACTCCAAAGCCTACGCCATTCAACAGGTCAACCAGGGGTGGAAGCCTAGAAGGCCCATCAAAGCAGTTAATAGAGGAGGATCTTGGGAATACCTCATTTCCCAAGGCCCTTACCACTCGGTCAATATCCCTAGAGGGCTGTGATTATACTTACCTACAAAAACTCCATTAATCATACAAATAATAAACATGCAAAGATTGAAAACATGATATAATGTTACTATGTAAGCACAACCATCATAAGGAAGATAGAGTGGGAGAATAAAACTGAAATTAAAGAAAGAAAGTAAAAGAAAAAAAAAAGTGAGGTAACTTTATGAATGATTTACATTCTGGTGAAAATTACTCAGTTTTGATACCCACTGAATTAACAAACAAGACACAGCAAGAGACAATGTTCTTCCCATAAAAAAAAAAGAAGAAGAGAGACAATGTTCTTCACTCGTAAATAATTCTCTGCGGCATCACTAACTAAATACTCTTCTATGGCATACAAATTGTAAAGATGCAAAGATAGAAAACATGAGCACTATCTTCACAAGGAAAAAGTAACAGAATAAAACTCAAATTAACGAAGGAAAAAAAAAAAAAAAAAACAAACAAACAAACAGAAGTGGGGTATCTTGAAGACCAACTTGCATTAATTTGAGTTTTCCTATATTGATGGCCAACTTGTATTAATTTGACCAACAAACAGAAGTGGGGTATCTTGATGACCAATGGTGAGAATTAATAGATTTTTAATTACCGGAAAAACAATAAGTATCTTTTGATATCCAGTAATATAAACCGCAATACACGAATTTAGGAATAAGAAAAACGAAGAGAGAGATCATAGCATATAGACGATAATCACAGGTGAAGTATTTGGCATTGTTGGTATAACCCCCTTTTTCTTTAGTAAGTTGTTTTGATGGTGAACCTTATCACCTCAGAAGTTAGAAACTGGTCATTGAAGCTTCAGTGAACAAAGAAAGCTAGGTCAAACAGATTCTAGGTTTTTGTCGTGTAATTTGGAAAGATTAAAATAGTCTCGAACATGATACAGTAGATACAGAACTTAACGCATAGATGATATTGTGGAACCATGAGTAGAACAGAGATGGAACTACAACTTCAGATCCAAATTCAGATCCATGTATAAAGACTTTCAGTATAATATAGTAAAACTAAGGTGATGGAACTCCAAATTCAGATCCATGTATAAAGACTTTCAGTAAAATATAGTTAATTTCTTTTTCTTTGCTCGAATTAAATTGAATGGCCCTTTTGATCCATGTTACATGGACTCTTCTAAATAGGAGAAGTACCCGTGTCGACACGACTCTTTGCGGACATGGGTATGACACTTGGGTAGGAACCTTCTAGTGTAGTTTAGTGTAATTTTCAACCAAGAAAGGCAAAGTACCCGTGTCGGATATGGCAATCATACCAATGTCCTCCGGACACTTTGAAGAGTCCGTGTAACGTAGCTTTTGATACGAAAGTCGGACAACAATATTTAAATTACTTGACAGTGGAAAAGAAAAGGACAAGTTAAGCACTCCTGATATAAAAGAGAGCAAATGACAATGCATGCTTCATTTGATCATGATGATACAACTACCCACTAATCCTACAAGCTAAGCTTCATCTATGGATGGAAGTATAAGAAGAAGTTTTTAATACATAATAGTATTGCATTGAAAAGGCACCTACCGGGGTGCACGCATGTACACGGGATATAACACATGTACACAGGGGATATATATTGCACAACACCACAAAAAAACATCCTATCAAAAACAGACCCAAAAAAAAAAAAAAAAAGCAAAAAACGCTAAAGTAAAAGAAGTGCCGCGCTCATGTTTAATAATAACACTAAATTACCCGAAACACTTTGGCAAGTCAAACCAAAAAACTGGTCAAAGCCAACCAAAGTCCCCACACAATAAATAGCAGAAACTTCTATACCAAAGTTTCTATATCCACAGAGTTCCAGAATATAGCCACCATGTACACATCTCTGAGAACTGAAAAAGAAACACGGGCAGTACCAAATAATGTGTGGGTTAAGCATCTTGCAATTGCATATTACAATATACACAGTCATCTGAAAAGGTAGCATTTCCAGAAGAAAAACAAGCACAGCCAAACATCCAGAAGCTATATGCAAGAATTCAAAAATGCTAGCAAGCTAAAAAATATTCATAAATCTCAACATATCACGTACAAAATCATTAAAAATACCAGTGTACTCAAGGAAAGAAATCGACTTTTTTTTTTTCAACAACATTATCTACATACAATGGACACGACCTAATGCTAAAAACAAACTTCAAAATCATATCTGACCTTAGAAAACTTTCACCGGACACGATCAGCTCTTTGCCTCCTCCTCCTCTCATAATCAAGATCATCCGTCGGCAATTCATAGCGACAAACCGGGCAGGTATTTCTAATGTTCAGCCACGGCACAATACAGTCCCCGTGATAACGGTGGGAGCAAGGTAGCTGCTTTGCTTGTTCCCCAACATTTATCTCATCCTTACACACAGCGCAGAGAGCATTATTGCTTTCCACATTTTCTTGAGTTAAAACAACCGATGGAAGATTTTTCACAACTGTTTTCGAAGCGGGTGGCCGACCCAGCAACGCATTCTCATTCTCCGCAAATTGCCCAAAGAACATTTCATACTCGGTTGTGTAATTGTACTCGTCGTGATCACCGACATAAGGCATACCCACCTGTTCCAATTCTGAGTTTGGATTCAAATTGCGAACATTCAACAGAACTTCCCACTCCAAATTCCTCAGTACATCAATCCTATCGCCACCAACTTCTTCTTCAGATGGAATTACAGCTGAAACGGATGCGTCCAAATCTTCATCTGCATCAGCATCGAAAAACATACTCAAAACCTCTCTTTCGTCAACCATACCATCCACTTCCTCCCACTCAAAATCTTCATTGGCATCCCTGTGATCCTCCTCCAAATGAAACGAATCCCAATGTAGTGGGAGACTTATATCATCATCACAAGCATTATCTAACCCATAATCATCCTCCGCATTCAAATTGATCCCCACCACCTCACTCTCATCCGGGTCGGAATCCGATTCAATTCCAATCACCCTCGACCCACCTGTGAAACGTTCCGGGCCACCCGACTCGCCAGACTCAGACGCAGAGCCCCTCCTCGATACGAAAAAATTGTCACCGCAATTGGCAACCATAAACCCAGAATTATTATCATCATCATCATCATCATCAGGCAAACTATGCATATTCATACCAAATGTTCCTAACCCTAACCCTAGATCTAGCTCCAAATCGTTCATTTCTTCATTCCCATCAATATCCCCAACATTGGGATCCGAAAACACCAAATCTCTAGGACCCACTACACGAGACGACGACGATGATTGCTCAACGCGCTGATGAAACAAGTCCATGACGAAATTTACCTGGTTTTCGCGGTCGAAGAGATGGGCGTTCCTGATCGAATCGGAGTCGGGAATGGGGACCGAGACTTGGGGTCGATGTGGGTCGACGGAGATCATATGGGGGGCGAGAGTGAGATCGGAAGAGGGTGGGAATTCGGAGAGAGCGTCGAGATCGGAGGAGTAGACGTCGAAGCTATCGAAGTCGTGAGACCAGTATGGGATGGAGTCGAGGTTCACAACGACGTCGTCTCGGTCATCGTCTTCCTCGTGGAGGTGAAGGTAAGAAACCTCCGCCATTGATGAGAGAGAAAGCTTTGAATTGTTTTTGGGGGAAAATTTAGGTAAGTGGTGGTGTGGGTGTTTCAGGTGGAAGCGCACTTTTTGCTGCGTTTAGAAAGGGTTTGTTTTTTGTTAGCACACTTTGAAATTCACACTGAATTTGATACCCAGCTTTATAAGTATGTACTTTGTGTTGTGTAAGTGGTGCACAGAAAAGTGTAAAAAATTCATACAACACAATATATATGTATTTAAAACATAAGATGTCAAATTCAATGTGGATTTCAAAGTGTGCCTAGCATTACTCGAAATGTAAGAAATGTAATTGTTCTCTGTGTTTGGTTTGGGAGCTCTTTTTTCCTTTTTTTTTTTTCTGATGTGACTGTTTGGATACAAGAGAGTTCCATTGTCTGGTTTGAAAGAATAAGGATGTCCTCACACCTCAGTCAAATTTACTCCCAAAAAAAAATTATCCTTGTTTTGCTCAAATAGAGTAATAAGTTGTACGTAAATGATATCTAGTACACTCATGATGATCTTAATTTAGATTTGGCCATTTTTAACTATAATAATTGTGTTTTAATAATATTTAGTATGAAAACTATTTTTTGATTGGTTAAATTTCGCATTTAGTTATTGATGTGATAAAAGTTAGGGAGTGTCCATTGCACTTATGTATGTTTGTCGGCCTTGTTGGACTTTATATTAAGTTATTGAAGGATCTTAGGGTTGGATTGAGTGTGTGTGTGAGTTTAAGTGTAGCTCCAAAAAAAAAAGTTATTGTTGTAAAGCTGAATTCAAATAAAAATAGTTTGATGTGAAACTGGAAGATATAGTTTGGGATGAGGAAGACACAGATAAAAAATAATTAGAAATATACGATTTGGTCTCTAATTATGGTCATTAATAGAAATTGATCCTTACTTGATTTGGATTACAAAAATTAATCCTTAATTTGCCTTAGAAATCAATAATTAGTCCCTATCCCTGAATTGTTAGTTCAAATCTGGACCATTATACCCTTGTGATATATATATATATATATATGTATATAACTGATTATATGCATACACATATAAGCAAACATTTGAAATTCAAAAAAGTCTAAATTAGGTAGTTAATAAATGGGGAGGATTTATAGGAGAACATGGATAATGTATTGTATCCCAAAAAATATGCTGATTTGTATTTCAAAAAAGAACCTTTTAAATCTGCATGTAAACATGATTAATTGGAACGCATCACAAAAATAGGAAATAATCTTGCGTGGAAATAATACATAATTTTGTATGGAAGATTGAAGGTTGCTGATAAAAAGGTGAGAAATTCTCACAATATAGTGCGAAATTCATAACTGTAATTCATAACATAGTGCGAAATCATGCTGAAATTCATAATCTGAGAATTTGGTAATAAGCTTGTTGGAAGAAGTGACTTAGTTGTGAGAAATTTCATATTATATCCATTCAAAAAATGTGAAATTTCACATTTTGTCCATTCAAAAAGTGAGAACTTTGTATTACTAAGTGAGAAATTTGTTATTAGAGCATTCAAAATTGCCCATATGATTAGATGTACATATGTATATATGTACCACCAGCACAAATAAGGCGTGTGAATGACAGGTATAGCAAGTATAATCCATGGAGATCATAGATAAGAGAATAAATATTGCTTAAATCAAGGAGTTTCCTTATTTTACTCAACTTTCAAATTTGTTTGCTAAAATAAAGGAATTTCCTCACTCTGGTAAATAATGTAGTGGAATTGAAAGTGAGAATCTCTTACTATTAAGTGTATTAAGTGAGAAAGGTAGTGAACTTACTGTGGGATGTTTTCTATATGTGATTCAGTCATTAAGTGAGAATTTCTCACTATGGTAATAATTAGTGTGAATTTCTCAGTATTTAGTGAGAATTTCTCACGTTAACTTACTGAACATGTACAATTTCTCACTTAAATTAGAAGTGAAAAAAAACGAAAATTTTTACACCACACGAAATTTTCACTTCAACATATTATGTACAATTTCTCAATTAAATTAGAAGTGAGGAAAAAATAAATTTTTATACCAAACAAAAACAAAGTGAGAAATACCCATTTTTTATGCAAACTCAACCATTCACACATAGATTAAATCAAAGATTTCTCACTTCGAATATTTGATGAGAAATTTCTCACTTTGACATATTTATCATGTACAATTTCTCAGTTAAATTAGAAATGAAAAATACACAAATTTGCATACCTAATAAAAACAGAAGTGAGAAATATTCAATTTTTATACAAACTCAACCATTCACACAGAAGTGGTCTCATCTTTGACCAACAAAAAAGAAGTGGGTCAATAAGAAAGATCATTGAAAATCATCAAAACATTAATTGAAAATCAAATCTACTAAACATGGAAAACATCTCTTGAAAAAAAATAAAAATCAGTGCTTATAGCTTGAAGGTTGGTCGAAGTGATGGTTGATGAACAAATCAGTGCTTCCGGTAGCGAGGCGACGACTCCTCCAAGATCCAGTGGCGACAATATTTGATAGGAGATATGTGGGTGGTGGCGGAGGCTGTAGGTTTCGCCTTTAGGAGTTTTTTGTGTGCATGGTTGATATAGGTGAAGGGAGGTAGAGAGGGGAGGAGGAGGAAGGTGATGGGTGGTCGCCGATGACAGTGGAGGGGTTGCAACACTCTCTCTCTCTCTTCTTTCTCCTTCTCTGTCTTCATCTTTCTCTCTCTAGCAGATGTTCTCTCTTTCTCTCTTTCTCTCTCTCTCTCTCTCTCTCTATATATATATATATATAGACAGTCCAGCTCTTAACCGACCTTAAAAAAAGGACTGAATAAAAAGTGAGAATTTCTCACAAAAAAGTGAGAAATTCTCACATAAAAGTAAGAAGCGTGTTAAAAGTGAGAAATTTCCTGATTTAAATTTGAAACCCAGATTTCATGGGGATATAATATATATATATATATATATATATATATATACGGGGGCAGTTTTGTCCTTAAAATACAATAGGGACCTATTTCTAGATTCATTTAAAAAAGGGACATATTTCTAGTTTGATGCATATATTAGGACTATATAAACCTAAATTTGCACAGACAATCATGGTGATCGTGCGGAAGGGGTAGGATTCTGAAGATTGCAAAATCTAAGACAACAATGTTCTAACTAACTCCAATTAGCTAGAAAAAGATTTAATATTAAATATTTTTTATTTAATGTTCACGGTCAAATTAGTATTGAATTTCAAAAATGCTACACCTATAACCTTTTTTACAATCAAGACATGCTTGATTTTAGTGGGTCCCACATGGGATCTATTGAAATTAAAGACCAAGATATATGATTATGGAAAAGGTTGTGAAAAAAGTTAGAGATGCTTGATCTAAGGTCGCCAAGCCCAGTAATAATAAATCCCACAAGGATAAAAACTTAAGCCCATTTTTTCACTCCAGTGCACACCACTAACAATTCACTTCTCAAGTCTTTAGCGACAAAAATGCCCATGTTGTACAAATTAGTTTCGTTCTCTCTCTCTCTCTCTCTCTCTCTCTCTCTCTCTCTCTCTCTCTCTCTCACCACCACCACCGGTCTCTATAGCCACCGGTCTCTACCGCCACCACCATCACCACAGTCACCATCAACCACCGCCACTGCCCACTGCCATAGCCATCAAACATCCAGCTACTATAGCCACCACCACCAGCGTTGTCATCATCATCACCACCCAGCACCACCATCATCCCCATCGCTGGCGCTGATCTAGATTTAGATCTAAATCGAGATTCGAATGTTGCTGCCATGGCCATCAGAACGAACTCCAATGACCATTTCCAGTTTAAAGTGATTTTTTTTGCTAGTTCTTACCATTTACAGCTATGCCTATAAGGTATGTCAGTTGTAGATTTTATTTATCTTAAGAGAAATTTGACTTACGATTTTTAAAGTGATTTTTTCAAAATTTTAGGTGAAATTTCTGTTATTTTGTTAAATGTGAAGTCTTTACTGAAATTACAAACTTAAGAAAACAATTGTAAGTTCCATTAAGATGAGTAAAATTTCATTTAAAATGTTGATTTGTGAAAGTTTTGGGTTTATGTAGCCAAAGGTGCTTGTTATGCCTCAGTGGTTTTTTGTTGTTGATTGTAATCTCTTAAATCCTGCCTCTATTGTGGCTGCATTGATGACATTAGTGTGTGAGCTGCATATTTTACAAATCAATCTTAAGTCAAATTTTACTTTAAATAAATCTTAATTCAAATTTCACTTAAGATTGATCTTAAGTGAAATTTCACTTATGAACAAACTGTCTATAAAAGCAAAAGTAATGTCTACAATAAAAGTTGGATGTGGTGTTCGGTGGTCGCCGGAGGTGTCAAGGATGGTGGTGTTGTGAACATTGGTTGCTAGAAATGGCAGAGGTGAACGACACTATTCATCGTGAACAATGGTGGTCAAAGGTGATGTCGCAGATGGTGGCTGGAGGTGGCAGGGGTGATGGTCGGAGGTAGTGTGGAATAGTGATAATGGTGGCTGGAGTTTGGTTAGAGTGAGAGGTTGAAGATGAGGATATTTTAATCTATAGACATTGGGAGGACTCATCCCCAATGTGTATTTTAAGTTGTCCTTAATCCCAATAAAACTCATCTTAACGACTTTTTCAGCAATTTTCCCAAAAAGTTATATGAGTGTAGCATTACTCATTGAAATTTATCCGGTCAACGAGTGACGAAAAAGATCATCTTAATTAGGCAAAGGGACACGTATTATTAGAATATAGGAAAAGAAGAGAGTCATGTAATTTTGTGACGATATATGGATATAAATATCTTGAGAAGATAATAATTGTAGCGTTGAATGGATATTTTCTTTATGGACACCCTATTCACCCATTGTATGGCTGAGGGAATTGCGAAAATTAAAGAAGCAAAAAGCTCAATCACACTTTATAGCTCATTTGCACAGATGGTAAAGTCCATTGCAGGAAAGCTTGAGAGACATCAACTGTGTCTTTACAAAGAATGACATAAAAGATCTAAATTCCCAGATAATTAACAACTCACATTAAAATTTAATTGCTGTTCAGGTGATTAGGCACACTCCTAATCTTCAAAATTCCTCACATAATCTCTCACTTGGTGGCACAAATTATTCAGAAAAAAGAATTCATAGCATTGGAATTACAATATATACAAGCACGACTACATATTTCTCAACCTTCAAGCGAAGAGAAACATACGAGTTGCTCATATAATCTACTGACTGCCTATTTGTTGATGTACAACAGAAAATGGTTTAACACTCAGTTTTAGACTTTCTAGCTGGTTTTTGGCAGATCATTTTGAGTCATGTTACCTTTTTACCTGTGCTATCAGGCTTCTTCATCTTCTTGAGAGAATCAAACAAAGATGGTTTCTCTTTGTTGTTCGATGACTTAGCAAAAGGATTAGATGGTCGAACTGATTGTACCTCTTTCACCTCCGCTTTCTTAGTCTCTCCTCCATTTTTCACCTCCCCAACTTTCTTTACCTCCGTTATAGTATGCTTTTCTTCCATTTTCACGCTTCCAACTTTAAGTGGCTCTTCTGATTTCCCTTTCTTCATGAAGAGAGGGGACGAGAACTTTTGTGATGGCAATGGAATAGTAGGTTCTGAAATTTTGTTACTTTCAGTTGGGGCACATGTCTTGCTAGCTACATCACCTTTAATGGAAGGATCACAGTTTGAGTTTGCTAGTGGTATGGCCGAAGTCCCGACAGTTTCATTTTGCAACCTTTCCTGTAAGGAACGCCAGAGACATAAGAACTACAGAAACCACAAAACTGAAATACAAATAGCTTTCAATCTGACTAAGGGTGCATTTGGAATGACGTCTTCAGAATGCATTCTTCACCAATTGTAACTACATTATACTCTTTCATTTTCAACTTATTTTAAATGCATTCTTATACAAATTTTACTTTTTCAAAATTGTAAGGGTGTGTTTGGAATGACAACTTCAGAATGCATTCTTACCAATTATAATTGCGTAATCATCGATTCATCTTCACTAGCAACTTATTTTAATCTCACTCTACAATGTTTTTATCTCCATCCATCTCTCTTTTGACTTTTTTTTCTCTCTATATGTGAAATACACCCATATAAGTACATGTACTTTGAGAAGGAAAAAAGTCACTTTTGTCCCAAACGAAGCATAAGTCTTATTGGCTTCTGATTTTAAGTCGGAGATGATGTTTTGCATACAAGCACATAAGTTAGGACCTTAGGGGTTGAGGGAACTCCATACTACTCGTATTCCATAGTAACTAATTCTCACTCTATCGGGTTTATATCTCCATTACTACCCATCTTTAGTTCTTTTTCTCTGTGTGTATTCCAAGGTATATTAATACTGATACATGCACGTCTGAAGAAAAAATTACTTCAGTTCCAAATGCGACATAATACTCTAAGAAAGAACAATAGGTTCTTGTTTCAAAATTAAGAAATTACCTCAAATATGGTATTGAAACGCTCTGCCAAATTGGGAAGCTTAAGAGCAGTTACAAGCTTTATTGCACCTTTAACTGATTTTTCAAGGGACAGAAGCTTCACAAGTTCAGTAGCCCTCACAAGCTTGTCACCTGAAATAACCATCACAGGCAAACATGACTACTCATATATCATACCTTAGATGCAATTTTTAGGTAAAAAGGATACAAAAGAATTGTCTCGAAGAGTCATATAATTGAAGTTTTCATTGAATTTTGCAACCCCCAACCACACACACACACACACACACAAAATGGAAGTTATCATTAGCTTGAAAAAACTCACCATTGCAGCACGATGCAATGAGCCTCAAAATGCACCTATCGAGTGCTGTTTCCATGTTGAAAGCCTCATCATCGAGTGAGTTGGTATCCTGACCTGAAGCCGCCATTTCTTCAATTTTTTTGTGAATCTACAAGGAGATTTACAAAAACAACCCAGCTATCAAACAACATTTAAAGGAACATTTGTATCACCACCCAAAAAAAAAAACAGCAAATCATTCATGTAGTTAATAAGAGCATGCCTAAAATTTATCGTTAATTATAAGTGGCCATCACGATTTCATGATAGAAAAACAGCAACACCGCAAAATTTTATTATACCTGAGAGAGATGCATATTGTTCATTATAAATTCATTTTCAAGGCTTTCCGCTCCCAGATCAGAGGATGCAAGAGGAAATGAAAGATCTAACAATGTGAGAACTGGTTTGGGGAGGACCTGGAATAACAAATAAAAGAATTAAATGATGAAATAGTTACACTAAAGCAGACACAACAAAGTAATGAGTTATACTACCTGTGGGAACAAATCAGGAGATTTGCAAACTATGCAAAACAACTTGCTGGCATTCAAGCCAACGACCCAATAGTTCTCCTCTGGCTTCTTTACTTTACTTGCACTGCAAGATAGACACTTTTAGACCTACTGTTGCTAACAAAAAATAGATACATTATGATCAACATTCCCTGATTTTTCGAAAAGAATTGTGTACCTGAAAAGTGGGAGCCAACTGCCACCGTATTGATCTGTAAACACTCTCAGCACACCCTACAAGTTTAATTACAAACTTATCAAATATAAGATAAGGCATCCTCAGAATATATCGGTGATATGGTTCAAAGACAGCCCTCTCACCTTTGAATCAAAAGAACATAGCTGACCTTCTTCACTGAATCCAAACCAGGTTAAACATGAGTCTGGAGTCAGTGGAAGTCGTCCTCTAATGGGCTGGGTGCTATTACGAATGTTGAGCACTCTAAACTCTAACATCTGCAAGTATCAAGAAAAGAGAGAACTTAACATTGTTGTGAAATAATAGAAACGTTTTTGAACAGAATCCATTCAAAAATAAATCAGTATTTTCTCGGTAGAAGAAGTGAAAACAACAACAAAGCCTTGCATCTCAATTACTTTGGTGCAGTAACAAAACATCCTGTCAAGGCCATCAAGTAAAACCTAATAGACGAACCAAAGTTAAATGAAGGGCCATGATTTCTTAGGTTATCAAACAAATATTTGAAAAGACAGCATTTTGCCTTCTAGATCGATTGGACATTGCTCTCATTGTATCTCTGCTATGTTCAAACAAAGGTGACTAGGATTAGACTTGGTTCAACTGACCGAAGATCTACTTATAAGGTGCCAGCTAGCTTAGCTGGTAGAACCTTTAGATAGTCGGCATGTTTCACACAATCTGGGTGGGAGGGTCTTGGGCAGGGAAGGCTAACCCCCCACCCCTGCCAAACCACTGGACCAAAAAAGAGAGTAAAATCAACATAATCTTCACAAGCATAGGTTGCAAAAAATACCTGATCATTTGAGGGAAGAGAAGGAGAAGCATGTGTAACAACAGCGAGTTCATCCTTGAAGCCTGACACAGTCACCACTGGTCCATCAAGAGAGAGAACGCATCTCTACAATGTATTGTGAAGGAGAACAAACATGCATACACCAAGCCCACAATTGTCAATGACTAAAATGACATCCATAAGAAAGAAAGCATGGTAATTACATAAATATGGGCAAGACCGCAAGAGTAAAAGAGTAAATAAATTTACAGCAATATGTCCATCAGTTAGCGATCCTTCTCTTTCCGAAGCTAACAATAGAATCCCAACTTCTAGACCCCCATTGCGTTTGAATTCCAAGAAGAAGTTAAGATCTTAAAAAGAGAATCACTAATAAATGTGTGCCAGGAAGCAGTTGCAAAAGAGGAAACTTAGATCTACCGAAATTTTTTTGCTAACAAGATATTGTGGCCCATCACATAATGATTCGACTAATTACCTCATCTTCTTTGCATGAAGTTTTTCCTAACAAAGTTTACATCTGCCAGAACCGAATGACTATGACGACCCAATGTTCTTCAGGCTGACACTTTTGAGGTTATTCCTTTTCAGATACCCATTGTAATTTCTTAAGTTTCCTGAGACTCATTCCTTTGTTGTGAAAGGCGCGCCTCACCTAGGCACAAGGCGCAGGTGGGCGCGAGCCTAGAGCCTCGCCTAAGGCTAGGCGCAGCCCCTTCAAGTAGGCGCATAGGAGGCGTCTTTTAGGGCTTTTCCACGAGGTGCAAGGCTCACGAGGCTATCCCCCAGTTCAAGTGAGGCACAAACACACTTATAACCCAACAGTTTAGCCAAAAAAAAAAAGAAGAAAGGAGAGCAGCAGTCCAGTTGCAGCCCTAGAAGGTATTTTTTTTTTTCTCTTTCTACTTCTTCTTCTCCCTTCCCAGTCGCAGACTCGTAGCCCTAAAATCAGTCATTTTTTTTTTTCTCCTCTTCTCTTCTTCGCAGCTCTAGGTATGTTTATCCTTTCTTCTTCCTCTACCCCCTTCCCAGTGGCAGCCCTAAAAATCAGTCAGTTTTTTTTTCTTTCTTTCTTCTCCTCTTCTTCTTCTTCTTTCCCGTCAAGGGGCTGCGACTGTTCGTTTTTTTTTTTTTTTCCCCCCTCCCTTTTCCTCTTATTTTGTATTGTATTGTAATGTGTTAATCTTTTCCCACACAAAAATACATAAAAACAGATTTTAGAAGTTAGAAAATACTAGAAAATTTATTAAAAAAAAATTACTAGAAAATACTAGAAAATTTTAAAAAAAAAGTCTTAATGTCTTAATCTTTAGGTGGAGCACTAGGCATAAAATACTAGAAAATTAAAAAAAATCATATATAAAATACTAGTATATGTTTTTTAAAAAAAGGGCAGCCAGGGTGCTATATCATATAAAAATATATATATATATATATATATATGTATTTTTGCGCCTCGCTTCGCTCGGGCCACGCCTCAAAGTTCGCCTCGTGCCTAGACTTCAGGATACCTTTGCAACTCAGTGCGCCTTACACCTTAAATAACCTTGACTCATTCAAGATACCACTTTAGAAACTTTCATTAGATTGTGAACCCTAAGATGAACTAAATTTGCATCAAAACTTACACCTAAACATTGCTCCATAGTCGGAGTAAAAACGCATATAACATCTCATCAACAAAATTCCCAAAATTTCCCACTTAATTGTATTTTAGTTTTACAATACTTCTTTTGTTTCTGGAAACAAAAAAAAACAAAAACAAAAAATTGTTTATTTGAGTGTACGGCATTCTAGACTTCTAGTGCATTCTTCATTATGTCCCTTCCTATCCATCCCCGTCCTCCCAGTCCACCTTTCCCCTTGGTGTTATTGTTGGTCCTTGCTGATTCCAACGTAGTTATGAGATGTGACCCTTGAATCTAAACATTCGAGAATATGGTTTGAGCAGTATATACTACGTAGTTATCTATAGTATATAAAGATAATTATGGGAAGTTGTGCCATTTGAACATCTAGTATACATGCTATAGTGTTCATTGACATCATAGAAGATTCTCAAATTCAAGTCAAAGCATGGAACAGGATATGACAGATGTTTATGAGACGAACCTGCAAGCCAGCCTCAGTGAATATGCGGAGAAAATTAAGACTAGTTATAGCAGCAACCCATGCAGTACCAAGTGCCACAGCCTTCACTTCTTCCTCTTCAAATCTCATAGACCACTGAATTTTCGTTACAACCATCGTGAGTATGGTGAAACCTCTTTTTTTTTTTTTTTCTCACGCAGGCAGTTGTAACTTTGTAAGCTTTAGAAGTAACGTCTGTGTGCGTGCATATGTGTGTACATACATATATAGATGCTTGAAATCAAACCACAAACAAGTATTTATAAGAAATTAAAGTGAGCTAACCTCACTATTATTTGCCCAACTGCTGAATGGCCGATACATTAGGGTACTCATGTTCTTTTCACCCTTGCATGGATTTGCAAAGACGCTTCCACTTTCATTTAAAGAAGCCATTGTAAAACCAAAATAATCAGTCATGGCTGGTACTCGTGGTCCTCTGCCAGTGTCATGAAAATCAATCTGCATCCAAATTATGACATACTGTTAGTACAAGGTATAGGAAATTATACTGCGAGCAATTTGTTGTTGCAGATGAGATGCACGTACACCATTTAATTACCAATGAGCTCACCGCCATCTTTTGAATAGAACAGTGAGATGATTGGTTAAATAAACATTAAAATCATAGTGTATATTCAATCCAGTATAACATTGAACCAACAGGAAATGAGTATCAGATTATGAAACTGGCAAACTTTAGTTTCTACTTTCTTTATTTTACCATTTTCTCTCTTTATATAATACAAAATTGCTTTTTCCTTGACTGCCTCTACTCAAAAGTCAAAATAGTAACCTTTTTACTTCATTCACTAACCTTGCAAAAATCATTACGAATAAAATTTGCAAAGATGGATGACATCATGAACGAACAATAAGAAATACCTCTATATGGGAGTATCCATCATTTTCAATTGTGGTTATACTTCCAAGCATGTTATAGCACAGAAAGCGCCTTTTCCCAGTCTGCACAGGGGTACAGCCTGATTGGAAAGCCTCCTGCATTTTCAACCCCGCAGATATAATCGCACCTTTTCGTACTTCTTTCCCATTATCCAAGTTTTCCTTGCAACTATGAGATTTTTTCCGGGATTCAACTTTTGGTTGCAAGCTCAAGTCATCGTTAACGTCTTCATCCAAATCATCATACACGGATGGTTTTCGTAATCTTTTTCTGCTAGGTGGTTCAGATTCCCCGAGGCTATCTTCACCAAGATCACTTAAACTACCAGACGTACTAGGCTCCTGTTCCTCTTCATCGAACAAGAGGAGGCCGTTACTGTTCTTTGATTGTAAACTAGGAATACCTTCTGTAGGAGATTTCATTGATGATGGAACCGCTGATTCCCACACACCATATTTTCCCATGACATCGATGATGGCCAATGCATTTCCATTTGGCTTCCATGCCATACAACATATTACATCATCAAATTTCTGTCTGTCGATGTCCTGCATCTGATCAACATCCCAAATTAAAACCTGTCTGTCTAAACCAGAAGTGGCCATATATTTCCCATTAGGTGACCAAGACAAGAAACAAACAGGCTGCATGTGATCACCTCTCAAGGTAAACAACTTTTCTGCTGTGTCTCTATCATACATCACAACGTCATTTTTGAAACCAGGGATTGCTAAAGTCTCCCCATCCGGACTCCAGCTAAGCACATTCATGATGGAAAGATCAGAACCAGTGCCAGGTGCTATGCTGTTAAGGGTGTGTATGATTCTTCCAGATTGGAGTTCCCAGTATATGACAGTCCCAACTGAATCAATTGAAGCCATGTACTCACTGTTAGGATCAAATGCCAAGCCTGTAATAAACCCTTTATGTCCTTTGAGAACTCGTGCAATTGAACCATCGATTGTGTTGACAAGTTTAATACCCTCATCATCACCAGCAGCTGCCAACATGCTTCCGGATTTATTAAAAGCAAGGGTGCGAATTGGCAACGTAAATCTGGTGATATTGGTCTGAAACTCTCCACCTGATAAGACGATTTGAGAAATTACAATCAAACTAGGAACATAAAACAACCATTAACCAATTGTAAGATAATTGATATTGGATGAAGGATTCAAATGTTGAGGTCAGGAATTCAAGAAACAGGAATGGGAAAGAAAATTAACAATGATGGGTCTTGAATAAACTAGATTTCTAGTTCCAGTCAGTGAACTATCAGTCAATTCTTAAAGAATATTGTGCAGCGAGTACAAAACTTAACTGAAACCAACAGGAGAAAGAAGTGCCTCAAGTGTCAAGACCACAAAATTATTTGCTTTCCTAACTATGTATACGAAACGAAATTTTTTTTTTTTTTAATTATTATATATATATATCTTTTTTTTTTGGGTCTTTTCTCATATCGGATCGCTCAAAATTTAGCAAAGGCCTTATTTGAGTCAAATCACTTAGCTATATTATATGACAGTTCAATATTGTTGAATGCTGATTTGGGGGTGACATGACTTATTGTGGCTGTGGGTATGAGACATGTATCCAACATGTCTACTGTTGGAGATTTGCCCATAAAAAGTGTCTAAGTATGTAGTAGAACGAGTGTCACTCAGTTCATTCCATATACACCAAGTAAATCTGATATTGTCAATAGGAAACAAGTACATAAGTCTACACATGAAAACATGATTTGGGAACATCTAGCTTCAAAAACCTCAACTTTCCCAAGCCTAGATTAAACACTCTCGATATGTCTTAAACTAAGTCATTTCGACAAGCAATCAAGCATAGGTCTGTAAACACTGTTAAACACTTCACATACTAACAAGATCAAATTCACCAATATGTTAAAGTCTCGAAATAATCACGTACTGGACTATCATACTTGATTTCAAGTAATTATTTGGGATTATTGATACCATCTTGCAGAGTTTAAGACACGAGTTAAGAGAAAGGCTGAAAACCCATCATAGTGATTATTATAAATGAGAGACAATTACCAATCAAAAACCAAAAACCAAATTTACTGACACTTATATTCATCATTCGTTGCTGCATGAATATTTAAATTCTAGATCAACATATGTTAGGTTGATTCACAACTTTATAACCACCAACAATACACTGCTAAGTCTTAGAATGACATCGATGCCTAGAAACCTAGTCCCCACACTTAAAATAGATAGTATTTCAAATGCTATGTAAGCTGAACTTGTTAAGTACACTAAACTCAGTTGTAGTCATTTACATAACTTCACTGAAATTAAATCTTTGTCAACGTTGCCCAACTCAAAACACAAGTGACATCAGTTCTGTTATTCAATTCAAAGCAAATAAATCGCTACTAATCCACTAATTTCAAATTCTCTAGCAATTCAATTTGTATAAACATGTAGTAATTATATTTTATAGTTCAATTATACCAAACAAATTGTCAATTTTAAATCTTTTGACATGACAATAAGCACAGATCAAGAAAAGAAAAAGAAAAACTACTGGGAAATTTGTAGAGCTTGACGGAATGATCCACAGATCCGGAAGCGAGGCAGGTGGAATTAGGGCTGAGAGCCAAAGCAGTGACACCATCTCTGTGATTGGAAAGAGTATTCGGCGTACTTGAGAGCAAGAGAGTGTCGTGAACAGAGATCGATGAGTCCGAAGAAGACGAAGTGACTATGTGTTGAGCTTGGAGGTCCCACAGGATCGAACAGAAGGAGGCGACGCCATTGTTCTTGTGAGCTTCACGAAGCTTCACCGATCGGATTTTCATGGATACAGTCGCTCCTCTTCTTCTTCTTCTTCTTCTTCTTCTTGGGTCTCTGGTTGTTGGATCTGTTTATTAGGGTTTTTTTATTTCTGTGAAGTGAGAGAAAGGGAGGGGTTAAAGCCGTAAAGAGGTTTCTGATTTTGGCGGGAATGTGGAAGCTGATTTGGTTTTCGCGGGGAGGACACACTGTTAAAAACAAAGGAACTTCGGCCAGGCCCTCAAATAAAACTCTTCAAAACTAAAACTCATGTTACTTTTCTTTATCGCATTAGGCCCTTTTTATACTCAAATTACTATAACTTTTGTTATACAAGCCCGTTTTTCGTAAAATTTGATGTTTTGAAATCAGCAAAACGAGATCTATCAGTCAAGTTCAATGTTGATTATGAAATACTGGGACAAAAAAAACTAAACATCAAACATATATGAAAAATTGCATTTTTTTCGCATACATATAATAAAAATATATTTCTTTCGTACAATTGGCACCATAGATGCATAGATCTTAAAAAAATACACGAAATCAAAAAAAAAATCACCCAAAAAATCCAAGAATTGATAAAGTTATGGTAGTTTAAAGTTGACGGATAGTATTATCTGTTAGACACACATATAACATATAATATTATCTGTAAGATAGATAAAACCTCAAAATTAGGCTGCAGCTTGACTTTTTTTCTTAAAATTTCCACGCCTATTGCGTAGATCTCAAAGAAATACATGAAATCAAAAAAAAAAATTATCCAAAAAACCCAAGAATTGATAAAGTTATGATGGTTTAAAGTTGACAAATAAAACTCCGTATTATCTGTTAGTATAAACAGATAATATTATCTGTTTGTGTCTAAAAGATAAAAATGAAAAACGAAGTTCTAAATTATTATTTTTTTTGTACAACTTTCAAGTCTGATGCGTAGATCTTAAAAAAATACATGAATAAAAAAAATCACCCAAAAAACCCAAGAATTGATAAAGTTATGGTGGTTTAAAGTTGACAAATAATATTATCTGTTAGTGTAAGCAGATAATATTATATGTTTGTGTCTGAAAGATAAAAATGAAAAACGAAGCTCCAAATTATTTTTTTTGTACAACTCTCAAGTCCGATGCGTAGATTTTAAAGAAATACATGAAATAAAAAAAAAAAAAAAAAAAATCACCCAAAAAGTCTAAGAATTGATGAAGTTATGGTGGTTTAAAGTTGACAAATAATATTATCTGTTAGTGTAAGCAGATAATATTATATGTTTGTGTCTGAAAGATAAAAATGAAAAACGAAGCTCCAAATTATTTTTTTTGTACAACTCTCAAGTCCGATGCGTAGATTTTAAAGAAATACATGAAATCAAAAAAAAAAATAAAAAAATCACCCAAAAAGTCTAAGAATTGATGAAGTTATGGTGGTTTAAAGTTGACAAATAATATTATCTGTTAGTGTAAGCAGATAATATTATATGTTTGTGTCTGAAAGATAAAAATGAAAAACGAAGCTCCAAATTATTTTTTTTGTACAACTCTCAAGTCCGATGCGTAGATTTTAAAGAAATACATGAAATCAAAAAAAAATAAAAAAATCACCCAAAAAGTCTAAGAATTGATGAAGTTATGGTGGTTTAAAGTTGACAAATAATATTATCTGTTAGTGTAAACAGATAATATTATCTGTTTGTGTCTGAAAGATAAAAATGAAAAACGAAGTTCCAAATTTTTTTTTTTTTTTGTACAACTTTCAAGTCCGATGCGTAGATCTTAAAGAAATACATGAAATCAAAAAAAAAAAAAAAAATCACCCCAAAAGCCCAAGAATTGATAAAGTTATGGTGGTTTAAAGTTTACAAATAATATTATCTGTTAGTGTAAACAAATAATATTATCTGTTTGTGTCTGAAAGATAAAAATGAAAAACGAAGTTCCAAATTGCTTTTTTTTGTACAACTTTCAAGTCCAATGTTTAGATCTCAAATAAATACATGAATTCAAAAAAAAAAATCACCCAAAAAGCCCAAGAATTGATAAAGTTATGGTGGTTTAAAGTTGACAAATAATGTTATCTGTTAGTGTAAACAGATAATATTATATATCTGAAAGATAAAAATGAAAAATGAAGTTCCAAATTACTTTTTTTTGTACAACTTTCAAGTCGAATGCGTAGATCTCGAAAAAATACATGATATAAAAAAAATCACCCAAAAAGACCAAAAAACGAGTGAGTTATGATGATTTAAAGTTCACAGATAATATAACATAATCTGTGAGCGGAGGGGTTTTTCATCAAATACGAAAAGTAGCGAGGGGCTTTTCATAAAACTGCAAAAAAAACGTGAGTTTTTTTACTAAAACACATAATTTTAAGGGGTCTATGACCTAATATCCCTAAAAAAAAGGAATAAATATTCAAAGAAACGGATACACGTCATCACCATAGATGTGGTGGAATGATTTCCCTCAAAATAGAGGGATAGGTGAATTAATTAAGGGTAATGATACATACTTTTGTACACCGTATAATTCTGGCCATTAAATCTAGTGGATCACATGTAAATTTCACATGGATTCCACGTAGGAGTACATAGGGTCTATTAGAATCAATGACCAAAATTGTGTGGTGTACAAAAATATCACATGTATGTATCAGTATTGATTAATTAAGGGATATTATTGGTTAGTGACATCATATCATTCAATACAAGAAATTAATTAACATTTGGCTTCTTCTAAAGGATATATGCACATGGGTGGACACATCCATTCACATAACTTTTGGGACACAATTCAAAAGATTTGTCTATCTTTATCATGTGTCACTGTGAGGCCCACTGATATTATAGGAGAAAAATAGACACATCTTTTAAGCTATATCCCAAAAATTGTGTGAATGAGTGTGTCCCAAACTTTACTCTATACACATATATCATCTCCAATAGTTAAGTACATGCTGTAATGCTTTGTACATGAGGACAAATTAAGAAATAAATTAATTTTGTAAAGGGCATTTTTTTCCAGAAAGTACGATGCAATTAAGTGCATTAAGAACAACATAAGAAAATGTTGATACAAAGGTAGGGGTGGCAACGGGGCGGGTATGGGACGGGGCCCCCATGTCCCGCCTCCGCCCCGCTTCATTGAACACTCCCCCCGCCCCCGCCCCGCCCCGCCTAGCCTCTCTTCCCGACCCCGCCCCGCTCTCGGGCCGCCCCGCCCCGCCCCGGTTAAGTTCAAATTTTTTAAATGCATTCTATCCTTTTTTTTTATGGACTACCCTTTTTTTAAGTTACCCAATCACTTTTTTGTTGATTTTTGTCAACAAAAGGAAAAAAAAAATTATACATTCAACATTCAGGAAAAATTAAATCAAAGATGATTATTAATACACAATATTATTAAGCGATGGAATGATGGATAATCAAAGAATCGTGTTTGCTGCTTTGGATGGCTCTGTTAAACACAAAAAACCTAAAAAATTAAACACAATAATTAAACACAAAAAACCTAAAAAAATTCAAAGATTCAACAAACCACAAGATTATTAATAATACAAACTATGCAATCCACACTCGAACAACATAATTAAGAAAATACATAAGTTCATAAAATAAAAAGAAACAACATTCATAACATCAAAATACCCAATCGAACAACATAACACAAACACAATACAAATCTAATAAAAAGTGGCAAAAGAGCACTTCCACGTCCATAGTAAACATCAACACTTGCACCAAGCCACGAACATAAAAACCTAAAAAATAAAACACAATAAGTTATATTTTGCTTTATTAACACATGATAAATCAATTGAAGGGGAACATGAGTTAATTACCACAAACTTGACTTAAACCAAGTTAACCAACACAACATCTTCTTGAGGTTCATTGTCATCACAAATTGTAGGGGGACATGATGCCTTTGATGTTGAACAAGTAGCTACACAAATAAAAATAAGATATTATACAAGTGTCAAATTCAATAGAATATAGTAATATGTAAAAAAAAAAAATGAGTTAATTACCTTGTGACTCAGCCCACATCCAACTTTGGCTACACATCAATGCCTCTACGGTAGATGGATGTAGCCTACTACGATGAGGACTAATCAATCTACCACTTGTACTAAAGGCAGACTCTGATGCAACAGTCAAAACAGGGATAGCTAAAATGTCTCGAGCAATCCTTTGTAAAGTAGGATACCTGAGCGCATTTGCCTTCCACCAATTCAAGATATCAAAATTATCTATAACACCCGCATTTGTGTTATTACAATTGCATTACATTGTCATGCATGGTAATGTGATGTGGCGTGTCTTTTGGCACATGGTTGGGTGAGTTTTGACTCACGAGTTGATTTGGCTGTCTGTATTAGAGAACCCTTTGAAACTATTGTGATTGAGGATTTATTGTTTTGACGTCTCTCCGAGTATGAGATGGTTACTGTGGAACATTTTAAATGTTTATCTGAAAATAAATGTTTACCTGTGTATTGCAATATCTGTATTATTTTATGTTTTAGAATATATTTCTGTTGTTAGATTTAGTATCCTGGTGAGGACGAATAAACACGCTATTAATTTGGTAGGCTAACTAGCAACTTCGGAAACGTCATGTAGAAATTCGTGTTTTAGCGACCAAACGAAACTTAGTCGAAAACTTTTATAATTTTGAGGTTTCACTCGTGAAGCTATAAATTAGCTGTGTAGAAAGTTTCAGACACTGATTAGGAGTTTGGAAAACTCGTGGGGAGGTAAACGTAAATTCCCAATAGTCTTGCCTATATATAGGAAGTGATGACTTTAGGTTTTTCATAACTTCTAACCTAATTCCAAAGAGGAGGCCAAAAGGGAGGCCAAAGGGGGATTTAGTTGCTTTAAGCTTTGCGACGCCAAACGACGACCTTCCGTCAGTTTATTTTTCTCCCAGATTTCATATTTGAGCTCCTCGAGGTAAGAGCTTCGTTTTGATATATGTTAGGGCTTGTTTGGCTAAGTTTTCCGAAAAGTTATTTTCTAGAATTTTTCATAAAAGTTGATAAATGGAATTCTGATCCATAGGAATTGTACTAGACGGACTTCTGCACGTTCTTTGTGCACGGGTTTTCTTCAGATTGAATTATAGGAGCGTTACTTGGAGGTGAGTGATTCAACTATATTTTTGGAATGGTTTCTTGACATGTATTCATGTTTTGTGTGAATAGCATGTATTAATTCTTAGAGATATATTGTGTAGTTCATATTGGGCATTTATATTGATAAGTAGGCTCAATAGCATGGTGATATGTTTTGATTACCGCAAGTATGGTGATATGTATTTGAGCATGTTAAGTTGCTTATGTGGGTCAGAAGGAGCACGTGGTCACTGTGCCATTTTGTGGAGCCGATATAGGCATTAAGGTCGCACGATTGAAGAGAAGAATCGTGGGTCTTACCCTTTCGCGTGGACTTATTGGCGAGGAGTCGCGGATTGGGAGTTTGGACGGGCACGTGAGTCTCCGGCGACTAGTATGAAATGTAGAGATGTGAATGCGAACATGTTTATCACTCATGTACATATGTTGTTTTATTCACTAAGCTTTAGCTTAAACAAATCGAAATATGTGTGGTTATTCAAATAACCATTTCAGGTGTTAATGCTGGCGAGGAATCGGAGAAGTAAGCACGAGAGTTGGGAGTTCTTTTGGAAGGCAACTTGAATGTTAACCTTGTAGTTTTAGGACAATAAGATGTTGTAATAAGAATTTGGTTGTTTTAACCCATGTTTAATTTGGTATGTTAGAATGGATTTTAAACCATTGTAATAGTTAGTAACATGTTGTAATCATGCTTTAGAAATGTTTTAATACAGCTAGGATTACTTTGGGTTGAGTTTGGATTGAGTGGTTGATCATTAGTGAAAGATAGGAAGCTTTTCAACTTGAAATTCTGCAGTTTTGGCTGCTGTCCGAGGAACAGTCGACGGGGCAGTCGACGGGATAGTACACTTAACTATTTTTCCCTTATTATGGTAAAAGCAGTCGACGGGGCAGTGCAGTTCAGCTATTTTTCTTATTTTGGTAAAAGCAGTCGACTGGACCCCAGTCTCAGTCGACTGGAATTGCTATTAAACCTTTTGAAAACTCCCTGCCTTCTTCCGTCGACTGAGCAGTCGACTGAACCTCTGGTTTGAAAATGTGTTTTGTTTTCCGCTGCGTGTGTTCTTCAAATTAAACTTTTGGGAACGTTAATGAATTGGTTTGGCCTCGATGGCGTGCCACGGGCTTCGGTTCCGCTATTGTGGGACCGGGCTGTGACATTTTCTGCCCTATACGGATCTTCCTCCAAGTAAAAATCAATCAGACCTCACGTTCTTAGTGGTCGAGCTCTCAATCACATAGTTATAAAAATTTGTCTACTGCTTCTTTTGCAACAATGTTAGTCGATGGATCACTATCACATGAAGCTTCACCAACAAAAGGAGCATCATTAGTTTTGAACTTCCTTTGGTAGTCATGCAACAAATCATAACAACATTGGCGAACTGTCTCAATTTCCCTAGAAGCTGTATCACCATAAATAGAATTATAGTAAAACTCCACCAACTTCAATTTGTACCTTGGATCCAAGACAGTAGCTATGGCCATAATTGTATGACATACATCCCAATATTTCTCAAATTTGTCTATCATTTTCGATGCCATCACACTAATCATTAAATTTGGATTTTCAACCCATTTGTACAATGCCACCCTTATCTCACATATATGCAAAAAAAAAAAAAAAAAGCCATTTGTGGTAGGGTAAGTAGTGCCAGAGAACAACATGGTGACATCATAAAACATCTTCAACATCTCACAAATTTCTGTTGCTAACCTCCAATCATCTTCCCTCGGCACACTATTGTAATTTCTCTCACGTTGCTTTACTCGAGGGAAGACGTCTTTATAAACTAAAGCATTTTGAAGCATTATGTAAGTGGAATTCCAACGAGTCTTACAGTCTAGAGACAACTTCTTTTGACCTATAATTCGTAATTGACGGGCTGCTTCGTGAAACTTTTCTATCCTACCCAATGTTGCTGTCCAATATACGACACTATCCCGTATCCTCTCTATACCCTCTCCAATCACTTCCAAACCATCTTTCACAATCAAGTTTAAAATATGTGCACAACAACGCATATGAAACACCCTCCCATTAAGCAAAATTGAACTCGAGTCAAGCTTACCCAACAAAACATCAATAACAGCATCATTGGTAGAACAATTATCCATAGTAATTGTGGACAATTTTCTATCTATGTTCCAATCTAAAAAACTATCAATAAGCACTTCAGATAGAGTTTCCTTATTATGAGGAGCAGGAACATAGAC
The DNA here is from genome assembly GCA_033977485.1 of Hydrangea macrophylla. Classification (NCBI taxonomy): domain Eukaryota; kingdom Viridiplantae; phylum Streptophyta; class Magnoliopsida; order Cornales; family Hydrangeaceae; genus Hydrangea; species Hydrangea macrophylla. The sequence continues at coordinate 118,336,899 of CM066985.1, read as the reverse complement.
AAACCTAAAACTATGTAATAAATTTAATTAGTATATTAACAATTTGTGTCTAACAAATTAATATTGAAAAACATTTGTAAATTAATACCTCAAGATGCGACTTTGCAAGATCCAAGACTCGTCAATGAAATGTCCCGTAATTGCCATGTATCCTTTCTTGTTGTGATTTGAAGTCCACATGTCAGTGGTGATCGCAATTCTGCTATCGAGTCTTTCCAATAACTTGTAAGCTTTCTCTTTCTCACTTTCATGAATCTTTAGTATGTCACTCTTGATTGTGTTTCTTGTAACCATCTTAAATAAAGGCTGAAGGCTACTAGCAAAACTTTTAAACCTCGAATGGTCGACAATTGCAAGAGGATATTCATGTACTATTATAGCATTTGCAAGCTCTCTTCGGGAAAATTCTTGATCAAAAACAAAAGATCGATACTCGATTTTTCCATCACTCGATCTTTGATTAGCTCTTAGAAGAGTCTGTCTAATGTCCTGATTATCCCTTTTGGGACATCTAGTTAAGTGTTCATGCAAGTGCTTAGTCCCATTTTTACTATTGGTCTTAAGTTTCCGTTCACATTTGTTACATATAGCCATATCATCTCCATCGATTTTAATCTTTTTAAAACTTGTCCAAACTGGTGATGTCAACTTCCTTATCCTATCGCTATTCATACTCGCAACCGGTGAATCCGCGGCAACAGTTGGGGTTGAAGATGGGGCAGGTTTAGAATTTTGGGTAGGTACAGAATTTTGGGTAGGTACAGACTTTTGGGTAAATCTACTCTCAACCGGTGAATCTGACATTGTCAACCTAAATTAAATTTGTATATGTCTCAATCTTAATAAAACAATATGATTGCAATAAAAAAATTAAAATTAGTCAACTTCAGTCAAGAAGAACACATAATTTCAATCAAATTCCAAACTAGAAAACCCCTTAAAACTTGCCTACACCATAGGCCAACAACTTGAAAGGTAATACAGAGACACAAGTATGCTGACATGAATAGTCTTGATTACATAAGTTTTAACTGAGTATTTCTGATGGTCATGCATATGTGTAGTCCTTTGGGCATATATAAAAGACAAAAATGAAAGGAGAAAAAAAAATCCATGGATCCAATCAAAAAATAAATTGCACACCCAAACATAAAGTAAAATGAAGTGCAAAAAGTAGCTTCCAGCCAAGGACCCAAGTAAATCACAATTTCAAGACCACTAAGAAAAACCCAAATAGAAACATCAATATCACCAAGGTAAACATCATATGATTCATATTGCATCTAGCAGTATTGATAAATTTAGCATCATCTAATAAATGTGCTTGTAAATATGGGATTCCCATTTATATTTCTAACAGAAGTGTAGAACTTCAATCAGTCTATTTTATCTTTCATAAAGTCTATGTACTTAATTTCAAAAATGATTAGGAACTAGAATGGCAAAACCAAACCAGACATTTCTACTAATGGGAAAGTAAACCCCAAAACATATATAAATATAAATAGAGAATAGAGATACATATATAAAGACTAATATAGTTATGTGCCCAAAGAGTTACTCTATAGTAATAAACTAAAACTACTTCTTTGTTTTCCTTTTAATAATTTGATAATTTGATATTTCAGCGGATGGATTAGTATTTTTTTTTAAAAAAAATTTATATATAAATTAAATTGAGAGCAAAAACATAATTAACTACATAAATGTGTATCCAGGGGATTTCACATTTGCCAGCTCAAAAATAAATAAAAATGCTAAATAATATTGTAAATGCTAGCGGCAGAAATGAGACGAAAATGAAAATTCCCAACCTGTCTTTTTATTAAAGGTACTATATTTACAGCTGGGTATATACATGTATATGTATATGCATGAGGAACTTCCCAATATCTTCATCCAAAATCAACTTAGTTATATTTTCTTCTCAAAAAAAAAAAAATCAACCTAGTTATGGCTGTTTGACCTACGATTTTTTTAATGCTCAATAATAGTGGTGGAAATAATTAAATAACTGTATAGTAAGAGTAGTTGTTATATAGGTGAGTCTTTACCAGATTTGGACGCTTGCTTCAACGGTGGACAAGGACGGCGGTGGCGGTGGCGGCGGTTCTGCAGTCCTGTGGAGGAGAGACAGAGAGAGAGAGAGAGAGAGAGAGAGAGAGAGAGAGAGAGAGAGTCAGAACGATAGATCTAAACGGAGAGAGAGAGAGAGAGAGGGGTATAACACCCACATTGTGTTATTGCTTTTGCATTTCATTGTCATGCATGATAATGTGATGTGACGTGTCTTATGACACATGTTTGGGTGAGTTTTGACTCACGAGTTGATTTGGGTGTCTGTATTAAAGAACCCTCTGAGACTGTGGTGATTGAGGATTTATTGTTTGTGAAGTCTCTCTGAGTATGAGACGGTCACTGTGGAACAATTTAAATGTTTATCTGAAAATAAATGTTTACCTGTGTATTTCAATATCTGTATTATTTTCTGGCTTAGAATATATTTCTGATGTTAGATTTAGTATCCTGGTGAGGACGAATTAACACACTATTAATTTGGTAGGCTAATTAGCAACTTCGGAAACGTCATATAGAAATTCGTGTTTTAGCGACCAAACGAAACTTTGTCGAAAACTTTTATAATTTTGAGGTTTCACTCGTAAAGCTATGAATGAGCTGTATAGAAAGTTTCAGAGACTAATTAGGAGTTTTGAAAACTCGTGGGGAGGTAAACGTAATTTCCAAAAGAGTTTCCTATATATAGATAGAGATGGATGAGATATTTTCTCATAACTTCTAACCTAATTTCAAAAGGAGGCCAAAAGGGGGCTAGAGGGAGATTTAGGAGCTTAGAGCTTTGCGACGCCAAACGACGACCTTCCGTCAGTCTGGATTCTCCCAGATTTCATATTCGAGCTCCTCGAGGTAAGAGCTTCGTTTTGATACCTATTAGGGCCTGTTTGGCTAAGTTTTCCGAAAAGTTATTTTCTAGAATTTTTCATAAAAGTTGATAAATGGAATTCTGATCCATAGGAATTGTACTAGACGGACTTCTGCACGTTCTTTGTGCACGGGTTTTCTTCAGATTGAATTATAGGAGCGTTATTTGGAGGTGAGTGATTCAACTATGTTTTTGGAATGGTTTCTTGACATGTATTCATGTTTTGTGTGAATAGCATGTATTAATTCTTAGAGATATATTGTGTAGTTCATATTGGGCATTTATATTGATAAGTAGGCTCAATAGTATGGTGATATGTTTTGATTACCGCGAGTATGGTGATATGTATTTGAGCATGTTAAGTTGCTTATGTGGGTCAGAAGGAGCACGTGGTCACTGTGCCATTTTGTGGAGCCGATATAGGCATTAAGGTCGCACGATTGAAGAGAAGAATCGTGGGTCTTACCCTTTCGCGTGGACTTATTGGCGAGGAGTCGCGGATTGGGAGTATGGACGGGCACATGAGTCTCCGGCGACTAGTATGAAATGTAGAGATGTGAATGCGGACATGTTTATCATTCATGTACATATGTTGATTTATTCACTAAGCTTTAGCTTAAACAAATCGAATATCTATGGTTATTCAAATAACCATTTCAGGTGTTAATGCTGGTGAGGAATCGGAGAAGTGAGTACGTGGGTTGGGAGTTCGCTTGTGAGGCAACTTAAATGTTAACTTTGTAGTTTTGGGACAATAGGATGTTGTAATAAGACTTTTTATTGTTCTAACTTATGTATAACTTCGTATGATAGAATGGATTTTAAACCGTTGTAATAGTTAGTAACATGTTGTAATTCTGCTTTAGAAATGCTTTAATACAGCTAAGATTACTTTGGATTGAGTTTGGATTGAGTGGTTGATCATTGGTGAAAGTTAGAAAGCTTTTCAACTTGAAATTCTGCAGATTGGGCTGCTGTCAGGGGAGCAGTCGACTGGTCCTGTGTTCAGTCGACTGAACCCCTGTGTTTGCTAGCTACTGCTTCTTATTTTAGCAAAAGCAGTCGACTGGACCCCGCCTCAGTCGACTGGACCCCCTAGCCTCAGTCGACTGGAATTGCTATTAAATTCCCTGCCTTCCTCCGTCGACTGAGCAGTCGACTGAACCTCTGGTTTTAAAATGTGTTTTGTTTTCTGCTGCGTGTGTTCTTCAAACTAAATTTTGGGAATGTTAATGAATTGGTTTAGCCTCGGTGGCGTGCCACAGGCTCCGGTTCCGCTATTGTGGGACCGGGCTGTGACAAGGGGAGGGAGGGAACTACTCACGACAGAGTCTTTGGCGCTTTACGGCTCCGGTGGCTGGTGGCAGAGGACGATGGTGAAGGAAGCTTGCGGCTGCGTGAGGCTTGAGCAGTCAGTGGACTGTTTTGTGGTTGCCCTAAAATGAGCTCAATCCCTTGAAATGAGTATTTATACTCCAAGGGTTTTGTATAATATATTTGATATATAAGGGCATAATAGTAATTTCTCTGTATAATCGGGGCGGGTTAGGGTTTTTTAACCCTACCCCTGAACCCGAACCCGAACCCGAACCCGACTCGGGTTTTAAAAATCACCCTCATACCCGCCCCTAACCCTATTAACCCTCCCCCCCCCCCCCCCCCACCCCCACATACCATACCTATTAGGGGCGGGGCGGGGAACCCGAAAATCCCACCCCGTTGCCATCCCTATACAAAGGACATGATTTCATTTTGAAATCAGTTTTTCAAAGTAGTGGAAGAAATTATATCATCACATTAGAAGCGTAATTATTAGAGAATAGGATCAATCTACATTAAGATTTAACACTTTTCCTCATGTGTGAAAAGGCAAAATGAACGAAATTCCATCGAAATATGTAGACTCAAACAATTAGCAAGTCACAAAATAAGGCTCTAATACCTTAAGTTGTTCAAGATTGGGTCTACTATGTATGTCAAGTTAAATAATACTTGTGGCGGCTACTTTTATGAACTCTCTATTACTACTGTGGGACCAATAACAATCAAATAAAAAATTACACACATGTAACGATAGTGTTCAAATGATGGTAAATCTTTTTAAAGTGGTACTTAGGGGTGTAAGAAAAAATCGCGGACCGCAAACTGACCGCAAATCGATCAAATCGAAAATTGATTAGTCGGTTTTCTAAATACATGTACAAGCTAAAACCGACCGCAAAACCGACCGAACTCCTAAAAAAACCGACCGACCGACCGATTTACACCCCTAGTGGTACGTACCATGGCAATAATCACTGCAAATTAATTTGTTAGAAGGGCAATGTAGTCATTTGATTATTTTCCTTTCTATTGTGAATATTGGACGTAAGTAGAAATCTTCCCTGTATACTTCACCCACCTAGAGTAGTGAGAATAGTGAAAGCAAATAACATTAAAAGTGATGTTGAACCATAAATATACTCTTCATTGGCTCTCGTATAGCAATCGCAGTAACATATTACTACTTTTGGCAATAAAATTGAAAGACCAACCAAACGTGGTCTACTCTCTTGCTAATCTATTCTCTATTTTTTATTTATTTATTATTATTAATTGTTGGAAGACGTTGAGACAACCGATTCAAGTCTACTTGCCACACATGCTTTGTTATGACATTATATTAGAAAGAACTACTTATCTTTGTGTAGACTTTAATTGCATTAGTAGACAAAACTAGTCATATGGACTTATGCGTAATAAGATATTCTACCATAGCATATAAAAGAATAGGATGGAGATAACCATTTTATTCTCATCGCTCACTTAAATATATATATATATATATATATATAAATAAATAAATAAAAAAAAAAAAAAAACAACAACAACAACAACACTCTAAATTTCATGAGTACTGTCTGAGCTCTTTATTGAGCATGATTTTTCTTTACAATTGCTTAAAATGAGTGATAAAATGAAGAAACAAGGTGAATGTGAAAGATAAATAGTTTTGTGATTAGTCTAAATGATCTAGTAGTGAAGGGGAAAAAATTGATAATTAATATAGATTGTCCCCTTATTGGACAAAGCATTTGTCATTGACAATTCATATATATAGTGTCAGTGCCACTGCCATGTCAATACTTTACCAATGTACTATAATAATTTTTTTTTATAACATTTTAAATCATGCTTCTAATCCAACCTAATCAAGTTTCATGACTTTGAACTTTGAATAGTTAACCTTGTGGGAGAAAAGAGGGCTTTTGATTTGCGATTAATAGTTTCCATATCTCAACAATATTGACCGTGTTTATAAAAAGAGGACTTCTGATTTGCGCCTCTACAATAAGATGCAAACACACGCACACATATGACTATATATCCCACTTAAGTGTCTCAATTAATTAGCACATTCTAATGATTATAAACTTTTCAAGGAGTTACTTGTAAATTAACATGGTATTAGAGCCAACATTGTATCACTATCGACTTCGACCTGAAACATTTCCCATATCGTACATTTGTGATGGTGTAGGGCTTGGGAATACACAAAACAAGACCAAATTCAATTCCATTCGTAAATCAATTTCATGTTATACATGATAAAAATAAAATTTAGGAGTAATTCCATGCTAAGCACGGGCTCCCATGTAAATAAAATAATTTCTCTTTAACAGATAATTTTTTAAAAGTTAATTCACTTATGAACTAAAAAAATTATCCCCTAATTAATCTTACTTTTGATACATTCGACCGCTTTTCGTGAGAATCGCCTCGTAGAAATCACACTAGCAAGTGGCACACAAGTCCAAAAGTCATTTCACTATGTTAAAAATACTTTCTTGTAAAGTTGGATGTATATGGGTCCTTAGTACTGAATACCAAATTAGATTGGCTTTGTGAGGTGGCAATTCACGTAGATCTATTAAGTTTAGAATCCATGATTGAGAACATGACACATATTATCTGAACCCTCGAAAAAGTAAGAGAACTGAGTGAAAAAAAGAAAAAGAAAAAAGATTTGATAGTAATCTCTATGCATTTTACTTTAGAAGGAAATCTTATTTGTTTCAAAGATGCTCTTATTTTTTTAAATGTTATTTTGAGGAAAAAAAAGAAGAAGAAGCCATTCGAGATAAGACGGGTTAATTATAGGGTTAATTACACTTACATCTCCTGTATTTCGGGTCATTTTCACTTTGACCCTCTGTAGTTCAAAACGTGACACTAACACCCCCCATACTTTAATGTAAAGTGTCACCGTCAGGAATTCCGTTAAAGTTAACGGAAAAAGTGACACTTACACCTCCTGTACTTGTAAAAGACCAAAATGCCCTAAGTTTTCTCCTTTTTCAGCACATGAATTCTCCAGCAAGGTCTCAAGCAATGAAATCAAAACCAAAAACAAAAATCAAAACCCAATCAGGCCACCACCAGAAAAGAAGAAAAAAGAGAGGTCGTTGACTTCGGCCATCACCACCAGCGACCATTTCTAACCTCCTTCAAATCTGTGAACATGCGAGAGGTAGAGAAGAGGGTATGAGAGATTGAGATAGAGAGAGAAACTAAATTCTGGGACTTGTTTTTGTGCAGAATGTATAGAGAGTGTTCTTGATTTTGGTATGTATGTTGGGTTGATCAATTTTTTTTCGGTTGATCAAAATTTTCAAGTTCTTTGATGTTTTGGGTTGTATTTAAAAATTCGATCAACCGAAAAAAAATTGATCAACCCAACATACATACAAAAATCAAGAACACCCTCTATACATTCTGCACAAAAATAAGTCCTATAATTTAGCTTCTCTCTCTATCTCAATCTCTCAAACCCTCTTCTCTAACTCTCGCATGTTCACAGATTTGAAGGTGGTTAGAAATGGACGCTGGTGGTGATGGCCGAAGTCAACGACCTTTCTTTCTTCTTCTTTTCTGGTGGTGGCCTGATTGGTTTTGATTTGGGGTTTTGATTTTTGTTTTTAGTTTTGATTTCATTGCTTGGGGCCTTGTTGGAGAATTCTTGTGCTGAAGAAGGAGAAATTTTAGGGCATTTTGGTCTTTTACAAGTACAGGGGGTGTAAGTGTCACTTTTTCCGTTAACTTTAACGGCATTCCTGACGGTGACACTTTACATTAAAGTATAGGGGGTGTTAGTGTCACGTTTTGAACTACAGGGGGTCAAAGTGAAAATGACCCAAAGTACAGGGGGTGTAAGTGTAATTAACCCTTAATTATATTATTTCCAACCATTTTTTGGGAACTTGTGGATTTATCACTTGGATTGAAAGTGAGTGAAGTGTAGGAAAGATATTTAAACCATATGGTTCTATTGGAAAAATGAAGCTACTTTAGTAGCTAAAGGTTTTAAGCTAACAGAAATACGTTGTTTTTTTTTTTTTAATACATATTCTCCTATTTTACATCCATATAATTTTATTAGTTATTACTGATATTTATGATTTATTTTGCAAACGGAAATTAAAATCGTTTTTTAATGGAGAATTAGAGGAGAATTTTATTTGGATAAACCAGAAGATTTATAGATAATAATAAAGTGTGTATATTTTTATACTCTTTATATGGTTTAAAACTGATACCCATCCAGGCTGGGGTATGAAAATTTTATGAAACTATTTTTCCCAAATGGTTTTAAATTTATTGATAGTGACATATGCATTTATTTATCTTACACATATGAGTATGTGTTCCAATATATTTATACACTAGTTTTTTTTACCCGTGCAATGCACGGGTAAACTATTTTATAACATAAAGTGTAAAAAATAGTAAAAGTTTTTTAATTCGATAGATAACATAAAATCTAAATTTTTAAACATTTCAAATTCAACACTTATAATAAAAGAGTTAATTAGTATAATGTCCATTTTACTCTAGGTTTCTTGCAATAGACCCAATGTATGAAACAATTTCGTCTGAAGTCCACACCACAAAATTTGGACCAAACTACCCTTTCCATTTCTCATTCAAAACTGCAATTAATAACCCCAACTATTTTAGGGGTTTTCAAAATTCAAATCTCAAATACCTAAATGATAATAAATCACATTATATATGCATCTCTCTCTCTCTCTCTCTCTCTCTCTCTCTCTCTCTCTCTCTCTCTCTCCCTGTTTAGAGAGAGAAAGCTCAGGCCATAGCTCAAATCATCCTCACACAGGACCTCTCCGGCGACCTCACGCTAGTCGACGCAAGCCAGATAAACTCCATGGCGAGATGCTCAGTCTCAAACACGACGCCGCGCTCCTCCCGGGGACCAAGATCATGGCCGACTTGGACTACTCGAGGACCAAGATCATCGTCGGATCCGCTCTCTGTATCGTCATCGCCGGCGCTAGGCAGAACCCCGGCGAGTCCAAGCTGAACTTGATACAGAGGAACAAGGGTGTTCTTGATTATTGTGCCCCAACTTGCGAAGTACTCGCCCGATTCGATGTTGGTGATTGTTTCGAACCCGGTTGATGTTTTGACTTATGATTCTTGGAAGCTTTCTGGGTTTCAACAACAATGGCAATACCGGACCTGCTCTCTCTCAAGCTATACAATGGAACCCGATTGTATATTATGTTGTGGTTCAAAGGTTGTGGTCCAAAAGGTTGTAGTGTAAAATTTAACACTCATGTTCTTGGTTTCACATGTTATGATGCGAAATTGTATACTATGTGAATGAAAAATGTGATGTCAATGAAATATTGCAGTCAGTGTAAAAATGAATGTGCAAATGAATTTTTGATAAGACAGTGTTCCTTTTGTTGAATAACTCGAATATGAGTGTGAAATTTAACACTTATATTCATTCTAGTGTGAAATTTAACACAATTTTTTTTGGGTGATGGTGATGAATGACTGTTAGATCACCCAAGAATGGTGAAATACGAAATTAAAAAAGATATGTGTAATATTAAACAGATTCTAACGTATAAAGCCCTACAATTATGGCATTTAGTAATTTAATTCCTAAAATATATGCAAGATTTAGTAACTTCCCAAAATTATGGGATTGAGTTTGACCAATTGCAGTATAAAATAAGTTTGGTAACTTCCCAAAATATATGCAAGATTATGGGATTGAGTTTGACCAATTGCAGTATAAAATTTTCACACTAATGAACTAGTTGCAATGTAAAAACAAACCAGTTGCAGTGTAAAATTTCACACTAATGAACCAATTGCAGTGTAAAACGAACTAGTTGCAGTGTAAAATTCAATACTCGCATAAATGTATGGTGCATAGTAACAGATTAATATGTTATGTGATCGATGATTATTGGTAGAACATACAAAAATGGGATACCCACATAAAAATGGCGTTAGAAATATTCAAAAGACCCATAATGTACAAGGCTAAAGTTATGGGATTTTATTTCCATATATATATATATATATATATATTTTTGAGGGAAAAAGGGGAAATATATTAATTAATGTCTGCTAAAGCAGACTGCATAATACATGGGGGACAAACCCCAATCCAAGTTGAACAATCTAAAATAGACAAACTATATTTTGCAAGCTTGTGGGCTACTGTGTTACACTTACGAGAAATAAAACGGACAGAAACATCAACAAATCGGCGAAGCAAAGTCTTGATATCCTCAATAATGTTGCCGTGCATAGCAAAGCACACATCCTCTGCATTCACATCCTTGACAGTGTTCATTGAGTCGGACTCAATGATAACTTTTTGGAAACCCCTATCGATGGCAAATTGTGTGGCATTACGCATTGCTAAAGCTTCAATCATTGACACAGATAAACAAGGGCTAGCTTTCTTGGCAAGAGCACCCAAAACTACCCCATCTTGATCACGAAAAACAGCCCCACACCCTGCGACTTCCCCGTCCATCTTGAAAGCCCCATCACAGTTTATTTTTATCCACCCCGGATCAGGAGGAGTCCAAAGATCTGTCACCAACTCTCTATGATTGTCACCCGAAACTTCAAAGGTGCTCAAGTATTCCTCCACATATCCCTGTATTTGTAACACAGCTACATCAGAGGTGATTCCCTTCTTGTCATGAACCCAACTATTTCTCTGGTTCCAAATAAACCAAACAGTGTAACAAGCTAAAGTGATCTCATCGTTTCCCAAAGCTTTAAGAAGCAAATCCCACCACAAGTTGAAAGAAGAACATTTCACCTTGAGTAGAGAAACATTAGAGAGGATGCCTTTCCACACTTTTTTAGCCTCTTGACAATCACGAATTGCATGTAAAATAGATTCTCTCTCAGACTTGCACCTAGGACACCACTCATCAATGGAAACACCTCTTCTCTTCAAATTCTCGTTTGTGGGAATTATATTTTTATAGGCCCTCCACACAAGATGCCTTATCTTTGGGACAGTGGGCGCTTTCCATATACCATTCCATCTCTCACTGATCGCTGTCCCAGATGAGCAACCAACACCACCAGAAATTTCTTCATTCCAAGCAAGGAGCTTGAGGTAAGCACTTTTAGCAGAGTAAACTCCATTTTCATTGCAATACCAAATGACTGTATCCTCATAACTCGAATTAAGGGGGGTCATCATAATATTATCGGCCTCATGAGGGAGAAAAATCTGCTTCACCAAGTTTTCTTTCCACGTCGAGCTAACTGGGTCTATTAAGGCACTAACCTTTGCTTCTTGAGGTAGCAATTGGGGGGGAGAAACAACACCACTAAGTGTCGACTTGTGTATCCATCGATCCTTCCAAATATGAATTTTTTCACCATTTCCAACCCTCCACAAATAACCTCTAGATAATCTCTTCCCTGCCGAGAGAATACTGCGCCAAACAAAGGAACAGTTGTGACCCATTTTTGCCTGCAAGAAATCACATTCCGCAAAATATTTGGCTTTGAAGACTCTATAGAGTAACGTGTCTTTTCCTTTCATCAGTCTCCAGCATTGTTTCCCAAGCAAAGCAATGTTGAAAAACTCCACATTCCTAAAACCCATACCTCCTCCACTCTTTTGATATGAAAATCAATGGGATAATAGAGTTATTACCATATATATATATATATATTTCTATATATGTATGCCTGTGTATATGTATAGGGGTAAAAAAGTCACTAAAACTATCTATAATTGGGGATTGTGGACTAATCTCTAACAACATTCACAATTATAGGGTCTCTCATTGGGAAGTACCAATTGGTGGGTCTATTATAATAAACATTGGTAGAATGGGTTTATATCTAATTTAAAAATAATAAAATAATAGTTATTATTAGAGATTCAATGCTAGATAAAAAAGGGTGTTTGGAGTAACTTAATGTGCAAAATTGTAAAATTTTGCTAGCATTGCCTCTCCTTGTGCCATATGGCACTTAAGACTTCCATATTATGAGTATTATAACTAGCATGTATCCCGCGCAATGCGCGAGTACATTGCTTGTATAACAAAAAATGTGGTTCATTCAGAATGAAGAATTTTCATACAACCCAATCATGGACAATCTACCAAATTGATTAGAATATTCGCTCTAAGTCGCAAAAATAAAACATCGCTTTATATTAGTACAAACACGTACTTTCTAGTCCCTCCCTCATGTGATTGCTGCTCAATTTCTTGATGTAGCAAATCAAACCCAAGTTCATCACATAAGTCTCCGTAATTCTGATTACCCATATCATACGTGCGTATATTAAAGAATTTAGTTCAATATGAAATAATTTTAGTTTTCAAGCATGTGCAAACAGAAAGATTATAAATTGAATACAAAAACATGAAGTGAACCACTAAAAGTAATTCATATCAAGAGATTGGAAAAATGTAACTTTGACTTGGTAAAAGCAAGCTCCAGTCAAACCTTCCAGCAAAAAAAAAAAAAAAGCTCCAGTCAAACCATTGGAATTGAAAGTGCATTTTTGGTTGTTGAGGATAATCCTTGTAGAAAAGATGGAACCATGGAATTTTTTCTCCTTTCTTTATACTTTTATTTTCCTCCACCATATCCATAAACCTCCCAAAAAAAAAAATTAAGTTGGGAGGAAGTGACATAGACCTACCTTTTAAAAACCTCACGGTCATGCAATCATAGAATTTGGAAACCCATGAAAATTTTTCAATACCCTGAATTGGTGAAATACTTGCCCTCCAAATGCCATCTTCAATCCAATATTTGAGATTAAGCATGCCTTTGTCAACGGTCAAAATTGACCTAACAAAAAAATTAAGTGTTTGGTTAACTTTTTCGAATGACTATTATTGAACTTAAAATTAAAAAACAAAAGCAAATCACTCCAAAAATAGAATTTTTCTCCTCTCTTTGCATCACTCATAACACGATTATGGTTTCAGGCAAAATACAGTATGAATATTACCCGCACAATACTTTCCTGAGCTTTCTGTAACTCAACATCCACTGTTAAACACAAGCAATGCCAATGAAACAAAATGAACACATAATTCATGGAAACATAAACAAAAAATACTTTACAAAGCACAATAGAATTAATGTTTTTATTTTCTTGGAAAAAATGATCTAATTTATAAATTGTTGAGAAAGATTGCGAGACAGAGAGCTCCAAATCTGTTATTGGCGAATAAAACAAAATTGCACACATGTACTAAAAGAAGCATATAAGTAAAACAGGAACATTAATGACTTCAAATGAGTCACCTGATCAATTTTTCAGTATTTTCCCAAGGTGAGAAGGAATTTTTTTCCCCTAAAGTAGGATTTTGTTTCCTCTCTCTCTCTCTCTCTCTCTCTCTCTCTCTCTCTCTCTCGCTCGTTTGAATGCTCTCCCCTTTTGTTTCCTCAAGAATTGAAAACAGAATGAAGCTTAAATAAGAGATACTCGTAGTAAGATAATGGGTCCTAATTTGTGTTGCTTACATATTAGTAGAATTCATACTAAACCTATGAAATATCCACAAAAGAACGAATATTGACTTTGCTGAAAAATATATTAGCTGCTTCGGTGTTTAATACATTTTTTTAAATTATGCACTTCACAAGGGGAGGTAGTGCTCTCGCAACCCATAAACCCCCACCCTGTGAGACTCGAACCTCGCAACCACCCGCAGGTGAGACGGATCCCCTTACAACTGGGCCATCCCTTGGTCTCTTAATTAGTACATTAAATCTTGATTTTGACAACATATTATGAAGAGGGATATTACTAGAAGGAAAACTTCCTAGAAAGGGAAAGGAACAATCAGCAATAGTGCAACAAAAAAAAAAAAGAAAGAAAAAAAAAAGCATGAGTAAAACTAAAGCAATTTAAAATGTACAGTATGGAACAATCGGCAGCCAACAAAGATGTTGTTAACAACTTCCTAATTTACTTTGATTATAAAGTGATACACCCAAAATTGTCTCTATCTTATGACCGAGCGGTTCAAATCAGCAGCTAGTCCATGCCTCGGGCAAATCATGCACAACTCCTCAGCAAGCATCAGCCCGAGCGATTTTGTCTACTCATCATCCCGAGCGGTTTATCCACGCCCTGGCCAACAGGTCGGGAACACCGCACGGGCACATCCCTCTGCGGGAACGGCTCATCTGGGCCCACATGCATGATCCCGAGCATTACGGGCAGTTTCCTACTCAAGCTAGAAGACTAATGAAAAATGCACACTATTTCCTAATCCAATTAGGAAATCCCCATAATTAATGCCAATCTATATCAATAGGATTATATTTCCTTATCCATGTATGAGTAGGTCTCTTACATCTATAAAAGAGATCTCTCACCCCCCATTGGGGGGGGGGGGTGCCAACTCTTTAGTCTACACAGTACCTCTATAAAATTCACCATTGTACGCATACACCCGACCGGTATTACTGGTAGTGCCGCCCCTCTTTGTTGGCTCACCAGGCACGCCGGTGATCTGCTAGTGAACATGCTCAAACACACCCGTGGACGTAGGTACCTTCATTAACACGACCGAACCACATACAAAAAATAGTCTCTCACTCTCTCTCTCCTTAAACTGCTTTACTTTACTCTTACCAATTTTTGGCATCATCATAAAGTATCAACTATTGGAAGTTGCATCATGAATGAAGGCTGCTATACAACCTTTTGTCACTTATATCAGGTACTTCCTAAAACACAAATTTGATGTCCAATCCTTTTCCTTGAACATATGTGATTCTAATTGGGTATTTTATTATTATACACAATCAAAATTTTGTTTTACGAATGAATAGGACATGCCCTACATAATGACTTGAATACCCGTACTTTTGCCCAAAAATCCTGGAGAGAGTATTCATCTTAATTCTTACCTCTGCTAAAAATCTCTCATAAATTCTCGGTAGTATCAAGTTGTCAATTATCAATTTGTCATGTCAACATGAGTTAGGACCCAATGTACTATCATTTCAGTACTAATAATTAAGTAAAATAGCGAGGAAAAAAATTTATAACGGAAAATACCTCATCTTTGAGAAGATTATCCAGTTTGAACTTGCAATCATCTAACCCTCTAAGATTCGTGCTATCAAGCTACTGGAACCAAGCCTCTGTTTATATGTCACAAAATTGTGCAAGAAGTAGGAAAGAAAGCATTGAAAACTATTTGATGGAAGCAATGAGGTCAAAAAAGTTCATACCTACCACAAAGATGGACATGATACAAAGTAAAATCCATATAGATGCAGTGGTTGTGATATTGAGACCCAATCCCGATTTCTGTTTAGAAGCATACTGCTCAATGGCTTCCTGTAAGTGGAGATTTATGTATCAATGCATACTGATAGACACCCTTAGGTAATTGGAGTTGTGTATATATGAATAAATACATCACACCTACAAAAAATTACACATATAATCATATATTGTAGAAGGAGGAACATCCAACACAACTTTTCCCAGATGACTCAGAGAGAGAGAGAGAGGGGGGGAGAACTTGTCAAAGTCTACCCATGGCCTTTCCAATTGCCTCTCGTTGATATCAGGCCTTGAGACAACACAAAGATGAAAGGCCACGATAATCGAAACCAATTCGTGAGACCATCATATGAAGTTATGAGTTAATAAAATGAAATTAAAACTCACAAAAAGCTTCGACCGACGACCGATAAGCTTTCCGTTTAACCCTTCAATTACTGGTTTATCGTTCTTGGATGGCAATGAAGAGGTTTTATGCGATGGCAGTCATTGATTGGGTTCCTGGACCGAGAATTTAGACGAAATCAACCGACATTTGGCGATTGTGTTTTCTTACTTGCTCTGCTCGAATGCCGATTGCTGCCTCAAGCCTAGGGCTCTAAATGAGCCCAAACTAAATGGAGAGAGAACATATAAGATGAAAAGACAGGGAAGAAAATGGATAGAGAGAGAGGAACTGTGATTAAGAGAGAGACAGGTGAAGAGGCATCCATAGGACCATAACGTTAGAAGGATGAGAAAGAGGGTGAGGGTTTAATTTGTTACAATTTCCAAAATGAGGGTGTGTTTTTAAGTTTTGCACCACGTGTCATCACAAGAATCATCCTCAGCTTGAGCTCTCCGTTTTTAGATATAGATATAGATATAATAAGATGGATGATCTATTAACTTTTTTTGGTTCCAATTTAGAGATTTTGCAAAAGAGGCCAAAAATTTTGTTGTCACTTAATTATTCTTGATATGAAGAGTAAAGCCAAATTATGGCTTAATTAAAATTACAAGTCAGCATTTATTGATCAATATCTTTATATTGAGAAATGTTTTGAAAAGAAAAATATCATTATTTTTCATTGTAAACCTTGTGGTAGATCTAAAAATGTTTATGCAGTAAAAGAATTCTATGTAGGTACAACTACTAAGCAGAGTCAGAACTGCTTTGATTAAATCGTATATGAACAAGAAACCTCCTTCAAAACAAAAAATGATCCCAATATATATATATTGTGGAAAAATTTGGAGATGCCAGGAGCATCAGTCTACTCTGCAGACTAGTGTAACTGAAGAGTCATTCGTGACTATATTTGTGGAAGTAAATTCCATGACAACTTTTGAAGGATGGTTAATTGATATGAGTACCTCTAGGAAAAAGTGTAACAATCACAATCATTACAATGTATATGAAAAATGTTTTACTTGGTGATTCACACAATACAAGGGTTTTGAGACTAGATATGTAAAATTGAATTTCTTCTCCGAGAAGAAATAAATTTTGGAAATGTGTTGTATAACCCGGAGAAATGGAAGAAAATATTTTTTAAATATGATTTGAAATTTGAAAGAATTAAATTTTTTTAGGATGTTTTAGCCAAAAATTTCCTAAGGCGTGTAATTAGATAAAATTATGAGAGGTTTACCGCTGTCCTTAAAGGATATAGCGATGTTGATTAGAATACTCTATCAGATGACTCCAAGGCCACAATAGATATTTTTTGTGTTACTAGGGCACAGTTTTGTGAAAGTCTAATGAATAGACTATTTTGGGTAAGTCCCCTATGGAGTCAGAGTTGATACCATTAGCTATTGCTAGTGAGGGAAGCTTGGCTGAGAAGCCTGCTATATGAGATACCCATTTATGGGAGAGATCGATACCAGTTGTTTTTTCCACTACGATAGTACCGCGGCTATTGCAAAGAGTAAATGTAATACCCGTACCCGGAGAAATGAGATAATATCTGCTTAGCATGCATTAATTAGTATAATTAATAGCAGGTGATAATTTGGGTAAGTTTCAGTTACCCCAACGTGTTAAGTGCTTGATAAAAGAGCACAATTGGATATATATGAAGTAGTGTAATACCCTTGGAAATTAGAAATTACGGAAATAGATTCCCGAGTTTATTTCCATAACTATCCTTGTACCTTGTGTATTAAATTCGTATTTTTAATATTTATTGTCATTTTATAACTATAAGTTATACCATATTTCATGTCGCTTAAATAATAACTATAGATTATTTTTTTTATCGCTTAAACTTATAATATAAATTATATTCATATACTAGTAGTTGCTTTTTGTTATAACTATATGTTATAATATAATTCTAGTCGCTAGATATTACAATTATGGGTTATAACTTTATTTCGTATCACCTATTTTATAACCATATATTATATTATTCGGACCTGATAATTGTGACTACAATCAGGATTACATATTCGACATTAATTAGCTCCGTAATTACAAGTTGTAATTATTATTATATTATTGATATTCTAAATCCCCTGACTATTATTGGGATTATACTATTATCCATATTTTTATTTTTAATCCCGAATGTTATGATATAGACCCGGACTGTAATTATTAACTTAAACCGTAAGTTACGAACCTGGACTGACTTAATTACGCAAACCCGTAAAATCTGTGTAAATATTGGACTGACTTGCACGTACTCTCAAGCGACGACACTCAAACACAAATGGAAACATTAGTACAAAAAGCAATATTTCCTAAATTGGGTATTGTACTACCTAAACTAGCTTAAATCTATTGGGTAATTAGCCTACCCAAACATCCCCTTTAACCCTTGGACATCACCCCGCTACCACCCCTTAACCACTGGACCAACACCACCCTGCCCTACTGTCAGCACCCACTTCCACTCCCTCTCAAATCACCCCTCGCAACCACCCTCAATCCATCACCTTACCTAATTACACACACCACTACCACTTCCACCCACTGTCACCACTGTCACGCCCCGCCGTAGCATATATATGGAAAGCGTTTAATTTCCTTTATGGACCCGTAGGTCGCGACAGTTTGAAGGATCGATTCCGTCCCAAACGTCGAACAACATAAAACCATTAATCAGGGTAGAGTAATCAAGGCTTACAAATATTTTTCTAACTTATTACATATTACAGCACGGGGTCTCTAAAGGCACAAACTGCCTTAAATCCAAACAATAACTTAAAATCTATTACAGTCATCCTTATAACAAAACAGTTTATAACTTAAAACATGGAGTATAGATATCAGTCTTCTTTCCAAGCAGTCATTCTCAATTAGCATAATCATAATGTTCAACCTGATCATAACCTGAAAAACCTGAACACGAATGTCCAGGATGCATCAACGTCGTCAGCTTCAAGAAGCTGGTGAGTATTAAAAACATAACTTTGAATGTAAAACATACTCATTTACCTCTTTACATTTCTCATTTAATTCAACAAGTTTGTATTAAAGCAAGGAGTTCATTTTAGGAAACAACCACAATATTATTTGAAAGGTGTAATTCACATATATGTGACCGTGTATGAGAACAATGCACCATCTCATCTTACCGACTCTTTTCTCTCGACAAAACCCAACAACCCACCATCACACACCGGTATCTTTGAAATACTCCGATAGCCACACTTTAGCACAGGGGTGCCAGGGAATGTCTAGTTTGCCTCACACTTTGGTCCGGGGTACCAGGGAGTGTCCATTGCCTCACACTTTGACTACCTAATCAGCCATGCAAATACCGGAGGAACCCTCACGCAGTATCCAGACTCGGGTATCAGGGAGTGTCCGTAGGCCACACTTTAGCACTTCCATGGGTGCCAGGGAATGTCTAAGTTCGGCTTCACACACTTTGACGCTGCCATGGTCGTCAGGGAGTGTCCAGTTTTGCCACCGTCGCATTTCAAAGACACCCTCGCCGTAATCTCAATCACAACACACTTTGGTACTCACTTACCAGGGAGTGTCCACAACACAATCTCAATCGCACTCACTATGCCACACTGACCATTACTCTTTTCCATACTGACCAACATTCACACTCACCATGCATGTACAACTGACTCCACATGTATGTCATGAAACTTTAAAACATGAGGCAAATCACTGAATTCTATAAACAACAAGCGTACGGGGATTGATAAGTCACAATACAATGTTTTAATCGACCAAACATAACCAATTAAGATTCTGATTTAATAAATTTCCCAAACAGTACTCAAACAGTATATAAATTTTATCCCAAACAGTCCCTCATCACAAAACAAGCAAAAACTAGAAACTGCCAGAAGTCGCGCGCGCAAGCTGCTCGCGCGATATGCCTATTTTTCGTTTCCTTTATTAAAACTTTTCTATCTGCCAGAATACAGGAAGATCGCGCACGCGAATCGCTCGCGCGGGCCGCTCTCGCGATTTGCCCGATTTTCATTTTTCTTTCTTTAAGCTTTTCCTTCTGTCTGGAAACACAAACCTTGCGCTCGCGCGAGATGAAGCAGAGGCTTCGTCTTCCTCGCTGATTTTCCCTTGTTTCAGAAATTCAGGGTCTTTTTGACCCATTTCTAAATCTGTTAGTATATATATATATATCATATTATATATAGATCTCTTTAGTTTTTCACAAGGATTATGAATGTGTAATCAATTTAACATGAAACAAACTATAGCTCTCAAATTTTATGAAATTTCAAAAGACATCAAAACTTCATTTTCAATATACGTTGTGATATGAACGAATTAAGCTCTATAACTTAAACCATAGACTTTATATACTATATTCTTTCAAAATCATTTCTAAAAACTAAATTTGGTTGAGGTTGAAAAGTTATGATTTTGAAGTTTAAGCTTCCATGGACGAAATTAGCAATGGTGGTTCATCTATACATATACACAATCAGTAACTAAGCATAGAATTACATTTAGAGTGAGTTTAAAATACTCACTATGATAAGTGTAGAAGAAATTGTTTGAGAAAGAAGAGCAATATAAGAAATCCAAACTCAAGCTTGGCTATGGTGATCAAAAGCTTCTCTCTCTACAAATTTTCTGCAACTAAACTCTCAAGCTCTCTCTGATATTATCTCTATTTCCAGATTGTGTGTGTAATGAAAGGGAGTGAAGTGTATATATAGAAACCAATAGAGAGAACTTGGGCTCCAAGTCCCTTAACCTATACTCTACAAATTGGTTGATTAACTTAAATTATAAATACACATAATACATAGCTCATATGTATGGATTCTACATAGATGAGACATACGTATACACATTTTCATAGCTTTGAAGAGACAGTATAGACTAGTAGGGGTCACTAGATAGTTGTTTGGGAAAATAGTTTATGAGCACAACAATAACACACACAAGATAGATAGATCCAAACAAGGCACAAGCTAATGATCATTTGCCATAAATGGAAAGTAAAGCATATATTAAATCTTGCTTTATATCACTTCCAAAATCTGTGGGAGTTCAATAAGGCACAGACATTTTTGGATATAAACTGGTATTTTTGTGATATGATGTTCACCACAAAAATACAAAAAATTCATTTTAACGTAAGAAATAGTTTTCTGGTTTTATAAAAATACTGATTGAGTCAAAAGCGAACATTTCCACCATTTTGAAGTACAGTTTTAAAATCCAACACAAGTATTGCTAAATTTTATAAAACCACAGTTTGACCCCAAAAAAATTTTAAATGTGAAATAAAGCAAGTATTAGAATTCTAAATATGAGAATTTGGAAATATGAGATAACATCAGGAATATTAATTAAATATGAAATGCAAATAAATGAAAATGCAGGTCATTACAACCACACACCACACACACGGTATATATGTATATTATATACATGTATGTATTATATATAAGTATGTGAGTGGTATATATATGTATGTGTGTATCTGAGTAGAGAGAGAGAATTGCCGAGAGAGTTAGAGTGAGAGAGAGAGAGAGACCACATTTGAGAAAGAGAGAGACCCGAGAGAAATAGAGGGTTAAGAGATAGAGAGAGTAAAGAAAAATAAACACTTCCCACCTCACCCTTTGCACTCTCCTTAACACACACATACACACACACCCCCTTATAGCAACAAAAGGAGAAGAAGCTGGGAGACAGAGAAGAAGGAGGAAAGAGAGAGAGAGAGAGCTAGAGAGAGAGAACATCGCGGGAGAGATGCCGAGACCGGTCCGAGGAGGAACCGAAGCCACGCTTGTTTTCACGCACTCGCATCGAGGTGAGTCATCCTAACTCACTTGGTATATTATAGAATTACTCTGTGTGTATCGAATGAATATCCAAGGGGTCCTGTGTGGACCTAATTGATGAATAATATATATACGTGAATGTCAAGATTTGTTATCTGTACGATGAACGCATGTTAGATAACTATACTCCATACTAGTTATTAATTGTTATTATTCAGGCTTATTGTGTTTTACGAATATACAATCACATGAACATTCATATAAACGTAGTCGAGTCGTGATGTCAATGTTGGCGTCTGCATGGTTAGTCAAGGGGACTAACCCAGTCATGTTGTCATACAAGTTGAATGGATCGTGGAGGACCGTATGGTGCAGTCAAGTCAATGGGTACAACGATGAAATGATATAGGGCCATACTAGGCGACGATAGCAAAGTATCCATCTGAACTTTGAATACAATAGTTACCTTTCTAATGCTATAGGGCCATGGTAGGTGACGATAGCGCTGTAACTATTCTATTCTCCAAGCAAGGTCGCGAGGACCTAAGAGTCCAATGATTACACTTTTTTTAAAACCAAAACTGCTATAGGGCCCTGCTAGGCGACGATAGCAACGTAATCATTCTACTCTGAGCTAACGGCGTTATACTGGTAATGTAACAAGTCACATGAGTCTGTTGTGGTGTTTATGGTCGAGTAAAGTCGAATATATCGATGATGCATCATGTCGTACCTCATTCATATTACCATGTCACAAATTATACGTATTGAGATAATGCTTATCAAATATTCAAGTTCGAGATATGTGTTGTACTTGTATATTATTATTTGTATTAGGAGTGATCAATTAGGTCAACTCACTTAGCTTCAAAAGCTAACGGCTCTCCTTCCTGCCTTGGACATATCACATCTAGATTTCACAGGTGACGACTATCAAGATGAGGTCTACCCAAAGGGACACGGCAGATGTACAAGTCGAAGTGAAGGACTCCGACATTGTTGTATTTAGAATTACTTAATTTGGTTTATTGTCTTCTATTGAGGTAATGCTTTAGAGATCATGTATTGTATATAGATCGCCCTAGACTACCGTATGGATCTTTTATTTAGACTCATGATGTAATAACTAGATCCCAGACATTTGAGTTCTATTGAAGAATACCAATATGTGTTTTTATGCTTCCGCTTACTCTGTCAACCATGTGTAGAATTTAGAAAGGACAATCAGTTAATGTAACTCGTCATTCCCTATGGGTCCAGAAAGGAAATTTTAAAATTTCCCTATTTTTGGCTACTCCAGGGCGTGACAGGATTTTTGGTATCAGAGCACTAGGTTTAGACGTGCTCGCTGATTGTCCTACACATTACTTTATGAACATTAGGATATCTCTAACTAGTACCGATACTATGATAGCTTCTGTTGAGCAGATTGGACATGGACACCTTGCAGAATAGACGAGAAGTGTGATAGTTACTACATACAGTTAGTTGACCCTACTTGAGAATAGAAATAACACAGAACCAATAAGGTGACCAATTCGAATGGTTTCGTTGAAACTTAGAAAGTCGGAAAGGTGGATTCCATAACAACTGTAAATAGAAAAGTAATAACATTAACCGTACATCCCTAGAGCCATACCCCTAAGCCTGATTTGTATGGGCAGATACGCCAAAGCCGTAGTACCCTAGAATCAGTAGCCGTATTAGGACACATCGAGACTTGGAACCCTCGATTCAAGCTCATGAAATAGTACTACTATAAGATAGCCAATTTAATCAAATTAGTATGAAGATTCTATACATAGACAAACCATATATAAATTGTCTAGTACCCTTAGACAAATCCGCTGGAAGCAGTAACGAACCAGCAAGGACCCATTATAGATAATAAGAAAGGGCTAGCTAAGGATTTAGAGGCAAACTTTACTGTAGTAATTATAGATGAGTCCCCTAGTGAATAATCATATTCTTTCTACTCATTCAATTCCCTTTGAGTAAATCTTTGCCTTCTCTTCTAATGATCATTTCTTCTGAAGAAGGTACCTAGGTATTTTGTAAAGTGGCTCTGATTTCCGTCAATAATTATTGTGATGCACTCCTTGGTGAGTAATTCAATTCCTTGAATTTTCAAAAATTCCCCAGTCAATAATTCTTGAGTATGTACTTTGATCATCCGAGTTATTGATAATTCCCTTTGGGAATACGTTTGATTTCTAATACTGTAAAGTCATTCGTTTTGACTTATTATTCTTTGAACTAAATCTTGGAAGATCGTTATCTTTGAAATAATCCTGAAAACGTTCGATTATTAGTACTGTAAAGTTATTCTTTTTGACTTATTATTCTTCGAACTAAATCTTGTAAGTTCATTATCCTTGAAATTATTCTAAATAAATTTGATTACTAGTACTGCAAAGTCATTCTTTTGACTTGTTATTCCTTGAACAAATTCTTACAAGTTCATTACCTTTGAATTAATTCTAAATGAGTTCTCTGTCCTTGTTCTTGCTATGAACTCAAAAATGATATACTCTCTGTACATCTTGACCTCTTATTGTCTCTCTCATTTTTACCTTATTCTTTTTCAGTGAGGTTTCATTTGGACTATTTCAATACTTATGAAATACCAAATTCTTAATTCATACGTTGAAGGCCTAACGCCGTCTGTTACTTTCATTACCTATGAATCTTGAGATACTACGGTTACTTCTATAGTAATCAGTCTTTCAATTATTATTAGATTTACATCCTATTCTTGAATGGATCACATCACTCTACTATTGTACCTCTATGTGTGAGAATTCACATGCCCTTTCAGATTCAACTTCATTTTGGATCAATTTGTTCAATCGTTTCAATCATCGTATTCTAGTTACTAGGATTATGATGATAACTATCATGTGAGATATAATAAGTTATGATTGATTTGCATAAGATGTGATAGAAAACTTATAGGCACGAACTCACATGTAGGAACGCAAGAATCTCCTCAACCTCTGCAATGGCTCAATCATCTCAAACAACTGGGGACCAGTCAGGAAGGCTAAGCAACATAATACCTAAGGAGATCGATCCCACCGGTATATTTGGAAGACTAATACAAAGTTTATGGAGGACCGCTGACAGCACTAGTGCAAGTGATTTTGGAGACAAGTTGTTTAGACACCTCCATATCGCCCATTCAGAATCACTTTTGAGATCACTCAAACCACAACCAGCTACTCTACCCAGACTAACCCTACTACAAGGACAACTTTAAACAACGAACAGCGATTACGGTGCTTGTTTCAACTGTGGAAACCCAGGACATCTGGCCAAGAACATACTGTCAAGCTCCTAGGACCCTTAACCAATGAAACGTTATCTGTTATAGCTGTCGCAAGAGAGGACATTTGAGCAAGGACTGCAAAGCACCTCGAGACGAACACTACGGAGTACATGCTGAAGGACAGCTCAGAAAAGCCCAACTCAATACCACCATCCCCAATATAGCTAGATTTGGCAAAAAGGAGCAACAGAAACTGAAGAAACATATGACAAACAGGAGGACGTTCGACACAATAACAACATCGATCCAACGCAAAGTACGTCAACATTGTTTCAACTGTAGAAATCGCGGACATCACTTTGACGAATACCTAGCACAGAAACAAATCGAAGGATATGGATCACGATGTTACAAGTGTGGTGGAACAGACCACCTCCGCAAGAATTGTGAAACAATGAAGAACATCAATGAAGTCCCACTGATGAACTTGGAAGAAGAAGAGAAGGATAATCATCATAAATGTCAAGAGAACGAGACCGTGTCAGACAACCAGTTCGGCATATAACAAGATGAAGAACTACAGATTCGGAGGAGGCTTTTCCTTTACGACTCAGAAGACTTTTTGTGCTAGATATCTTAGGATCTAGTTTATATAATTTGATCGGGCTAGTTGTACCATTTCTTTTATGTTTAATATATATTAGTAGAAGTTGATATGTCATCGACTATGTAATATTTTGACTTATTAATGAATCTACTTTTGCGTATCTAGTATTATTGCGATGATCAGTGTCATGATATATATATATATATATATATGAGTACACAATGAGCATTGCATTCTACCTTAGACTGACGGTCAAACCAGACGCACTAACCTAACGATAGAAGACGTCTTACAAGCTCACGTCATCAACACATCATCGACGACATCGAAAATATGTGGGACAATATACACCGTCAACTATAAAAGCTCATGACGCAACAGAAATGAAAACACGAGGGAATCCACTTTGTCGCTGATCAATGTTTGCTAACTATGATGAAGTCAAGTATAGGCATGAAGTCACTCAAGGCCCTATACGAAAGGCCACGTCAATCGTCATCACGTCAGACAGATCGAGAGTGAAGAGACGATGCAAGCAACCCAGAGTTGACACAAAAACTACATAATCCAATGAAGGACGGACCTACAGTTTGAAGTCAGAGATGAAATATTATTGAAAGTATCAATTGCGTGAGGCAACGTTCAGTGAACCCAAAGAAAAGAAGCTACCACAGCGACACATTGAATTGTTTGCAATCGAATCAACTCGCGTTACCGCCAACGATGCCAGAAGATCACAACACTTTTTGAGTGGATCCAATGATCCACGATGTCCTTCGTACCAACATGCTGAGTGATACGTTCACGATCCTTATAAGCTATGGACGACGATAACACATGAGTCAGCTAGAACTTCGTTAACAAGAACGACGCAAACTCAACAAACAACGACAACAAAAGAGTTAACAAGACCATTGCATGAAACGAGAGGCCAACAGGAATTCTCAACATAGTGTCAAGAAGACTGAAAGATGAAGAGAGATTGCTCTAATAAAGATCCAGAGAAGACACCACAATAAGGACGAAACATCTTTAGAGATAAGAGTAAGCGACGACACCCCACCACGATTAGGACCAGCCTAGTACACTTGACTAATACATTATCTCCTAACACCCGTCACACGAGATTTAGACTTCGCATATTTTAAAGAACTACCTGCTTCAGATTTCGGGGACGAAATCTTTAATAGGAGGTGGATGATGTAATACCCTTGAAAATTAGAAATTACGGAAATAGATTCCCGAGTTTATTTCTATAACTATCCCTGTACCTTGTGTGTTAAATTCGTATTTTTAATATTTATTATTATTTTATAACTATAAGTTATACTATATTTCATGTCGCTTAAATAATAACTATAGATTATTTTTTTATCGCTTAAACTTATAATATAAATTATATTCATATAATAGTAGTTGCTTTTTGTTATAACTATATGTTATAATATAATTCTAGTCGCTAGATATTACAATTATGGGTTATAACTTTATTTCGTATCACCTATTTTATAACCATATATTATGTTATTCGGACCCGATAATTGTGACTACAATCAGGATTACATATTCGACATTAATTAGCTCCGTGATTACAAGTTGTAATTATTATTATGTTATTAATATTCTAAATCCCCTGACTATTATTGGGATTATACTATTATTCGTATTTTTATTTTTAATCCCGGACGTTAAGATATAGACTCGGACTGTAATTATTAACTTAAACCGCAAGTTACGAACCTGGACTGACTTAATTACGCGAATCCGTAAAATCTGTGTAAATATTAGACTGACTTGCACGTACTCTCAAGCGACGACAACTCAAACACAAATGGAAACGTTAGTACAAAAAGGAATATTTCCTAAATTGGGTATTGTACTACCTAAACTAGCTTAAATCTATTGGGTAATTAGCCTACCCAAACATCCCCATTAACCTTTGGACATCACCCCGCTACCACCCTTAACCACTGGACCAACACCACCCTCCCCTACCGTCAGCACCCACTTCCACCCCCTCTCAAAAATCACCTCCTCTCAATCACCCTCAATCCATCACCTTACCTACTTACACACACCACTACCACTTCCACCCACTGTCACCACACACCACACACACGGTATATATGTATATTTTATACATGTATGTATTATATATAAGTATGTGAGTGGTATATATATATGTATGTGTGTGTATGTGAGTAGAGAGAGAGAGAGAATTGCCGAGAGAGTTAGAGTGAGAGAGAGAGAGACCACATTTGAGAAAGAGAGAGACCTGAGAGAAATAGAGGGTTAAGAGATAGAGAGCGTAAAGAAAAATAAACACTCCCCACCCCACCCTTTGCACTCTCCTTAACACACACACACATACACACCCCCCTATAGCAACAAAAGGAGAAGATGCTGGGAGACAAAGAACGAGGAAAGAGAGAGAGAGAGAGCTAGAGAGAGAGACCATCGCGGGAGAGACGCCGAGACCGGTCCGAGGAGGAATCGAAGCCATGCTTGTTTTCACGCACTCGCATCGAGGTGAGTTGTCCTAACTCACTTGGTATATTATAGAATTACTCTGTGTGTATCGTATGAATATCCAAGGGATCCTGTGTGGACCTAATTGATGAATAATGTATATACGTGAATGTCAAGATTTGTTATCTGTACGATGAACGCATATTTGATAATTATACTCTATACTAGTTATTAATTGTTATTATTCAGGCTTATTATGTTTTACGATTATACAATCACATGAACATTCATATAAACATAGTCGAGTCGTGATGTCAATGTTAACGTCTGCATGGTTAGTCAAGGGGACTAACCCAGTCATGTTGTCATACATGTTGAATGGATGGTGGAGGTCCCTATGGTGCAGTCAAGTCAATGGGTACAACGATGAAATGCTATAGGGCCATGCTAGACGACGATAGCAAAGTATCCATTGAAGTGGAACATGAGTTGATGGTTGATATGCTATAGGGCCATGCTAGGCGACGATAACAAAGTATCCATTTGAACTTTGAATACAATAGTTACCTTTCTAATGCTATAGGGCCATGCTAGGCGACGATAGCGCTGTAACTATTCTATTCTCCAGCCAAGTTCACGAGGACCTAAGAGTCCGATGATTACACTTTTTTTTAAAACCAAAACTAAATTAAGAATCTGACTGAGCTGATAGTGCAAAATTGCAGAAGAATTTTTATGTGTTGAAATTGAAGAAAACTGATCATATAATAATGGATATTGAATAAATTATCGTGCGGTGAATGCATACAATTACGAACAAGGTTCTCAACAGTCAAGAGCGATATGCTTTGCAACCTGCTTCAACATAATATATTACGTCTATTGATACATGAACAATGAATTGCACAAAGTTTTGTACAACCGGGGCTTCTCAGCAATTTTTAGAAAATTGCTGGGGTTCACTGTTGACAAAAAACTTAAAATACTCCTCTCTCTCTCTCTCTCTCTCTCTCTCTCATTTTCAAAACAGTGGTCTGAGAAGAAAATCCCCAATTTGCAAAACCCCAGCCTTGGTCACCACACCACACCCGACCGGACTCCTCGACGGCGCCGGCGAAGGACGGCGAGCGATCGGCGGAGGCGGCGGCTACCTCCTCTTTTACTCTCTTTCGGTACACTCTCTCTCTCTCTCACAATCATCTCAGGGGTATAACATTTGTATTTATATATATAGTGTATGTTATATGCATTCTCTGGTACAACATTTGTATATATACATATATTGTATGTTATATGCATTCTCTGGAACATGATGGGGAAATCGTGCAGTTCTTGAGAATCGTGTGCAATTGTGTGGTTTCTCGGCCTAAGGATAGAAGGCCAATGTACCAAGTTTACGAATCGGGTGTGGGGCTTGGCAGTGGAACGAGGTTTCTTAGAACAATATGATAGAATGAATTTGTCAATTTGTAAGTTCATGTTTTCAGAAAACCTGTTTGGTTTGCCTTTGCTGGTGAAAACAGCCTCTAAGGCTTTTTGATGTTTATAAGACTTTCTTGGCAGCTTCTAGTCTTGAGAGAAATTAAATGGGACACTTTTTCTTACATTTTTCTTTTTTTTTTTTTGGTGAAGATATTTAATGGGACTTTGATAGTAGATGGTTGGGATATTCATCTTGTCTGGTTTTCGGGAAAACCATACCCTCACTCCCTTATGGAATTTCTTATTCCATCCACCACAGGGTTCTCAATATAGCTAAGTTTGTTGGGTAGTTTTTCAGCTTCCTACTTGAGAACATGTTGTGAGTTATTACAACATTCGGAATGATGTTAACAACCCCTGTCATAACGTAGGTGTGATTGGTTTGCTGATTTCCATCCCGTGATAAGCCGTCATCGGACCACCAGCAACAAGAACAGCATCAGCAACAATTCTACGCCCTCCCTGACTCAACTAGCTTTCCATTATATTGCGGTTAAGTTCAAGAGGCTCTATTTGTCTCTCACTGATCGGAAATTGTTTGTTTCAATGGTGAAGGGTTTGGAGCCCGATAGTGTCGATGAAGCTCTTAAATATGCGAGGGAGATTCTGAAGTGGGACGAAGAGTGACCCAACTTCAGCTTGAGTGATTATTCGATCTATAGTACCGAGGCAAGCTCATATTCTCCTTGAAGTGCTTAAAGAGAAGAGGTGTATGTAAATGGATTATAGATTCTTGTTTAGCAATCGTGAATGCATGCTGATGTGCATATGAGGGCATTTATTTCTTGCACATTTTCAGAAATTACGGTAATAGATGTATTATTGTTTGGAGGTGTGCGCTTTGTAACTTGTTTGTGTAGATGAGCTATCTGGTGATTCAATTCAAACTATATTCAAAGTGTAATGTAATACTATGAAAGTGCATTTGATTTGGTGAAAATATGAGTTTTATCTGTACCCTTTTTCAAGGCCCGTGAAATATGTCGTTCTTTTTACTCTTTATATTTCCTTTTTTCTGTTTTACTTTTCATACCTTGAGTTTCTTTTCTCTGGTCTGCCTATCTTGGTGAATGGTAGAAATTGAGCCTCATCCAACCATCTGGACCAGAGAAAATTACATTTATTTTGAGTTGGTCTAACAGTGATATATGATTAGACCTTCGGCCAATTTTAGCTAGATCTTTGTGATCAATTGTGCTCGTAGTATTTCCATCTATAAGTGATCATAAAATGAGTTCAGACACATCAAGATTGGAATCTCTAAATGAGTCTAAGAATGTACCAACACACACACGCGCGCGCAAAAATCATACCAATACAAAAAGTACTTAGGCTAAAGATAGGAATTGGATTTCTCAAAGGGAAAGTGGTGATTTGTAGGAGAGAACCTGACCTCAGAATTGAAACCAATACAGGAGCCCCTATTTATAACTTAAAATTTTAATTTTGGCCTATTTTCTTTTACCTCATGTTTTCGCCACCATTTTTCTTACTAACCAACCAACCAACCAATCAAAAGCATTCTCCTCAGTGTTTTCTTTTCTTTTCCCTCACTAAATCGATGATCCGAACAAAGACTAAGAATATTGAAATTCAAATCCCTCAATTTTGGGTTTGTTCTCAACATTTATCACATAACAAAAACAGAGAACTTAAATTAGAAGAAAATAGAGAGAGAATCACAACCATTTGAAGCATGATCATAAACCATTTCCAACATGTATAGAACCAAATTAAGTTATCAATTTTTTTTTTTTGAATGGCAAATTAAGGTTTGTATAGCAATTATCAACAATCACTCCTCATGGCATCTAAAAATAGCAACTTTCAGCACAAACTCTTTTCTCTCAATTAGCTCAAAGACACAAACATCTCCTACTTGTAGAGTGTATTCTTGTGCAAATGAGCGCCAACCTTCAGAAAGCCTTCCCATGTTAGAGCCAACCACTTTCACAGGCCACAACTTATCTGAAACCCTAAGAAAAACACTCTTTATATCTTTATCTACATAGCTCCTGTAGAAGCTTGATGGTATATGCTGCACAAAGAAGAAATTTGTATATTAAGATCGGCATTGATGATGACAAAAATTTAAGCATGACATTAAAAATCCTTTTTTCGACAAAATACGCAATTTGGTGGCATGTTACAACTAGTTAAACTTATTTAGATAAGGACCAAGTAAAGGTTATATAGTTTTCAACCAATAAATGCTTTCATCTTATTAACACCATTGCCACTATCTCCAAACCTCATCTGTTTACACTTCTACCCTGCATTTTATCAACAACATGCTCTTAAGTAATTGAATTATTGTTTTAGCATTTTGACAATAACTATGTCACATAGAACATTCACTTACTCTGTTTAAATGTTTGATTCTCCTGAACAACTGCAAGTGTTTTCTGAGTCTTCTCATTACTAATAGGAACTTTCTGACACCCATCTTTTCCATATATTTTAACATAAAACTCTAAATTGCCATCATAGCAGAAAATTAAAAAATCTCCATGTTTTAATCCATTGCTTAGCACAAACTCATGCCAACCCTTTTGAAAATACAGATTGTGATCAACCTTGTTCAAATCCACCCGCCACGATCCCTTCGAAGGACTTGTAATTACAAAGTTGTTTAGTAAATCCCCATTGAGTTCCTTAACAAATGCTGGTGGAATTCTCTGGTTTAAAGCAAAAAAATTAAACAAATAAATGAATTAATTTGGGATTAATCTGCTGCTTTATTATGGCATAAATTGGTCATGGTACAAGATAAAGAGTTTTGGTTATAGATGTGACTGAACACTGGAGAACCAATTAATAAATAGTTTGCTATGCCATATACTAGGTATTACTACATAATATAACATGGCTTTAGTCAAATTTATTCTATCATATTGTTCTAAGAAACCTCGTTCCACTGCCAAGCCTTACACCCGATTCGTAAACTTGGTACATTGGCCTTCTATCCTTAGGCCGAGAAACCACACAATTGCACACGATTCTCAAGAACTGCACGATTTCCCCATCATGTTCCAGAGAATGCATATAACATACAATATATATATATATATACAAATGTTATACCAGAGAATGCATATAACATACACTATATATATAAATACAAATGTTATACCCCTGAGATGACTGAGAGAGAGAGAGAGAGAGTGTACCGAGAGAGAGTAAAAGAGGAGGTAGCCGCCGCCGATCGCTCGCCGTCCTTCGCCGGCGCCGTCGAGGAGTCCGGTCGGGTGTGGTGTGGTGACCAAGGCTGGGGTTTTGCAAATTGGGGATTTTCTTCTCAGACCAGTGTTTTGAAAATGAGAGAGAGAGAGAGAGGAGTATTTTAAGTTTTTTGTCAACAGTGGACCCCACAAATTTTCTAAAAATTGCTGAGAAGCCCCGGTTGTACAAAACGTTGTACTCCCTCCGTCCCTTTTATTGAGTCCATCTTTAAGAACTCAACTTATTAAGGGGACAAAAGAATTTACACCTACTTTCCACAATTATCCCTAATCATTATAATAACTTTTTTGGTTTTGTCTTGGTGTAGATTTCAAGGAACGGAAATGCTAGATGCACAAAATAAGTGTACAACAAAATGCACAACCAATTTAAAATTGTTGGACTTCGTGCTGAAAAATCTGTACACACAAAAAGACAAAAAAAAGAGTGTATAGCTTTTTCAGCACGAGGTCCAATAAATTAATGCAGGTTGTGCATTTCGTTGTACATTTTTTTTGTGCATCTAGCATTACTCTTCAAGGAATGGTAGTTTTGAAAAGTGGGTGAAAATTGCATACCAATTTAGAAAAATGAACACTAATTTTGGGACATCCCAAAATGGAATATAGGACTCAAAAAAAAAAAAAAAGGGACTGAGGGAGTACAATTCATTGTTCGTGTATCATTTTTGATAGGGTAATACTTGGGACACAACCTTCATACAACTTTCATACAACCTTCCCAAAAGATGTGTTTATCTCTTTCCTATGTCACTGTGGGGTCCAATGATATCATAGGAGAGAGATAGACACATCTTTTGAGAAGGTTGTATGAAAGTTGTATGAAGGTTGTGTTCCAAATATTACTCTTTTTGATATATTACACGCACGCACACACCCACCCACCCACACACCCACATTGTTTTAACATCTGCTTTCACTTTCACTCGGCGGACTCTGTTTCTACAAACTCCACTACTTTTTCAACGATGATGATATGTATTTCAATCGATTTATCTCTCGGAAATTTTCAATTCTAACACAAACCCACTACTACTTCTCACCCTTGGCCTTGATCAATTCCAAGATTAAGGCTTTAGTTCAACAAGGACATTTCTCAGAAGCCCTTCAATTTTACACTAAAGATCCACATTTTCCTCTGAACACTACCAAATTCACCATCCCTTCTCTTCTCAAAGCCTGTTCTTTCCTTTCTAACCCATCCTATGGAAAAACAATTCACTCCACTATTATCACTTTGGGTCTTCAGTTTGATCCATTTATTACCTCTTCACTGGTTAATATGTATGTAAAATGTGATTCATTGAGCATTGCAGTCCAAGTGTTCGCCATAATGTGTGAGAGTGAGTTTCCTGCTCGGGACATCACAGTTTGGAACTCTATGATTCATGGGTACTTTAGATATGGCTATGGCTATATCCAGGAGGGTATAGTTCTGTTTCGTCGAATGCAAGTATTGGGAATCAAACCTGACGCATACACTCTTAGTATTCTCCTTGGGATTCGCGATAATCTTTTGGGATATCGGGCAGGAAAACAAATTCATTGCTATATTGTTAGAAGTATGTTTGATGGTGATGCTTTTGTAGTGACTGCACTGATTGATATGTACTCAAGTCACGGTCAGCCAATGCCAGCATGGCATATTTTCAAGAATACGGAAGATAAGAACAATGTCGTGGCTTGGAATGCGATGATTGGTGGGTTCTGTCAGAATGGGCTTTGGGAGAATAGCTTGGAATTGTATTGTTTAATGAAGAATGAGGATTGCAGACTTGGGTCAGCCTCGTATTCTAGTGTGTTGACTGCTTGTTCTCACGGTGGAGATATTGGATTTGGCAGGCGGGTCCACAGTGAAGTTATCAAGACTGGTTTTCACAGTGACCCTTATGTTTGCACTTCTCTCTTAACCGTGTATGCTAAGTGCAGAATTGTTGAAGATGCCAAAGAAGTTTTTGATACGATACCAAATAAAGAACTTGAACTATGGAATGCTATGATTTCAGCTTATCTTGGTAATGGTTGTGCTTATGATGCTTTGAATGCTTACAATCTGATGAGATTAAATGCTGTTCAATCTGATTCCTTTACAGTATCAAATCTTTTAGCTTCTTGTAGTATGATTGGACTATGTGGTTTAGGTAGGACACTTCATGGAGATATGATCAAAAGACCTAGGCAGAGTAATATTGCTTCTCAGAGTGCTCTTTTAACGATGTACTCAAAATGTGGTAGTATAGAGGATGCCATTTCAGTTTTCAGTACCATAAATGAAAAGGATGTGGTTGCATGGGGGTCCATGATATACAGCTTTTGTCAAAATATGAGATTCAAGGAGGCTTTGGGTTTATTCAAAGTAATGAAGGCTGATGGAATGAAACCAGATTCTGATATTATGGCAAGTGTAATTAGTGCTTGTATAGGACTAGAGAATATAGATGTGGGTTCTATGTTTCATGGATATGTCACTAAGATTGGTTTGGTTTTGGATGCTTTTGTTGGTAGTTCTCTGATAGATTTGTATTCCAAATGTGGATTTCCCGAGATGGCTGAAAATGTATTTTCTAGTATGGAGAATAAGAATCTGGTGGTTTGGAATTCTATGATCTCATGCTATTGCCGAAATGGCCTTCCAGAGCATTCGATTAGTCTCTTTCCTCAAATCGTGCAGCATGGGTTGTGCCCAGACTTGGTTTCCATTACTAGTGTTCTTGTAGCAATTTCATCAGTGGCAGCTCTGCTCAAGGGAAAAACCATACATGGGTACCAAATTAGACTTGAAATCCCATATGATCTTCAAGTGGAAAATGCCATAATTGATATGTATATCAAGTGTGGATGCTTGAAGTATGCTGAACATATTTTTCAAAAGATGACTAAGAGAAACTTGGTGACATGGAATTCAATGATATCTGGTTATGGATCTCACGGTGAGTGCCTAAAAGCAATTAGTTTATTCGATGAGATGAAAACATTCGAGATCACACCAGATGATATAACATTCCTTTCTCTGATTTCATCTTGCAACCATTCTGGTTTGGTTGACCAAGGACTTGATTTATTTCAATCAATGAGAGGGGAGTACAAGATTGAGCCTAGAATGGAACATTATGTGAATATGGTTGACCTCTTGGGCCGTGCTGGACGCCTATACGATACTTACAGTTTTATACAAAACATGCCCGTTGAACCAGACCGGAGTGTCTGGCTATGTTTGCTGTCTGCATGTAGTTCCCATCGTAATGTAGAGCTTGGAGAGATGGCGGCACATAATCTACTAAAGATGGAACCCACCAGAGGCAGCAATTATATACAGCTTTTGAATATATATGTAGAAGCTGGATTGCAAGGTAGGGCAGCAAATTTGAGGGCATCGATGAAGGAGAAGGGATTGAAGAAGAGCCCCGGGTGCAGTTGGATCGAGGTGGGAAACAAGGTTGATACTTTCTTCTCTGCTGTTCATCATCGCCGTGGACAGTTGAGATCTACGAGACACTAAGTAGTCTTCGGAGTAACATGAAAAGACAAGAAGGTCATAGTGACACTGTTGAGGCATTCTGAGATCCAGAGAAATGAAGAAAATGTATCTTCAGTGAAAGGCAAAAGAACCATTGTTCTTTGCTTGCTGCATCTGGAACTTGTATAGCTCGAGTTTTAACTATATTTGGATATGGTGAAGCAGTGTTTATTGTTGGGTCAATTCTCTAACAGCTCAAGTTTTTGGAGCAATTGGTGACTTGCATGATATCGGAGCCTTGTTTGTAGGAGGTCTTGTGTTCAGCTTTTTGTCCCCTGTTTTTTTGGTGATGCATATGTGCGCTTTTAATATTGTCTCCATAATCATTCATCAGGCACAATCACCTCAAATGTTTCGAAACTCAATTCATCACTGGGTGCAATCACCTCAAACCATGCGTATCATTTGATTCCAGTGACAACCATTTTAGTTTGACCTATCCTAACACGTCCTAGTTTAGTGTGCTACGTTTACAGTTAAAAAGTTTCAAGATTTGTCGGCAGCAACTCAGAAGCAGCCACTGATGATTTTATTGTTTATTTATTGATTTCTGGTTGACACGCAAAGGATGTCAAGATAATTTAATAAATCTATATTTTTGACGGGCATAATTCGATCTTGTTGGCATCTTTGCCTCGTAATCTTCTTACAATTTCTTTCTTAAACAACTAACATCTTTGCCTCTGTGTCTTCTTCTTCTTCTTCTTCTTTTTTTTTTTTTTTTGTACATTTGGGTTTTGCGTTGTAAGGTTCTTCGTCTCCCAACCCCAAAACTGTCCCTTAAAAAAATTATTTGCTTCAAGATCAGCAAAAACCAGAAAAGATGGTGCTCAATGGTAAAATATTTTCCTTTTGGGTTTTGCCTTGTAAGGTTCTTTGTAGTTAGTTACATTGTTCTGGTAAGTTACAATTTCATCTGCCAAAGCAACCACCCTAATAAACTCTTCTAACTTCTCACCCACATGAGAAAGACTGAAAGAATGTGGCGAAAGAGGCACATGTCGTTGCAACAACCGATGCCAAAGCTGCTCTGCTAGGTGCGGAGTTTTGCCTTCATGCTGTACCTGTGCAGGTCTTATAAGGGGCACATCATTAACATAGAACTGCAGTAAAATTGTGTCCTCTTGAATTTTTCTTTAACATGCAATGTGCAAACTCTTTCACCTAATTCTTATATGTTATATTTGATCATTATTTATGCATATTTCCTTAAGGCTTTGTTTGGTTCATGGATTTAGTGAGGAAAAAGAAATGAAAACACAAATTGCTGACTTTGATCTCTAGCCATGATAAGGCAACTTGTCTCAATCAAACACAAATTGCTTCATAAGTCATATCCCTGACTTTGATCTCTAGCCATGATAAGGCAACTTGTATCAAGCAAACACAAATTGCTTCATAGAGTGCTTGGTGGTGAGGCTGGTATGTTGTCAAGGGTATCACAAGGCACCCTTGTTACAGTTGCCTTTTGGATCTCCACTTTGCTGTTCCTCGGGTTTGTTGGACTTTGGAGGAACACTTGTTCGTGGGTAAACTTCCTTGGGTGTTTTTGAGCTTTTCAGGTATCATGAACTGGGATCCCAATTTGGACGGTTCTTTTGGAAAATTGTTACTTCCGAAGTTAAATTTGTATTGTGACTACCTCTATGATTCCAAAGTTAAATTGAAGGTTATTAAAAGTTGCAACTACTATGAAATCATATCTTATTCTTCATTCTCAATTATTCTGTGTCCTTTTTACTCTCTAACTGATTTCTCATTGATTGCTGTTTCAATCTTCTCTTTGTCTATGCATCATTATTGGAAACAACATCCATGGCCTAATTTTGGC
Organism: Hydrangea macrophylla; assembly: GCA_033977485.1. Lineage (NCBI taxonomy): Eukaryota > Viridiplantae > Streptophyta > Magnoliopsida > Cornales > Hydrangeaceae > Hydrangea > Hydrangea macrophylla. The sequence continues at coordinate 118,298,713 of CM066985.1, read as the reverse complement.
AACAATCATTCCAACATGGGGAAATAATGCATTTTGATTTACTATACCAATTTGTATTGCCGGAGAGAGCTGGTAATCAGGTATTCAAAGTAGAACTTTAAGTGGCAGTATATCTATGTATTGTATCAGCCGTAGTTATGCTGATTTTTTCCTTATTATCTTCACATGCTGCAGCAGCTGAACTATTGTTGTTATTTCTCTTCTTTGGTCTTTAGGTGGTAGTGCTTGGAGGTGGATCTTTTGGAATAGCAATGGCTGCCCATATTGCAGATTGAAATGCTCAACTAGAAGTTAACATGCTTGTACATGATCCTCAAGTTTGTCGATCTATTAACGAGAGCCACTTTAATTGGTGGGTGTCTTCTCAACTTCATCACTTATTGAACTTTACATTCTTTGCATTCTCGGTAACAAAGAACAGCATATTTTAACTTTTCTTGGATTATGCCTTTTATAACCTTGTTTTTGTCACATAGTACATATACATATGTATCATGAAAACATTAGTTTCCCTTTCATAATTACCTTTGATGGTTATCATTTGCTTTTCTTTATATTTCTCTGTTCTCAGCAAGTATTTCCCAGAATACATGTTACCGGACAACGTCGTTGCGACAACCGATGCCAAAGCTGCTCTGCTGGGTGCGGACTTTTGCCTTCATGCTGTACCTGTGCAGGTTTTATAAGGGGCACGTCATTAACATAGAACTGCAGTAAAATTGTGTCCTCTTGAATTTTTCTTTAACATGCAATGTGCAAACTCTTTAACCTAATTCTTTTATGTTATATTTGATCATTATTTATGCATATTTCCTTGAGGCTTTGTTTGGTTCATGGATTCAGTGAGGAAAAAGAAATGAAAACCTGAAGGTAAACATTTTCCTTTGTTTGGTTACTAAGGAAAATAGTAAGGAAAAAAAAATAGAGTGGGAAATAAATTATAAATATTGAAGTTTGTGAACCAATTTCCTCCCCCGTTTCTTAAGTTACAATTATATTTTGAAAATTTCTAACTTCAATGATGTTTAAGCATGATGGAAAACACAAGGGAACTCGTTTTCCTTTCCTTCAACAAATCCACAAACTAAACAATGCCTAATGATAACACTTACGTTTGTTTGATTAGTAAGGAACACTGAAAAAAAAAAAAAAGAAAGAAAGAAAAGAAAATATGGTGAAAACAAAATTAAAATTTTTTTGACTTTGTGAATCATTTCGCTTTCTATTATCTTGTGTTTCTTAAGTTTTTAATGTTATTTAAGCACAATGGAAAACAATAGGCTCAACACTAATGAAATAGTTTTCCTTCTACTTTTCCTGCTCTAAATCCGCATACCAAATGGAGCCTAGGCCAAAAATATGACCTGTATCTCTTCGTGGTGAATGAACCGGACAACTGCCTTCATGCAATCTATATTATTGCAGTTCAGCTCTTCGTTTCTAAAGGGCATAGCAGATTATGTTGATCCAGGCTTGCCATTCATATACCTAAGTAAAGGTTTAGAGCTCAATTCATTAAGGATGATGTCTCAAATAATTCCCCGAGCACTCAAGAATCATCGTCAGCCTTTTATTGTACTATCAGGGCCATCATTTGCTTCAGAATTGATGAACAAATTGCCAACAGGTGAATTTCTTTTGTATTTGGCGAAGTATGCTTTTTCTGGGAATTTAATTGTCATCTTGTTCATGGTTTGAAGTGGCTAAGATGATCTTTCTTGTGCTTGCTCTGTGTCTATAGCAATGATGGTTGCTTCAAAAGACAAAAAACTGGCGCATGCAGTTCAACAGCTTCTCGCTTCTAGCAATCTGAGAATCAACACATCAAGGTATAAGCTAGCCTCCAATGGGGGCATCTCATTCCTATGTTTGGGGCACCATTTCAGGGGGTTTGCAATTGGGTATGCAATAGCCATGGGATACAAACTCCCAATGACTCTGGGTATATCTCAATCCCGTATTCTATGGTGGTATTTCGATTTTCCTTAGGGAATGAGTATCGACCATATCGTAAAAAAGGAAAGAACAGAATTTTAGGTCTGAGTATTTTCCCATGACATTTGCTCATTAAATTCATTTGAATCAAACATTGTGACAGAAAAGTGAGAGATATTCTGGACTCAGTTACTGAGAGTAGCCAAACATTAGTAGTAGAGTTATTATAGCTATTCAAGACCTAGTTAAGTCATTACCAGTAATAGAGTTACTATATTCCCATCCTTGATCACTGTTGTCCAAACGGGTCTTAGATCTATACAAGATGAATTTAGAATTTGATGAATCTATAGGGGTGCACTCCTCTCTTTCTCTCATATTTCAGTTCAGGTTTTTGTAGTTACTTGCGACAGAGAAATGCAAACCATATTAAATAAAGTTAAATTTGAATCCACTTGCTCAGTTTGTAACCCCTGATAGCACAGTGATGTCACAGGAGTGGAAATTGCAGGTACACTAAAGAATGTATTAGCAATAGCAGCAGGGATTGTGGACGGGATGAATCTCGGCAATAATTCTATGGCAGCTCTCGTTTCGCAAGGCTGTTCAGAGATACGGTGGTTAGCAACAAAGGTAATCTTTGTAATAAGCCATTTCATAGCCATATTGCCCAATAAAAGATATCTAGTAGGCATATCTTTCACCTTGGGGCAGGATGGGATTAGTTTAGATGTCAATCCCGTGCGCTATTAAATGAATTGGTATATGTAGAAGACAATTTGAAGCCACATAGATGTAAGTGGCAGAGTTTGAATTCCTTATTTCTATTTTCACCTATGCTATATGAATAGTGTAAACGTATCGTTAGGGATTTTTTTTTCCTCCATCCCAGGATCTTTTTGCGATAATAAAAAAAATTGAAACGAAAATGTAAATACTAGAACACAAGATTTTACGTGGTTAGCCCAAAACTATGCTACACCCACAAAGCTGTTGAGATTTTCACAATGCTCAAAAGACAGAAAGGGAAGATTATAGAGTGGTGGATAGTTGCCCTTATACAACCTAAAATTAGAGCTACAATCTGTATGTGCAAAAACTTCCAAAACACCCCTCGCAAAAAATAGTGAGACTGGGACTAAGTGTACAATATTATCTGACTCCACACTACCCATCACCTGTGTACTTCTTGCTTGCTTGGGGTATGGTGACTAACTGACTATTCAATGGTCTACCATATAGATTTTATACATCAATAGCTCTTGCCTCGTTTTCTATTAAATACTCGAAAATTGGTTTTTTGGATCTCCCTAGTTTGTTTGTGATGCTTCTTGTTTGTAACACCTGAAAATTGAAGTAATCACTTTCTTTTCTCTGTTCACTTTTCACTGAAGATGGGTGCGAAGTCGAAACAATAACTGGTTTATCAACAATAACTGGTTTATCAGGAACTGGAGACATCATGCTTACATATTTTGTGAATCTTTCAAGAAATAGAACAGTTGGAGTTCGTCTTGGACCAGGAGAAAAGCTTGATGATATACTAAGTTCCATGAACCAGGTTCTTGAAAAGCTTCTCTTAAGTTACTGTTGGAATGGTGTGTGAATGAAATATGGAGATAGTTTGGTATTGGTGGGTAACTATATATTAGGTAATGTTACATAACTAATGGCTACCATTAAATATAATATTTACCTAAATGCCACACAACACTTGGATTTGAATTGGTGCTTTATGCTATTACCAATGGCAGTCACGTGGGCAAGAACTTGGTGGGTTGTGACTATTGGTAAGGGGTGCACAATTTATACTGTCAATCCAAACAGTCCCTTACAAGTTGAAGCAGTGCAATGTATCATTTGTTCTGGACAGTCGCACCCTTTTTAATTGGTCACCTCTTTGCCTTTTTGTATCCTTCTATCCTCATTTTGTTAGATAAAAAAAAGTCCACAGCATTTCTGTATTAACACAGTCTTCTCTAAAAGAGTACTATCCATCTTGGAGTTTGCCGGCCTGTCTGTTTGATGTGCTTCTACAGCCAGGCGAAGATCATTGTATCCTGGGAGGCGATTGCCAAGGACCGTGAGCACCAATGCGGGGCAAATTCGTCTTAAGGAGAGCGAACCCAGTTCGTGACTCGATCTCGATTCCACATTCATTCAGGTTTGTTAATTTACAATTACAGTTTTGTTTGGTGGTTTGATTTACAGATTACGGATTATATCTACAACATTCTTAAGACGATTTTTGGTTTCTAAAAAACTGTTGATCCGTAGATCTGTTTGGTTTGAAATTGTTAATCTGAAAATCTGCTTAATCTGTATAAACCAGAGAAAATTTCGTTTCAAAATCTGTTTGCATGTTTGAAATTTTTAATCTAGAAATTTGCAATTTCTGGAAATTTAGATTTCTTTCTTGTCAAACCATATTTCCAAAACAGTGACCCATTTGGATTTAAGTTTAGACAGTAACCATATTTGGGTACTTGATACTCGGTTTGGTATATCCATATAGGTGTATTACATATGCTTGATTGATCACATGTTATATTGTGTAATAACCCACTGAAATTGACAACAATAAGAGTAGTGAAAACCACCCTGTTTTGGTACTTTCTGTATTAGTTTTAAACCAGTCAATTATTTATCTGTTATAGATTTTGTCTCTTAGAAAATTTAAACTGCTTCACAGTTTGTATATACAAAATTTAAGAGCTGATTTTGTTAGAGAAAATTCTAATTGGATTCTGTTATACATTTAAAGGATTATAGAGAGGAAAACTCTATATTTTTCTCTTATTCCAAATCTGAGAATTTACAATGTATATATACAGAAAAGTATAGCTGAAACTTAGGCAAAAGTAAAGCAAAAGAAATAAATACAATTGTAGCTATAAAAGGAAAACTACAACTAGGGAATTATGCTATATAACTGAAAAATCAGCCTGTAAATCAGGGAAGGATCAACTCTCTGGAAGACAAGAAAATCTATCAATTAATGTGTACAAGCTGGTTTGACTTTCTGGGATTATGGATTGTGAATCTGTCAACATCCTGGTTCTTAGAAACTAATCCCTGAAGTTTAGGGACTAACTTCTGAATTCTACACTCCCCCTCAAGCTGGGGAAAAGATGTTAATCATTCCCAGCTTGGAAGTCAATTCTTCAAACTTTATTCTTGGAAGGGCTTTCGTTAGAACATCTGCCACTTGAAGGTGTGTAGGTGTGTAAATCAAGTTTAGTATTCCAGCTTCAGCCTTTTCTTTGATGAAATGACGATCGAGTTCTACATGCTTAGTTCTGTCACGATGGACAGGATTTTTTGCAATACTTATTGCAGCCAAATTGTCACAAAACACCTTCATTGATTCTCTTGTTGAAATCCTTAGCTCATCAAGTAACCTTTTGAGCCATAATCCTTCACATATACTCAGAGCTAAAGCCCTATACTCTGCCTCAGCACTGCTCCTGGCAACAACAGACTGTTTCTTGCTACGCCATGTTACCAAGTTTCCCCATACATAGGTGCAATAGCCGGTGGTTGATCTTCGATCTGTAATGGATCCTGCCCAATCCGCATCTGAGTAAACTTCAATCTCTTTGTTTGTTCCTTTTCGAAAGAATATTCCTTTACCAGGATTCATCTTCAAGTATCTAAGAATCCGGTAAACTGCTTCAAGATGTTCTTCATTGGGCTTGTTCATGAATTGACTTACGACACTAACAGGAAAGCCTATATCTGGCCTTGTGTGGGAGAGATAAATGAGCTTTCCTACAAGCCGTTGATATCTCCCAGTGTCAACCGGAGGACTATCTCCTTTGAAACCGATTTTATAACTTGATTCCATTGGAGTGTCTGCAGGCTTACATCCTAACATTCCAGTTTCTTTCAGCAAGTCCAAGATGTACTTGCGTTGTGAGACCACAATCCCTTTCTTCGAACGAGCGACCTCCATGCCTAGGAAATATTTCAGCGATCCTAGATCTTTAATTTCAAATTCCTTTGCAAGAACTTCCTTTAAGCAGCCCATTTCTTCAGTGTAATCCCCTGTCACAATAATATCGTCAACATAAACAATGAGAATCGCAACTTGCCCAGTAGGAGAAAATTTTGTGAACAGGGTATGATCGGCTTGTCCCTGAGAGTACCCATGCTTCCTGATTGCCTTTGTGAACTTGTTAAACCTTGCTCTAGGAGATTGCTTGAGACCATATAGAGACTTTCGGAGCTTACAGACCTTGTTAACATTACTTCCCGTCTCAAAACCTAGTGGAATTTCCATGTACACTTCCTCTTCCAAGTCACCATTGAGGAAGGCATTTTTCACATCTAGTTGATGAAGAGGCCAGTCTAGATTAGCTGCTAAGGACAGCAAAACCCGAACAGTATTTAACTTGGCAACAGGAGCAAAAGTTTCTTGGTAGTCGATGCCGTAGGTCTGATTGAATCCTTTAGCAACAAGCCTTGCTTTGTACCGACTTACACTCCCATCTGGATTATACTTGACAGTAAAAATCCACTTGCATCCCACTGGTCGCTTCCCTTCTGGCAAATTTGAGAGTTCCCAAGTACCATTCTTTTTTAGAGCATTCATCTCTTCTTGTATGGCAGCCCTCCATTCTGATTTTCCTAAAGCATCATGAATACTTCGTGGAATTTCTATATTGGATAAATTAGTAACAAATGCCCGATACTCAGATGATAGACCATCATAGGAAACAAAATTGTAGATTGGATGATGGGTACAAGATCTCACCCCTTTTCTTAAAGCAATAGGAATATCAAGATCATCATTAGCACTAGTATCGGTTTGAGATATGTTACCTGGAATATCTGGACTTGGACTAGGATTGGATTCATGGTTCTGCTCAGGGAGTGTGCGATCCTCTATCTCCTCTTGGGGCCTTCTTTTTCTTGAATAAACAACGAGCTCTTTGTCAACTGCAGGTTGTGTGCGGACAGGAGTGGAAATGTTAGTGTTTGGTTCGGTTTCTTGAGGGATGGTAGACTCGGTTTCAGGTGGAAGGATAGAGGTGTCAAGCCAAAAACTACATTCTTGTATGGCTGAGTTCTCCCCCTGAATGGAAGTTTTTGGGTAATATGATTGTTTTTCAAAAAAGGTAACATCCATAGATGTGTAGAATTTCCTGGTGATAGGCGAGTAACACTTGTAACCTTTTTTAGTGGGGGAGTAACCGAGAAAGAGACATTTGATGGCCTTTGGATCAAGTTTGCTTCGATGTTGTTGATGTACATGAACAAATGCCGTACACCCAAATACTTTTAATGGAAGGGATGACATAATTTGAGTATCTGGGAAGGAGCGAAGAATGGCCTGACAAGGTGTTTGGAATTTGATCACTCTTGATGGCATCCTATTAATGAGATATGTGGCTGTGAGGACTGCCTCTCCCCAAAAATGCTTGGGGACATTTGTAGTGAACATAATAGATCTGGCCACTTCGAGAAGGTGTCTGTTTTTCCTTTCTGCCACCCCGTTTTGTTGAGGGGTGTCAACACATGAACTTTGATGCACTATTCCCTGATCCATCAGATATTTGCCAAGTAAAGAATTAAAGTAATCTCTGGCATTATCCGATCTAAACACCTTTATTTTTGTCTGGAATTGTGTTTGGATCATACTATTGAAATTTTTGAAGATAGTGCCCACCTCTGATTTCTCTTTCATCAAGTATATCCAGGTTATTCGAGTATGGTCATCAATAAATGAAACAAACCACCGAGCTCCTGAGATATTGTTAACTCTAGAGGGTCCCCATATATCACTGTGAATGATTGCAAATGGGTGAGATGTTTTGTATCCTTGGATTGGATAACTATTTCTCGTATGTTTGGATAATTGACACACTTCACATTGAAAAACCTCAGGTTTGATATTATTGAATAATGTTGGGAACAACCTTTTTAGATACTGGAAATTGGGATGACCTAATCTATAGTGCCACAACATGATTGCACTATGGTTATTAGACAAAACTGGAAAAATTGGAAATGACACACTACTTGCAGCTTGAGCTTGTTCTTCAGGATTATTAGGACCGTTAAGAAGATAGAGCCCCGCACATTCCTTAGCATTGCCAATCATCCTCCCTGATTCCAAGTCCTGAAATTCACAACGATTTGAGAAAAAGTTAGTAACACAATTCAGATCTTTGGTGAGTTTGCTAATGGACAGCAAATTACAAGTCAGATTTGGAACCAAGAACACAGATTTTAAAGTCAGGTCATCGGTAATAGTAACTGATCCTATTCCTGCCACTTTAGATAATGATCCATCAGCAATTCGAACCATCAAATTTCCAGAACTTGGGCTGTAAGTTTTGAATAGTGTAGCATTACCGGTCATATGATCTGATGCGCCGGAGTCTACTATCCACGGGTTGTGTTTCTTCATTTGGGTGCTCAAAGCTATAGGAAAATTACCTGTTTGGGCAACGGAACCAGTTCCTATGATGTTCTCGGCAGGGATTGGAGTGGAGGGTGTTGTTTGGTGGCTGAACATCTTCTGAAGAAGCTCAATCTGCTCTTTGCTAAAGAGTGTAGTTTCGAACGATGTCTTCTCCTCGCTGTTGGTCATGAAGCTTCGGCTTTCAGGTGGTTGTCTAGGCTTCCAGTTTGCTGGTTTGCCGTGTATCTTCCAGCATGTGTCCTTGGTGTGTCCAGGTTTGTGACAGTGATCGCACCATGGTCTTCCCTGCTTCTTTTTCCGATTGTCAGGAGACTGATATTGGGGTCCACGTGCAGCAAAAGCAGAACTCTCGGCAGTAGGTTGGAGGTTTTGTGACCCCATCATAAACTTCTTTCTACTCTCCTCGCGACGGACTTCAGAAAAGGCTTCTCGAAGGTTGGGAAGAGGCTTTGTTCCCATTATTCTGCCCCGAACTTCATCAAGATTCTTATTCAGCCCTAATAAGAACTTGTAAACTCGTTTCTTTTCAACAATCTTTTTGTATCTAGCACCATCAGTTGGGCAGTCCCAGTCATAAGTTTCAAACACATCCAATTGCTGCCAATGTCGAGTAAGAAGATTGAAGTATTGAGTGACTGGGAGATCACCTTGACGCAAATCATGGAGAATACCTTCGACTTCAAATAGCTCCGCTGTATTTTCATTGGCTGAAAACGTCTCTCTTGCAGCGTCCCATATTTCCTTTGCAGTTGTATAGAGAAGAAAATTCTCTCCTATGTCGTTGTTTATAGAGTTTATCAGCCACGACATAACCATGTTGTTTTCTGCCTTCCATCCTTTGAACTTGGGATCTTCTTGAGCAGGAGGAGATGCAACTCCAGTGAGGTATTCATCCTTGCCTTTGCCGCATATGAACATCATGACGGATTGAGACCATTGAAGAAAGTTTTGCCCATTCAATTTATGACCCGTAATGGAGAGATGAGAAAGATGGGAGTTGTCCGTTGCTCCAAGGCTGTTTGGAATTGCGACTTCAGAGGTTTGTTTTTCGGTAGCCATTCCGGTGGCTGGGCCGTATTTTGGCATAAGAGAGGAGTCGGTAGTATAGCTCTGATACCATAAAGGATTATAGAGAGGAAAACTCTATATTTTTCTCTTATTCCAAATCTGAGAATTTACAATGTATATATACAGAAAAGTATAGCTGAAACTTAGGCAAAAGTAAAGCAAAAGAAATAAATACAATTGAAGCTATAAAAGGAAAACTACAACTAGGGAATTATGCTATATAACTGAAAAATCAGCCTGTAAATCAGGGAAGGATCAACTCTCTGGAAGACAAGAAAATCTGTCAATTAATGTGTACAGGCTGGTTTGACTTTCTGGGATTATGGATTGTGAATCTGTCAACATCCTGGTTCTTAGAAACTAATCCCTGAAGTTTAGGGACTAACTTCTGAATTCTACAACATTCATTCAGAAAATGGCAATTGATTCCGTTGTAAATGATGGGGGTGTTACAAGCACAGTCATTGCTTCTGTCCTGTCCATTACTACTCCGGCCTCCATCACCCATGGTGAGAAACCGGAGAAGTTCAATGGAACTGATTTCAAGAGATGGCTACAAAAAATGTTGTTCTATCTCACAACCTTGAATTTGGCAAGGTTTTTGCATGAGGAGGCCCCTGAGCCTAAAGAGGGGGAGACTGACAGTCAAATCGCGGCAGCCATGGATGCATGGAAATGTGCAGATTTCTTATGCAAAAATTATATCCTGAATGAATTGGACAATATGCTTTACAACGTGTATAGTCCAATCAAGAGTGCAAAGGTTATTTATGGGAGTCTTTGGATAAGAAATACAAAACGGAAGATGTCGGCACGAAGAAATTCGTTGTTGGTAGATTCCTTGATTTTAAAATGAATGATTCAAAGACAGTCATAGGTCAATGCAAGAGCTCCAACTCATATTGCACGAAATACATGCAGAAAAAATGGTGCTTAGTGAGTCCTTCCAAGTGGCTGCCGTTATTGAAAAGTTGCCTCCATCTTGGAAAGACTTCAAAAATTATCTTAAGCACAAGCGGAAAGAGATGGGGCTCGAGGATTTAATTGTGAGGTTTAGGATTGAAGAAGACAATCGGGTCTCTGAAAAGAAAGTAAAAAATCAGTCCATTGATCCAAAGGCAAATGTGGTGGAACAAGCCTAGAAACCCAAAAATAACAAGAGGAAATACTCAGGTCAAGGTCTCAAGGGAGGAGTCTTCAAGAAGTTCAAAGGGGATTGCTATGATTGTGGCAAGCCTGGACATCGTGCTAAGGATTGTCGCAACAAGAAGGCGACAGGGAACTTCAAGAAGAAAAATGCACAAGCCAATGTGACTGAGTTAGAAACTCTCTCAGAAGATGTTTCAGAAAAAAATCTTTCAGCGGTAGTATCCGAGGTCAACTTGTTGGGTAACCCCAAAGAATGGTGGGTGGATACCGGAGCAACCCGTCACATATGCTCAGATAAGAGGATGTTCTCTACTTATCAAGGCACTGATTCTGGAGAACAACTATTCATGGGGGACTCATCTACCTCCAAAGTGGTAGGTCAAGGAAAGGTTATTTTAAAGATGACATCGGGGAAAGAGCTCACTCTTAACAATGTGCTGCATGTACCCGAGATCCGAAAAAATTTAGTTTCTGGATCACTCGTAAGGAATAATGGGTTTCGCTTGGTCTTTGAATCGGACAAGTTTGTTCTTACTAAAAACGGAATGTTCGTAGGTAAAGGATATCTAAGTGATGGATTATTCAAGATTAATGTAATGACTGTTGTACCAAAAATTATTAATAATAATATTAATTCTTCTGCTTACTTGCTTGAGTCTTTTGATGTTTGGCATGGTAGATTAGGTCATGTACATTATGATGCATTGCGTAGATTAATGAACATAAATTTATTGCCAAAAGTTAAATTTGATGTGAGACTTGTGTTGAGTCTAAGTTTGCAAAGAACTCATTTAATCCAATAGAAAGGAGTAGTATTGAACCTCTAGAATTAATTCACAGTGATATCTGTGACTTTAAATTCGTGCAATCTAGAGGTGGTAAAAAGTATTTCATTACTTTTATTGATGATTGCACTAAGTTTTGTTATGTCTATTTGCTAAGGAGTAAAGATGAAGCATTAGACATGTTCAAACATTACAAAAATGAGGTTGAAAATCAACTTAGTAAAAAGATAAAGGTGATACGAAGCGATAGAGGTGGTGAATATGAGTTCCCTTTTGGTGAATTTTGTTCCCAACATGGAATTATACACCAAACTACCGCTCCTTATTCACCCCAATCTAATGGTGTTGCTGAACGCAAGAACAATACCTTGAAGGAAATGATGAATGCTTTGTTGATAAGTTCAGGAGTATCTCAGAACTTGTGGGGGGAGGCAATACTGTCTGCGAATCATATTCTCAACAAATTGCCACACAAGAAATTAGGTAAGGCACCATATGAACTGTGGAAAGGTCGAAGTCCTTCTTACAAATATTTGAAAGTGCGGGGGTGTCTAGCAAAAGTGGCAGTTCCACCTCCCAAAAGGGTTAAAATAGGACCAAAAACCGTGGATTGCATTTTCATTGGATATGCACATAACAGTAGTGCATATCGATTTCTTGTGCATAGGTCAGACATCCCAAACATTCATGATAACGCAATAATTGAATCAAGGGATGCAAAATTCTTTGAAAATATATTTCCTTGTAAAATTGCACAAGAACAAAAATCTCTTAAAAGAACTCATGACGCTAGTAGTAGTGGTTATCAAGAGAATATAGGCTAAGAGTCTATAGAAAATGAAAATGAAGATGATCTTAGACGAAGTAAGCGAGCTAGGACGTCTAAGTCATTTGGTCCTGATTTTCTAACTTATTTGTTAGAGAATGAGCCACAAAGCTTCGAGGAAGCAATGTCAAACCCTGAAGCACCTCTGTGGAAAGAGGCTGTTAATAGTGAGATTGTATCCATTATGCAGAATCATACTTGGGAATTGGTAGATTTACCACCAGGCAGTATACCTCTAGGGTGTAAATGGATTTTCAAAAGAAAAATGAAAAATGATGGATCAATAGACAAATACAAAGCTAGGCTTGTAGTCAAAGGATACAAGCAGATGGAAGGTTTGGATTATTTTGACACCTACTCCCCAATGACGAGAATAACATCTATCCGTATGTTGATAGCTATCGCAGCAATCAACAATCTTGAAATACATCAAATGGATGTCAAAATGACCTTTCTAAACGGTGATCTACATGAAGAAATCTATATAGAGCAACCAGAAGGTTTCATTGCTCCGGGACAAGAGGGAAAGGTGTGTAAGCTTGTTAAATCTCTTCATGGATTAAAGCAAGCTCCGAAAATAATGGAATGAGAAATTCGACAATGTAATAATGTCGAACGGGTTTAAAATAAACGAGTGTGACAAATGTGTATATGTCAAGAACACTGATAAAGGATATGTCATTGTTTGTCTATATGTGGACGATATGCTAATCATGGGCAGCAATAACAACATGATTAAAGCTACCAAGAAAATGTTAAGCAATAAGTTTGATATGAAGGATTTAGGTGTTGCAGATGTTATACTAGGAATCAAAATTATTAGAACATCTGGTGGACTTACTTTGTCACAGTCTCGTTACATTTAGAAAATACTTGAAAAAATTTCCAAGCATGATTGTGGTCCAATGAAAACACCTGTAGATGTGAATTTACATCTAGCTAAAAATAATGGTAGTGAAATATCTCAATTAGAGTATTCACGTATTATTGGCAGTTTAATGTACGTAATGAATTGCACTCGACCAGATATAGCATACTCAATCAGCAAACTGAGCAGATATACAAGCAATCTAAGTATAGATCATTGGAAGGCAATAGTTAAGAGTACTTGGGTACTTGAGACACACTTTGGACTATGGACTGCACTACACAGGATATCCATTTGTACTTGAGGGTATTATGATGCCAACTGGATATTTGATTCTAAAGACTCAAAATCCGCAAGTGGTTATGTCTTTACACTTGGCTGTGCAGCTGTATCTTGGAAATCCTCTAAATAGACATGCATTGCTAGATCCACGATGGAATCTGAATTCATTGCTTTAGATAAGACAGGAGAGGAAGCAGAGTGGCTTTGCCACTTCTTAGAGGATATTCCAAATTAGCCAAAACCTATGCTGGCAATTTGTATACATTGTGATAGCTTATCAGCAATTGGAAGGGCATAGAGTAGTATGTATAATGGTAAGTCTCGACATATATGTCGAAGACATAATACCGTGAAACAATTGCTCTCAAATGGGATTATCTCTTTTGACTATGTAAAGTCAAAAGATAATATTGCAGATCTGCTTACTAAAGGGTTAACGAGAGAGCAAGTGTTTATATCATCAAGGGGAATGGGATTAAAGCCTACACCTTAATAGTCTCCATGTTGGCAACCCAACCTAGCTGACTGGAGATCCCAAGATCTAGGTTCAACGGGACAACCGAATTATGTATGACTCAGTAGCAGCACTCCTGCCTATTCCTAGGATAAAACTGTGCTGTCTGCCGCGAGATTAGGATAAGCTTTGATTTTAATGATTCTTATATCTTGGATATCCAAGTGGGGTACAACAGAATACTCTTAATAAGAAATCACCTATATTAGTGTGAAATGGGGCCATTTTTATGAGAATTTTAAGGCTGAATTCTCTAGAGCACTTATGAATCCTGGGAGTTGTTCAGGGCCAAAATGAACACAACAGTGAGAACCAAAGATGGACGGTAGGGAACATTGTGAATTCCATTGTCTAGGTTTACACCAAAGCCTGAACAGTTCAAGGCATCGCGTCCACTGTTTAGCCGAGTAAATCCGATAGTCTATCACTAGGGAAGGTTCAAAGCCAACACTACCTATCCTGATGCGGTAACTTTCCAATTGTACTCTCTTAATGTCTTTATAGTCTTTGCTTGTTATGTTGTCACTTTTCATTCATGTGGGGGATTGTTGGAATGGTGTGTGAATGAAATATGGAGATAGTTTGGTGTTGGTGGGTAACTATATATTAGGTAATGCTAGATAACTAATGGCTATTATTAAATATAATATTTACCTAAATGCCACACAACACTTGGATTTGAATTGGTGCTTTATGCTATTACCAATTGCAGTCACGTGGGCAAGAACTTGGTGGGTTGTGACTATTGGTCAAAGGTGCACAATTTAAACTGTCAATCCAAACAGTCCCTTACAAGTTGAATCAGTGCAATGTATCATTTGTTCTGGACAGTCACACCCTTTTTAATTGGTCACCTCTTTGCCTTTTTATAACCTTCTGTCCTCATTTTGTTAGATAAGAAAAAGTCAGCAGCATTTCTATTTTAACAAACTCCGAGTCGAGATCGAGTTGGGGTGGTACTGTCACGTTTTTGCAACTGGTATTCATTCAGGTTTATTAAATTTCAATGTGGGATAGGAGTATAAATCAAACTTTAGCTTGGGTTTGAGTTTTTGAAATAAAAAGGCCCATGGCCCATTTGCTTGGTTTTAACAAATACTATAACCCAAACAAATAAATAACCCACACATATTTAGACCCAATAAACTAATCCAACATGATTTACAGATTACGGATTATATCTACAACAGTTACAAGCTTTATCTTATTTGTGTGGTAAGTTAATGGGTATCCATTTGTTAGGTAGCTAAAGGTGTATCAACAGCTGGAGCTGTGATTGCATTGGCCCATAAATATAACATCAAAATGCCAGTTTTGACTGCAGTTGCTCGGATCATCGATGGTGAACTGACCCCAAAGAAAGCTATGTTTGAGTTGATGAGCCTCCCTCAGGCCGTTTTTATACACCATGAAGTTCATCATCAATTTTTCAGTTCTCTGTGCGTGGGCTGTGGAGTGTGTTCCAGAACATCCTTATTAGTTAACCACTATTCTTTTCAAAGTTAGGGTTCCTTCAACACCTTTGAATCAGACCTTCCTTTCCTATGCCCGCAAGGCTTGATGGTCGCTATGATGTTCATAAATCAAGGAAAAGATGAGACCAATGAAGCACGGACACGAACACCTCGACATGACAAAATCCTAAAAGAAATTGCATGTTGACACTGCAGGAAAAGTATTTGTGAAGTGTCCTGTCCGTGCGTCAGCATGATGCGACACGCGACATGTTACCTTCTTAGAAGTGTCGGTGCTCCCTAGGATGGACAATTAAATAATAAATATCATCTGGTTTTAGTAATTCGATTTTCCTTGCCTGCTGATGTTTGGTTCTAGAGACTTAGATGGTCGTTGAACCTTAATTTGTCTGAAAAAATAAATGCCTTAGCTGTTTTTTTGTTTTTGTTTTTTTTTTTTTTGGGAGAAAGGGGGAGGGGGAATTAAAATTTTTGCACTTTTTTGGTGTTTAGGTTGAAGAAGTGTGAAAACTGTGGCTTTATCAAGCAGATGATAATTCCTCCGGGCAAATGTGTCGGCTTGATGCCAAATCATCACCCAACCGAGTTGCTGAGCTGGATCAACTAATTCACACACATTAACATACAGTCAGATTTTTATAAATTTCATTTTTTTGTTTCAAAATCTTGTAATCTTTCTACCCGCCAAAATTTTGGTTAGGAGAGAACAAAATCTGTAAATCGGGGATTTTGATCAGATAGCAAAATTTGTACGTCAATACAAAGGACAAAGGCTATATTGAAATTCCATAAATTGTGCATACCAAGTCCATTTTGCCACTAAAGTTTCTTTCTAGTTTATTGATGATCATATAAAGCATAAGAAATTTTGCATGGGTGTCCCTCCGAAAGCACACACTATAATAAGAGTTAAAAATTTATTGGTGGAATATGATAAGAGGTAAAAATTTATTGGTAGCATTCTCGATCAAATGTGTAAAATTGTTAAAGTATTTGGAATCAAATTTGGAATTTAAATTTTGGTAACCATAGCATTTCTCTTTATTGATGGATTTTATTTCAAAGAGTTGGCCCTAGCGAGACACTCTTGGTAATTTTGATCTTTCTAATTTTTTCTTTGAATGGCAAGTGCAAGGTGTCGCAAAATTTTCTTGTTAATGTTGATGAGAATTAAATTGTTAATCTCACTCTTTTTAGGCCTTGTCCATCACTTTTATAATGTGCTTCAACTACTTTGGTACTTTCTAGTGCTATGTTTGGTTTGAGGGAAGAGGGGTGGATGGAAGAGAAGAGGGAAGAGATTAAATTTACTTGTTTGGTAAGATGGAAGAGATGAGAGAAGGGAAGAGGGGAGGGATGCTACTTTCTTCCGTGCCCACAAAATTCAATCCATCCAAAAGTGGACGGATTAGAAGAGAGAAAAATGCTTCTCTTAGCTTTTGACTTTTTATCATTAAAAGTAATGCCACCTATTTTAATATAAGGATATAATAGTAAAGTATACAATATTCCATTCTTTCCTTTCTCACTTCCTTCATCCTTTCTCTTAGGGATACCTCTTCCATCCCTCATCTCTTCCCTTCCTTCCACTTTTTCATCCATCCTACCAAACATAGAGACTTAATTGGCTAGCTTATTTTCTTTTTCTTTTCATTTTTTCATTTTTTTTTTCAGACCTAAAAGGTTTTGATAAGGCCTCACACAGTCACAGTAAGGCTTAGGGTGCGTTTGATAAAACTTAAAATTAAGTGCTGAATATTAAGTGCTGAATTTTAAGTACTGAAAATTTTAAGCGATTGAATTTATAATACTGAAAACAGTGCTTCAACTACTGAAATAGAATGCATTCAGTGACTATTTTCAGTAGAAATTTTTCACTTAAAGTTTTCAGTGGTTTTTTGGCTCCTTTTTCAATTAAGTGGTATGTTATCAAACGCACTGAAAAAGAATAAGTGCTGAATCTTTTCATTTTCAGCACTTAATTAGGTTATCAAACATACCCTTAGTTTGGCCCCCATGTGGCTTTTTAAAAGAAGCTTATGAAATTTATTATTAAGTAGTTTGATAATTTTGTACAAGTGACACATTACTCTTCAAAAAAACATCATAAAACCAAAAAGCGACCTTGAGCTTTTAAAAGCTTCATTCTAGAGCTTTTAAAAGCTCCCTCCAAAAAAGCCCCAAGTCCAATTTTTGCAAAGCTCATAAACTAGTTATCAAATGAATTAATATGAAATTGTGCTTTAAAAAAGGAGAAGCACCAAAATGGGGGCCAAACTAAGCCTAAGTAGTTGAATATGACTTTCCATTTTAAGGGCAGTGTAATCAGGGCTGGTCTTGAGTATTTTGAGGCCTGGGATGAACTACTAAAATAGAGGCCCTTATACGGGGTTCGGGGGCAGCGCCCCCGAGACGATTTTTTTTTGGGGTCTACTTATATATAATTGGCAATTTTTTAGGGTTTACTTATACATAATTGACGATTTTTTTGGGGTCTACTTATAATATGAGTCTATATGTGACACTTAAACATTGTGGTGTCTTTCAAAATTCTAGAGGGGCCTATTTCTAAAACTAAAAAAATTCTTATACTGAAAGTGTAATTTTCAAAATTCTAGGGGCCTTTGCTTTTGAGTTTTATATACATCTATATCAATATATATGTAGTTGATGATACTAAATTGGACCTTGGGAGAGGCCTAAATGTAAAATACTAAAATATCTCAAGGTAAAAATGTAATTATGAAAATTTCATGGAGACCCTTAAAATTTTGTGAACTTTGGTGGCCCGGGACGGTTAACCCTTTTGCCCTCCCTTTGGGCCGGCCATGAGTGTAATCGAATGATAGTTTAGAATGTGGCCTAATATTGGCTTTTGATAAAGCATCATATGATTGTTAAAGCAGTATTTGCAATTTGTCGGTTTGCTTTTTTGACAATACACACAACCTTAAAGATGTGATATATGGTGCTCAGAGCAGTTTCAATGCAAAATATCGTGATTTTTTGTTTTTGTTTTTTTTTTTTTTGTTTTGTTGTTGGTGTGTGTGTGTGTGTCAAACGATCAGAATAGGTATTGTTAAAGTATCTCTAATGCAATACTCCAATGTTACGTGCCATTTCAAATCCTATATTTTTGCGATAGTGTCTTTATGTATGCGTGATATTCATGTTGTCTTTAACATAGAATAACTACTTTTTCATTTCATGATTAATTCATTATAAGATAGCTTTTACATAGAACATGACAGTATAAAACACATAATCATGGAGAGAGAGAGGAAGAGGAACATAATAGTCGGGGTTCGTTGACCAAGCTAATATTTTGGCATAAACTTATAGAGTTTTTGTTAAGGGTAAAATTGTCATTTACTAAATGTAACCGTTGGTTCTCAAATTATAGCCGTTGGATGCTCAAGATCCAATTTGAGATGCTGACTTGGCATAAATGTGTCACACCCGTTCCAGAATTTCATGGTTTTAGCATGCATGCTTGGAATTTTATGAATTATCAATGTTATTTGATAACGGTGGAAGAGGTTGCCTATGTGTCAACGGTGAGGTGTCAGTGAAGACACGGAAACATGGTACTTCATGTTGCATTGGTATGGTTAAATGACATTTATGTGATTTGAATGTTATTTGACTTTTCTGGTATTTCATGAATAGTGAATTATACCTGTGTAGTATAATTTCTAGTAATGTCGATATTGTTAAATATCATTTAGAGAACAGTGGTGAGAATGTGACTGTCACGTTAAATAAAAGGTAGGTTGTGTAGAAATTCCACAGAATTTAGTTTCCGAACGTAATTTTGGACCCAAACGAGACTTAGTCAAAAATTTCTGAAATTTATAAATTTTCACTCGTAAAGTTATAAAATGGATGTGTGCGACATTCCAAGAGTTAATTAGAAGTTTTGAGAACTCGCGGGAGGTAAACGCGATTTCCGAAGAGTTTGTCTATAAATATAGGAGGGGTGAAATTCATTATTTCACAAACTCATTCTAAAATATCTTGAGAGAGGATAGAGAAGGAGATTTGATCCTACGGGCTTTGCGACGATGATCGGTGACCTTTTGTCCGTAAGATTTTTCCCAAATTTGAGATTTGAACTCGTGGAGGTAAGATCTTCATTTTGATACCACTTAGGCCGTGTTTGGCAAACTTTTGTAAAAATCTAATTTCTAGACTTTTTTGGAAAACCCCCTGTAAACTTGTAGGAATCACCTTAAATCTGAGATCTGACGTTTAATTGGTCCTCTAGTCGATCCTTCAAAGTTTGGAGGAAATCGCACGAGGTATGAAGTTCTAACTTGTGAAATATAGATAAATACATGTTTTATATTTCAACAACGAAATTGTGATCCGAGCAAAATTCATGTGTTAATCTTAGGCCCGTTAATTATGCACGCGCTTAAATGTGAGAAGCATGTGTGGACACGCGGAATCCGTCGTCCACCCCCGTTTCTGTTTCCGGGGTTTCGGAATTGATTTTCCTTTGTTTTGAAATTGATTTGAAAGAGAAAAAGAGGTTTGTTTTGAAGAAAAGAAGGTCTTTTGAAAATAGATACAGAGTCGCCACTTAGTCTTTAGGGAACCAAGAAACCCAATTTGACTCACCCAAACGGATATAGGGCACCGGCCCTTCATAACCAAAGAACTCGGCTCGGGGTTTTGGTACGAGAGAGGAAGGAGCCTTTGTCGCGACTAAAACACCCTCAACTCGTCCCGTTTCTCGACGGGCCTCAATTAGCATCCAAATAATCATCTTTTACTATGTTTGGTTTGACAATTAATACTATGATAGTATATTACATTTCATAAGAAAATTGAAATGCTGTGGCTTGTCCGACAACATTGACCTTTTCGTTGTGAAAGAAAGGGATTGGTTAGACCCAAATGGGAAAATAAGTAGGCAGTGGCTGCGCATCTTGGATGGTTAGTGGCGCTTTTTAAATACGAGTAGCGGAGTGCGAAAAAAGGGAACAGAATCGACCGAAAGGACTTTACTTATCCTAACAGAACGATGGCGGCTTTTCCTCTCCACTTACTCGTAACAAGCTTTCCCTCTGTAGAAGACTTCTTTCGAATGGCATAATTGTCCAATTTCTTCCTCGATCTTCAAAGAAAATTGACTCCTCCTACTCCTCCTTCTCATTTAGGTCCTCATTATTCTTCCATTAATTTCATTTCTCAGGTCTTCCATTCAGTGCATCTTTTGCTACCATCATTCCCTTGCTTTATAGCAAAGAGTTGTCATACTGATCATTAAACTATTACAAAAGGACGACTGGGCATGTCAACTCCTATCGAGTATTACCATAGTACTGGTACCTGCGCTCGAAATAAAAATGGGAAATCATAATATCAGAGTAGTTTTCTTTAATAGCAGAGCAGATTCTAACACTCTTTTTTTTATTTGTAATGAAAAAAAATCCATTTCTAATATCAAAAATCCGTTAGAAAAATTATGGGTTGCTCTGGCATTAAAGGAAACAACGTACTCTAGCATTATGGGCAGACATAAATATACGATTATAGCCATTTTTTGATAAGGAAATTTGGTACCATTTACCAATAATCAAAGTTCGGGGAGGTAATATATAGTTTCGAAAACAATAGTCATGCTAATTAAATTTGTCCAAACCCTCACAGTGGTCACTATGATTTACCTATTTATTCATCTGGGGCTGTGAATAAAGAGAGCCAAACATAGGGCTGTAACTCAGGAGTGTCCGAGCTCCGCTTGAGCCCGAGTCTAAACCCAATTTGAGCCTGAATAACCCAATCCTAGCTAGCCCGACTTATGTTTTAGTATTGAAACCCGGGCACGATTTGAGCCCAAATTGCAATAGATGAACTACAAGAATAAAGATTGGGCACAAACAAAATCCACAAACACATAAATGTGTCTATCTCTCTCTTGATGGGGTCCACTAACACTGTGGGGTCCACTGACACTGTAGGGTCCATAGAGGAAAGAGATAGACACATTTTGGTGTTTGTGGATTGTGTTTGTGGATTTTGTTTGTGCCCAAAGCATTGTTGAAACTACAATACGTAGAATATCAAATCTAAATTTTTGGTTTAGATTTGAGAAAAATACCTTCCATCTATCGATATAGTTTTTTAATAACATCGAACTGTATTTTTGTCACTAAAAAAATACTATAATTCGATAGTTAAAAATAGGGTTAAATACATTTTAGGGTTAATTACACTCGCCTCCCCTGAGGTTTGCCTTAATTACACGGACCTCCCTCGCATTTTGAGAAATTACACAAACCTCCTTTGAGGTTTACGTTGAGTTACACTCGCCTCCCCTCCGTTAGTTGACTGTTTACTCCTTTAACAGAAATTGATGATATAAGCAATTTTTGCTTATCTTATGCCAAAAATACCCTTGCTTCTCTAATTGAAAATAAGAATAATTACACTAACCTCCCCTGAGATATGGCCTAATTACACGAACCTTCCTCATAACAAAAATGTTATTTCGTTAAAATTTTTTTCTCTCTCTCTCTCTTCTTCTTCCTACTCTTGTTCCGTCTCTCAACAACAATTAACTTTTTCTAAAATTTAGAATCATATCTCTTAATTTTAAGAATGACTATGTTTTTCATATCATATTTACAGTCCCTTCAATTTTACATGAAGCACAAAACGTTCTTTCCAACAAACCAAATGGAAGAATGGCCATATTATTTGTCATATTTATTCCATAAATAGGAGAAACTAAAAAGTAGAAGAAATAAAAAACCAAATCCAAGAAATTTAAATTATGAAATTGAAAACAAATATATATTTTTTTCTCTCTTCTTCTTCCCCCCTTGTTCCGTCACTCAATAAAAATTTATTTTTTCCAAAATTTAGTATCGTGTCTCTTATTATTCAGAATGACTATATTACCCTTACCATTTTTCATAGTCCCTACAATCTTTCACGAAACACATGAAGTTCTTTCCAACAAACCAAATTGCAGATTGGCCAGATTCTATTGACCTATCATATCTGTCATATTTATTCCATGGGCATGAGAAACTTAACAAGTTGAAAGAAATAAAAAAATCAAACCCAAGAAATTTAAATTATAAAAGTGAAGAGTTTCAAGAAGGGTAATGTTTGGGAGACAACCAAAACCCACACACCCAAATCCATACCCTAAGGCGGACCAATGGGAAGAGATAAAGAGACTACGGGGTCCATTGTCAGTGTAGGGTCCACTAGAGTGATGTGAGTGTGGTATGTACTGGGGTGTGTTCATAGCATTGCCCTTTGAAGAAATGCCTGAATAAATTGCTGGAAGGAATTTGAAAAAATTGAAAGATACACTTCTTAGTAGTATGAAAAGTTTAACCTAAACCCTTTATCATTGCAAAAGCAAATTTTAGTTGTGGATATAGTAATACATATGCACAAACTGTAATTATGGGGGATAAGGGAGGTCCGTGTAATTAGACCATAGTTCAGGGGAGGTTTGTGTAGTTTTATGTAGGGGCATTTTGGTAATTTCATTTAATCCGTCAAAGACGTTAGTGAGAAGGGAGGTCCGTGTAATTAGGGCAAACATCAGGGAGGTGAGTGTAATTAACCCTACATTTTAACACCTCCCCCCCCCCCCCCCCCCTCTCTCTCTCTCTCTCTCTCTCTCTCTCTCTCTCTCTCTCTATTTAGGCCCATTTTTACATTACCCTTCTGTGGTTCAAAAGTGGACACTTAACCCCCCTGTGGTTTTGTACTAACGTGAAACTACTAAGATTTCTCTCAAAATAACCCCATATGGGGATTAAGTTCTAAAATTAGCCCCTACATAGGAGAGTTTGAGGGTCAAACTTAACCCCACATAGGCAATTAACCCAAAAATTAACCTTCCAAAGGGACTACGTGTTAACAAATTAGCCCCACATAGGTGGATTAAATGGCAACATTGTCTCCACATAGAGAATTAACTCCAAAATTAACCTCACAAAGGGGGATTAAGTGTTAAAATTTTTGACCAATTTTAGAATTTTCATCAGTTTTGAGGGAAATCTTAGTAGTTTCAGTTTAGTCCGAAACCATAGGGTGGTTATGTTAGACCCTGTTCTTGCGGTCGACTGGGCAATGTGCGCCGGTTGATTGGGGAGCATGGGAATTGCGTCCCACATCGCTTGGGGACAGTGAGGGGATGTGTTGTATATGTGTGAGCCGTACCTTCCATAGCATGACGCGTTTTGGGTTGTCAGGCCCAGGAATAAAGCCGTGAGTGAGCTTGGGCCGTATATGCGAGCCCAGGTGCTGCAAAGCGGACAATATCGTGCTGTGTGTGGACCGGGCTGTGACAGATTGGTATCAGAGCCAAACTCATCCACGGTGTGCCATGTCCATACGTGGGGAAAGCCAACGGGGACGTGGGCCTCTCTTAAGGGGGGTGGATGTGAGACCCTCTTCTTGCGGTCGACTGGGCAATGTGCGCCGGTCGACTGGGGAGCATGGGAATTGCGTCCCACATCACTTGGGGACGGTGAGGGGATGTGCTGTATATGTGTGAGCCGTACCTTCCATAGCATGACGCGTTTTGGGTTGTCAGGCCCAGGAACAAAGCCGTGAGTGGGCTTGGGTCGTATGTGCGAGCCCAGGTGCTGCAAAGTGGACAATATTGTGCTGTGTGTGGGCCGGGCTGTGATAGGTTAAGTGTCGATTTTTGAACCACAGGGGGTAAAGTGAAAATGGACCTAACCACATGGGTATAAAATGTATTTAACCCTTAAAAATAATACCTAGATAGAATAAAATATAGGAGCGCTTGGTATAAGGTCCCTGGCCAATAATATTTAACTAACTAGATCCACAAAGCTTTTCAACACCTTCTAAGGTCCTCCATGTTTATTAATTTGGACAAAAAAACCAATTGTACTTGCAGTGGTGATGTAAGCGACCAATTTTCTTTCTTTTCTTTAATTTTTTTTAAAAATAAATACATTTTTTTTGCCTGACTTTAAGTTTTGAAATATCTCTAAAAATAAAAACTTTAGAGACATTTCGGGAAAACAATCTTTGAATTTTCCCTTTTTAGAGAAATGACTCTAAAGTTGAAAATTTTAGATACATTTTCATGAAAATATCTCTAAATCTGAAAAATTCAAACATATCCTATTAAAAAAAATTCTCTAAAAAATTTATGAAAGTGTCTCTGAATTTGGAGAATTTAGAGACATTTTGGGAGAAATGTCTGTAAAAATTCCAAATGGCTCTAATTTTTTTTAGAGAAATTTCAAAAGTAGACGTCAACAATTTAATTTAATTTTTTAAAAATGTAATATTTTTTTAAAAGAAAAGACATTGACATCAACGCGACATGTACAATGGGGAGGGGTAATTTCATTAGCAAAAATGAGAATTTAAAAATTAGGCTGATTTAGTCTTAAGTTTGCCTATTATCAATCGTGTTTGACTAGATAAATTCATTTGGCATTGGGAAAAGAAGGGCACTTTTTCAGTTCGTTCGACTTATCATGTGGCGAGGGTAATGAAGGAGAATGAGGTTTGTCCCTCAAGTAGCACAGGGGGAT
Source organism: Hydrangea macrophylla (assembly GCA_033977485.1). Lineage (NCBI taxonomy): Eukaryota > Viridiplantae > Streptophyta > Magnoliopsida > Cornales > Hydrangeaceae > Hydrangea > Hydrangea macrophylla. The sequence goes on along the minus strand of CM066985.1, from coordinate 118,273,827 downwards.
TCCGACAGAACATGCTTTGGGATGTGGATATTCCAAACAAGGTTAGACAGTTTGCTTGGCATGCTTCCAAAGGCTTTCTTCCATGCAAATCAGGTTTGAAGCATACAAAGACCGTTGAGAAAGCTAGATGTTTGGTGTGAGGCTTTGAGTTTGAATCGATGGAACATGTGTTGTGTCGTATAGGCAATCTAAAGAAATTCAGGGTCCATTTTGATTTCTAAGGAGTTGCTAAAGAAAGGTTTGAATTTTTTGTTTCTAGATTGGATGGAGGATATGTTAACCAAAGTGAGGGCGGAAATTATAATGTTTTTTTTAGGGTTGGGGCATGGATGATTTGGAACTGGAGAAACAAATGGGTAATGGTGGATGTATGAATTTCACCAGCAGAGACTGCTCAATTAATTCACAAGTTCATTGCGGATTACCAGGAGGCTAGAATGTGTCTATAATGAGTGCATCCGGTCCGAGATCAGAACCGTTGGATTGCTCTGGCCCCCGAGATTATAAAGAATAATATTGATGCAGCGATTTTCTCGGATATATATTCAGGCAATGGGAGTTGGTGCGATGTTCAGACATCATGATGGAAGTGTTGCAGTGGCTTTAACGAAGCTCTAGCCTAATGTGGTTGACCCTTTGGCGACAGAATGTATGTCATGCCCTGGAACCACCCATATGGCTCTAGGACAGATGGCACGCCACCAAGGCACACATAATCCCCCAGGTGTTGAATAAGAACCATAAAATACAGAGTTATAAAAGTTTTCTCATTTAAAACACTTATAAAAAATATTCCATTTAGAAACATGGATCAACAACAAGTCACAATCCATCACACTACATACAACTATAGTTGTCGGGAATATATGTGCTGACACCCTCAACCCAGTTCGCGATTCCACCACTGAATCCACGCAACCGGTAGGCACCCACACCTCTTCCTTCAGACATGCAGTACCCAAAAGTCTCTGGCGGCTCGATATCCAGCACACACGATGAACAACAAAAGTTCCCAATTGACCCAAATAGACAACTTAACAGTCTTAACATGCCCATATAAGTTCATCACATCATGTTTTAACATACAATTGAGCCTAACTAACCACATAATTTTTTTTTCAATGTTGCTTAAACAAGATAAATTATACAATCAGACATGCCTAGCATTCAAATGAACCAAAACAGGGTATCAGCCCATTGAATCCCCAATTAGTACCACTCACCTCGTAGAATTTGCTCCTAACCACAGATTATAATTCTCCTAACTACCGGGTACAATTCCTATATCAAAATTATAGATTATGAGCAAATCCCCCGAAATGGGTCATAGAAAAACTATCACGGAACTTAACCAATTTGGTATCTACTCATTAGACTCACATTCAGGAGTTCGAAGATGTAATCATATTTGAAATTGAACGGCAAATGGCATGGCAATTGACGTCAAAAGCTTCCACTGAATTTCTGTCGAATTTTCTCGTAATTCTCTCTGCATACTCACTAAATGAAGAAGAAGAGGCATAGAGTTGGCATGTGTCACCTAGGACACATGTAACACCCCGTATTTTCTTGATATAAATATTCATTTAAAAAAATAATAATGTTAATGAGGCAACCTAAATTTTTATGTGTATTGGTTGTGTGCATTTTTATTTTTATGGTTATTTATTTGTATTTGTGTATTTATTTTAATTATTAATTACTGTGTGAAATTTTATAGAGCTAAGTGGTGGAGTTAAGTTGTAAAAAAATTTAAGTTGAACAAGTTATTGAAGAGTTGATGTGTTTATTTTTGAGTAGTGCTTAGAGGCCCGTGAATGTGTTAAATTATGTTTTTAACATTTAAATTAAGACTCGGGTCATGTACACCCATTGGACTACTCATTTTAGCACCTTGGAATGTATTTCGGGTCCATATAGAGCCTTTTTGTGGGCCCAGTCGAATTAACAATATTCCGCTTGCCTCACCAACCCGCCCCGTGACCCATCCTAATTCGCCGGAATGGCAGAACGGGTCACCCCATTTGACACCCCTATCATGTGTATCCTCATTGAGTACTGCGTATCCATATGTATACATGTTTGGTGTGAGTTGAGTTGTATATCCTCAGAATTTCGGTTAACCGAATTTTTGAATCGAACTTTCAGTCATAATTCAGTTTGAAGATCAGTTGTCACTTATCCAAACCGAACCGAATTATTCAAAATCAAACCTAATTAACCGAATGTCCACCCCTATGTGCTTTTGAATGTACAAAGTCAATTATGCCCTTAAATTATAATATTTGTATGTTAGTGATATGCCAATATGTATAGCATTACCTTTATTTTTATTTTTTTGATGTACCTAGGGGAACTACACTACACTACCAACTAAGGGGGAGGGGGACATGCCAATGATCGAACCCTACACTCACAGGCGTGGGGCACAAATGCAGGCACCCAAATCCACTGGGGCAAGAACCACTGCCTATATGTATAACATTACTAATTGTTAAAAAAATTAAAAATTAATTTGTTAAATAGTTCAATTAATGATTTAACTATAATATATTTTATAGAGAGCATTTTTACTCACCCTAAAAATGGTTCACCAATGCTCACCCAAGCATTCCATTGGTCAATGCAGTGAGACTCAGGATTAAACACCATTAATTTAATCCTGGATCCCACTGCATTGACCAATGGAATGCTTGGATGAGCATTGGTGAACCATTTTTAGGGTGAGCAAAAGCATTTTCTTTTTCATATTAAAAAATAATAGGCGCACTATGAAATGTACAACGAAATGTACAACAGGAGTATCTCAGCAAAATCCCATCTTTTTCTTGGCTTTATTTTGCCTCTCTCTCTCTCTCTCTCTCTCTCTCTCTCTCTCTCATGTGTGTGTCCCAAATCCCATTGTTCATTCATTTGGTGCTGGTGCTGGTGCTGGCACTGGCACTTCTGCAAAAATTGAGTAGGTGTCCATCCCTTTGTGGGTCCCCACAAACACCCTCCTTTTTCTCTGCTGGAAACCCCGCATTCTTCTTGCTGGTGTGTTGTTGCATGCATGGATATATACATATATATATATATATATATATACTACTCCGTACTACTACGGAGTAATAGATTGTATAATACACTGACACCACAATAGATATACGTGTGTTTGTACATAAATATACCTGTATTTATTACTGAATTCTATGATAAATCAAGTGGTAGTTTGGAATTTGGACGCAATATTTTGAGATTGAGAGCATTTTTGCTCACCCAAAATAGTTCCCTAGTATCCCATTGGCTAATATAGTGGAACCCAGGATTAAACAATGCTCACCAAAACATCCCATTAACTAATGCAGTGAAATCCAAGATTAAACACATTTGTTTAATAGGGGAGACTATGCCTGTTAGGCTGATACCCTTTTATCACCTAGGTTGAACCACATTATGACATATAACCTACTATTTAGTCAATTTACTGTATTAAAGGTACCCTAGCTATACAATTGTTTATATTACTTCGCAATACAACTACTTAGAGTATCCACAGTGGGTGGATTTATACAACAAACTTAAGGATAGTTTGCATTGGGACGCTTGCAATGGGTTGTTGGTACAATAGTATACAACAATTGAACTTAAGGAAACTTAAGTTTAGTGTACAGCTAAGTTCAACTATTGTACAAGGGTCACGGCATAGGGAAAGTCGTGAGGCTCCAAACGGCACACATTGTGTCGTGTGATTTCCAAACGGCACACATTGTGCCGTGTGAAGTTGTCCACTTTCTCCAAACGACACACATTGTGCCGTGTGATTTCCAAATGGCACACATTGTGCCATGTGAAGTTGGCTACTTTTCTATCAGGCGGTACACATTGTGCCGCCTACTCCCACACGGCACACTATGTGCCATTTGATATCACACACGATAATCTCATTGCCGTTTGAACAAATACCCACTGCAAGTGTATTTCATCTGTACACTAAACTTACCAAACATCAAGCTTAAATTTGCTATACGCGTTGTGGATGCTCTTAAAGGCAAGCTGATACCCAGTGTGATTTTAATTGGCAAAATATACCAAAATATTTAATTGAATGCAATTGGGAATTGGGCATCAGTCTTTTTGACAGTACATGAATGGTCATGAACAAAAATGATAGAGAGAATGTAGGGGTAATTTGGGAATAGAAATGAGTAGAGAGGGGAGCAGTATGATTATTTTAGGTATTAAAATATGGAGAATTCATGATAGGAGCAACAAAGTACAGCCGAGCGGGTTGTAGTCCAATTGACATAGACTCTCTCTTCTCAGTGGGAAGGGTGTCACGCCCCGAATTTCGCCAAACCCGGAGCGCGAGGGTCGACCGATCAATACTCAAAGTTGTGGTCCAACTTGGACGCACAGATAAGACATGACAGTCTAATTTAAAAAATATATATATATATAACAATAAAAAAATTCCATTAATTTCATTTATAATAAAAGAAAAGGAATTACAACTGTTACTTTTCCCCACCATTAAATACAAGTACACCTATTCCCCACTCTTAATCATGGTTAGTTGATAAAAGGTCCAACTATGCTACCCAGCTCAACTGCTGCTTCCCTCTCACCTAAAAAAAATATTAATAAAATAATAATGAGACAGAAGCTCAGTAAGTAAAACACATTTTATATAAAAATAGATTTTTGATCTCAAATCTATGATATAATACTTTATTATATCATCATTCGTAGTCCCAATTAATTAGTGTATGTAAATATATGGTTTCTCAAATATCTTTTATTTGCACCCAGTTGCTATCTGCAACACAAATTACATATCACACATTTACTTCACGCATATACATATTAATTTTTACATAGTCCAATGCGTGCATATGAAATAATTCATGCATTAATTTTTCTTTGATACTGGTTCTATCAAATTCACAACAGATTACCAACACAATTGCACACACCAGCCCAGCTCGAAATGTGTACAATTACATGGCCACAGCGCCCCAGCCCAGCTCGAAAGGTGTATACTACCCACCAGCCCAGCTCGAAATGGAGTAGTATATTAGTGCACTAACTGTAGGACTATCTCAATCCCAGCCATCTCAACATGGACTACCTCAGTCCTTTAATTATCACAAGGCATTGACCTTAACAGTATCACCCTTAATATCATAATTAATGCATGCTTGCATATGGTATCACAATGCAATTAAAAGAGTAATATTAAATACTTAATTCTAAAGTGTGTATATATATATATATATGTATCTCGTACTGAATAATCAAAGTTGGCTTTTGAACCATTTTTAACTAAAACAAATATTTGTAAAGATCCAACATAAGGGACATATTTAATAAATAAATAAAATAGAAGAGATTTACTCACCCATGTGAATACACAGCCCAACTTTTGCTTGGCTCCCTTAACTCTATTTTCTTTTATTTCATTTCTTACCCAAGTCAGCACCTCCCAAAGGATGTTACTGCCCTTTCCTCTCCTCTAATCTGCTCTTCTTTCTTTTATTTTATTTTTTTCTCTCCTATGATCTCTCTGTGCTTGCACTCTCTTTCCACCCAAAACTCTTTCTCTATACGTTTATATGTATATGTACATATCTACATAGAAGCCTCTGGTCCTAATTTTATAGCCTAACTTGGCCTCTAAGTCCTCCCATTCTTATCTCTTTTTTCATCATCGTCCTCTAGTCCATCCTTATCCTATTTATATTATACCTTATGATTATCTAACTTGCATGAACTCCAAGTACATGTCATCTACCATTTTATATGTCTTCACTTCCACATGTGCACACCCACGTGGACTCTCCAAAAATTCTATCCTAATCTAATAGATCTAGTCAGCAGGAGATTAGTTGTTTCATTTACAATTTTCATTTGTTAACTTGGCCTTCAAGTTCTTTAGTCTTCTAGAATGTATTGCATGTGACTAGCACACACACACACTTATATATTGCACGTGACACACACACTTTTTATGTTGATCCAAATTTGGATTAATTCATGTGGGCCATCCTTTGCCATATCAAGCTTAGATTGTGGTTAAAATATTTTTACTTTTATTTTCTTTTAATTAACAATTTATACATGGATACAAAATGGGTATTCATTATCTAAACAACTTTACTTCATATTGATATTTGGTTTCTAAACTGATGTTGGCACTACAAAGTGGTTCTTTGTACTCGCTGGTTATTACCAAATGACATTTTATTACTATCATATAGTACCTTAAAAAGAGTTACTATTAAATGGTATCTTAAAAATGTTATTGCCCAAATGGTACAAAAATAATGGCCCATTGTTACTACAATTTGGGACCTTAATATTTGATGTATGATACTACCAAAAGTATATAATAGTATTATAAAATTTTTCATACATAAATATGTATTGGATAGTTATCTATTTATTTTTAATTAGGTTATCTCTTAAAAAAAAATTTAAATATCGTGTCCAAACCACTTGAACGTCGGTACCCATAAGTTTTGTTCAGATATCTCAAAGAAAATACTTTAATTTGCTCACCCAAAATATGGTTCATTAATGCTCACCCAAGCATCCCATTGGCCAATGCAGTGGAACCCAGGATTAAACAAAATGCAGTGGGTCACTTGTATCAGTTTCTTTTTGTGCGGAGGACATTAAAGAATCTTTAGCAGAAATGTTAGTAATTGATGAGTTGCCTTTTAAATTTGTAGAGAATGAGGGTTTTAGGAAATTCATGTTAAAAGCATGTCCCAAATTTTCCAAAATCCCATCTCGAATAACCATAGCTAAAGAATGTAAAAAAGTATTCTTAAGAGAGAAGAAGAAGTTGAAAAATGCACTTAGAGGGCAACGGGTTTGTCTTACCACTGACACATGGACATCGTTGCAAAATTTAAACTATTTGTCTTTAACTGCACACTATATAAATAGTGATTGGCAAATACAGAAAAGGGTTCTGAACTTTTGTATGGTGGAAAGTCATAAAGGTGATACACTTGGTAAGGTTATTGAAATGTGTTTACTTGAGTGGGGAATAGATAAGTTGCTTACAGTCACTGTCGATAATGCAAGTTCAAATAATGGGTTAATAAATTTTTTGAAAAGGAAGATGAAGAGTAGGAATGGCACAATACTAGAACATGAGTACATGCATATGAGATGTTGTGCTCATATCTTGAATCTCATAGTTCGTGATGGATTGAAAGATATTGATGACTCAATTTTGAGAGTTAGAAATGCTGTGAGATACGTGAAATCCTCTCCACAAAGGTAGAAAACATTTCAATTATGTGCTGAGAAGGAAAAGATTGCATCTAAAAGTGGTGTTCGTTAGATGTAGCAACTAGGTGGAATTCCACTTACATGATGTTGGAGAAGGCGGAAAAGTTTCAAAAAGCTTTTGAAAGGCTAGAGGAGGAAGACAACAACTTTGTATCATTTGTTACGGGGGGGGGGGGGGGGGGGGGGAAGTGTTAATGTTGGTGAGGATGACGGTAGTGGTAAGAGAGGAAGTGTTAGACATTTGGGTCCTCCTTTTAATGACGATTGGGAGAATATAAGATTGTTTGTAAAATTTTTGAAAATTTTTTACGATGCTACTTTACGTTTTTCGGGGTCTAACCATGTCACGTGCAATTCATTTACTATGGACTTGGTAACAATTCAAGATACCATTGAAATGGAATGTGGTAAAGGGGATGTATCTTTGAGAACCATGGCACAAAATATGAAAAAGATAATTTGACAAGTATTGGGGGAACTTTGATACTATGAATCCGTTGTTGTATGTTGGATTAGTTCTTGATCCTCGTTATAAATTGCGCTATGTTGAGTATATCTTTGAGTCATTCTTTGATGCAAAAACGACTATTGAATTGACGCAAAAAGTTAAGGATGTACTTACATCTTTGTATCAATTTCATGAAAGGGAGGCGGGAGGTGGTGGAGCACAAGAGACAGGCGGTTGTCAAATAGTGGAGGGTGGATTTAGTAAGGACGATACGGATTTGAGGACATTAAGGAAAATAGAGTTTAAGAGACGCTTAATGGAAGCGAAAACTCTAGAAAATAAATCAGAGGTGGAAAGGTATCTAATAGAGAGTTGCAAAGATGATTCAAATGGATTTGATATATTGAATTGGTGGAAAGTTAACTCTATTAGATATAAACTGCTCTCTAGGGTTGCCCGAGATGTGCTTGCAATTCCTGTTTCAACCGTAGCTTCTGAATCTGTGTTTAGCACGGCGGGTCGTGTTATTGATTCATACCGTACTTCATTGGCTCCAAAGGTGGCTGAGGCCCTTATTTGTACACAAAATTGGCTTCGTTCTTCATCCTCTCTTATTAAGCTTAATTCGACAATCGATGATATCGATGAGTTTGAGAAGTTCGCCTCAGGTATCAGTTTTAGTTTTTTATTTTTATGCATTCCATTTTTTGAAAAAGATATCATATACATATTCTTTGTAACGTGGGGGGTTTTTTTTTTCTCTGACTTTTTTTTGTAGAATTTATGGATGAATCAAGCACGTTGGACTCCACACCTACAGTTATTGAGGACGATGATTGACAATGGAAGTAGTAGGACGAATGGACAATTGAAGCATGTTGTTGGGACAATTGAAGCATGTTGTTAGTTTGAAAGATTTGGACTATTAATCTGGAGTATTATTTTGTACTATTATGTTTGTGTTTATTGCCCTTAGCTTGGTTGTGTGAATATTGGACTGTTGTTTGGATTGCTATGTTTTTTTGAGAAGCTAGTTTGGGGATTTGAACAATTTTAATTTGCCTTATTGCACAGGTTCATGCTATTGCTGTGGTTGTTAATAACTTAATATTGTTATGGCTTATTATTGCACAGGTTGTGACTTGCTTATGTTGTTATAGCTTAATAATATATTTTGTGGGTCATGCAATTGCTTAGGTGGTTAAAGCATTTTCAAACAGGCCAAATGTCAAAATATTTCAAAGCTTAAAAAAAGAGAGTAAAATTTGGCCCAATCAAGGTTTAAAAATAAACATTAAAGAGAGTAAAAATTTGCCCAAAACCAGTGGCCCCAGCCCAACAAAAATACATAAGTCCTACATCAAGCCCCGGACAAACCGAAACCGACCGAAACCGCACCGAATGATTCGGTTCGGTTTGATTCGGTTCGGTCTCTAGTTCGGTTCGGTTCGGTTTTGTTCCTCTGGAAAACCGAATGATCGGTTCGGTCTGCTTAGTGCTCTCAAAACCGACCGAACCGAACCGATTTCAGCCCTAACAGGAGGTACTTCAACGCAGCATGATCAGTGAAACAAATGATCTGCGAGCCAATCAGATATTGCCTGAATTTTTCCAGTGCAAATACAATTGCCAGCAACTCCTTTTCGGTAGTGGAGTAGTTTCGTTGCGCTCCATCAAGGGTTTTGCTAGCATAGTAGATCACAGTAGGCTTCTTGTCCTTCCTTTTCCCTAATACAGCTCCAATCGTTGTGTCACTTGCATCACACATCAACTCAAAAGGAAGACTCCAATCCGGAGATTGCATTGTCGGAGCTGTCGTGAGGTGATGTTTGAGTTTATCAAAGGATTCCTGACACTCGCTGTTCCACTCAAATGGTTGGTCCTTAACAAGGAGTTGGCACAGTGGCCTAGATACAACACTGAAATCCTTAATAAACCTCCGGTAGAAACCGGCGTGACCTAAAAACGATCGCATTTCTTTCACTGTGGTAGGGACGGGAAGGTTAGAAATTATATCAATCTTTGCCTTGTCTACCTGTATTCCCTCAGCAGACATGATATTTCCCAAGATAATCCCTTTTTGTCACCATAAAGTGACATTTTTTCCAGTTGAGGACCAAATTCTTATCCTCACATCTTTTCAGAACTTTCTGGAGGTTTCCTAAGCAATCCTCTAAGCTGCTACCAAATACGGAGAAGTCATCCATAAAAACCTCCATGATCTTTTCAACCATATCGCTGAAGATGCTCAGCATGCACCTCTGGAAAGTGGCAGGTGCATTGCATAAGCCAAAAGGCATCCGACGATATGCAAATGTTCCAAAAGGACAGGTAAAAGTGGTTTTCTCTTGATCAGCAGGATCAATTTCAATTTGGTTACAACCACTATAACCGTCCAGGAAGCAATAGAATTGGTGACCTGCTACTCTTTCGAGCATTTGATCCATGAAAGGACATGGGAAATGATCCTTTTGAGTCACCTCATTCAATCTTCTATAATCAATACACATGCGCCAGCTTGTGGTCACACATGTTGGCACAAGTTCACCGTCCTTATTTTGCACAATAGTAACGTCAGCTTTCTTCGGCACTACTTGAGTTGGACTTACCCAAGGACTATCCGAAATTGGATAAATAACCCCAACATCCAACAATTTCAGAACTTCCTTCTTCACTACCTCTTGCATGTTTGGGTTAAGACGCCTTTGCATTTGCCGACATGGTTTGGAGTCTTCTTCAAGGTAAATCTTGTGTGTGCATATGGATGGACTTATTCCCCTTAAATCAGCGACAGTCCAACCCAATGCACTTCTATGTCGCTTGAGTAACTTTATCAATTTGCCTTCCTGTTTTTGATTCAACACAGATGAAATTATAAGAACTTGGCATAGGCAGGTACTTGTTTCAATTCCTTTGGGAGTTCTTTCAATTCCAATTCCAGAAATTGCAAGTTTGACGGTATTGTCAACTTTGTCTTTGGTGGCAATTGTTTGTATTGGGTCGTCCACATTGCCCTTGCAACTTCCTCTTCCATAACTTCCAATGCGGCACATATCTGGCTCATCATCTCATCTTGTGAAGTGTATCTATCCAATTCATAACATGAATTAGTCATAATGGACTCCACGGGATCAGAGTGAGCAGTTGAATCAAATCAATCTTGGATTACCGACTCCACCCAATTCACTTCCTCTTCCTCATCATCAAAATCTTTGATTTTGGGGTTTGAAAAGATCTTGATATTCAATATCATGGTCCCAAACACAACGATCATAACTCCACTCCTTACTTTAATTGTTGCATCAATCGTTGCGAGGAAAGGACGTCCAAAGATCACCGGAATCTGAGATTTAACATTGTGAACCGGTTCGGTGTCTAGAACAACGAAGTCAACAGGAAAGACAAAGGTGTCAATCTGGACTAAGACATCTTCCAACACTCCTCACAGATATTTAATTGATCGGTCTGCAAGTTGGAGAATAATCTGAGTGGGTTTAAGTTCTCCCAACCCTAACTGTTGGTATATAGTGTAAGGTAAGAGATTAACACTCGAACCTAAGTCGAGTAGAGCGTTGTTCACTTTCTTTTGACCAATTATGCAAGAAACCGTTGGCGTACCTGGATCCTTGTATTTGGGATCCATTTCATGTTTTAGAATCGCACTCGCTTGGCAAGCCAGGTACGCATTTTTCTTCACACTTTGCTTCCTCTTTACAGTGCACAAGTCTTTTAAGAACTTGGCATAGGCAGGTACTTGTTTAATCGCGTCAAGGAGTGGGAGGTTAATTTTCACTTGCTTGAATAACTCCAGAAACTCCTGACTTTTGGTTTCTTGTTGAGGTTTCTTCAGCCTCTGAGGATATGGTGCCGGAAAAGGGCATTTGGGTGTCTCCTCAAGGAGAGGTTCTTTTCCGGGCCTTCTCTTTATTTCAGTATCCTCAGGAGCTGTTGTTTCGGGCTCAACTATTTTGCCCTCTCTTCCTTCTTCCACCAATTCTTCCTCTTATTCATCATCAACTACAGGGTGTGAGGGAAGAGAGACTTTCTCAATCTCTTTTCCACTTCTCAACACAGTTACAACCTTAGCCTCCTCATGTGGTCCAGATCCCGAGGGTCTTGTACCCGAGTGTTGGCCTTTAGGATTTGGCTCTGGTTGAACAGGGAACATAGTTCGTTCTCGATCCCCTTGTTGGGCAGCTAACCTCTCTACACTTGTATTGAGTTTACTCATTAGCTGCATCATGAGTGTATTAGGATCCTCCTGTGCCTTCTTATGAGGTGGCACGTAGGTGTTAGATGAGGTTTGGTTGTTGCCCCCCTGATTGTAGTTGGATTGAGGTGAATGATTTTGTTGATATTGATTCTGGTGATACCCTTGATTTTGTTGATAGGTAGGAGGAGGGTGGTAGCTCTGTTGGTACCCTTGGTTTTGCGGTCAGTACTGATTCCCTTTGTTCGGTTGCCACTGCTGAGATGGGTTTGCTATGGCAGCATTGTTCCTATGGTCAAAACCAGGATGACTTCACCTATCATTTGGATTGAAACGACCAGGGGCATTTACAGCGTGTACTTCTACTGGACTCTGTTCATGATAAACAGGGTATATTTGACAATGTTGAGAAGTATGCCCCATTTCACTACAAGAAAAAACCTTTTTATGACTTTTTTTTTATTTTGGGCTAATGACTATTTTAAAAAAAGAGTCATAACAAATACTTTTTTCTAACATATATGACTCTTTTTGCAAATATAGTCATAAGATTGGTAAGTGGTGTTTTATTTACGACCATATTTTTTATTAGTCATAAATAATAAGATTGTTTATGATAGTTTTTTTAAAATGGTCATAAATAATAAGATTTTTTATGACAGTTTTTTTTGAATGGTCATAAATAATAAGATGGTCATAAATAATAAGAGTTTTTATGACAGTTTTTTGAAAATGGTCATAAATAATAAGAGTTTTTATGACAGTTTTTTTGAAAATGGTCATAAATAATAAGACTTTTATGACTTCATTTTTTGGTAGTCATAAATATTCTTTATTTTTATGACTCTTTTTCTTTGAATTCTAGAATCAAACGTAAGCACAGTTTTGGGAAAATAGTGAAAAAAAAACAATATGCTAAGATTTTTAAAGTTAAGATTCTTGATTAGGGAAATGTCCTCTGTACAAAAATATTTTGTGAAATTTTACTTGGCATACACGAATATTATGTGAAATTTCACTAAATCTTTACATGAATATTAAGTGAAATTTCACTTAAATCGACCTTTGAGAGACTAGTTTTTAAGAAATTACTTTTTGAAATTAGACTATTAACACTTGATAGTTACTTTTAGTGTCACAAATTTAGATTTTATTAAGAATCATATTAGATTTTTTATGACAGTTTTTTGAAAATTATCATAAAAAAATAAGATTTTTTATGACATGTTTGTGAAAAGTGTCATATATAATAAGTATTTAGAAAAGTGTCATAAATAACAAGACTTTTATGACTTCATTTTTGGGTAGTCATAAATATTCTTTATTTTTATGACTCTTTTTCTTTGAATTCTAAAATCAAAGTACTGTTTTTTGGGAAAAATAGTGAAAAAGACAATATGTTAAGATTTTTAAAGTTAAGATTCTTGATTAGGGAAATGTGCGCTGTATAAAAATTTTAAATGAAATTTCACTTGGTATACATGTAACACCCCGTATTTTCTTTATATAAATATTCATTTAAAAAAATAAAATAATGAGACAACCTAAATTTTTGTGTATACAACCATGGTTATTTATTATTTATTTATATGTGTGTATTTATTTTATTCATTAATTATTGTGTGAAATTTTATAGAGCTAAGTGGTGGAGTTAAGTTGTAAAAACTTAAGTTGAACAAGTTATTGAAGAATTGATGTGTTTATTTTTTTGTAGTGATTATAGGCCCGTGAATGTGTTAATTTGTGTTTTTAACATTTAAATTAAGTACCCGGGTTATGTACACCCATTGGGTCACTCATTTTAGAACTTTAGAATGTATTTCGGGCCCATATAAAGCCTTTTTGTGAGGCCCCTACACAAAAAATGGGATTTTTAGCCTTTTGTGTGTTTGTGTTATAATATATGTAGGTGTATCATATATATATATACATAATATACCTCCTAGGGTTTTGATAACAAAAAGAAAAGAAAAGAGAGACATGAGAAAAATAGAGCAGTCAAGAGAGAGAGAGAGAGAGAGAGAGAGAGAGAAGAAGAAGAAGAAGAAGAAGAAGAAGAAGAAGAAGAAGATAATAAGAGAAGAAAAGAGGAACCCCAAATATTGTTTGAATCTTCATCAACATTGAAGTCCTAAATCGGTGAGTTAACTTGTTATTTTCTTTCAATCTCGTTTGATTGAAATTTAAATGGATAGATTATTAAATTAGTATGGTTATGGGTTATGAGATTTAGGTTTTTATTTACAATGATTGAAGTTATGATTTGAGATTTATAGATGAGCCTTGGATATACATTTGAGCAATTATTCAATTTTCGAATTTGGGATTTTCACGGATCAGATTTTAGTAGAAAATTCCTAATAAATCACACGTTACAGTTTTCGTGATTCTGTTCGCGTGAGCCTGTAGGAAACGCAATTCTGGACAACTTTCGTGTAATGGAATTTTTCCCAATTCTGCACCGTTTGGGCAGAAAATTCGTATTACAGTAGCAGTTTTATGAATGCTAAAATAAGCGTATTTGCTATATCATATTTTTGTGTGATTTCGTGTTCATTAATATAAATTAATTTATTTGGACATAGAAAGATATGAGTTCTCATGTATAGTTGAGCTTTGTGAAATTATGACTGTGTGATTTTGTGTGGGTTATGAATCTGTGTGAACATGTAGCTGTTAATATAATTTTAACGGAAATTTGAGTTGAGATATATGAATCTCTTATGAAGTAGAGTTTTGTGAAAAACATGGATGTATGAACGATAGAAAATCCTTAGAGTTCACCACTGCTCCTTATGATTTTAGGCGACGACTTCGTGGATGACCCGTCCTTGTGTGATTAGACGGCGACTACGTGGATGACCCGCCTCTTCATTATTTTAAGCCTTATGCCCGGCTTGTTGGTCCATTTCATGTGTATCTAGACATTGTTTTATTGACGTCAAGAATGTAAAGACTAACCTTTCGGTGTATACTCAAATCCCAGTGATATCCCATGGGAGTTGGGACCGGAGTGGGAGTTAGTATTACGTTAGGAGACACATGGTATATATGTGTAAGCTGGACCATGGATGGGTGGCCGAGGTGGTGAACATAAGGTGTAATAAAATAAAATATTTTGTGGTATTTTATTCTTGCGTTTAGAAGTTGAATTATAATTAATTACCTCTTATTGTGGTTGCATCATAGAAAGTTGTGGACGCTTAGTCATCGAATTTTCTAATAATTTTTCGTTTTGTAATCGTTGTGTGTGAGAATATTGTCTTGAAGTGACGTTTTATTATCTAATTTTAACTTTTAATATTGTCTTGAAGTGGACTCAAGGCTTTAAATTTCAAAGGAAAAAGAAGGCCAAAACCAATTTGGCAATTCGTAAAGGTAATTAAATCTGAATAAAAACATGATAGATATAATGGTATACTTAGTATGTTATGATTAATGTATTGATATAATGTATGTTGCGGTTATTCAATTGTTGCTGGGTATGTTTTCATTTTTTGAAATTTTTGGGAGGTTCTATTTATAGAGGAGACTCTGTCGAAAGTTTTAGAAATTCTAGGTCAACATTCATTCCAAGAGAAGTTAGTTTTACCACGACTTGTGATTGCAGTAATTTATTGTTTGTCTAATATTTATTATACATTTATTCATAGGGACCAAAGCAACCAGGAAATTATGTATGTGGATACTGTATGTTACTTTTCATGAAAGTGATAATGGAGAATCCATCCAAATCTATCAAGATAAAGGTATTATCATAGTATTCTTTGTAAATGTGTCGCCAAATTTTCTCTTCTTCTTGTTTTACTTTGATTCATAAAGTGTGGAATTTTTTTTTTCATATATGTTGGAGGTGGTGGTGGTGTTGTTGTGGGGAGGGAATACATCCTTAACATCTCATTCTTTCCTGAATTTTTTCAGATGAAAGAGTTGTCTCAAAAAGTGAAATATGAAAGCCACGAGCTAAATGTACTTCAACTTGAGTTCATTGAGTTCATTCAAGAATACATTTAAGTATTGAAAATTTCAACATTTCTTCCTTTTTTCAGGTAATCTATATTTTTACAATTTATGAAAATTATATACTCGTTATATAGAATCTAATACATTGATTTAATTTTTGTTTCAGTGTTACACAGTTAGACTACATAGAACAAATATTGCAAATAAGTTGATGTACTAGCGGAGATTGAAGAGTTTAAATAGACACTAATCTTGTTTTTATTTATTTATTTATTATTATTTTTTTTTTAACAATGTTACATATACATTATTGGTTTGTTGGTTTAATACATACTTAGTGGTTACTGTTACATTTTTCTTGTACATAACTAATTATTAGATTGATTATTGAAAAATTTTGGTTGGAAGGAAGATAATATCTGAATATGGTTCTTGAGTTGATTTGTAACATCCATGTTTTGATGATGTATTTGAATTGTGTAATCTTGAATGTTGGATTATCAACAAAATATTTTTTTTCTTTAAATGTGTTTTATATTATATATGACTGTTTCATAAAAAACAATAATAAATTAGCAATAGTTCTACTAAAGTCATAAATAGTGTCATTATTTATGACTTTTAAAATGTTATTTATGACTGTTTTGAAGATTATTTATGACTATAAAAAGATTATTTATGACTTTTTGAAGGTTATTTATGACTATTTTAAATATTATTTATGACTATTTAAAGGTTATTTATGACTTTTTTGAAGATTGTTTATGACTTTTCAAATGGTTATTTATAACTAATTTGAAGATTATTTACGACTTTTTAAAGGGTTATTTATGACTTTTTTGAAGATTATTTATGACTTTTTTAAAAGGCTATTTATGACTTTTTTTAAAGATTATTTTTGACTTTTTTAAAAGGCTATTTATGACTTTTTTGAAGATTATTTATGACTGTATCAATTAAAAAATAGTCATAAACAATTTGAAAGCACTCATTTTTTATGACTTTTTTTTAGAACTGTTGTAAAAGTAATAATTATTTATGACTTTTTTAACAAACTTGAACTTATTTATGACTGCAATATTATGACTTATTTTAAAAGCTTAAAAAAGAGTCATAAATATACATTTATGACTCTTTTTTAAAGTCATAATAAGGGTTTTTTGTTGGTGTGTTTGTAGACAACTAGAACATGATTCTTCAGAAGTGAATTGTATCACTTGGTCCTTCTTTGCTTCCAATGCCTCCAACTTACGAGACAGTTGCTCGTATTTCTCCATTAAACTATCTTCGGCCTTCAACTGATAAATACTATTACGACTTGAACTCGAACTAGTTTGAGTTCTTGTCACTTGAGTTTCCCACTCTGGTGAATGTTCAGCCAACCACTCAAAATGAGCTTCAGCCTGATCTGCATTCTTGCTCATGAACTCACCGTCACTCGTAGTTTCCACGAGTTTCTTCGATTTCGGAGAAAGGCCATCATAGAAGAAACTTATTGTTCGCCACTTCTCGAAACCATGATGTGGGCATAGCAATAACAAATCCTTGTATCGCTCCCATGCTTCAGCGAATATTTCTTCCTCTTTTTGATTGTACATCTTGATTTGTCTCAAGATGTCAGTCGTTAACCGATTAGGAAAGAACTTCTTGAGAAAAGCTTCATGAATTGCTGGCCAAGTCAAAATAGAGTTTGGTTTAAGTGACAATAACCATGACTTCGCTTTGTCCTTCAAGGTGAAAGGAAAAAGCTTTAGTCGGATTATATCAATTGGGCAAGTTTGATCTGTGAACGTGCCACAAACGTCTTCGAAGTCTCGAATATGCAAATATGCCTTTTCCTTTTCCATCCCATGAAATGTGGGTAATAGTTGGATCATTCCATTATGAAAATGGAATGTACCCGTGTGCGGGGGAATACAGATACAGGAAGGTGAGGCAGTTCGATCAGGAGCCAAGAGTTCTCGTAGAGGTCGCTGGCCGTCATCGATGAGGTCATGCCTATTTTCTCCTTGTTGACTCTCCGTATCAGACATTGGATTAGAAGTAGATGGAGTAAAAATGGGATTATCAGCACTATTTATGAAATTTTCAAATAAATTTGTGATGAAAGCTTCAGTGGAGTCAAAGGACATAGAATGACACAAATAACACAGCTTGCGTTCTGTAGAATGAAAAGAAAAAAAAAGATAGAAATGGGATAACGAAGATCGGATCAATCTAAAATCCCTGGCCTTTGTTACCGTCCCCGGCAACGGCGCCAAAAACTTGACACGATTGGAAATGTGTTCTCCGAAGAGTACGTCCAAGTATAGATGGTCGCATCGAGTAATAACCGGTAAGACCGAGTCGTTTTCCCAAGGGACGGAAATGGGGGAACAGAAACTTAGACTGGATCCTAAAGGAAATAAAAGATGTTTTCTTAAAGAGTGGAGATTCTAACGACCCTATTGAATTTTATTAAAAGAAACAAATTAGAGAAAAGTGATAATTTAACTAGATAGAACTAAAAACTGTGATTTGAAATTAATT
Organism: Hydrangea macrophylla; assembly: GCA_033977485.1. Classification (NCBI taxonomy): domain Eukaryota; kingdom Viridiplantae; phylum Streptophyta; class Magnoliopsida; order Cornales; family Hydrangeaceae; genus Hydrangea; species Hydrangea macrophylla. The sequence goes on along the minus strand of CM066985.1, from coordinate 118,255,393 downwards.
ATGAAAAAAACAGTTGGGAACATGTGAGTCCACAAAGTACCAGCTACTACCATGATTTAACAATAACAAACAACTGGGGTCTTCTTCTTTAAGTATTCCATAATTCGAAATTGATTAAGTAAAGCATTCTAGACACTAAGTATATGAATTTCACATACTTAGTGGTTCAACTATCTCACTTATTTATGAAGGACTGGAATTAAACTAACTAACTCTATGAATAATGATAAACAAATCGAGTATAAGATAATTGACATGTTCATCAAAAGTGTTCATTGAGTTAATTAATCAAAAGAGCTCTTATTTCAAAATCAGATTGCAATTTGAACTTAAAAAGATCAATTTGAACTAAGTTTCTGAAATAAAAGTTACTGGAATACAAAAAGGAGTCAACCCAAGTCATAAACATATCAATCAATTGATATTATTGTCATTCGATTGGTATGAAATGGCTTCCAATCGATTGGTTAAAGTACCAATCAATTGGCTTGAAATCTATGGCAATCGATTGGGCTCTGTTTCTAATCGATTGACATTGATTCTTTCACAGAATCATGGCAGTGGGCTGGGAACAATGTTTCTTCACATTATTCCCAACCATAACTCTAAGCTAGCATGTTTTGCATTTCGTGAATGGACATAAATTGAGAAATGAAATTGAATGGAGACATGAATTAAATCTGTGAACTTAGACTATCAAAATCAAACTAAAACTCTATCGAGGTTTACAATCTAGCAATTTCTAAAGCAAGAGTGCAGAAAGAAAAATGAACCTGAACTTGAAATTGAATTCGGAATATACAATCTTTTCTTGAGCTTGTTCAAAACCAAGAAAATATATAATAAAAAAATCCTACAAAATAAAACACCAATGAGCCACCCCTTCACCCTTTTCAGTCCCCCCTATAAATAGTGTCATATCCACGAGTTGAAGGCGTCTAGATTTAATCTGTAACGGCTGGTCGTCGTCCTAATTGCTGAGATCTTGCACCATTAACGCAGATTGATTCCAGCTTTCACCAATCGATTGACAAAATATCAATCGATTGGTAAAAGTACCAATCGATTGACATAAATTGTCAATCGATTGGAATTGACAATCGATTGAACTATGACAATCGATTGGGATTCAAATTACATCCTTGAGTTCTCTTTTGAATTTGGAGCTATCCCTTTTTATCCTGTCATTCATTCCAGCTTCAGAACTTGCATTTAAGAAGGCTAAACAAAACACATACCACGAAAAACACGTCATTGTGTAAGAAGAAAGATTAAAGCACAACTACAGGTAATGCCAGAGACATGGGATTAAATCCAGTCAATTTCACTCTTTATCGAGCTAATATTAAGCAAAAATCAGCTCTCATCAAGAAGAAGAAAGGAATAAGGACAAGCAAAAAGAGAGAGAAAGAGACAGAGGAGAGAGAGAGACCACCATTGGAGGAGCTCGGAGCTTGACGCTTTGACAAACGCGCCTTAACAACGTTTCAGTGAGTTCTAAACTCACTCGGTATCATTGATATGATGTTTTACAAGATTTAGAAGTAAATAAATATACCCAAACACACCCTAACCCCTCTGGATGTTCACTGCCCAGAACCTCTAGAGAAGAAGACTCTTGAGCTATTGAACTGGGTTCAATCGATCGAAAGTTCAATTGATTGAAAGGACTTTGATCGCTTGAACATTATTTTTCCCAATTGATTGAAATAGTTTCAATCGATTAAACTTTGCATAACATGGTTTTATATGTAGGGTTCGATTGCTTGATTCTCGACTCGAACTTTCAGTGTACGATTATGGGTTGATCAGGGATAATGTGACATCAAAGATAAGTACGATTAAGAATAATGGATTAACGTGATGACATTAGATGATATGTGGTCCATGTATGAGTTTGATATTCATTCATTTTAATCAAAGTAGTCAGGCCATAATGGGATGTCATGTATCAGTCCTAGTATGAAACTTATATAGGTCTTAATAAGTTTCTAGGAATTTGTACGTGGGTGGACGCTTGGTCATACTATGCCCTCAACGTGCGGTGGACGGTGAGATTTTCTTAACAAGCAGTGGGCGGGACCATGTAGTTCAGAGATAGCCAGGTGATCTATGATATATCTTTAACGAGTAGTGGACGGGTAATTCCTTAATTAGCGGTGGATGGGAGATCACTGGTAAGATGTCGCTAAGTCGTGGCAATAGAATAATATGCCATTGCTCGAAGCATTGTATCCATGACTTGCGGTGGATTGAGAATATGTACTCTATGTTCTCAACTGCGGTCGACAAAGTAGTGGTGTATCCAGGAATATTACAATCAAATCAGTGTCTTCTGAGTCGGTGTTTATGTAATACCCTGTATTTTCAATAATTATTTATGCACAGAGATTCTATATACTTCCCTTGACCAAACTTGAAATTTCAATTTCAATCGATCGAAGCTCTTTCGAGCGATCGAGCATTTCAAAGTTCAAGCAATCGAACCATGTTTAATTGATCAAAACCCTACCGACATAAATTTAATACGTAGTCCCCACATCGATCGATCAAGACTTTTTCAATCGATCAAACCTGACTGATCTGCTCTCGAGCGATCGAACTACCTTCGATCGATCGAACATGTAATGATTAGAAATTCCAGGTTTTATGCAAAGACATCCTTTTGCACCCCCATCCTCTCTCTATATAAACCTTGTGCTCGTGTGTGTGTGTGTGAGGTGTTTTGAACCTTGGTGAGTTTGAGAGAGTGTGTGCTTGTATTTGATATATATATATACACACATACATATATTATACACACATATCTATATATATACATTGTCAAGAAAAGAGATGACAGAGTAGAAGAAGAAGAAAAAAAAGAAGAAAGACAGAAGAGAAGGAGACAGAGAGAAAGAGAAGAGAAGAGAGAGAAAGCTTGGCCTACATAGCCAAATATACACCAAAATGCGCCCTTGCGATGTTCGGTGAGTCTTTACTCACTTGGTCTCATTTATATAATGTTTTTACAAGTTTTTGATATGTTTAGACATATTTAACACGTCCCTAAGACATTTATATATTGCTTCTTACGAATCTGCTGGAGAAGACGACTCTCGAGCGATTGAACTGAGTTCAATCGATCAAAGGTTTAATCGATCGAATAGACTTCGATCACTCGAACATTTCTTTTCCCTAATTGATCGAAAGGGTTTCAATCGATTGAACTTTGTAGAACATGGTTTAGTTCTTTTGGTTATTATATAAGAGGTTCAGATGTTCGGTTCTCGATTCGGACTTCTATTATGTGATTATGGGTTAATCCGGGATAATGTGACAAAACAGATAAGTATACTTAAGATTAATGAATTCACGTAATAACATTAGATGATATCAGTTCATGTATGAGTTCGATATCCATTCACTTCAATCAGAGTAGTCAGGTCACATGGGAATTGTCATGTATCGATAGTGGTACTGAGTTTAAGTAGGTTTGATAAGTTCTGAAAATGGTACGTGGGCGGACACTTGGTCATGATATGCTTTCACATGCAGTGGATGTGTTATATCCTTAACGAGCAGTGGGCAGGACCATGTAGTGTTAAGGTAGCCAGATGATCCATGACATATCCTTAACGAGCGGTGAATGGGGATCACTAGTATACAACGATGAGTCGTGGCAAATAGATTTGATATGTTGTTGTTCGAAGCGTCGTATCCCTGACATGCCGTGGATGATTTATATCCTTAACGAGCGGGGGATGGACTGATGTAGTGTCCATGATTGCGGTGGATGGCATATATCCTTAACGAGCAATAGACAGAATGATGGTATGTCTATATAGAAACGATTGAGTCTGTTCTTTCTAAGCACAGTATGTTGATTGTCGGTCTCAGGATAAAAAGACGATAATGGTCGATTCACGATGTTAGAATATAGAGAAGATATTATGTAGTAGAACTATATCTTTTGGCTTCAATAACGTGTTATAGGTTATATCATTGATACCCTGTGAGTTTCTATTCACTTAGCTCTCAGTAAGCTGACGGCCGATATTGCCTAGACATTCCCCGTCCAGACTACCATGTCTCTTTCAATGCAGGTGAAGGAGCTTATGATGACAGCTACTACCTTGAGGGGGGTTTTGCAGAGGGTGGCCCCACTGATGCCGGTTATACTGGAGAAGGCTGTTATGCTGACGAGTACCCTTACGCTAGCTGAAGATCTGAAGATAGTTTTATCTAGTTTATATTTCCGTTATTTCTGTTGAACTTTAGTCTAACGGGTACTTGGGCATATGTTGTCTCCAGACCTGTTGTGATCCTACGAACCACACTCTAATGTTTGTAATAGTATTTCTGTTATTATATTCAGTTGTTACTATTCTTGTTCATCTTGTGGACTAGTACTGTGTGGTGTGGATATTTAGTGACTTTCACTTGTCATTCCCTATGGACCCAAAAAGAAAATTTATTTTTCTCTATTTTTGCTGCTCTGGGTCGTGACAGTTTATAGGTCTTTGTATAATATGACATGGATTCGAGTAACGCATGGTTGAATAAAGAGAATATATTACTTAGTAGAACTATATCTTATGATTTTCATAATTTGTTATTACGTTGTATAATTGGTACCTCATCTTTACCAGCACAACCAACTGCTCTTATTCTCTTACCAGAGCTACCTATTACCCAAGAGGGAGTTCTATACTATCCACATACAGTTGAACTAGTGTAATACCGCAATACATTATAAGTATCACTCGCTCCCAAGCTACATCCAAGCCTAAAGTTTTTATTTCTTTCCAAGGGGGGAGAAAGAAATGTTCCACCTAAGCCACAAGCTCTTGTTTATTTTCAAAAAAGGGAAAAGGGATTCGTTGATCTAAGCAGCCTAGTTATATCCTAGGGAGTCCACATTCATTAATAGGTAGATGAAAGAGTTACAAGTCACATACAATTTTTTTTTTGCTCAGTTTTAAGTAGCTCACTCTAAAAAAAAATCTCCATATAAATCCAAGACCAAACGGTTGGTCAACTTCACTCTCTCCTACTTATTCTTGCTCCACTGACTAGGAACGGATCTCTCACAAAGCCGACTCCATCATGTCATTATTGGTGGAATTAATGTAAACATCTGAAAAATCTCGGCTCGTCCTTACCATCATCACATCAACACATAAGCCAAGAAAAAAGGAGCCCTCTAGAGTATACAAATTTTCCAACTTCACTATCCCAAAGATCACGGTGAAAATATTGTCCCCACAAACATGCTTGCCATATGACATACTGCCACCACTTGTTCTCTCGCCAGCAATATGCCGCCACCACTTATCGTTAACGATATACTCCATTTGCTCTCTCACCAACAAATTCACTAGCCAGCGGCATGATGCCTCCACCACTTACTGTCCAGTGACATACTCTATTTACTCCCTCACTAGCAAATTCACTCTCTAACTAGTGACATGATACCACCAGTACTTTCTCTCTAGCTAGCGATATGCTGCTATAGCTTACAACCTCAAAATGACTAAGCAACCAAGCTACATATCAACAACATTCACTCAGATAGGGTATTTCTCGTACCCTCAAAGTACCCCATCGAAGTTTAATTAATAACTGTTCTTTGTATCCCTCGGTAAAGCCTTTACATTATTTAACTACTAGTGCGACAAGGCACAAAGCTCACTGGGTCTATATTTCTAAGCAGGACAATGTATGAGGATTTTTCAAAATTATGGCAACCAAACACATCCCTACTCTCACCCTATACCCCTCTCCAAACAGTACAAGTACTTTGATACATCGAAACAATTCATCAAAACATGAGTAATCACCAACATACAGTCACACCGCCGATAAGCGCTCAATAACTCAAATATCACTATCAGTATTGTTATGATTTATTCTCCATCTCTCCATAACAAACGAGCTCCACTCTCCATAAGGTGGCATGAGCATCGTGGTCTCCCCCTCTAGCCTCACTAGCGTGGCACGAGCCATGCTCTTCCCCTTTTGAGAAGGGTGGCATAAGCATCCCGCTCTCTAGCTCAGGGCGGCATAAGCATCACGCTCTCCCTCTGCCCTCAATTCCACTGGCATGGGTAATACCCTCTACTCGTTTGGGGAGCCTCACTAGGGTGATTCACAAGCAACACGCTCTTCCTCTTTTGGGAAGGGTGGCACGAGCATCGTGCTCTCCACCTTAGGGCGGCACGAGTATCACACTCTCCCCTGTTCCACGCGGGTGGCACGGTAAAACCCCTCCCTTGTGCTCTCCATCTCAGGGCAGCACAAGTATCACACTCTTCCCTATTCCACGTAGGTGGCACGGGCAACCCCCTCCTCGTTTAAGACTTAGGGCGGCAAAGCGCCATGCTCTCCTCCTCAGGGTGGCACAAGCATCATGCTCTCCCTCACTATCCTAAAGTTAACCATTGATCTCTCCATTTTTTGAGTCCACAAAATACTAATCTAAACACAGAGGAGCCTACACAAGCAATAAGAAAGAAAATATTGTACATAATCTAAGAAGAAGCAGTAGTAAAGAGGGTCATATTTTTTTAACAGTCACAAAGATTACATCGGCCCTACATATACATGCCAAAAATCATATTACAACCATATCCAAAATACAATAAACCCTAAACCACTACATATTAACTCTCTTCCAATACCTATATCTCCTTTGCCGAGCACTCGCCAGAAAGCACCACAAGAAGCCTTGCTTTTCGTGCCACAATGAAGATAATTGCTTTTCTCTCCCCCCCCAGTAAAGGCAAAGACTCCACAATTCAAAGACACACCAAACTTGTTGGAGGTATAGCCACCATGGGAAGCTTCAAAACATCTTTGAGTACAAAAACAACAACTACCAAGAACAATCTCAAAGGGTATATGTCCCAAATAGCTCCCAAGGCGATTAGCCATTACAAAAGAACTCAGGCGATCCGGTGCAAGAAATAAACGTGAAGACCCTCCTTTTATTACGAAACAAAGAGAGTGTGAAAGTTAGTCATCAAAGGTCCAAAAAATCAAACTGTCAGTACTACAGAAAGCTGATCCCCACATACAGCGTTCTATGGGCCACCCCAAATCTTAACAAGGATTCGTACTCCTCGACATATATGCCCGCCGACCACATGCAACGCACTTAATTGGCATGCGGTTAGAGGGGCTAATGTAGGTAATCGATAGCTGCCAAACTACGTGGCACGTGTCCATATCACACCCAGCAACCACGTATCGCTGACAAATCTAAATAATTCTTCTCTCATCCAGGGCCGATCCTGACAAATTGGGGGCCTTAGGCGAACATTAAGACGGGGTGCCCCTGAAGCAAAATTTTTTGGGTCTATTTATATATGTTTGTGGGTATAATTAAATATATTATAGTGTTGATTTGTGAGTTTTCTACCATCATTTTTGAGAATTCGGAGGTTTTGTAGTTTTTAAGGTGGACTAGATTGCAATAGGGCACATACATTTATTTTTGAGTTATATTTGGGGCACTAACAATATCCACTAACACTTACTAACACACTCTATCTCTCTCCTAGTGGCATTATGGGGTCCGCAGTGGACCCAGCGGTACCACTAAGAGAGAGATAGAGTGTGTTAGTAAGTGTTAGTGGATTTTGTTAGTGCCCCTAGCATTGCCCTTTATTTTTTCCAATATTTACTTGGACTCCATTACAATTTGTTCAACATATTATAAATTTAAAAAATTTGTTTTGAGCCCTACTCAGTATTTTTCGAGGCCCTATTAAAGAGCAAAAAAATGAACAAGATTTGGGGGCCTTAGTCGACCACCTACCCCGCCTATAGGTTGGGCCGACCCTGCTCTCATCTCCACGTGGATGACACCTCAACATCCGCATATAGAAGGATGCATAAGTAGCACGTGATAGTGACTGTTACAAAAAGACTTTAGTGCCCCTAGCCCATGTGTGGAGTCACACTCATATAGGCACTAAGGGGATTCACACGTTCCCCACTCCAAGGACACTAAGCCCTCCATTGACCTGCCGCGCAAGTTTCTCACTCCAAGGACACCAAGCCCTTCACTGCCGAGCCACTTGGGTTCACCACTCCAAATACACCTATTACTCCAACTAATACAAGCACAAGGGCTTACCTCGCATAGTGCACACTCCATTTCTCCTTATCCTTACAAGTCACCTAAGTGACTTATACTTATATATACATATTTATATATATATATATATATACATATATAAAAAGATTCTTTAAAGAGGGCCACCTCTCTTTATTAAAGAGAGGGCCTCTATTTTGGCCATTGGATTGTGTTTAAAAACTGTGAAATGACAAAACTGCCATTAATGAAAGCACGATTCGACGGCCAAAACAGAGGCCCTCTCTTTAATAAAGAAAGGGCACCCTCTTTAGAGCCTGACTGTATATATATGCCTTATGAATAAGCACGCCCACACTTGGATCAACCTGTCACGCCCCGGAGCAGCATAAATAGAGAAAAATAAATTTCCTTTATGGGTCCATAGGGAATGACAAGTGAAAGTCACTGACAATCCACACCATACAGCACTAGTCCAAACCGGAATAGTAAACAATTGAGATATAACAACATTAGTATTATTACAAAACATCAGAGTGTAGTCCACAGGATCACAACAGGTCTGGAGACAACATATGCCCAAGTACCCGTTAACTAAACAAGTTCAACAGAAATATAAAACTTAATATAACTATCCTCAGTCTTCAACTGGCATAAGGGTAGTCGTAAGCATAGTAGCCTTTTTCAGCATAACCGGCATTAGTGGGGCCATCCTCTAAGTATTGCCCTTCAGGATAGTAGCCATCACTGTAAGTTCCATCACCTGCATTGTTAAGGACAGGGTAGTCTGGATGGGGAATGTCCAGGCAATGAAGGCCGTCAGCTTACTGAAAGCTGAGTGAGAACTAACTAACACAGTCTCATAGAAATAACGTAATAACGATTATGAACAACATATGACAGTGATACTAAATATATCTCTTCTTCATTTATTCAAACGTATCATGAATCGGTTCTTATCAACTTCTAACTCAAAGACTGACTGTAACCATCCCGACTGAATATCTCGAATTTGATTATATCATCACAACATACTAGTGCTCTTGTTCACCGCTTTTAAGAACTCTTACTGTTCACCGCTTTTAAGAACCCTTGCGAGCACTCATACATCGTTCTCATATAACGACTGGTCTATGGATGTACCCATACTCTTGTTCACCGCTTTTAAGAACTCTTACTATTCACCGCTTTTAAGAACCCTTGCGAGTACTGTATATACATAGCTCTGGTAAATATAACCATGGGCGTGCCACATCTACTCTTGTTCACCGCTTTTAAGAACTCTTACTGTTCACCGCTTTTAAGAACTCTTGCGAGTACTGTGCACCCATAATTTTCACGATCCTGATTAAATCCTTGATACTCGCTTATTGGATTCAATCTAAGCGAATCATCAGCTCGACTCACACGACCTCGGACACATACTAACATCTTACCAACTTACTTCTTAATTATCCAATACTACCTGGTGTTATTATCTCACATCTTACCTCGTCGTTTCGCCGTACTATTTCTAACGTTCCGAAACCCGACTACGTTACTCACCATATTATCTCAATCTCATTATCATATCCCGTTACCTCCGTAATCCATAATATCGCATAATAGGAATATGGAACAACAATTAAACTACTATGCATTAAGAATTATAAACTTAAGGATCACATCATGTTCTGCTAGGTTCGATCGATTGAAGTATTCTTGATCGCTCGAAGTGAAGGTGGTCTCGATCGATTGAAGTATTCTCGATCGATCGAAGTGAAGGTGGTCTCGATCGATTGAAGTATTCTCAATCGATTGAGACTCAAGGATGTTCGATCGATTGAACGCAGTTTGATCGGTCGAACTTCGTCTTCCACAGATTCTGCAGTGAACGTGCAGAATTGGGTAGGGGTGTTTAGTTCATAATTAAAACGTCCAGAATACGTAGAACATCATAACTAAGCTACTGAGTGAGTTCGGGACTCACCAAAAGTTGCTAAGGGCGCGTTTGGCAACATCAAACTCCGAGCTTTAATGGCGGTCTCTCTTTCTCGCCTCTGTCTCTCTCTGTCTCCTTCTCTCTCTTTCTCTCCTTCTTCTTGTTCTCCTTCTTCTTCTTCAGTTTCTGCTTCTCTCTCTCTAACTGATATATATATATATCAGTGTATGTATATAAATGTGTATATATATATAAACATACACAAAACTCACAACTCTCTCTCTCTCTCTCAAACTCTCAAGTTCAGCAAACCTACAATACACACGAATGCAGTGTATATATAGAGGAGAGAGGGGTGCAGGTGGCTGTTTGTGCGGGAAACCTGGAATTCAAATGATTACAGGTTCGATCGATCGAAGGTAGTTCGATCGCTCGAACTCAGTTCGGTCAGGTTAGATCGATTGAAGAAGAGTTTGATCGATTGAGATGGGGACCACGTATTAAATTCAAGTTGGTAGGGTTTCGATCGCTCGAACAATGATCGATCGCTTGAACTTTGAAATGCTCGATCGCTCGAACGAGCTTCGATCGATCGAAGATGAATTTTCATGAATGGTCAAAGGAAGTATATAGAACCTCTCTGCATTGAATAATTATTGAAAATACGGGGTATTACATCATCCACCACACAACAAAAGATTTCGTCCTCGAAATTGGAAACATACAAGGTCTAAAATAAAAACGGAATCTTCTCTCGTATCTCTGACTCTAGCTCCCACGAAGCTTCTCCTTCATCATGATGCTTCCACTGGATCTTGACTAACGAAATTTCTTTATTTTTGAGCTTCTTGATCCCACGATCTAAAATACGAACAGGTCCTTCGTTGAATGTAACGTTGTTGTTGACTTCAATATCTTCGAAGTTGATCTCGTGTGTCGGGTTATGAACATACTTCCTCAGCATACTGATGTGAAACACATTGTGCACTCCTGACATCTTCGGCGGTAACGCAAGGCGATAAGCAACGTTCCTAACATGTTCTAAGATCTCGAATGGTCCAATGAATCGCGACGATAACTTTCCTCTATTCTGACCAAACCGAACAATCCCTCGAACAGGTGAAACCTTGAGTAGCACGTGATCTCCAACTGCAAACTCTAAATCTTTGCGTCGCTTGTCAGCATAACTCTTGTGTCTAGTCTGGGCTGTCTTCATCTTCTCACGTACAATCTGAATCTTCTCACTGGTTTCTCGTACCATCTCTGGCCCAAGAAGTTGAGTATCTCTGACTTCGGCCCAACATAACGGTGATAGGCAAGGTCTTCCGTACAAAGCTTTGAACGGTGCCATTCCTATGCTCGAATGATAACTGTTGTTATAGGCGAACTCTATCAACGGCAAGTGCATCTCCCAAGAATTTTCAAAATCAATAACGCAAGCACGTAACATATCTTCCATTACTTGGTTAACTCGTTCTGTCTGACCATCAGTCTGTGGATGAAAAGCTGAACTCAAATTCAGTGTTGTTCCCATCGCTGTTTGGAGACTCTTCCAAAACTCTGCAGTAAAGCGTGAATCTCGATCTGACACAATAGATACAAGTACCCCGTGTAACCGTATCACGTGCTGTAGGTACATCCGGCTTAGACGTTCTACTGGATACGTCATACTATAGGCGATGAAATGTGCCGTCATTGTAAGTTGATCCACGATTACCCAAATAGCGTCGTGGTTCTGCTGTGACTTCGGCAATCCTACCACGAAATCCATGGTTATGTGTTCCCATTTCCATTGGGGAATTGGTAACGACTGTAAAAGTCCAGGTGGTTTCTGATGTTCTGCCTTTACTTTTTTACAAGTAAGACACTGGGCTACATACTCAGCTACCTCTCTCTTCATTCCTTCCCACCAAAAATTCCTCTTTAAATCCTTGTACATCTTCGTACCTCCAGGATGAATAGTCATCCGTGATTTATGCGCTTCATCCAATATTTCTCTCCGGAGATTTTCTTCATCAGGTACACAGAGTCTACCTTTACATCGTAAGGCTCCGTCTGTACTAATACTGTAGACTTCAGGTTCCTTTGTGGACATCTTGGCGAACCATAACTTCAAATCCTCTGTTGTTTGCTGAGCTTCTATGATACGGCTAATCAAAGTCGGTTGTACCATAAGACATCCAAAATGTTGCCCTTCCATTGGTTCCATTGGCTGAATGTCGAATTCAGCTAGAACTTCTAATGCTTCCCATTCTCGAATTAGTAGTGTAGCAATTACTAGTCGAGGTTTACAACTCAAAGCATCTGCTATGACATTTGCTTTACCTGGATGGTATTGCAATGAAAAGTCATAGTCCTTGAGTAACTCCATCCATCTTCGTTGTCGCATGTTCAACTCCTTCTGAGAGAACAAATACTTCAAGCTCTTGTGATCGGAAAATAGATCAAGCTTTTCTCCATAGAGATAGTGTCTCCAAATTTTTAATGCAAACACTATTGCTGCTAGTTCCAAATCATGCGTAGGATAATTCTTCTCATGTACCTTCAGTTGTCTTGATCCATATGCAATCACATTCCCGTTTTGTATAAGCACACAACCAAGTCCTTGGTGCGATGCATCACTGTAGGTCACATACCTTTCTCCACTCTTAGGTATTGCGAGTACTGGTGCAGAAGTCAATCTTTCTTTTAACTCCTGGAATGCACCCTCATGCTTATCCGTCCATTCATACTTTGTCTCCTTCCTTGTTAAATTTGTCAAAGGTCCTGCTAGCTTGGAAAATCCTTCGACAAACCGTCGATAATATCCCGCTAAGCCAAGAAAACTTCTAACTTCTGTCGCATTGGTTGGTCGGTTCCAGCTTAAGACTACATTGATCTTAGATGAGTCCACAGAGATACCATCCTAAGATATAACATGTCCCAAGAATTTGACCTCTTGTAGCCAAAATTCACATTTGCTGAACTTTGCATATAACTTACTATCTCGAAGTGTCTATAAAGCAATCTGTAAATGCTCCTTGTGATCTTCCTCCGTCTTTGAATAAATCAAAATGTCATCAATGAACATTATGATGAATTTATCCAGGTATGGTCTGAATACTCTATTCATCAAGTCCATGAATACTGCCGGTGCATTCGTCAATCCGAAAGGCATAACTAGAAACTCGTAATGCTTGTATCTTGTCCTGAATGCAGTCTTCGAAACATCCTCCGGTCAAACTAACAATTGATGATATCCAAAACGCAGATCGATCTTTGAAAAGATCCTGGATCCTTGTAACTGGTCAAATAGGTCATCTATCAGAGGAAGTGGATATCTATTCTTCATCGTAACCTTGTTCAACTCCCTGTAGTCTATACAGAGTCGAAGTGTTCCATCCTTCTTCTTTACAAACAGAACTGGTGCTCCCCAAGGTGACGTACTTGGACGAACGAATCCTAAATCTTCAAGTTCTTGAACTTGCTTCTTCAGTTCCAACATCTCGGTTGGTGCCATTCTGTATGGAGTCTTAGATATCAGTAACGTACCAGGTACTAATTCCACACAAAAGTCTATTTCCCTTTTTGGTGGAAGTCCTTTAATATCCCGAAATACATCCTGGAAATCTTGTATGGTAGGAATCTGCTCCATCGTAAGTTCTGTACTAGTATTCCCAATCGTAGCCAAACTACTCGTAAGAAACATGTCGCTCGTCGACTGACACTGGAATCTAATCGTCAGACATCCTGATATTGGAAACATAATCGTCCTGGTAGGGCAATCCAAATTGGCACCGTACTTAGTTAACCAATCCATCCCTAGGATAATGTCAAACTCTGACATCGACAAAACTACCAAGTCTGCTGGAAGATTCCTATCTCCCAAGATCAATGGGTAATCTCTACACACTTTTCCCAACTTGACAGTCACTCCCAATGGTGACACAGCATTAAGTGCTGGCTCAAGTGTCTGGGGTTCTAAACCCAACTGACGCACAATCTTAACAGCAATAAAGGAACGCGCAGCTCCAGTATCGAATAAAGCTTTAACTGGACTATGAAAGAGTACAAGCGTACCTTCTAAATGTTGCTGCTCATTAGCATTAAAGCATGCTTCTCCCAGGATGATAGCATTCATCCTTGTCTGATCTGGGGGTCCTTGAATTCCTTGAACTGGTGCTCCATAATACCTTCCTCGAGGTACACGACAATCTTTACTCAGATGTCCCTGCTTATTGCAATTCCGACAGACAGCATCCATTCGGCGGTTAGTTCTGGGGGCTGTACAAAACTTAGCAATATGCCCTGGCTTTCTGCAATTAAAACATCCTCCGCTATTACTTGGCGGGGCTGTTAGCAGTGCTTGAGACTGTGGTCCCTGCTGGTGATATTGCTGGGGTCGAGTATAGCCCTGTTGTGGCTTTCTGGTTCCTTCCCAGGTTCTCTTATTCCCTTGGAAATTACTCTGTGGTCTCCAACCTTGGGTATTTCTTGGCAACTGGTTTTGGAAATTCCTCTGTTGAAAACCTCTTGATGACTGAGGTCGATTCATCTGTGGTTGCTGTGCTGGATAAGCATCCTTTTCCAATCCTGCAGCAAATCTGACGATCCCTTTGAATGATTGATTCAGATAGCCAACCATCATATGCCTAAGGTGAGGGTTCGGTCCTTGGTGAAATCTCTTCACCTTCTTCAGTGGAGTGTCTATCATGTGCTGAGCAAAACGAGATAGACGCTCGAACTGTGTTGTGTATTCTCGTACAGTCCATCCTCCTTGTACCAGATTGAGAAAGTTCCATTCCTGTTGATCTCTTTCATCCTCTGGAAAATACTTCTCAAAAAATGTGCCTTTGAACGTTTCCCATGTCATAGCTCTAGCAGCGTTGATCCCGATAGTGGCTAGCTCGGCCTCCCACCAATCTGCGACGGCGTAAGTGAGTTGAAACGTAGCAAGGCGACGCTTCTCCTGCTCGTTGCATTCTAATGCTTCAAAGATTAACTCCATTTCTCTGACCCATTGTTCAGCTTTCCATGGTTCTGTAAATCCATCAAATTTCTCAGGACGTAACCCACAAAAATTTGCTAGTAGTTTATCACTTGTTTGTCTGGGTGGCGGGGGTGCAATAGTTCTCTGGTGAGTGGAGTGATTGTACGTGTCTCCCACATGCTCCATCCTTTGCATGAAGGCTTCGAAAACTCCTGTTGGATCCATTCCTTCCGGAATAGGTGCTCCATTACGCGCTGGGTGATTTCTCAAGGGCCCGACCATAATGATAAAATGAGTTGCTCACCTACAAGAGGCCTAATGATTAGCTGAAAGTCTTCTCGTAGAAACGAAATCAAGATAGGACAAGAAGCAACAAGAACTAACAGTTCTATCAACAACACACGACAATCTAAATATACAACCACATATCAAAAGTACTGCTCATATATATACCAAAAGATGTACCGCATAGTACACACTAGTCAAACTGTGTACCACCTGGGATATAAGCAACAACAGTGCTAAGGTCAACTATACAATACCACGACTACTGCTAATATCTATACAATGCTATGTTCAATAGCTATCTCTCAAGCTCCCAAAAATCTGGTGGACAACATGTCCTGATATAGAACTAACAAAACTAAACTCCTGCAGATCCTGACTCAAAAATTGTCAGCATCCGATCCTGCTGGTGGTGCCTCGTCCTCTAAATTGAGATCCATCTCCTCGAATAGATCTTCCTCAACTGGTATGGCAAGATCTCCGACCACTACTCCTATATCCCAATCCTCGACTATCGGCTCTGCATCCGCATCCATGACGTCTGCTATCGCCTGGTTGGCGACATCAACTGCTACCGCGGCAAATCCATCAGCTATATCGAGAGTTTCTGCTATTGCTGCCTCTCCCATAACGAAACCTGCTGGCTGTGCTACCATCTGAGCTATCCATCCTACTACCATATCGGCCATGGCTGCCATATGCATAACTGGTCCTGTTGGTATCTGAAGCACAATGGGTACCTCTGGAATAACTATCTCTTCATCAGGAATCTCCTCCTCTACCACTATATCATCCTCTATGGCATCGGGGTCCTCTAACTCCGGCTCCGGCTCCGGCTCTGGCTCTGGCTCCGGCTCCTCATCAGGAACATACTCTGGCTCCTCCGGGTTATCCTCTGACTCGTTATTATCGTCATCATTAGCAGGCTCATCCTCTGCTATGTCCTCGTCATCCATCGGCTCCTCCTCTTCATCGCCATCAATGTCCTCGTCGGGATGCTCGTCGTCAAGATCTGGGTCCTCATCTACCTAAATCGGTTCAGGTTCTGGAACTGGTGCAACAGGTACAGGTGATGGTGGTGCTGCTGGTGCTGGTGCAGCTACAGGCTCTGGTGGACCAGCTACAATTGCTCTCAACTCGATCTCATCCATCTCTGGCTTACTCCGAACCAACCGTAACATCTCCTGACAAATGTCTCTACCAACTCTGCAGAATGGTAAGCATCCATACGCATCTGTGTCGGGTGAGTCCTCCCAGTCATATAAAGCGCTCTCCACATATCCTCCTCTAAATGTCGACTAGCTATCTGGCATACGCGCTCAAGATAAAACTCTGGGTCTGCTGGCTCTACGGTGTCCCCATGGATCACGTGTCCTCCATAAGCATCGGTAACAAACTGATGGAACTCTGGATCCATGCTATCCTGCAAAGGAAAACTATTTATCGTCAGAATGACGAACTTATCTTAATCTCATATCTTATCTCAAGAAATCTTAAATACTAGAACCAGATGGTGTAGAAACGAATAGTGAACGAAAGTATCACAACCTAAGGCTCTGATACCAAAAATCTTGTCACGCCCCGGAGCAGCATAAATAGAGAAAAATAAATTTCCTTTATGGGTCCATAGGGAATGACAAGTGAAAGTCACTGACAATCCACACCACACAGCACTAGTCCAAACCGGAATAGTAAACAATTGAGATATAACAACATTAGTATTATTACAAAACATCAGAGTGTAGTCCACAGGATCACAACAGGTCTGGAGACAACATATGCCCAAGTACCCGTTAACTAAACAAGTTCAACAGAAATATAAAACTTAATATAACTATCCTCAGTCTTCAACTGGCATAAGGGTAGTCGTCAGCATAGTAGCCTTTTTCAGCATAACCGGCATCAGTGGGGCCATCCTCTAAGTATTGCCCTTCAGGATAGTAGCCATCGCTGTAAGTTCCATCACCTGCATTGTTAAGGACAGGGTAGTCTGGACGGGAAATGTCCAGGCAATGAAGGCCATCAGCTTACTGAAAGCTGAGTGAGAACTAACTAACACAGTCTCATAGAAATAACGTAATAACGATTATGAACAACATATGACAGTGATACTAAATATATCTCTTCTTCATTTATTCAAACGTATCATGAATCGGTTCTTATCAACTTCTAACTCAAAGACTGACTGTAACCATCCCGACTGAATATCTCGAATTTGATTATATCATCATAACATACTAGTGCTCTTGTTCACCGCTTTTAAGAACTCTTACTGTTCACCGCTTTTAAGAACCCTTGCGAGCACTCATACATCGTTCTCATATAACGACTGGTCTATGGATGTACCCATACTCTTGTTCACCGCTTTTAAGAACTCTTACTGTTCACCGCTTTTAAGAACCCTTGCGAGTACTGTATATACATAGCTCTGGTAAATATAACCATGGGCGTGCCACATCTACTCTTGTTCACCGCTTTTAAGAACTCTTATTGTTCACCGCTTTTAAGAACTCTTGTGAGTATTGTTCACCCATAATTCTCACGATCCTGATTAAATCCTTGATACTCGCTTATTGGATTCAATCTGAGCGAATCATCAGCTCGACTCACACGACCTCGGAAACATATTAACATCTTACCAACTTACTTCTTAATTATCCAATACTACCCGGTGTTATTATCTCACATCTTACCTCGTCGTTTCGCCGTACTATTTCTAATGTTCCGAAACCTGACTACGTTACTCACCATATTGTCTCAATTGTTTACTATTCCGGTTTGGACTAGGGCTGTGTGGTGTGGATTGTCAGTGACTTTCACTTGTCATTCCCTATGGACCCATAAAGGAAATTTATTTTTCTCTATTTATGCTGCTTTGGGGCGTGACACAACCACCCTCGGATCAGGAGCAGTGTACTCGAGGGTGGCCATATCTATTTGGGATCTCGAGAGCTCGTGGTTAGATGGCTAGAGTCAAGGGTGTCTCCCTAACTCAGCCTCCTAGGAAAAATAAGGGTTGGTTCCAAAGAGAGAGAGAGAGAGAGAGAGAGAGAGAGAGAGAGAGAGAGACACGTGACTTTCACGTGCCTTACCCCAGCTAGTCTCACAACCAATGCCTCACAACCAATGAGAGAGGCCCATCAGCGCAAAACTTGCTTAAACCCTTGACCAACAGTGCCCAGTCACTTCAAGCTTGCTTAACAGGCTGCACCAATAGAAGAGAACCTTGGTTCTCGCCCTTGCTTAACCCTTTGCATGCCTCGACACTCGCCTTGTTTACCTTCTCAGAACCAAGAGCGAAGGTCTTGGTACCCCCACTCGCTTAAACCTCTGCACTAATAGTATTCCTTCCCACCTTTGACCAACCAATGGTATTAGTTCACCACCAAACGACAACACCTCCCTCTCATATGTCTCTGTCTTCTCAATGCACCGCTTTGTCTACATCTCATTAATGATTCCAACTACCTTAAACATAAGCATTTAAGGCCCTACCTTAAATAGAGGAACCCCTCCTAGGGTGCCAGCACACTACACCACACCACACCGATAGAGCCTCAATTTGTACTAAATACCCTCACAACTCTGCTATAAATATCAGCCTTATTCAATACATTCAACAACCCAAACAGACCCCAGGCTTGAGCAATTAATCAAGTCTCACACCCTCCTTACCATCACCCAAGCAACTCTTCATAGACTTTTTAGTCATTACTTCCACACACCTACCACTCCTCCTCCACCTTCACTCCTTCCATACCTTCCATCCTCACCTTCGGACACTTACTACTTCTCTCTCTCTATTTTATTTGGAACTACCTTGGCTCTCACTCGAGCCACGTCCTCTCTGGGACCCATCTGACTATATTACTACTTTTCTATTATTTTACTATATCTTACACACACTAGCCCACCTACGTGTTATACCTCTCTTTACACATCATCCACACTAAAAAGAACTCACACATTTTGGCGACCACAGTGGGAGGTATACTCGTAGACATGGTTAGCGCACAGCAACAACAGCTACTCCCTTAATCAAAGGGGCGTCCATAAAGAAATCCAAGGCCCCATCTACTCTGTCCAATGCTCACCCATAGATTACATGAACACTAGAAAGGAGAGCCTGCACATTCTCATTATGACTCTCAGGGGTCATTTGCCGCTATGGAAATCAGTACCCTAAAACGGCTTTAAACAAATAAAGGTGCAACAAAAATAACTCCAGAAACTTGAGGAGCAGCAACACTACATCATGGAGACTCTAGCCGCAATAGCACAAGGAGTTTCATCGCACCCACCCCCCAATGCCACTCATGAATCGAGTGCTACTGACCTCTGCTTGTCCCCAACACCTTACGCAAGTCAAGGAGGTAATTACTACCCACCAATGGAGCTACCTGATTGACCACGAAAGTAGATAAACAGAGATCTCCTGTTTACATCACCCTCGTAGATAAGGGGCTCCCAGAAACATCTACACCTATAAAGCTGAAAGTGTCCCAAAAGTAGACAAGTAGTTCCCAGAAACATCTATACCCATGAAGTTGGAAGTGATTCCAAGTAGCTCTCCAAAACATCTGCACCTGTTTATACCATAAAATATAATTCTAATATATTACTATATTTTTATATAGTATAGTTATTATAATCTATTTTGGCTTGCCATGGAAGCCATTTGGGAATTTCTTGCAGGACACTTGTCATCGTAGGAGTTCATCAAAAGTGGTTACTTGAAGATCAATGGTGGCAAGAGTGGAAGTCATTTGGAGGGAGATTCTTTGGGAAGAAACACATGTGTATTGAATTTGAAATGGTAGTTAAGTGTAATAGGAGGGAAATATTCAAATTCAAATGGGTAGTTGTAAGTTTCTTCTATAAATATGTTGTTATGTGCTCCTTTGTAATGGTCCTTGACCAAACAATCAATCAATACAAACATATAGTTTTCTCCTTTCTTAGTATCCGGCCACTAAGGCCTTAGATTAGGAGTAGTTTAGTTTCATTAGTTTAATCATAATTTAGTTTAATTCCTTAGTAGTTAGTTTGAAGTAGTCATCTACTTTGTCTCTTCTTAGTTAATTTGCTCACTGTGTCTTCTTCGAAGACCTACTGTGACTCTACTTTCATTTTGTGTTGTTCGAACTAACATATGGTCGAGCATTCACAGTTTCTTACATTCCATCTCTATTCCGTCTTACAAGATAAAAGTCCTTGTTAAGGCATCGAACGTCACCACAATTCCCTGGTGAGGCGCAGTTTGGATAATCACTCACACACATTGGCAATTTGCTTGCCTGGCACGCTCGCACACACTTATAAATTTTCCAACCAAACATTTTTGGCACGCCCGGTGGGACTCAAGTGTCAAGATGAATTTTGATAGGTTGTATGTTTCACCCACATCAACACCAATCTTTGGTGATATTGAGTTCGAAGGGTTATATGTATCCTCACCAATACCAAACTTTGGTTATAGAAATTTTGATGGGTTATATGTACCCTCACTAACACCAAACTTTGGTTATAGAAATTTTGATGGGTTGTATATACCCCCACCAACACCATATTATGGTGATAAAAAATGGTTCACTGATTTAGTTCCATTATTGGAAGAATTAAAGGATCAAGCATTTAGTTTAAAAACAAAAATGTATGAAATGGCTCGAGGAGTGACAACTATTCTTCAAAATTATGAGCCAATGAATAAAAATAAATTGATTATGAATAATATTCATGATCCTTTAATGGTGTAACCTCATCACCCATATTGGTTAATCAACCAACAAATAGTGATGAAAATGTACCCAGGGGGTGTATTTTACAACCAACTTTGGTTGATAATCATGAACAAACTTTTGTTCATAGATTTGAGTTTTTCAACATTATTCAAAGTGTTGAAATTTATGAATTATTTAAGACATCCATGGCTTTAGTTGGTCAATATCCACTTTGGCTTTGTGGTGCTCATCAAAAATGGATTATGACCATGTGGCTTTTTCTATGGCAAGATTTTTACGAGGAAAACAAAATTTATTTGACCGAAATTTAAAGCCAAACAATCAAGTCAATTAATCGGTGGTATGAACCGGTGAAGAACTATGCCACTAGTTTCATGGGATTTTTCGAAAGCCACTATTCATAGTTCTTCGGCTGATAAGGATGGGAATTAGCAATATGTTGGTACCATTGATTCTTTAATTGGTGAAATATTCCCACCAAAAGTTTCAATTATTGGTATAATATATATATACCAACAGGATTGGTTAAATGATGGTATTTTGGGATACTTATATTGGCTTTGAAGCAAGTTTAAAACCATTACTTAATGTTCGAAGCAATTATATTGACTTCGAAGTAAGTTTAAAGCCATTGTTTTGGCGCTCGAAGCTATTGTGAATACTTCGAAGCATGTTTAAAGTAATTTATTTTATATTCCAAGTTATTTTATTGGCTTCGAATTAAGTCTAAAGCCATATTTTGGTAGGGTGTTTAAAAGTTAATCTATTGGTTTTGAACCAAATTAAAAATAGTTTATATTATGTTCAAGGCTTTTATTTTGGCTTCGAAACAAAATTAAAGTCCTTTATTTGTGTTCGAACCCCCTATATTTACTTCGAATACAGTTTTAATCTTTCATTTTATGATCAAATCATTTTCATTGGCTTTGAAGCAACTTTGAAGTCATTGTTTTGTGTTCGAAACTATTACATTGAATTTGAATTATTTGAGACTGATTTACATACAGACACAATTAAATCTTAATTGTGTTGTTGGCGCTGAAGTTATACTTATGCAATTGATGTCTTCGAATGAGGTGGGCTCGAAGTAAAAGTGAGATCAAAGTCTCATAAGTTACTGCCATGAAGTTTTGTGGCAGGTGAAGTTGCCAAACATAATTAATCAATGGGCCCATGTGTTGAAATTCAAGTGTCAAATGCATGACATATGGACTACTAGTTAGTAATAAGGTATGGTACCCATTCGAATTTATACTAGTACCAACCAATTTTGGCTTCGAATCCACTTTTAAGCCACCCACTTTGTGTTCGAACCTACTGTATTGACCATAAATGTTTCTTTAAAGCCATATTTCGCATTCGAAATTGCTGTGTTGGCTTCGAAGCAAGTTACATTATTTTATGGAAATCAAGAAATTGGTTCTTCAAAAATTACGAATATATGCTTCATTTTCAAAGAACCAGGGGGGCTTATGTTTATACCATAAAATATAATTCTAATATATTACTATAT
Source organism: Hydrangea macrophylla (assembly GCA_033977485.1). Taxonomy (NCBI): domain Eukaryota; kingdom Viridiplantae; phylum Streptophyta; class Magnoliopsida; order Cornales; family Hydrangeaceae; genus Hydrangea; species Hydrangea macrophylla. Next base: position 118,232,884 of record CM066985.1, on the reverse strand, counting down.
TTTTATATAGTATAGTTATTATAATCTATTTTGGCTTGCCATGGAAGCCATTTGGGAATTTCTTGCAGGACACTTGTCATCGTAGGAGTTCATCAAAAGTGGTTACTTGAAGATCAATGGTGGCAAGAGTGGAAGTCATTTGGAGGGAGATTCTTTGGGAAGAAACACATGTGTATTGAATTTGAAATGGTAGTTAAGTGTAATAGGAGGGAAATATTCAAATTCAAATGGGTAGTTGTAAGTTTCTTCTATAAATATGTTGTTATGTGCTCCTTTGTAATGGTCCTTGACCAAACAATCAATCAATACAAACATATAGTTTTCTCCTTTCTTAGTATCCGGCCACTAAGGCCTTAGATTAGGAGTAGTTTAGTTTCATTAGTTTAATCATAATTTAGTTTAATTCCTTAGTAGTTAGTTTGAAGTAGTCATCTACTTTGTCTCTTCTTAGTTAATTTGCTCACTGTGTCTTCTTCGAAGACCTACTGTGACTCTACTTTCATTTTGTGTTGTTCGAACTAACATATGGTCGAGCATTCACAGTTTCTTACATTCCATCTCTATTCCGTCTTACACGATAAAAGTCCTTGTTAAGGCATCGAACCTCACCACAATTCCCTGGTGAGGCGCAGTTTGGATAATCACTCACACACATTGGCAATTTGCTTGCCTGGCACGCTCGCACACACTTATAAATTTTCCAACCAAACAGCACCCATGAAGCTGGAGGTTCTCCCAAAAGTAGATAAGGAGCTCCAAGAGAAGCAGCTGCAAGTCTGCACCCATGAAGCTAGAAGTGCTCCCAAAAGTAGACGAGTAGCTCACTGAAGCAACTTCACCCTTGAAACGGGAGGTTGGTGGAGCTCCCAGAAGCTACTTCACTTATGGAGCTTGAGGTGCTACCCTAGCGCGGCTCGCTTCGCTTTTGTTGCGGAACAATAGCACCATATATAAAAGATTCAAGTGTTCAACAATTTTTTTATTACGTATAAGTTTTTGCTATAAAAAAAAAAAAAAAAAAAAAAACCACACACTCTTGAAAATGTACCTGGCAAACAATGATTCTGGGTCATAGTGCGTAAAAATCAGATAGAGAAATAGAATTGGACTGAGAACCAGTTTGGGATCTCTACAATAATAAGAGATTTTTTTATTTTTTTTTGTTGAAAAGTTTATAAAAGTTATTTAGCATTTGGTTAATTTGATCTCTCCCCAAATCATAATATGTTACTACTATCAAGGCAATCACAAGAACAAGAATGAAAACCCAAATGTAGTTCTTCTTTTGACTCTCCTAAAATGGAAGTGTAAAAGCTTGGTGTTCAAGTCACACTTTGTCACAACTTGATCTCAGTTTCAAGAAGAATCTTCACGACTTCTTGTGATATAAACTGTTCTGATTAAAATAAAAGTTTATGCTAGTGGTTTACATGTGACCATATTTATTAAAGGCAAACCAATTTTCTCTTTTCTTGGAAGTTCCACCCACAAGTTTGACATTAAATCACACTCTTAACCAGAAGTCCTATTCAGCTAGATTTATATACTCAGCAACTACATGAACTTAGAATCCCAATACCCTTAATTTTTGACAGCTCTTATTTTCCGTACAAATGGTGGTACAAATCTAATGCTAAAACCAATGAAAAGAACATGTAAATATTGATAACAATTCTATACATAGTAGTTCTCTTATTAGAGCATCCAAAATGGGTCTGTACACTAAACTTAAGAATTATTTGTTGTGGGACGCTTGCAATGGGTGGTGTGTACATTAGTGTACAATAACTGAACTTAGCCAAACTTAAGTTTAGTGTACAGATAAGTTCAGCTAGTGTACAAGGGTCACAGCATAGGGAGAGGCGTGAGGCTCCAAACGGCACACACTGTGCAGTGTCATATCCAGGCGGCATTATCTGTGCCGTGTGGATGAATGAATGTGCCGCCTACTCCCACACGGCACACTGTGTGCCGTTTGATATCATACATGACACTCTCCTTGCCGTTTGGACAACTACCCATTGTGAGTGTATTACATCTGTACACTAAATTTAACAAACACTCTCCTTAAATTTATTATACGCGTTGTGGATGCTCTTACTACTAACTGTTAAGCATGTAAATACAAATGATTTGTCATCTTAGAAATTTATGCTATTGCAAAATGAGTATAACTTGGTTGACATCAGACTATGTCTTATACAGTGACCAAAAATTCAAGGTGCATGGGGGCCGATCATGGTCCCCCAAAATTTATAAAAAAACTAGTTTAATTTTGCATATACAACTTTTTAAACGGGTTCTTCCATCTTCACCTTTGGAGGCTTTGGTTATAGCATGGGTAAAATGATTTAAAGAACTTCAGTGGATGGAAGGTTGATTCCTATGATAATGGTATGTAATGAGGATTTAGTGGATTTCTGGCTGAGGCCGGCCCTTAATTCTTTGGCCTAGCTTTTGGATATTCTTTGTAGCTTGTAAGGTGTTTTTATGTTTTGGATGTTTGTTCTTTTCGGAGGTTGCATGTACTCATGGAGCTTTGTCTCCCCCTTATTATTATCAATAAATCATATTACCATTAAAAACAGAAAAAGAAAAAAAAAAACTTTTAAAAATCATATATAGGTAGTACCTGCAAATAAACTTTTAATCAATAAATGGTCTAGGTAATATATATATACACTTATATAGCATCACTAATTGTAAGCCACCCACCCTAAACCATCAATTTAGTCATGGATTTCAGCAAGGAAGATCAAGAGCAATGAAGATAACAAACTTCAAACATTTCAACTCTCAGAACACCAAAACTCCTCACATAGCAACATTGTAAATTTTTTAAAGCAAAGATTCTTTTTTTTTTTTCCTTCGGAAAAAGGGTAAATAAATTTCAAAAAAATGGGGGGCATATCCCAGGATATTACAATAAGATCAAAGACCATGCTCAAGGCTCAAAAAGAAGCTAGAGCAAACCTCAAACAAGGGAAGAAAGATTATCCATCCCAAGAGACGGAGAGACACCCTTCCCAATCTACAAACATAAGCCAACAACAAGCAGCACAACAAAACACCAAATTAAATGCTCTCAGAGCAACAAACAGCAACAAGAAGGGAACTGGGAACTTCAAAGCTTGTGGCGGCCCTTTGGACGATTCCCACTAAATTGTCGAGAGGAGATGGAGCAAGAAGGATTCAGGGTCTCTTCAACAAAAGCATCATCCAAATCAAGATCCTCCAAAATGTCACCTTCGGAACCTCCCTGGGGACCAAGGTGAGATTCAATCTCATAAGAGGGGGGGGGGGGGGGGGGGGGGTGTGGACCAGCGTCATAAACAAACAGGATTAACTCATTGAAGGAGTTACTGATCTTGACATTCTGCGAAGAAGTAGATGGAGAACAGTGCGTAGTGGGGCATGTAACTCTTTCCTTTTCTGAGGCAATTACAACCTTAGCTTTACCTTTTCTAACCACCTCGGTCCAAAGACCTTCATCACAGGAGCCAGTAGGGGGGGGGGGGGGGGGGGGTGGGGGTTATCCTTTATAGTGGAAACATTCTGCGAATCCTTCACAGGACGCCATTGCTGGGGAGGTTTAGGATTAGCAGGGGGGAAAAGTACGGCGGTATCGGGGGTTTACGATTACAATCGTGCCCAAAACACTTGCAGTCCTTGCACCTAGAAGGAGTCCATTGGTACTCAACTTGGATAGTGATAGGATTGTTACCGACAAGGGGACTATCATCTTCCAGCTCAAAGCTAGTAATCCAATCATCTTTAGCATCCACTTCATTACAAATCCTTGCATAGGTTATCCTCCTACGGTTAGCCGTCATCCTATCTACTTGGAGAGGTTTCTCGATCATGCTAGCTATGTAGCTAAGGCCCTTCGAATTCCAATACTCAAGGGGAACATCGTAGAAACAAACCCAAACCAGGACCTTTGAAACTTTGCCTTTTTGAATAAAGAGGTGAGGAGCCCATCTACGGAGAATGAGAGGCTTTTCAGCAACAATCCATGGACCTCCTTCTAAAACTGCCTCAATTGCAGAGGCTGAGCTAAATTGAAAGAAAAATGTACCTTGGTCTATGGCTAGGATATCCCTGAGGCCAGCTTTGTCCCAGAACTTTGAGGTGGCTTTATGAACAAGAGAATATGGCAATCTTCTGTCAAAAAAGAATCCTACAATAGTGTTGTGCCATTCACGGTTTCCTTGGTCTGAAATGGTAGTGGGGACAATAAGTTTACGTTTCTCCCTACAAGCACTTAGGTCAATGTGGTCCAGCTTAAAGTCACAAACAGAGGGCTTTAACAGAGAAGACCATGTGGGCTTGGCCATTGGTTCGATGACTTTGGCCAAATTAGAAGGAGCTAAAAAATCCTCATTGGCTGTTGGCCCAATAACAGGTGGGCCCGACAGAACTTGAGGAGAAGAACTTTGGATGCCACTATACCCATCAACCATGGGTCCCACAGCAAGAGATGGCCCATTCAGACGATTGGGTTCTATACCTTCATTGAGCGCACGTGCAACTTCAGGGGCAATGTTGGAATCACACCTTGAGAGGTTGACCTGACATGGCTTTCTATCATGTTATGCTTGAAATAAGAAAAATCTTGGGCAGCTGGTTGCGTGTTGGCAGAACCCGCAGCTTTAGAAGAGGCTACTGACAAGACATCATGAAGGGGCCTTACCTCTCCTCTCTCCATCGCATGGCTGGGCGCGTGAACCACACCCCGCGCTTCATCTTCCTCGTTGAGAATAGTCTGGTTAGTAAAACCACAAGTAGGAGAGAGAAACTCAGCCCTAGCAGCTTCTTTAACCTCAGACCTTTCGTTCATACCAGAGTGGGCTAGCGAATCCTCATTACCATGGTGAGAAGACAAACTTGAGGATAAGATACCAACATTAGCTTGGATTCCAACAAAATCAACATTAGAACACTTAGGGTTACTGGAATTCATATCTAAAGTCTCCAAAAGAAAACTTTCAAAGGGACTAACATCAGACATAATATTGGCACTAGGAACAAGGGGCATGGAGATACCTTCATTTGTCTGCAGCTTATACGCACCATAACCACCATTGATAGGGTTTTCAGGAGGACTACTGACATTGTGCTTCTTAGTCTCTATTCTTGGCCCCACAGTATTTGACTCACCAAATTTGCTCTTAATAGAGTCAATCTTGCTCTGTAATTTAGTATTTTTTCCGCAATAGCAGAAGCTACTGATATGCCTGGATTCAAGAGGAAATCTCCACAGAGTCTCGAAGGGGACTCACTTAGGGTTTGGGTATGAGTATCTTCCACTTTCGTTGCTACAACACCCTTTGGTTGGTCGAGAGAAAGAGTCTTCGAACCATGAATCTGCGTCCATACGTCACCAACGAACTCATTCGCATATGGATCTTTAGGCGGTCCACGACATCTTAAGGATCGTTGAAGATCCCCTTGATTTGTGATATCCAACTCCTCAGCAGCACTATTTACATTGGTCTGAGTTGTAGTTACAAAGTGTTGGAGTTCTTTAACGGATAGTTTGATCTTTGATGAACCGACTGAGGATGGTGACCTTTTAAGTCTAACCTTCTTATCCATGGAGGATAAGAGATTAAGTGGAGCCTCTCTCTCTTTCCATGTTTTTCGTAATGCAAAGATTCTACCCAAAAATATAATTAGATAACTAGAAGTAAAAACTTCCTTCGGGGGAAACCCGGGTGAGCTCCCTACTGCACAATACACCCAAGCCAGTATACTCCCCCTCGGAGCTCCTTGTCTTAATTAGGCCACTCGATTACATAGGTCGAATGCTTGATTTCACCCCTTCCCCTTAAAATGAAGGGAAAAAAAAAAGAGAAAGAAAAAAAGGAATTTCTGCTATATGTTGAGGTTCAAATATAATTGTTTTGAATTCTTCCAATAACTATGCCATTAACATATTAATGATATTTATGTATAATTATAGTACTCTTTGATTGGGTTAGACCTTCATTTTCCACTTTTAACTATTCGCAAATCTAATCTTACAGCATAAATAAACTCATAAACTAATAAAAATAAGAGAATGAATGAAAATAGATTTAAGCAAATGAGAAGCACAATGTATATCCTATCGGTCTGCAACATTTATAACCAATATCATGGGTGGAACTTGCAAGGGGCTAGGGTGGGCTCTAGTTCCTCTAAATTGTGGAAAATATGTTTTCTACATCTTATAAATTTTTATTTTTATTCAGCCCACATATTGTCTTGCCTATTTTTTAGTGTAGCCCTCCATAATATATTGTCGATTTTAACCTAGCCCACAATTTTTCGATCTCTTACCTCTCACTTTAGTTGTAACAACCTGCATTTCGTTAATTAATTTCAAATTCATTTCCATAATTAATCTATATTTGCATCGTCATATTTTAATATTCATTGTCTACTTTTATTTTAATTACAATTCTTGTGTGTAGAATTTATTTCTTGCTTTAATTCATATTTGAAATTCTTATTGGGGCCAAACTGCAATTTTACAAAATTAGTAATACCTGTGTTGGATTTCAAAACTGTATTTCAAAACGGTGAGAATAATTTCTTTTGACTCAAACTGTATTTTTATAAAACCAGAAAATCAATTCTTACGTTAAAATGAATTTTCTGTATTTTTGTGACGAACACCGCGCCACGAAAATACCAGTTTATGTTTAAAACTGCCCGCACTGTGCTAACCTTTCACAGATTTTGGAAGTGATGTAAAGCTAGATGTGACATACACTTTACTTTCCATTTATGGCAACTAATCATTGGTTAAGGCCTTGTTTGGATATTACATTTGAGTATGTGCAATTGTTGTGCCAAAAGCTAATTTCCCAAACACCTTTTAAATTGTCCCCTACTACACCTACTTGACCCTTGGTGAATTGTTGAGATAATACATCAGTGTAGCTATACGTATGTATATTTCAGAATGTATTAGCCTTGTTAATCTGCAATTGCTTTGAGATTAGTGTGTTTATTTTGTGGGTTAAGCCTTGGTGAAAGAACTTGGGCACCAAGTTCTTGTAACTCTATTTAAACACACACACAGCTCATAAATTTCACTCTATACATTCTCTGCATAACACTTACACACAGAGAGAAAAGAGAGAGATTGAGAGTTTATACAGTAAATATAGAGAGAGAAAGCTCATTTCCATAGCCAAAGCTTGGATTGGATTCTTATTTTTGCTTATCTTTCTCAAACAATCACACATCTCTTTTTCACAGTGAGTATTTCTAACTCACTTAGAATGTAATTCACTATTGGTTTACTGATTTGTGTATTTGAATTAAGAGTCACCATTGATGTATTTACGTTTATAGTTTCATAGCATTGAAATCATAATTTTTCAAACTTAAGCAAAATCTGTTTTCTTAGATAATAATGAAAGTTTATAGTACATATAGTCTATAGTAGAAGTTTTAGAGCTTAATTTAACCCCATGAGAAAGTATATAAGGAAATTAGTTTTGACATATTTTGGTATTTCATAAAATTGGAGAGCTAGAATTTGAATTATGTTAAATTGATTACATATTCTTAATCCTTATTGAAAAACAAAGAGATCCATATATAACATGATATACATACTAACAGTTCTGAAAATGGGTCCAAAGACCCCTTAAAACTGAAAACATGGGAGTTCCAGTGGGAAAGATGAAGCCTCTGTTTCATCTCGCGCGCGCGATCGCGAGAGCGACCCCTCACGCGCGCGAGGTTTGCGTTCCCAGGCAGACAAAAAAGTCTTATAAAAGAAAAATGAAAATTTGGCAGATCGCGCGAGCGGACCGCGCTCGCGATCTTCTTGTACTTTGGCAGAAAGAAATGTTTTTTATAATAAAACAAAAATTGGGCATATCGTGCGAGCGGACCGCGCGAGCGACCCCTCGCGCGAGCGGCCCGCGCGCGCGCGCGTGATCTTCCTGTACTTTGGCAGAAAGAAAGGTTTTTTTATAATAAAACGAAAATTGGGCATATCGTGCAAGCGGACCGCGCGAGCGACCCCTCGCGCCAGCGGCCCGCGCGCGCGACTTCTGGCAGTTTCTAGTTTTTGCTTGTTTTGTGTTAAGGAACTGTTTGGGTGGTATTTTATGAACGGTTAAAACTCTGTTTGGGAAAATTATTAAATCAGAATCTTAATTGGTTATGTTTGAACGATTAAAACGTTGTGTTGTGACTTATCAATCCCCGTACGCTCGTCGTTTGTATAAATCAGTAAATTGCCTCATGTTTTAAAGTTTCATGACTTACATGTGGAGTCAGTTGTACATGCATGATGAGTGTGAATGTTGGTCAGTATGGAGAAGAGTAATGGTCAGTGTGGTATAGTGAGTGCGGTTGAGATTGTGATGTGGACACTCCCTGGTAAGTGAGTACCAAAGTGTGTTGTGATTGAGATTTCGACGAGGGTGTCTTTGAAACGCGACGGTGGCAAAACTGGACACTCCCTGACGACCATGGTAGCGTCAAAGTGTGTGAAGCCGAACTTGGACATTCCCTGACACCCATGAAAGTGCTAAAGTGTGGCCTACGGACACTGCCTGATACCCGAGTCTGGATACTGCGTGAGGGTTCCTCCGGTATTTGCATGGCGGATTAGGTAGTCAAAGTGTGAGGCAATGGACACTCCCTGGTACCCCGGACCAAAGTGTGAGGCAAACTGGACATTCCTTGGCACCCCTGTGCTAAAGTGTGGCTACCTTAGCGTTTCAAAGATACCAGTGTGTGATAGTGGGTTGTTGGGTTCTGTCGAGAGAAAAGAGTCGGTCAGATGAGATGGTACATTGTTCTCATACACGGTCACATATATGTGAATTTATCTTTTAAATTATGTTGTGGTTGTTTTCTAAAACGAAATCTTTATCTTAAATATAAACCTGTGGATTTAATGAGAATTGGAAAATGGTAAATGAGTATGTGTTACATTCAAAGTTATGTTTTTAATACTCACCAGTTGCTTGAAGCTGACGACGTTGATGCGTCCTGGACATTCGTGTTCAGGCTTTTCAGGTTACGACTATGCTGAGCCTTATGACTATGCTAATTGAGAACGGAGGCTTTTGGAAGAGAAATTGTTATCGTCATTACATATTTTAAGATTATAAGCTTTAAGTTTTTATGTTATGGACTGATTTGTAATAAGGATGACTGTAATAGACAATAGATATTGTTTTGTCTTGAGGCGACTTGTGCCTTAGTTGACCCCGTGCTGTAATATGTAATAAGTTAGGAAAATTTTATAAGCCTTGATTGCTCTGCTCTGATTATTATGTTATTGTTGTTCGACGTTTGGGACGGAATCGATCCTTCAAACTGTCGTGACCTACGGGTCCATAAAGGAAATTAAACGCTTTCCATATTTATGCTACGTCGGGACGTGACATTAGTAGACAGAGCAAGTGGATTTTATGTTTAGCCAAGAAAAAAAGAAAGAAAGTGGATTTTCGTACGGTTTTTTTTCTCCCCCTCCCCCTCCCCATTTCTCTTAGGATTAAAGACTCAACCAACTAAGCCTTGTCGCAAATAATTTGGGGTTGGCAATACAAATCCGTTATTTCTTTCTATTCAGTTCGAGACTATTACTCGTCCAACCTACGTACATTATCAAATCTTTCTATACTATCTCTATCTATGCTCATTCTAATTTTTCGTCGCCCATAATATTGCAGTTATTGGTATTTGTACATGTTCCTAGACACAATGGCCCGAAAAGCCTTAATATGACAAATATATCTTTGAAATGCGTTTTCATAAAATATTTGACTAATTTTCTACTATAAAATCAATATATATATATATATATATATATTTTTGGTCAGAATAAGATCAATACTACAAATATATAAATAAAATTGCGACAGACACAACTTTTGTAAGCAAATAACACAGTTGGGCAAAATACAGGGTACAAACCAGCTTTAGTGATGACTAAAATGATTAATCAAAATCTATTACATTCTGCTAAGTTTGATTTGGATGCTTCCTATTAGATGTCATGTCGTGGCTGTAATGTTTCCTTATATTTTTGCGTCTTTTTTTAACTATCAAAAGCATTATTAATTTCTCTTGTTTCCTCAAAAGTTTCAAATTTGTCTCCCCACGTGGCTAGACAAGATGAACACCAAACATGTGCCTATATCGGCAGCCACGTGTCATAGTTTTCCCACGTTATCTATCGCCACACGGTAAATCTCAATTGTCGATTGAAATGTAAAAGTGAATTTTGGGTTTTCCACCATAATGTTTTTCACTTTCTGTAGAACCGACTTGGTTAAAACTGACTCTACTTTCAATGAGTTACCCACTGTTCTAAAGTTGGCCGTAGGGTGCGCCCTCGTGTTCTACATTTTTGAAACACCAACTATAAAATAGTATACATGCTCAAATATGTAATACTGTTGTATGTATAGTTAATACTTAATCATGTGGTTAGTGATTCAATGCAGTAACCACTTGCCCATGTTATCAAATCTCTTTAATTATTTTGATCAACCTTTGGGAACTCTACATGCTAATAGTTGCTAATCACTATTCATCAGGTCCCTTTTAACCAGTGGCGGACCTAGGACTGCACATTTAGGGGGGCCAAATTTTATTGGCTTGGGTCCATCGGGAAATAGACTCATTCGGGGGTTCAGGGGTAGCGTCTCCGATGAAATTCTTTTTTTAAGGTTTATTTATACATATTTTTATATCAAAAAAATTAAACTTTTGTTGTGTGACATTTTGTTGCTATTTCGAGAATTGAGAGGTTTTGTGCTTTGCAATTCCTATAGTGTGAATGGTTTTGATCTCTCTGTCTCTCGACTCTTTTTATAATTATGCCCCTATGTGCATTTTATCACTTTTTTATTCAATAATAAGTGATCGTTGATGTTAATTTGTAAATGTTGGGTTTATGGTAAAACAATTTGGGTAGAGCTAAACTTAGAATTGAAAAGAAAATGTATTTATCCAAATATTTAAAAGTCTGATTGATTACGATTACGATAATATATTTCAACTTCTCTTTACTTAGATATCATGACTTAACTAATAGTTTGACATGTGTTTGATTACAATAATTGTTGCATATGTATAAGTAAAAAAAAGTAGTAAAATTTAGAGGAGCCAATACGTAAATTAATTTTAATTTTGGACAATTACATATACATAATTGATATTTTCAAAATTTTGTAGGGCCAATATATATAATATCTATAATTTTAAAAAATTTTGTAAGCTTAAATCATCATTTTCCAAAATTTTGCCCCTCCGTTCCCTCTTACCGTCCGCCTCAGCTTTTAATTACCAAAAAAATTAGAGAGATGAATTCTACTCATGCATGTGTGTGCATTACTTGCTTACACCACTAACACAGTAGGACTTAATTATATATTATCCAAATATTGAACCTCTTTGCAATGAATTGAACGATTTTAAGTTTCTACTAAATGATTAATTAACTCTTTGTTATTATCAAATGACACATTTAAAAGATACTATTGAATAGCAACAAATTACTGCAAAATTAGCATCTCGTTAGTTGTTTATATCAATATATAGCTAGGCACCTACCAAATAGTAGTATCATACAAAAGTCAAAAACAATGTATTGAATTGCCTAGCTACATCAAAAGTAAGAGTTCTTTATTCCATTTTGGATGTCACATTTTAAGAATTCTATTTAACAAGTCAATGTACATTGACTAGATACTTTCCAAGCTCGCCAGTTTTATTTTATTTTTTTGAGTCTCCAATTTCCCTATGCCATTAAAAATTTAAACTCAAAACAAGGCCATAATGAAAATTTTAAAAATTCACTTAACAATTAATTAAGTATATTTCGCTAAACAATTGGAATTCAAAAGAGACTCTTATTTTGAATTAAAGCTGTCCCTAAAAGAACTTGTGGGGGTTCTTAAATCAAATGGTGATACACGGATGGACTCAACATGCTTTACCTTTGAGTATATAGATGATCATTTCACACTATGAAGAGACTTTTGATAAAATTAAAAATTAATAATAAAGATAAAACTTTGGGATGTTGCAGCATATGTTTGCCTATTCATGTAAAGGCACTTGTCCCCAAATACCTATTCCAGACTTCCAGTCAAAGCTCAAGCTAATTCTTAAGACTTAATTTCAACTAAACAAAGTATGAAATAAAGATCTCACTTCACACTTAAGAACCAAATCTAAGCTTAGCTATAGTAGTATAACACCCGTATTTGTGTTATTGCATTTGTATCATATTGTCATGCATGATAATGTGATATGGCGTGTCCTATGACACATGGTTGAGTGAGTTTTGACTCACGAGTTGATTTGGGTGTCTGTATTAGAGAACCCTTTGAAACTGTGGTAATTGAGGATTTATTGCTTGTGAAGTCTCTTCGAGTATGAGACGGTCACTGTGGAATACTTTAAATGTTTATCTGGAAATAAATGTTTACCTGTGTATTTCAATATCTGTATTATTTTCTGTTTTAGAATTTATATCTACTGTTAGTTTCAGTATCCTAGTGAGAACGAATGAACACGCTATTAATTTGGTAGGCTAATTAGCAACATCGGAAACGTCATGTAGAAATTCGTGTTTTAGCAACCAAACGAAACTTAGTCAGAAACTTGTATAATTTGGAGGTTTCACTCGTAAAGCTGTGAATAAGTTGTATAGAAGGTTTCAGAGACTGTTTTTGAGTTTTGAAAACTCGTGGGGAGGTAAACGTAATTCCCAAGAGTTTTGCCTATAAATAGGAAGTGATGACTTCCATATTTTTATAAGTTTAACCTAAAGTTCAAGAAAGGAGGCCATAGGGAGATTTTGGGAGCTTAGAGCTTTGCGACGCCAAACGACGACTTTCCGTCAGTTTGTTTTCTCCTAGATTTCATATTCGAGCTCCTCGAGGTAAGAGCTTCGTTTTGATATATGTTAGGACTTGTTTGGCCAAGTTTTTCAAAAAGTTGTTTTCTAGAATTTTTCATAAAAGTTGATAAATGGAATTCTGATCCATAGGAATTGTACTAGACGGACTTCTGCACGTTCTTTGTGCACGGGTTTTCTTCAAATTGAATTATAAGCGCGTAAATCGGAGGTGAGTGATTCAACTATGTTTTTGGAATGGTTTCTTGATATGTATTCATGTTATGTTTGAATAGCATGTATTAATTCCTAGAGATATATTGTGTAGTTCATATTGGGCATTTATATTGATAAGTAGGCTCAATAGCACGGTGATATGTTTTAATTACCGCGAGCATGGTGATATGTATTTGAGCATGTTAAGTTGCTTATTTGGGTCAGAAGGAGCACGTGGTCACCGTACCATTTTGTGGAGCCGATAGAGTGGCATTAAGGTCGCACGATTGTTTGTAGAATCGTGGGTCTTACCCTTTCGCGTGGACTTATTGACGAGGAGTCGCGGATTGGGAATATGGACGGGCACGTGAATCTCCGGCGACTAGTATGAAATGTAGAGATGTGAATGCGGACATGTTTATCATTCATGTACATATGTTGATTTATTCACTAAGCATTAGCTTAAACAAATCGAAATATGTGTGGTTATTCAAATAACCATTTCAGGTGTTAATGCTGGCGAGGAATCGAAGATATGAGCACGTGGGTTTTGGGAGTTCGCTTAGAAGGCAACTCAATGCTTTAATCTCGTGATTTTGTAATCGTATAGTCTATTTCATTTGAGTTGTTAAGGGATTTGTAATAGAATGGAGAGTCGTCTTGTAAACGTTTTATATTAGTTCCAAATCCTGTAAGGAATTACTACGTTTTGTTTTGACTTTGAAAGCATGGTTGGGGTTGTTTAAGTTATCATGTACTTGAACCTAGAGTTCACGGTTTGAAATGTTTTACTTGTCGACTTTATGTCTTGTATTAATGTTGAGATAGTTTGCGGTCGCAAGAGTCGTTTGACCTTAGGCAATTTCCTTGTGCAAGAAGGATTGCTGTCAGAGGGTCATTCGACCGGTCGAAAGGGACAGCTCGACCGGTCGAAGTACCCTCTGCTGTGAAGGATTATTGCCGAGGGTCATCCGACCGGTCGAAAGGGGCATCTCGACCGGTCGAAATGACCCCTGCATGAAAACTTTTTATACCCCTTTCGCAACTTATTTAAATATTTTGATTGGTTGTTAGGGCACCTTTGGGATCCCTTTGAATATAAATTCATTCGTTTCAAAATATAATTACGTTTTCAAATTTATATGGATTTTACCAACTTCGGGTATATTGTTTCAAAGGAACGACTACTATTTGTTATATTTAAAGTTTATTTTTCCGCTGCTACAACTTTGAAATGAGTAGGAAGAGCCTCGGTGGCGTGCCACGGGCTCCGATTCCGCTATGGTGGGACCGAGCTGTGACAAGTAGCCTCCATTACTCTAAGACGTTGTGCCAAAGGGACTTGTCAGCTTTGAATCTCTTCTGTCTTTGCTCACTTTCACTTGTTTTAAAAAAAATATTTATATAATGCATGACACCGTTAAAAAAACTAATCCATGCCATGGCCTGTTCAATAATGCTAGTCATGTACACATTACAAATTAACCACAACACCAATCACAAATTACTATATTTAAAGCACAAGGTCTCACATTTAAAGCAAATGGTACATAACATTATTAAGGTGTCTTGTCCTTGAATGTAGTGCCAGGGGCGGATCCAGGAGTTTAGCTCAAGGTGGGCCAAAAATTATACGGGTGTTGCCCTGACTCGAATTTTTTTAGCTTCAAAAGGGATAAATTAGAAATTTAAGAGACAAAAATGAATAAAGTATGGAATAATTAGAGTAAAATTATTTTAAAAAGTTGATGGTGCAATTAAGGGGCAAAATTGAATAAAACATGTAATATATAAGGTAAAAGAAATTTTTTTTTTAAAGTTGAGGGGGGCAAAATGAACAAAATATAAAATATATAAGGTAAAATAATTATTTTGAAAAGTTGGGGCGCAATTAAGAGGCAAAACAGAATAAAGTATGAAATATATAAGGTAAAAGAAATATTTTGAAAAGTTGAGGGGGGGCAATTAAAGGATAAAAATGAATAAAGTATGAAATATGTAGGGTAAAAAAATAATTTTAAAAAGTTGAAGGGGGGCAACTTGCCCCCCCCCCCCCCCCCCTCCCTATGGCCTTCCTCCATCCGCCCTTGTGCAGTGCCATATGATTTAAATGTGATACTTGTGCTTTAAATGTTGTACTTGTGTGGTTGGTGTTGTAGTTTGTGATGTGTGCCTAACATTACTCTGGCCTTTTATCTAATATGGACCGGGGACTAGAGTCCCCTACTTATATATGTATATGTGTGTGTGTGTGTGTGTGTGTGTGTGGGGGGGGGGGGGGGGGGGGAGGGGGGTTGGGTTGTATAACGCCTTTTTGTGTAGGTAACAAGCTGTAGCCAAATCTTGGCCGCCCAATTAAGTGAACCCTCCTCGATGGTTGCATGCATGGCGGCAGACAGGCGCAAAACACCCCTATCTCCCATTCCACGCTGTCATGTGCCTTTTCCCTAACATTGTGAACGAACCCAGAAAACCATTTTCAACTTTTAAACTATAACTTTGGACATTGCTTTGTTTTTTTGAGTTTCCCCAAGAACTACATGTACCCCAATTAACATATTTAATCAAGAAAATTGGGAAAAAGTAGGTTTTGGAACCCTAGCTTTGACTTGGAACTGTTGGACTTTGGACTCTCTATAAACACCCCCTACTTGTGTTTTATATGATTCCTGTCTCTTTTACTCTTGAAAAACAAACATACCCAAAGAAGAAAAGGAAACAAAAATGGTGTCCATAAGGTTTACTTGCTTTGTACTTGAAGTTATGCTTATTTTCCTTGCCCTAAGGAACTCTTTTGCATATTCTCACAAAGGTAATTAAGAATACCCCCTTTTCAAATTTTCTTTTTACCTAGTTAATTTTAATTAAACTGATCGATGTCTAAGAAGTTCTTTTCTTTAATTACTTCTTGTAGATATGGAGAAGATTGTGGTTGGCGATGGAAGTGAATTTGCAGTGGCAGAAGGCAATCTTTTCAAAATTAAGAAGGTGATCATATATAATTATCGATTACTTGAGGTCAATCTCATCATTGTTTAATGTTATACATGATCATATAAATATCTATAGACAAACTCAGAGCACGAGACTTCCTCACCGTGGAATCTGTAGACAGTGTTTATAGCTAGCCTCCCACTAGTCTGACTGTGAGGTCTAGAGGGGACGTTAAATGTTAAATATACGCAGCTTTATCTCGCATGGGAAATTAATGCTGTTTTTGAGTTTCAAACTCGCGCGTGGCACCAAAGTCACGAGAATTCTTACCCTTGAGCCGTTATCTCATCCCACACACATGTTATCATTTGTTAATTAATTTGCATACTAAAACAAAACGCATGTTACAGGGAATTTCTTGTGCTACTACTAAGGTGGCTGAAGCTAGAAATGGGAGACTTGGAGGAAGGAAAATGATGGAGGAAAGGATCTTGGAAGAAGCGGTTAATGTGAACAAGGAAGGCGCAAATGGAGGAGATTCAAAGATTTCAGGTGCAACTCATTCTGTTGGAAACTATAAGTACCATAAAGGGATCAAAGGGCTGTTGAATGTAGAACACAAATTGAGGAATTCAGGTCCCCCTCCTGTGAATGTAAAAATGGTTGGTTCTGTAGCTTTGAATGCTGATTATCATGATCCAAGATCCCATCCACCTAAAAACAACTGAGGAGAGAGAGAGAGAGAGAGAGAGAGAGAGAGTCCTCTGGGAGGGCACAATTTTGGCTGATTTTTCAATTTTGTTTGTTTTTATAGACTTCTTGTAGTGAAAACAAGAGCGGATTATCATACTTGTATGTAATCAATAGAGGTTCAATAAATGTTCAAAAAGAAATTTCATTTTAAGAGATATATGGAGTACTAGAGTTTGTTTAATTTGATTTCTTTATAAATCGGTTAGTTATATGCTCTTTTGGCAAAGTGAATGGATGCAATTGGGGTTAATTAGTTGTTTATTTGGTAGTACTCTATTGGATTGTGTGCATATGTAGCTTTTGACCAAACTAGAAAATATGGCATAGGTAGGCGCAGAATATGGGCTGTGGACCAATTTGAATATATATTTGCTTGTTTGGATGCAGGAAAGGCAAAATTGAATGTTCCAAAGAAACAACTTGCAACCCACATGCATGATCAGGTCTCTCTCTCTCTCTCTCTCTCATCAATATTGCTTGCTACCATATGTATATTCATATGATCAGTAATGACTGTAATGCTAGAGTCATAAAAGAGTCACAAAGAGATGCTAACAAAAGGATGTAGCATCCCATGTGGTGCCCATGTGGTCGTAGGACCCACCACACTTAACTCTGCCACATGGTATGTCACATCCTTTTGTTTGTCAGCATTTCTTTGTGACTCTTTTGTGACTGTAGCATTACTCTATTCATATTCATATACATGCTACAGTAACTCATTTGTGGTATCCATATTTTACTTGCCTGGTTTGTGTTTTTTCTTACTTTACTTGAGGGTAATTTACATTGAACAGCCTTGAGTTCTCTTATAATTGCAAATAGTGCCCCTCTTGTTTCCAAATTACATTCTTCTCCTCTCTTTTATGGTTTTTAGCGGGACAAAAAAAATGGAAACATTGTCATCTTGACTTCTAAAATGATAATTTTACCATTGTACAACTACTATTTAGTGAAAAACAATGGTTTTTAAATGTTGGGATTAAACATGTAATTTCATTGATCAAGAGGGTTATTTCGATCCGCGAGTGAAGAGGCATCCTCGGAGCTAGATTATTTTGATATAGACATGCGGCGTTAATTTCATCTCAAGAAAGATCAACGTAATTTACTCTTGATTCAATTTGATAGTTTACCTTTTGCGCTCAGGGTGAAACAAAGCTATTGAAGCCAAAGCCTCCAAAATCTTTAAGACTATCAAAAGATTTAGCCCTTGAAGAAACTTATAATCAAACACAAAAACTTGAATCCCTAAAGTTTCTCAAGGCTGCCAGAGAAAATATGAGCTTGATGGATAAAGACTACGATGGAGCTGCTAACAATAGTCCTCATCAGAAGCCTCCAATCAACAATTTCGAGCCTTTGCATCAAGAAAATATCTTACCATAGCCTAGCTAATTAGTAGTAATTTGGAATGCTTTCCCAATTTTGATCCCACGGGCATAGAAAGTCCCCTTCATGGTGTAGAACAGCTAACCCTCTAGTTTTGGCTTCAAAAAACATGTTTAGTAGTTCGTTTCTAGGGAATGGAACATAGACACAGTGCCATAAAATACAAATGTATGCGTTTATATATTGAAATTAAACCCTTGTTAGATTAATGATGGTGATTGCTAGCATACTTAGTTCCATAATGCTTCTCATGATAGAGAATTCTACTGTTTCTTGATGTGTTTTACTGGTTACCATTGTGTCAAAATCGGAATTTTTCGGATCGGAATCGGTCGGAATCAGAATTTCCGTTCCAAATGACACTCCTAATTGTGTGATATGGCTCCAATGCTAAATTCCAAATCAATGTTTACAGGATGTAATTTGCGCAGCGATGTACGTATATATATAATCGAAAGATATACAAGGAATTAACAATTAATGCTGTAGACAAAGAGGAAATTAAACTAGTTAAAAACTCTCACTAGCAACTGGTGTGACCAATTAGTGAAACTCACTTTTGATTACAAAATAAAGGACACAATGTTACATTTATTTTCAGCATTGTCATTGACACATTAGCTCGTAATTTAAGTAATTGGATCCAGTCAATTTAATAACTTTCCATAGATATTGGACAAACTACAATGTCATTGCACCTTTTTTTCCCCTGTTTTCTTTGCAACCAAACAAGGAAAATTTTCCTTTTTTTGTTGCTGAGTTCATCAACCAAATGGTCCAAATCATAAGGGGAATTAAACTAATGCTTGAGAAACATCCAAAGGCAATATGAGCCTTTTGAATTAACATGAACCTTGTATTTATCATTTATTGATTATAAACTATATATTTATTTCTTTGTCTTTGTTTAATTAATCCAATTTTGAACTTTGCATTCTTAACCTTGTTTATCACTCCAACGCTTTTTTTAATATGCGAGAATGACATTGACATATGTCTGAATTCAATTGTCGTGAACCAACGAAGGAAAAGACTATGGAACATATAAATAACAGATTCATTTCCTAATTTTAAAAAAAAAAAAAAAAAAAAATAGAGAAGGCATCACATAGATAAGACACTAATTTGAATTGTGTATCCCAAAAAGAGGGAAACAAGAAAAATATATAGCTAAAAAGATATATAGATAACACAGTTCTTGCTACAAGATAATAGATCGATAACAAAGATCCATCACAAGTGGTTGAGAAAAGCAGCAAGTTATTTGATTTGGTGAATAATCCTTGAGAGCTCTTTTTATCTTCTGAGTTTCACTGAGTTAATTGCTTGACAAACTCGTCCAAGCCTCTACTTGAACTCCCTCCGTTGACAGCCTTCAAAGCTTCATCACGCAGTTGCACCACTCGGGCTCTCTTTGGCCGAGTCCCACTCACTGACTCAATCAGCAGTCGAGTCAACTCGGCCGCGTTCGGAACAGACTCACCTTCACTTGCACGAGACCCAACTCCAAGCTGGTCAACCAATAGCATAGCATTCGTGAACTGGTCCGCACCCATTGGCCATGTCAGCATCATTACCCCTGCGGCGAGTCCCTCCAACGTCGAGTTCCACCCGCAGTGAGTCACAAACGCGCCCACGGCACGGTGTCTCAGTACCGCCACCTGCGGGGCCCACCCCCTGATTAACAAACCCCTCCTCCCCACCACACGATCTTCAAAACCATCAAGGGCTGCTAGGTGTCCTTCATCGTCTGGTTTCACACACCAAACAAAATACACCCCACTACTCTCTAGCGAAGCAGCCAACACTTCCATTTGCTTCTCTGTTACCGTGAAATGAGTCCCGAAGCATACGTAGACCACCGAATCATCTCCTCTCTGGTCTAGCCAAGTCATCAATTTCTGAGGTGGCACAGAACTGGACCCACCACGATTAGTGGGTCCAACCAAATCATCAGCGGGAGGCAACAAGGGTCCCACAGTCCAAATCCGGTCGTGCCCCAACTCTTTCTTTAGATGATCGATATAAACTCGTTCTAACTCGGTAAACGAGTTGAATAGCAAACCCCAACTCGCCAAATTGTCCAATATGGAATTTCTGAGAAACTCCCAATCTGGGTCCCCTTCTCTGTACTCTCGATAAACATGGGACATTTGCCTCCAGGGGTACGTTGGGCAATTCGGAATTTTGGGAAATGATATCAGACAATTCATATTGGATGGATCATCACTCTTGGGAAGGTCGCGCCACACGGAAGCAAAAACCGAGAAAGCAAAAGCACCGGAAGATGAGAAGACGACACGTGGCACGTCCAGATCGCGAGCTAGATTGTGGGTCCAACCGAGGAAGAAATCAGAAACGATTGCAACAGGGGGGTTCGGATGCGATCTGAACCATTGGAGGATAGGATTGTGGAGTTCGCCCAAGGCGCGTATTAGAGTGAGGAGTGGATTTTGGGAGGAAGGGGGAGAATCTGGAGGAGAGAGAACCAGAGGTTGGAGGGAAGAGGACGGGTGGAGAGAGAGGATTGGTTGGAGGAGAGGGAAGTGAGGTGGGGTAACCAATACGGTGACAGTAAGGCCGCGGGTGAGTAACAGGTGGGTGAGGTCTAGGATGGGGATAATGTGACCCGGCGCAGGTAATGGAAATAGGAGGATGTGTGCGCCGTTTGTCGTCGACATGGCCGGCCGTTGATGAAAAATCGTGGCTAGTACAACTTGGGGAGGAAAATGAATTTTGAAGTGTTTTAAGTTACTAAGGAGATGTGGTTTTTGTATATGTAAGCATATTTCCATCTTGTGGATTGAGAAATTATTCCGTGAGTCCGTCATATCACATCATTATGTTGACATTATGTCATAACTTATTAATATAGTGACATATGACATTGGAGAGAATATGAACATGACATATGTCTTTACAAATTTTAAATACTCATGCCCCATTTTTTAGGTCAAAACTTTCCTACATATTATCTCTATTTTTTAAAAAACGTCACATGTTAATATACTGTTAAACCATCACACCACACATCAGCAAGAGTACGTGATGTGATGGCCTCACTGAAAAACTTCTTGGGTAAATTGTATTTTATACCTTCAAATTATACCATATTTTGTACTTTGGTCCTTAAACTATTATTTTTCGCATTTTGGTCCTTCAACTATCATTTTGTGGCAGTTTGCCCCCTCCCTCACTTTTAGCGTCACTTTTGGTGTCACTAAAAAGTGATTTTTTTCGTCACTGAAAGTGAAGGAGGGGGCAAACTGCCACAAAATGATAGTTGAAGGACCAAAATGCGAAAAATGATAGTTTAAGGATCAAAGTACAAAACATGGTATAGTTTGAGGGTGCAAAATGCAATTTACCCAAACTTCTTCATTTATGGCCTGCTTTTGCGTCATGCCTTACGACGGCGACTTTCAAATTTTTTTTTTTCAATTTTTATTAATTATGGGTGACACTTTCATACATTTACTTACGGAGAGCATTTTTGTTTATTTATGTTTTTACTGTGTGATATGTGTCACATTCTAGTAATTAGGTTGATTAGACAGGGACAAAATGAGAATGAAATAAAACACGTCTTACAATAAAGACATAAGTAAACAAAAAGTAAGCAAAATGGAGTGAGCAAAAATACTCTCTTACTACAAAAGTGGGCTCTATAAATAAAAGGATAATTTGTGAAAAAAAAAAATTTTTAATCACTAAGATCCAGTTGTGTGAATTAACCCACTTGTGTGAGTGGTTGGCAGGTTGCTGAGGTATATATCTCCGGTACAAGACGTGACATAGAAGAATTCTAGAAGCCTAGAAATTTGCGGCCGTGACACCAAAGTCTTTGTGGTGGAAATGGAATTCATCATGCGGAAATGCTAGATGCATAAAAAAAAATGCACAATAAAATGTACAATCAGGTTAAAATTATTGGACTTCGTGCTGAAAAGTCTGTACACACAAAAAGACAAAAAAAAAGGTGTGTACAGCTTTTTCAACACGAGGTCCAACAAATTAAAGCAAATTGTGCATTTCGTTATGCACTTTTTTTGTGCATCTAGCATTACTCTCATTCATGTGTGGGTTTGGTCGGTGAAAAAGCCAAGTTTGCTAGCTTCAGCTTCTATGGGCTCATGTTTTAGGGGTGGAAGTCTGGCCGGCCAAGTAAGACAGACTTGTTCTATATATGTGTGTGTTATACACATTGGATGTACCATTCTGGGCATAAGAGTGGTGAAAGAGAGGGTGTTCCTTTTGGGGGTATGGTGATATTAATCATTGGTTTTTACTGCGAGGGTTGTTCACAGTATTATATGGATGTGAGGTAGAGATGAGTATTTATGTAATTATTTAAGTGATTTCTTTATGTTACAGTGATTGTGTGTAACACCCGTACCCGGAGAACGGGTTAATTATTTGTATTAATATGCATTAATTAGTGAAATTAGTGTATAAAATGGATTAAGGGGAGGCTTGGACTCGCCCAAGTAAAAAGTGTTCAGAGAGGGACACTAGTTGGAAAAGTCCCCAGTGAGGTGGGACAGGTATTGAAATGGAACCCAGTGAAGGGTAAATTGGTAATTTGCATTTTAAGTGATTAAATGCATTTTTATGTGATTACATGGATATTTGCTAAGTTGCTTTCATATTACATATTGATATGTGTTAGCATTAGTTTGGACACCCAAATAAGGGTATAAATGAAAAAGATGTAAAATTAGTAGGTGCGATAGCAATTTCACAAAATATGTGGGACCCACGTTGGGACCCATACGGAACTTAGACAAACACTTATTAAGTAATTGGGTAGTTAATGGAATGTTTGGGGGATTTCATAATAAGAACTTAAGAAAATTCGGGGGTGTAAATAGAAATAAGGCAAAATATTGCCAACACACAATTGCATGTGTGTGTAGGTGTCATGAGGCAGTGAGAAACTCTCAGTTTTACAGAAATTAAAACAAAACAAAGAGTAGAGCTCGGAGAGAGAAACGGAGAAACCGTCCCCGACGTCGAATTCTCGCCGTTCCGTCGCCGCCGTTCGTCGGATCCGCGAATCGAAGCCGTTTTCGGACTCGTGGAGGTGAGACGAACGTTTCTATACCCTTAATTTATGTTTACTTTACTGGATTTTGGTAGTTCATACTTAACGGTGAGACGTCGTCTACCGAATTCTTGTAGGATTCATTGTGGTGTAGGAATTGAGCTAGAATTGGTGAAATTCAGCACACCTCTAGCTTGAATTTGGGTAAAATCAGTGAATAAGGTGAGTTTTCTAGCCTAAAAATGATTGTGTTTAAGGTGGTCAATGAATCCTTGTATAACTTTGGTTGTTGATATCATGTTTAGAAGTTACTATATTGATGGATTATGAATTTCATATCAATTTTGTGAAAACCATATGTTTATACATGTATATGTGCTTATATGTCTATGTGGTAGTCAATGAGCACCGGGGAAATGGTTCATTGTTGGGAGTAATAAGGGTGGTGTAGAGGAAGAATCCGATAAATACGGAAGTCCAAGGAATAGAAGTGGCCACGGGACCAAGGGAGGTCTTCGGGTCTGAATGAATCATTAAACCGGTGACTCGGCGACTACAAATATGATTTATGTTGATTGTTGCATTGCACATGTTAAACATTCAGTCATGCTTAGAATGCTCACTAAGCAAATTGCTTAAGAAAACCGTTTTCCTATTTCTGTTGTGGTACATAACAACCACCGCAGGTACGGAGCGATATCCGGAGAGAAGGTGACGTGCTCGGGAATGGGGAAGAGAGTTAGAGCTTGTAAATATGTTTTAAACTTATATTATAGTATAACTAGTGGATTGAGGTTCTCAACTTGTGAATTAAAGTCTTGACTTATGGATGGGAGAGATGGGAGAGATGGGAGAGATGGGGGAGATTTGTGCCCCATGCTTGTAAATTTCTTTTGAAACTTGTAAAATGATGTAAAGTATGGTATCTTTTATGTTAATGTTCATATTTAAGTTGTTGGAAGTGAACTTGGGTCACAACCATGTATTTTGGAGAGTTGGAGGTAAATTTGAGAACATATGTGTAATCTCTTTCGTTTTGTTCTAGTAGGGTGCAAGTAATGGATTTGACCATCTCGGCAAGTCCGGGTGTGTCGTTAGTGTTTTGGACATGTTTCTTTAGTGTTTATAATGTTAGTTATGACTTTGAGTTGAATTCCAACAAGTTTCATGTATTTTGGATAAGAATTGAGAATTTAAGTTGAAAAGTTTGTTGTATTTCAAATGAAATGAGTTCATGGTGGATTTGATCAAATTGTGAATATGATTTTATGATCCATGCTTAATTTGAGTTTAAACATGTTTAGAAATGTGTTGGGATTGTTTTCCCAAAGTTTCATAATGTTTCCATGTGATTTGGTTGTGTTTTGGTAAGTTAAAACTTGTTTTGACAGCAAACAAAATTTGGCAGCAGATTTGTGAAGGGGATCGATCCGCGGTTTGTGAAGGGATCGATCCGCCCTTCCAAGGGGACATTCTGCGGGAGACTAATATAAATGGATCGATCCGCCCATTATGAAGGGATCGATCCGCCTTGTATTTTCCCACAACATGTCCGCTTTTACGGAAACATGCATAACTTCTTCTAGAAAACTCGGTTTCGCGTGCCGTTTGTTGCGTTGGAACCGGGACTCAAAATCCTAACTTTTGGTATAAAAATTTTACATACTTTATAAATGACCATTTTGCCCTTGGGGCCTATTTTGTAACAATAGAGTTGTTTAATGTGGTTAAACACACGTGTTTCTTAGTAATTCGCATATTTCTTTACAAATTAATGTAATTGGGAGCTTGTAGCATTGTTACACGTGTCCTAATCCGCACGAGGCGGGTTGGGGTGTGACATTGTGTCAAGTTCTTTGGGGTATTGAGAGTGAGTATATAAACGGTGTGAGGGTTGAGTTATGAGATTTAATCCAAAGTGTCTTGTACAGTTGTACCAATAGTTTATTCTCAATAATGAAAGAACCGGTCTCTCGGGTGTGGATGTAGGCGGTTTTCCCAAATCACGTAAGAATCTCTATTTTTTTTGGGGTGCATATTTATTAGTGTTGATGTGTTTCTGTGTGTTTATTTGGGAAAATTTGATTTCGTGTTTTAAATTTCCAACAAGAGCAACAGTACCAAAAGGACTCAAAGAAATGTATGAAAGTCTTATCCATTAATTATTACAATCATATTCATTGGTTTTCTTACATGCAATACAATAATTTCCAAATTTAAAATTTGAATTTGGTTTTGAAATGCATTTCTAGTTGTACTACTACATGTAGTGTCATTATCGATGGTAGAACATACTATATTGCATGTGGTACCACTAATAATATATGCATGTTAGAACCAAATTTAAAATTTAAATTTGCATGGCAAGCATAACATCGCTCATTTACATCTCCTTTCTTCTTCTTTTCCCAATTGTAGATTGATTGAACATATAATTGTACCATGCATTTTCATAATTAGTTGTGATGATTAGGATTTAGCACTATTATTATTATTATTATTATTATTATTTTATTATAACAATCTTTCTGATGAGGAGTTTAAGTATTTTAAATTCTAGATATACCTTGGTTGACATCGCTCATTTACATTTCCTTTCTTCTTTTTCTTCTTCTTTTCCCAATTGTAGATTGATTGAACATATAATTGTACCATCCATTTTCATAATTAGTTGTGATGATTAGTGATTTAGCACTATTATTATTATTATTTTTTTATTATATCAATCCTTCTGATGAGGAGTTTAAGTATTTTAAATTCTAGATATACTCATTTACATTTTCTTTCTTCTTTTTCTTCTTCTTTTCCCAATTGTAGATTGATTGAACATATAATTGTACCATACATTTTCATAATTAGTTGTGATGATTAGGATTTAGCACTATTATTATTATTATTATTTTTTTTTTATTATAACAATCCTTCTGATGAGGAGTTTAAGTATTTTAAATTCTAGATATACCTTGGTTGACAAGTATGTAGCACTTCTTATTTTTAAATTTTTAACTTGTTTGACAAGTATATCTGGTTGAAGTAATTTAAATTCTTGATACAATTTGCTTTGTGGTATGTTGAACTTTTTATATCTAATCTAACTATATAAAAAGAAAGGGAAATGCTATTATGAGCAGCTTCTTATGTGAGAAGGCGGGTTTTAACCGTTAGATGAGCATCTAGCCTTAAGATTCTCTCCAGATTTCTGGGAATCTTAAAGCTAGATGCTCATCCTACGGTTAAAATCCGCCTTCTCATGTGATTGCCCAAAAAGAAAATCTTTGAGTTACTGTTCATTACTGTTCATTCAGTAATGATGTTACCATTTTGCCCCTCTTGTATATTTAACTCGAAACTCGTGCGATGGTATTTGGAGAGTTCAATTGGTTTTTTGGGTACTTGAAGCAAATTTTTTTTTTTTACTCTCTTCTCTCAACACAAGATTGTCCCTCTCTGTGTTCTTTCTTTGAAGTCGTGTCTTTCTTCTTCACCACCACCTGGCCACTCCATTTTGCAAACGTCTTTCTTCTCCCACGTAGCCTTTTGTTTTTGTTAAAACCTTCTTCTCACATTTGCAATTGAGCAATCAAACATATTAAGCAATGATTTTGGAGATCTGAAGTAGAGGAAGCTGCTGGTTGGTCCGCATGGAGGGACGGCGACAGGTGAGGGATCGATTTGTTTTCTTTTCCTTCTTCTAACTCTTCTCCTGTTTCTATTGTAGAGTTACTCCCTCCGTATGAAATTGACCATTAATTTGGGATGTTCTACTTTTAGAATCTTTTTAAAAAATGAATGTACTTCAATTACACTCTCCAACTTTACCCTTTATTATTCTACACAAGTCTCATTTTTTTTTTGTTGATCTAAAATATACCACAATATGATGTGAAAACAAGATTTTAAACTTAGAAGGAAGGTCAATTTGAAAATTTTTGCAAATTCAATAAGGGTCCTTAAATAGTTAGAATTTCAAAAAGGTTCTTAATTTGAGATCGAGGGAGTATGATACATGATTGAACAAAGCTTTTACTTGAAGCAAATTGTAGTATATATGTTTTTTTTACAAGTTGGAAATCTAGCTTAGATCGTTTCTCCATTTGGATATGTTTTGCATTTTTTTTTTTTTGCTTGTGTTGCTCTGCATTTTGGTTTTTATTTACATGCACAACAACTGTTCGGTAGATTGACCACAAGAGCATAATGCATGTGATGGTGTTAGTGATTGTTGACCCCAAAATAGCAATCACAAATGGTCTCGTCTATGTTGTTTCTCTCTAATTTTGTATGTTTTTTGTTCCCTTTTTTTTTCGGAAAATTGGTTTTTTTGTTCCCTTTATTAGTAGAAAAAGAAATAAAGAGACACTTATGTTCAGCGCGTATTTGAGATCTGTGGTCTTTCTCTCTCAAGGTAACAATTCCCATCTCTGAGGCTGTTTGTCATTGCTTATTTGCCCATTTTAAGCAGTTTTGGTGGCCCAAACTGCTTATTGATCTGTTTGTTTCAGTAAAAATATAAGCAGATTTGGTCCAAAAAGCAGTTTGACAATAAGCAGGTGGGGGATGCTTTTCAAGATTATCTCTATATTTGATCAATTCACAGCATATTAACCAAACATCCGAACCATAATAAGCAGTTCTGCTTAAAACTTTTAAGCAGTCTACTAACCACGATCAAGATCGCATAAGCATAAGCACAGATAAACAGACTCTCTCTCTCTCTCGATCTCTCTACCACTTCTCTCTTTAACAGCATTCTTTTAACCTTGTGCTTCATTATTTTCATTCTTTATAATTTCAATTTGCCCACATAGCTCCTTTCTACTACACATTGCACTCTCTATATTTTCACACACGAAGCTCAATAAAGCTAATGCATTTTGTTTTCCTTTGTTCCAGATTGGTTAGTCCTTTTTTTTACTATCATTTTAGTTTAGATGTAATAGTTAATGTATTGACTAGCAAGGATCCTAATGACATCAAAATTCTTGTACAACGGTGTAAATACCTTCTTCTTTTTTTCTTTGTTCTTTATTTCTTCTTCTTTCTTTTTTTTTTTCCTCCTTTTTTATCTTGCCTATCTTTCTTATTAGTTTTATTTTATTTTTCTTTATTGTCTCTAACGGAAAAATATTTGTATTCATATTGCAGTGAAAAGTTAGGATGTTTGGTTCCATTTATAATTGTAAAAATATAGACTCCGAACAATGGTAATACTGAAAAGTACTTAAATTACAGAGTTTCAACTGTGTAGAACAAAGAAAGTAATACTCTCTCTCTCTCTATATATATATATACATATATATAAGGGCGATCTGATTTTAAACACATTTTCAGGGGCCTTTCAGGGCTTCTGTAGCTTGTACAACATGCACAATTGGTTAGACCCTTTTAGGCCGTGTTTGTCTTTACCTATGAAGCACGGACACGGGTACGCCGACACAAACACGATATGACACCGGTACGTCGACACGTTAATTCCTAAAAAATGATGACACGACACGGCGGGGATACGTATATTTTTTTTAAAAAAATTAAGTTTAATTTAAGTTCATTCTTGTGTTTTTCAGAAATGTTATTAAAATGTTATCTATAGAATGTTCACTTCACATTTTTCGAGCGTTATTGTTTAATATTAACAAAATGAAAAGAGTGAGATGGTCAAAGAAGATAAAGAGATAGATGAGATTGGACAAAGAGGGTCTTGAGAGACTAATGTCGGGAGAACGTGAGGAGATTAAGTGATGTAATTCTTGACAAAATCAACTTTGTTTGGTTTTCAAAATGTTTAAAAAAACTAACAAAATACAGCTTTTTGATCAAAAGAGAGTTACCCTCCATGTCCCTTGAAGTGTCCCGCCGTGTGTCGGTGATGTGTCCGCCTCTAAACATTGCATAACAGAAACAAGACACGTATTTTCTGCGTCCAATACGTGTCGGAGGTGTGTCGGTGTCCGATGCGTGTCGGACACGGGTACGAGGCCCTTTCTGAAGTGTCGGTGCTTCCTAGGTCTTTACTAATGCACCTTTTTTTTCCAACCTATAAAGCTCTCACAAAGTAGTTTCTGAAAAGTATATAGTATTTTTTTTCTCTCTTTTCTTGTTGGCGTTTTTGTTGTTACTCTGAAATATGCCCCTATAATGGTCTCTTGGGTTTAGATTTGTTGCATAGCCACTCCTCCTTGTTTGATTGTTTGATTATATTTCTTCTTTGTCCAATTTTATTTCAGGTGTAGTTTTCGGTTTGGTCTTTGACGTTTTTACATCCCTATGCTCTTGGTGAGTTTCCAAAGGCTTCTTTGTCCATTTAAAATTGACATATATTGCACTATTAAGTTTCATCTTAGTTAAGATAAGACAGTGGTGAATCACCTTGTGTTGGTTTAGTTAGGCTATTTTTAAAAAAAATTATTCTTGTTATATGTATTTTCTAATAATGCGTTGGTTGCTGCTTTGTAAAATAGAAGAAGATTTGGAATCATTTATTGCATTATTGCTGCTACAAATCTGTTTTAAAATTTTCATATAGTGCTTTATACAAACTATATTCAGTGTAATTCAAAAAAATACTTTGGCTAGCGGTCGGTTCTATTAAACTTTAGCTAATATGTTGCAACCGCTAACCATGACATTTTGGACGCACTGAAGCAGTTAACTCAATGATTGTTAATAATTTATCTTTGCTTATATCCATAGTTTGTTATCTATTACCTTTTTATATGATATCGTTGTTCTATTTGACTGATCTACTATGACATGTTAGTGCTCTTGAACTTGTTTTGGTATATTATTTTGCAATATCTTCCCCTCATGTTTTAGCTGTTGCAATTTATTCAATAGGTATTGTCAGTTGGCTGGTTAAGGTTGGACATGATAGTTAGTGATGTTTTCCAACTCTTCTAAGCAATGAACTTTCTCTTACAAATTTTCACTGCAACTCATATTTTACAATGATCTGCATGCCATACTTTGCAGCTTCTATCCCTCGATTTCTTCTTTTGGTCTATCTACATTCCAGGATATTCATACGCTCCATGGACAGGGCAAAAGGTGGAGTTTTAGTCAGAGCACTTCTGTGAGTTTAGCAAACATGGCTAATTGATTAGAATACATCCTTCAATTTTTTTCCTCCTTCTTTTTCATCATGTTTGTCATCTTATATTTTGATCTCTATATTTTCTACATTGAATAAATACACAGTTTTTTTGTTTGTTTGTTTGTTTATTTATTTATTTATTTTAAGGCTTTAGGCTTTAAATTGTTTTCCAAAGAAATCATGAATGTTTTTCCTTTTTTTCTTTTCCTCCTTGTTTGTCACCTTTTATGGGTTATGTTGATATACACTTTGTTTCATTTGCTTGCTGAAGAAAGGGTTTGATGAAATTGTAAGTTGGATGGGCAAGGATCCTTTCAAGGTATGTTTTGTTCTACATTAATCACATAATTTGTTCTAAATTAGCCTTTGATATTTGTTGGAGTTTTGCAGATCACTTACACCAGTGATTAATATCTTAAATCCTTATGATCTTGAAGTGTAACTGATACCAAGGGGGCATGCTTATGCTGATCTTCAGATTTATATTGTCATACTTCCAAGATCCATTGCCTAAAGAAATTATGGTATATGCATATTATGAGCACTAATGACCACCCATTGGACTTTTCGTTCTTGATTGATTCTTTTTCATTTCTACTTTGTCGTATCTTTTAAATAAGGTCTGATGATTTTGAAATAAGGCCATTACATATATATTTTTTTTCATATATGGTCATTACATTTTATTTTATTTTTCCTTTCTACTTGATTGACAATGGGGCATTATCCTTGTATTTTCAGACTATGTAAATGACCTTTATTGTTTTTGGGAATGAAGTTTGCCGAACTCTCAATTTGTGATTATGTTGTACTCAGAGAGCCTATTTTTTTATTTTACAAGTCTTGCTCAATACAATGAAACAATATCTGAAGACATTATTAGGTCTGCTTTTTGCACCTAAAGGAGCGGCTGATTTGTGTCCTGTTGATTCTCATATTGTAGTTGAAGGATGGAGTGAGGCATATCAAAGGCATCAATTCAGGTTCCTCTATTTTTTTTCCCTGCAGTTACTTGACTCTAAAAGTGCTTTCCCTCATTGTACTTTATTTGTCTTTACTGCTAGGTCCTTAGCTCCAGTCGGATAAGGTTGGAGTATTTTTCTGTACTAACTTAACAAACTTTTTGGACATAAGAAGTGGAAGGAAGGGAGAAGGGAGGGTGAACAACAAATAATGCATTGATGTTTAAAAATTTTAATTGGCAAGTCATACAACCGTATAAGCGGGAGCATTAATTTTACTTTTAACCCCCCAAAAGAAGAATTATTGTAACAAAAGTTACAAAACTGAAATAAATGAAGAGAAACATTTATGTGCGAAAAGGTCATATTCTTTAGGAAATTGTTCCTTCCTGCAATAATATAGCACCAAACAAACTTTGGAAACTCCCTCGGATGTGGAGTTTGACATACTTGAAAATTGTCCATTCAGCATTGTAATTTTGCCCACTCTTAAGTTGTTCGTGCATTCTATCATGACAAATTATGGTACCTTTTTTTTTATGTAATTTTCTCTTCCTCTTTTACCTTGAATTTGCATAATGTTAACTTCGTACGCCATGGAAGGATGGCGACAGGTGAGGGTTCGATTTGTTCTCCTGTTTTCTCTCTCTCTTTGTATGTATGCCAAATGTTGCAGAGTAGAATATAGGGTTTTGTTTGGGTTTGCATTTGTGGGGTTCTTTCCAATTTAGGCTAATTATGGCTTAATATTAGATTTAGGTTTGCATTTGTGGAGTTCTTTCAAACTTATGTTTGGGTTTTTTTTTATAGATTATACACAGAGACGACTGGAAACACTTTAGGATGATTTTTAGACCATCAAATGGGAATTTGAGGTCGTACCATGAAAGGTACTTGGTTTCTTTGTTGGTTTCTAACCCATGTATTTAATTTGGTTAAGTTTGAAATTCCCAACTTATTATTTGAATCTATATTCTCTAAGTTCACACACGGGTATATACTTTAGTACTTCCACCGTTAACCACAATGCTTCAGATTTGGGGTTACTATATTCAAAGTATGCTCTGCTTTGGCTTATCTTCTGGTGACTTCATAGTATCAGGGTAATTTTGGGAAGATAGGTTTTGCTTTGGCAAGATCTATATACTTTTGTACCTTCCAACACTTCACTTAAACCCATCGTTGAAGTACTAAATTTTCTGTTTAAATCTTCTTGTTGACCTAATTGATGTGTATACCAGACACGTGATATGTGAATCGTGTCTTTTTTGTGTGTATCACTTTTTCTTCTTCTTTTGTTGTTTTTTTTTTTGGACATTCTCTAAGTAGAAGCTTAAAAAAATCAGTCTCTTGAGCTGGATTTTGTTTGTTCGAGTTTCAATACTAGCTCTTGTTAGTGTTATTGCTATTCTCCATAATTCTTTTGTTTTGCTATTTCTCAAAATTTTAAATGTCTATTTTTTGGGCCTTTTGTTAACAAGAATCCGTTAAGATTTTTTTTTTTTTTTTTAATAACATTTTTGTTTTTTTGCTCGATTTTATCTATGTAAACACATCAGAGGTAATTACATAGACATGTGATTGAAATATATATATATATATATATATTCTAATTTCTGTTGGTGTAATTTTCAGTTATGAATGATCTAATATTTTTGTGGCTGTTGTGTTGCTAAGGTTTTCCCTATTTAAGACAATGTGACACTAATTTTTACTCTTACAAAATTTTAATTAGTGTGTGCTAATTTTGAATAGGTCAAGCTTGGACAGAGAGAACTGAGTGGTTTTGATGTTATTTTCTTCCAACTTCAAGGCTCTTCATTAATCACAATGAGGCACTGCATTGACGGAACTGTCTGATTGTTGGAAACGTATCTCTAACTAATCACTCAAATCGAGTTGTTTTCATTTTTGGAAGTTACTAAATTCAATGGTACAAATTAGTTGATAAATTGTGTGAAATTCATTTTTTCTTTTCTTGGTTCTTTTTTGATAGGGATTGAAACGAGGCACAATTTCTGCTGAGTCATCACTACTGGTACGAGTTGATTGCAGTAGTTCATTTCTGTACATTTTCTTCTATTTGGGCATTAGTTTCTGATTCTTAATCTATTTGGAAGTAATATCATTGTTTGAAAGTGTGCAAGGAATTATTATTTCATTCTTCCCTTCGAAATCTGTGCAGTACCACAACCTTGGATCGTGTTCTCATTATATTGTTTTACTACATGATTTTATTCTACATACTTGTATATTGCATAGCAAGACATCATGTCAAGATTCTATGTTGGACTGTCATGAAAACATACTTATGGTCTAATTTTATTATATATACAAAAAAAAAAAAAAAGTATTGGCTTTCTGGATCCATGTGTCTTGAATGATTGCTGTCTTGTGTATAATTTCTTTTGCATTACAGTGACATAAATAATCATGGGTAATTATGAGATGAGAAGCATGAGATCCTTCCCAACGGGCTAATGAACGTAGAGCATCGGCTGTAACAACCGTGGTTTGAGCCAAGAAAAGGAATTGTTCTACTCAAACAAATCCTTTTTGTTTTAGAACCAAATACATGTATGTTTCTTATGGTTAATTTTCTATTTGTTTATTCTAAATTTTCTTTTCTTTGTTCTTTAGAATGTATTAAGTAAACTATGATTCTTACCAATAAATTCGTAGGGACTCTTAACATATTGCAGTTAACCATAAGTTCAAAAAATGTTCTCTTTGGATTCTCATCAAAAGCAGGCTTGTGTATGTGCACATATTGTCTATGTTTATGTATGTCTCTTGTATGTGTAAATATTCCCTTATTTTTACAGACCAAATACTGGTTGATGAACGATAATTGTGTATGACTTGTTACTTTGTCAAGAATCGGGTTGGGCGGGTCAAAACATAAGTAGAAATGTTTAGGGTTTGCCTTTGGTGTAACTTACAAGCATCATTTTACTTAGTATGCATTAATTCTACTTTTTAAACATGAAATGCAAAATTCTTAGGTCAACACGTGCAACGCACGTGTTACGCCTAGTTATATAAAAAGAAAAACTTTGGGTTACTGTTCATTATTATTTATTTTGCCATGATGCTGCCATTTTACCCCTCTTTTATATTTTTCTAGGCACTGACTTGAAGGTATTTGATTAGTTTCGGTTGGTTTTTTAATCATTGGCTCTTGCATAGAATAGACATGTTGCCTCAGTCTTCAAACTTGGCTCTCCTATTTCTCATTATGTGCAACTTTTTGCCCTTAATTGGAGATTGGTTTTCCTTCCTCCATGCAATAGAGATGAGAGATACAGCTGACAATGGTTTCAAGCGACATATATCTATCGACAGGCCAGGCTGACCCTGAGATTCTTAAAATTTTGTAAGGCATCATGCGAACTTTTAAAGGCGGGTCCCTCTATATAAAATTTCATAAGCACAAAAATTTTATAAAAGTACATAATAATTTTCATTAACATGAGATGATAAATACACAATTACATTAGTGTTGATCAACTTAGTTCCAAAATATACAACACCTTAGCCCCAAAAATCAAAACTCAACTTTACATCAAAGTAAATGTGATTTTCTTGCATTTTGAGTGGCAAAAGTATCAATTAAAGAAGGAAAATCAAGTGTCTCCAACAATTTTTTTTCAATAGAAATTATAGCCAATCCATTCAATCTCTCTTGTGACATTGTCGACCGTAGATAAGACTTTATCAACTTCAACTTTGAGAAACTTCTCTCAGCAGAGGCAATTGTCACTACTATAGTGTCACGACCCATCCCGCTACGCGTGAAAATAGAACACGTGGTACGTCATCAAGGCTCACCAATTCCATTAAAGTACATAGCAGCAGAAAAATATAAGTAAAATCCATGAAAATAGGGTTAGAAAAAAGTTTGGCGCATTTGAAAATACTTAAAGAAACATAATGTTTGAAAACATCAATCCAGTCGACTGATCCAGGGTTCGGTTGACTAGAAAATGCAAGATGCAGAGAGCTTGAAAACCCAGCCAATTGTCAAGTTGACTGTATCGGGGACCCATTCGACTAGGCCCTCCAATTCTCAGTCGACTGAATCTATCAGTCGACGAAACCAGAAATTCCAGTTTATAAAACCAACACCCAGTCGACTGTGGTCTCCTACCTAATTGACTGTTTCTTTCACAGAACCAAAATCATATTTCCAACCAACAAACCAGTCGACTGTGTCCTGAACCCAGTCGACTGTTTTTCAGTATTCCGGGGCAGTGGCTGGAGCAAAACAACCTCCAATCGACTGTTTTCGTAAACCAGTTGACTGGTTTACCTCAGATTGCAAGCATTCTGCAGATTACCGTTTGATCGAGCTTGTCGAGGCACTCAGTTTTGACTTAAAGTATGCTAATTTTCATTGAGAAATGAATGAGTTGTGGTCATTTTATATAAATGTATATATATACGTATATAATGTGTATATACACACACAGTCATGCGTGAAGAGGAAGAAGAAGAGTTTGGGCTTGAGCCTGGGCTCGTTTGGATAATCAGCTTATCGGTTGAGCTTTTATGTGTTAGCAATTCAGGTTGCCAAATAGGGCATTAGACATTAGATACATATTGCTTTAAATTAGTAATTAGTTGTATTTATCTTTTAAATGTATTTAAGTGGGCTGACCTTCTCAATCCCATTTCACATGAATTTAATTTGTCTCACATAGATGTCAACTCCTGTAGGCAGAATTGCAGATTGAAAGTGCCCCCTGCCATTATAGATCCATGTTGTCAAGAATGGAACAACACTCTTGTTGGGTTCTTTTTAGATCACAGGCTTCCTTACTCCCTTGTCCACAAAGCTACTACTAAGCTATGGGGAAATGCTGGCCACATTAATATCCTCACTACTGACCAAGGAACTTTTTTCTTCAATTTTAGCTCTAGTTTTGCTCTAAATGCGGTGTTGGAGGGTGGTCCTTGGAACGTTGCTGGTAAACCTCTCATTCTACAAAAATGGGAACCGCATTTTTCTATTGATAAAGTCAAAGTTTCTAAAGTTCCTATTTGGGTGCACTTCTTTAGTATTCCACTTGAATATTGGACCCCCAATGGTATTAGTTATATCACCAACATGATTGGGAGACCTCTTCGTGTTGATAAAATGACAGCTTCTCGTCGTAGAATCACTTATGCTAGGGTGTGCATTGAGGTTGATGCAAAAGAATATTGGATTATGAGCTTTGACTTGGAAGCGGCGAATTCCCGTCTAAGCAATAATCTGATCAGGATTAAAGTTGAATATCAGTGGACTCCTACTCGTTGCAAGTTGTGTAAGTGCTTTGGACATGACTGTGAAAGAAAGACTTAGGCTCAGCCTTTTTTTTCAAAATATGTTAAATAGAATGTAGCTCAACAGTGGATTCAGATTAAGAAGGCTCTGAATGACCCGAAAGATATTGTCAATCCTTGTGATATGAAAGAAGAGGATCAGTGGACTCAAGTGGTGGGTAAGGGTAAGGGAAATAGTATTGCTTCATTTAAGGGACAACGTGCTGCTAGTCCCTCTTTCCATTCTATTTGGTCTGGGTCTTCTTCTTCAAATGTTCAGCAGATTAATATAAGTAACTCATTCAATGAGTTAGTTCCCTACGTTTATGATATTGTTGGCCATTTTGAGGATGCTCATCAGTCAGGCATTAAGGAAGGAGATGGAAGTTCTCAAGCCCAAGAGG
Organism: Hydrangea macrophylla; assembly: GCA_033977485.1. Lineage (NCBI taxonomy): Eukaryota > Viridiplantae > Streptophyta > Magnoliopsida > Cornales > Hydrangeaceae > Hydrangea > Hydrangea macrophylla. The sequence continues at coordinate 118,195,911 of CM066985.1, read as the reverse complement.
CCACTATTGAAGATGAGGGTTAAAGGAAATTATTTTGCCAAAGCGAGAGAGGATGATGATGATAATGTGTTTGTGGAAGTTGTAACGACCCTAGTGTTGTGGGCGGGTTGGTGTAGGTGCCTTTGTGGCTGCAGTAAGTGCTGGTAGACTACACACTATGGGAAGTTTGTCCCACATCGCCTGGGTGTGGAAAAGTAATGTGCTATATATGTGTGGTTCTAAGTCTCCCTAGTAAGAAGCCTTTTGAGTAGTGGCCTAAGAACAAATCCGTGCCGGTTTGGGCCCAAAGCGGACAATATCTTACTGAGCGAGACTTGGCTTGTGACAGAATGGTATCAGAGCTAGACCTAGCCAGAAGTGTGCCAACGCGGATGTTGGGCCCTAAGGGGGGTGGAATGTAACGACCCTAGTGTTGTGGGTGTGTTGCTGTAGGTGCCTTTGTGGCTGCAGTAAGTGCTGGCAGACTACACACTATGGGTGTGGAAAAGTAATGTGCTATATATGTGTGGTTCTAAGTCTCTCTAGTAAGAGGCATTTTGGGTAGTGGCCCAAGATCAAATCCGTGAGGGTTTGGGCCTAATGCGGACAATATCTTACTGAGCGAGACTTGGGTCGTGACAGAAGTTGATGAAATTGATGAGGAATTTGAAGTTGCTTATGGTGATCATTACCATACTCCAGTGAACTCATTGTCTTCGAGACAGAAGAAGAATGAAACCAAGATGAAATTTAGTGGAAGTCGTCCTAAGAGGCGGCACAAATCTCGATTATATTTTGTTGTATGCTTCATGCTCTAGGTCAGTTTGGCTAGTTCTGGGATGGGTTTCTTTTTGGCTCTAGAAAGTTTTTCATGCCTTGTTTCATAGTTATTCTATGGGGCAAATTACACTTAAGTCCATCACACTATACACCTGTTTTCAATTGGGTCCATAAACTTTTTTTTTTCAATTGGGTCCATAAACTATTTTTTTTTTCAATTTGGTCCTTGAACTTCAAAAAAAGCATTCAATCAGACCCAAATTCTGACACTGTTAGCTTAAATTATTAAAAATTATCACGTACGTTGCGTGTAATGCTTACCTGTATCAACTAGCAAACCACATGGGCATAGAGAGATTGAAAGCCCAGGGATGAGACGGAAATCACACAACACGATTTTTTATTTTTTTGGTGGTTAATTGGGTTTTTTCTTTTTTTGGTGGTGGGGGGGACTATGCGAATTTCACTTTTAAGTTGATGTCTTATTCATATACAAAAAGCTTTAAACTGATACATAAATAATATAGATTAGCACTAATTTTACAACACAAATTTTGCAGAAATTAGCACTAATCTTTGCAAATATTTTTTACGAAGATTGAGATGTAACATTAATAAATGCTGTCATTTAGTCTACTTAGAGAAGGAGATGAGCTTTGGTGGTCCAAAGACAACTCTATAGACAAATGTCTAACCAACCCATCTAAAACTTTGAATGAGCTACCAGTCTCTTTAATCGCATCCAATGCAATAATTTGGAGCTCCATAGCTCGTACCCTCTGACCCCGGTTCTCACCCACCGACCGAGCCACCACCCGAGCCATTTTGTCCGAGTCAGGAACAGTATGTGCACCCTCACACACTCTAATTGCCACCCCAAGCTGATCCACCAACAAAGTTGCATCGACAAATTGGTCAGCCCCCATGGGCCATGCCAGCATTGGCATACCCGCCTGTTGGCCCAAATGTGGAAACCTTAGATGGGAGGTGAATAAGGTTTTAGCGGAAATTAACCTTTTAAAAACAAAATTGCAAATTAAACACAAACACAAACAATTAACTAAAGAGATAAGGGAAGAGATACTTGCAAACCAATTTTTCAAGTGGTTCGACAATCGCACCCTGCGGCCTACGTCCACCCCTCAAGAACACCTCTTGAGGATTCCTTTAATCCAATCTACTTCACGGGTGTAGACCAAACCGTTTTCGGAGCACTTACGAGTGTGCACCGAACCGTTACAAGAGCCTCCAATCTCTCCCAAAGAAGAACACCTCTTCTTTGCACACAAGGGTTTCTAACCCTCAACCTTTACAAATTGATTTGAATACAAATTGAAACTCTCTATATAGAGTGGATAGTACAAATAAAGCTCACTACAATTTTGCTCTCTCAAGAAATACAAATGAAAGATTTGAGCAAATTGATAAACTCACATAACTAGGGCTCAAATGATAATGTTTAAAGATCAAAGAGATGTGTGATCAATACTATGTTTTCCAATCAAAATCTCAACCTCAAATAGCTTGGGAAAACATGTATTAATAGGCCTTGGAAGATTATAGCCGTTGGTGGCAAGTTTGGTAATTAAAAACCCCTCTAAAAACTAGCCGTTATTGCGTTCCAGGTCGCTTCAGTCGACTGGTCCTTAAAGCAGTCAACTGAGATGTGTTTACAGAGGTTTCTGCTTGAATTCTGCTCACTTCAGTCCACTGCATCGGGCCCTCAGTCGACTGCCCCTCCCTGTTTGACAGCCTGACACATCTCCACTAAAATGGCCATAACTCCCTCTACAAAACTCGGATTTTTGATCCGTTTGATGTTTTGGAAACTAGGTACAAATACCTTTCCAACCAAATAAGATTCAACATCTAATTATTTTCCAATTAGTTGGGGCATTGCTTTAAAGATGACCTACTTAAAATTTATTTCCAAAACTTTAACTTTTAGTGTTTGTTTGAGCCCCTATGAGTGTGAGATCAAGATGCCTTACAATGATAGTCCTAGACTTCAACCAAGGATGAAATATCTTCAAGTCTTCAAACTTGATCCTTGTTGAGCTTATTGTAATCTTGATCTACATCAATTAAATCTCATGCACACAAAGATGTTAAAAACATTGATACAAAATTAATACATAATACATGAGATTTAATATGAGCATAAAAATGACTATGATAATAACAAGGAATGAAACAATATGAATCATGTAATTATCATAGCATATTTGACATCATCAAAACATAATTAAATATGCCTTAATATACCTTAAGGCTAACAATCTCCCCCTTTTTGATGATGGCAAACAACCAATGAAGGATATGCTAATATAAGCACATTTGGTCATTTTCATATTATCATTCATAATGGATATCATATGTTAAAGAACATGAATGATAACTACCTAAATACTTCTCCCCAATACTTCTCATATTTCTCCTCCTTTGACATTATCAAAAAGATTTGGGGATAAAACACAAAGCTCCCCCTCACAATAGGTATACAAATCAAAAGGGATAAAAGATACCAAAAATAAACAAATATAACCACATGTGAGAAAATGAATACATGAAAGTGCTCCCCTTAGCATGTGCAGTGATAAAAGATACCAAAAGATATGAACAGAGAGCATATTCTCTCAAAAGATGCCAAAAATAAAGTTGGAGAACTCAAAATATAAGATAAACAAAAATTCAGTCTGATCAGTCGACTAGAGAACTCCTTTAGTCGACGTCCCTAGGCAGAGAGTTAAAAGTTATCAAAAATAGTCGACTGGGTTGACTTGTCAGTCAACTGAGCCAGAGAGAATTTTTGAAATAAAATTTAAATAAGCCTAAGTCGACGAAAACAAAAAAGCATCAATCGATTGTGCATTCGATCAGTCGACCCTCAGTCGACTTAACAATGCAGAATCAAAAAGTTCAAAGCCTCACACATGAATCAGTCGACTGTGTTGGGGTACCAGTCGACTGCTTTGTTCAGCAGTCCATAAAAATGACAGTTCAGCAGCAAAAATTTGAATGATTCACAAAACATCATTTGGTCTAACCATTATTAAAACTTTGTCTAATCAAACAGAAGCATATCATCATTTTTTAATAAGCAATATCAAGTATGCATATCTAAACAAAACACAAAGTGATTTGAAACAAATAAGTGTATGATATGAAATCAAAAAAAAATTAAGTAGGATGATGAAAACAAATCAAAACAAAATTACCTACTAACCTACCATTACCAAATCAATACTTAACCTTTGTCCAAGTATTTCTTGGATGCTCCATTTGCTGAGGTAGTAGGAAAGGCCCTTTCCAATGTCATGAGGCAAAGATTGACGATCTCTTCACCATTTGAGTCGTCGTCCGATGATTCGCTCTCGGAACTACTATTAGTGACCTTGATTGTCTTCTTTTTGTGTTTTTCCTCCGTGGGTGACTTCTTTCCCGATTTTTCTTTATTCAGAAACTTTGCAAATTTTTGGGTGATCTTTGTCATTTCCTCATCCTCATCACTCTCAACATCTTTCCTCTTTTTCTTTGAGCTTGAGGATTTTAAAGCCATGTCTCCCCTTTTGGCCTACTTCACTTCCAATTTCTTGTCTTCACATTCGAAGATGGCCAATTCCATTTCATGAGTTACGAGAGAACCCATGAGTTGTTCCAAGGAGAGTGTTGAAAGCTCGTTTGCTTCACGAACCGCCATGACCTTTGGTTGCCAATCCTTTGGTAAAGACCTAAGCACTTTCTCAATCATTTCTTCATTAGTATAAACTTTACCAAGGTTTTTCAAGTTATTAATAAGAATGGTAAAACAAGAAAACATATCTCCAATAGATTCATATGGCAACATTTTAAACATTTCATAAGTTTGAACAAGCAAATTGATTTTTATAACACCCGCATTTGTGTTATTGCTTTTGCATTACATTGTCATGCATGATAATGTGATGTGGTGTGTCTTTTGACAAATGTTTGAGTGAGTTTTGACTCACGAGTTGATTTGGGTGTCTGTATTAGAGAACCCTTTGAAACTGTAGTGATTGAGGATTTGTTGTTGTGACGTCTCTTCGAATGTGAGACGGTCACTGTGGAATACTTTAAATGTTTATCTGAAAATAAATGTTTACCTGTGTATTTCAATATCTGTATTATTTTCTGTTTTAGAATTTATATCTGTCGTTAGTTTAAGTATATAGGTGAGAACGAATTAACACGCTATTAATTTGGAAGGCTAATTAGCAACTTCGGAAACGTCATATAGAAATTCGCGTTTTAGCGACCAAACAAAACTTAGTCGAAAACTTTTATAATTTTGAGGTTTCACTTATAAAGCTATGAATAAGCTGTATAGAAAGTTTCGAAGACTGATTAGGAGTTTTGAAAACTCGTGGGGAGGTAAACGTAATTCTCGAGAGTTTTGCCTATATATAAATAGAGATGAGTGAGATATTTTACAAAGCTTACAACTTAAGTTTCCAAAAAGAGGCTAAGGGAGATTTTGTTGCTTCGAGCTTTGCGACGCCAAACGACGACTTTTCGTCAGTTTGTTTTCTCCCAGATTTCATATTCGAGCTCCTCGAGGTAAGAGCTTCGTTTTGATATATGTTAGGGCTTGTTTGGCCAAGTTTTCAGAAAAGTTGTTTCCTAAAATTTTTCATAAAAGTTGATAAATGGAATTTTGATCCATAGGAATTTTACTAGACGGACTTCTACACGTTCTTTGTACACGGGTTTTCTTTGAATCGAAATTTAAGAGCGTAAATCGGAGGTGAGTGATTCAACTATGTTTTTGGAATGGTTTCTTGACATGTATATTCATGTTATGTTTGAATAGCATGTATTAATACTTAAAGATATCTTGTGTAGTTCATATTGGGCATTTATATTGATAAGTAGGCCCAATAGCATGATGAAATGTTTTGATTGCCGCGAGCATGGTGATATGTATTTGAGCATGTTAAGTTGCTTATGTGGGTCAGAAGGAGCACATGGTCACTGTGCCATTTTGTCACACCCCAACCCGTCTCGTGCGGATTAGGACACGTGTAACAATGCTACAAGAGTCCACGTACATTAATTTGCAAGGAAAAATTTGAATTACTAAGAATCGCATATGTTTAGCAACATCAAACAACTTTATTGTTACAAAATAGCCCCCAAGGGTAACATGGTAATTAATAAGGTATAGCAAATTTTATACCAAAATATAGGTCTTTGAGTCCCGGTTCCAACGCAAAAAAATGGCGCGCGAATCCGAGTTTCCTAGAGTGAGTTATGTCCGTTTCCGTAAACGCCGTCGGTGCTGAAACTGCACCAGTGGATCGATCTGTCCAAAACCGGATCGATCCGGATCTAGCAGATTGCCATCTCTGGCTCCTCCAGAAGCTCCGGATCGATCCGCTCAAGGCCCGGATCGATCCGGTTCCTGCAGAACCCATTTTTGACAGCAAAACCTCTGCTAAATCAGCTCAAACTCACCCAAATCATCATCAAACCTCATGGAATCCTCAAGAAATCATTTCCAAAACCATTTATAAATACGTTTAAATGTTTCCAACCACAAATCCAAGTTCTTTCAAACATCCAAAACACTATCATGACCTCATTTGGATCAAAACAAGTGATTACAACCAATTTCTTTCAAGAACAACCATAAGCATGAAACTTTCTGAAAATGATTCCAAAACCATTCAAACCATATAGTTACAAAAAGGTACTTACACAAAAGAGTTGCGACGCATATCCAAACTTGCCGGAAAGGTTCATTTCCAATCCATCTCACATATTCATAGTTGAAAACTTAAGGATTCATATATAGAATTTACAAACAACCTTCAAATCGTCCAACTTCTTACCCATTACTAACTACTAACATAGAGAATTACACAAGTTCCCCCAAATATACATTAAACACATAAGTTATAGAATCCCAACTAGTTCTCAAACTCTCCAACTCTACAACCACGAGTCAAGGCTTTAATTCACAAGTCAAGGATACTAACCCACAAGTTATACTATATTACATGTTATAAACATATTTACAAGACCCAATTCTCTTCCCCAATCCCGAGCACGTCACTTCCTCTCCGGATATTGCTCTGTACCTGCAGTGGTTGCTATTTACCACAACAGAAACAAAAAATGGTTTTCTTAAGCATTACGCTTAGTGAGAATTCTAAACATGGCTGAATGTTTAAACATGTGCAATGCAACAATAAACACATAAGTCATATCTTTGTATTCGCCGAGTCACCGGTTCAATGATTCATTCAGACCTGGGACCTCCCTTGGTCCCGTGGCCACTTCTATTCCTTGGACTTCCGTATTTCTCGAATTCTTCCTCTTCACCACCCTTATTACTCCCAACTAATGAATCATTTTTCCGGTGCTCATTGAATACCACATAAACATATATGCACATAAACATGTAGGCACATAAATCTTCATAAAGTTAACATGCAATTCACAATTTAGTAACTACATGCTTTCTAAACATGAATAATCAACACAATAAGATCATTCTCCGCATCTCTACATCCTTGATGCATTGAACATAGTAAAACACAACCATTCTTTAGGCTAGAAAACTCACCTTAGCAAGATCTACCCAAATTCAAGCTAGAAATAAAGAATTCCTTCACAAATCTTGCTCAATTCTCAACCAAAGTAAATCCTACATGGTTTTGGTTCAACAACTATCATTTATCAAGAACGGTTACCGGAAAAACGTTGCCGAAAATGAAAACAAATTACGTGCATGTGATCCTCTTACCTCCACGAGTCCAATGGTAGTCTCGGATCGTGAATCCGGCGAACGGTGGCGTCGGTACGGCAGAAAACGTCGTCGGTGACGGTCCGTCTCCGTTTCTCTCTCCGAGCTCTCTTATCTTTTCTTTGCTTTAATTTCAGTGTAATGAGAGTACTCCTCTCATCAAGACACCTACACATGCTAAGGCATGAGGTGTCTTGACCTCATTTCCTTATTTCCACTTACACCCCCTAAATTTCTTAAGTTCTCATTATGAAATCCCCCATACATTTCATTAACTACCCAATTAGCCATTAAGTGTTTGTCTAAGTTTCGCATGGGTTCCAACGTGGGTCCCATATATTTTATGAAGTTGCTATTGCACCTACTAATTATCAATCTTTTTCAATTATACCCTTATTTGGGTGTCAAAACTAATACCAAATGCTAAACATATATCATCATATAATATGAAAGCATTTAAACAAATAATCATGTAATCATATAAATGCATTTAATCACATAAAATACAAATTTTATTTAGGCCCTTCACTGGATCCCACTTCCAAACCTGTCCTTCCTCACTGGGGACTTTTCCAATTGGTGTCCTTTTCTGAACACCTTTTCCACGGGCGAGTCCAAGCCTCCCCTTAATCCATTTTATACACTAATTATATTAATTAATGCATATAACATGATAATTAACCCGTTCTCCGTGTATGGGTGTTAGACATTTTGTGGAGCCGATATAGGCATTAAGATCGCACGATTGAAGAGAAGAATCGTGGGTCTTACCCTTTCGCGTGGACTTATTGGCGAGGAGTCGCGGATTGGGAGTATGGACGGGCACGTGAGTCTCCCGCGACAAGTATGAATTGCAGAGATGTGAATGCGGACATGTTTATCATTCATGTACATATGTTGATTTATTCACTAAGCATTAGCTTAAACAAATCGAATATGTGTGGTTATTCAAATAACCATTACAGGTATAATTGTTGGCGAGGAATCGCAGAAGTGAGCACGTGGGTTGGGAGTTCTTTTAGAAGGCAACTTGAACGTTAATCTTGTAGTTTTGGGACAATAGGAATGTTGTAATAAGAATTCTTATGGTTTTTAGTTATGTTTAACTTGGTATGTTAGAACGAATCTAAAATGTTGTAATAGTTAGTAACATGTTGTAACTGTGCTTCAGTAATATGTTAATACAGTTAGGATTGCTTTGGAGTACTTTTGGAAGTGTGTGATTGATCCCCGTTTGAATTCAAAAGCTTTTAAACTTGAAAATGCTGCAGAATGTGCTGCTGCCAGGGGATCAGTCGACTGGTTTGTTGAACAGTCGACTGGAGCCTCCTTTTCAGCAACTCTCTGCATCGTTTCATGGAGGATCAGTCGACTGGGTTCCCAACACAGTCGACTGGATCATGGTTTTCAAAACTGATATTTTTGGCCAGGCTGGAATTCAGTCGACCGGACTTTACCAGTCGACTAAAACTTTGTAGCCCCAGTCGACTGGATGGTGTTTTAAAACCCAACTTTCTGCTGGACCAGGATCAGTCGACTGGATCCGAGGATCAGTCGACTGGATGGATGATTTTCAAAATGACTTGTTTTATTCCGCTGCGTGTGTTCTTCAAATAAAATTTTGGGAACGTTAATGAATTGGGTTAGCCTCGGTGGCGTGCCACAGGCTTCGGTTCCGCTATTGTGGGATCAGGCTATGACAATTTTAGATTTTTTAACTTGGCTTGTTCCCTCATGAGCATTTTCAAGTTTATCCCAAATCTCTTTTGCGGATTCGCAAGATGAAATTCTATTGTATTCATTTGGGTCTAAACCACAATATAATAAATTCATTGCCATAGCATTTATTTTTATGAGTTTCTTATCGGCATTATTATATTCATCTACCGTCTTTGGAATAGAAAAACCATTTTCAATTTTTGTAGGTAGATGAGGCCCTTTGACCACGATTTGCCATAAATCAAAATCTTGAGAAATCATGTAGATTCTCATTCTATTTTTCCAATAAGCATAGTTTCAGCCATTAAAACATGGTGGTCTTAATGTCGATTGACCCTCACAATAATAAATGCAAGAAGAGTCGATTTCCATTGGATCTTATCTCTAGAATTTCAAAAATCTTTTGAAAAAGAAGAGCCGAGGCTCTGATACCAATTGTTGGCCCAAATGTGGAAACCTTAGATGGGAGGTGAATAAGGTTTTAGCGGAAATTAACCTTTTAAAAACAAAATTGCAAATTAAACACAAACACAAACAATTAACTAAAGAGATAAGGGAAGAGATACTTGCAAACCAATTTTTCAAGTGGTTCGACAATCGCACCCTGCGGCCTACGTCCACCCCTCAAGAACACCTCTTGAGGATTCCTTTAATCCAATCTACTTCACGGGTGTACACCAAACCGTTTCCGGAGCACTTACGGGTGTGCACCGAACCGTTACAAGAGCCTTCAATCTCTCCCAAAGAAGAACACCTCTTCTTTGCACACAAGGGTTTCTAACCCTCAACCTTTACAAATTGATTTGAATACAAATTGAAACTCTCTATATAGAGTGGATAGTACAAATAAAGCTCACTACAATTTTGCTCTCTCAAGAAATACAAATGAAAGATTTGAGCAAATTGATAAACTCACATAACTAGGGCTCAAATGATAATGTTTAAAGATCAAAGAGATGTGTGATCAATACTATGTTTTCCAATCAAAATCTCAACCTCAAATAACTTGGGAAAACATGTATTAATAGGCCTTGGAAGATTATAGCCGTTGGTGGCAAGTTTGGTAATTAAAAATCCCTCTAAAAACTAGCCGTTATTGCGTTCCAAGTCGCTTCAGTCGACTGGTCCTTAAAGCAGTCGACTGAGATGTGTTTACAGAGGTTTCTGCTTGAATTCTGCTCACTTCAGTCCACTGCATCGGGCCCTCAGTCGACTGCCCCTCCCTGTTTGACAGCCTGACACATCTCCACTAAAATGGCCATAACTCCCTCTACAAAACTCGGATTTTTGATCCGTTTGATGTTTTGGAAACTAGGTACAAATACCTTTCCAACCAAATAAGATTCAACATCTAATTATTTTCCAATTGGTTGGGGCATTGCTTTAAAGATGACCTACTTAAAATTTATTTCCAAAACTTTAACTTTTAGTGTTTGTTTGAGCCCCTATGAGTGTGAGATCAAGATGCCTTACAATGATAGTCCTAGACTTCAACCAAGGATGAAATATCTTCAAGTCTTCAAACTTGATCCTTGTTGAGCTTATTGTAATCTTGATCTACATCAATTAAATCTCATGCACACAAAGATGTTAAAAACATTGATACAAAATTAATACATAATACATGAGATTTAATATGAGCATAAAAATGACTATGATAATAACAAGGAATGAAACAATATGAATCATGTAATTATCATAGCATATTTGACATCATCAAAACATAATTAAATATGCCTTAATATACCTTAAGGTTAACACCGCCACTATTGCCTCCAGGACCGATATAGGCATTAAGGTCGCACGATTGAAGAGAAGAATCGTGGGTCTTATCCTTTCGCGTGGAGTTATTGGCGAGGAGTCGCGGATTGGGAATATGGACGGGCACGTGAGTCTCCGGCGACTAGTATGAAATGTAGAGATGTGAATGCGGACATGTTTATCATTCATGTGCATATGTTGTTTTATTCACTAAGCGTTAGCTTAAATAAATTGAATATGTGTGGTTATTCAAATAACCATTTCAGGTGTTAATGCTGGCGAGGAATCGGAGAAGTGAGCACATGGGTTTAGAGTTCGCTTTGAAGGCAACTTGAATGTTAATCTTGTAGTTTTGGAACAATAGGAATGTTGTAATAAGAATTCTTATGCTTTTTAGTTATGTTTAACTTGGTATGTTAGAATGAATCTAAAACGTTGTAATAGTTAGTAACATGTTGTAACTGTGCTTCGGTAATATGTTAATACAGTTAGGATTGCTTTGGAGTACTTTTGGAAGTTTGTGTTTGATCGCCGTTTGAATTCAAAAGCTTTTAAACTTAGAAAACTCTGCAAAATGAGAAGCTGCCATAAATCAGTCGACTGGTTAAGAAAACAATCGACTGGAGCCTCTGTTTTCAGCAACTCACTGCACATTTTATTTGAGGATCAGTCGACTGGGTCCTCGACACAGTCGACTGGATCATGTTTTCAATTCAGATATTTTGTTCAGGCTGGACTTCAGTCGACCGGACCGTATCAGTCGATTGAAAATTTGAAGCCCCAGTCGACTGGGTGTAGAAAGCAGTCGACTGGATGGTGTTTTAAAACCCAACTTTCTGCTGGACCAGGATCAGTCGACTGGGCCTGAGGATCAGTCGACTGGACGAATAGTTTTCAAAATGACTTATTTATTCCGCTGCTTGTGTTCTTCAAACTAATTTTTCGGAATGTTAATGAATTGGTTTAGCCTCTGTGGCGTGCCACGGGCTCCGGTTCCGCTATTGTGGGACCGGGCTGTGACATTTAGTGGTATCAGAGCATAAGTTTAGAGCCTTGGAAACGAGTGACGTTATATATATGCTGAGTGACGTCGAGTGGAGTGTGTAATTGTGAAGATAATTATTATCATTGTAGAAATGCTTCATGTGTTAGCATTTGTTGAGTGTGATGAATTGTGCGCATATATCTATATTGTGGCATAACATGCATGGTGTAGACACCCCATTTTGTCGGCTATCAGATTTAGGAGACCCATAGCTTGGTGGTTCAGAATGATCGTAAAAGACTCAAAAGGACTCTTGGAAGTCGGCTCTATCTCTCAGAATGCTCAGAATGACCAAAATGCCCCTGAAAGCCCAAAAGCTCCCAGATTTGGACCAAAAGTTCTAGAAACATGCTACGTCATAAGAAAAACAATAAATTGAGCTTTTAAGTGAAATCGGATGAAATCGTCAGCTCCCAGAGACTCCCGGAAGTCCGGGAAGTTCTCCGAAAGTCCCCGTTGATCGGTTTGACCAGAGTTTGAACAAGTTTGACCAAATTTGACCGAGATCATCCGAATTCACCGGAATGATTAGAAAAGTATTAAAATGAGTTTTAAAAGAGAATCGAGTGAAAACGTCGGCTCTTGGGAGCTCCCGGAGGTTCCCAGAACTTCCTGGGAATCCCAGGTTTGACCAGTTTGACCAAGATTTGACTTTGGAATCAGGGCACCGGAACAATTTTCAAATATTTTTCATGGATACTAGAGATCAATAGCTTTCCAACGGTATATCGCACATAATTCCTGGATTTAAAACAAATTTATTTTGAATTTTCGAAGGCGAAAAAGGTGATCAAATCTGCTTTTATCGCGAATACCGCAACACTTTTCAAAGTGACCTATACCCGAACTATTTTTTTTTATGTAAAGTAGACTCCATTACCTTTCCAACGGTATATCACAACCTCAGTTTGGAGTTCGTACGCATTTTCTGTGAATTTCGGACGAAATAGGGCCTTTTCGCGAATATCGGAACCTCTGGGGGCCTAAACAGCATTATCTGGACGAAGGAGGAGTAGTGCCGCCGCGGCAATGGCCCACTGCCGCCGCGGCACTCTCCCCTAGAATAGTATGTTTTTGTAAATTTTCTTGGGGATTCATTTTGATTAATTGAAAACCAAAACGACATAGTTTTATGTTCATAGATATTTGGGACCAATGGGAACACTTCTAAAATCCCAAAACCACCCCAAATTGGCCTATATAAACCCCCCATTGCTCTTCATTTTGGGGGGTCCAAGTGCAAAAGCTTGAAAAGTTATAGAGAAGAAGAGAGATAGAGATAGGTTTAGAAGAGAGAAAAGGAGCTTCCTCCTACTATTTTGCTATAGAAAGTGAGTTTTAATCTTGTGTTCTTCCATTACCTCTCTTATACTTCACATCCCAAACACCCCTAATCACCATTCTTGAGCATTCTTGAGTTAGGAAGCTACTTCCATGTCCAAATGTCAAAATCTATGAGTGAAACACCAAGCTACAAGTCCAAAATCACATTGATTATCATCGATTGATTGTTATTTACTTACTTGTTCATATTATGTTCATCTCTTCTTGCCTCATTTCTTTTTGATTTTCTTTATTTACTTACTAGTTCATCATCATCTAAGTGATGACATGAAGTTTGAGGTGAGTGAATCCTTATGGATAGTAGCTCTTGACCTCAAAAACATGTTTGATAGATGATGATCATAACTTCAATACCTCCAAGGTATTCTTGAAGTGTATTGAAGTTATGTTCTAATAAAAATAAATCTTTCCGACAATCTTGGAGGTTCTTGATGATGAGTTTGATGTTGAAATTTCAAGTGGCTATAATCTTCATTGAGTATTGAAAATATACTTTCAAAACATCTACTTCAAAACCCCTCTTAAAACCCCTCATTTTAATCTCAAGAAAGAAAACTCTAGTTTTTCCCAAAACTTTCAAAACAGTGAGTCAAAACAGTGAATAATCTGAATTCAAAGATTTTCCTAGAACTCAATACTCAACATATGGATGCAAGGACACTTGGAAAGTCTTCCTAACCCATTGGAGAACACCCATGATTTTTGGTTTGACTTGGAAGTACTTGGAAATGGTCCATTTAGATCCAAACATTCCTTCCAGACATTCTGTTTTTGCTGTCACAGCAGCTAGGTCCACTTCCAACCTCTTTTTCAGAAAACGTTTCTAAAAGGGGTAGTCCTAACTTATTTTTTCCTTAAACGTCAATGTCTTAGGAAACTTGCTGTATAAAATGGGCCTCTAGATCATTCGTTTTCATTTTCTAAGATTTTCTAACATTTCAGTCGATAGTACGGACTCTGTTTCTGTGACCTTTGTTGTTTATGTGATTTCTCTCAATCTGTAGTAGTTATTAAAGATTGGATTTTTGGGTTGTGTTCTAGACACAATAAGGAACATCTCCATAAAAAATCATGTATTGAAAACATTCCTAACCCCTCTTTTCAATTTTCCAAAGATCTAGTTACTGTTCTGTCCACTATTCACAGCAAGCACATTTTAACTTTCATTCTTTGATTTGATGCTTATATGCCTTCCAAATTAGTTCATATCTTATGAAGTAGTTCATACTACATTTGTACATATCCCATGTTGATTTCATCCATCCATTCATACACATTTTAGACTTCTAAGTCATTCTAGGAATCCATGAACACAAAGCACACTACAACCTTGGCACATTTTAGATACATACATTGCATCCATGCAAAGATTTGGGATTTTTGTAACTCCTAATCTAAGAAGATTATAAGGAATAATTATGGTCACACGTTCATGCTTCCTCTTGACCTAATCATCCTTTCTCATCCGTCCCGGGGATTGAGAGATCTTCTTTTTCTCAAAGAATAACATGCATCATACTAGCTTGCTAAGCATATTTTGATTTCTTTGTTTATTTGTTTCAATAACAATTCATGTCCCCCTTTAGATTAGGAAGTCTTGATTATTTGATATATGATTAGACAATTTTTCCTAGGTTTATTTGTGTGATCTTTCACTTTGCATTGTGTGATATTTGGCTTAGATCTTATGAATGATATCTTCTATTTAGATCTTCCATTTCAAATTTTCTTATGTGATGTAATATACTATCATAGTATTATTTGTCGAACCAAACATAGTATAAGATGATTATTTGGATGCTAATTGAGGCTCGTCGAAAGACGGGGCGAGTTGAGGGTGTTTTAGTCGTGACAAAGGCTCCTTCCTCTCTCGTACCAAAACCCCGAGCCAAGTTCTTTGGTTATGAAGGGCCGGTGCCCTTTATCCGTTTGGGTAAGTCAAATTGGGTTTCTTGGTTCCCTAAAGACCAAGTGGCGACTCTGTATCTGTTTTCAAAAGACCTTCTTTTCTTCAAAACAAACCTCTTATTTTCTTTCAAATCGATTTCAAAACAAAGGAAAATCAATTCCGAAACCCCGGAAACAGAAACGGGAGTGGACGACGGATTCCGCGTGTCCACACATGGTCATTATGCATTGAACTCAATAGGGGAATATTTGAAACATTATGGCGGATCTGCCAAGAGAATTGTCACCGCATTCGCGGATGGACCAAATAGTGAATATGGTGGGAAATTTCATACAAGCGGTAAGTGAAAGAGAACAGATGAACGTTCAGCCTCTACTGGCACCGCGACCTCAACACACAATCGTGGAACAGTTTCATAAGCGGAAACCGACCTTATGTTATAGACAAGTTGACATAGACTTGGCCGATCATTGGATGATGGACATGGAAAGACATTTCTGTCAGGTAATATGTACCGATGAGGAAAAAATTTTATGCGCATCTGATACGTTGATGGGCCAAGCCTTGGATTGGTGGAACAACGTGCTTGAACAAGTAAAGCCAACCACGTGGGAAGCATTTAAAGAAGAATTCAACAAACGTTTCTTTCCACAATCTGCTTATACTCAGAAACGTCAAGAGTTTGCGAGTTTGGTTCAGGGAGATATGACCGTGGGTGAGTATGTTTCTCGTTTCAATGGCTTGTTACGATTTAGGAAAACTACCGTTCCGACTGATAGGGATAAAGCTCGTAAGTTCGAGGAAGGGCTTAGAGAAAATATCCGTGGCCGTGTGGACATGTTGCAACACCCGACCATTTCTCTAGTCGAGGAAGCCGCCCGTATAGCTGAGAAAAGTGTCGATCGATATCGACAAGGACAACAAGGAAAGAGACCTAATGACAATAGGGGCAAGAGCCAAGGGAATGCGAAGAAACTGTTTACGCAAGGTTCGGGATCATATTTGAGTAACTAAGGAGGGAGTACGTTCATGGGGGACTCGAGACTGTTGTGTCCAACATGTAACCTGCGACACAGAGGAACTTGCTACCAATTGAGCACCTGTTACCTTTGCAAGCAGTTAGGACACATACCTCGAAATTATCCTTTGAATGCAAACTCGACCACACTAAATAACTTTCCGAATACGAAGAGCTACAACCCAGAAACGAGAGAAAAATGTTTTGAGTATGGACAACTGGGACAAATAGCAAAGAACAGTCCGAATAAGAGACAACCGGGAATGAGTACCGGGGCATCGAGTGTGCCAAGCGGATCAAGGGTAGAACCTCGAGTGGGTAAAGGAAAAGGAGTCGTGCAACAACAAGGACAATACTTCCAGCTCAGGCCGGGGAATACAGATGATACCGTCGTATCAGGTATTCTTCCTATTTGTTCGTATCCTGCACGTATACTTATGGATTTTGGTTCAACGCATTCATTCGTATCACGTGATTTTGTTAAGCATTTAACTGTTAAGTCAGAACCGTTAGGATATGACTTGTGTGTATCATTGCCTAGTAGTGAACCGCTAGTTACTTCTTCGATATTCAAGTCATGTGAGATCAAGATAGGTGATAAAGTTTTGAGCGTTGATTTGATTCCGTTGATAGTGAATTACTTTGATGTTATCTTGGGTATGGATTGGTTGTCGGTTAATCAAGCCAGAATCGATTGTGAACAGAAACGGGTTAGTTTCTATCCGTCAGGGCGAAAAGAGTTTACTTTTCAAGGTAAGGGAGTGATCGTACCGCCGTACTTGATATCGGTGATTCAAGCAAGTAAGAAGTTGAAGAAGGGTTGTTCGGGTTTCTTATGTTCAATTGTCGACACGCGAGTTCTTGGGCCACTAATAGAAGACATTTCAGTAGTTCAAGAATTTCCAGATGTTTTTCCCGATGAGTTACCCGATGTATTGATTGAAAGAGAACTTGAGTTCACAATAGAAATAGTACCAGGGTCACAACCGATATCTAAGGCGCCGTACCAAATGGCACCGATAGAGTTGAAAGAATTGAAGGTTCAGTTATAAGAACTACTTGAGAAGGGTTTTATTCGACCGAGTGTTTCACCGTGGGGAGCTCCAGTCTTGTTTGTGAAGAAGAAAGATGGAACAATGCGTATGTGCATCGACTACCGAGAGTTGAATAAGTTGACCGTCAAGAACAAGTATCCATTGCCGCGAATTGATGACTTGTTTGATCAGTTAAAGGGGCTCAAGTATTTTTGAAGATCGACTTGAGATCCGGTTACCACCAGTTGAAAGTCAAAGAGGAAGATGTTGAGAAGACAGCTTTCAGGACTCGATATGGTCACTTTGAATTTTCGGTTATGCCATTTGGAGTGACTAATGCACCAGCTGCTTTCATGGACTTGATGAACCGTGTTTTCAAGGATTATTTAGATGAGTTCGTTATCGTGTTCATAGATGACATCCTAATCTACTCCAAAAGCGTGGAAGATCACGAGCATCATTTACGATTAGCTTTACAACGATTGCGTGAAAAGAGATTATTCGGCAAATTGAACAAGTGTGAGTTTTGGTTGACAGAGATTGCTTTTCTTGGACATATTGTATCAGCTAAGGGAATTTTGGTAGACCCTCAGAAGATAGAAGCAGTTACCAACTGGGTGAGACCAACAAATGTGACAGACATCAGAAGTTTCCTAGGATTAGCTGGGTATTATAAAAAATTTGTAAAAGACTTTTCGCGTATAGCAATGCCGATGACACAGTTAATGAGAAAAGATATTGTTTTTGTTTGGAGTCCAGAATGTGAAGAAAGTTTCCAAGAGTTGAAGAGCCGACTAGTGAAAGCACTAATTTTAGCCATTCCGTCAGGGACTGAAGGGTTTATCATTTACAGTGATGCTTCATATAGAGGTTTAGGTTGCGTTCTTATGCAAGGTGATAGAGTCATTGCGTATGCATCGAGACAACTTAGACCGCACGAGAAGAATTATCCAACACATGATCTAGAATTGGCTGCCGTGATTTTTGCATTGAAGATTTGGCGTCATTATCTATACGGAGAGAAATGTGAGATCTATACGGATCACAAGAGTTTGAAGTACCTGTTTACACAACGAGATTTGAACATGAGGCAAAGGAGATGGTTAGAGTTGATGAAGGACTATGACTTGTCAATTCAGTATCATCCGGGCAAGGCGAATGTCGTCGCCGATGCTCGTAGTCACAAAGTACCAACCAACACTGCATCAGATTTGACTTCTCAGAAAGAACTGATACGAGATATGGAGAATTTGGAGCTTGAAGTAATACCGAGGATTGAAAGTGGCTTGATGTCGGCGATGGTGGCACAACCACTCTTGATTCACGAGATCGCAGAGAAACAACTTCAAGATGTGGCTTTGAAGACGATTTGTGATGAGATTCCGATGGGCAAACAACCGGGATTTACTTTTAAGAATGACGTTTTGAGATTGAGGGGTAGAATTTGTGTGCCTAACGAGAAGGAGTTAAAATGGAACATCCTAGAAGAAGCACACAATACGAAGTATACCGTTCATCCGGGAAGCACCAAGATGTATAGAGATTTAAGACATGTTTATTGGTGGCCGGGAATGAAGAGAGAAATAGCACGCTATGTTTCGCGTTGTACTAGTTGTCAACAAGTAAAGGCCGAACGCCAAGTACCCTCGGGATTGTTACAACCATTACTGATAGCCGAGTGGAAATGGGAGCACATAACAATGGATTTTGTTAGTGGGTTTCCGAGGTCGAAGAGATCAAACACTATTATTTGGGTGATCGTTGATCGTTTGACGAAGTCGTCGCATTTTCTACCAATCCGAACAACTAAGCCAATGACGTTAGCTAAGTTGTATATTCGTGAAATTGTAAGACTACATGGTATCCCAGTTTCTATCGTTTCGAATAGGGATAGTAGTTTTACATCGAAGTTTTGGAGAGCCTTGCAAGAAGCAATGGGTACCAAATTGCACTTTAGTACCGCTTTTCATCCTCAGACCGATGGTCAATCAGAAAGAGTAATCCAGATTTTGGAAGACATGCTTCGTTTATGTGTACTTGATTTTCAAGGTGATTGGGAAGACCACCTACCGTTAATTGAGTTCGCGTATAACAACAGTTTTCAGTCGAGTATTGGGATGGCTCCTTATGAAGCTTTATATGGTCGTGTATGTCGTTCACCGATTAGTTGGACAGAGGTGGGAGAAAGAAAGATTGAAGGGCTGAAAATTGTACAAGAAACGACGGATAAGATAAAGGTAATTAGACAACGGTTACTGACAGCCCAGAGTAGGTATAAGAGTTATGCCGACAAGCGCAGACGGTCGTTCGAATTTGATGCAGGAGACTTAGTGTTTTTGAAGGTGTCACCTTCAAAGGGAATAACCAAATTTGGTAGATACGGAAAACTCAACCCGAGGTATGTAGGACCTTTTGAAATTATTGGGAGAGTTGGACCCGTAGCTTATTGTTTGAAATTGCCGAGTGAGTATGCTCAAGTGCATAACGTGTTTCACGTGTCATTGTTACGTAAACACTTAGTGGAGGATAGAGATCAAGTTATGACTCCGATGTCGAATGAGATTCAGAGTGATTTGAAATATGTTACGTATCCGGTAGAGCTCTTGGATCGGAAGGATCAAGTCTTACGAAATAAAGTAATATCGAAAGTGAAAGTATTATGGCGTAGCCAAACGACAGAAGATATGACGTGGAAAATAGAAGATGAGATGCGTACTCAGTATCCGCACCTTTTTGAGACATGAGGTATAAGTTTGGGGACAAACTTCTTTTAAGGGGGAGAGTATTATAACACCCGTAATTGTATTATTGCTTTTGCATTTCATTGTCATGCATGATAATGTGATGTGGCGTGTCTTATGACACATGTTGGAGTGAGTTTTGACTCACGAGTTGATTTGGGTGTCTGTGTTAGAGAACCCTCTGAGACTGTGTTGATTGAGCGTTTGTTGTTGTGACGTCTCTCTGAGTATGAGACGGTCATTGTGGAATACTTTAAATGTTTATCTGAAAATAAATGTTTACCTGTGTATTTCAATATCTGTATTATTTTCTGTTTTAGAATTAATATCTGTTGTTAGTTTTAGTATCCTGGTGAGAACGAATTAACACTCTATTAATTTTATAGGCTAATTAGCAACTTCGAAAACGTCATGTAGAAATTCGCGTTTTAGCGACCAAACGAAACTTAGTCGAAAACTTTCATAATTTTGAGGTTTCACTTATAAAGCTACGAATTAGCTGTATAGAAAGTTATAGAGACTAATTAGGAGTTTTGAAAACTCGTAGGGAGGTAAACGTAATTCCTGAGAGTTTTGCCTATATATAGATAGAGATGGTTGAGATATTTTTATAAAGTCTTAACCTAAGTTCAAGAAAGGAGGCCATAGGGAGATTTTGGGAGCTTAGAGCTTTGCGACGCCAAACGACTACCTTCCGTCAGTCTGTTTTCTCCTAGATTTCATATTCGAGCTCCTCGAGGTAAGAGCTTCGTTTTGATATATGTTAGGGCTTGTTTGGCCAAGTTTTCCGAAAAGTTATTTTCTAGAATTTTTCATAAAAGTTGATAAATGGAATTTTGATCCATAGAAATTGTACTAGACGGACTTCTGCACGTTCTTTGTGCACGGATTTTCTTTGGATCATATTTTAAGCACGTTAATCGGAGGTGAGTGATTCAACTATGTTTTTGGAATGGTTTCTTGATATGTATTCATGTTATGTTTGAATAGCATGTATTAATACTTAGAGATATCTTGTGTAGTTCATATTGGGCATTTATACTGATAAGTAGGCCCAATAGCACGATGAAATGTTTTGATTACCACAAGCATGGTGATATGTATTTGAGCATGTTAAGTTGCTTATTTGGGTCAGAAGGAGCACGTGGTCACCGTGCCATTTTGTGGAGCCGATATAGGCATTAAGGTCGCACGATTGAAGAGAAGAATCGTGGGTCTTACCCTTTCGCGTGGACTTATTGGCGAGGAGTCGCGGATTGGGAGTATGGACGGGCACGTGAGTCTCCGGCGACTAGTATGAATTGTAGAGATGTGAATGCGGACATGTTTATCATTCATGTGCATATTTTGTTTTATTCACTAAGCATTAGCTTAAACAAATCGAATATGTGTGGTTATTCAAATAACCATTTCAGGTGTTAATGCTGGGGAGGAATCGGAGAAGTGAGCACATGGGTTTAGAGTTCGCTTTGAAGGCAACTTGAATGTTAATCTTGTAGTTTTGGGACAATAGGAATGTTGTAATAAGAATTCTTATGCTTTTTAGTTATGTTTAACTTGGTATGTTAGAATGAATCTAAAACGTTGTAATAGTTAGTAACATGTTGTAACTGTGCTTCGGTAATATGTTAATACAGTTAGGATTGCTTTGGAGTACTTTTGGAAGTGTGTGTTTGATCGCCGTTTGAATTCAAAAGCTTTTAAACTTAGAAAACTCTGCAAAATGAGAAGCTGCCATAAATCAGTCGACTGGTTGAGAAAACAGTCGACTGGAGCCTCTGTTTTCAGCAATTCACTGCACCTTTTATTTGAGGATCAGTCGACTGGGTCCTCTACACAGTCGACTGGATCATGTTTTCAATTCAGATATTTTGTTCAGGCTGGACTTCAGTCGACCGGACCGTATCAGTCGATTGAAAATTTGAAGCCCCAGTCGACTGGGTGTAGAAAGCAGTCGACTCGATGGTGTTTTAAAACCCAACTTTCTGCTGGACCAGGATCAGTCGACTGGGTCTGAGGATCAGTCGACTGGACGAATAGTTTTCAAAATGACTTGTTTATTCCGCCGCGTGTGCTCTTCAAACTAATTTTTGGGAACGTTAATGAATTGGTTTAGCCTCGGTGGCGTGCCACGGGCTCCAGTTCCGCTATTGTGGGACCGAGCTGTGACAAAATGGCCACCTACGGCGATGGGTGGTTATGGAACCAATGGAGGAGGGGGTCATAAAGTGTGCTCAGGGCGCGCATGATAGCGATGAAGCCACCCGGGGAGAGGTCTTTGGTGTTCTCTACGCCGTCGGGGAGGGAGGGGTGCGCAGGGAAAGGGAGGACAAGGGTTTGGATAGAGGGGTGTTTGGAGAGAAGTGGGTTTAGAAGAGAGATATTCTTTGGTGTCACCAGTATGGTTATGGTTATGCCATGTGTCACGAGTTTGTGGGTTAAATCTAGGTGGGGTATCATGTGCCCTTGCGCAGGATAGGGAAACACCAGGATGTGTGCGCCGGCTCCATTAGTTGTCATGGTGGCCTGGTGGTGGGTGGTTTCTCTATGTAACTGAGAACTTTATATATATACTATGTTATCGACACGTGCCTATCCCCTCTTATTAGCATCTTTGTCTTTTTGTTTTCTTTTTTTAAGGATATAAGTTCATTATTTCTATGCATTTGAGTATAAGATTTGAATACTATTGTTTTAATTTGGTATATATGAGATTTAAGTAAAAGCGAATTCTGTGTGGATTTAGTTCTAGAATTACTAAGCAAAATTGTATTAATTTTTTTATGAGTTAATTTAATCTACATATATTCAAAGTTTGGGAAATGGTGAAAAGTCACAGTATGGGTAAAATAAAAGATTTGAATAGTATTGTTTTAATTTGGTATGAGATTCAAGTAAAAGCGAATTTTGTGTGGATTTAGTTATATGATTACTAAACAAAAATACATTCATTTTTTTAATGAGTTAATTTAATTACTATATATTCAACATTCGGGAAAGGCTAAAAAGTCGCAGTATGTGTAAAAAAAAACCACAATATATGAATCCTGAATTTTAAGAGAAAAGTTGACTACGGAATCTTCACATAAATGCAATTATACATTTTACAATATACAAATCCTAAATTTGAGAGAAGAAGTTGACCAAAATGTAAATATTAGTATAAAATATGAATAGTTTTGTTTTAATTTGGTATGAGATTTAAGTAAAAGCGAATTTGGTGTGGATTTAGTTCTAGAATTACTAAAAAAAAATGTATTCATTTTTTTATGAGTTAATTTAATCTACATATATTCAAAGTTCGAGAAATGGTGAAAAGTCACAGTATGTGTAAATTTTTTTTTTTGAATAGTATTGTTTTAATTTAGTATGAGATTTAAGTAAAAGCAAATTTTGTGTGGATTTAGTTATAGAATTCTAAACAAAAATATATTCAATTTTTTTATGAGTTAATTTAGTCTCCATATACTCAAAGTTCAGGAAAGGGTGAAAAGTCACAATTTGTGTAAAAAAAAAAACCCACAATATATTAATCCTAAATTTTAAGACAAAAGTTGACCGCAGAATCTTCACATAAATGTAATTATACATTTTACAATATACAAATCCTAAATTTGAGAGAAGAAGTTGACCAAAATGTAAATATTAGTATAAAATATGAATAGTTTTGTTTTAATTTGGTATGAGCTTTAAGTAAAAGCGAATTTGGTGTGGATTTAGTTCTAGAATTACTAAGTAAAAATGCATTCATTTTTTTATGAGTTAATTTAATCTACATATATTCAAAGTTCGAGAAATAGTGAAAAGTCACAGTATGTGTAAAAAAATTTATTTTGAATAGTATTGTTTTAATTTAGTATAAGATTTAAGTAAAAGCGAATTTTGTGTGGATTTAGTTATAGAATTCTAAACAAAAATATATTCAGTTTTTTTATGAGTTAATTTAATCTCCATATACTCAAAGTTCGGGAAAGGGTGAAAAGTCACAATATGTGTAAAAAAAACCCACAATATATTAATCCTAAATTTTAAGACAAAAGTTGACCGCAGAATCTTCACATAAATGCAATTATACATTTTACAATATACAAATCCTAAATTTGAGAGAAGAAGTTGACCAAAATGTAAATATTAGTATAAAATATGAATAGTTTTGTTTTAATTTGGTATGAGATTTAAGTAAAAGCGAATTTTGTGTGGATTTAGTTCTAGAATTACTAAGAAAAAATGTATTCATTTTTTTATGAGTTAATTTAATCTACATATATTCAAAGTTCAAGAAATGGTGAAAAGTCACAGTATGTGTAAAAAAAATATCTGAATAATGTTTTTTTAATTTGGTATGAGATTTAAGTAAAAGCGAATTTTGTGTGGATTTAGTTATAGAATTCTAAATAAAAATATATTCAATTTTTTTATGAGTTAATTTAGTCTCCATATACTCAAAGTTCGGGAAAGGGTGAAAAGTCACAATATGTGTAAAAAAAAATCCACAATATATTAATCCTAAATTTTAAGACAAAAGTTGACCGCAGAATCTTCACATAAATGTAATTATACATGTTACAATATATAAATCCTAAATATGAGAGAGCAAAATGTAAATATTAGTGACCAATTCGTAAATAGTCACTAAAATAGCAACTTATTTTGACTTTTTTAGAAGGAAATTGTAAATAATCAAAAACTTGTTGATCCAAATATAATTACATCAAAGATGTTGACAAGAATGTAAATATAGCCACTTAATTTGACTTTTTCCTTCTTTTGACTTTTTTAGAAGCAAATTGTAAATATCCTAAAATATGTTGATCCAAACGTAATTACATCAAAGAAGTTAACCAGAATGTAAATATAGCCACTTATTTTGACTTTTTTTTAAGCGGATTATAAATATCACAGAACTTGTTGACCCAAATGTAATTACACGTAATATTATTGATTGAAACCTCATTATTATATTAAATAAAATTGCAAAAGCTGACCTAAACTTAATTGCCTTATTTTGACATGACCAAATTACCCTCACACAAATCAATATATCCTTATGATGGGTACAAATGCATGAGTAAATATGGTATAGTAGGGGGGGGGGGGGGGGGGGGGGGGGGGGGCAAAATGGGCCTTAAAAAATGTTGTAAAACTTGGATGATAACGTATGCTTTTTTGGCGTAAATATACCGGAAAAATCATCCAAATTAGAACAAAAGTCAGATAAAAGACTAAAAGGTAAGGGAATAGATGGGATAAGAAAGGATAAAATGGTAATTCAACTTTGGGATTTGGGTGAACTTTGGGCACTAAGCCTCTTCTATATAAGGGTATATATATATATATATATATATATATATATATATATAGGGCCGGCCCTGAGGGGAAGCGGCGCACTCGGCCGCATAGGGCCCCCTTTAGGCAGGACACACTCTAAAAAATACTAACCCAAGTTAGTCATAGCATTACTTTTGAGAGCCCAACATCAAACTTATAAAACAAGCCCAAATATAACTTAAAAATTGATTCAAACTTAACTTTAAAAAATAGGCCCATTATACCTGAGGCCCAATTGATGGCTGATCCCCCAATTAGTAAGATGCAAACATTAAAAAATATATATATATATATATCTTAAAAATTGTGCTAATATACAGAGGGTCCTCGTTTAGAAGTTCGAGTAGGGCCCTCAAAATCTCAAGGTCGGCCCTGTATATATATGTGGATCAGTGGATGTATCCACGTATAATGTATGAATAGGATGAGAGAGAGAGAGAGAGACAGAGAGAGAGACAGAGAGAGAGGAAAAGTGTCATTAGAAAAATATAGAGGGATAAAGTGTCATCGAACCAAACCATAAGAGGGTAAAGTGGTCACTAATTTTAGAGACTTAACACTTTCCGTTAGATTCTGTAGTAGTGACACTTTACCCGAAAGCACAAGGGGTTAAGTGATTACTTTTGAATCTGAGGATAAAATATCATCAAACCAAACCACAGGAGGATAAAATGTAATTAAGTAATTAACCTACTTTTATTCAATCGAACCAAATGGATACTCTGTGCAAAAAAAGGATCTAATAGATATTTAATGGATATTTCTATGGTTGGCAATCAAAGTTCTAGTGGTTTGAGTGTTAATTAGTTGTAATTTGTTAAAATATTGGACAATTCAAAATAAAATAATTTTTAGGGTAAATTACAAAGACTTCCCCTGAGGTTTAACAAAATTATAATGACCTCCTTTGTATATTGTAAAATTTTACAGACCTCCCTTAAAAGTAACGAAAGACCAACGTCATTAATTTTAATGTAAAAAAAAAAACTATTTTGCCCCTAACTCTTTGCAGAAGACAATTTCTGAATTGCTATTTCTTAATTTTAAATTTGTCTCTAAAAATTCAAATTTATCCCTGTACAACCCAATTTTTTTTTTTTTAAGATTGTGAAACCCATTCCCCGTCCCTCTCTCTCTTAATCACCCACTGCCACCGGTCACAAAACACCGAAAAGAAAGAGACATCGACGTTGGATACGAGAATTCTCAAAACAAAGACACCGGGGTGAGGGTGTGGCCACATTGGACGATGTTTCTATCTATGCATATACATATATATATATATATATATGTATATATATGGCAGAAATTTGTGGCTTTTGATAATCATTTGCCTTGGGGTTTCAACTTGAAGATACAAAGATTGCATTATACTCCTCCGCAAGCTTCAATTTCATCCTCTAGAAATCTTAATTACACCTCAATTTGCACATCTACAAAAAAAAAAATAATAATAATAAATAAAAAAATAAAAAATTATCTGGCTGCAAGTAAGTCGACATTGAATTGAAGATTTTTTTTGCTTTGGAGGGTTGTGGTGGTGTTTGGTTGGAAAATTATATGTGTGTGCGAGTGTGCCAGGCAAGCAAATTGCCAATGTGTATGATCCAAACTGCGCCTCACCAGGGAGATTGTGGTGACGTTCGATGCCTTGAACAGGACTTTAATTGTGTAAAGATGTTCTTAATTGAAGCACTTCGAACTAAATTAAAATAACTACTCCTAAGTAAATTAATGAAAGAAATAATACAATAAGAAACTATTTTTGATTAAGTTAAAGAAAATACAATCTAACCTTGAAGATGACTTCGAAGGTGTTCTACTCCTAAATTTAACTATCTAAATAACAATACAGTAAATGTATTGAGAGATATATGTTGATGTTGATCGAAAGATCTCTTCTTGAACACAAAATCCTTCTATTTATAAACGTCGAAGCCTCCCAGCAGTCTTATTTGAATGTTCCCTCTTCTTTTCAAACTGATAACTGCTCCTATACGTGGCGTTTCCTTGAAGTGACACCTGCTTTTTAGTTATTCCACCATGATCAACACGTGTCCCTTAGCAGTTAACTATTTTGAACAGAATGAATCAGCAAAACTGTTCATATCTGTTCTTGCGCCATATCCATTTCAACCAACTGCCCTGCCACATCGAATCTCATGTGTCACTTCCACATTGGTTGGATATTTTTATCACAAACATGACCCCCCGCGCCATTTTCCTTTTGATTCAAAAAAGATAATGGTGATCGTGGTTAGATCATGTTAGATAGTTGGAACTTTCATGCACCCCTTTCGTTGTAGTTAAATTGAAGATCAAGTTTTCATTTGTCTTCACACATGCTGTTGCATTTGCTTAATCCTTGAGTTCCCAACTTTGTCACTTCGAATCCCCTTTGTTAATCATGTCTTCTTCTCAATCTTCATTCGATACCAATGATTACTTTCCTCTAGACCTTCCTGATGAAGTGATGCTATCAACCAGACGCCCTGAAATTTCTTCTCAAACCAATTGGGATCTTCCTGAAATTCCTCCTGAACCTTTCACCTACTCGAAATGGGAAAAGTGGTATGAAATGTTGAACAAACCAAGTACTTCCTCTACAGGGCCAAATTCTTCTTTGAACTCTTCCAAATCAATTTATAATAACCAAACATTCCCTCCTGCTTGGGAACAACCTATTTCCCATGGTGAAGGAGTAGGATATTATAAAGGTATGAAGCTCGAAACCCCAGTTACAATTCCTTCAGTTATTCATCCAAACTTTGACTATCCTAAAACTGAAGGGATTATTCGAAGCAGAACAATAAAACCCTACTATCCATTTTCGAATCATCTCTCACGAGAGCAAAATCTGCTGAATGCATGGTTGATATCTTCAACCAGTCCTCCTGGTGAGAGACTTCAAAGTGGTAATATCTTAATTCCTCAAGGCAGACCCCCTATTCACACATATATGAGAGCATCTCATGAAAATTTTTCTAATGAGCATTATTCTTCAGCCTTCCTTTCAAAATGCAAATTTTTTGAAAAAGATTATGAAGAAAGGGTACTTCTCTTCGACCATTCTGTTCTAGGCTTTCCTGACATCAAAGTTCAAGTGGTGGATCCCACTGAAGATATTAGTGATCCTTTTTTGAAATTAGACCAATTATGCAGGCATGGTCCCATTTTCGAGCATATTCCACCTATTCTATCACCTTCTCCATGCTTGATCATTCAAGCTCAAAGGCTTCTAGTTGCCTTTTCACATATCCCCTTTTCCATTTTACAAAATCCAAAAGCTCGAATTAATTTCGAATGGAGTTGCCATATTTTATGCCATGAATGGAATATTTCAACCCTTGTTCGAACCCAAATGGATTTTACCCTTCGAACCCTGGCTTCTCATATAAGGTGGCATTCTCATCACCAAAAAAGTATCCATCATTTGAATTATCTAACGGATCTTTATGAGAAACTTAAGGAAGAACCTAATGCACTCCTTGATGAAGTTTCAGAGTTTAAGGAGAAATACATCTATGGTTGTGGAAGTTCTGATGAAGAAAGCAATGTTTCTCACTACTCGAAACCTGATCTCGAAGGTCGAATTGCATATCTAAAAGAAGAAGCCAAAGCTGCTGGCATATCTCTTCGAGGCAAGACTCTATTTAACAAGGAACTTTGAGGTCTTCGCAAAGCTTTGTTCAGGATCACCTCGCGACTAAATCAGTATGAAGAACAACTCAGGGATGCTTATCTCACCCTTCGAAGTGAAGATGAATTGGCTTTACAAGCCAGAAACCTATGCCTCGAAATAGAACTGGAAGCAGAATACTTTGCTTATTACTGGGCCATGTTTCATAATTTAGTTACTTATGGGTTTCCTACCAATTATGTTTATGAATTGTAACTACATTTCCCTTTCAATGAAATGAATTATGAAAAAATCATGTTTTCATTAGTTCATTTTGAACCAATATGTCTTTTCCTTTGGTGCAACGGTCCAAAAGGAGTAACCGAACCTAACGGCTATTTTTCAATAAATGCATCTTTTCCCAAACGTCACCAAAGGCTATAAATAGGTAAGCCAAACGGGAACAAAAGACCTTCAAACTTCTACAAACCTACTTTGCTTTCTTCTTTGCAATCCAAGCACTTCATTTCTAAAGATGACAACAACTGGTGACAACACTCAACTTCAGAAAATCTGCGATGATTTTGAACAGATCCTCAAAGACGAACAAGAACGTTACTTGCAAGGGCAAGAAGCTTCTCTGATTCATGAAGTT
The DNA here is from genome assembly GCA_033977485.1 of Hydrangea macrophylla. Classification (NCBI taxonomy): domain Eukaryota; kingdom Viridiplantae; phylum Streptophyta; class Magnoliopsida; order Cornales; family Hydrangeaceae; genus Hydrangea; species Hydrangea macrophylla. The sequence continues at coordinate 118,166,210 of CM066985.1, read as the reverse complement.
CTCGTTCCCATTACTTTTCCCAACCATGAATCCTCAATTGCCATAGGTCCTTGCCTGAGCACACCAAGCCTGAGACTCCATGTTTATTACCCCAGATTAGGAGAACAACGCTTGACCTACCAACAGGATCTTCCAAACCCCAAGTATGACTGGAAGTTTCGACATTGGCCTAAACCTACAAAGGATTGGCCTAAATGGGTAGATAGAATCTTAGAGAACAAAAGAGAGATTCTAACCACAATAGGAATTTATCAAGCTGTTCATCTTTTAAAATTTCCCATCGAATCCAGTCCTAACTTATTAGCTGTAGCCCTCTGTTTTTGGAACCCTATTTTTAACCATTTTCAATTTCGATTTGGTCCAATAGGTCCCACTGTTCTAGACATTTGTCATTTATTAGGGTTTTTACCTCATGGGGAAGATGCTCACCCCTATATGGCTGAATCTGATAGTCCTCCAATCAATACTGATTCTAAATCATTAGGGTATACCAATTTCTTGACTACCCATAAAAAGTCATCAGGAGCAGTGACAAACAAGGAATATTACTGCTTCCTTTTATATTGGCTTTCGAAGCATTTATTTTGCACTTCTTCTCAGAGGGTTGTCCTCGAATTTTCCAACATTGCTAGAGCTCTGGCTGCTGGTCGAAGGTTAGCTCTAGCACCTTTTGTTCTAGGATCTCTCTACAGGTCCTTTTCTTATTTGTGCTTCGACCCCTTTATTCTTACCCAAGGTGGTTCTTTCTGGATATTACAATCATGGCTATATGCTTATTTTCCAGAAATTCACAACTTAGAATCCTTATCATACACTGTGGTTCATGGAATCTTCTTTGCCTTGTTACCAAATGTTGAGAAGACCTTCAAAGAATCCATCTCCTTCTTTTTCAATCTCCCTGCCATTAGACCAAACAAACTGTTCCAACCATTTGCTATCCTCTACAGTCCTGAAGACAAATCTCCTCTTTCTCCTCATTGGCTCTGTCAGATTTTGGACAGAGCAGCAAGTGCTCTCGAATTAAAAGCTGCATGGGGTAGTTTCTTGATTAGTAGGGATTTATTCTTTGGGAACACCCTTAGTCTCAAGTCTCAAGGTGAACTATACCTTCCTAATCAATTTTCGAGGCAATTTGGGCTTACTCAATCAATTACTTTCCCAATCAGGAGTCAAGCCAATATACTTATGGCTTATAAAACTCACTCGAAAGTGCCAGAATCAGTGATAACTGCTGCATTAGCAGTTTATCAAAACAGAGTCAGCAATTTGGAGTTTACTTCTCTACCAGTTTACACCACCTGCACCCCTGCCTTCTCAAGTTGGTGGGAAAATTTGATGTCAGTAGAGATGGACAAATGCCAACTCTTGAGATACATCGATTCGAAGCAACCAGGTAATAAAATTTCCATTTAACCCTTCTTCCCTTAAATGATGAGAAGAAACCTGATTTATATTTGTTTGAATTTTACAACACAGGAGTAGTAATTGGAAAAAGCTCTTCACCAACAACCGGAGCTTCGAAGGTCAAGCCAAACGTTCTGATCCCTTTAAAGACCTCAAAAATTTCAGCTCCTGCTCCTCCATCCTCAAAACCCAAAAGAAAACTAGTCCTTCCAGCAGAGAGTTCACCTCCTCCATCAGAAAATGTTGAGTCTGAAGGAGAAGAAGAAAGTAGCCCTGTTCCTGCTTTGTCTCGAAGGAAAAAAACCAAAACAACAGTTGAACCATCTGCTGACTTAAAAATCACCAAGGAAACTCCCATTCTAGTAGTTCCTATTTTGAAGGTGGCACTTGCACCTGAATTGTCGCAAACTACTTTAGAACCATTATCTCAACATTCTGACCTTCCAGAGATTCAGACATCTTCTCCATCCAGTGCTCACCTCCCAATAATTGCATACCAACCAACAGTAAGTTATTCAAACTTTTCTGGTATACATTAATTATATACACAAACACATTCTAATGAAGATGTTCTGCCTTTGTTGCCCAGATTATTCCTGAGACTGTGGCTGGTTCTTCAAAACCAAGTACAAGTTCTGATCCTAAGACTGCTCCAACATCAGCTTCGTTCGAACCTCAAGCTCCCCCAAGTGTCTCAAGCTCTGGGGAATTTCATCTATCTCTTCCTCCTAACTTAAATCCTGAAGAAGTTAAAGAATTTAAAGAAGGTCTGAAATCTGTTTTGAAGATGGGAGATACTACTGTGACCAATGTCCAAGAATTCTTCCAACAAATGACAGGTCAAAGCAAGCCAAAGATACCTTCTATAGATCCAGTAGCTGCACTTGCTACATTGAGATTATTTAGTAAGGTTTCGTTTGAAATATTCGAGGACAAAGAAGTGCAAAGAGCTATGAAAATTTTGTGTCAGTTCATGTTGGATAGTTCTACCATAACTGTTTCTGACAAGGAAACCATCTCTGTATTGATGTCTTCCTTTGATTTCAACTGTTTTTTACTTGAAAAGGTCATCGAAGAGAGGAAACAACTAGAAGTTGATATGGAATACACAGCAGAGAAGACTCTCGAGATGGTCCAATTATTGATAGAATTTGATAAAAACACTACCAAAATTGAAAAACTTTCAAGGAAGGTTGAAAAGCTTAGAAAGAAACTCGAGGTTGCAGAAATTGAACTGGCCAAGTTGAAAACGAAGCAAGGGGATACTGAGACTGCAATTGAATCAAGGCCTTTGAAGAACCAAGAATCGATTTCGAGGCAGAAATTCATTCTGAGCCAGTCAAAATTATACTCTAGGTCTTGGGACAATTTTAGATTGAAGGCCCAATTTATAAATAAATTGTTGTGAAAGATAAAATCAATAGGACTTTGCAATGTACCAACATCTGGATTTTGTATCTTAACTTTAAATATAGAATACATGTTCTTATTCTGTGAATGCTGCATTCTTTATTCTAAATTTCTTGCTTCCCAAATAGTGGGATAATATTGCTTCAAAAATTTACCATTGATCTTTCTGATATGGACATATCCATTCAAATTTCTTAAATGGTAAAATCCTCCTTTGAAAACCTTGTGAATTTGGAATGGACCTTCCCATTTAGGGGACCATTTTCCAAATTTTGGGTCTTTAGATCCAATAGGCAATATTGTTTTCCACACTAAGTCTCCCTCATCAAAGGTTCTTGGTTGTACTTTTTTATTATATCCCTTTGATGCTATTCTCTTCTGTATCAAAATATTATTGAGAGCTTTGCTCCTTTCTTCATCTATATCTTCTAATTCAATGGCCATAGATGTTTGATAATCATCCAAAGATAACTGATTCTGCTTCATAACTCGAAGAGAATTAATCTTTATTTCAATAGGCAGAACTGCCTCATGTCCAAAAGTTAAAGCATAAGGAGATACGCCTGTACTTGTTCGCTTCGAAGTCCTATATGCCCATAAAACTTCAGGCAAAATCTCATGCCACATCCTTGGGTTACTTTTTATGACTTTAGCCATATTTTCTTTTATGACTTTGTTGGTGGCTTCAGCCTGTCCATTTGATTGAGCATAATATGGGGTTGATTTTGACATTGTAATCCCCAACTTATTTGCAAATGTAATTACATGTCCTTCGAATATAGAAGCATTATCAGATACAATGGTTTGAGGGATACCAAATCTGTACACTATGTTTTCTAAAAATTTTACGACCATTGTTTGAGTCACAGTCTGCATAGGTTCTGCTTCTACCCATTTAGTAAAATAATCTGTGGCTAAAATAATGAATCCATGACCCTTCGAAGAAGGAGGACTAATTTTTCCTATTACATCTATGGCCCAGCCTCTAAAAGACCAAGGTCTTACCACATATTGAAGGTCAACAGTTGGTAAATGCTTCAAAGGACCATGCTTCTGACATTCTTGACATCTTTTGGAAAATTCAATACAATCTTTCAAAATAGTTGGCCAATAAATGTTATGTCTTCTAAGCAACCATCTCATCTTAATTCCAGATTGATGAGCTCCACATAATCCCTCATGAATTTGAGCTATAGCTTCTAATCCTTCGAGATTATTTAAACATTCCAATAATAATCCATCACTCCCTCTTTTGAACAGTTTTCCAGTATATAAGATGTAATTTGCAGATTTTAACCTTATGCCTCGATTAGGTTTTTCACTGCATCCTGAAAGATAATCAATGATTGGCTTTCTCCAATCATCATAAACTTCTATATTCAAGATATCAATAAAAGGTAATCTATCTACCAATACTGGTAATAATTTCCTATAAGTCACTTGTTCCATTTCAATATTTTCATCATTTGTTTTAAATCCAGATGCCTTCTGAGCTACATCATTAGCTTCTTCATTAAAACTTCTAGGAACATGCAACAAGTTTACATTATCGAATTTGGATAACAAATCCATTGTAATTTCATAGTACACCTTTAATGCACTACTCATACATTTATATGTCCCATTCATATGATTTATGACCAACTGGGAATCTCCAAATATATCTACAAATGTAGCTTTAAGATTCAACAAGGTTTCGAGACCCATGATAAGAGCTTCATACTCAACTTGATTGTTGGTACATTGATTCGAATTTAATTTATAGCCATATTTGGTTTTAATCTTTTCAGGTGATTCAATTACAAAACCAATGCCTGCAGCAAACTCAGTTTTTGAACCATCAAACCATAATTTCCATGGACTAATGGTTATTTGCCCAATTTCATACTTCCCCTCTGTTTCGAGGCAATTTGGATGATCAGCCAAAAAGTCTGCCAATGCCTGACCTTTTACTGCCTTTTGTGGCACATAACACAAACAAAATTCTGATAATGCTAAAATCCATTTACCAATTCGATTCCTTAAAATTGGTCGAGTCAACATATATTTGATTAAATCGAATTTAGCAATCACATAGACTTCAGTAGGAAGAAGATAATATCTTAATTTCATTACAGCAAAATACAAAGATAAACATAGTTTTTCCACAAAGGAATACTTGCATTCGACAGGATTCAAAAACCAACTAAGGTAGTACACAGCCTGCTCTTTCTTATCATCATTGTCTTGGGCTAATAAGACCCCAATTGATGCTTCTGCTGCTGAAATATATAGCTTCATAGGCCTATCTTTTCTTGGAGGCATTAATACTAGTGGCTTCACCAAATAATCCTTCAAGGCTTGAAAGGCAGTTTGATGTTTGTCTTCCCACTTTAATTCTTCATGATCCTTCAATTTCAACAAAGGGGAAAAAATTAAAGTTTTTCCAGCAGTATTGGAAATAAACCTTCGAATGAAGTTAACCTGACCTAAAAACCTTTGCAATTCCTTTTTTGTCGAAGGGGGTTTACTTCGAATAATTGCTTGTGCTTTATTCTTATCTACTTGAATTCCCTTTTCATGTACCAAATATCCTAGAAAATTTCCAATACTAACTCCAAAAGCACATTTTAGTGGATTTAACTTGAGTTTGAAACATCTCATCCTTTCAAATGTTGACTTCATGTGACTAAGATGATCATCAAATGTTTTTGATTTAACAATTATGTCATCTATATAACATTCTAAAAAGGTTCCAATCATGTCATGGAAAATAGTATTCATGGCTCTTTGGTAAGTAGCCCCTGCATTTTTTAGACCAAAAGGCATTTGTATCCATTCGAAGGTACCTATGCTACCTGGACACCTAAATGCAGTCTTATGAATGTCCTCTTCAGCAATGCATATTTGATTATATCCCGAATGGCCATCCATCATGGACATTATAGCATTTCCAGCAGATCTATCAATTAATACATCAACTATTGGCATATGATATTCATCTTTAGGAGTAGCTAGATTAAGATTTCTGTAATCGATACAAACTCTTAATTTTCCATTTTTCTTCATAAATGGAACAACATTCGAAAGCCATTCAACATACCTGGCAGTTCTAATGAATCCTGCCTTGAGCAATCTTTCAATTTCTTCTTTGATCTTCATAGTGACTTCTGAAGTCATCCTTCGAGGTTGTTGCTTTACTGGTTTGTAGCCAACTTTGATAGGCAACCTATGTTCTACTAAACTCCTTTCAAGTCCTGGCAACTCATCATAATCCCAAGCAAAACAATCTTTAAATTCCTCTAACAACTCGACCAATTTATACTAGTCATTCTTTCCAAGTTTTGAACTTAAGTAAGTAACTCTTTTTTGTTGATCTGATCCTAAATTGATTTCTACTAAAGGATCTTGTGAAGCCTCTTGTATCGAATTTTCTGGTACTTCAGATAATTCTTCTTTGCCAATATCTTTTAATTCCTGTGAATCTTCCTCAAAGACATAGTCTGACCAATTTATGGTCGAATCTTTCTCAATTCTTGACTCTAAATCTGCCATTATTAGCTTTTGTAAGACCAATCGAATGGTCTCTTCTACATCTCCTATTTCCATAGGTATATGAGTCATTAAACCATCTTATCATCATCCAATGGTTTCAAAGAACCAAATGGCATTTCAGCCAAAATGTCCCAATTTTCTTCTGGAGATTCATCTTCTGATTCTTTAATGTCAATTGGTTTGACATCATCTTGATATAATTGAGCTTTGACACAATTGGAACTTGTATGAAAAGGCTAAACATCAGCCTTTACTGTTTCAACTTCACAGTTTTCCTTCACAAGCAACAGTTTCTGATGCATTGAAGAAGGTGTTGGAAAAACAGGTTTAAATGGAAAGTTTAAACGCGCAGCGGAAAAATCAAGTTATGAAACTTTATTGGCATGCCCGGATCTACTACTCGTCAATTCTACAGATGCGCACAAGAGGGGACACGAGTTATACCTTAGTGTCTTGAACCCAATTCTGATCTTCAACTTCCAGCAGCCTCCACTAGATGATCTTCACCCTTATGACTCCTGCGGATGCCTGCCAGAAAGACTAGGGTTGGTGGGAACCCTAATGGAGAGGATAGAGAAGGTTTTGGGACTCCAAATCAGTTTCTGCAGCTTCTGACGTTCAAAACGACGAACAACTTTTTCCAGAACGCAGCTGCCCTATTTATAGATTCCCAGAACCGACCTAGACTTCGAGCGATCGAAGTGCCTTCGATCGATCGAACATTCGATCGATCGAACCATCTTCGATCGATCGAACCTGCAGACTTCAATCGATCGAGATATCTTCGATCGATCGAACCTGTCTGGACATCATCCTCAAGCATCTTTCCAAGCATCCTGGCGGAGCTAAGAGTGGGACCTCCTAGGCTCTTTATTGTTGGCTCAGACCAGTTTATTAATTACCATGACCAAACTCTTTGATCAGCAAACTAACCAACTGGTCAGTTAACGTTTACTCCACTATAAAACGATAACTGAACTCCAACGCAAAAGAACATATCCGAAGCGATAACTAGACTTGTATGTTGTACTAATGTCCCTCTACCGTCAGCATTCGTAATCATATTCAGGTAGTCGGATAACTGTTACTTTCAACCTGAATCATGATTACTTATTGTATTCCTTGAGTCCCATTCACTACTCATGATTACCAAACATGTTGATAACTCTTATCAACAAGACTGCAGTACTCAGTAATCGACATGGTGACATTCTCAAGGGAATGCTTACTCTGAAACAGAGGGTAGATTCTATCTTGACAATATATGTTCACAACCCTATGAATATGACATACCCAAGATACCCAGGTGTTGATCTTTTATAGACCTCACTGATTGGTAAGTCAAAGCAGCCATATCCACAGTCTGTATTCATAATCGTCTCAAGATTGAGAACACATACCTTATACAAGTTATGAGTTCCTATTGACTGTTGACAGCATTGAGCGTCAATAGGAAACTCAGGTCCGTCAATGCACTATAAGCACTAGCATATTAACCAAGAGTCACACTCTAGTGATTGAGATTTATCACTCCATCCAATGGTAGTTAATGATGCTACAGTGTATACCTGATGAGATATCCAGTCTCATCATCCACTGTGACAAGCTTTAAGTATCAAAGAATAGTAATTCGTATCTCATTGTATGTATCTCATACACACACGAAATACTTACTATGATACTTATGGAATAAACAATCATCTCATGAAAGAAACATACATAATGAAATGTAAAGCTGATATCCATATATTAAAAAGTCAATGTCTAATACATAAAGTAATGGTTTGAGGGCACAAACCCAACAAACTCCCACTTGCACTCATAACCATTCAGAACTACATCTAAGACCTAGACTATCTAGATGACGATCAAAGACCTTCTGTGGTAAGGCCTTTGTAAACGGATCAACAAGATTGTCAGCGGTGGCAATCTTGGTGATAGTCACATCTCCACGTTGAACTATATCTCGGATTAGGTGATATTTCCGCTCTACGTGCTTTCCCTTTCCGTGGTTCCTTGGCTCCTTGGACTGAGCCACTGCCCCACTATTATCACAATAAAGCGTAATAGGCGACAGCGACGCTGGTACCACCTCGAGTTCCATAAGGAACTTCTTGAGCCAAACAGCTTCCTTTGCGGCTTCACAAGCAGCCACATACTCAGCTTCCGTAGCTGAGTCTGCAATGCATTTCTGCTTAATGCTCCTCCAACTGACAGCACCACCTCCCAAGGTAAAGAGATGACCGGACGTCGACTTCCTCGAATCTTTATCTGACATAAAGTCCGAGTCAGTGTATCCCACTGGAATTAACTCACTACCACCGTACATAAGCATGTAATCTTTAGTTCTTCTCAAGTATTTAAGAATGTGCTTAACGGCTGTCCAGTGCTCTGGACCCGGATTCGACTGATATCTGCTAACCATGCCAACGGCAAAGCAGATATCTAGTCTAGTGCATAACATCGCATACATGAGACTTCCCACTGCAGAAGCATAGGGAACTCCTGTCATGCGATTCCTCTCCTCCTGTGTCTTTGGACACTGGTCCTTGGAGAACGCTAAACCATGCCTGAAAGGTAACAAACCTTTCTTCGAATTATCCATTGAAAACCTAGTTAGCACCTAATCGATATAACCAGCTTGAGCTAATCCCATTATCTTTTGCTTGCGATCCCGAAAGAGCTTTATCCCAAGAATATAGCTCGCCTCTCCTAGATCCTTCATATCGAAAGTACTAGCTAGCCAAACCTTGACCGTTGACAATGCCGCTACATCATTTCTAATGAGTAGAATGTCGTCAACGTAAAGCACAAGAAAAGCCACCACTTTTCCTTCACTCTTCTTGTATACACAAGGTTCATCCAGATTCTGTATGAAACCAAACGATTTGACCGCTTGGTCAAATCGGATGTTCCAACTTCTGGATGCCTGCTTAAGCCCATAAATGGACTTTTGCAACTTGCATACCAAGTTACCTTTCCGACCAGCTATGAACCCTTCTGGTTGTTGCATATAGATGTCCTCCTCAAGATTGCCATTCAAGAATGCAGTCTTGACGTCCATCTGCCAGATTTCAAAATCTAGGCATGCAGCAATAGATAAGAGTATTCTGATGGACTTGAGCATGGCTACCGGCGAGAAGGTTTCCTCATAGTCAATGCCCTCCCTCTGAGTATAGCCTTTCGCCACAAGCCTTGCCTTAAAGGTCTCAACCTTTCCATCAGATCCTCTTTTCCTCTTATAGACCCACTTGCAGCCAATGGGTTTAATATTGGCTGGAAGTTCTACAAGATCCCAGACCTGATTGGAATCCATAGATTCCAATTCAGCCTTCATAGCTTTAATCCAATGAGCTGAATCAACATCAGCCATTGCCTCTTTGTAAGTGGTAGGATCAGATTCAGATTCTATGGAGACAGCTTCAAAAACTTCTCCTAAGAACATGTATCTATCAGGCTGGCTGATAATCCTCCCACTACGACGAGGTACCGGTGCGGAAATGGGTGAAGAAGTGGTATTTTCTTGATTTTCATCGTTATCAACTACGGGTTGAACTGAGGGCTCTCCTTCTATCTCTCTAAGATCTATCCTTCCCTTAGGTTTATGGTTCATGATATAATCATCGTCCAAGAAAACAGCATTTGTACTAACAAACACTTTCTGTTCTCTTGGATCATAAAAATACCATCCATAAGTACCCTTTGGATACCCTACAAAGTAACATACTTCCGATCTAGAATCCAACTTGCTCATCTTTCCTTTGAGCACATGTGCCGGACACCCCCATATCCGGAGATGTTGCAAAGAAGGCTTGCGCCCAATCCACATCTCTCGTGGTGTCCTGGGAACAGATTTGCTTGGTACTAGATTTAGTATGTATGCAGCGGTTTCCAAAGCATAACCCCAAAGGAATAATGGCAACTCTGAATAACTCATCATCGACCTAGTCATGTCTAAAAGAGTCCGATTCCTTCTCTCCGCTACACCGTTCTGCTGAGGCGTACCAGGTGCAGTCAACTGTGACAGAATCCCATTCTGTACGAGGTGATCAATAAACTCATTAGAGAGGTACTCGCCACCTCGATCAGATCGAATGGCCTTGATATGTGTGCCCGATTGCTTCTCCACTTCAGCCCTAAACTCTTTGAACTTTTCAAAGGCTTCAGACTTGTGCTGCATTAGGTACACATATCCATACCTAGAGTGGTCATCGGTAAATGTTATGAAATACTCATAACCACCCCTTGCTCTAATATTTATTGGTCCACACACATCAGTATGAACTAATTCCAACAATGCATTGGTCCTATTGCCCTTTGCAGGAAAGGGCCTTTTGGTCATCTTACCCCCTAAACAAGACTCGCAGACTTCTATTGGTTCGAGAACCAAATCGCCTAAGACCCCTTCTTTGACTAGTCTGCCAATCCTATTTAGATTGATATGACCAAGCCTCATATGCCAAAGCCTTGTTGGATTAGTGGAAGATCTCTTTCTTTTAGATGGTACAATTACCACTGAGTTATTAAGTTCCATACAAGAATCTTTAGAAATATTGGGAGTAATCACATACAAACCATTTGATTTAACACCAGAACATATAAAAGAACTATTTCTTTTAATCACAACTTCAGTTCCAAAATTAAAAGAATAACCATTATTCGATAAATTAGAAACTGAAATTAAATTAGGTCTCATTGAAGGGACGTAAAGTACATCTGATAAAATCAAAACTTTATTGTCTAGAAATTCTAAAACTACGACTCCTATAGCAACCGCAGAAACGGTTGCGCTAGAACCTAGAGTAAGTACGATTTTCCCATCACTGCACTTCCTGGTTGATCTGAACCCCTGCAATGAATTACAGATATGGTTAGTCGCACCAGAATCAATGCACCAAGTGTTTGAAGTATCCGTTATAAAACTTACTTCAATCACATGTGATTCAATCATACCTTGAACTCTTGTAGCTAAGAATTCTGGACAGTTCCTCTTCCAGTGGCCCTTCTCACCGCATTGGAAACACTTTCCTTTGCCTTGGCCACCCACCTTCCCTTTGCCTTTACCTTTTCCCTTAGATTTTGCAATCTTAGGGACCGGTCCAACACTTGAACCTCCAGTGCTAGCCTTCTTCTTCCCTTTCTTTCCTTTCGGCACAGATCGGGAAGAGGAAGCGCTTTTTTCAACGTTTAAAACGCTGCCCCCAGGTTTGATCACCCCTTCCGCTGCCAATAAAGAGCTCATCAATTCGCTCATTGAAAAATCCATTTTATTCATATTATAATTCAGTTTAAATTGAGCGAATGATGGCGACAGCGTATTGAGGATCATATCAACTTGGGTCTGTGCATCGATGTTGGCACCTAGGGTCTCCATCTCGTTTAAATAACCAATCATTTTCAAAACATGTTCTTTGACTGGAGTCCCTTCCGACATCTTAGCACTCATTATCTTCTGCATAGCTACCTGTCTGGCAGGCCTGCCATGCTCCCCAAACATCTTTTTCAGGGATTCGATAATGTCACTGGCGGAATTGTTCGACTGGTATTGGTGTTGTAACACATTAGCCATAGAAGCCAATATGTAACAACGAGCCATCCCATTCGACTTTTTCCATTTATCGAACTCGCGTCTAGCAGCAGCCGAAGCATTTGCAGCGGGTTCTTCGGGGCATGGGGTGGTGAGGACATATATGTGATCCTCCGCAGTTAACACGATATCAAGGTTACGTTTCCATTCAGTGTAGTTGTTTCCAGTTAACTTGTTTTGAGTGAGTATGGTGGCAAGTGGACTAAATGCAGATCCAGACATTATGATTTACTGAAAAATCAAAAAAACAAAATAAATATGGATATCAGAATTTGACAGTTTGAAATAAAAGGATCCTTTTAAAACTCTTATTTTAAAACAAAGTCGCCGGAATATCGAAACGAAAGAATAAAGCCTCCGTGTGGTGGTCAATGTTCGATCTTTCGATTTATCATAACTTATCCGCTATGCAACTCTTGCAAAATAGCCATGACTCCCGAACCTATTTGATCTCTAAGTTTCTGAATAATGCCCCGTGTGGGATCCCTTATCCATAGCTTAGCTAGTGTGTACCATTAACTAGGATCCAATCACAACCGTCTCAAGTAGCGCCTCCGTGTGGTGGTCACCCTCTAACACGTCTGATTGATCCTATCCATAGGAAGTTCACATCTAGTAACCAATGAGCAGTGTACCCTCCGTATGGAATGATCACCCCTGGCGAGGTGACACAGAATACACTACTCATCTTACAATGAACCGTTAATGGAAGATCGTGGGTGTTATTTGATAAGACCCTCTCCCACTAGATTTAGTAAAAAAAGGATTTTGCTTTTTGAGAAAATCTGTTTCTACACACTTCCCATAAACATCTAATGTTTACTAATGTGTTGAAAACGGTTTTTGAATTTTATTTTAGAAAACTTGTTTTGCGTGCATGCTGATCGGGAGAGAACTAATCCTAAATATACGCCTTAATGAACATTTGTTAGTACCTTTTTATTCTGTTTTTGTATATTTTTACTTCGTTTTCTAGTTTCTGACAGGTTTTGGAAGAAATTAACTAAACCAGGCTAAACAGGGTGAAAAGTCAGAAAGAAAGAAGCTGAAAAATGCAAGTCGCGCGCGCGACCCGCGCCCGCGAGAATCCAGAAGTCGCGCGCGCGATCCGCTCGCGCGAGACCCCCAATAACTCGCTCGCGCGATCCGCGCGCGCGAGGTACCAAAAGTCGCGCTCGCGCGACCCGCTCGCGCGATATGCCCAAAAACCAAAGTTGCGTATTTCAGTATACTGAAGACTCCTGTGCAAACGAGACTGCTAAACGACGTCCAGACTGTAAATTACATGCGTTTCAGTTCGTTTCGGGTTGGGAAGCCTTCCAAAACATGTTGTAACTCTATATAAACTCTAAATTTACTCAATTATGGGGTTGGCAACTATTATACACACATTCTACAACCATACTTCCAGCCCTTGAAGAGGGAGAAGCAAGGAGAAGAAGAAGAAGACCAAGGATTCCCATGGCCTCCTCCATCAACTACTTGCCGATCTCTACTCCTATGGCAGCTTAGATCATCGATCTAGGGTTTCAATGAAGCCCTAGATGAGTAATAGGGTTTTATTTATGCTTTTATTTTAGTTTTATTATGTATGGATGACAGTCACATGTTTAGAGGATTTTTATAAATAAATCGAACTTCTATTGATTAAATCATTGCTTTAAGAATTTATTCTTGTCTTAGATCTATTTTGACTGTGATGTGCTCAACGATCTATTCTTGCTGTGCTTGTTTAGATTGTTTACATGTGATGGTGCTTTATTGATTCGTGCTATCAAGTATCCGAATAGTCCATGCCTAGGTTAGACGGATTAGATCACAACCCTAGTTTAGTGTGAGATAATTCGTGCTATCCGCAGATGGATTATGTTGGTGCTTGAACCATGATTATCTTCTTGTCGGAGGAATTGGGCTTGTAGCTACACTTCCCCATATTCATCCAACGTAATAAGCTAAAGTAATTCATAAATATTCCTATTATGAAGCTAGTGGTGGATTTGCAATCCTAGGTTCCCTTAAATATTATTTAAAACAACTTTTAATTGCTTTCATAGTTTAGATTTATTTTTATTGTTATTAGTTTAATTAAATTCAAATCAAAATCCGTTTTTCCTAATTAATTAGACTTAGGTTTTAAAATTAAGTTGCTGTAGTAATCAATCTCTGTGGGTTCGACCTTTACTTTCACACTACAAATCTTTTGAAAAGTAAAGAATACTTTTATATCTTGATTCTGACAAGATCAATTTTTGGCGCCGTTGCCGGGGATTGCATTACTACTCTTAGTTTTATAATCGTAGTTTAGTTAATTCATAAATATTAGATTAGTTTATTTTTCTTATTTTCTGTTTTTGTTTTTAGTTACTAACTTGTTTTTCTTTTATTTTGTAGTCAACGTTTCCGAGTGGAACAGCTAATTACATCAAAGGAGCTTACGCAAATAAAATAAATAAAAATTAAGTAAATTGCTTCTTGTGAAACTCGCTTTAAATCACTGTAAGTCAGGGCGCTGTGACGCACTATTTGCATTAGTTTAGGGTTAATTGCACTGCATTAGCTAGGAAACCCGGGGCGCTGGGCTTGACGCGGTCATTGCATTACAGGATAATTTGCATGCATCATAGTAGTTGAGTGCTTGTTATCGTAGTTGCGTGATTGCTTGCTATTTGTTTTTTTTAGTTGAGTCAGTCTTTGTTTTTAATTTCTTTTCTTTTCTTTTAGTTTATGTTAGGTACACGTTCAAACAAACCGGAATTACAACCTTTAGACTCTGAACTTGAACGTACATTAAGACTTAACAAGTCTTCAAATTTAACTTCTGGAACTAGGGTTGTAATAGACGACGATTTGACACCAAAACCAACGTCGTTATTTGAATCTGAAATACGTAGTACTCTTCAAAAATTAAAGAAACCACGCTTTAATAACATAGAACCAATTAAAATGGCAGACATTGGAAATAATAACGACAACAACCAAAATAACAACGGAGCTAATATGAATAATCCTAATATACCACCACCACCTCCGCTTAAAGACTACTTTATTCCTACGACGTACACGCCACAAACATGTATTGAATTACCGGAGGCGACGGCATCTCACTTTGAGATAAAGTCGTCTACCATCTCGTTACTTCCATCTTTCCATGGCCGTTTAAATGAAGATCCATATAAACACTTAGGAGATTTTCAAGACATATGCTCTACTTTGAAAATTCAAAATTTTACTGATGATGAATTAAAAATGCGGCTCTTTCCATTCTCATTAAAGGACAAAGCTAAATATTGGCTCCAATCTTTGGAGCCAAACACAATTAGAACATGGGAAGACTTACACACCGCATTTTTACAAAAGTTTTTCCCGATTATGCGTACAAACCAGATAAGAAAATCAATAACCAATTTTGTAATGCAAGATGGGGAATCACTTTACGACACGTGGGAAAAATTTAAAGAATTATTACGCTCGTGTCCACATCATCAAGTTCCTAAGTGGCAACTTGTTCAGGTCTTCTACGAGGGACTTATTCCCTCGGTCCGTAATACAGTTGATGCCGTTTGTGCGGGAACTTTCCTACACAAAAGCGCCGATGAGGCCTGGAAAATATTTGAAACGTTAAGCGAGAACTCGATGCATCAGGCTGTGTCGGTACGTTCGGAAGGATATCTTCCTCCAACCAAACGAGAGGTGAAGTTTGAGTCGAGTCATTCTATTGAATTTCAAGAATTATCTAAAAAACTTGACCGACTTATGACAATGAACCAAACGACAGCCTCACCCGCTCTTGAAATTTGTGCATTATGTTCTGATCCTTCACATTCGATACTTGCATGTCCATCGGCGAGTCAATTTCCGGAATTCGTGGAGCAACACATTAATTCTATTCAACAATACCCACGAAATAATTATAATGCAACTACTAATAACCCGGATGCACCATGGAGAAACCATCCTAACTTCTCTTGGAAAAATAATAATAATAATCCTAATGAGGCGACTAATTGTCCTAATGCGTATCGACCTCAATTTCAACCTAATCAATACCAACACCCGCCTCCTAATTCGAATCCTTCAAGGGGTAATGCTTTTGAGGAAAAGGTGTTGGCGTCCCTTAAGACTATTGAAACGCAAGTACAGGCACAAGCACAAATAGTGCACTCTCATACACAATCCATTGCGAAGCTTGAATCCCAAATGGGATAATTAGCTACTGTAGTGAGTCGTAGAAACGAGGGGACATTGCCGAGTCAAACAATTCAAAACCCTAAGGGACAATATGAGGTTAAGGGGTCGAATGAACAAGTAAACGCCGTCTCAACTAGGTTGACTACACGAGAAGAAGAGGTAAAAGAAATCCCGAATGAGAATGTGAAAGATATGAATACTAACTCGAATAAGATGGGTGAGGACATGGATAAAAATAAAAAAGAAAACGAATCGGTCCCAACGAATTATACTCCTAGAATGCCATATCCACCAAACGTTGAGGAACCGTCTAATCTTACAAATAAAAAGTCTAAGGTTGAGGATATACTCGAGGTGTTCAAACAAGTTAAAATCAATTTTCTTTTCCTCGATGCTATTAAACAAATTCCCGCTTATGCTAAATGTTTAAAAGACCTATGTACTCAAAAGCGCAAAATACGGAGTCATACTCCTAAAAAGGTCTGTCTCACGGAAAAAGTAAGCTCTATATTTCAACACGCTCCTCCGAAGTATAAGGATCCCGGTACACCTACTATTTCATGTGTCATAGGTGACACTATCATTCATAGGGCTCTCCTTGACTTAGGTGCAAGTGTTAATCTCATACCTTATCATGTCTACAAACAACTAGGTTTAGGTGAACTGAAACCTACGGCCGCTACTATTCAACTAGCGGATCGTTCGATTAAAATACCTAGAGGAATCGTCGAGGATGTATTGGTTAAAGTTGATAAATGCTATTATCCTGTTGACTTCATGGTCCTTGACACTGAACCCGTGCTAGATGCTAGGAAACACACTCCTGTCATTCTAGGCCGTCCATTCTTAGCAACTGCTAAAGCACGTGTTAATTGTCGGACGGGGGTAATAAAAGTGTCATTTGGGAACATGAATTTAAAATTGAACGTTTTTAACGCTATGGATCAACCTCTTAAAAACGACGATTCCCTATGTGAGGTGGAAGGTGAGGTAACACGGAATATTGCGCCTACCAAAGAAATAAACGTGAGTAACAAAAACGATATAGCGGACGATGATGAGTGGATGAATCCTAATCCCGTGGACCCTAATGCGGACTCTACTCGAAAGGTAAGAAATTGACTTGAACATAATGACAATCCGTCAATCGAATTACTTCGAAGCGACGTAGTTTCTGCGTACCATCGGGCTCTCCCTGACATTTTAAAGGGTTCACAGTCCGATTTACGGCCTCCATGAGTCTTATGCTAGAAAGGTCTAGCTAAAGACATAAAAGTTAGCGCTTCTTGGGAGGCAACCCAAGCTTTATGTTGTCCGTTCCTTTTATTTTTGGTCGTTTTTGGGTCTGTTTGTGTCTGTTTTAGACATTCTGGATAGGTTTGGGGATTAGAATTAATGTATTTTAATAATATACACATAATTTTAGTTACAAAATGGAAAACACCAAACTCGCGCGCGCGGCCCGCTCGCGCGGTCCGCTGGCGCGAGTTTGTGCCTTAGGTGGTTTTCTTTGCTTTTCTTTATTATGAGCCTCAGGTTCTCCTCGCGCCTGGATTCGCGGGCGCGGGGTACCTCGCTCGCGCGAGATTGAAAAAAAAAAAAAAAAAAAAAAAAAAAAAAAAAAAAAAAAAAAATTCGCTGGGAATTCGCGCGCGCGATGGCCGCTCGCGCGATTTCCCCAATTTCTGTTTTTTCTCTTTTATTTTCTGTATCCTTCCCCCATATTTGTTCTGATAATGTTTTTGTTTCTGTTTTGTTTATTTGTTTCAGTTTAGTTCAATTTGGTCGTTGTTTTCTTTATTACATTTATACTTTTTCGTTTTATTTCTTTTCCTTTTGCTAGTTTAGTTTAGTTTTGATTAGTTTATCGATTTATATTTTGTATTTAGATTTCATTTACTTTTAATATTTTTGTTAGTTTCTTTTCGTTTATTACACAGTAGCAGGTAACATTGAACTGTATTGACATATTCCTTTGTGTTCACCTGTTCTATGCTTGTCAAGATCGAGGTACTATCGTTCCTTCCTTACGTACTCTCCTTTCTTTCATTTGATTGTTTCATTGGGGACAATGAAAGGTTTAGGTTTGGGGGTATGCACACACATGCACATTATTTTATGCAAAACTTTAAAAATTTTCAATAAGTGTGTTTAAATAAACGATATTACTGACGTTTTTGCAATTTTAATCCGATACTTCTTAGTATGTAATGTGATTTGTTATAGAATGATAAACAAGAGAATATGTGATTAAATGTTTGCTAAAGTCATGTTGAAATGTTTTAAGTTATGTATTGTTTGAATCGTAGTTTTATATCATAAATTTGCACACAAACCTATGCACTGCACGTAGTCATTGGAATACATGTTGGTTGTGAACTATAATATAATTCGGATTTCTAGATAACACATGGTGAAGACTAAACCCGGTGAGCTTTTGAGCCTATCTTTTCTATTTTGAGGGTTATAAATACATCTTGTGTTTGTCGAATTTCATTGAAATAGCGCATCTACTTGTTGTTTAGTCTCATTATTCTTGTTTTGGTTGATAGTCAAGTTAAAATCTTTGTTACCATGCTAAATAATCTTCCGTTGTGAATGTTGAAGAACCATATGACCATGGGACATGATTTTAGGCCTTCTTTGTTTATGACCGATAAATGAAAAATTTCCTTAGTTCGCCCTTTGAGCCATTGAAATGCCATTTCTTTCTTAAAGTACCATTATCCTGTTTTTTGCTCCAATTTGGCCAACTTGGAGTTCACCCCTGAAAGATTGATCAACTTTTAGTGGTGTTAAGGCGATGTGTGATTGAGAATAAGAAGAAAATAAGATGATGTTCGGGGTGGTTGCCTTGTTATTTATTGAATATTCGTTTCAAAAGCAACGAGGAGGAAAGGAATAAAGAAACAAAATAAAGAGGAGAAGGTTGAAAAAAATGATGAAAGAAAAGAAGAAAAATGAATGAAAAGGAATGAAAGAAAAGATGAAAGTGTGTAGAAGAAGAATGAAAGAGATCGAACATGCCTTACAATGCCATTCTAAACCTACCTAATGAATCCTTTCTATCCTTTTTCATTACCTGAGCTACGTTACAACCTTTGAAAAGTCCTATTTGATCCTAGAAAATATGGTTTGGATACGAAAACGATGGGAGGGGGATTAAAACATGGTAATGATTAATTTTTCTTGATTGATTGGCATCCTATCCATGAGACTACTGTTTTTTCGTGTCATGCGTCTTTTTCATGTCATATGTGAGCATTTCTCGTTTTGAAAACATATTTCCTTTACTCACATATTTTAGAAAAATTACACATGTTTCTGAGTGTTTCATTTGAGAGTGTAATTCATTGTGAGATTCGTAGTCGAAGCATAGTTAGATGGTCATCCGAGTTATATTCCAAGTTAATGACATGCGCGTGTTCATTTGACTACCATATCACACACGTGCAATTTTATGAGAAACTCTATTGATTTATACGATGCATGTGCTTGAGATTGTTTTTCATGATGTATGTAGACGTTTGATTCCGTTTCTTTATGTTCGTTATTCTATTTCAAATCTTTGTTGTATAATAAGGAGTATTGAATTTTATGTTTTTCGTTTTT
Source organism: Hydrangea macrophylla (assembly GCA_033977485.1). Taxonomy (NCBI): domain Eukaryota; kingdom Viridiplantae; phylum Streptophyta; class Magnoliopsida; order Cornales; family Hydrangeaceae; genus Hydrangea; species Hydrangea macrophylla. Next base: position 118,146,475 of record CM066985.1, on the reverse strand, counting down.
AAATAAAAGTTTTCAAATTTACAAGTTAATAAAGATGGTTGTGGGTAACTTGTTGACGAGAACCCTTACGAGACTTCACTCGTCCGACTAGGGACACCTAGGGGTTTAAAAGGCTTGTTGCATACGCTAAATGCAATCGTGATCCATACGAAAATGGAATAGATTTTTATTAGTAGTTTTTATTTTTAGTTTTGCTCGAGGACTAGCAAAATGTAGATTTGGGGGTGTGATCGGGAGAGAACTAATCCTAAATATACGCCTTAATGAACATTTGTTAGTACCTTTTTATTCTGTTTTTGTATATTTTTACTTCGTTTTCTAGTTTCTGACAGGTTTTGGAAGAAATTAACTAAACCAGGCTAAACAGGGTGAAAAGTCAGAAAGAAAGAAGCTGAAAAATGCAAGTCGCGCGCGCGACCCGCGCCCGCGAGAATCCAGAAGTCGCGCGCGCGATCCGCTCGCGCGAGACCCCCAATAACTCGCTCGCGCGATCCGCGCGCGCGAGGTACCAAAAGTCGCGCTCGCGCGATATGCCCAAAGACCAAAGTTGCGTATTTCAGTATACTGAAGACTCCTGTGCAAACGAGACTGCTAAACGACGTCCAGACTGTAAATTACATGCGTTTCAGTTCGTTTCGGGTTGGGAAGCCTTCCAAAACATGTTGTAACTCTATATAAACTCTAAATTTACTCAATTATGGGGTTGGCAACTATTATACACACATTCTACAACCATATTTCCAGCTCTTGAAGAGGGAGAAGCAAGGAGAAGAAGAAGAAGACCAAGGATTCCCATGGCCTCCTCCATCAACTACTTGCCGATCTCTACTCCTATGGCAGCTTAGATCATCGATCTAGGGTTTCAATGAAGCCCTAGATGAGTAATAGGGTTTTATTTATGCTTTTATTTTAGTTTTATTATGTATGGATGACAGTCACATGTTTAGAGGATTTTTATAAATAAATCGAACTTCTATTGATTAAATCATTGCTTTCAGAATTTATTCTTGTCTTAGATCTATTTTGACTGTGATGTGCTCAACGATCTATTCTTGCTGTGCTTGTTTAGATTGTTTACATGTGATGGTGCTTTATTGATTCGTGCTATCAAGTATCCGAATAGTCCATGCCTAGGTTAGACGGATTAGATCACAACCCTAGTTTAGTGTGAGATAATTCGTGCTATCCGCAGATGGATTATGTTGGTGCTTGAACCATGATTATCTTCTTGTCGGAGGAATTGGGCTTGTAGCTACACTTCCCCATATTCATCCAAAGTAATAAGCTAAAGTAATTCATAAATATTCCTATTATGAAGCTAGTGGTGGATTTGCAATCCTAGGTTCCCTTAAATATTATTTAAAACAACTTTTAATTGCTTTCATAGTTTAGATTTATTTTTATTGTTATTAGTTTAATTAAATTCAAATCAAAATCCGTTTTTCCTAATTAATTAGACTTAGGTTTTAAAATTAAGTTGCTGTAGTAATCAATCTCTGTGGGTTCGACCTTTACTTTCACACTACAAATCTTTTGAAAAGTAAAGAATACTTTTATATCTTGATTCTGACAAGATCACATGCAACAATGTATTATACGCCAATCACAAACAAAGCACATAAAACAAAAAACTAAAATGAAATAAAAGACATCCAAACGATGCCTCTATCTCCCATGGCTCTATCTCCATAGAACCTGCTTTTGGTTTGATCGCCTCCAGCTCCATCTTCATGGACAACGGCTTCTTGCTCCATCTTCATGGATATTCTAATTCTATTACATTGAACCTATGCCTCTTTTGAAGCTTACAATTTATCTAGAAATAGAAATAGCAACAACAAAATAAAAGGCTAGGGAAACCGGTGCGACTTTCCTTTTCGTAGGATTGAAGTCGCAGCGCCCTTTACATATGCCTTAAAACCAAACCAAACTTAAAACAACACACCAATCTAAAACATTCAAACACAAAATTAAATGCTCTTGGCGCCATGGGAGATAGCGACTAACTTTTGCTGCAAAAGGTTAGTTGAACACACATCCACGCATATATATAACAAAATATAACTATTGGAACCCTTAATTGATTCACACAGTATATAAACTCTTTACATACTGAATTAGAACTCAAAGCAGCATCTAACTTCTCTGTCATAGTTCGATCGATCGAAGACCGTTCGATCGCTCGAACCTTCGATCGATTGAACACTGTTCAATCGCTTGAACATTCTATTTCACAGAATGATTAAAAATTTTGCAGAATACGTTAAAATTAAACTTTTAATTTCAAAATACTTTTAAAACTGTGAAACAAAGATCCTGACAAAGAGTCTGTCTCGATCGATCGAACTCTGTTCGATCGCTCGAACAACAGAAGGTTTCGATCGATCGAAACCTGTTCGATTGCTCGAGTACAGAGCGTTCGATCGATCGAACCCATCTTGCATCCAATGCAATCACAGATTTGTATACTGCTGCGATAATACTGCAGAAACAGATCTGTGACGATGCAGTTTCGAAAGCAGTTCTAAAATCAACATGCAAATCAAAATAGTGTTCCAAAAAACGCATCTATGGATCCAAACGAGCGTGGCTCTGATACCAATTGTTGGAAAAACAGGTTTAAATGGAAAGTTTAAACGCGCAGCGGAAAAATCAAGTTATGAAACTTTATTGGCATGCCCGGATCTACTACTCGTCAATTCTACAGATGCGCACAAGCGGGGACACGAGTTATACCTTAGTGTCTTGAACCCAATTCTGATCTTCAACTTCCAGCAGCCTCCACTAGATGATCTTCACCCTTATGACTCCTGCGGATGCCTGCCAGAAAGACTAGGGTTGGTGGGAACCCTAATGGAGAGGATAGAGAAGGTTTTGGGACTCCAAAACAGTTTCTGCAGCTTCTGACGTTCAAAACGACGAACAACTTTTTCCAGAACGCAGCTGCCCTATTTATAGATTCCCAGAACCGACCTAGACTTCGAGCGATCGAAGTGCCTTCGATCGATCGAACATTCGATCGATCGAACCATCTTCGATCGATCGAACCTGCAGACTTCAATCGATCGAGATATCTTCGATCGATCGAACCTGTCTGGACATCATCCTCAAGCATCTTTCCAAGCATCCTGGCGGAGCTAAGAGTGGGACCTCCTAGGCTCTTTATTGTTGGCTCAGACCAGTTTATTAATTACCATGACCAAACTCTTTGATCAGCAAACTAACCAACTGGTCAGTTAACGTTTACTCCACTATAAAACGATAACTGAACTCCAACGCAAAAGAACATATCCGAAGCGATAACTAGACTTGTATGTTGTACTAATGTCCCTCTACCGTCAGCATTCGTAATCATATTCAGGTAGTCGGATAACTGTTACTGTCAACCTGAATCATGATTACTTATTGTATTCCTTGAGTCCCATTCACTACTCATGATTACCAAACATGTTGATAACTCTTATCAACAAGACTGCAGTACTCAGTAATCGACATGGTGACATTCTCAAGGGAATGCTTACTCTGAAACAGAGGGTAGATTCTATCTTGACAATATATGTTCACAACCCTATGAATATGACATACCCAAGATACCCAGGTGTTGATCTTTTATAGACCTCACTGATTGGTAAGTCAAAGCAGCCATATCCACAGTCTGTGTTCATAATCGTCTCAAGATTGAGAACACATACCTTATACAAGTTATGAGTTCCTATTGACTGTTGACAGCATTGAGCGTCAATAGGAAACTCAGGTCCGTCAATGCACTATAAGCACTAGCATATTAACCAAGAGTCACACTCTAGTGATTGAGATTTATCACTCCATCCAATGGTAGTTAATGATGCTACAGTGTATACCTGATGAGATATCCAGTCTCATCATCCACTGTGACAAGCTTTAAGTATCAAAGAATAGTAATTCGTATCTCATTGTATGTATCTCATACACACACGAAATACTTACTATGATACTTATGGAATAAACAATCATCTCATGAAAGAAACATACATAATGAAATGTAAAGCTGATATCCATATATTAAAAAGTCAATGTCTAATACATAAAGTAATGGTTTGAGGGCACAAACCCAACAGAAGGAACACATTTATTAGCATGAATTCAATCTCTTCCTAATAAGGCATGATAACTAGGACTTGCATCTACTACAAAGAAAGCAGTTCTGGATTTGTTAGATCCTACTATAGTTTCAATAGGTATCACACTTTTGGTGTTTTTCTTATCACCAGTAAATCCTGATATCATAATGTGAGTTTTTATCAACTTTGCATTTTGTTTATTGATCTTTTTTAAAGTATTCTGAGGAATAATGTTGACAGCAACACCATTATCAACCAGTATCTTGTTTAAAAGGACACCATTTAAACAAGCCTTTATGTATAATGGTTTAAGATGCTTAGTCATTTCTGTTGATAGTTCTTCGAATGAATAAACAAAATTACAATCACTAAAAACAAACTCAGGAAGATTTACCTCTGAGACATCCTCAATAGAAACTTCCATTTCCATTTCTTCATTTAATTGTTGATCTTCTGTTGCTTCGAAGATCTTTGGTAGTATGAATGTGGCAGTGTTAATTTCCATATGTTATGGAAATGTGCCAAACTGAATAAGCATTTTCTCATCTTCAGTATTTTCCTTTTCGAGTTTCATTTTAGCATTTCCCAAAACCTGGGATTCTACCATTGTCATTGCTTCATTCTCATCATCAATACTCATTGCCTTTTCCAACTCTAACACTTTAGCTTTAACAATGCTTTCTTCAGACATAGTATCAGACTCAACCCTTGTATTTCGGTCGAACCTGGGATTAGGCCTCAAAATATCACTGGACTCCCTTTTGATTTCATCTCCCAAGTCTTGATTTTGAGCTTGCATTTTAGAAAATTCTTTCCACATTGTGAACTTCCTCTGCAATCTCCTTTGTTGAGTCCTATTTATCATAGGGACCATATTCTGGTTCTTTTCCTTGGGATGTTGCAGTACATGCCATGTGTTTTTCTCAACATGAGGAGGTTTGATCATCCTATTCTTGTTTTGCAAACTTTGTTGTTCCATCATATTTTTGACTCTATCATCTTGCAAGACAAACCAGTTTGGTACTCCTGATACCAATGCAGGTTCACATATTTGAGACGTCTCACCAATCTTTGGTGTTTTATTCAATGCTTCGATGTTTATCTTAGCCTGTACCATATGTGCTGGTACCAATTTTGATGGTACAAATTGAGTTTGTCTCTCTCTCTACACCCCATAATGTTTATTTGATGCGTGAGAGAAACCTGGCCTTACATATTGCAAATTTCTTGATGGTCGAGCATAATTATTAGCATGAAAGTTTCTTGAAAAATTGTCTTTAAAAGGGACCATTGGCCTTGGAGCATACCTTGCTGTCATAGGACCAGTGTATGTTGAGGCTTGATAAATTGGTCCTCTAAACTGTCCTCTTCCAACATTCATGATTGGTTGAAAAGGAAGTTCACAGGAAGTGCTTGCTTTCTTTTGCCCGAACAAAGGCTGTTTGTTTTTCCTGCCTGTTTTGACCCCAACCCTTTCATCATAGATTTCAGCATACCTTTTGCCACAACCAATGCACAAGTTTTTTGCATATTCTTGGTTAAAAACTGAAAACTCAGGATTTTTCTTTGTTATCTCTTCAACCCTTTTCATTTGGTCTTCTGACTTTGCAATTTCCCTATCCTTGATCACAGTTCCAAGGGAAATGTCATGGACATTAATGGACACTTCTTGTACTGCTGGGAATGGATCTTCATCAATCCCCATCTGTTTCTCAGGGAACCGTAATTTCCCTTTCTTGATCAAATCTTGAATCCTGTCTCGAAAAATAGTACAATTATTAGTTGAATGGGTCCAAGAATTATGCCACTTGCAATATTTCTTACCCTTTAACTCATCATTAGAAGGTAATTTTGTTCCTTCAGACAACCTGATAATTTTTCCTTCTAATAGATGATCAAATATTTCATCTGATTTATATACATCGAATGAATATTTTTTAAATGATCCTTTAGATTTGTAAATCTCAGCAGAAATATTTTTCTTTACAAGACTCTTACATGTAAAAGGTTCTTTTCCTATTATTTCTGCAGCATCTATCTCATAATTATGATCTTTATAATATGTTTTTATTGAAGAAGCATTCCTTTCATTTTCTTCTTCTAATAAAGCTTCATATCTAGAGACTCGAGCAGTTAACTCAACAAGATCTCTAAACTCTAAAGCATCGAATTTCTTTCTAAGTCTAAATTCGAGACCATTTTGAGCCAACTTAACAAATTCAGGTTCAGGCAAAATGATTTTACATTTTGTCCTTGCCCTTTTGAACCTATTTATAAATTGAGTGGCCTTCTCATCAGGCTTTTGACATAGTCTGGCCAAGTCAGCCATTGATACCTCTGGTTTTGTTTGGAAAAATTGAGTATGGAAAGATTCTTCCATCTGTGCCCAATTGTAGATTGAATTAGGGGCTAAATTAGTAAACCAAGTGAATGCAGTATCTGTTAATGAACTAGGAAACAAACGAAGCCTAAGATATTCATTATTTCCTGCATCAGCACACTGACTGATAAATTTTGCTATATGTTCGACCGTGGATTGACTTCCATCCCCAACAAACATAGCAAAGGTAGGAAATTTAAATCCTCTAGGGAATTCGATCCTATCAACCCAATCAGGATAAGGTTTCCTGTAAACTGGAGTTTGTACCCCCCGAGCCATGGGTCCACAAACTTCATGGATTAAATTAATCATATAATTCCTATCAACCATATTGAATGGTTGTTGATAACCTGGATGACCCAAGTGAGGGTTCAATGGTGGTATTGGAGGTGGCTGAGGATTATTATCCATCCTCCTAGGATTTTCATTCCTTCGACCTACTCCTATTCCAGTAGGGTCCGGCTCGAATATAGGATTATTGTTTATTCTCCTATTTTGGCCTACTGTGTTTTCTCTAGGCCTTGGTTCTTCGAAATTTACTGCTCTATGAACATGATCTTGACCATTTACATGGTTCCCTTGCATCCCTTCGAATACTGGAAGAGTATTATTAAGGACAGACATATAGAAACTCTCTTGTGAATTCGGCCTAAAAGGAGGCCCATTTACATAATTCATAACATTTGGCTGAAATGAGCCATGAACATGACCTCTTTCACTCTGTTGAATTATAGATGAATTTCCACTTGGCACCATTACTGGTGAAAATTGTGGTAAACTATTGTTAAGGGAAGTAATCAAAACATTAACGTTCTGAATCATATTCCCCAAATGATCAAATATTGGTGTCAATTGACTCACCAAATCGTGTTGACTTTCTGAACCAACATTCCCATAATTTGGAATTGAATTTAAATTTTCAATTCCTATTTCTGGGTGATCATTGGTTACATAATTGCCAGTATTGCTGCTCTGAGGATCTTGGTGTGGAGAACCACCAGTTTCAGCAATATTAACACCAACGTTAGCATTATCAACAGACCTATTGCTTCGAAGGTTTCTGTTTACCATCTTATGACACTTATGTCCCACCGGGCGTGCCAAAAATGTTTGGTTGGAAAATTATATGTGTGTGCGAGCGTGCCAGGCAAGCAAATTGCCAATGTGTATGATCCAAACTGCGCCTCACCAGGGAGATTGTGGTGACGTTCGATGCCTTGAACAGGACTTTAATTGTGTAAAGATGTTCTTAATTGAAGCACTTCGAACTAAATTAAAATAACTACTCCTAAGTAAATTAATGAAAGAAATAATACAATAAGAAACTATTTTTGATTAAGTTAAAGAAAATACAATCTAACCTTGAAGATGACTTCGAAGGTGTTCTACTCCTAAATTTAACTATCTAAATAACAATACAGTAAATGTATTGAGAGATATATGTTGATGTTGATCGAAAGATCTCTTCTTGAACACAAAATCCTTCTATTTATAAACGTCGAAGCCTCCCAGCAGTCTTATTTGAATGTTCCCTCTTCTTTTCAAACTGATAACTGCTCCTATACGTGGCGTTTCCTTGAAGTGACACCTGATTTTTAGTTATTCCACCATGATCAACACGTGTCCCTTAGCAGTTAACTATTTTGAACAGAATGAATCAGCAAAACTATTCATATCTATTCTTGCGCCATATCCATTTCAACCAACTGCCCTGCCACATCGAATCTCATGTGTCACTTCCACATTGGTTGGATATTTTTATCACAAACATGTTTGGTTGGAAAATTTATAAGTGTGTGCGAGCGTGCCAGGCAAGCAAATTGCCAATGTGTAAATGTGATTATCCAAACTGCGCCTTACCAGGAAGATTGTGGTGACGTTCGATGCCTTAACAAGGACTTTTGTCGTGTGAGATGAATATGAGAATAGAGATGGTGAAATAAAGTAATAAAATGTACACTGAACATCAAACTAGAAGTTGGATTAACTGTGTTTCTAAGTACTTAAAAATAAATGTGCAAACGAATTAATGAAATAAGCAAACAAACTGGAACATAGTCCTAGAAACTTTAAATCAACATGGATAAAAAGTAGAAGTAGGAATACGAAACTTAAATGGACTAAACTAAGGCAACTTCGAGCAAGAACAAGACTGCTTCGAACAATCAAAATGCTTAAGCAATGAAAAGACTCCACTGAAATTAAAACATTAAAGAAACACTAAACTAATCTAGCCTAAACTAATAAAACTAAAGGCACTAGTGGCCGAAAAGAACAAGTAATGGCCATGGTGGCCGGATGACTATGAAGAAGAAAGTTGATGTACTAATGCATTTGTTTGTGTAGTCAAGGACCATTACAAAGGAATACATTACATATATTTATAGAAGAAACCTATAACTACCCATTTGAATTTGAATGTTTCCCTCCTATTACATTTAACTACCTATTCAAATTTAATTACACATGTTTCTTCCCAAACAAGCTCCCTCCAAAATGGCTTTCACTCTTGCCACCATTGATCTTCAAGTAACCGCATTTGATGTCTTCATATGATGACAAGTGTCCTGCAAGAAAGCTTCCAAATGGCTTCCATGGCAAGCCAAAAGAGATAATAATAACTATACTATATAAAAATATAGTAATATATTAGAATTATATTTTATGGTATAAACAGGTGGTGGACAGTTACGCAGATCTGGTATATCAGAGGTTGGATCTGGTCCTTCTCTGTCTCAGAAAATGTAAATTTCTCCTACATGTACGGGTATATTGTGTACATGCAGGTATATGTTTGTGTGTGTATGTATACATATCATGTCCACAAGTGAAGCTATCTGAGATTAATTGTGAATTGGGTGGCCGTAGACATACACACACAACCAATTTTGTCAACCAAAACTTGAGTTTTGCTATGCCATTTGGAATATGGGCATTGCATTTGCATTTGTAATTCTGCAAAACATTAATATAAATTAGTTACCTAAGATTGAAGGTAATGGTGGTTGTAGATTTAGTGTTTGATTGTGCAAAAGCAATCGAAACCCATAATGACTTGGCTCTGTATAATATATTTGTGTGTTTATATATGTGTATGTACATGTAGGTACTTTTTTATTTGCACATTCAAGAAAGTTTAGTATAATCACTTCATAAGCTTTTGACTTTTCAATTAGGAAATAATCAAATTTTGTTAATTCATCCATTCTTTAATATTGTAAGGGCATTATCGACATTCTAGTAGCAAAAATGGATGAAGAAAGAGGTTTCCGTCATTAGTTTTTTAGGTCCACTAATGGAGAGGAGATTCGTGTAATGTAAATTCATACCTCAAGGAAGGTTTGTATAATTTTGCAATATAGAGAGAGGTCCGTATAATTTCGTCAAACTTCAGGAGAAGTCCGTGTAATTTATTTTTTAAAAACAAAGTAATTTTTAAAATTAAAATTATTTGAAGACACGGATGGTGACTCCAAATTATTTTAATTTGGAATGCATGATAGAATGTGTCCTAAAAAGATCTCTTTCTATAATTTATTTGTTTAATTTAATGATGAAAGAGAAAGCACGCCCCAGCAACATCAATTTATTTTTGGGTAAATTATGTAAACACCCCCTCAACTATCACTGGTTTTCACTTATACCCCCTGATCTTTTTTTTTGAATAAACTGACCCCCTCATGTATACCAGTTTGACACTAACACCCCCTCCGTTTCTTTAGCCGTCAAAATGTCCACGATTTGCTTGTCACGTTAGGCAACACTTTCCTATATGACCATATTACCCCTCAAGGCCTATAAAAGACACCTCTCTCTCTCTAATAAATACTGGTCTCTATCTCTCCCTCCCCCCTCCCAAAGAGAGCAGCAAAGAATCGCACCATAGGTTCACTATTTGAACCTTTTATTTTTTTATTTTTTTTTATTTTGTTAACAGCAAGAGTTTGGTCATAAAATGTTGTCACTTGTAGAGTAATCTACAACTATACACCACAAAATGCCATCAAAATTTAAAACTGGAAAGCCAAAAGCTCCCCCAAAGGCAAACCACATCATCTCTAAGCCCAACAAATGTCTTTGGTCTCTACTTTCAAGCCATGCTCAAAACTGGGAATTTGTAGCTATCTCAAGACAACAATATCAATTTGCCCACTAAATTGTATGGTAATCCACTATACACATGTACACCTTCAATTAGAGACCCAACAATAAAAATATTAGCCACATCAAAAAAAAAATGAGTAGCTTGCAATAGCAAAAAAACCAACACTGTCCCACTGCTAAACCAAGCAGAGATGCCCAAAAGAGCCTCAAAGTTGTGCTTTATGAGCCACAAACATACTATGCAACAGAAGCACATGACCCCAACCAAACTTAAGTGCAGCCAAAAAGCACAGAAGCACTTAGCATTATGTGCAGCACAAAAGCACTTAACTTTTTTTTTTTTTTTTTTTGATTTCCTTGTCAAGAAGACTAAAATCAAATCATTACAACACCCTTTACATAGCAGCAGCAGCAACATAATATCAGCAACATCACCACTTTGACAGCATAGAGGCTTCGAAGAAAACACGAAGACTCCACTAAAACGCTTCATTGATTAAAATGCAAGCATCCAAGACAGCAACCACCAGAAACCATATTAAATGACCAACCAAAACAAAGACTAGCCTCCAAAGACAGCAATTAATAGCACTATATCCAATTGCAAACATCAGAAATTTACTTTTTCCTTATAAACATACTAAAAACTGTTTGTTCCTACATATTGTAGCAAAAGTAAAATAATTGGAGATTAGCAAATATTATATAGACCAACCACAATCAAAGTAGCTCCTCATCACCAAAAACTTACACAAAAAAAGTGTCTATGGAGTAGGCCACAAAATAAACAGAGTTGGTATTCATCTCCAAAAAAAAGCTTAAAGAGTTCCAATTTCAAAACGCGCTCCAACCGTCAAGATTTGATGATGCTTGAACCTGTGAACCATGACTACTAGGTGCACCTTGACTTGAATCCATGACTGAAAAAGTGGCATTAACAAACTATTTTACACCAAAAACATTTACCAAATTAAATTCATATGTAAGTGTTTGTGTTATTACACCAAAAACAAATGCACAAAAAGCCTAGACAATTATTATTGTACCTGCATTGGAGGAATAATTAGTGGAATTTTAGGCACCGGTGGGCCTCCCCCACTTACTTCAGCAACTTTTCCTTTTTCTTTTCCTTTAGCATTTGAAGAACCACTAGACTTTTTCTTCCCAACAGGGCCTTTACATGTCCTAGAGTTGTGGCCAAGGTTACCACATTTGGTACATCTGAGGGATTGAAAGTTTTTTCTCACAGTGTATGGATTCTTAGGCTCATCAGCAGCCTTTCTCCTTGCTTTCTTTGGTCTACCAGGAGGTCTACGTAATGTAGGGGGCATGATAGGATCAAATTCAGTGCGAACCCACAAGTTTGCATCAGGTATGGGTGTGATAATATGCTCGTATGCTGCATTGAAAGTTTCCATCCTATAATACTCATGCACAAAGTCTTCGGGTTGTCTATGGTCAGTTATGATAGCAGCAATACCATGAATACAAGGCATACCTGTTACATCCCACTTTTTACAGCTACACGTACGTCCACCAAGGTCAACAATATGGGTCCTAGAAACATTAAACACCTCAAATATATTCCCCCCTGCATATGTTGCCTCACAATTCATAGCATCTATCTTTGCTTTCTCCAAGTGCTTATGGATATTTGGACATAGTGGACCAGAAAACTTAGTAATCCATTTTCTTTTTTCTTCATACCTACTCATTAATTGCCTTCGAATCATTTCCATCATAGTGATGATAGGTTTATCTCTAGCATCTCTAATATAGTGATTAAATGACTCCGATATGTTATTGCTTAACATATCACACTTGCTCCGTGGGCTAAACATACATCTTGCCCACAATGTTGGAGATTCATTCATTAACCACGTGTATGCATCAGAATTTTTGTCCTTTATTTTAGCCATATGTAACTCAAACTCTTGGACAGTATAAGCACATGCAGCTGACCACATTAGATCTTTAAGCTCTTTACCTTTGTATTTGTCTTTGAAGTTGGCATACATGTGCCTCACACAATACCTGTGGTCAGCTCCAGGCATTAGTAATTTGAAACTCTCAACCAGTCCCTACATACAAAAAAAAATGGTTAGTATCTATAAGTTAAAAATTTTAAAAAATGTCCAACACATAAAAAAACAAATTAAAAAAAAAAAAGAAAATAATTTACCTTTTGCCGGTCAGATATAAATGTCCACCCCATATCCTCAGGCCTTCCAATCACATCTACCAAGTTTTCCAAGAACCAAGTCCAACTACTCTTGCATTCAGCTTCAACTACCGCAATAGCCAATGGATACATTTGATTATTCCCATCTCTTCCAATAGCATGCATCAATTGTCCTCCATATGGCCCTTTTAAATGGCATGCATCAAGACCTATAATAGGCCTACAACCTGATATAAACCCCTTTCTTTGAGCTTCATACATGACAAAAAGCCTCTAAAATAGTGGTGCTGAATTTAAACTAGTCCTTTCCACTTTAAGTTTAGCTGCACTGCCAACATTTTGCCTTTGTATCATCTCACAGTAATCCCACAGCCTCAAATATTGCTCCTTATGGTTTCCTTCAACTATTTCCAAAGCTCTCTTTTTCGCTCGATACACTTTATTATCAGAAACATTCACCATCCAATCTCTTCTCACACTCTTTTTCATTGCATCCACCTTCCAGTTTGGGTCATCATTTAATCTATCCAAATACTTTTTCGAGATCCACCCAAAAGTAGTTTGCTTATTGTTGTATGTCCTTGGACAAGTATGAGCATCTTTCATACTCTTGATTTGAAAAGTACTAGTCCCTTCAAATGGAGAAGCATGTATTCTCCAACCACATTCCATTTTACACACCACTGTCACTCTAGTACCCTCATTCTTCACAAACTTGAAGTCATACCCATTACGAATTGCATGCTCTCTAAGTGCAACTCTATAAATGCTTACATTAGCAAACTTCATTCCTAGTTTCAGTTCAGGATTGTCCATGTCTGGTTTCTCAAAAAACTCTGGATATTCCATGGTTTGCTCATCATCGTCCGAGTTATGTGAACTTTTGAGGATCTCACTATCCTTGTCACTCTCTGCCTCATCAAATTGAATACCCTTGCCACTTACCTTTGACGACCCTATATTATCAAAAGTCACCGATTTACCCATAGTGTTGTCATTGTCACTATTATCATCTAGCCTATCACCATCAGCAAAATATTCAAAGTCATTGTCACTCTCACTTGCATTGCCATTGCCACTACCCTGCTCAAGTATAGCACCATCATTTTCATTAGACACAAACATTGGGTTCTCTACATAAAGCAGAATGGTGTTTCTACCATGGTTACAAGCAAACATATCCGACACATCACCATCAGTAGCGAGCTCCCTTAAACCCCCTTCAATGTCAGTATCTGGAAGTTGATGGCAAATCCTACTTGTTTTTGGACAACCTAATTTGTCAACAATTTCTACTATTTCAAAATAAGACATCTTATCAGGGTCAACTTTTATATAAGCAACTTCCTCTCCAACGTATGCATGTGAAGGATAATTAACAAATCTCCCACTATAATGAATACTTAAGTTGATCAAATCATCCATTATAGCGTCTATCTTACTGCAAGGACAAAAAATGAATAGAAAATTAATACAGAGTAAATTTTGCTTAAAAAAACATGTTGGGACCACAAACAAAATAAAAAATAATGCTTGTTGTTTCCTAGTGGATCCATAAGCCAAGTTGTTTATACCACAAAAATTGTTGGGACCACGTTATGTATCACAGGATACAATACAAATACATGCAAAAGCCTCTATGAGTGTGAGTCTACACTAACTATGTAACAACCTAGGTGAAGAATACATCCCAAAAAACCCTAATTTGACCACAACCTCAAATCCCTATACATTTTCGGAGTCAAATGGGGAAGAAGAAATTTTTAACCCTTTTTAGTTCATTGATTTTGCAATCACAAAACGAAAAAATAACCCTGGATTGTGAAATCGCAGGAAGCCTATACATTTTCGAAATCAAAATGAGGGTAACTTTTCAAAACCCTTTGAAATCCTTTATTTTGAAATCGCAGTAAGAAAGAAACCCTATAATCTGTATGTTTTTGGAATCTTTAAGTGCTAACAAGTTTCAGAATATTAATGAAAACTTACTATTGGACTCTATTTCTTCAACCTTTGAGCTTGATAAACGATTTCTTCAAAAGATCCAATCTCTTTTCTTCAATCTCCCTCAAAGATTCCGGTGAAGTCGTCGCCTGAATGAGTTCTCTCTCAAACGATCCATCTCTTTACACAACGTTAATGATAGACTGAGAGATTTCTAGGGCTGAAAAAAAAAAGAGGGCAGTTAGGTAATTTTAAGAATTCTGTCACCACCGTCAGTTTAAAAGACCCCTCATATACATGAGGGGGTCAGTTTGTTAAAAAAAATAGATCAGGGAGTATAAGTGAAACCCGGAGATAGTTGAGGGGGTGTTTACATAATTTACCCTTTATTTTTTTCAATACGTATTTTTTTTTTTATATATGACCAATCCCTATACATTTGTAGAAGTGGCCATAGTGGTTCCAACTACCATCCAGGAGATCAAATTGATCAATGCTTGTGGTCTGAAGTTGAGTGGTGGTACTTTACCAAAAAAAAAAAAACAAAGTTGAGTGGTGGGTCCGAGAAGCCTAACGAAATTGAAGTTCATGACTCCATGTAGTTTTTTTTTTTTTTGGCTGAGAACACGACTCCATGTAGTTGATTTCTCTAGCTTGCTGGCAAAGTGCCAAAGTACTGGTAAGCAATGACATGCCGCATAAAATAAATGGTTAATTACTTAAGAGAAGTGCTAGGCACACATCTCAAACCACACTCCAAATCACATTATATATTTTAAATGTATGTACTCTGTGTTGTTTGAATTTTTTACACTTTTTTGTACACCACTTATACAACACAAAGTATATATATTTAAAGCAATAGTATAGTTTGAGGTATGATTTAGAGTGTGTGCCTAATAATATTGATTACTTAATGGGTTGTTACCAATCCACCATTTGCAGTAAAGGTTGTTTTCTAACAGTTAAAGTTGTGCTCCATCTAATATATACTCAAAGCAGTCATTTGTTTGCTATTGCTTTGTTTTTAGTTTAGCTTCTTTTCCTTTGTTGCTTTCCGAGTACTTACTTCCAGCAAACCAATTTCACTTTGAGTAATTTTTGGGATATCACTTTCATACAATTTTCTTAAAAAATGTGTATATCTCTCTCTTGTGATATCACTGGACCTCACAGTGACACATGAGAGAGATAGACACATCTTTTAGGAGGTTGTGTGAAAGTTGTATAAAAGTGTTGTCCCAAGAATTACCCTTCACTTTCCCTGTAATTCAATTTTGTTCAATGACAATCACTTCAGTCTTCGGTTTTTCTTCTCACAGCTTTCAATTTCTTCGCATTCTCCATTTTCACCACTTGGATCAAACTAATCTTTTTAAAGTTAAATCTCAAGAGAATAGGCATTCCTACTTCTCAACAAATTCCTGATTAGCAAATCCGCAGCTGTAAGGATAGTTTGGTTACACATTTGGACTTACCATACAAGGTCCTGACACACCCGATCCACGCTATTATTTTTACAAACAAACAATAATATTATTATTCTCTACAAAAACACTTGGTATTTTACGATCGGTTAGAGATGTCTCTATGTTGTGTTGCTATAGAAGAAGAGTAATGCTATATGTTTCCAAAATTTTTTTGGAAAAAACTGGGGAGACTTCCTTTTGGAACTCCCAAAAGGGAGTCGCCCTAGAACTTCTCAATTTTCCTTTTTGTAAAAAAACATTTCCCAACCTACGTGGCAGTATGACACTCTTTAATAATGGCGAGATCACTTTAATATCAATCAATTAAAATTAACTGGCTCCACTACCACATGTGTTAAAAAATACTTTTAAAATATATATATATATATTTAAGACCCATAGTAGTACTCATAAAAAAAAAAACACGAATAGAACGACTCAACAATAACCTTTTATTGGACCACAAAAACATAATTTTATTTTTAACTTGAGCACAATTGCATAGTTGGCCCTGCAAACATGACTCTTAAAATAGCTCTAGAAAGTAGCACAATTTTTATTGGGAATTAATATTAGCACTCCAAATAACCAAATATATATATATATATATATATTAGTACTTCAAAAATGAACTAATACACTCTATAGTACTACTCTAATAATCTGTCGTATCAGGTATTTAATATAGTCCATAAAATGCATTTAGTAATTAATGAAGTACGAATGACACTGTCTTTTTTTTTTATTTAATAAGTTTACCTTTTCTTTGGGAAAGTGCCCTCTGAAGTTCCACGAGAAAAAGTTAAATAACAAGGGAAATGCTATTATGAGCAGCTTCTTATGTGAGAAGGCGGGTTTTAACCGTTAGATGAGCATCTAGCCTTAAGATTCTCTCCAGATTTCTAAGAATCTTAAAGCTAGATGCTCATCCTACGGTTAAAATCCGCCTTCTCATGTGAGAAACTTCTCACAATAGCATTGCCCAAATAACAATGATATACAAAAGTACATCAAAATACGCACCAAAGATATCTTACCAAATTTTAAAAGTTCTGTGAAACCCACTTTTAAAACTAAGCAAAGCTATTCCCCCCAAATTAGTTTCACACTTTCCCCCAAATTGAAAGCCATAGCATTTAGAAACCCACAAGCTCCAGCTCCTCTCTCTCTCTCTCTCCAGTTGATCTGCACTGGTGAAACTCCCAACGACGATCCAGCATCCCAATTTTTTGTAGATCTAATCTAATAATAGGTGGGTCTGCATCATCATCTGTGGGTCCCACTCTTCTCTCTCCCCAAATAATTTCTCGTCTCTGCTGCATTACATCTATCCATCTCTCATCTGTCTCTCTCCAAATTCAAAGACATATATGAGACTGTTTATATGTGCTTGTGCTTATGCTTATGCGATCTTGATCGTGGTTAGTAGAATTATTTAAAAGTAGAATTGCTTAGTATGGTTTGAGTGTTTGGTTAATATGCTCTGAATTGATCAAATATAGAGATAGTCTTGAAAAACACCTCCCCACTTGCTTATTATTAAACTGCTTTTTGGGCTAAATCTGCTTATTTTTTTTACTGAAACAAACAGATCAATAAGCAGTTTGGACCACCAGAACTGCTTAAAATAGACAAATAAGCAATGACAAACAGCCTCTATATATAGATAGATAGTTAGCTACAATCACAGAATTTCGATTTCGTTATGCTGGATGCAGGATCGTTATGCTAGGGCTTTCATTTGGGGGAAACTCAAATCTGAAACCAATTTGGGGAATCGTGTTTAAAAGTGAATCCCACAAAATTTTTAAAATTTGTTAAGATATATTTAGTGTGCATTTTGATGTGTATAACATTGTTGAAAGTTAAACTTTCCCATTTGGATTTGGCCAAGTAACTTTGGCTCCTTATTTTTTGAATTTGTTCCTATCAAAACAAAAGGAAAAGTTCTTTGGTGAATTGAACTGTTTGCAGTAAATTATTCAAAATTTACATCAAATTTGACATCAAACTTTATTAATTGTTTTTTTTTTTTTTTGGTTACAAAGGAAAGGAAAACTTTATTTATTGTTGCCTCGTCAGTCACGTTTACAAAAGGAGATGAGATTTCATAGTTGACAAATGCCTAAGTGCCTAACCAACCCATCTAAATCTTTGAATGAACTACCATTGTCTTTAATCGCGTCCAATGCGGCCTTTTGGAGCTCCATGGCTTGGATCCTTTGAACCCGGTTCTCACCCACCGACCGAGCCACCACCCGAGCCAACTTGTCCGAATCCGGAACAGTATGTGCACCTTCACACACTCTCATAGCCACTCCAAGTTGATCCACCAACAAAGTTGCATTGACAAACTGGTCAGCCCCCATGGGCCATGCCAGCATTGGCACACCAGCCACTATTGCCTCCAGGACCGAGTTCCACCCGGCGTGAGTCAAGAATGCACCCACGGCTCGGTGGCTCAGTATCGACACTTGCGGGACCCACCCTTTTATCACAAGTCCCCTCCCAGCCACACGATCTTCAAACCCGGATGGGATCACACCGTACTCTCCCTCCACGTGTCCTTTAGTGGGCTCCTTCACAGACCATATAAACTTGACCCCACTTTTCTCCAACCCAAGAGCCAGCTCTAACATTTGATTATTGGTCAACACAGCTTGACTCCCAAAGCACACATACACTACCGTCTGATTCTCACACGTGTCAAGCCAGGAGAGGATATCAGTAGCTGAAACAGAACTGGACCCACCTCTCTCAGAAGGCCCATCAATAGGAAGGACAGGCCCAATAGCCCAAACCCGATCGTGACCCAATTCTTTTTTCAGATGATTTATATAAACTCGTTCCAACTCAGTGAACGAGTTGATCACGTATCCCCAACTCTCCATATTAGCGACAAACGAATCTTTGATGAATTCAGAAATTGGGTCTCCTTCCACATAGCTACGAAATATAGGAGAGAGCTGCCACCAAGGGTAAATTGGACAATTCGGAACAGTGGAGAACGAGATGAGAGCGTTCTTCTGATGATCATCGGGATTCTTGGGTAGGTTGCGCCACAGGAAATTAACGACGGAAATGGCCATCGCACCGGAGGGAGAGAACACTAATCGGCGAATACCAAGCTCGGTAGCGAGCCGGTGGGTCCAACCAAGGAACATGTCGGAGAAAATGGCTACAGGCGGCGAAGGGTGGTTTCGGAACCAGTGGAGGAGAGGGTCGTAAAGTGCGCCCAGGGAGCGCATCATAGCGAGGAAGCCGGTGGGGGGGAGGTCTTTGACGTTCTCTACGCCGTCGGGGATGGAGGGGTGAGCAGGTAAAGGGAGGACAAGGGTTTGGATAGAGGGGTGTTTGGAGAGAAGTGGGTTTAGGAGAGAGAGGTTCTTTGGTGTCACCACTATGGTTATTGTTAGGCCTTGGGAGGCTAATTTGTGAGTTAGATCCAGATGAGGTATCATGTGCCCCTGCGCAGGATAGGGGAACACCAGGATGTGTGAGCCAGAGCCTCCGTCTCCGCCTCCGGTGATTGTCATGGTAGGTGGTTTATGTATGTGTTACTGACAACTTCTTATATATATGTTTGTAGAGAGAGAGAGAGAGAGAGAGAGAGAGAGAGAGAGAGAGAGAATGGAAGGTGGAGGACACGAAGTGGAATTGGCGTTACATTGTTACATACATATAATAGAAATTTGTTTTTTTGTTTTATTATTATTATTATTATTATTTTTTGTTTTTATGCTAGACTATATTAGGCTCTAGCCTCTAGGAGTACCTGATTCTGGTGAATGAGAGCATTTTGGGGGAGCATAACATTAATATGTTGTTCTATTTTTACAATTATATTAGTGATACATAAATAAAATAAGAATGAAAATAAGCAAAAAATAAAAATAAAAAATAAAATAAGAATGAAAAGCAAGTGAGAAAAATGTATTCCTGATAAATTAGAATGAAAGTGGGTTTACTACTTTATGATTATTTCAACTTTAGTTGGCTTTCTTCAACCACCATTTAGTGACCACGAGTTGTTCTATGTGCTGTAGGCCACCACCTTTAGTCTACTTTTGACTCAATTAAATTCAATGGAAATTTCTGAGGTTGGTGATGATTTTTTGTGCCTTAATTACAAAACATACTCCTGATCGTTTCTCATTTTAATTCAGTAGTTTTAATTGTTATAATTTGGCTTTGTTGTTTTTAAATAGGAGCAATTTGGTCTAAATGTTTAATTTTATACGAAAAGTTGACAGAATTTACTCACATATTATGCGCTGTCAATCTTTTCACCCGCTTATTAGTGTAATTGTGCATTGCAGTAGGTGATTTCAGACAAATTCTTTGACATAATGTGACATTTGGACCATATTATATTTGTTTAAAAACTTCAGAGATCAATTTGAGCATTAAACGACGAAAGGTCATGCAGCCTAGAAGAGCTGGCTGACAAACAATAAATATTGCATATTCATTTGCTAATATAATAGATATAGTGCTCATACTCAAATCCCTAATTTTACATGCATTTTGAAATTAATATAATTTAACGATAATGTCACTCAAATGTGTGTTTAATTATGTGCTTTTGCATGTTTTATATGTTTAGGTATAAATGAAGTTGAAATAATCCAATAAAAAGAAGGAAATAAGCAACAAATACATGAGATTATGTCCCATGTCCATGCTTATTGGAATTACGTTTTTTTTTAACTCCCAACTACCAGTCAAAGAAACCAAAACGAAAAAAAAAAAATGACGAAGGAAGAAAAGAAGATGAAGAAAAGATAGTGTTGAATGCCTTGTTCTTCTTCTTCTTCTTCTCTCTCTCTCTCTCTGTTGATTAATTCAAAAGGGTGTCAGGCCGAAGAAGGAAAAATGAACCAAGAATTAGTCTCAAGCTCCAGGGATTGCTCTGTTTGTCTACAAATAAACATCCACTGAAAGAGGAGACATCTACGAGAGATGCACAACACATAGCCACACAGAGAGACACACAAGACACAGCCACAGATAGAGAGAAAACTATAGGAAGAATTCCATAACCAAAGTTATGTAGAAATTTAAGCATTTCTTTGTTTAATTTTGTTCTAAAAGTTGTAAAGACTTCTTTTTTTGTAATTGATGATTTCATGTTAAAAAATTTCTATAATTATTTTCATCTACAATATGAAAAAAATTAGTTTTTAGATTTTAGTTTTATTAATACTAAAATAAGGCCACACACTTCGTATGTGCGCTCTAGTTTGTTTTTTAGACAGTATTTTTTTAGCCAGGCAGTTTTTTCCCATTTGATGAAGTAAATTTTTTTTTAATTGATTAGACATTTTAATACCCTTCTAATATTTTTTAGGAAGATAAAGTATAATGATTTGATTGTAATTATAGAGAACTTAGAAAATAATGTCGGTACCCCTCCCTTTCTCTTTATAATAGTATAGATTTTTAGTATAATTAGTAGTTGTAGATTCACGTGTCTTAGAATCGTATATGCGATTTTGGGGCATGACACATGTTGGGACTAGTTTTCCTTTCTTTCTTGGAGTCCGCAAACCAAACATGAGGTTTGAGTTGTACTTCTACTTAACACTATGCAGAATTGTCAATAGCCCTTCCTAAAATTCATGCAAAGAAACACAAATTAAGATACTTTTTCAACTCAAAGCAAATTGTATAGAGGGGTCTTAAAGATGACTGTGTAGCAAAACTAGAATAGTAAAATCAGTGAGAAACCTTGCATGTATAAAAAAGAAAAAAGAAAAAAGAAAAGAAAAGGAATCCATTTATGCATCCCATAAGACAAATATTTTGAGGATGTGAATCCCGTATTTAAACAAACACCTATGTCAAAGCATGGGAAAAATGAAAAGTGATTTGTCACGATCCATCATGCTACGGGCATAAGGCATGCTATCGAGGCTCATCCAATTCATTTAAAAGATTATAACAGCGGAAAAGAAACTTAAAATAACATTGAGTATTCAAAACTTTTGGAAACAATACCCTCCGGATTAAAAAATCCGTATAAATTTGAAAACGTAATTATATTTTGAAGAGAATGGATTTATATTAAAAGGGGTCCCAAAGGTACCCTAAAAACCAATCAAAATATTTAAATAATTTCTGAAATTGGTGGAAAAAGAAGGCATACAACACAATTTTCGACCGGTCGAACTGCCCCGTTCAACCGGTCGAAAGACCCTCTGGCAGAATCATTCCCCTTTTGGCAGAATTTTGCCTAAGGGTCAATCGACCCCACTTCACCACATTCATTCTTAACTCCAAACTTCACAAGCTATCTTAAGATTTCAAGAGCATTATTGAACAATACTAATCCATGAAAAGAAACAATAACGGAACAAGCTAAGGCTTGTTTGGATCGATTTACAAAAGTATTAACAACATTCATTCAAAACATGAATTTGAGTAGGTAAGTATTCAAAACATAAATCCATAAGTTCGGATTTGTTCCAACATAACCAAAAGAAGTTTTACTATATATATATTACATCACTACGAATCCATTTTGAAGTCTCTAAGTTAAGGACATAGTCCAAACTTCACAAAATTCATTATTACATCCTTGGAATGGAAACAAAAATATATACAAGAAGATGATTCCCGTCGTTCCCATGGCCTCACTCCACACGCTTCTTCTTTTCTTTCTTTCATGTCACCAGTAATGGAGTAAAACTCCACTGCTTAGCGATATGCTGAGTGCACAATTCTAAACAAATGATTATATGACAATTCATGCTTTAAGATATCAAAACACGTTAAAATAGTCTCTAGGGAGAGTGGTACGCATTTATCCGAAAAATGTAATTAATGCCGTGAAAGGCCTTCTTCTTTCCATGCATTCAGTGCCCTGGTGTAACACTCGTACCCGGAGAATGTGTAAATTATTATTTTTATATGCATTAATTAATATAATTAGTGTATATAATGGTTAAGGGGAGGCTTTAGACTCGGCCGTGAAAAGTGTTCAGTAAAGGGCACAGTTGAAAAAGTCTCCAGTAAGGTGGGACAGGTTCGGAGGTGGGATCCAGTGAAGGGTCGAATAAAAATATTTGCATTTTATGTGATTAAATGCATTTATATGATTACATGAGTATTTTTTTAACATGCCTCCATATTGTATGTTGATATATGTGTTAGCAATTGGCTTTATGTTGGATACCCAAATAAGGGTATAATTGAAAAGATTCATAATTAGTAGGTACGATAGCAACTTCATAAAATATGTGGGACCCACGTTGGGACCCATACGAGACTTAGACAAAAACTCATTTAGATAATTGGGAAGTTAACGGAATGTTTGGGGATCTCATAATAAGAACTTAAGAAATTTCGGGGGTGTAAATGGAAATTTGGGGAATGAGTCATATCTCATGCATGGATTAAGGACAAGACACCTAGTGTCTTCTTCATCTAATCAAGGATTTACAGAAATTAAAATGAAAAAGGAAGAGAAAGCTCCGAGAAAGAAAGACGAGCACGTCGCCGACACCGTTTTTACGTCGTTCCGTCACCGCCGTTCGTCCAATTCGCGAACCGAAGCCGTTTTCGGACTCGTGGAGGTGAGACGATCATTTCTATACCTTTAATTTACACTTTAATTGTCATAATTTTGGTAGCTCATGTTACTCGGTGACACGCGGTAGCCGAATTCTTGTAGGATTCACTTTGGAGTAGAAATTGAGCTTGGGTTTGGTGCAATTCAACATTTTCTAGCTTAGTTTGGGTATAATCTTGCTTAGGTGAGTTTTCTAGCCTAAAAATGATTGTGTTTAATTATGTTCAAGGCATCAATGATGTTAGAGATGATAATTTATGCTTATTAGTCAATAGAATGTTCTTGTTGTTTTTAATTATTCATGGTTAGAAGGCATGGAGATGTTAAAATGTGAATTGCATGTCAATTTTTGTGTAGTCATATGTGCCTCCATGTTTATGTGCTTACATGTCTATGTGGTATTCAATGAGCATCGGGAAAATGATTCATTATTGGGAGTAATAAGGGTGGTGAAGAGGAAGAATCCGAGAAATACGGAATATCCAAGGAATAGAAGTGACCACGGGACCAAGGGAGGTCTTCGGGTCTGAATGAATCATTGAACCGGTGACTCAACGATTACAATTATGATTTGTATGTTCATAGTTGCATTGCACATGTTAAACATTCAGTCATGTTTAGAATTCTCACTAAGTGTAATGCTTAAGAAAACCGTTTTCTGTTTCTGTTGTGGTAAATAACAACCACCGCAGGTACGGAACAATATCTGGAGAACAAGTGACGTGCTCCGGAAAAGGGGAAAAGGGTTTTGGAACTTGTAGTTATTTTTTTAACCTAAATTACAGTGTAACTAGTGGCTTGAAATCCTTGACTTGAGGCTTGAAGTCTTGACTTGTGGATGGGAGAGACGGGAGAGATGGTAGAGATGGGGAAGATTTGGGACTCTTGTATATTATCTCTCTTGAACTTGCAATATGTTGTAAATTATAGCTCTTATGATAACAATGTTAATACTTTTGTTGTAACCATGAAGCTTGTAGTCTTTAACTTGTAATTTGGTGGTTTTAGAGCTAATTTGGGAAAACTTATTTAATTTTGATGTTGCAAGTTGAAGTTTGAATATGTAAGGTTAAATTGAGTCCTTTCCGTCAAGTTTGAGTTGATGTCGTAAACACTTTGAAAGAGGTTTGCTTATAAACAAGTTGGTTGTTAAGCTTACGTGTTGATTCATAGCAAGTTGTATATGTTTGAGCAAGCTTGGCAAAGTTGAGGTTCAATAGATTGTTATGGATCAATTATTGTTATAACAAGATATGTTCATGCTTTATAAGTTGGGACAACTTGAATTTGTGTTTAGGAATGTTTAAAATGTGGTTAGAAATGAGTTTGAAATGTTTTCTTGAAGTCCCAAGAAGTTTGATTTGGTTTGGGTATGAGTTGGATAGGTTTTGACAGTGTTGTTAGCAGCAAAATAGGTTCTGCAGAACCCGGATCGATCTGGGTTAATGAAGGGATTGATCTGGCCTTTTAAAGGGACATTCTGCGGAAGAATTAGTAAAATGGATCGATCTGGGTTAATGAAGGGATCGATCCGCTTGTATTTTTCACAGCGCGTCCGCTTTTACGGAAACATGCATAACTCTTTCTAGAAATTTGGATTCGCACGCCGTTTTTTGCGTTGGAATCTGGACTCAAAACCTATCTTTTGGTATAAAATTTGATATACTTTATTAATGACCATTTTACCCTTGGATCTGTTTTGTCATCATAAAGTTTTTTAAAGTAGGTTTAACTCATGCTTTCTTCCGAATTAGCGTAGTTTGGGATGCGTATAGTCTTATTACATGTGTCCTAATCCACCGGGGTGGGTTGGGGTATGCCAATTTTTTGGTTTCAGAGCAGTAGGCTAGAGCCTTTGGGGACGAGAGACGTATACGACGCGTAGTGTGCACACAACAACACGTAGTTGCATCAATATGCATACACGTTTACTTAGCATGCTTTTAAATGTTGATTAGCATGCCATGTGTTTCTTAAAAGTAACGTGCATGTGTGTACTATATGTGGGTGCCAGGCATAATGTCTGGAGGTAACACCTCAAATTGAATGGAACGGGGTAAAAGAGCTATTGAAGGGTTGGTACGAGTCGCTGAAACTCATGTGGTCGAGGAAAGACCGGTACAACCGAATCCAAATCTGAGGGAGGACGTTGTTACTATTTCTAAATTTCATAAGCAAAAGCCGACCATATTCTATGGGAAAGCCGACCCGATGAAAGAAAACTTTTGGATCTCAGATATGGAGAAGATTTTCAGGGTATTACCATGTACAGAGGAACAAAAAGTGTTATTTGCAGCCGATACACTGAAAGATGAGGCACAGTATTGGTGGTGTACAAAGTTGGGACCTGGTCAACCAACTACTTGGGATCAATTTTTGGAAATATTCAACGAACAATACTTTCCAGAATCGTTTGGGGATCAAAAAGCTCAGGAGTTTATGGAGTTGGTGCAAGGGGGAAAGTAAATCCGCGAATATTCAACACAGTTTACAAGTTTGGGAGGGTTTGCTGGGGATATGATAACAACAGAGAAAGTAAAAGCAAGAAAGTTTGTAGCAGGGCTTCGAAGTGACATCCGAGGACGAGTGACTATGTTCCGACCGGAGACTTTTACTAAGGCGCTAGATATTGCCTCCGGTTTCAAAGTCAAATTTTGGTCAAACTGGTCAAACTTGGGATTCCCGGGAAGTTCTGGAAATCTCTGGGAGCTGACGTTTTCGTGCGATCTTCTTTTAAAACTCATTTTAATACTTTTCACATGATCTAGAATGATCCCGAAGAATTCGAACGATTTTGGTCAAACTTGGTCAAACTTGGTCAAACATTGGTCAAACCTGGTCAAACAGGTCAACGGGGACTTTTCGGGAACTTCCGGGACTTCCGGGGGTCTCTGGGAGCTGACGATTTCATCTGATTTTACTTAAAAACTCATTTTTTTACTTTTCTTACGACATAGCATGTTTCCAGAACTTTTGGACCAAATCTGAGAGTTTTCCGGCTTTCAGGGGCATTTTGGTCATTCTGAGCATTTTGATAGATAGAACTAACTTTCAGGAATCTTTTTGAGTCTTTTTCGATCATTGTGAACCACCAAGCTATGGGTCTCCTAGATCTATAGCCGACAAAATGGGGTGTCTACAATGTGATAAACCAACCTAACTAGTGAAATATTTGAATTGCCTTAATAGATACAAGGGGACCAAATTCAGTTTGCAGGGTGGCTGACCATTGAGACTTGTTTGAAAAAAAATTCCAAAAAAAAAAAAAAAAACACTTCGGTTGAGTTTCAATCCGAAGTTTCGAACGAAACCCGAAGTTTAATTTCGAAACCGAACTATATTTTCGAAGTTTATTTCAGTTCGGATTTCGGTACCAAAATTCCCAACCCGAACTGAAATTTTTGGTTCGAAACCAAACTGACTGTTTGCCCATCCCTATTCCAGACAAGGACTCTGCAGGAGTTGTAACAGCTTTCTATGTAAAGAGTTCATATATGCCTTAAAATTGGATCATAAAAATCTTGGTTGTTAGCCTAGCTAGAAATCTTAATTCACATTACATATTGTTCCTTTCCTCTTATATGAAGAGGTTTAATTAATTTCTAATATATTGAAGGTTTGGTTTATTGCAGCTAACTTCTCACACCACTAACCATGATGAGCTAGACTTTGAGTTCTTGGGTAATAGAGAATGGAAACCTAATACTTTACAAACAAATGTTTTCTCAAATGGGATAGGGAATAGAGAGCAGAGATTTTTTCTCTGGTTTCACTACACCAAAAGGGCACATTTCTAACGGAGTCATTAAAGTGTTCAAAATACTAGGAAGACTTGAAACATGTCCTACTTGTTGTGACATCAAGAGACTTAACAAACTAAGTTGTTGATTTCATTTTAACAAAAGCCATAAAGAACTTCCGCAAGAAGAAAATAACAAAGAGAGCAACTAAAGAGTAAAGAGAGAATTTAGTTGAGAGACGGATATAGGAAAAAGAAATTACCATTTCCGTTAAGATATTCTTTCCAAAAACTAAAGCATCCCCTGAAGTACGATGAATGAGGCCAACAAGCATAGAAATTGTCGTACTTCTACAAGCTACATTGTGCCCTTCAGAATTAACATTTCAAATCAGTTTACGCAATGAAATCGAAGACAAAATATTGTTTTAAGTGATGAATAGAAAGAAAAAAATAAAATAACCTGCAAAAAAACTTGTACTCGAACGGGCAAAAGAAAGCACAAAGATGGATAAATTCTTATTTAAACATTAAAGAATGTTTCATGTTTCTAGATTTCTTGTCCTGCCATTTTAAAGCTTAACTACAGAAGATAAAGAGAACAGGACAATCTCAATGATGAGCAAAAATCTTAAGTAGACGGTGATAAGGTACTGGAGATGTAACGACCCTGGTGTTGTGGGTGTGCTGCTGTAGGTGCCTTTGTGGCTGCAGTATATAAGTGCTGGCGGACTAAACACTATGGGAAGTTTGTCCCACATCGCCTGGGTGTGGAAAAGTAATGTGCTATATATGTGTGGTTCCAAGTCTCCCTAAGAGGCCTTTTAGGTAGTGGCCCAAGAACAAATTCGTGCGGGTTTGGGCCCAAAGCGGACAATATCTTACTGAGCGAGGCCTGGGTCATGAAAGGAGAGTCATTTTTTCCTTACCCGAAGATGTTTATATAATCGAAGTGGTGAGAATTGATTAACCACATGTTGTTGAATGCACCATTCCCTCTTGAATATTCATGTCAATGTTAGTTAAAATAATAAGCAAGACTGAATTCGTTAAGCATAGAGGTAAATGCATTTGAATTGTCAAGTGAAACCCTATCAAGATCTGAATTCAAATGAGCATCACTTTCTTAGAAAAGCAAAACATGTTGTGATTTTGAATTGTGAGCTACTTCCTTTCCTCTTTTCTGAAGTTTAATCTATTAAATTTTGAATTTTTTTTTTAATTTTTAATGTTTTAAGCATAGAGAGAAAATAAAATGAGATGAAAACATTGCTTTTGGTCCAAAAAAATCAGAATAAGTCAAGAATATAAGACTTTAAACTGAATAACTGAACCATGGAATACCAAGAACTGACATCAGCTCATTGATTTGGAAGCAACAAATAAATTTTAGTGGAGTAATGGTATTCAGTCAATTAATTCAAACTTAATTTCCCTAAAATGTTTTCTAAACTGTTAGGCATCCCAAAAAAGTTTACTATATGCTCCAATATAGCACCCTCTCCGCGGGTCAGAAACAACTTAAAAATGATACTCAGATGAAGTTGTGAAAGAACCAAAATTATAATAGCTATCTAAAAAAAATTAGAACAAAGCATTTCCAATAGAACATCTGAAACAGAGTGGAATCAGTCATTGGATCAAACACAGGATTAACAAAATCATAGATGTAAAAAGTATCGGGTTACCAATGACCTGCTCCATCTGCCATATAAGGATGTGTCCGAGGCTAACATCGTTAGCTTTTCAATCTATGATGGCTTCCTCGAAACTGTCTGACCCAAATTCTTTAACATAAATAAAAACATATCGATTTAAGTTTGAACTTGAACATAGTAAAAAGCAAAAAGTAAATAACAAATGAAATGCACCATTTTGTAGAGAAAGTGGGTTCGCAAGAGATCTCATATCCACCATTCCTCTGAGGAAGAAAGCATCAAAACCTGAGACAGAGAGATAACTACTCAGAAATAAAGCAATGCGAGAATTAGAAATTCAAATTGAAACCAAGAAATAGAGAGAAATAATAGATAACTACCATTACTACCCACACAAAATGGGTTCGTGCGCGATATCAAAAAACCCCAAAACCTTGAGATTGAAAACCAGATCGATTGATCGCACTTGTGTGCACCGACAAATTCCCCAAAGCAATTCTCTAATTGATCAGACCATGGTTCGCTCGATCGAAAAATTCCTCCATTGATTAGCAAGAAAGATTAGAGATCGATAAGAAGCCCTAAATCAAAAAATCAGATTTACTATAAGAAAGAGAACAAAATATTCATACATCCCATATTTTCTAAAGCTAATTCCTGAACAACTGATTTTGTCATTTCATTCATTTGCTTCATACTTCCATCTCTACATTTGTTTCTACATCCAGGTTCCCTTCTCGCTGCTAATTGCAAATAACTGAGAAAAGAAAATAGACCAAAAAAAAAAAAGTTAAATGATTGCATGTCTATGTCACCAATAAATAAAATTCCAGGTTCCCTTCCCTTACAGTTTCAACAATCAGTGAAGAAATGGGGAAAAAAAATAAGAACGAAAAAAAAGAAGAACCCTCACTGAGAATGGTGTACGAAATACTTACAAGCCCTAAATCAGAGTCCCCTTCTTAGCTCATTCCTACGTACTTCAGAGATATCTGTTGAGAGATAAACATACAATGGTTAATAAGAAAAGATCTAATCAGATCTGTGTACAAGAAAGAGAGGGAAAGGGTATAAGAACAGATCGAAGAGTGTGTGATTGTGTTGAATAGATATATATATATATATATAGAGAGAGAGAGAGAGTGTGTGTGTGTGTGTGTGTGTATGTCAATCAAACAGATCTAAGCATGTGAGAGATTGTATGAATGTGTGTGAGGGAGATTATGTATGTGTGTCAGAATAGTGTATGTGTGTGTGTGTGTGTGTGTGTGTGTGTGTGTGTGTCAATCCACCGATCTGAGTGTGCGAGATTGAGAGTGTGTGAGTGTGGTCCTACCAGATCGATGGCAACGGGCGGCGAGAAGTAGGAGCTTCTCTCTCTCTCTCTCTCTCTCTCTCTTCTTCTTCTTCTTCTTCTTCTTCTCTAATTCTATTCCCCCGCTTTAGCCAAAGATAAATTCGGTTTGTGAAAACCTTTTCTTTTCTTTTCGTTTCTTTTCTTTTTTTTTTTGTATGGAATTTTAATTTCGGTTCAACTTTCTAACGGTAATTTTCGATTTGGATGTATTTATTTACCGTTAGTAAATTCAAAATTACTTAGATCTGAAAATCACTAACGGAATTTGTATATTTCTAATGGAAATTTACCATTACAAATTTGTAACGGTAAATTACCGTTAGTAAACCAAAAACCTTTGTGTTAGAAAATTGGCTGAATGGTGTAGTGCATACTTTAACATATTACTTCGAGAAGCACTGCTAACAGCTGTGAGCCTGTGACAGTCCCATTCCAACTATCCCACAAAGATGACAATAAAAACAGAGCCCTGATCTCATCATCGAATTCAATACCAACTGAACTCAACTGTGTGGTTATAATATTGAATTCATTAAGGTGATTTGTTATAGATGCACCTTCTCCAATACGTAAGGTAAAGATGTCGCATCAAATATACCTTATTGGAAGCCGAGGGTTTTTCATACATGTTGGACAAAGCGGTCATGAGACACTAATTTGTCGTCTTCTCCTTTGCAACATTAAAGGCAACGTTGCGAGCCAACGTTAACCGGATCATACCTAGGGCTTGTCGGTCTAACAACGCCCAATCCTCATCTTTCATCCCTTCTGGTTTCTATCCTGAAAGAGGAGCATAGAGTTTCTTATGATAAAGATAATCCTCTATCCGCATCTTCCAAAATTCGAAGTCTGTACCATCGAACTTGATGATCTTCACTTTTCCTTCTTCTGCCATCGCTCTCACCCGAACCAAAAGCTCTGATACCAGTTGTTGGAAAAATCACGTTTGATCTCCCTATAGGATCTGTAAGAAATCAATGCAAGAACGAAAGAGAATAATGAACAATCACAAACACGAACACCAGATTTCGACGTGATTTGGCCAATAATGCCTACGTCCACACCGTTGCAAAGTTGTATTTTTCTTTAGGGTTTCAAATAGAGTTGTAATCATTGTTTTCAACCTTAAGAAAGTGTATTTATAGCCTATACAAGTTTACTGACGAAATAGCTTCCTAAATCAATTAGGAAAAAGAAATACACTGCAGATCTGCAATCTTGCCCGGGAGGCCCTCTCGGGCGGCGTCGCCCGGGCGGGTTACCTGGCAGGCAATATTCCAGCAAGTTCCAGGCAAACCTCGCTCCCAAACTCGCCCCGTGCCCGCTCGGGTGATGTCTGCTCGAGCGGTCCGCCCCGGGCGGCAATGCCTTGCCCAGACTCCTTTTCTCCTTGCGAATAGAAGCTCCACCGAAACTATCCCCGAGCTCTTGGGATTAGGCTCAACCGTTCCTATCAGTCTACATAGTTACAGTGACTTCATTTGTTAGAGTTGGAAATCTAACAAAGTTAATGGTGCATACAATTTTACTTAGATGGAAATCTAAATTTTAAAATCATAAATAAAATAAAAGAAAAGAAAAGAAAAGAAATTTGTTTGCTTTAATACCATTATTTTAATAAAAAAAAGGCTCCAATGACTAAATGACACTTCTTCATTATTGTTTTTAGAAATTTTTCATATTTTGAAAATGTTATGTGATAGGCTCATTACTTATAATGTCAAATATATCTTTGTCGATATATGTAACCAAACAATCATTCATTAATTTTTTACTCACCTGGTTGAATGTGTGAATCTATCGTGAAATCATGAGAATGGGTTGTGTGAAAGTATCACACTGGTTTGTGAGTTCTCCCTCAATGAGGAGACTGAATGCATTAAGGGAAATATGTACACACAGAATCATAAATACAAGATCACCTAACCGTTCCCTACCCAATCTCATAAATATGAGATCAGACAACATATCTAAACTCTACAACCTAGGAAAGAAAAAATAAGACATAGGTGGAGACTTTTCTATCCTAATCTATACAAAATAATAAAGAAATAAAAGAGAGATCCTCTCTACTGAGATAAATATATCACAAACATTAATTATATAATATATATGCTGAGTACTAATCTTGGAAGATAGAAAATTTTGATCTAAGCTCAAACAAAAATGCAACTTTTGTACAGTTTCTTATTTACTGGTTTATATTATGCTGAGTAACAAAACAACTCATAAATAACCATAACTTTTTCATGAATTAAAAGTTTATATCTTGACCCCTGCAAAATTCTAAGATTTTTACCCACTATAAAAACAAAAATGTTGAGCATAAAACACATTCCACAACATGGCTTTAAATGCTTATACTCTGTGCTATGTAGATGGTGCATAAAAAAGTGTGAAAAATTCAAACAAGGTACCAACAAATTTATAGCCATGTTGTGGAATGTGTTATGTGCCTAGCATTTTTGCTATAAAAAAATGTACTCCCCCTCAAGTTGGAGTGTGTAAAGTGATAACGCCCAACTTGCCAAGTAGATTATGAAACTGATCTATGCCCAATGGTTTAGTGAAGACATCTGCTTTTTGAGCTGAAGAATGGATGTATCTAGGAGAAATAAGCTTAGATTGAATTTTCTCCCGAACAAAGTGACAATCAAGTTCTATATGTTTAGTGCGTTCATGAAAAACTGGGTTGTTGGCGATATGTAGCACTGCTTGATTGTCACAATACAAAGTAATTGGAGAAGAGAGAGAAATGCCAAAATCAATGAGTAAATACTTTAACCACTGTAATTCACATGTTAAAGTAGCCATAGCTCGATATTCGGCTTCAGCAGAAGAACGAGAAACCGTTGCTTGTTTCTTAGTTTTCCATGAAAAAAGATTGGAACCCAAAAATGTGCAATAACCAGTCGTTGAGCGGCGAGTGACGGGACAACCTGCCCAATCAGAATCATAATAACCTTGTAAATGGAGACTACTGGAAGAAGATAGGAAGATGCCTTTGTTAATGGAACCTTTCATATAACGAACTACCCGGTGAGCGGCATCAAGATGAGCACTTCGAGGAGAGTGCATAAATTGGCTTAAAATATTAACAGAATAGGTAAGGTATGGTCTTGTAACAGTAAGATATATAAGGCGTCCGACCAAGCGTCTATATGAAGTGGGATCAGGAAGAAGGATGCCATCCTCAGGTGACAAGTGAAGGTGTTGTTCCATAGGGGAGGCAGAGATACGACCTCCAATCAAACCAGTATCCTTTAGAATATCTAATGCATATTTCCGTTGAGAGAGAAAAATTCCTTTCTTTGAATGAGCAACCTCAATACCAAGAAAATATTTTAATCGACCTAAGTCCTTGAAGAAAAACTTTGCCTCAAGAAATTGTTTTAGATTTTTAATAGCCACATCAGTATTACCTGTGATAATAATATCATCGACGTAGACTAGAACAAAAGTAGAATAATCACCTTTATGATTAGTGAACAGAGAGTAATCTGACTTAGATTGAGAAAAACCAGCCATGAGGAGTGTAGAGGAAAATTTAGCAAACCACTGTCGGGACGCTTGCTTTAAACCATAAATGGATTTGTTAATCCTACAAACCCGTGTCTCCCCATGGCGAGCAAAACCAGGTGGAAGTGTCATATAAACTTCTTCGTCAAGATCCCCTTGTAGAAAAGCATTGTTAACATCAAGTTGATGAAGAGACCATTGCTTGACAGAAGCAATGGAAAGTAAAACACGTACAGTCACCATCTTAGCAACTGGGGCAAAAGTATCATGGTAATCCAACCCTTCAATTTGAGTAAAACCCTTAGCTACTAATCAAGCCTTATGACGCTCAATCATACCGTTAGAGCGATACTTAATCTTGTACACCCATTTACAACCGATGGGCTTTTTGTTGGGAGGAAGAGAAGTAAGACTCCAAGTTTTATTTTTTTCAAGGGCTTCAATTTCTTTTTCCATGGCGTCACGCCATTGTGGTAATTTTATTGCGTGGGAAAAAGTTTTAGGTTCATCTGTGGAACAAATGGTGGAAAGAAACACTTTGTGTGTAGCTGAAAAAGAAGAATTAGATATATATTTATGGAGAGGATAGGATGTACCTGCCAACTTAGAATCGGATGGAGAGGGTAAGCATTCAAGAGTAGCGGCGGAACAATGGTAATCAGCTAAGTAAGACGGAGGTCGTCGTGTGCGACTAGGTCTGGCAGTAGGTAACATCTCTATAGAAGAAGGAATGGAATGTGAATCCTCACTCGGAGAAGATGTAGAGGTAGATATATCATGGGTAACTAAAGGTGGAATATTAGGATTGATATGGTTGACAGTGGGTATATGGTAGGAGGGATTGTCATTTAAAGGTAATGGTATCACTGGATCATTTTGTGGGGAACTTGAAATGTCAATATCACGAAATGGAAAAATTCCTTCATAAAAGGTAACATTGCGATACGTGTAAATGGTTTTGGTAGCGATATCAAATATTTGATAACCCTTTTGGGCATGGGGATATCCAATAAATACACCAGGTTTGGCCCGTTGATCAAATTTATGTTGAATGTTAGTGTTGTGAGCAAAACATAAGCTACCAAAAACTCTCAAGTTGGAATAGTTTGGTTTAGATCCGAACAAAATTTCGTGAGGTGATTTGTTAGACAAAAGAGGAGTTGGCATTTTATTAATGAGATATGTGGCTGTGAGGACACATTCTCCCCAAAATTTTAAAGGAAGGTGTGCTTGAAAACGAAGAGCACGTGCCACCTCAAGAAGGTGGCGATGCTTACGTTCAACAACACCAGTTTGTTGAGGATTTCCAACACAAGTTCGTTGATGGATTATGCCATAGTCAGAGAAGAATTTTTGCATATCTTTGGAAAGGAATTCAGTGCCATTATCTGTACGAACTAATTGTATAGTTGGAAAAAGTTCCTCACCACTACTAGAATATATGACATTTATATGAGAATGAAATTGAGTCTTGATCATGGAAACAAAAGCTTGCAAAATAGTTTTAGTCTCGGACTTGAGATGCATGAGATAAATCCAAGTACAACGACTGAAATCATCAACAATGGTTAAGAAATATCTTGAGCCATTCAAAGAAGGTTGACAAAAGGGACCCCATATATCACAATGAATTAAAGTGAAAGGTTTTTTTTTGTAGTAATAGAACTAGAAGGAAAGGGCAAACGTGCTTGTTTTGCTTGTGGGCAAATATTACAAGCTTTATTTTCTGAACAAGAAATAAAAGGAACATCCTTAATCAAAGTTTTCAAAGTGCGATAAGATAGATGACCAAGACGCCAATGCCAAAGGTCAATTGAAGGGGGTTTGATCACTGCCATTGCTGATGCTGCTTGGAAATAGTATAGCCCTTCATGAACGTTACCCTGTCCAATCATCCTCTTCGTTGATAGGTCCTGAAAAATGCACTTGTGAGAAAAAAAAGTCACCAAGCAATTACTAGCCTTAGTAAGTTGGCTCACAGATAAAAGATTGAACTTGAACGATGGAATATAAAAAACATTTTCAAGTTTAATGGCCGGAGAAATATGAACAGTCCCAATATGTGTTATAGGGGCATTCGACCCATCCGGAAGTTGAACAAATGATGAAGTAAGACATGGCTTATAAGAAGAAAAGGAGGACAAGGTATGGCACATGTGGTTAGTGGCTCCTGTATCAATAATCCATACTGAATTAAGAGGCACAGTCAAAGCAATACCTGCTAGATTAGCATTGGAATCTATGCTACCTGAGGAAAGCATGGCCAAAAATTTGTTATACTGTTCCTGTGTGATAACAGGAGACGTCTCCTTCTCATTATCTTTGGATTTTTGGGGTTTAAAAAGTGCATCACGTTTCTTGGGAGGGTACCCATGAAGTTTAAAACAACGATCCTTAGTGTGGTTGTCTCCCCCACAGTGATCGCAATGAAGGTGCAGCCTTTGATTTGAGGAACCACCACGGTTGGAATAATTTCCACGGTTGAAATTGCCCCTATGATTGGCAGCAAGAACTGCAGCATCTGGGATAGGAGATGATAAAGAATGTATCTCTTGTTGTTTCTCTTCTTGACGAACAAGAGAATAAATCTTTGTCATTGATGGGAAAGGTTCCATAAGGAGTATTTGACTCCGTAGTGGTGCAAATCGTTCGTGAAGTTTTTGCAAAAAATCCATCGCTTTGTCTTGTTGGAGTTGATCTGAAATTGCCTTTCCATGTCCACAAGTGCACGGTTGGACCGAGGTGAGGGTACCAAGCTCATTCCAAAGTGATTTGAGCTTAGTAAAATAAGACGAAACTGACAAGTTGTCTTGTTTTATTTCAGCAATGGATTGCCTCAATTGATAGATTAGAGGAGCATTTGATTGAGAGAATCGCTCCGAAAGGTCCAACCAAATTTCTCTCGCAGTATCAGCGTACAAGATGCTGGTGCGAATCTCAGCTGAGACAGAATTAAGGATCCATGAACCAACTAAATCATTGCATCTCTCCCATTGAGAAAGCTCAATGCGATCAGTTGGTTTTTGTAAGGTGCCATTGACAAAACTGATTTTATTTTTGGCACGTAAGGCCATTGTCATGGCATGAACCCAAGTACCGTAATTATCACCAGACAAAGGAGGTGTAACTAGCACCATAGAAGGACTGTCTGAGTGATGAACAAGGAAGGGATCATTAGAGTTGGATGACTCAACAGATTCATTTGAAGCATTAGGAACAACTAAATCTGTCATGGTAAAGAAACTGAGATTTGGAAAAACAAATTATTAAAAGGGAAAGAAGAGAGATTAGTAGAGAAACGTTGCAGATGGATTGAAGGTAAAGTGCTCTGATACCATGTGAAAGTATCACACTGGTTTGTGAGTTCTCCCTCAATGAGGAGACTGAATGCATTAAGGGAAATATATACACACAGAATCATAAATACAAGATCACCTAACCATTCCCTACCCAATCTCATAAATATGAGATCAGACAACATATCTAAACTCTACAACCTAGGAAAGAAAAAATAAGACATAGGTGGAGACTTTTCTATCCTAATCTATACAAAATAATAAAGAAGTAAAAGAGAGATCCTCTCGACTGAGATAATATATCACAAACATTAATAGGTTGTCTGAACCTCATGAAATAAAAAATTTGAAACCGCTGATGAATATGTAAGTTTGCTCCTGCATACATATATAAAGGAGTGTCTTATACAAAGGTTCTCTTATTATTTTGCAATTACAAATTATAAAACTTCCATTTCTAGTTTTCTTCAATTAAGATAATTAATTAAGACATGTATACAAGTTTTAATTACTATTGGCATCATCATGAGAGTCACTTAAGTAATGTGATCATGAATGGTTTAGAAACTTTCAATCGCATCTTTAAGAGATTGCATTAAAAAAAAAACACGCAAGAAGATTGTTTCAATATTAATATAGCTTTCTAAACATAATCCTCAAACCAAAGAACAAAATCATCACTTGTAATATTGCCGCTGGGATATACACAATATATATATATAAATATATTTATTATTACGCTAGGATGCACATAATATATAAACACAGGCCTTGCTTATTAATATTATTAATATTATTATTATACAAAATTTCCAGGTTGATTGCAATTAATTTAGAGTTAGGTACATACAGTACATAGGTTTTTTTTACATATTACATCTTTTTTTTTTTTTTGGAGGGGGGGGGGGGGGGGGGGGGGGGGGGCACTATAAATAAAGCCTTGTTAGAGCTTATAGCACGGATGAGCAATTCAGATTTAGAGTACCTATATAATAGTTCCAACTTCCAAGCTAGGGAAAGAAAATGATGGGAGGAAATTGAGGGGAAATGTACTGATTGTTTTGGTTTTTGGTATGTTGGTAGGGCAGTCCACTGCTTCTTTTCGGAACTGCTATCAACAATGCTATACCGCATGCCTGTCAGTTACTCAAAATTTTGTGCAATGCGCCATTGGGTGATTGATAACTTGCATGGAGCTTCCAAATTCTTTTGGAAATCAATACAAAGCAAGCACTCACAACTTCTGCAAGCTTGGTTGTGCTGTATCGCTGTGCACCAATTAACATCAGCACAAAACAAGATCCAGGTAATACACACACACAACCACACATCACACACACCTATATATATAAGTATGAAAAATGCAAATTTATTACGTATCTAAAATATATATATATATATAAACACGAAAAATCTCTAGAGAGGGTGTCCTCTCTTTATTTAAGAGAGGGCCTTTGTTTTAGCCGTCGGTTCGTGTTTAAAAACTGTGAAATGACAAAACTGTCATTAATGAAAACATGATCTGACGGCCAAAACAGAGGCCCTCTTTTTAAAAAAGAAAGGTCGCCCTCTTTAGAGCCTGACTGTATATAAACATATGCACATTTTTATGGAGAACGTACAACATGTCACTACTTTTTCTTAGATCGTTTTCATCATGTCCTAAGCTATTACAAGTCCACAAATGTGCCACATAGGTACAATTCTACACATTGACCACTTATACATCAGTATAGCAGAGAAAGTAAATAAAGAAAAATACTTAAGCCTTTTCCTTTGATGGATGAAAAAGTCTCATTTCATCTCGTTAAAAAGATGATTATAAAATAAGGAATTTTCATAGTCTAGGCGAATTCCTGATTAGTATTTAATTACATTGAAGACAAAAAAATAAAAAATAAAAAAATAAAATTCAGAATTAAATTATTATTATTATTATTTTTTAAATAGTTACATATGAGAGAAAAAGTTGTTTTATCAAGTTGTATGAGTAATTTGTCTCAAGTAAAGTTAATGAATATGAAAATATAATTCATATATCTTAATCTACCGATGGACATAAGGGTATCATTTTGTATAAACATTATGTTATGTGATTCAATTGTTAACCTTCAAAAACGAAAAATAGTTTTTGACATTTACGATGGAACATATATGATATAGAATTCAAATCTTAACAATT
Organism: Hydrangea macrophylla; assembly: GCA_033977485.1. Classification (NCBI taxonomy): domain Eukaryota; kingdom Viridiplantae; phylum Streptophyta; class Magnoliopsida; order Cornales; family Hydrangeaceae; genus Hydrangea; species Hydrangea macrophylla. Next base: position 118,106,972 of record CM066985.1, on the reverse strand, counting down.
CTTTATATCTGCAAGTTTTCACTTGGTTAGGTCATATGATGTGAATTTTTTAACAATCTTTGTGGAACATATTTCTCCATGATAAAATATTTTACATACATTTGAAATAAATAATGTTACATTTTTTTCGTTACCTTCGACTTAGGATTGTTAAGATTTTAAGTTTCAATTGCGGTTCACTTATCTGGTTAGTATTCTAATACAAGCAAAATAAATTAATAAAATGATTTTATTTTTTGAAAACAAGAAACTGATGAAAATGCAAAATGAATATAAACCTCCTTAATCTTGTTTTTTGCCTTTTGAATAATTATTTGCAATATTATTTCATTCACTAATTTTAATACATAAATTTCCTACTGTTGGAAAGTTATGTAAACTGTAATGATCCCATAAATAATAGAAAATTCTAAATTTACCCACCATTTCTACACACGGTTGCTACAGTAGCAATGTCTACATAAAAGCATTTATTGTTTTACACGTGAGTGTAGAGAGAAATAGTACTGTAGGTACATTTAGGATTTCCCTAAATACACTTCTAAAATATTTAAAAATAAATTACTTTTATACTTTTATTACTTTACTGCCCTAATTTAAAATAAATGGTAAAGGATTTTTGCTGTCTATTTCTCATAATCTCGTGTTTCTTTTTTGTCAGGTGAAGTAAAATTTGAGAGTTGTGTTGGCTCTTGCTCGAAGACATGTACTGAAAACGTCTATAAATCCTCGAATAAGAATTAGTGTTTAATTGGAGTCTTTGGACTAATTAATAAGATTCAATGCATATGGTCTAGCGGACTGAAATCACTCTTGTTTCATTGCCGGCCAGCCTATATATATATATATATATATATTGTGGAGAAATCACATTGACCAGTGTAATGTTCATATGGAATAATTCCTCTCTCCAAAGGAATCAAATGATATGAGCACGAGAAGTTATTCAGTGAAAGGTCGACATACCACGTCAACAATATGATATGGTGTGATAATTCAATTATATGAGACCCCCCCATAGCTATCTATACCATTGGAGCGCGTCACACCATGTCATTATGATGACGTTATGTGACAGTCTTAGTGAATAAAATCTCACTCATGAGTAAGCACAATTGCAAAAACTTATCCATTTCTCCTTCAATTCCTATAACATCAAATCCAGTATTTCAGAGAATTGAAGTGGAAGGCAGCTGAATTTCATCTCAAATGAAAAAAATTGAACTAGACTCTTTCACTTCTCCGAGATGGGTTTTCTTTTTTTTTGGTCCTATCAACAGATACAAGCTTGTCCCAACAACTATAAGGCACGGGCCGACCAAGGCCCAAGAAGCAACCAATTCATGTAACTTAAGACCATCCGGGTTGGTATATTCAGGGCTTAGACTTATTTTTGGCCCATAATTTAACTTGAAAATATATTTCATCCCATTTGTAGCTTTGCTTATTTTTCTCTCCTCTGAGGTTAGCTTTCCTTGATGAGGAGTATATATTGGATACAAGGTGGATATCGCATCATTAGTTTTACCGTAGTAATGCGTTTGAAGATTATGTTAATACTTGCTTATTGGAGTATAGGAAGGCCATTAGAGGGTGGATCGATAGATGCGACCACCAGGTTGAGTCACGGTGTACAATGTGCAAAGGCAGATTCGGAACCATTCGTTGTCCGGCAGTGGACGGAGTGTTCGTATCCGAACGAGTCATCAACATCCCGGTTCGCGACTAGGTTACGAGTTTCTTGGTTGAATTATTTAATGTGGGCTTGCTACTGTTTTCTCATGAGTTTATTGATTGAATTATTCATTTTGGGTGGCTGCTGATTTCTGAGTGTGTTGATTGTATTATTCTATTCAATTGGGTTTGCTTATCTTTTCTGAGTTTGTTGTTTTAATTATTTAATTTGGTTTTGGTTCTGTTTCGGTTCGAAGTTTGGTATTAGCTTGTTGTGGGTCATTGAGTTGATAGAATTGAAGGTGAATTCATTTTTTTTTTAAGCTTAAGATTGTGATTGCCAATGTTTATGGGCAAAACTAAGTCTTGGAAATGGAAAAACATAGTAAAAGGAGCTTGTGAGGACCTTATTTTTGCACTTGAGTCTGCTCATAGAATACAAGTACACAAATCATAAATAATCTGTATTTGAGTCCACTTGCGGTTAACAATAGGGCATTATTCATGGGATTAAATAACTCTGTTATAGAGGAATTTCAAAGGGAGAGCTTGTTTATTTGTCAATACTGTCGGTCCTGAAATTTGAGAGCCTTAAGCGAACTTCGAAGATTGAAACTTTTACAAATATTCATTAATTTTTTTGTTTGACATGTACTGTCATGGGCTATAATACACCGTATTATTTTTTAGTGGGGCCCTAAAATTTGAGTGTTTTAAGAGTTGTTACAGAAAGAAACTAAAAATGGCATTGTAGCAATTTTGGAAATTTACCAAAAGAGGGCTTTCCTTACTACATTTAACATATTTATGCATCTTGAGTATAAAAGTTTTAAAGCTACATGTATGTGAATCTTGTATGAAAGTTTTAAGAAGGGCATAGAATCTGTTTGGTTGGAAAATTTATAAGTGTGTGCGAGCGTGCCAGGCAAGCAAATTGCCAATGTGTAAATTTGATTATCCAAACTGCGCCTCACCAGGGAGATTGTGGTGACGTTCGATGTCTTAACAAGGACTTTAATCGTGTAAAGATGCACTTAATTGAAAAAACTTCAAACTGATTCTAAGATAACTACTCCTAATAAAACAGTAAAGAAAGCGATAAAGTAAAAGACTACTTTGATTAAATTAAACTAACTGCAATCTAACCTTGAAGATAACTTCGAAGGTGTTCTACTCCTAAATTTAAGTATCTAAATAACAATACAGTAAGTGTATTGAAAGATATATGTTGATGGTAGCCAGCTTTGATAGGCAACCTATGTTCTACTAAACTCCTTTCGAGTCCTGGCAACTCATCATAACCCCAAGCAAAACAATCTTTAAATTCCTTTAACAACTCGACCAATTTATACTGGTCATGCTTTCCAAGTTTGGAACTTAAGTAGGTAACTCTTTTTTGTTGATCTGATCCTAAATTAATTTCTACTAAAGGGTCTTGTGACACCTCTTGTATCGAATTTTCTGGCAATACGGATAATTCTTCCTTGCCAATATCCTTTAACTCTTGTGAATCTTCCTCAAAGACATAGTCTGACCAATTTATAGTCGAGTCTTTCTCAATTCTTGACTCTAAGTCTGCCATTATTAACTTGTGTAAGACCAATCGAATGGTCTCTTCTACATCTTCTATTTCCGTAGATGTATGAGTCATTAAATCATTCTATCATCACTTAATGGTTCCAAAGAACCAAATGGCAATATTTCAGCCATTGACTTCAAATTAGTTTAAAAGCAACTTATCTGGTGTTCGAAGCAACTATATTGGCTTCGAATTAACTTTAAAGCCATCTTTTGGTATTCAAAATTAATCGATTGGTTTTGAACCAAATTAAAAATAGTTTATATTGTGTTCAAGGATTTTATTTTGGCTTCAAAGCAAAATTAAAGTCCTTTATTTATGTTCGAACCCCCTTTATTTATTTCGAATACAATGTTAAGCCATCATTTTATGATCAAATCCTTTTCATTGGCTTCGAAGCAACTTTGAAGCCATTGTTTTGTGTTTAAATCTTTTTTATTGGCTTCGAAGCAATTTAAAAGCCATTGTTTTGTATTCAAGGCTAATACATTGGCTTCGAACCAGTTTAAAGTCATCATTTTTTGTTCAATGCCATTATATTGGTTTCGAATCAAGTTTTTTGTACTCAAAGCAATTATATTGGTTTCAAAGCAAGATTAAAACCATAATTTTGTGCGTGAGACCATTGCATTGGCTTCGAAGCAAGTGTTAAGCCATTCTTTTTGTGTTCGAACCAATTATGTAGGCTTCGATGCGAGTTTAAAGTCATTATCTAATGTTCGAAGCAACTAGATTGGCTTTGAAGTAAGTTTAAAGCCATCGTTTTGTATTTGAAAGCATTATATTGGCCTCGAAGTCAGTTTAAAGTAGTTCACTTTATGTTTGAAACTATCTCATTGGCCTCAAATTGGTTTAAAACCAATCTTTTTGGTATTCGAAGTTACTATATTGGCTTCGAATCCTGTTCGAAAATCTGTTTTGGTACTAAAATATTCCGACTCTTCAAGAACTTTGTTCTTAAAGAGCCGCGGGGGGTATGCTTGTACCATAAATATAATTATAATATATTATTATGATATTACTATATTATTATATAGTATAGTTATTATAAACTATTTGGCTTGTCATGGAAGCCATTTAGTAGCTTTACTTGAAGGACACTTGGCATTACAATGGGAGATCAAGATTGGTTACTTGAAGATCAATAGTGATGATGAAGATGGAAGTTGCTTGAAGACACTTGTCATCGTAGGAGCATCTCCCACTAATTGGTAGTTGTACGAATTTGAATTATTAGTTATTATTGTTGGAGGGAAATGTAATTCAAATTCAAAGTAGTTATGTAATGCATCTATAAATAGATGTTGTGTACTCCTTTGTAAAGGTGCTTGACCAACAACAACAATTCAATACTATGTAATCCTTTTCATTTGGCCACCATGGCTATTACTTTATTTTACATTAGTTTAGTTTTAGTTTAGTATTCCTTCAATACTTTACTTTCCTTTAATGCAATTCGTAGGAGTAGTTATAGAATAGTTCAACCACGTCGAAGGTATCCTTCGAACTCCCATTTCTCTTCTTCTTCTTCTTCTTTTTTGTATTTCATCTCACACGTTTGAAGTCCTTGTTAAGGCATCGAACGTCACCACAATCTCCCTGGTGAGGCGCAGTTTGGATAATCACATTTACACATTGGCAACTTGCTTGCCTGACACGCTCACACACATAATAATTTTCCAACCAAACAGTTTTGGCAAATTTAAAACCATTATTTTGTGTTCGAAGCCCCTATATTTGCTTCGAATCCATTTTAAGCCATCATTTTATGTTCAAATCTCTTTCATTGGTTTCGAAACAAGTTTAAAGCCATTTTAGTTTTTTGTGTTCAATGTTATTATGATTGGCTTTAAAGATCTGTAATGTGACTTTGCATTACTAATTTGGTCCATTTCGAACATACTAATTGGATCGAATAATGTTATTTTTGTGATAATCTTCCAACTCTCTAAGAACTTCGTTCTTAAAGAGCCGCGGGGGGTATGTTTGGACCATAAATTATATTTATATATGTATTAGTATATAAAGTTATACTATATTATATTATTATATGTTATTATTATTATTATCACATATCACATGGAAAACCAATTCAAATTGGTTGGTTGTTATTTGGAAGTTGGTTGAGGGACACTTAGCATTGCAAGGGGAGATCAAGATTGGTTACTTGAAGATCAATGGTGATGATGAAGATGGAAAGACACTTGTCATCGTAGGAGCATTTCCCACTAATTGGTAGTTGTAGGAATTTGAATTATTAGTTATTGTAGTTGGAGGGAAATGTAATTCAAATTCAAAGTAGTTGTAGCTTTCTTCTATAAATACACATGATGTACTCCTTTGTAAGGGTCCTTGACCAACAAACAAATCAATACATTATGTAGCATTTCTTACTTTCATTCGGCCATGGCCATTTCCTAGTTTAGTCTAGTTAATGTAATCACTTAGTTTACTGTTCGAATTTATGCTTTAGTTTAGTTAGATTTCAGTCACTTTAATGCGATTCCTTAGTTTAGTTTTTATGAGTAGCCTTGTAGTTTATGCCCATATTGTTTGCATGTAAACTGTAGCATTAACAGTAGGAGCAGCAACCTGTTGGTTCGAAGTATCTTTAATGTGCTTCAAAGGCTTTTGAAGCACATTAAACACCTTTGAAGTTCATTTTCCTTTTCTCATTTATCTTCATTTCATCTCACACGATAAAAAGTCCTGTTTAAGGCATCGAACGTCACCACAATTTGCTTGGTGAGGCGCAGTTTGGATAATCATATTTACACATTGGCAATTTGTTTGCCTGGCACGCTCGCACACACTTATAAATTTTCCAACCAAACATTTTGGCATTTCACACATATGTAAGAGGATCTCATGAGGATTTTTCTAATGAGCACTACTCCTCAGCCTTCCTTTCTAAATGCAAACTTTTTTAGAAAGATTATGAAGAGAGAGTACTTCTCTTCGATCATTCTGTATTAGACTTTCCTAACACCAAAGTTCAAGTGGTGGATCCTACTGACGATATTGGTGACCCTTTTTTGAAATTAGACCAATTATGCAGGTATGATCCTATTTTCGAACATACTCTACCCATTTTGTCACCTTCTTCCTGCTTGACCATCCAAGCTCAAAGGTTTCTAGTTGCCTTTTCACATCTTCCCTTCTCCATTTTACAAAATTCAAAAGCTCGAATTAATTTCGAATGGAGTTGCCACATTTTGTGCCATGAATGGAATATTTCAACCCTTGTTCGAACCCAAATAGATTTCACCCTTCGAACCTTGGCTCCTCATATAAGATGGTATTCTCATCATCAAGAAAGTGTCCATCATTTGAATTACTTAATTGATCTTTATGAAAGCCTTAAGGAAGTACCGCAATTTATAAACATTCGAAGATCGCATAAGATGTTAACTACCCGGCATGATCTGTCCATGATCACCATTATCTTTTTTGAACCAAAAGGAAAATGGCGCGGGGGGTAATGTTTGTGATAAAAATATCCAGCTAATGCAGAGTTGACACGTAAGAGTTTATGTGGCAGGATAATTGGTGGACCCAAATGAATACTGAAACTGTTATGAGCAGTTATTTCTGATTCACGTTGCTCAAATATTTAACCGCTAGAAGACACGTGTAGTGTGTGTGCGAGCGTGCCAGGCAAGCAAATTGCCAATGTGTAAATGCGATTATCCAAACTGCGCCTCACCAAGCAAATTGTGGTGACGTTCGATGCCTTAAACAGGACTTTTTATCGTGTGAGATGAAATGAAGATAAAGGAGAAAAGGAAAATGAACTTCAAAGGTGTTTAATGTGCTTTAAAAGCCTTCGAAGCACATTAAAGATACTTCGAACCAACAGGTTGCTGCCCCTACTGTTAATGCTACGGTTTACATGCAAACAATATGGGCATAAACTACAAGGCTACTCATAAAAACTAAACTAAGGAATCACATTAAAGTGACTGAAATCTAACTAAACTAAAGCATAAATTCGAACAGTAAACTAAGTGATTGCATTAACTAGACTAAACTAGGAAATGGCCATGGCCGAATGAAAGTAAGAAATGCTACATAATGTATTGATTTGTTTGTTGGTCAAGGACCCTTACAAAGGATTACATCATGTGTATTTATAGATACAAACCATAACTACCAATAACCACTTATTTGAATTTAAATATCTCCCTCCCAAATAACTACTAATTTAAATTCAATACACATGTGTTTCTTCTAGGAGAAGCTCTTCCAAATGACTTCCACCTTCATCATCACCATTGATATTCAAATAACCACCTTTGATATTCTCCTACAATGCCAAGTGTCCTGCAAGTACTTTCTAAATGGCCTCCATGGCAAGCCAAAATAGTTTATAATAATAATAATAATAACAATAATTAATAATAATAATATTATTATTATATAGTAATATAATAACACATTAAAATTATATTTTATGGTACAAACAGAATCATACATGGGTTCGGGGTAGCGTCCCTGAGGCATAATTTTTGGGTCTATTTATAACTATGCCATTGTGTGCAAATTATCACTCTTTTTTTTTTTTATATATATATATATATTAAGGGTGTGTTTGATAACCCCATTAAGTGCTGAAAATTAAAAGATTCAGCAATTATTCTTTTTCAGTGCATTTAATAACATACCACTTAATTGAAAAAGTAGCTCCAAAACCACTGAAAACTTTAAGTGAAAAATTTCTACTGAAAATAATCACTGAATGCATTCTACTTCAATAGTTGAAACACCATTTTAAGGAATAAAACTTCAAGCACTTAAAATTTTCAGTACTTAAAATTCAGCACTTATTTTTCAGCACTTAATTTTCAGTTTTATCAAACGCACCCTAAGTGTTGGTTTTAATCTGTAAAGCTTAAAATGATGGTATAACAATTTGGTTGCGCTAAAATATTAACCAAGAAGAAAGGGTATTGAACTAAATATTTAGAATCTGTTAGGATATAATTAGACCAATACATTACATATAATATTCTTATTTTCAATGTTTGAGTAGTTGAATTACCATTGGACTAACATAATGCATGTACAATTTTTACTTTGAACCTGGGCTATACATTTATATAGGGGGCGACTAAAACTACTGTGTTTCCAGTGTTAAAAAAAAAAAAATTCAAAACACATTTTTTCACACGTTTGGCGAGTGTCGGTGACATGCACGGTATCAAAATTTGAAGAGTCCATATTACGTAGTCCTTAATTATGCAGTCAGACTCTAAAGAGGGCTCCTCTCTTTATTAAAGAGAGGGCCTCTGTTTTGGCCGTCAGATCCAGCCTCTGTTTTGGCCGTCAGATCCAGTTTTTAAACACGATCCGACGGTCAAAACAGAGGTCCTCTCTTTAATAAAAGAGGGCACCATCTTTGGAGAATTTTGATATATATATATATATACAAAGATTCTCTAAAGAGGACCACCTCTCTTTATTAAAGAGAGGACCTCTGTTTTGGCCGTTGGATTGTGTTTAAAAACTGTGAAATGACAAAACTGCCATTAATGAAAACACGATCCGACGGCCAAAACAGAAGTCCTCTCTTTAATAAAGAAAGGGCGCCCTCATTATAGCCTGACTGTATATATATATGTGTGCTCTTTATAACTAAAACTAACGCACAAACAAGTTTTGATTAGTTTGCAACATCAAGGGAGTCAGTCAATTAAGAAATGTGATGAATGGTTTAGGAATTTTCAATTGTATCTTAAGAGATTACATTAATAAAACATGCAAGATGATTGTTTCAGCATTAATTAATGTACCTAGCTTTTCAAACATGGTTTTCAAACCAGAGAAATAAAAAATCATCATGTGACTTAAGATATATACACCACGCTCATATATTTTGTGTATGTTGTTAAGATATAAATTTAAAATTTCCTTGTTACACATCGATGTGACTTAGTTACATTGGTTTTTTACATACTATTTTTTTTTTTGGGTAAATTAGTAATTTTGTTCATCCGAGAAGACTATAAATAGCCTTGTTTGTCGCTTACTACCAAGATAGAGAGAGAAAATGGAGGGAGTAAAAATACTGGAGTCTATGAAGCACGGACACGGACACTTCGACACGGACACGACACGATACCGCCACGCCGACACGACAAATTCTAAAAAATGAAGACATGACACGTCGGGGATACGTTTATTTTTTTAATTATATATTTTTTAATTTTAATGTTATGCTAATTCTTATGTATTATAATTATAAATAAAAACACGTTATCAAAAAGAATTTATACAAAAACACATTAAGATTATATATTCCGTAAAAAAGTACTCATTTACACAAAATTTCTGCCCAAAAAAAAGGCTTCAACTTGGGTCAAGGCAGAGTTGGATCAAGGCTTCAACTTGGGGAAAATACAAATTATGTAGCAATCCACTACTATCTTGGGACTATAATATTTTTTAACAAATAAATAAATAAAGTGTTCCTGAAATTTTATCAATTATCTAATGACCCAATGTAAAAAAAAATGTAATAATTAGTAGCTTTCACAGGATCACTTTATACCAATTAACAAAGGAAAATTAAAGCAAGCAAATGCCACAAGTCAGACGTGTCTCGTGCGTGTCCACACATGTACATTACAATTCAGACGTGTCTCATTACAAAAGGGCTTTTTAAGTTTTATATTAGGGCACAATGTGCTTTGGCATTAGCACATTGTGCTTTGGCATTAGCACTAGCCTTATATTATTAAACATTAAAAAAATTGAAAATCAAGTCAGACGTGTCTCGTGCGTGTCCACGCGTGTCTATAAAGTGTCCACCGCGTGTCGGGGTGCCAAAATGCAATTATGCAAAGTAGGACACAGTTTTGAAGTGTCTGACACGTGTCGGGCAAGTGTCGGGCAAAGTGTCGCGTCTGATACGTGTCCGACACTGGTACGTTACAATTTTTGAAGTGTCGGTGCTTCATAGTCTGGAGTGCAGTTTTGTTCAGCTCAAAATTACTCTCTCTTTGCTCATCCTTTTTTTTTTATTGGCTAGTATAGCGGGTTTTAGTATTTTACACCATTAATTAATTCTCATTTAATACTGGGCCTACTGCGTTAGCCAATAAGAGAGAAGGGTGAGCAAATGGTAAACAATTTTGGGGTGCACAAAAATGAATTCAAAATATTGAGGGGAACTGTACTTGTTATTTTGGTCTTTGGGAGTTTTGTAGAGCACTCCACAGCTTCTTTTACGAAATGCTATGTAGGATGTTTTGTTCGAGTAATAATTGGTGCACATAAAATATGCACATAAAGTGTGCATATAAAGATTTGGGCCATTAATTTCGGTGGGTTCCATGTATACAAGCACATGCGCCACCAAAATAAATGACCCAGATCTTTATGTGCATATAGTATTACCTGTTTTGTCCATTGTTTGGTAAGTGAAAATTGGAATTTCTTCCGAAGTGGATCCTTGAGCATCACTTCTGGCTTAGTCAGTTAACCTCTCCTGTGTTTTGCCTTAATTACACGGACATGCTTCGCATTTTGGTATATAGATAGTGATAGAAACTTTATAGGATGAGATTAATTTGCTTTAGAAGTTGAAGAGCATGGGGTTGTGTCAACTCCTTACTCCTATCTTCATGTACAGAACATCATCTCCAACTTATAAGCAAAAACAAATAAAACTTGCTTTTGTGAAAAAATAAACATTGTGTAATTAGAATGCTTCTTTAAAATAAGTGGCTATTGAACATGATTACGCAATTACAATTGGTCAAAATGGATCTGAAGTTGTCGTTCCAAACAAACTCTAACACACTGCAATTAATGAATGGGTGACAAGGTCCACAACCATTGACGATTAGTTTCTATATTCTGTGAGACAAACTATCCTCAATTTGCTGCATCTCCAAGACATAATTAAGGACTATGTCGTATGGACTCTTCACTTTTGATGCTTTGTGTAAGAAATATGTGGGCCATACGGGCACCCACATACATTGGACCGGGTCCAATGGGCCATGGCTCTTGGAGCCCTAGGGTTTGGATATTATGTGTGTGTATATATATATGATATAAACACAACATATTGATCTATCCCTAACATCACAGTAGCCTCTCTATCACTCTCTCCCTACGGTTTCTCTCTCTAGCTAATCACCAAGGAGCTTGGGATTTAGAACGTGACTGTCATGGGGATGGCTCAAGAAGCGTCCTCTACGACCTAGGCGATGCATAAGAGAGTACACGGAGGCAACATGGAGCAGCAGTTCGTGGGTGAAGACGTCGGGCTCGTAACAACACCGTTCGGCGATCCGTCGGGTTATTCCGCTAGGTAAGTGACCTAAACCCGTCTCGTATGCTTGCGTGCATATTATCTACATTGGTATCAGAGCCTGTAGGTGTTTGATTCTCCCGTAGATCACCCAAATCGAATCTGCCATTAAAAGCCATGGAAGCTTTTGTAGTTTTTATCAAAACTTTGAAAATTTGATTTTAAAGTGGGTCTACATCGAAACTCCAATAAGGGTCCAATTTTTTGGCATGGTTGTGTCCCATATAATCCCTAGAGTCCCTCCATAAAGTCTCATGGCTTGATTATCTCAAACAAGTGAGATATTGCAAAACCTACTTTTTTGGATCAATAAAAATGAATTTTTTTTTTCCAACTTTGATCCACTTTTCTGGAAGATTTACTCGATCAATGTCTCTATTTTTTGGATTAAAATTGTAGTACTCCGTGAGAGATTTCCAACGATATAAAATTTGTAAACTTTGGATCAATATCAAAGGAGATACAAGCCGGCAAAGTTGGGGGTTCGCGCAGCCCTGGGCTGCGTTTTTAGGTGAAGAAGAAGACCCAGCACGGCCTCGCCCACTCGCGCCGGGGAGAGTGGGAACCACTCGCCGGCCTACGGTGGTCCGACGACAATGATTCCGACGAGTGTGGGTCCCCCTCGGGGTCCCGGTCCTTAATATATTTTTTAAATATATTCTTCAGAAATTGTTTTAATTATTTTATAATTAAAACTGTTTCTGCAATTAAAATAAATAGTTTTTAATAGCTTAAATATGTTTTAATTGCTTTAAAATTCTGGAAAAATGTGGAAAATTTATTTTTAATTTTTCCTATGTTAAGGACACTGTGGGACCAGAAATAATTTTATGGTAGATTATTTCATTTTTTTTGGTATTTTAGAGCATAAAAGATATATTTTAAATATGTTTTTAATTGCTTAAAATATCCAAAAATGTATATTAATTTTTAAAATTAATATATAGTGTTTAGTACACTATAGGGGACTCTAAGATAATTTTTGTGTAAATTATCATATATTTATGATATTTTAGAGCATGTAATTAATGCTTTTGGGCATTTATTTAATTGCTTAAAATAGTCATAATACATTATTAATTTTTGTAATTAATAAGGGACATAAGGGACACTGTTTTAAGACCATGTAAAATTTTGTGGGACTCACAGGTAATTTTTGGTAAATTATCTCAATCATATTAATATTTTAGAGCATATAATTGTGTGTTTTTGTACACATATTAAATTGCTTAAAATATTTTTATTGATTATTAGTTCAGGAAATTAACACAATGTGTTTAGAACACTAGTGGTAGCTTGAGAAAATTATTTTAGTGTATTTTCTCGCTCTTTGGGACATATGTTAGAGCATATATATTGTGTTGAATACGCAATATTAATTGCTTAAAATATAACCAATTAAAGTTGTTAATTCTTGAATTTAATGTCTAGTGTGTTTTGTACACTAATTGGAGACTTGAGAAAATTTTATGAATTATCTCATTTTTTTTGGTATTTTAGAGCATAAAATTTATGCATATGGGCATTTATTTAATTGCTGAAAATAGCCAAAATAGATTATTAATTTTTGAAATTAATATGGGGTGTTTGGAACACCATATTAGACCACTGAAAATCTTTGGAGAACAAATTCTTGAAATTTTTGTATTTTTAGGAATTTTGTTGCTCATAGTTAATTTTGTTTAACTAAGATCAATTTATTATGTTAAATTGATTCAAAATATTTTTGGGCCTTGGTGAAATTCCGGAAATTTTTATTTATAATGAAAATTTTGTTTTTCAATTAATTAAATTTTTCATAAGGTTTTAAATTAATTGTTAATTTAAAGGGCCCTTAATAAATTAGTTTTAAATTATGTTTTAAGACCTAAAATTGTGTTAAAATTAATGAAAAATTCAGGATTTTTTCATTGATTTTACCTAGCTTATGGGAGTTATTCAGCCTATTCGGGCTGTGCAATAATCATTTTATTGCACATTTTATTATTTTTAGTGGCTCATTGCATTGTTGGTCACGTTTAATTACTGTTGTTTGTGATTGGTTGACCCTATGATCTCTAATTCCTCCTCCTTAAGTGGAGTGACGGATGAGTCCATTCATTTTTTAATAAGACCACATGAGTGCTTGATGTGTGTGATTAATACATTTTAATCTGGCTTAAATGAATGGACAATAATTGACAATTTATAGAGCTTGTGTCCTCACGATATATGTTTAAGGCTGTTCTTCTATATGTTTATGAACAAAGCATCCCTATTTTTTATGGGCTATAAATGTAATGTGAGGACGAGAGTTTTATTTCTTGTATTAGAAAAGCCTACTTGTAAAGGGATGGTTTTCTTTGTTCATAAATCATACACTTGAATTACCTTAACATGAGCTCTAAGTTGTCAATTCGGACCCACGTGGGGGTCCATGCGCACTTTTGTTGTATGGCGCACTTTACATTTTGTGGATGATCTTAGATAGGTAATTGTACCATCTAATTGATGTTTGTTTAGAAAAATCAATTATAAAAGGTTTTTCTTAATTTACAAAATTAAGATTTGATTAATGAGCAATAGCGAATTTTTTGGTCTTAAATTGTAGAAAGGGAAAAACTTATTTGTAATTGGATTTTAAAACAAACCTTATGAAATGTGCAAACAATAATGTCAACCCCTTGCACATGTTCTCAAATAATATTCTTCAAATTTTTTTGGATTCACAAAAACAAATGTTTTTCCAAATCACACTTTGTCGATCTTTATAAAAGTAACAAGTTTAAAAGGGACTAATTTTTTTTTTTGTAATATGGCACTGCAAAGTAACACCCCGATAGAATGAGTAAGAGCTTATGGGCTTTATGCTTATTCTATGGTCCAACCCATTAAACCGAATAATGGGCCTCCGGCCCAATATCATTATAACCTTAATAGCCTATGATACTTGGCTTGAGAAGGATCATAGCACGCGTTTTGTGATAAGCAGCATGCACCATGATCTTGTTGGGAAGTATATGTACTACCCAATAGCCAAAGTATTATGAGATCAGCTCAAATTTGTTTTCGATGGCACATTCACTACTAGATTAAGCATCTAGTTATGAAGTTTGGGAAAGTAAAGGAAACATTCCAAGTACACGATGACTGGACATCTAAGGTCGATGACAGGTATGATTCGTGATTTCAGAATACTCGGAACATCTTTACTGGCGAACTGTAGTTTCAGGCTATGATTAGTTCTTTGCCTTTATTCGCGGGTCCATAGAAAACAAATCATGATCCACAACGGAAATGTTAAATTTTTGGTTTTGACATTTCTGACAAGTTGAGCTGAATACGGAGCGCCAAAAAGGTAAGGCGAACCGTATGGCTACACTCTTGACCATGACTTCCATAAGTGGAAGTAAGCGCAAGGCTAGTGAGCCTACACGCAATGGTAAGGGTACCCGCCTAGAGGCAGGGTGGGGCTAGCAAGTTTGCTTCCAAGGCTAATAAGGTGGAAGAGCGCAATCGAGGGCATTTTCCAGTTCGGTGGTAATAGGATGGACATTTTTGGGTGGTAGTGTTACTAGGACATGGTTATCTAGGGACAACTACTTAAGAGTTGTTTTATATAATTCTAGTTTCCTCTGTTATTCATTTATTCTGAGACATGACATGTTGGACTTGAACGCATAGGATGTAATAGGATAACTTGATTAGCTCGAGAAGCCCTTTTGGGCCCACTCGCTGAGGTTGACCTGCCTATGTGTGAGTCTTGCTTAGTTGGCAAAGCATGTTGAAAGCCTTTTAGAGAGGCTATTAAAGCTACTCAAGCATTAGATCTAGTTCACTCAAATATCTGTGGACCTATGCTTGTAAAGGCACGTCATGGCGCCTCTTATTTTCTCACTTTTATAGATGATTTCGCACTACAACAAAAAACCCTTATTATGACTTTAAAAAAGAGTCATAAATGTATATTTATGACTCTTTTTTAAGCTTTTAAAATAAGTCATAACATTGCAGTCATAAATAAGTTCGAGTTTGTTAAAAAAGTCATAAATAATTATTACTTTTACAACAGTTCTAAAAAAATAGTCATAAAAAATGAGTGCTTTCAAATTGTTTATGACTATTTTTTAATTGATACAATCATAAATAATCTTCAAAAAAGTCATAAATAGCCTTTTAAAAAAGTCATAAATAATCTTTAAAAAAGTCATAAATAGCCTTTTCAAAAAGTCATAAATAATCTTCAAAAAAGTCATAAATAACCCTTTAAAAAGTCGTAAATAATCTTCAAATTAGTTATAAATAACCATTTAAAAAGTCATAAACAATTTTCAAAAAAGTCATAAATAACCTTTAAATAGTCATAAATAATATTTAAAATAGTCATAAATAACCTTCAAAAAGTCATAAATAATCTTCAAAACAGTCATAAATAACATTTTAAAAGTCATAAATAATGACACTATTTATGACTTTAGTAGAACTATTGCTAATTTATGATTGTTTTTTATGAAACAGTCATATATAATATAAAACACATTTAAAGAAAAAAAAATATTTTGTTGATAATCCAACAATCAAGATTACACAATTCAAATACATCATCAAAACATGCATGTTACAAATCAACTCAAGAACCATATTCAGATATTATGTTCCTTCCAACCAAAATTTTTCAATAATCAATCTAATAATTAGTTATGTACAAGAAAAATGTAACAGTAACCACTAAGTATGTATTAAACCAACAAACCAATAATGTATATGTAACATTGTTAAAAAAAATATAAATAAATAAAAACAAGATTAGTGTCTATTTAAACTCTTCAATCTCCGCTAGTACATCAAATTATTTGCAATATTTGTTCCACGTAGTCTAACTGTGTAACACTGAAACAAAAATGAAATCAATGTATTAGATTATATATAATGAGTATATAATTTTCTTAAATTGTAAAAATATAGATTACCTGGAAAAAGGAAAAAATGTTGAAATTTTCAATACTTAAATGTATTCTTGAATGAACTCAATGAACTCAAGTTGAAGTACATTTAGCTCGTGGCTTTCATATTTCACTTTTTGAGACAACTCTTTCATCTGAAAAAGTTTAGGAAAGAATGAGATGTTAAGGATGTATTCCCTCCCCACAACAACACCACCACCACCTCCAACACATATGAAAAAAAAAATTCCACAATTTATGAATCAAAGTAAAACAAGAAGAAGAGAAAATTTGGCGACACATTTACAAAGAATACTATGATAATACATTTATGTTGATAGATTTGGATGGATTATCCATTATCACTTTCATGAAAAGTAACATATAGTATCCACATTCATAATTTCCTGGTTGCTTTGGTCCCTATGAATAAATGTATAACAAATATTACACAAACAATAAATTACTGCAATCACAAGTCGTGGTAAAACTAACTTATCTTGGAATGAATGTTGACCTAGAACTTCTAAAACTTTCGACAGAGTCTCCTCTATAAATAGAACCTCCCAAAAATTTCAAACAATGAAAACATACCCAGCAACAATTGAATAACCGCAACATACATTATATCAATACATTAACCATAACATACTAAGTATAATTTAAACAGCTACTATTATATCTACCATGTTTTTATTCAGATTTAATTACCTTTACGAATTGCCAAATTGGTTTTGGCCTTCTTTTCCCTTTGAAATTTAAAGCCTTGAGTCCACTTCAAGACAATATTAAAAGTTAAAATTAGATAGTAAAATGTCACTTCAAGACAATATTCTCACACACAACGATTACAACACGAAAAATTATTAGAAAATTCGATGACTAAGCGTCCACAACTTTCTACGATGCAACCACAATAAGAGGTAATTAATTATAATTCAACTTCTAAACGCAAGAATAAAACACCACAAAGTATTTTATTTTATTACACCTTATGTTCACCACATCGGCCACCCATCCATGGTCCAGCCTACACATATATCCCATGTGTCTCCTAACGTAATACTAACTCCCACTCCAGTCCCAACTCCCATGGGGTATCATTGGGATTTGAGTATACACCGAAAGGCTAGTCCTTACGTTCTTGACGTCAATAAAACAATGTCTAGATACACATGAAATAGACCAACAAGCCGGGCATAAGGCTTAAAATAATGAAGAGACAGGTCATCCACGTAGTCGCCGTCTAATCACACAAAGACGGGTCATCCACGAAGTCGCCGCCTAAAATCATAAGGAGCAGTGGTGAACTCTAAAGATTTTCTATCGTTCATACATCCACGTTTTTCACAAAACTCTACTTCATAAGAGATTCATATATCTCAACTCAAATTTCCATTAAAATTATATTAACAGCTACATGTTCACACAGATTCATAACCCACACAAAATCACACAGTCATAATTTCACAAAGCTCAACTATACATGAGAACTCATATCTTTCTATGTACAAATAAATTAATTTATATTAACGAACACGAAATCACACAAAAATGTGATATAGCAAATACGCTTATTTTAACATTCATAAAACTGCTACTATAATATGAATTTTCTGCCCAAACGGTGCAGAATTGGGAAAAATACCATTAGATAAAAGTTGTTCAGAATTGCGTTTCCTACAGGCTTACGCAAACAGAATCACGAAAACTGTAACGTATGATTTATTAGGAATTATCTACTAAAATCTAATCCGTGAAAATCCCAAATCCGAAAATTGAATAATTGCTCAAATGTATCCAAGGCTCATCTATAAATCTCAAATCATAACTTCAATCATTGTAAATAAAAACCTAAATCTCATAACCCATAACCATACTAATTTAATAATCTATCCATTTAAATTTCAATCAAACGAGATTGAAAGAAATTAACAAGTTAACTCACCGATTTAGGACTTCAATGTTGATGAAGATTCGCAAAACAATATTTGGGGTTCCTCTTTTCTTCTCTTATTATCTTCTTCTTCTTCTTCTTCTTCTTCTTCTCTCTCTCTCTCTTGGCTGCTCTATTTTTCTCATGTCTCTCTTTTCTTTTCTTTTTGTTATCAAAACCCTAGGAGGTATATTATGTATGTATATATGATACACCTACATATATTATAACACAAACACACAAAAGGCTAAAAATCCCATTTTTTGTCTAGGGGCCTCACAAAAAGGCTTTATATGGGCCCGAAATACGTTCTAAAGTTCTAAAATGAGTGACCTAATGGGTGTACATAACCCGGGTACTTAATTTAAATGTTAAAAACACAAATTAACACATTCACGGGCCTATAATCACTACAAAAAAATAAACACATCAATTCTTCAATGACTTGTTCAACTTAAGTTTTTACAACTTAACTCCACCACTTAGCTCTATAAAATTTCATACAATAGTTAATGAATAAAATAAATACACGCATATAAATAAATAACCATGGTTGTATACACAAAAATTTAGGTTGTCTCATTATTTTGTTTTTTTAAATGAATATTTATATAAAGAAAATACGGGGTGTTACATGTATACCAAGTGAAATTTCATTTAAAATTTTTATACAGCGCACATTTTCCTAATCAAGAATCTTAACTTTAAAAATCTTAAAATATTGTCTTTTTCACTATTTTCCCCAAAAAACAGTACTTTGATTCTAGAATTCAAAGAAAAAGAGTCATAAAAATAAAGAATATTTATGACTACCCAAAAATGAAGTCATAAAAGTCTTGTTATTTATGACACTTTTCTAAATACTTATTATATATGACACTTTTCACAAACATGTCATAAAAAATCTTATTTTTTATGATAATTTTCAAAAAACTGTCATAAAAAATCTAATATGATTCTTAATAAAATCTAAATTTGTGACACTAAAAGTAACTATCAAGTGTTAATAGTCCAATTTCAAAAAGTAATTTCTTAAAAACTAGTCTCTCAAAGGTCGATTTAAGTGAAATTTCACTTAATATTCATGTAAAGATTTAGTGAAATTTCACATAATATTCGTGTATGCCAAGTAAAATTTCACAAAATATTTTTGTACAGAGGACCTTTCCCTAATCAAGAATCTTAACTTAAAAAATCTTAGCATATTGTCTTTTTTTCACTATTTTTCCCAAAACAGTACTTACGTTTGATTCTAGAATTCAAAGAAAAAGAGTCATAAAAATAAAGAATATTTATGACTACCAAAAAATGAAGTCATAAAAGTCTTATTATTTATGACCATTTTCAAAACACTGTCATAAAAACTCTTATTATTTATGACCATCTTATTATTTATGACCATTTTCAAAAAAACTGTCATAAAAAATCTTATTATTTATGACCATTTTAAAAAAACTGTCATAAACAATCTTATTATTTATGACCAATAAAAAAAATGGTCGTAAATAAAACACCACTTACCAATCTTATGACTATATTTGCAAAAAGAGTCATATATGTTAGAAAAAAGTATTTGTTATGACTCTTTTTTTTAAATAGTCATTAGCCCAAAATAAAAAAAAAGTCATAAAAAGGGTTTTTTCTTGTAGTGTCGCGCGATGTGAGGATCGCGAGTATTTATCTAATCAGTTCTGGGAACTATGTGAGGAAAAAGGGGAAACGCGAACAACTTTTCTATTCCAGAAACTCCGCAACAATATGGTGTTGCAGAAAGAAGGAATAAGACATTCCTAGATATGGCTAGGACTATGATGGCGCAAGTCAACCTCCCAGTATTGTTTTGAGAGGATGTACTCTTGATTGCTGCCTACATAGTAGAGTGCCTCTCCTCAGTCAGTTCCTTCTACCCCCTTATGAGCTATGGAAAGGCGGAAAGCTCATTTTGGAGCAATTGCGCCCGTGGAGCTCAAGAGGTTATGTTCACTATACCTTGCATAAGTGCGAGAAACTACGCTCGAGAGCTAGAAAGCATACCTTTAAAAGGTATTCTAATAGCTCGACAGCCTATGTTTCGTATAATGAACAAACGGGTATAGGAATGACAGAAATGGTGTCACATGATATTGAAGATGACTTCCCCAGATTTGTATTACTAAGAGAAATCTTGACCTCCATGAGTTGGAGGATGTTGAAGACAACATACCATCTTTAAGCGAGGGTGGGGAGATTGAGATTCCACATCCAGTAATCGCTATAAAATGGTACTAGTCTCTAGCCGAGTGGGAGTACACCGCTAGACGCTAGTGGGAGTGTACCAGATAGTGGGAGTGCACCACTAGGCACTCAAGATTCTCAGGTAGTACACTGTATGGTGATGAGGAAAACGTTCCCTATCGCTGTTTTAAAATTGAGGAAGACATTTTCATATGTGTGCAAATGTGTGCACAAGTGGATGAGGATGAGCCTGCTTCTTTTGTTGAAGCGTTTTTCTTCGTATGCTGAAGCTGAGTAGATAGTTACTATGCCAGACGAGATGAGCCCTGTGGACGTAAATAAGGTCTAGGAGTTAGTTGACATTCTGCCTGTGCGTAAGGCTATTGGAGACAAGTGTGTTTACAAAATCTAATGCAAGGCAGATGGTTCAATTGACAAGTATTAGGCGCGCCTTGTGGCGATAGTTTGTACCCAGAGAGGGTATAGACCATGGAAACATATTCTCCCAAAGGGTGAGATCTGACTCCATTCGCCTTATCCTAGCAATTGTCGCATATTTAATTTTTGAACCTTTTTAGTTGGATGTATAAACTGTTCTTTTCTCAATGGAGAACAAGACGACAAGATAAATATGGATCATCCCATTGGTGTTGTGACCAAAGGGAATGAGCGCAAAAGTGTGTTGTCTCAAACGATCTATTTATTATCTCAAATCGTCTAGGCAGTGGTACAATGTGTGTACATTAAATGGTCCAAGGAAAGTGTTTTAATTATTTATATGTTGATGACGTCCTTTTAACTGGGAATGAGATGAGTTCCATTGTCGCCACTTGAGAGTGGTTGTCCTCTCTGTTTGAGATTGAGGATATGGGTGATGCCAACTATGTGTTGGGAGTTTAGATTGTGAGAGATCGTTCGGAAGCTTCTCTCGAGGGTTCTTGAACGTTTTTCACATGAAAAGCTGTAAACCGATTGACATCCCATTTTTCTTTGGGACTCACCTTGACCTTAGATCAATGTCTTAAGAATAATGAGAAGAGGAAACAAATGTCCAGTTTGCTATATCCGTCCGCAATAGGGAATCTGAAGTATGCTAATGTGTGTACTCGGTCAGATGTCTTCTATGCGGTTGGTTTAATTAGTCGTTGCCGTAGCAACCATGGTCCTGTCACTAGAGAGTAGTGAAGAGTATCTTGCGATATGTTCGCAGGAGTACTATGGACCTTGCCTCATGCTGTCCACGATGGACGCATAATATGTGGTGTACTCTACAGCTGTTTGAGAAGTTGTTTTGGTTGAAGAGTTTTTGCAGTGGCTAGGCTCTTTATCTCATAGTGATGAAGTTGTGCTCATCGAAGGTGATAGCACATAAGCCTGAGCACATGCAAAAGACTTCAAAAACCATTCTAGCACGTGTCACATTTGAGATGTGGTTTGCGGAAAGGGAAGTTGTCTTAAGGCACATCTCCATTTGGGGATTTGATGTGCTTAGACATTTTATTGTATTATTGACATTATTATGCAAGTTTTTTTATAAACTAGTTGGTTTCCATATATATATTTGTTATAAGTGGAACGCATGCACATTTCTTATATGTCACCGGGCTTGAATCGACCTGCTCACACGGGTGATTCACCTTGGCGCCGAGATAGCGAACTAGGACATGCGTGTCCATGGCACTTAGATGGCGAGCAAGATGAGACATTTGTGTTCATGGCGCTTAGATGGCTAGCTAGGATATGAGTGTCCATAGCGCTTAGAATGCGAGCTTGAACACTTATATCTACGTAGTATAAGAACAGCGAGCTAGATATAAACCCTATTATTTCTATATGTCACCTTAGATGGATCTAAGATGAGACCTTATACTTGGTCGAACATAGAGATATCCCACAACTCTATGTAGCCTGTTTATAGCCGAATGTGAGTTTTCAGACGGGCGCTAAGAGAAACGACTGTGCTGGGAGACTTAGGCTAGACGTTTTGTGTAACGTCTAGACTAAGATTCGTATGGCGTTACTTGTTTTTCCAAACACAGAGTGACATGCCCATTTTTATGGAAGAACGCCATAACTAGGGATGGCAACGGGGCGGGTATGGGACGGGGCCCCCATACCCCGCCCCCGCCCCGCTTCAGTAAACCCTCCCCCCGCCCCCGCCCCCCGCCCCACCCCGCCCCGCCCCGCATAGTGCTCTCCCCGCCCCCGCCCCCGCCCCGCCCCGATTATGTTTTTTTTTTTTTTTTTTTGGTACACAAATTAAAAAATCAATTTTTTTAATGCATTTTTTTCTCTAATAGTGCAGTTTTTTTTTAACTTACCCAATTAGTTCCCTAATAGTGCAGTTTTTTTTTTTAAAATGCTAATACACATAACTATTGAGGGGTAAAAATATAAATACAAGTATATTCGGGGCAGGGGCGGGTTTTTTGACCCTACCCCGACCCCGACCCGACCCCGACCCGGGTTTTGAAAATCTCCCCCATACCCGCCCCTAACCCTATTAAGCCCCCCCCATACCCTACCTATTAGGGGCGGGGCGGGGCAGGGAACCCGGAAAACCCAGCCCATTGCCATCCCTAGCCATAACATACATTTCATACTGTATGTGCTTTTGCGATCGATTGTGGAGCAGTGAATGGATTCCTCTTCATTGCTGTGTGAGCCATGTAGCATATCCAAGACATTGGTTATCCTACAAACTGGTTGCCTTCACGACTTGAGACTATGTCATGAAGAGGACACTTGATGACAGCTACTTTAGCATGCTATCCTAGGACGACGAGACAATTCCGTTCTATGGGGCGTGTCTGGGCAAGCGGTCAAGTTAGTCGGATTGACATGTGGGCTCAGGGAAGACCATTCAATAATATTACACCATGTTTTTGTGACTCATTAGCAGGCCTGCGACAATCGTATTTTGTTACTGATATGTCATGAGTACATTACATTGAGGAAGTGCAGCAATTCTTTTCACCGAGGGATTGAGAATGCTGTGTCCGGTGTGGTTGAATCGTCTAAGGCATACACGAGAAGCTTCCGAGTGATGTGTCTTGCTGGTTATGGTGATGATTTGGCATTACACTCCTGACGCTGTACTTTCTTTTCGTAAGGTCGCACGTTCTATTTTCCTGTATGAAGAGATGAGAAGTTCTGTTTCGAGAGATTGGTTTTAGTACTAGCCCTATGTGGGTGAGTGGGAGATGTAAGAAATATGTGGGCCATACGGGCACCCACATACATTGGACCGGGTCCAATGGGCCATGGCTCTTGGAGCCCCAGGGTTTGGATATTATGTGTGTGTATATATATATGATATAAACACAACATATTGATCTATCCCTAACATCACAGTAGCCTCTCTATCGCTCTCTCCCTACGGTTTCTCTCTCTAGCTAATCACCAAGGAGCTTGGGATTTAGAACGTGACTGTCATGGGGATGGCTCAAGAAGCGTCCTCTACGACCTAGGCGATGCATAAGAGAGTACACGGAGGCAACATGGAGCAGCAGTTCGTGGGTGAAGACGTCGGGCTCGTAACAACACCGTTCGGCGATCCGTCGGGTTATTCCGCTAGGTAAGTGACCTAAACCCGTCTCGTATGCTTGCGTGCATATTATCTACACTTTGCATGTCACTGACACTCACCAAACACTCGAAAAAGCGTGTTTTAGTGTTTTTTTAACACTGGACATACACCGATTTTAATTTCTTTTTTTTAAAAAAAAAATTTGACACTAGACACACACCGGGCATGCGTTTACACGCACCCTATAGGCCCAACAAGGGAATGGACCCGATATGCTCGCCTCTCATTGGAAATGTCCTTAAAATTCTAAGGTAAAGTCTTAATATAATAAAACAGGAGATAAGTATTTGGTTTATTTGAGAAATTAGAAAATGGAAGTGTATATAACAGGTTGTATTGTATAAGCCGTGTTCATATTTGAGCCTAAGTATTTGATTTATTCGTCGTATCTTAGCCGTGTTTGTATCCTTCATTTTAAGAATTTTTCGCGTCCGTGTCATGCCATGTCATATTAGTGTCGCATCAGTGTTGCGTGTCCGTATCCCTGGTACATAGATTAAGAATAAGCTTAGCAATATATATATATATATGCCTTTTTATATATAGCTGGCAGTGTCACACATATATATATATATATATATATAAAGGGTGGTTTCTTCTATTATCTTGCAATTACACGAACCTAAACCTATAACATACAAATTTCAAGTTTTGTTTAGTTGGCAACATCAAGTTCAATTAAGAAATGTGATGAATCGTTTTGAAATTTTGGACTGCATCTTTTAGAAATTGCATTAATAAAACATGCTAGAAGATTGTTTTGGCATTAATTAATATAACTTTTCAAACATAATTTTCAAACCAAAGAAGAAAAAAAATCATCGAGTGTAATGTTGTTGCTAGGATGCACATAATATACACACCATACACATACATTATTATATATACACACTCACACACTCTTAAATGCCATTGATTTGACCTAGTGTACGTCTATTTGATAAAATTGAAAATTAAGTGTTGAAAATTTTAAGCGATGAACTCCATTTAATGATTATTTTCAGTAGAATTTTTTTACTTCGATCAAGTTTTAATTTCATTGGATTTTTGACTACTTTTTCAAATAAGTGGTATATATGTTATCAAACGCACTAGAAAAAAGTGATCATACGGAGTACTATTTTCTTTTTGGGTAAGTTAGTAATTTTGTTATCCATGAACACTATAAATAGCCTTGTTAGAGCTAGTGGGATGGATGAGCAATTCAGTTTAGATTAATATCTTACTACCAAGCTAGACTGAGAAAATGGAGGGAACAAATAATATATTGAGGGGAATTGCAGTAGTTATTATTTTGGTGTTTGTGAATTTTGTAGGGCAGTCCACGGCTTCTGTTAACAAATGCTATGTAGGATGTCTTGGCAATTGTTCAATAGTTCCTTCTCCCAGTTATGCTCTATGCCCCATAAAATGCTTGAAAAAATGCTTTTTCCCAATAGGGATTCAGATTTGCTATGAAAGATGTTTAGCCAAGTGTATGGTAACTATTCCTACCCATCTTGTTGGATGCCTCGTAAAATGCTTGTTCAAATGCTTTCTTCCTAAATCTTTTGAAAATCAATACTACAAAGCAAGCACTACTGATCATGAGTACTTCTGCAAACTTGGTTGTGCTTTTTCGTTGTGCACAAACATTAGCACCAAAAAAAATCCAGGTATAAAACACACACACACACACTCTTTATCTCCATTATATATATATATATATATATATCAACACGTGAATGTGTCTCACAATCAAATGTTTTTTTTTTTTTGGTCAGGTGAAGAAAATGTTGAGAGTTGTGTTGAATCTTGTTCGGAGACATGTACGGAAAACTATTTACCGTCCAAGATGAATTAGTGTTCGGGCTAAGAGGATTTTAAGTTTGGTCTAGTCGCAATTTAATGATGTTACTTTTGATTCATTGTCATTTCAAGTAGCTTAACATTGATTTTAATAAATGGCGGTTTTGTTAGACTATCAAAAAAAAAAAAAAAAAGTGTAAAAATGGTTTTGTTATTTTAGTATCCAAATTAAAGTTCTCTCTCTCTCTCTCTCTCTCTCTCTCTCTCTCTATATATATATATATATATATATATATATACTAGTAATACAACACGTGCAAAAGCACGTGATTGGTGCACAAAAAGATAGATATATATTAACAAAAAGAAAAAGCAAACTGGTTAATCATTTGACTCGTACAGATAATTTCTTAACATCTTTTTGAAAAATATTAAAATCTATAAGAGTCATGTCAATCGTCTAACATTAAATTGTTTCGATTATAAAATATATTTCTAGTGTTGAAGTGGAGTACTCAAACACTTCCTAATTGTTTGCTTTAAATCGTAACCAATCGTCCAGCTATATATATTATTCTTTTTAACAAAGCATGTACCATATTAAAAATGGTTTTAAAAGATGTGTAAAAATATAAACAAAAAACTAACATAGATAATTAAAAATAATGTATGCTCTCTGTAATGTACAATTTCAAAGTTGGTGTACTATTTTAACTTGCTAAACAACTCGAGTAAATAAAGAATTTCATACATGAGAGAGATACATACACTACAACAAAAATGGGCTTTAGCGACGAAACATGGCGACGAAATTTAAATTTCGTCGCCAAAAGTATAGTTTTAGCGACAAAATTAAATTTCGTCGCCTAAGAGGCTGAAAAAATCATAAATTTGGCGACGAAATTCTGTTTCGTAGCCTAAAGTGTCAATTTTGGCGACGAAATTATATTTTGTCGCCTAAAGTGATGTCTATGGCGACGAAATATTATTTCGTCGCCAAAAGTGATGCCTATGGCGACGAAATATAAATTCGTCGCCTAAAGTGAGTTCTAATGTGATGTCTTTAGCGACGAAATATTATTTTGTCGCCAAAAGTGATGCCTATGGCGACGAAATTTTAATTTGTCGCCAAAAGTGAGTTATAGTGTGATGTCTATGGCGACGAAATATTATTTCGTCGCCAAAAATGATACCTATGGCGACGAAATATTAATTCGTCGCCAAAAATGAGTTCTAGTGTGATGTCTATGGCGACGAAATATTATTTCGTCGCCAAAAGTGATGTCTATGGCGACGAAATATTATTTCATCGCCAAAGTAAGTTCTATTGTGATGTCTATGGCGACGAAATATTATTTCGTCGCCAAAAATGATACCTATGGTGACGAAATTTTAATTCGTCGCCTAAAGTGAGTTCTAATGTGATGTCTATGGCGACGAAATATTATTTCGTCGCCAAAAGTGATGCCTATGGCGACGAAATAATAATTCGTCGCCAAAAGTGAGTTCTAGTGTGATGTCTATAGCGACGAAATAATATTTCGTCGCCAAAAGTGATGCCTATGGCGATGAAAAATTATTTCGTCGCCAAAAGTGAGTTCTAATGTGATGTCTATGGCGACGAAGTATTATTTCGTTGCCTAAAGTGAGTGATAAAAATTTCCATTTACAAACTGGTCAATGGCGACGAAAAATAATTTCGTCGCCTAAAGTGATCTATGGCAACGAAATATTATTTCGTCACATAAAGTGAGTGATAAAAAATTCCATTTTCAAAGTGGTGTCTATGGCGACGAAAAATTATTTCGTCGCCTAAAGTGAGTACTATTTTTTTTCAATTCAATCTAAGCTAGTAATTTGACTTAATTTTAATGCATTTAAAATTCAAAACGGATATTAATGGATTTAAGACTCAGCTATATTTCAATTTTTTTATTTATTTTGGAGTGTGTCGAGTAGGGGTGGGCATACTTCGGGTTAACCCGAAAAACCGACACGAACCCAAAAATTTTAACGCATTTCGATTCGGATAAAAATTGAACCGAACTTATTTCAGTTCGAAATTGAACTGCATTATTTAGTTTGGTTCTATTTTCGTTAGGGGAAATAGGTTCGATTCAAAACTGAATATCCGAACTTTTAGGAGTTATATAAAAACATGTTGAGGAATTAGGGTTCATATCAAAAACCAAACTCTCATCTCTCAGACAGTCAGAGATGACTCAGTCTCTCAGACCCCTCTGAAGTCCTGAACGGCTGAACCCTCAAGGGCATTAACTCACCCAAACCTCACTCCTTCCTCCTCTTGGCAACGGCGACGGCGACAGTGACGGCGACGACGATGGCGTGGCTCAGTCTCGGCGCGATTTCTATTGTGGGTGGTGTCAAATTGCTATTACAGTTTCAGATCTTTATATCTGGTTTTAGATTGTAGTAGATCTGAGCATTTCTCTTTCGACTTTTTTTATTATTGTTTATATTTGGTTAAGAATTTTTGTTTCTCTTCCTTGTTGAGCAGATTAGTTCACTAAGGACATCTGTGTATTGTATTGTATTTGTATAGGTACACATATCTTTTGATTACTTAGAGGATCTTTGGATCTGGAAGGTGGGTTGTTTATTATTTTGAATATGAGTTCTTATCGATCTGATGATACTTGTTCTTATTTAGTGTTTGATGTAATATGTGTATATATGTGTTTGTATATCAGTTCTCACTTATTAGACTGTCCCAAAAAGAAAAGGAGAGAGAGAGAAGGGGAAAATTTTTTTTATTTCGGTTTAATTTCAATCCGAGCTTTCGAACTGGAACCTGAATTTTTATTTCAAATCCGAACTATATTTTTGAACTTTGTTTCAGTTCGGATTTTGGTAAAAAAAAAAAAAAGGGAAAAAAGAAAAAAGCCAACCCGAACCCAGCAAACTTCTAGAATTAATACATATATGTATGTATGATCCCTCATTTTTTTTTCTAATGTATATCTACTTTGAATAATGCTATAATTTTCAAAAAAATGTTTTATCACAAATGTAATTCTCAACACGCGCGTGTGCCAATAAGATTACTTTCAACAATGGTGGGACCACTCTAACATCCTCCAATGAAAATCAAGTGGGTCCACTGTCGTATGTGTTGGGAGTCACATTTGGGATATTAATTTTGGAATCATAGCATTACTGTATCTATGTGATACAACTATTAAAATATTTGGGAACCAAATTTTGAATTCAACATTTTGTTTTTTTTGGTTATTTTTTTAATGTGTAGCTTGAATAATACTATGATTTCCAAATTTCTCAAAACGTGTGACAATGAGATCATCTTCAACAATGGTGGGACCACTTTAACATCCTCGAATAAAAATCAAGTAGACCCATTGCCATATGTGTTGGGAGTCACATTTACAATACAAATTTGGGAAGCATAATATTAATCCTGATTTAATCCTGAATTCCACTGCATTAACTAATAGAAGTATTAGAGGAGCAATGAGTGAGCAATTTTGGGTGAGTAAATTTTTTTTTTTCAAAACACCAAGGAACAAACCCCTTAGTTCTCTATGCGCGCGCCCAATTTGAATTTTATTAGAAATCCCTAATTTCAAAACCCCAATTTTATTACCTCTACCCCTTCTCTCTCTCCTTCGGCACGATTCGCAACCCCCCCCCCCCCCCCCTCCCTTCAAACCGGACCACCTACTGTGGCCACCACCAACCACCGTCGGCACCCATGATCTGCTCACGCGGAGCCACGATTGACGACCGGACCACCACCAAGGCAACCTCCATTTTCCATGGTATTCTCTCTCTCTCTCTCTCTCTCTCTCTCTCTCTCTCTCTCTCTCTCCATGATCTGCTCCTTCGCAGGACCACCACCGACGCACCGACCACCAACCTCTATTTCTATTTCTCTATTTCACACGGAGATACAAGCACGGGCACACACCACTGAATATCTATTTCAATTTTATTTCTAATTATCTGGGTTTAGAAGGAACATAGGTAGTTTTGTAAATCTAAGAGGTAATTTTTTCCAAGCCCAATCTGGGTTTTGTGAATCTGTGATTTCATTGGTGTTTTATTCTTAAATTTTTTGGTGTTTGAAATCATGGCTTCATTGTTTTATATATATATACACGTATGTATATATATATATTTTGGTGTCTAACCTCAAACAACCATTAAAATGCACATGGGTAGGGGTCTAATCTAACAATATGATTTGAGCTGCACCTTCTATGGTAGCTTATGTGGGGGCTATTTGTGGCTGCTATATATAATCATGTTATTAACTACCCACTAGTGGGGGCTGTTTGTGGCTGCTATATGTGACCATGTTCTATTAAATTGGACCACATATTAGGTGTCTAACAAGTTGTTTAGCAAGTTTGGATCCGATACAAGGTGTCAAAGGCACCATCTACATTTCATAAGCTATGCTAATTTCTCATTTTTCTTTCGAACTGATACCAATATATAAGTTATTCAGTTTTTGAGCTTTATAATTGAAACCTATCCAATATTGGGTCCTTATTGGCTTGTAGTTTTACAGTTTGTAAAGGAAAAATTCTTAAGACTGTAAATATATCATTCTTAAGAATTCTTGAGACTATCACATTTTATTTTTCATATATAAGCTAAGGTTGTAGTGGAAAACATATGCTTTATAAAAGATCAAATGTGAGTGATTTTATTCTTCAGTGTGATAATGTGAGTGATTTACTTTTATGGACACTTTCTTAGAGTTTAAAAAATTTGGTGAAAAGTCTCAAAAGATCTAATGACTTCCCTCTTTGCTAAACACAAAGAATGCAAATCAGTTACAATATATAGTCAATTTACTGCTGATAAAATAAAAAATAAAAAAAGTAGTCATTGATCATCATTTTGACCCCTTTTTTTTTTCAGATTGGTACTAGACTTTCTTTTGTCCGTTGTAGTTGCCGCTACGAAAGCCCTTGTCGGACTAAATTTGGAGTTGGGTCAGGTATAGTATAATCTTCACCAATCTTCCCCAAATATTGTTTAGAGCTCAATTAAGGGTATAGGGGGGTGTAGTCTAGATGTTTGTGGTAATGTCCATGAGAAATTGGTTGTTTCAAATGTTTTGATCAATAAGGGTGGAATCAAACTTTAGTGGTGGTCCATTCCTTTAATGAGCAACGAAAAACATTATCTTAAAAAAAATTGTAAGATAGTGAAAAAAGGAAGAATGGATGACAATTATATAGTTGGGAGTTTTCTTATAGCTGAGTTTGATTGAGTTTATGATCTTCATTTATAGCTTAATAATTAATTAATCTTTTTTATTAGTGTCACTCTTTCTAATTTGAGAATTTTTTTTCCCTTGTTTATTTGCCTATGATATGACATTGGAGTTTATGATTTGAAATGCTCAACTACTCAAAAAATGTTAGTTGTACGCCTTTTATTTTTTAATTTCTGGAAGTTAAAGATGGGTATGCTTAAACATGTCTATTACTTGACCATGAACTTTACGTTCTTTTTGTTTTACCTCTTTGTCACTTGAAGATGGGAATTACCTTTCATTTAATCTTAATCTCATGAGTGAATATGTGTATATTCGTTTGTGGGGTCTTCTATTATACATCCTAGTGGTTTAAGTTATACCATACATCCTAATTTGGTGCCAAGATGGTGAACTTAGGTTGCTAAATATGTTAATAGGTCCCAAAATGTTGTAACTTTGGAAACCACCTTGCTTTTTTAAAAATCATGGTTTTCAAATTTACAACATGTTAGGACTTAGTAACACATTTTGGGACCTAGCCACAACATTTTAGCATCCAATACCACAAGTATGTATGATACAATCAAAACTACTATGAAGAATCATAGAATTT
This sequence comes from Hydrangea macrophylla, assembly GCA_033977485.1. Classification (NCBI taxonomy): domain Eukaryota; kingdom Viridiplantae; phylum Streptophyta; class Magnoliopsida; order Cornales; family Hydrangeaceae; genus Hydrangea; species Hydrangea macrophylla. The sequence continues at coordinate 118,075,086 of CM066985.1, read as the reverse complement.
TCCTTCATTTGTGCATGGGAGAAAGGCACGTGGGGTTTTGTATTTTCACTTCTTTTTTTTTTCAAATTCTACAAGTTCATATGCTACAATTTATGTTGATTTATTATTCTCATGATCAAATTTTTTGGCTTGTGTCTCATTTGGATGCAAAGCAATTCTGTCCACTCTTTTCGATTGCTTTAGTGGCACCTTGACTCCTAAATTGCAAACTAAAGTCATTTGAACATGGCACTCATTTCTCAAGAAATTGTTAGTGGATTCTAGATTGGGCCTGTTTGAACTAATATCCATTAGGCTCTTAAATTTATTTATTCTTAGCCGTAGACAATCCAACATGTTTTATGCATATTTCTTTGTCTCTTTATTTATTATTATTATTAACTTTTTCATTTTCATTTTTCATTTTTTTCTCTTTTATTTGCATTTACCGACTTATATTCAATTAGTTAGTTTGAGTAATTGAAGTTTTATTCTAGTGTTTGTTGTTAGGGTAATGCTATGCTTACCAAATACATGTGGCAGTGGGACCACCTTCAATAATGGCGAGACCACTCCAACATCCTCCAATAAAAATTCAGTGAGCCCATTGCCACATGTATTGGGATGCATTTGGGATACCAAATTTGGGAAGCATAGCATTACTCTTGTTATTTTAGATTTAGTGAGGCAACCTTATTCAGTTTCCGTATTGAGTACACCAGGTATATGCATTAATTCAGTTTCCGTATTGGGTTAGCTTCTAACTATTCAGATCCCCTTATTCTTCATGTTTGATATTTTTGTTTTCAATCTTCTTGCATTGTCAAGTTTGAAGGCTAAAAGCTTCAAAGAGATAGAAAGGTAATCTCTTTCTATATATATCCCCTTTGACTATATGAATATATATATATTCTTCCCTTTGAATGTATCTCTTTGTTTACTCTTTACTTTGTAGCATGTTTCCAAAATATATATATATATATATATGTATGGAATCTAAATCTACTTTCCATTTACATTCCAGTTTAATGCCTCTTTGGTTCCCAAATCTAAATCCCAATTTTAATTCCCAAATACTTTTTCATTTGTTGTTTGATCTTGAGGTCTCCCTATTGAAAGAAGCCTACACAGGAGCTAGGTATTGTTTATTCTGCATTACCACTTGCTCTGGCTTTTTAATCATGAAAATGGTTCCTAGATTGTGTAGGAGTTTTATTGGACAAGTAGCTAGGTTATGTCAATGCCTCCTTTTTTTTGGACAAGTAGGCTGTGTAATTTGCTGCCACATGCAATCTGACAAATGAATGTGCCCTGCATTCATGTCAAAGAGGCAATTTTCGCACTTTCATAAAAGTTGTTATCTAATATCTACCACATTCCAATTCACTATTCCAACCAAAATTGGTAACAATATAAGATTATCTGCGTAAGTTCTTGATCTACAAGAACATTTAAACCCCAACAATTACAACATCAACCATTTATTATACTAAGAAAATGGAATTGACAAAATTGTGGGTTTCAAACATATGATTAGGTATTTAGGTATCTGTCTGGCAAGGGATACAAGTAATTTGACAAAATTGTTACACTTGTAATTGCAGCTCCTTGAAGGTAATATTTTTGGACTTCGTTGTTTCTTTGTTTACTTTGAACGAATCTTCAAGGCTCCCAAATTGATACCCAAATAATCATGGATTTGTCATTGGTGATGAATGTTTGTTTGTTGAGTTGTCATATGTACAGCCACATGAGCAATTTTGGCCTACACAGTATTGCTACTTTTGGTTCTGCCACTTCAATTTGTTATTATCAATTTTTTTTATAGAGTACAATGTTATTGCCGAATTGAATAATTACTTGATTATTTTAAGACCATTGGGATAAATGTTTGTTGAGTTGTCATATGTATACAATGTCTTCAGTATAAATGTTTGAGTTAATGTCAAATTTACTTATGTCTTCCATAATTTGTTTGATTACCTAGTTTCTTTTTCTTTTCTTTTTTTCCTTGCAACTAGTAGTTGGAGCATTCTTTCCTACCTTACACAGTAGGAAGGTTATGATTTCCTCGTAATTAGAGTAGGAATGCCGTTCTTAAAGGGGAAGCAAATAAATTTATAAGATTGTTAAGAGACGCCAACCAAAAGAGATATCCAATTGTGAGAAATTTTCTAAGTTGTCGTATATTTTTTATTGCTACACCTTAAAATACTTAGTCATTGGAGTTGTAAATCCTTCACATTGTTACTTGAGTTGTTGAAAGAGGCATTTTCTAAGAGCGAAGACACCCTAGCTCTTATGATGAGACTAAAAAGGTAATTCGAGACTTAGGCCTCGACTATGAGAGGTATCATCCTTGCAAAAATGATTGTGTTCTTTTCAGAAAAGAGTATAACGATGACAAAGTTAAAAATGCTTATTTGTATATGTATTCATATTTTATTCATTAGTTGCATGTGGTTTTTCCCTTTTCCAATCAGTGCAGTAAGTTAGCGAGAGACAAAAAAAACTGGAAAAGGCAGAAGATGATGGATCACATTTATGGGTGGATAAAACTACAAAGAAGTCTATGTAAGTTCTTTCTTTGTGAAACTTCTCGTAATCAAGGTTTAACCAATTTGTGTGGATTTTAGCAGTAAGTAATTTGCTTTTCTGCATGATAGTAATTGGTTTGTTGCTAGTTGGGTATGGATCATTGTGTTTCTAGCATAGAAAATTGGGAGTTTAACAAATAGGTTGATGTAACTCAAAAGTAAGTAACTCATTCATTTTGATATCATGATTCCTACCTCCTCTTGGTAACCGGCATCACTAGGGCTCTATAATCTAGTTGCCTTCTATCTACCTTCAATAAAACTTGGTGACACATCTTCAAGAGCTTTGTTGTAGTAATTGTCATTAACCATGTCTTGCGCATGTGTGAGGTTTGAGATCCGATCTCGTGCCTCTCTGAGTGTCGGAACTTGTTTCGATCCCCTAAAATCTCAACACTTAGTTATAAAAAGCCTAAGGATATTATTTTGCGTATTATCGCGTAACTTGCAAACCGTATGTAGGAATTGAGTGCCGTTTGTTCCCACAAGTCTAGTTGGTCATGTGTGAGGTTTGAGATCCGGTCTCGTGACTCTCCGAGTGCCGGAACTTGTTTCAACCCCCTTAAACGTCAAAACTTAGTTATAAAAGACCTAAGGATATTATTTTACGTATTATCGCGTAACTTGCAAACCATGTGTAGGAATTGCGTGCCGTTTGTTCTCACAAGTCTAGTTGGTCGTGTGTGAGGTGTGAGATCCGGTCTCGTGACTCTCCGAGTGCCGAAACTTGTTTCGACCCCCTTAAACGTCAAAACTTAGTTATAAAAGGTCTAAGGATATTATTTTACGTATTATCGCGTAACTTGAAAACCGTGTGTAGGAATTGCGTGCCATTTGATCCTGCAAGTCTAGTTGGTCGTGTGTGAAGTATGAGATCCGGTCTCGTGCCTCTCCAAGTGCCAGAACTCATTTTGACCCCCCAAAACCTCAAAACTCAGTTATAAAATGCCTAACGATATTATTTTGCGTATTATCGCGTAACTTGCAAACCGTGTGTAGGAATTGCATGCCGTTTATTCCCGTAAGTCTAGTTGGTCGTGTGTAAGGTTTGAGATACGGTCTTGTGCCTCTCATAGTCTCAGAACTTGTTTCGACTCCCTAAAACCTCAAAACTTAGTTATAAAAAGCCTAAAGATATTATTTTGTGTATTATCGCGTAACTAGCAAACCGTGTGTAGGAATTGCGTGCCGTTTGTTCCCACAAGTCTACTTGGTCGTGTGTGAGGTTTGAGATCCGATCTCGTGACTCTCCGAGTGTCAGAACTTGTTTGACGGGGTTAAACGTCAAAACTTAGTTATAAAAGGCTTAAGGATATTATTTTACGTATTATCGCGTAACTTGCAAACCGTGTGTAGGAATTGCGTGCCGTTTGTTCCCGTAAGTCTAGTTGGTCGTGTGTGAGATGTGAGATCTGGTCTCGTGCCTCTCCGAGTGCCAGAACTCTTTTCGACCCCCCACAACCTCAAAACTCAGTTATAAAATGCCTAACGATATTATTTTGCGTATTATCACGTAACTTGCAAACCGTGTGTAAGAATTGCGTGCCGTTTGTTCCCGTAAGTCTAGTTGGTCGTGTGTGAGGTGTGAGATCTGGTCTCGTGCCTCTCCTAGTGTTGGAACTTGTTTTGACTCCCTAAAACCTCAAAACTTAGTTATAAAAAGCCTAAAGATATTATTTTGCGTATTATCGCGTAACTTGCAAACCGTGTGTAGGAATTGTGTCCTGTATGTTCCCACAAGTTTAGTTGGTCGTGTATGAGGTGTGAGATCCTATCTCGTGCCTCTCCGAGTTCCGAAACTTGTTTCAACCCCCCAAAACCTCGAAACTTAGTTATAAAGGCCTAAGGATATTATTTTGCACATTATCACGTAACTTGCAAACCGTGTGAAGGAATTGCGTGCCATTTGTTTATGCAAGTCTAGTTGGTCGTGTGTGAGGTGTGAGATCCGGTCTCGTGCCGCTCCGAGTGCCGAAACTTGTTTCGACCACCCAAAACCTGAAAACTTAGTTATAAAAGGCCTAAGGATATTATTTTGCGTATTATTGCGTAACTTGCAAACCGTGTGTAGGAATTACGTGCAGTTTGTTCCCACAAATCTAGTTGGTCGTGTGAGGTGTGAGTTCCGGTCTCGTGCCTCTTCGAGTGCTGGAACTCGTTTCGACCCCCCAAAACCTCCAAACTTAGTTATAAAAGGCCTAAGGGTATTATTTTCTGTATTATCGTGTAACACATGCAATTGTAATAATAGCAACAAATATAAAACAATATCTGGCAATTGATTGATGTGAATTAATAAAACATACACATTCACAAAAGACTAAATACCACTAATGTCTGAATAACATAAAAGTACATTATCAATTATCTAAATCAGTGTCTTCATATGTTACGATTAATTCATCAACATCATCACAATACTCCATTATTGTTTCATCTTTGATTGTTGAAAACTGAAATTATAATTATTTTATGTTTTACATATTTTATGTTCGTTCAGTAACTTAAAGATACTAATGCTTTCTATTGGTTTCATGCAGATTGGGTGTGGATATGGTGGATCGATAGATAATCGGCCACATCTTGTTACTTTTTGTTATGTAGTCTAACAATTTGTATGTAATGAACAATGATGTGGATATGGTGGATGGGTATATAGTCGGACACATCTTGTTACTTTTGTTATGTAGTCTAACAATTTGTTATGTAGTGAACAACGTGCTAAACTTTTGTTAATCTTTAGTTTTTTTGTTGGGTACGTGAACAATTAATGTTATTAATTTTTGTTGCTTAATTAAGTTGCTCAGAAATGTTAAGACTTTTTATTTTTAATATGATTGTCTCTTTTAGTTTTGAAAATTATTGTGATAAACAGGAACAAATAAGATTATAGTATATTCAAATAATTCTATTTACTAGAACATATATTTGGCGACAAAATTATTTCGTCGCCATTGCATATGATGAAAATGAATTGGCGACGAAATTTTTTCGTCGCTATTACAAGTAAATGCTTTTATATGTTTGGCAACAAAAATATTTCGTCGCCGTTGCATATGATGAAAATGAATTGGCGACGAAATTTTTTTGTCGCTAATACAAGTAAATGCTTTTATATGTTTGGCGACAAAATTATTTCGTCGCCATTGCATATGATGAAAATGAATTAGCGACGAAATTTTTTCGTCGCTAATACAAGTAAATGCTTTTATATGTTTGGCGACAAAATTATTTCGTCGCCATTGCATATGCTAAAATGAATTGGCGACGAAAAGTATTCGTCGCAATTGCATATGATGAATTGACGACGAAAATATTTCGTCGCTAATGCAAAATTACTACAAACTAAATGACTCATTGGCGACGAAAATTGTAATCAATAGCGACGAAATTATTTCGTCGCCATTTTTGTCTATGGCGACAAAAGATAAATTTCGTCGCCAGGGACCTTTGGCGACAAGGCAAAGGCGACGAAATTGGCGACGAAATTTTTTCGTCGCTAAAACCTTTAGCGACGAAAATTAGACTTTTGGCGACGAAATCAGTTTGTCGCCAAAGCACATTTTTGTTGTAGTGATAGATGAGATAATGTACATGCATATATATATATATATATATATTTACAGGTACATGTTTATGTAGATTGAAAGATTGTTTTTGTCGACTCTTATTCTTTAAAGCATAAACTTAAAACGTTCGTACCTTTTGATAAAACAGAACTTAACAATAAAGAAAATATTAATGTAAAATCATATATACTCTATTATGTATAGTTCATGCGTTTGTGCTAGGGGTGTGTTTCGGCCGGAACGGATCGGAAACACCCCTTTCGGAAAAAATTCCGAAATTTTCGGAAGCCAAAAATGAATTCCGAATTCCGTTCCGAAATTTCGGAAATTCCAAATTTAGTTCCGATTCCGAATTTTCGGAATTTTCGGAATTTTTCGGAATTTCATCAGATTCGGAATATTTTCGGAATTTTTCGGAATATTCGGAATTCAAGCTTAATGGGATTTCACTTGAGACTTGTAAGCCTTTTATAGAAGCACATCACACCCCCTCTTTTATGTTTTTTCGATGTGGGATGAACATAATTTTCGGAATATTTCGGAATATTTTCGGAAAAGTTTCGGAAAATACAATTTCGGAATATGTTCGGAAATTTTTCGGAATTTTTCGGAATATTTTCGGAAAAGTTTCGGAAAATGCAATTTCGGAATATTTTCGGAAATTTTTCGGAATTTTCGGAATTTTCGGAATTCTAAAAATAATTCCGATTCCGATCCGATTTTTTTTCGAAATTTTCGGAATTCGGAAAATCGGAATTCGGAATGCATATTTAGTTGCCAAAATCGGAATTTTTCGGATCGGAATCGGAATTTCCGTTCCAAATGACACCCCTAGTTTGTGCACTATAACTTGTTAGTAATCTCATACTACATCTTAGAAGACATCGAACTTGACAACAAAAAAATTGAAAATCTTTAACGTTAAAACATATAACAAAAGCAACAAAAATATAGAGAAGCATACCTCAAACTTTGGTATAGCAAAGAAGAATGTTAGTGGTTTAGAATGTTTTTGAGAAAAGTATAGAGAGAATCTACAAGCAGAAAATTTTGGACATATCTCTATTATGCGTATAGTTCCCAAAATTATGAGTCATATAACTCTTTTATGATAGACATAGAGTCTTATAATTACAAGAAATCATTAATAAAATAAGCATAATTGGAATGATGGACATACATAATTGAAAATTTTGAATGCTGATTTGTTAAACTTATTTCCAGTAGATGTTGTCATTTATATATAGGTAATAATAAATAAATAAATAAAACTAACGAGTAATAAAATATTTTCAACACTAATCGTAGTTGATTATTTAAAAATGTACTTATTAACAAGTAGTAAAAGCAAACGATCAATTAAATGTAATACAAAAAAGTAGATAATTGTTGGAAAATCCCTCAAATAACTCTAAAAAGTTTAAAACTCCAATTAGTTTGACTATTTTCTAAAAATGACAAAAGGAATCTAATACAGTGCTCACACGGTATAAACGCACGCACAATAGAAGATCTCATGCACAACCCCCAACTCCCTCACGCGCTTTTGCTTGGTTTTAGCCACTCACACCGTGTGAGTGGCTGTACCATATGATATTCATTTCGAAAATGTTTTTTTAAATTTTAAACCTCCATAACTTTTGATCTACAACTCTGTTTTTTACAAATTTTATACCGTTGGAACCGTGTCGACGAGAGCTACAAAACTAGTACCATTGTTGATACCTTTTGAGCAAAAGAAAAAAAACATCTTATTTTTACATAGCATGTTCCAGACGAACCTAATATAATTTTCACATAATATTCGTATATGTATTATTGAATTTTCACGTAATATTCACGTATGTCAAGTTGATATGTTGAAAGAAAAAAAAAATCGAATGTTCACTTTGTTCTTAATGAGAGTTTTAGTGAAATTTCACAAGAATTTTGCATTTGTTTGGGTCGAAAAACTATGCTTTATAATTAATTTGTGAAATTTGATTTTTAAAAAAAAAAACAAAATATGCATTGTTTAATATGAAAGAGAAAAAAAAAAAAAAAAAAAGATAGAGTGAAATTTAATGGTTTTACATACATAAATGTTAAGTGAAATTTCACTGAACTTATACATGAATATTAAGTGAAATTTTACCTAAATTGACACTTGAGGGACTTTTTAACAAAGTAAGTATCAAATTAGACCTTAAACTCTAGAGAGTTACTTCTAGTGACTTTTAGGATAGTTAGTGAATTTTCACTTAACCTACTAAGTGAAATCTCACTGAACGAGTACACGAATGTTAAGTTTAACTTCATGTTTTTTTAGGAAGAAAGCATGTACGAGTTCAGTGAATTTTCACTTAATATTTATGTATGCCAAATTTATATGTATAAAAAAAATTAAAAAAAGACGAATTGCAATAAAGCCATTGATACATCATTAAGGCTTAGTTTGGCCCCCATTTTGGTGCTTCTCCTTTTTTAAAGCACAATTTCATGTTAATTCATTTGGTAACTAGTTTATGAGATTTGCAAAAATTGAACTTAGGGCTTTTTTGGAGAGAGCTTTTAATATTTTTCATGTATTCAGTGAAATTTCACTTAACATTTTATGTATATCAAATGAAATTTCACTTATGATTCATGTATGTAAAAACATGAAATTTTTCATGTATTGAGTGAAATTTCACTTAATATTTTATGTATATCAAGTGAAATTTTACTTATTATTTATGTATGTAAAAACATGAAATTTGTATATTTTGAGAAGAAAAAACAAAGGACGAATTTTAACAAGAATTCATACACTTGTTTTGGTTGAAAATTGGTATTTTATAATTGATTGTGAAATTTGCTTCTTTTAACAAAATATGCATTGTTTAATGTGCAAAAAAAGAAGAAGAAGAAGAAGAAGAAGTGAAATTTCGCCATGTATATTTGAATATTTAGTGAAATTTCACTTAATGAACTCATACATGAACATTAAGTGAAATTTCACTTAACTTTGCATTTAAGAGACTTTTTAACAAATTAATAATCAAATTAAACTTTAAAATCTAGTCAGTTACTTCTATTGAATTTCACCTGACATACATGAAAGTCAGTGAAATGTCACTGAACGCTATGTCAGTGAACGCGTACACAAATATCAAGTGAAAATTTAAGTTTTTTAGGAACAACTGAACAAGGTAGGTAAAATGTCAAAAAAAAAATTTGCTCAAAACATATCAACAATGGTACTAGTTTTGTAGCTCTCGTCGACACGGTTCCAACGATATAAAATTTGTAAAAAACAGAGTTGTAGATCAAAAGTTATAGGGGTTTAAAGTTCTAAAATACATTTTCGAAATGGATTTCATATGATACAGCCACTCACACGGTGTGAGTGGCTGAACCAAGGAGAGGCGTGTGAGGCGCTGGGAGTCACATAGGATTTTCTATGGTGCTTGCATTTATACCGTGTGAGCACTAGTTTAGATTCCTTTTGTCCTTTTTAGAAAATGGTCAAACCAATTGAAGTTTTAAACTTATAAGAGTTACTTGTAGGATTTTCCAATAATTTCCCCTACAAAAAAGCCTCATATCAAATTGTTTAAAATTTACAACTATTCAAGTATCTTAACAAAGTGCTATTAATATATAAATTTTTAGACAATTCTAATGTCTTTTAACTTTTCTTACTTGGTATATTTATATTCTAGTTATGAAATACAATGAAAGAAAACTAACCTGAGCAACAATATTTGTTAGAAGGTTGCAAACAATAATATATTTGTAACAATATTGCTACAAAGTTGGTATTGTTAATATTAGTATTAGTATAGATAGACTATAGATTTTAGATATAGGTATCGATTATACATTATGAGTATTTATATAGATATATGTGTAGTGTACAACAAATTAAAAAACCCATCAATTTAAAACAAAATTAAGCTTCATAAGTAAGAAGATCTTTTGTTTTTCTATATCTCAATCAACTTGACGTTCTGATGTTGTCAAAATCAAGATATAAAAGTATGCTTTACTTTTCTAAGAATTTGTAGTAGTGAAAGTAAAGGTCGAACCCACAGAGATTGATTAACTACCGCGTTTTAATTTTAAAACCTAAATCTAATTAATTTAAGAAAAACATATTTTGATTTGATTTTAATTAAACTAATAACAATAAAATTAAATCTAAATTATGAAAGCGATTTAAAAGTGTTGTTATAAATATGTTTAAGAGAACCTAGGATTGCAAATCCACCACTAGCTTCATAATAGGAATATTTATGAATTACTTTAGCCTATTAAGTTGAATGATAATGGAGAATTGTAGCTACAAGCCCAATTCCTCCGTCAAGAAAATAACTATGGTTCAAGCACCAACATAATCCATCTTCGGTTAGCACGAATTATCCCACACTAAACTAGGGTTGTGGTATAATCTGTCTAATCTAGGCATGGACTATTCGGATACTTGATAGCACAATTCAATTTAAGCACCATTACATGTAAACAATCTATACAAGCACAGCAAATATAGATCATTGAGCACATCACAGTCAAAATAGATCTAAGACAAGAATAAACTTTGAAAGTAATGATTTAATCAATAGAAGTACGATTTATTTATAAAAATCCTCTAAACATGTAACTGTCATCCATACATAATAAAACTAAAATAAAAACGTAAATAAAAACGTAAATAAAATCCTATTACTTGGCTAGGGTTTCATTGAAACCCTAGATCTAGGTTTAGTTGGCCATAGAATTGATGAATGGCAAGAGGTTGATGGAGGAGGCCATGGAAATCCTTGGTCTTCTTCTTCTTCTCCTTGCTTTCCTCTCTTCAATGCCTGAAAATATATGTGTATATGGCTGTGTATATTGTTGTGTAATGATATCTCCCCTTAAATTTGATTTAGAATAGAATTTATATAGAGTTTGGAATGATTTAGGAAGCTTTCCTAAGCCAAATTGCACTAAAATTGCTGTTTTTATGTTTCTGGACGTATTTAACCAATTCGGATCGCACAGGGGCCTTCAGGATCTCGAAATACGCATTTTTGACTTTTTCAACAGGTCGCGCGCGCGGGTCGCTCCAGCGACCTGGGCATTTTCCAGAATTTTCTCAGATTTTTTGCTACTCTGTGTGACTTTCGTAGAATTGCGATAACTTTTGACTCGGACCTCAGATTGACTCACCGTTTGCGGCCACGCGTCCGTAACTTGAAGATCTACATTTTATATCTCTGGAGAAATTTCTCAAATCTGAAGTATTACTTGTCAAAAATACAATTTTCCGAGACTGCTACTGCATTCAGCTTTCACCGGAATCACCGTTTAAGCCCAGAATGACTTCCAAAGCCACTAATCGTTGGATTTTTGTGCATTTTCATATTAAAGCTCCAAAATCTACAAAATATAGAATACTTATTAAAAATTACTTAATAACTACATGAAATGGGCTAACAAAGCGTATTTTTAGGACTATAAACGGCAACTATTCGTCGCCGATCACGTTCTTTTTTTAGTACGTAATTGGAGAGGGAAATCGTTCGTTGGCACTCTCAGTGAAATTCCAAGTTGAATCACAAGAATGATCATTATATAAATATCATAAATCAAATTTTGAACAAATGTGTCAATATCCTACTGTATTCTTTGAAGAATGGAAACGCAAGAAAAAGACACCAAATATTCACCTACCCAAACTATATCCATAACACCAAATATTTTGTATTGCATGTGTATGGTGTTACTTTCGTTCGGGTTCGATTAGTGTTATTTCTGTAATATATATATATATGTATTGTATTACATGTTTCAGCCAAAAATAAATAAATTTGTGTGTACATTAAAGATGTAAATAGATTTATGATCCTCTAAAGGGTTAAACATTACCATTCAATCTAAAGAAAGCCAAAATTGATTCAACATGTTGATTCTCAAATATGATTCTAATTAGAAATGCTCGAACCTCTATACCAAAATTCAAAAAAAAAAAAAAAAAAAAAAAAAAAAAAGAAGAAGAAGAAGAAGAAAAACGAAAAAAAAGAAAAAAGAAAAAGAAAAAGAAGAAGTACTTTTTAACATGAATTTATATTTTTCCCAAACAGAAATTCAAGAATTCTATTGTATTGTCCTAAGTTCAAACCACAAATCAAAGAGTCATTAATTTTTAGCAAAAATAATACTAAAAGATTGAACGTAATAATATAGAAGATGAAGACCTCTAAAATTAATAAAATTAATTGATAGAAACACATCTCAATTGTGATACCGTAAAATAAGATGAATGTTGTTGGAAAGTTGTAGAGTGTCACACCCGTTCCAAAAATTTATAGTTTTTACTCGTAAAGGCATAAAATGGACGTGTGCGAAGTTTCGAGGGCTGATTAGAAGTTTGAGGAACTTGCGGGGAGGTAAACACGATTTCCGAGAAGTTTTTCTATAAATAGTGGAGGATAAGATTTCATTTCTCAAACTTTCCAAAAATATCTAGAGAGAGGAGAGAGAAAGGAGATTTGGTTGCTCCGGACTTTGCGACGCCGTTTGACAACCTTCCGTCTGTCAGATTTTCTCCAGATTTCAGATTTGAACTCGTGGAGGTAAGACCTACGTTTTGGTACTACTTAGGTCATGTTTGGCCAAATTTTGTTAAAATCTTAATTTTGGACTTTTGGGAAAAATCAGGTAAAACTTATAGGAATTGTACCAAATTCGAAATCCGACGATTATTTAGCCTCCTAGTCAATCCTTCAAAGTTTGAAGAGATTCGCACGAGGTATGAATTCTAGATCTATGAAATATATGGATTTTCATGTTTTGGACATCACTTTTGATATTCTTGGATCCGGGCGAAATTCATGTGTTAGCTAGGCCGTTAATTATGCACGTGAAATTATGATAAAAGCACGTATAACTGTTTATGTGAGCATGTTATGTGTCTACTTGGGTCAAAGGGGAGTTTGGTGCAAATTCATGCCGGAGTAAGCTTCTCGATGTTTGAGAATTTTGGTAGCGACGGCTACTGTGCATGGTTGTAGGCTTGGACTTGCCATGGCACTTGTGGGATGTAATGGTTGTAGGCTTGGACTTGCCATTGACATCGCGGTTTAAGGCTTGGACTTGCCGCTACCGGATGAATGCGTACCACTCACCCTAGAGACTATTTTTATGTGTTTTAGATGCTTAAACCATGAATTGTCATATAAGCATACATTTAGAATTGTACGCTCAGCATATAGCTGAGCAGTGGAGATGTACTCCATTGCAGGTAAGAAGAAAGACAAGAAGAAGTGTGTGGAGTGAGGCCGATGAACGCCGGGGGATCACCTTTGTAAATGTTTTGTTTTAAATCCTAAAACTTGTATAAGGATTTGAGTATTGTAGTATGTTGTAATAGAAACATGTATTAGCTTCTATAGTATTGTAATCGTGTAATTGAACATCTGTAGTTATGTTTTAATGCGTTAAATCAGTTATGATTGTACCACGGTGGGTGTTGAGAGGTATGAGTTGTGAATATTTCAATACAGGGCTGTTAGCAGGGGAGCAGTCGACTGAACCCCCTGATCAGTCGACTGGATCTCGTGTATTTGGGATACTGTAAGTGAATATCAGAGAAGCAGTCGACTGAACCCCTTGGGCAGTCGACTGAACACTGTAGAATTTTAGCTACTGATCCAAATAGTAACCAATGCAGTCGACTGGGTTCCCTGATCAGTCGACTGAACCCCTGATGAGCAATGTTAAATTTTGATTCTGCTTAACACAGTCGACTGGGCAGTCGACTGGACCTCTGTTGTGGATTTAGGGTTTTAGTTTCTGTCAGACTCAGTCGACGTAGCAGTCGACTGGACCCTAGTGCAGTCGACTGGGCAGTCGACTGAACCTCTGTTTTCAAATATTTTTCTTTTGAATGTGTTCTCAATGGCCAAAACTTTTTATAACTCTGATTTCAATGTACTTTACAAACGCAGAGGGGAACGTTTCCCAAGTTTTAAACTACCAGGGTTGTTTTATAGAAGTTCTTTCCGCTGCGTATTATTAGATGATGTTTGGATGAGCCTTGGTGGCGTGCCACGTGTCCTATTTCCACGCGTAGTGGGATGGGTCGTGACATAGAGAAACTAATATTTTTAAAAAAATGAGAATATATGTGAGGTATGAAATCTGTAACAATATAATCCTATAATAATTTGGTTTAATTAGAGTCCTTTAATGATGATGTTAATAATAATTGAAAACATGAAGTTAATATTTTAAGTTTAATTAGTTTAGTTGGAGTTGTATAATTTAGATCTTATCTTTAATTTATAGACTCCACAAAATAAATCAATGAACAATTGAAAAACAAGCATAACCTCTAAAAATGGTAGAAATCAATCAAATTGGTTAAATGTGACTCATGAAAAATAAAAGAAAAAAAAATGGATGAAACCAATTCAATTTTGTTTACATGAGCTAGTCAAAGATTTTCTAAAGAAAAGGACTCATTTTAGAAATTTCATTTTAACTAAAATAAAAGATATGATGCTATACTTCTCAAGTTTTGAGTCTTAAATAGATTTCCATACTGCTTAACACTTGTATTACATGTGGTAATAGTGATTGATCCTACCCCACTATGTCATTTGATGTGGTGTAACAAAACGTTTAAGAACCAATTTAGGATTCAAAAAGTGGGAAGCATAGCATTACTTAAATAAAAGTGCTAAAGATTAATTTGACTCAATTACGGTAGTAGTAGGTCTCAATTTTAGTCTTGGAAAAGTGCTCAAAATTAGTATGACTCAATAACATTGGTCAAGACTCATTTGAACCAATTAGCCCATACAAATTGCAAGTAAGTCACCTTGCTACTGTTCCTAACTGCACACTATAATCCAATGAGTAATGCGATGCTTCTCAAATTTGAATTACAAATTTGGTTCTCAAATACGTTATCATTTGAACCATATGCAGTGACATATGGTGCTAACAATCACTGCTGAAAGAACAATTGAGTCATTTGAGAACTAATTAGTATTTAAAGTTGAGAAGCATAACATTATTCGATTCCCATCTTCCAATTGTAAATCAAGATTTGGGTAATTGGATGTAGTCTAAATGATAATAAACATATGTTAACTTTCTAAAATTTTGATAAATCAATGTGAGAAAATCCAAAAAAAAACAAATAAACAACAAGCATACATCGGAATTTTTCTTCAAGAAAATCCTTTTTCACACAAATTTGTAAAATTTTTAATTAGGTTAATTAATGGAGTTGGTGCATTAAACTCTTGAAATTACGGCTGCAACTCGGGCTGGTTGAGCATGATTTTAGATCGGTCTAGCCTCAACCTGAGTTTTAGTGCAGTCTACCCAAGCTTGAGCCTGTGAGCCCTACAAACCTATAGCCCGAGCGGCTGAGCCCCATTTTACAACTCAAATCTGAGCTTGAGCCCTAATTGCAATAAAGAAAACAACTTCTAGAGAGTTTCAAACTTAGGTTCAACTTTGAGAAGAAAAAAAAAAACCTTACCCTATCAATTTGGTTTTTCCATTGGAATCTAATGTGATGTATTTGTCACTAAAAAGATGGTATGATCCTACGGCTAAAAAGTGTATATATATAATGCAATACAACTATAATATATAAGCATATAATGCATGTATACGTGTAAGTTCAGGCTCGGGTTACTTGGGTTATTAGCCTCTCTATCCAAGTCCAACCCAATTCAATCCGAACTTGAATTTTCTATAGTCCCAGATACATAAAAAAAAAAAAATAAATAAATAAAAAAATAATTAAAAAAATAAGTTGTCCGAACCCAAGTGAATTACGGGTTGGGCTCGAGCCAGGCTTGGATTAACTCTCCCAAGTTGCACCCTATTGAAAATACATTGAATCCTAAAATAGTGGAATTAAAACTTATCCAATCAAAAACAATTGAAAACTTGCAGAAACAAGAAGTGCCTAAAATATTAGACTAATTTAGATTGAAACTACTATGAATAATAGGACATAAAAAACCCAATAGGAAAAAAAAAGTGATGCTTTAAAAAAAACGATAAAAACGGAGTTATAGGACTACTTCATGTGGAATCTAAGGATAATCTAGAAACAATAAAGAAATAGTGTATCAATAGAATTCTATTAGGAGGATCGGACCAATGGTAAAAAAACATTGGCAATTGTAAACATTAGGAGTTAATTAGTGGAAAGAAAAAAAATGTGGCATAGTAGGACTCATGGAACAGACAAAAAAAATGGCATACCAAACTTAATAAAACTCTAATAAAAATCACTTAAGCAAAAATGCACCGATTGATAAAAGTTCAAAGCACTTAAGGGGATCGGTGCACTTATATATATTATAGATATACACACACTAGTAGAGTGCCACACTCACTATGTGAGTGTAATTAATAAAAAGAAAGTGGGGTGGGTAGTTAGGAGAAATTATTTTATTTAAATTTTTTGAAATGACATTTTAGTATTATTATGAAAGTATTTTAATTAAGAAATTTAGTAGGTTTTATTGTAATTATTGAAGTGGGCTAAATACTTTTTGGTACCCCTCCCCTTCTCTTTCTATATTAGTATATATATATATATATATATGTGTGTGTGTGTGTGTGTGTGTGTGTGTGTGTGTGGTGATGGAGAAATTACACTGACCATAACATTCTTTTTTTTCTTTCGAAAATGGTAAATATTCCAAAAAAAAATATATGTACAGATGTACAAGGGGCATACCCATGATAAACAAAAGGCACAAAGCATAAGGACAAATGACAAACAAATTAAACCACTGGAAATGCCAAACCAGGCAAAACAACTCACAAAACCGAAATTACAAAAAAAAAAACCTGCCAATCATCAACCTAACTGATCAACACTAAAGAGAAAGACAAAGACAAAAAAAAAAACTCAAAGGACACTTTAATGCCAGTTAGCCAACAAGGCATTAAGAAAACTATGATTTTTCTATTTGGTTTGGATTTGAATATTAACTTGCGAGACAAAAATCTTCAATAGTTGCTCTTTAGGTATGACAGAGTTCTTGAAAGTTCTGTTGTTCTTCTCCCTCCACAGACCATAGATCGTAACTCCCAAGCAGATTCCTGGGATCATATGTTGGGGAGTCTTTCCTTTCCAGTGCTGGATCATCCAATTAAGAGTATTTTCCCTAGAGGTGCCATTCCAAACCAGATCACATCTAGTCATCAATTCTTGCCAAATGAAATTAGAGTAATCACAAGCAAAGAAAAGATGGTTATGAGAATCCATGTGCCTAAGACATAAAGAACAAGCAAGAGGACCAAGGGTAAAATTGCAGATTCTATCCTGTGTTGCAAGCCTGTACTGGATGGCAAGCCATAAAATAAAGTTCTGTCTAGGAGTACATCCAGAATACCATGTGAAAGGGAACTAGGGAACCACATGATTAGATGGTTTGAGGTGGTTCCAAACATGGGAGAATTTAAACTTACCATTAGGATAAGTTGTCCATTCAATAGTATCATTCATACCAATAGGCTTGTAAAAGTTGGACAAGAGGGTACGGACCTCATTAAGGCCAAACGAATTAGAAGCAGGCCAATTCCAATCAAGGTGAGAGATAATTGTTGCCACTTTAGCGGTAGGGGCTATAGCAGCATCATAGGCAATTCTGCTAGTGCATTTCTCAAATAAAGGCCCGCTAAGGAGCCAATTGTCATACCAAAGGGAGGTATGTAAGTCATTACCAATATTATGCCTGAGTAAAGGTCTAGCTATATTTCTAAGCTTCAAGAGTTTTCTCCAATACCAAGAGCAATGTCCGAGGGCCTTCACCTCCCCAAATGCTTTTGGTTTTGATCATGTACATATGGACCCGTTGCTTCCACATGAAATAATCCTTCCAAACCACCGCTTCTCTCACTCTCTCTCACAAGGAAAGGACTCAAAAGGGAAGAAATTATTGTATGGTCTGAGACCACTATATCACCTATGTGACATGATGGTCCAGACCAATAAGGAGAGTCACTAGTATTACAAAGTTAAGTAATACTCCTTCTGTCTAGTCTATGTGTCACCTTTGGGAGTTCAACGTTTTTAAGGGGACATAATGATTGTCATTCACATCGCATGAAATTAATGCAATTGTTCCAACTTATCCTTAATTATTTACTTTTCCTTTTACTTTTTGTTAGGTGATTTCAAAATCATAAGGGAATTTTAGAAAGTAAGTTAAAATTACCGTGGAATTTAGTGGACATTAATAATTTTGGAACGTAATTAGAAGGCTTTGATTTTGTTTCAAAACTAGGCGATAACATGTGCCATGCACATACTATGTTCAAACTTTTTACGTTTCATCTGAAAATTTAAAAAAATAAAAATCATTTCGTAATGTAAGGGTGTGACACAAAATATAAGTTACTGTTTAGGAATACACTAATAAACAGGAACATCACAAAGTCCTATTCTTATTTATAATTGGTTATTTTTGTTAGGAATTTCAAGCGTGGAACCAAATTCCCCTAATAAATATACAGAAATACGCTAACAGTAATAAACAAGCACACCAAAGAAAATATAGATTTCTACTTGGTTCAACAAAACCATGCCTATGTCCACACCCGAGAGACCAGTTCTTTTACTATTGAGAATAAACAATGGTACAAGACATTTTGGATTAAATCCTTTAACCCAACCCTCACACCCTTTGTATACCCACTCTCAATACCCCAAAGATCACAAAGCAAATTAATTGGACAAGTAATATAAATCTATCACAAAGCAAACTAAACCACAATAGGGATCTAGCCAAATCATAATCCCTAAATTAATGGGATTATCCCACATGTGATATAATCCCAACAATCACCCCATATATATCATATGTGGGGCAACTCCTCAATCAATATATCATATATGGCTAGCACCTCCTCAACCAGAGTACTCACAAAGTTGACCACTTTGCAACGTTTTACCATTGACCGTCTTCCGCGTACCAGCATGTACACCCCGAATAAACATGGTCTCAACACCTCCGATTCGTCAAACTGCGGCCAATACATGTGTAGCTACGTGAGTTAATATTACACATTAACTCCATCAGAGAAAAGTCTCGATACCTCTTTCTCCCCAACAAGATTTTCCCTCACTATCGTCTGAACTGTGAAACAAATCATTCACCAACTTGCAAGAATTTTTTCATCGTGAACTTGGGAGTACAACTCTACCAACCAGACGACACAAACCATCCACACTTCTCTCAACCGCTGTGTGTGTTTTCAGCAACAATATTAGATTCCTCGGCAACTTTGGGATCAATATCATACCACCCAAATAGCGAACCTACTCCAAAAATATTTGATCAATGTTCCTACGTGCAGTATCCTAACAATTACCTCTGTCGGATAATTGCGCCTGTGTCTGCCCCCTCCTTTTTGGAACGCATCAAATTATTTTTTTCAGAAGCACATACTTACCATACTCAGAATCTAACAACCCAAGAGAAATGCCCGTATGAGTGGAATGTGAGAACCTCTCCACCAGATGCAACCTGCTACAATCATAGTAGCATCAAAATTATTTTTCTGCCCCAGATCCCAACCTGCTCTAATAAATATAGGATCTATCACAAAGAAAAATAAATTCCAATCCGTGCAGAATCTCGCAAATCTGCACCCACCAATGAGTCTGCAGCGCCTAAAAATCTTGAGAAACGCCTTGGTCATTAATTTCAAGTAACACAACTTGTTCACTAATTACTTGAAATCTTAACCAATTAGGACTATTCATTCATTGGACCTTGCAACACTGGATACCTTCCATGAGAACACAACCCAAAACAGACTTTCAATCACAATTGATCACCTAAGTTTTGCTTCCTGCGGGTCACAGCATCATATGGCCCACATCCAAAATTTATCCAAGTCCCAATTAGAATCGCTTGTTTCACAAATGCCAATATCAACATTAGCCACCAACGTTCGCAGATAACATGTCATCAACCCGCTGCTACGATCAGATTTTTTTTTCTTCTTCTGCTTTTTTTTTTTTTCCATCGTACCCCTATTCCACTGTCACCATGTGCTCTGCCCACCATAGATCTCACCAACCTGGCTTTGATACCACTTGTTGGGAATTTAAAACGCGGAACCAAATTCCCCCAATAAAACCAATAGTAATAAACAATCACACCAAAGAAAATACAGATTTCTACGTGATTCGGCAAAACCATGCCTACGTCCACACCCGAGAGACCAGTTCTTTTACTATTGAGAATAACAGTTCTTTTACTATTGAGCATAAACAATGATAGAAGACACTTTAGATTAAATCCCATAATCCAATCCTCACACCCTTTGTATACCCACTCCCAATACCCCAAAGAACTCTCTCTCACCCTAGACCATGCACTTCCATGAGAAGTGACCCCCAACTTGTACACTAAGGACTTTTTAAATTCCTATACAGCATCCTATATATAGAATTTGCAACCCATTACTTACTGGACAAGAAATATAACTCGATCTATCACAAAGCAAACTAAACCACAATAGGAATCTAGTCAAATCATAATCCCTAAATTAGTAGAATTATCCCACATATGATATAATTTCAACAATTTTGAAAACCACATTAGTTTAGAAAGAATCAATTTTACGAATGATTTTAGTTCAAGCACAGGATCCTATGCACGCAAAAGAGTCTAAATAACCAATGGAATTTGTTTACTGCTTGCATATGCATGTATAGGTCTCAAAAGAATTCTCCACATCTTCATGACCTATTTCATTTCTATCAATCTGATAAATTAGATCATGCTAGATACATTTAAGCTAAAAATTTGCTGGCAGGTAAGAAGAATCTAAAGCAAATTTAGAAGATCTAAAAAGTGTCTTACCAACATAAAAACTACGAGTTGTGACAGCGAAAGCTTATTTGGAATATGGAAGCAATATGCAAGTGGTTTTTTTGGAAATACCATTTTTGGGAATAAGTGCAAATGCTCTTCAAATGGCACACACTTCGAAAATGATATATTGGGAATAAGTATAACCACACACACCAAAAAAAATAGGAGAAAAATTACACATTGCACATTGTAGAAGGTTTTTCAGCTTTGTCTTTCATATATGGTATAGATAGAAATAAAATGGAAAAATATGAGAAAAATTAATTGATCGAACAATAATTTTTTTAAAAATAATTGTGAGGAGATTCCAAGTAATTTCTCATGAAAAATTGAAAGTAATTTCTCGAAATAATCATATTTGGACCAAAATACCATCCAATCAAACAATATCAGATAAAGGAGTCACAATCTGAAACCAAACTCAAAAACAGATGAAATCAATACCAAAATCCGACCAACGAAACCAAACCATAAAACACATCTAAAAACAGATCGAGTCAATCGGTCCCAAACTCTGAATAGGCTAACTTTGATCCTATCCGGACCACTTATCCGGTGAAACAAATGAGGCCTTAATGTTTTTATTAATGTACAATTTAATTCTATTATGATTTGTAGTGATGTCTAAGTTTTAAAGTATCTGTCTCTATTTCTTTAGTGTTTCTAATAGTCATACAATGAATTTAATAAGTGACCAAGTTGAGGAACCAAACTCTAATACCAGATTGGTGGAAAGTGTGGGATTTGGTTTTCAAAGAAAAGAGGAAAATATTAAGTTCAAGATGACTACTGGGGAGTTTAGTATAAATCTTTAAATTGTTAGGTTCTAACTTTGATTAAAACACCCTAAAAAAAACTTTAATTATAAAAGACTTGATTGGACTTGATTGTCACACTTACGAAACTGTAGGGTATAAAATGTCAAAATTGAAAGTGCAAGGACTAAAGTGTCACAACTCTCAAAACTACAGGGGTGAAAAGTACAATTTTCCCAATTATGAGAGCAAAGTTATTTTTATGAAAGTTTTTAGATTGAGTACATGCTCTGTGCAAAAGGAATATTAATGCTATTCTTTCCAAATAGGTTAACAGTTGCACCACATATTGTGATAGTGGTCATGTGGTACCACATGCCATTGCATGTAATACGACCTAAAACACTTTTGGAAATCAAAGTTTGGATGCAAAGCATTTATGCTCTAATACGTACGAAAGTGGCTTTTTTTCTCAAATCATATCACGGATTAAGAAATTCTATTCCCTTTTTGTTCCACGATTTAAAAAATTTTGTACCCTTATTGTTCCAGTGATAAGAACTATAGTACCATTCTTGTTCCATGATTTAGAAATTTTGTACCCTTATTGCTCCATTGAAAAGAAACTATTGTACCATTCTTGTTCCATGATTAATAGATGTTGTTCACTTATTGTTCCATAATTAAGAAATTATGTACCCTTATTGTTCCATGGTTTAAGAAATTTTGTTCCCTTATTATTCCATAATTAAGAATTTATATATGTACCCTTATATTCTTTCATGGTTTAAGAAATTTTGTACCCTTATTGTTCCATCATTAAGACATTTTGTACTTTTTATTGTGCCAATGATAAGAAAATGTACCCTTATTGTTCCTCCATGAATGTCATGCCAAACACATCATCTACGGTCAATTCATGTAGGTCGTTATCCGAAGTGAAGGCTACCATAACATTACTATGAACAGCTTTTGGTTGTTCATTACAGTCAATCCCGAATATGCTATACAAGATATCGAAGTGTATTCAGACTACATTGATCTATATCAACTACCGCATTATCGTAACGAGGATGTTAGATGGTGATTTCCCAAAATTTGAAATACAGATTTTATGCAGGTTCGACCTATAGACTAGTAGTCCTCACGCTAGACATAGTTGTAACTGTAGAATAACCGTTAATAGGACAGTCGTTTAGAATGTGTCATGATCCATCCTGCTATGGACAAAAATAGGACATGTGTGTACCCATTTACTGTATGTATTGGGTCTATACAAAACTCACATGTTTATCCTTGTTATGTGTTGGTGTATGTATTGGGTCTGTAATTTAGATGTGTCGTAATGAGAATCAGACTTTTATTTCTTCTTCATGTACTTGTGATTGGTGATTTTGTATTTGATCTTGTGTGTGAATTTTTTTTTATCATTTCCCTTTTATGTGGAGAGGGATTGAAACGGTGGTAAGAGTTTTGTATCGTAGCCTTGGTGAGGCGAAGAGGTGGGGAACATGATGCTCAGCCCACTCAGCTACCCGTGTTGGGGATGTGTGTGCCCCTTGGGGAGTTGGAAATGTGCCCTTGGAGAGATGGGGAGTGTGCCACCTAGGAGAGCTGGGGAGTGTGCCCCTAGGAGAGCTCTATTTTGTTTAGGATTCCCATCTTAGGGAAAAGAGTGCAATACTCAAGCTGCTAATGTTGGGAAATGTGCCCCTAGGAGAGAGTGTGTTACTCATGCCGCCCACGTGGTGGAGGTGTAATGCTCGTGCTCTTTGAGGATTGGAGATTGTGACCGAGCCATTTGGAGATAGTGAGATTGGGAGAGAATGCGATGTTTATGCCTCCCCGAGCAAGAACACGCTCATGTCGTTATGTAGATTTAGAGATAAAGGGGAAGAACGTGATGCCCATACCATCCTATGGAGACATGGAGATAAGGGTCATCCTTTCTTTGAAAATATGGAGATTGGGGAGGAGAATGGATGCTCGTGCCATTCCTCTGGTGGAGAACGCGATGTTCATGCCACCCTATAGAGAGTGTGGAGCTCGTTCGTTATGGAGAGACAGAGAATAAATCATAACACTAACACTGATAGCTAGTGGAGTTATTGAGGACTTGTCGGTGGTGTAGATTGTACGTTGGTGATTACTCATGCTATGGTGTGTCGTTTCGATGTATCAAAGTACTTGTGCTATTTGGAGAGGGTACAGGGTAAGAGTGGGGACGTGTTTGGTTGCCTCAATTTTTGAACAATCCTCATACTTTGCCCTTCTTAGAGATATAGACCCAGTGAGCTTTGTGCCTTATAGCACCAACAGTGAAATAATGTAAATACTTTCCCAAGGGATGCAAAGTACAATTCTTCGAGTAAGCTTTTTGAGTAAGCTTTGATGGGGTACTTAAGGGTGTGAGAAAGACCTTAACTGAGTGAATGTCGTTTACACATGAGCAGCATATTTTTGGTAAGGGAGCAAGTGGTGGTGGCATCATTTCGCTGGCTAGAGAGTGAATTTGCTGGCGAGGGAGCGAATAAAGCATGTCATTGTCTAGTGAGTGGTGGTGGCATCATGTCACTGCCAATAGAATGAATTTGCTGGCGAGCGAGCAAATGGAGTATGTCGATGCCCATAAGTGGTATTGGCATGATGCTGGTGAGAGAACAAGTGGTGGTTATAGCAACATGTCTATTGATTGTTGATGTCGAGAGATCAAGTGGAGGTCGCATGTCTTGTGACAAGCATATTTGTGGGGACATTGTTTTCACCGTGGTCCTTGGGATGGCGAAGTTGGAAAATTTGTCTTTTCAGAGTGCCTCCCCTTCAGGCCTTTTTTTTTTGCTGCTATGTCGATGTGGTGATGGTAACATTAATTTTACCAACAACAAGTGTGTTGCTAGTAGTTGTACATGATGGAGTCGACCTTTGTAAGAGATCTGCTCCCAGTCAGTGAAGCAAGAACGAGTAGGAGATAGTAAAGTTGACCAACCATTTGGTCTTGAATTTATATGGAGAAAAGTTTTATTATTATTTTTTTTTTTGGAAAGTGAGTTGTCTGAAATTGAGCAAAAATTGGATGTGGCTTGTAACTCGAAGGGTCCCTTTTGTCTGCCTATCAATGACTGTGGACTCCTTGGGATACAACTTCGGTGTGAGACTGTTTAGATCAACAGATCCCTTCTCCTCCCATTCGAAAAGAACAAGAGCTTGTGGCTTAGGTGGAACTTTTCCTTCTCTACCGTTGGAAAGAAACAAAAACTGGTGCAGCGTTTTTCTTCTGGAAAAGAAACTGGTGGTGGTCTGGCTCTGGCTGTGATGTACTACAGTATTGTACTGGATGTACTGTATATGGGTAATATAGAATTCCCTATTTGCCGATAATAGGTCGCTCTGGTAAGAGAACTAGGGTGGTTGGTTGTGCAGTAAAGCTGAGTTATGGCACCTATATCTATATTTTAGGTGTTGTCGGGTAATGGTGGGAGGTGTCGGAGAGCGGTGATTGGGAGGCGGTAGCGGCGATGGGTTAGAAGTGGTGGCATCGAGAGAGATAGAGATGGTGAGAGCGAGAGAGAGAGGGAGAGAGAGATAAATCCGGCTAGAGAAGCGAGTTATTGACGATTGGCGGTTATTAGTTCCGATAGCTTAAGGTGATGGTGGTAGCGACTGTATGGGGAGTTTGGGTGTTTAGGCGATGGCCTTGGCAACGGCGAGAGGGGGACTCAGCTTGGTATCGAGGAGGAAAAGTCCCGAGGAGGGGGCGGGCACAGGGGTGGCCAAGGCTGTAGTTTCATTTTCATCAGAGAAAAATACCAGATTTGAGATATTAGCAGTGTGACTTTTACCTGAATGTGTGTATCATCGCGTGAGCTCAACACACATGAGAATCTTCCTTGTTAAACTTGGAGCCAAAGAAAATTATAGTGCACAGTGTGTGCATATTTGTTGTGCGTGTGTAGTAGTGTGTATTGTGTGTTTAGGAGTAGGGAGCAAGTATCCCAATTTCTATATATTTGATCCACCCCCCAACACAAAACACAAACTCTCAGCCCCTTTCTCTCAACACTCTACTGTCCCTCTACTCTCTCTCACTCTCGGCTCATACATATATATATATATATATATATGTGTGCAGAATATATATATATAGAGAGAGAGTTACATATAGACCCAAACATACATATGTTTACATTCAAGAAATTTGGAAGTAAAGCTTTGGATTACTGGTTTTCTATTTGTATCTTTCAGAAAGTGGACTTTTGGGTAAGCTTCAAATCAATTCCATGTATTAGCTTCAGTCCATTTTGAGATGTTAATACAGATATATATAGATAGATAGTTACATATATACACACACAAACATGTATATATTCATGGAGGTTGAATTCAAAGCTTTGGATAGTTGAAATTGGGTAAGCTTTCAATTATGATTTATGGTTTCAGTTTGTTTGAAGCTTTGTTGATATAAGTAGATATTCATAGATTTCATATTTATATACCGTTAAGGGTCCGAAAATAGCGGGCAGAAAAACTGCAGCAGAAACATGATTTCCTTATAGCAAATGAAAGGTCTCAATCCCACGAGGCTCCATTTCGAGTTTTAAAAGCTAATTCGCAACGGTTGCGACGAACGGTCGATTTAAAGTTTTGTCGTCGTTCAGTTTTTCAATAAAATCAAGAGCTGTGTTTTGATTCATGAAAAATCAATTTCATATTTGAAATCTACACGGAAAAAGGAAGAGATTCGTATATTGGAAGTCTATTTTTGATTTAGTTTTCAAACTGGGTAAAATTTAGCCTTTAATTTCAAAACAGGGGAAGAAATGAGGAAGAAGACGATTCTGTTACATCTCGCGCGTGCGACCCGCGCGAGCGAGGGGTCGCGCGAGCGGCCCGCGCGCGCGACCAGGCTATTTTTGAAAACTATTTTTAATTAAACACATGACCCTTCTGAACACTTTCCGCGCGAGCGAGGACTCGCGCGAGCGGTCCGCGAGAGCGAGGTCCCGCGCGAGCGGCCTGCGCGCGCGATCTCGGGCAGTTTGTTGAAAGCTCCTGTTTTCTTATACTTGAGCCAGTTTTAAGCTAAGGGACCTTGTACCCTAAGCTTTAAGAGTTGTACCTTAGTGTATAGTAGTTATACTTGTGCTTAGAGGTGTTGTACCTCACTGATATACGCGCATTATTGTATATTGAGATTTGTAACAGATTGAGCAGTTCCAGTTTCTATTCTGATTAATTATTCAGGCTATCCTCGGTGAACGGTAGTTCCGTATAACCCTCAATAAAGTTGTATAACATGTTAACAGTGTACTTACATGTTACATGAATTGATTAGCTGTGATGCTTTGAGTATTTACTTAAGCTGTGATGCTTTAAGTGTTTACTTGAATTGCTGTATCTTATGTGTCTACTTGGATTATTCAGCATGTCTATTGTATTGTTTGAAATTGATCACATACTTTGATAACCTGTCTTATGAAATATTGAATATGTCTGGATGCTTAGAGCTCGCATATGTCATAACATTTCATAAGCATGAGCATGATCACGAAAATCACGAAAATGATTTTGGGATGAAAGACCTTAAAGGCTTTCGATTTTGAAAAAGGAAGATCATAGAGACTTCCAGGTTTTGAAAAGGGAAGACCTTAGAGGCTTCCATGCATAAAATCCTCTAGGAGGGATTTTGTTTTGAAAAGATAGAAATCCCGGATTTGTGGGTCGGCGTGTGAGATGGGTACCACTAGGAACTCGAATTGCGGGATGTGCTGCAAGAAACCCCCGTAACGGTAAAGGCTAGGCCTCTGTGTAATTCGTAAGGCCCAAAGTCCCGCACGTTTGAGGCTAGGCCTACGTGGACGGGAAGCCCATGGTCCGGGTAATGATATTGACGATTGAGGGTGAGTGTTCGAAAATGCACGAAAAGTAGTTTTCATACATGACATTGGCATTCATTGCGCTCACGCATGTTATATAACAGATGTTATTGTGCGGTTATATGACTATACGAGCCTTTTTGGCTTATGGACTATCAAACATTTCCTTTTCAGGTGATATAGATAAGAGTAAGGCTCCCGAGATTTGATGAACTTCCGCTTTGTTTGAAGGTCGAGTTTATGGGATTTTAATTTAATGATGGTTCAAAGAGCATGTTATGATTTAATTGGACAAGTGTTAGTCCACCCGCTTTTAAATAGCATGATAGCTTAACTCTGATTTTTCGTTGCTTATCTTGAAAATGATTTGTTTCAAGAAAGGATAGTTTTCAAACGAAAACCCGATTTCTGTGTTATTAATGTTTTCCAAATGATGAATATATTTTTCAAGCCCGGAGTAGAGTTTACTCGTGAAGATCCCGTTTAGGGAAGAAATTGTGAGATCATGATACTTTGTATTAATAAAAACCTTGGGTTTTTATTTTCAGATTTTATGAAGTTTGAGAAAAAGACAGTAAGTCATTGTATTACTTTTTGATATGTGAAACCAAGTTTGAGTTTCTATTTCAAAGTTATTTTATAAAGCTGGTGAAGAAGTCTGATAAATGTTTACCAGATCTGTATGTTTTCCGCTGCACTGTTGTTCATTTGATGAACCGACAAAGATTTTCTGTTAATGTCTTTTAAATTGACAAGCAAAGCTTTTCAAAAGACTAGTTTAATGCTTCCGCGATTGTTTTAATCATATCTGTGAGTCTTTAAAGATCATTGATTTCCTATCAAGGATTTGCAAAAAGGCTATTCTATGCTTCCGCAGTAACCCTCGGAGTCTAAGACTCGAGGCGTTGTAAAATGGTATCAAAGTTTTGAGGTTTAAAAATTTAAATGTTTCAGAGCTTTGGACTTTAAATGATCTTAAAGTTTAAACGTTTGTTTTTCTAGAGAGAAAGTTTTTCAGATAAGCTTCGGGTCTAGGACTCGAAGCATTACAAGTATATTTAGCCCTTCCGCTCTTGGTTCTCGTGTCGGGGCGGGGCGGGACGCTACAGTAACGATGTAGGTGTCGGTGGCGGTCAGTGGCGATGGTGATGAATAGAAAGAGTGGCGATTAGGTTTGTTGTTTGGGGAAATCGGAGAGGGGAAGTAGCGATGGAGCTGGCAATGGCTTTGTATGGGCCCTACAAACTAACGACGTGGGTCTCAGCGACAGAGGTTTTTTTTTTTTTTTTAAGTAGAGATTTGTTGTTTGTGCAATTATCGGTGGTGTTTGGCGCCGTGGCGAACAGAGGCAGTAGAGTGGTTCATTGATGGAATTGTTGATGGGGGGTGTGGACTGGTATTGGCGATGGGAGGTAGCCATGATAAAGATGGGTTGCGTCGATTGGGTGCATCGATGGTCCATGGGGTGCGTCGATGGCTTTTTTTGTCGATGGTTTAAGGATAGGTGGGTCTCCTTTTATGGCGACATGTTGGATAGTGGACAGATCGTGGTAATGGTGAGGATAGAGAAAATTTTGGTGACGGGTTTGAGCGACGGAGCTAGATTGGTGTTGGTTGTTGGTGGCGATGGGAAACGACTGAGAGGGGTTGGTGATGAAGTTGGCGCTGGAATTTTTTTTTGTGCAGTTGTTGGCGATGGGTTTGGTGTGATCGTTGGTGGTGGGTGGGACTAACGATGGGACTGAGAGGGGCAGTTGGTGGCGATGGTAGGAGGGTAGTGGTGGGTCTCGGCGACATCATTTTTTTGGCAGTCGGTGGGGATAGGCTGGGTGTGACTGTCAGTGGTTGGACATTGTATCGCTGAGGTTAGTCTTGGCGATGAGAGGTGGGACCCGTGGGAGTTGTAGCGACGATGGGATGCGTCGATGGTGGTGGCGATGGTACATAGGGTTTTTGTTTTATTATTAATTTTTTTTGTTGCTGCTGAAAAGGGGTCAACGATGGGGGTTTTGATGATGTTGTCAATAGGAGTGGGTGGGCCCAGAGTTAGCGATGGTATATTGTCGATGGAGCTGTTGATGTTTTGTCTTGTCGATGGAGAGGGTTAGCGGCAATGAAGGTTGGTGTTTGTGGGGCTTGTTTAGAGGATGGTGTCTATGGGATATGCGGTTTTTCTTTTCTGGGTCTGGTGTTGGGAGGCGATGGAGAGTGCAGATAGAGAGTACAGCGAAGAAAAAAAAAATTGTTTTTTTTTAATTTTTTTGTAACGATGAGTTAGGTGAGATGGATCCCCTTAGTGGCAATGAGTTGGGTAGTGGAGGTCTAGCGACGGTAAAGAGAGAGAAGGAAAGTTAGTGATAAGGGGGTTTGGCAGCGGTGGTGCAGGCGAACGGAAGGGGTGGGTTATTGATGGAGATGTCGATGGGGGGAGGTGGGTTGGTGTCGACTGGTGTTGGCGATGGGAGGGGTGGGTCCTGTCTATTTTGGCGATGGGTTGGAGTTTGTGGATCCGAGAGTGGTGATGAGCGGGTGGTGATGATGGATTAGGCATTGATAGCGGTTGTGGGTTTTGGGTTTGTCGATGGGGGCTGTTGATCAGAGAGGTGGGTCAAAGATGGCCGTCGATTGGGGTTTGGGTGGTGATGGATTGGGGTGGTGGCCACAGAATTTGTTTGTTTATTTATTTATATATTTGCTTTTTTTTTTTTTTTTTTTTTTTTTGCAGTGTCGACTTGGGTAGTGGATAGGTAGTGGCGATGGTTAGGAGAGAGAAAGAAAAGTTAGCGATGGAGGAAGGTGGGTGAGGGCAGCAGTGATGAGAAAGGGGTGGGTCCCACTTTTTTTTTTGGTAGCGATAGTGAGGAGAGAGAAGGAAAGTGTCAGTGGAAGGTGAAAGGGAGTGGGTACCTCTGTTTTTTTTTTTGCAACGGGTTGGTGTTTTAGGCCCGAGAGTGGTGATGAGAAGTAGTGGCGATGGGCTATGGTGACGGATGGAGGCTTCAGCGATGGCATGTGGTTTTTTTTTTAAGTGACAAGTTATGCCGTTGTCGATGGTGGGTGCGACTGGCAATGGGAGTGAAAGAGAGAGAGGTGGACCCCAGGGTTGGCAACGGGTTGTGTGGGCCCCACAAGTTGGCGACAACGGGGGTCTCAGCGACGGGTTGGGAGAGAAGGAGATGAACACAACTGGATGGGCCGAAGGGCTAGCAACGACACACGGTGTATATATTTATATATTTTTAGTAGCGATGGATGAGAGAGAAAAGTGAGGCGATAGAAGGGGTCTGTCGGTTAGTGAAGTGGGGGGCTCTAGCGAAAATTTATTTCCCAAAAAAAAAGAGAGAGGGGAATGTAAGGCCTCGGCGATAGCCCACAGTGTCATTTTTGTAGCGAAGGGTTATGCCGTTGTCGAGTGGGACTGGCGATGGGAGTGGCGATGAGTTGTGTGATGTTCACAAATTGGCGATGGTGGGGGTTATCGATGGTGGAATCTCGTCGTCTTCGACACATAATATATATATATAGTTTTTCAGTGGCGGTGGGTGTTGGGTCATGCAAACCCACATGTCTCAGTGATTCCATACGGATATGCGAGGGAGTGATGGGTGTTAATGTCAAATGTACAGGCTTATGTTTGATCAAAGTGGTGGGGTATGGTTTTGGTGAGGCAATAGAGATGAAAAAGCATGTGGAGAGTTCATTGGGTGTGGTTAATATGTGGAGTTGAATTGAGAATAAATTTATTTTATTGAGATGACTTGGGAAAAAAATGCAATTGGTACCCTTCCATTTCCTTTTATAATAGTAATAGGCACCAACTTTGGTTATGTTGTGCTCTAAATCCAAAACTGTTGTTTGAGTGACTTGTGTTCAAAACTATCCCCGGGAGATTTTTTTTTCACCCAAAATATGTCTCTTCGACTAGTGAGAAAGGAGGGGTGTGGTTGTCGACATAAAGTGGGAGAGGAGAGAGTGGCGAGAGAGAGAGAGGTGGTGTCAATAGGAGGTGAGAGGGGTGGGTCCCGTTTATCTGGCGATGGGTGAGAGTGAGGTGGGGTGCTCTAGCGACGGCATGTATAGTGTATATATATATATATATATTTTGTCGTTGTCGATGGGAGTGAGAGAGAAGGGATCTAAAAGAGGAGACGGGTCCCACATAGCGATGGGTGTGGGGGTGGGGGTTCCTCTGGCTGACAGTAGGGTAGGTGGGAGTTTGGGTGATAATCTTAGACAAAGACAGGTGGTGTGGTACATAGTGTAAGAGTGTATTTTAATGTGTGATTTGTGATGTGAAATATCTGTGTTTGTGTCACAAAAAGGGATCGAATGCAGTGGAAAAAGTGTGGTGTGAGTCATAACGTGTGACTTTTGAGTATAAGTTTACTGTGTTAGCTGAGGTTTAGGTTAAAGTGAATATGTACATATGTACATTATACTCTATATATTTTACAAAGGGTGAGGAGAGAGAAAGAGAGAGTGGCGAGAGAGAGACTGAGTGAAAAGAGGAGAGCCAGAGAAAGTTGTATGGTCTCTACGCAATGGTTCACTAATTAAGATTTGGTGAATTAAAATGGTATAAATGTCAGGGTTGAATAGTAGGGTCATGTCAAAGTGGGCCATGACTTGTTAAAGTAGGTATGATACTTTGAAGAACATGTAAAGAAATCAATAGAAAATCTGATATACATGTAATGCTAATTAAAGGTATAGAAAAATCATATGGTGTGGCATGTGACATTGGATTATGGACCAATAGAATAAATTTAACTTAAAAAAAAGTGGAAAATAAAAAGGGATCAAATTGATCAATTGGACAAATGACCAAGGGATGAGGAAGGTGAAGCCAAGGGAATTTCTTGTGGGCGTTCCAATTCAGGGGGAAACTTTTAATGAATGTGGCAAGGCCTCTTTTATATAATTTTTTTTTGGAAGAGTAGTCTAGACGTCAATAGTCTAAATATTCTAAAAGTACATAGAGTTATGTTACCCAGACTCGGATATGGGTGTCGGGTACATACTCGGATGCGGTGTTGGGTTCGTCCAATTTTCAAAAAATTTTACACTATTTCGGAGAAAGAAGTACTCTTATTTGAGTGTCGTGTCGGGCACGAATACTCCATGCGTTACGAAGGATCCGAGTAACATAGATATAGAGTTGGTATTGGACGCATAAATGTGTGGTCATAAATCCTTGTATATTGAATATCAAATGTGTATATATATATAATAACAATCAAGTATGTACTTAGTTTGGTTGGCCAATACTTACAGTGTGATTTGGGAGTGTGATGCTTATTGAAAGCATAGACCAATAAAAAAAAAGTAATTCATTTTTTTTTTCAAAATGGAGTAGATGATTAGACTAGTCAGGATAAATTTTTTTTTTGCGTGTCTAGAGTACTAGAGTATGGAGATTTGTTTAGTGTGGCTATTATATGGTGCACATATTTGACTAATTAATCCAAACTAATTCTTAGGTTCCAAAATCATTTGTCACCCAAAATTTTTTTTAAAAACAATATTGAAGGTCCGTTTGAGATACCAATGACCCAAGTGGTCCAGTGGTCCACTGGTGTCATCTTGACATCCCCAGGGTTCGATTCTCCTTGGAAGAAGTTCTTGTCCGCCCATATTTGTGCGTTCAGTCGAAATAAATGACCCTTGTTGGACTTTGCTATGGGCCATTGTGGGACTGTGGGGTTGGGTTGGGTTCGTATGCGTGTGCGTGTGTGGGTGTGAGTGCGTTGTTTCCAGTCGTAATCTAGGGACGACTCCAAAAAGAATGCCCGTTTGAGATGTAAGAAAAAAAAAGACGTGTGACAACGAGTTCTTTCTTTAATTTCGGAATGCTTTAGGACACAACTTTTGTGAAAAATAAAAAATAAAAAAATGTGACTTGACTTTTTGAAAGTAATTTGCATCTTGGGAGCCCTAAGCTTCTTCAAAGCCTTTACAACATTGGAGGCAAGAAATATGTGGTATATGTATATATACTACACTGTCATAGAGAGTTCTATGTTGGACAATGTGATCCAAAGTTCTTGTATATGTCAAGATATGTGTATCTAAAACTCATACTAGTAGTTTTTATCAACAAAAAAAAAAAAAAAAAATTACTCCATCTCAAATTTAGAGTCTCATTTGGGAACTCAGCTTGTTAAGGGGACAGAAAGAAAGTATACCTACTTTTCACAATTATCCATAATCATTATAATTACTTGTTTGTTTTTTATTTGGTGTAGATTTCAAAATATGGTCATTTTGAAAAGTATATAAAAATTGCATATCAATTTTATAAAGTGTGGACAATAATTTTGAGATATTCCAAATGAAATAGTGAACTCTAAAAATGAGATAAAAAGAGTAAATGTTGGATATCACGGTGATACCAGTGAGAGAGAGAGAGTTTAGAGTTGTTGAGGCATGAGGAGAGGGGGATTTGGGTTTATCGGTGGGGTGGGCCCAGTTTGGCTGGCGACAGGAAGGGAGTGATTGGCGATGGTAGCTATGGGAATTGTCCGAGTGGGAAGCAACGGGTTGGGGTGGTTAGGGTGTTTACTGTTTAGTGGCGATGAGAGGAGGGGTGGGACCCGTTCATTTGGTGATGGGGGTTCCAACGACGGCATATAGTGTTTTTTTTTTTTGGGTCATGCCGAGAGAGTTGAGTCTGTGGAGATGGGGAGGAGAGAGGAAGAGACGGGGGGCTACCTTGCATCTGCCCAAGGTCACAAATTTCATGTATCTGGCTAACTGTGGACAGTAGTGGTCAAAAGCAAAGGACTTTGTGTCTTTGATAAGACATGATGTGCAGGGTATTACATAATTGTAATAAATATACTCTACTAAGGTTAAGACAAAGAAAAAATAATAATAATAATAATAATAATAAAATAAATAAGAAGCATAACATTACCGTGAAAGCCTTGTAGGAAAGTGATATGGTGTGGCAAGGAACACATGAACATGTTTTACTTTTCACCACAAACACTTTGAATTGTGCTAACTTTTTTATCGGATGTCCATTTAGGACGATTCAAAAAGTTGTAGGCTCGTGTCGATGAGCACTTTATTTTGAAATAGTTTGGAGCATATCTTTTTATAATTTAAAAATAGCAATTTAAATGACATGTTTCACATTTTTGAGAGACAAAATTACTGAAAACTGATTTTCAATAATTCAAGTTTGTAAAAATTGGTGACTTTTGAATTTTGCTAATAACTTGTAGCAAAGAAAGGAAATATAACAAATGTGGTTTTATAAAACATGTGTTAACCAAAAATATCCACGGCTGTTCAAAATCAAAGCCAAACCTTTTTTATGTGCTTTGATTAAGAAGGGGGGTACTAGTAGCGTTTGAGTGTGAGTATCACAAAGTTGGAGCAATGTTACAAAGTTGATGTATATATACATATATATATGTGTGTGTGTGGTAAAATAGAGAGATGAAGCAGAAATAAAAGAGATGATGACTTGCAAGTAGTGATGTTTGAGCATCGGTAGCTTTAGAGGTTGTCGTTTGCATTTACTAACCATGCTTGCGAGTATACCTCCCACTGTGGTCGCCAAAATGTGTGAGTTCTTTAGTGATGTGTATGAGATATATGGATAGGTATAACACGTAAGCTAGTTAGTGCCAAGTGGAGCAATAAGTGATGTGTGGTGGAAAAGTAAGAGTGAGAGTTTGGTAAGATAATAATAATAATATAAATAAATATAAATAACCAATGATGGGACTTGGAGAATGTATGGCTCGAGTGAGAACCAGAGTAGTCCCAAATAAGAGAGAGAGAGAGAGAAAAAGCAGTAGAGGGTTGGTTATCGGTTGGAGATTGGTGTATGGAAGGGAGTTATTCTGTGAGGCTAAAGTAGAGGTAAGGGAAGGTTGAGTAATGGCTGAGAGTCGTGTTTTCGGGGATTTTGGAGAAGGTGGTGAATGTCTTAAGTGCTTAGAATCGCATCTTAAGACTGGGTCAAAGCTTAAACTCTAGGTTAAGCTCGGGTTGGACTACTTGGGGATTTTGGAGAAGACGATGAATGTCTTAAGTGCTAGAGTTGAAGCTTAAGACTGGGTTAGAGCTTAAGATCCAGGTTGAACCAGCCTGTTCGATGTATTGAATGAGGTTAGTATTTATACAGGGTTTGTGAGGTTCTTGGTACAACTGGAAGTAGCTGAGATGGCATCGTCGGAGTGGTTTATATGTTTGAGGTAGTTAGGGTCATTGAATGGGATTTGACTAGGCAGGACCGGAGGTCAAGCAGTGATGGGTTCAAAGTGTTGTCTTTTAATACTGCAGGTGAGTCGACGATAGTTGGCTTAACATTGGTACAATGGTTTAAACGAGGGAGGATGTCGAGGCTTTGCTATTGGTGCAGAGGTTTAAGCGAGGGAAAATGTTAAGGCATTGCTATTGGTGCAAAGGTTTAAGCAAGAGACAATATCAAGGCTTTGCTATTGGTGCAGAATATTCAGCGAGGTAGAAGTGACTAGACGAGGTGAGAGTCAAAGGTTTTAACTGATCTTGTGTTCAAAGGCCTCTAATTGGTTGTGAGGTCAGAGGGCAGGGCACGTGATGATGGTCACGTGTCTCTCTTTCTTTTTGGGACTAACCCTAACTTTGCCTGTGAGGTGTTTAGATAGGGAGATGCCCTTGGTTCTAGCCACCAAGCCATGAGCTCTCGAGTTCCCAGTGGATGTGGCCACCCTTAGTACTGCTTCATGACTAAGGGTGGAGAATCCACGTGTAAGTGTGTGCTTGTGAGTAGTACAGTGTTTGTGGAGAGTATCGAGGATAGATTGTTGCAGCGCGTGAGGATTATAAGCGATGCGCTTGATAGCGAGTAGTCATTCCAAGTGAAGCGATGGTAAGGATGGTCATTCCAAGCGAAGCGATGGCAAACCATGGTCATTGATCGACGAATGTCATTCCAAGCGAAGCGATGGCGAGCATTGGTCATTGATCGATGAATTGACCATGTGAGGTTTTAAGTTGGAGATAACATCCACGTGCCAAATGGGTGGTGGTGGATCGAGAGTGGAGAGAGCAACAGGTGAAAAATGGGGCCACTTTGCTTTACGTGGGCCCTCTTCGTAGTGGGCTTCATTTATGGGTACTCTGAAGTGGGCTTCAGAGTGGGTATTCTGAAGTAGGCCTCAGGGTTTGGTACTCTGAGGTGGGCTTCAGAGTAGGTACTCTGAAGTGGGCCTCAGAGTAGGTCGTTAGAATGGGCTCGCCTCAAAGTAGGTTGTTTGATTGGGCTCCTCTGCGGTAGGGTGGACTTGCACAGTCTTGGACTGGATCCATGATGATCATATAGGTGGAACCCATAATTGGTGGCAATATTGATACACGTGGAGTCGTTGATGACATGTGATGGTCAAACTATGTAAGTTGTTAACCATTACCTACATTAACCCCCCTGTCCGCATTCTAGGCGTGAAGCGGCTAGGATGCGGGCATAATCTTATATGTCTTTCTGGAATGGCTTTTCTGATGGCGGATGGACATCTCATCTTTACTAGTGAATTTACTGACGATTGATGGACCTCTCAACTTTTGCAGGTGGTACTGGTAACTTTTCTGGTCCCGAACCTAGTTATAACTTGATGGACCTCTTTACTTCTGCAGGTAGTACTGGTTACTTTGCTGGTGGCGAATCTGGTTGATAACTTGGTCCAGTGGATATTAGTGTTACCGTGGTATCCATTGTGCATCATCCTTCGATAGTTGCTATAAATAGGGGCTTTAGAGAATTCATACATCCAACTCTTCGACACATATTCTCTTTCTTGCTGTTTTGGTGAAAGTGTGAGACATGCTTCGGATTCCCATGTATGTTGCAGAGAGCTCCTTACTATGTGAGGCCGGGGTGTTTTGGCGATGGCGTGGGGTCAAAACTTCTTGGGACCTCTTCCATGCCTTGTACCAAGCTTCTTCGTGGAGTGGGGCTTCAAGTTTTGCCTAGCATATGTCCAGGGATCTTTTCTATCAGTACAAAAATGGGGAGAGATCTTTTCTAGCAGTGCACTTGCCTTATTAGACAGTGCATGCCCTATCTCGGTGCTATGATTCTTTGTGGTGCTTAAGGTGAGAGACCGCTTTTTATTTTTCTCCTCGTATTTTTGGGATGAAGGTTGCGACCTTGGGATGAGTTGGTGAAAACTGATGTTTCTGTCCTTTTGCATTGCGAGCCCTCCTTTCGTGAAAGTACTAGGCTGATGCAGCCTGGGATTTTTGTGTTTAGGAGATCTTTGCTGGATGCGAAGTGGTTGTACCAGTTCTCGCTGTGAGATCTTGAAATGAACGACATTCTCAGGTGACACAGTGGTTCCAACTTTGTTCCTAGTTCTGAATCTGATCCCAGTAGAATCATCTGTGTACCCATTTACTATATGTATTGGGTCTGTATAAAACTCACATGTTTATCCTTGTTATGTATTGGTGTATGTATTGGGTCTGTAATTTAGATGTGTCGTAATGAGAATCAGACTTTTATTTCTTCTTCCTGTACTTGTGATTGGTGATTTTGTATTTGATCTTGTGTGTGATTTTTTTTATCATTTCCCTTTTGTGTGGAGAGGGATTGAAACGGTGGTTGGAGTTTTGTATCGTAGCCTTGGTAAGGCGAAGAGGTGGGGAACATGATGCTCAGCCCACTCAGCTACCCATGTTGGGGATGTGTGTGCCCCTTGGGGAGTTGGAAATGTGCCCTTGGAGAGATGGGGAGTGTGCCCCCTAGGAGAGCTGGGGAGTGTGCCCCTAGGAGAGCTCTATTTTGTTTAGGATTCCCATCTTGGGGAAAAGAGTGCAATACTCAAGCTGCCAATGTTGGGGAATGTGCCCCTAGGAGAGAGTGTGTTACTCATGCCGCCCACGTGGTGGAGGTGTAATGGTCGTGCTCTTTGAGGATTGGAGGTTGTGACCGAGCCATTTGGAGATAGTGAGATTGGGAGAGAATGCGATGCTTATGCCTCCCCGAGTAAGAGCACGCCCGTGTCGCTATGTAGATTTGGAGATAAAGGGGGAGAACGTGATGCCCATACCATCTTATGGAGACATGGAGATAAGGGTCGTCCTTTCTTTAAAAATATGGAGATTGGGGAGGAGAATGGATGCTTGTGCCATCCCTCTGGTGGAGAACGCGATGTTCATGCCACCCTATAGAGAGTGTGGAGCTCGTTCGTTATGGAGAGACAGAGAATAAATCATAACACTAATACTGATAGTGGAGTTATTGAGGACTTGTCGGTGGTGTAGACTGTACGTTGGTGATTACTCATGCTATGGTGTGTCGTTTCGATGTATCAAAGTACTTGTGCTATTTGGAGAGGGTACAGGGTAAGAGTGGGGACGTGTTTGGTTGCCTCAATTTTTAAACAATCCTCATACTTTGCCCTTCTTAGAGATATAGACCCAGTGAGCTTTGTGCCTTATAGCACCAACAGTGAAATAATGTAAATACTTTCCCAAGGGATGCAAAGTACAGTTCTTCGAGTAAGCTTTTTGAGTAAGCTTCGATGGGGTACTTGAGGGTGTGAGAAAGACCCTAACTGAGTGAACGTCGTTTACACATGAGCAACATATCGTTGGTAAGGGAGCAAGTGGTGGTGGCATCATTTCGCTGGCTAGAGAGTGAATTTGCTGGCGAGGGAGCGAATAGAGCATGTCGTTGTCTAGTGAGTGGTGGTGGCATCATGTCACTGCCTATAGAATGAATTTGCTGGCGAGCGAGCAAATGGAGTATGTCGCTGCCCATAAGTGGTATTGGCATGATGCTGGTGAGAGAGCAAGTGGTGGTTATAGCACTCTATTGATTGTTGATGTCGAGAGATCAAGTGGAGGTCACATGTCTTGTGACAAGCATGTTTGTGGGGACATTGTTTTCACCGTGGTCTTTGGGATGGTGAAGTTGGAAAATTTGTCTTTTCAGAGTGCCTCCCCTTCAGGCATTTTTTTTTTGGCTGCTATGTCGATGTGGTGATGGTAACATGAATTTTACCAACAACAAGTGTGTTTCTAGTAGTTGTACATGATGGAGTCGACCTTTGTAAGAGATCTGCTCCCAGTCAGTGAAGCAAGAACGAGTAGGAGAGAGTAAAATTGACCAACCATTTGGTCTTGAATTAATATGGAGAAAAGTTTTATTATTATTTTTTTTTGGAAAGTGAG
Source organism: Hydrangea macrophylla (assembly GCA_033977485.1). Taxonomy (NCBI): domain Eukaryota; kingdom Viridiplantae; phylum Streptophyta; class Magnoliopsida; order Cornales; family Hydrangeaceae; genus Hydrangea; species Hydrangea macrophylla. The sequence continues at coordinate 118,035,269 of CM066985.1, read as the reverse complement.
TTGTCTGAAATTGAGCAAAAATTGGATGTGGCTTGTGTAGACACCCCAATTTTGACCGACTGTCGAATTTAGGAGAGCGTCACCTCCACGTCCGATGATGATAAAGACCGAAAGAATCGAAGTATTCCAAGCTCTTCCGAAAGTTCTCCAAACGCGATAAAATTTCACAGAAAGAGGAAAATACCAGGTATTTAGGAGAATTCAGGTATAAAACACTATTTTTGGAGAAAATCTTCAAAAATATTTTTTTTGGAAGAAAAAGGAGAAAAGAAGAGACCTAAAAGAGGAAGTTCAGCAAAAAAACGGCACACGGCAGTATGCAGCGGCACTCAGTGAGTGCCGGGCGGCATTCAGTGAGTGCCGCCGACATTTTCTGACTGTCATTTACTTTTAAAGTCCGTATTTTGTGGTACAATACGTATGTGTATGCGGATAAAAACAAAAAACTGATAAAGTAAGGTTGACGAAAACCCGGCAATCAACAATCTGCCGCGGCACTCACGGGGAGCCGTACGGCAGTCGCGGAATGCCGTCGCGGCAGTCACAGAGTGCCGCAGCGGCACCCACGGACTGCCGCAGATGATTTCTGACTGTCGCCCTGGGCAGCACTCTGTCTAATTTCAGGAAGTACGTATTGTACCACCAAATGAGGGATTTACACCTGTCTTTTGCTCCGAATTCACTGAAAATACTTGACAATTTTGCCTATAAAAGAGGAGGAACACATGCAAAGAGGGGAGACAACAAGAGATACACCAAAAACACAAGAGATACACCAAAACAAATACAAGAAATCACTACATATTTTGAGAGAAAAAGAGAGAGTTTGGAGAACTAGAGAGAAGAGCTTGGAAGATCTTCAAAAGAAAAAGAACTTTGAGGATAGCTTGGAGGTGACCCTCTAATCTTAGTTGTATTTTCTTTCTTTTGAGCTTCTAATCTTCAAGTCATTTTTAGTTTTTCTTGATTAAGCTTTAGAGTTTGTTAAGTAAACTTGGAAGTCCTTGTTTCTAATTCCTTGGTCTTTCTTCTATTCCATTTGTTTATGTTTTTCTCTTGAGATTCTTGGAGATCTTCAATATCTCTCTTGACATCTTTTGAGTATGATCCTTTGAATCTCATGTGAGCTCATGCTTTACATAGGAGTCAAAAATTGATCATCACTTCATTTCATAAGAAAGTAGATGAATCTAAGTCCATACTCATGACTTGGATCCTCTAAACTTGATGTCTCATGGAATCCTTTCTATATTCCTTTGAGACTCATGAAATATTAGTCATGTCTCCATCTCCAATGACCATCAAATGGTAGGAGAAAATAGTTTTGAGTCTAAGCCCATCTCCATGGTTTAGAGTCCTCATCTTGAGATTTCATAAAGTCTATTCATACTTCATTTGAAATCTACAAATATGAAGGTCTTTAGCCTCCAATGACCATCAAATGGTAGGAAAAAATGGTTAGTTTAAGTCCAACTTCATGGTTTAATAGTTGGGGTTAACAAATAAAGTTGAACTTGACAAATGAAAACAGTGAGTTCACAAACTGTTTTTGATCAAAGATTTTTAGTTCGAAATCTAACCGTTGAAATCAAGTGAAACAAACGGGAAAGTGTCAATAACACAATATTCTACCACTGTAATTTTTGTTTTAAGGTGGTTTCATGTTTAAAGTGGTTTGGTCATGAGTTTTGTGAAGTAACAATAATCTGTCCAGAATTTCAGAACAGCAAATTCGTTTTAAAATTAATAGATTAGAACCTTAACAAAGTTTCTTGGACTTCAAATAATTTTTTCTATGAGGTTTAATGTATTAGGAAGATACCCTAAAAAGAACAAATCATTTCTAATCTTTTTGCTATTTTTAAAAAATCAAACAATATCTCTGGACAGAGAGTTGTACATCTCTGAGTGATGTCTGGTGTTTGTCCTTTTCCCAGAGATCAAACCGTTGAAACTTTGATTTTCTTTTTGATTTGGAAACTAGACTCACAGAGGCATCTTGTGTCCAAAATTCACCGACATCAAACCATGGGAAGCATGCTTTTTCGTTTTTTAAAGTTCTGGTCTACTCTCTGCAATTTTCAGAATTTTATGACACATTTGGCCAACTTTGTAAATAATGGCCCAAATGATTCTCCTATGAATTAGGGCTTAAACCATATCTTAATAACAATTAATTAGGCTTAAATCCAGAGGCTAAGTGATCCAAATTAATGAATAAATCCATGTCTTATCCTTGTTCATATTCATTCGTGTACATTAACGCTTATAATTAGAACTAGAAATTGGATAAAGTTGGATTTCATGCTTGCTAGATCTAAGCTAGAGAATTAGGATTGATTGTTTGATACCATATTATTATGTGAAACATGTGGACTAATCTTTTTTTTGTAGCGCATTTGAGGTACGATTTCTCATCTCCCTTCTAGTTTATTTCATTCCTTGATTTTATTGATTTTCAACCTCATGCGCGACACCTTAGAATTAGGAACTTGCCTTATATGTATATGTGATTAGAGACTCTTTTTAGGATTTTCTTTTGTTCGTATGCATTGCACGTTTAATATCGTTGCTGGATCCCGGGTAAGTTCTCTTGTTCCCTAGTGCATATCATGTTGCTTGCTACTTGAAATATGTGATTTTTGAATGATATTTTATCAATTGCAATTTTGCACCCCTTTGGACATGCTTTTTGTAATGTATATCTATACATATATATTAGTTGAGGGCACATTTAAATTAATAATTCGATTAGAAGGATATTGAGTAGAGTCCTATCGCAAGATAGGATGAGAGAGGGTGTTTTAGTCCGACGGGCTCCTTCCTCTCTCATTCCATAATCCCCGGACCTAGTTAATCTCTGGTTTCTAAAAGATCAGTTTGATTTTAAAATGATTTCTTAATTTTTCCTTTTAAAAATTAAGTGGCGACTCATTTATTTTTTGAAATTGATTTTGAAAAGTTGTGGGTAAAAGAAAGAAAACCTGCGATATCCACAGCTTGTAACTCGAAGGGTCCCTTTTGTCTGCCTATCAATGAATGTGGACTCCTTGGGATACAACTTTAGTGTGAGACTGTTTAGATCAACAGATCCCTTCTCCCCCCATTCGAAAAGAACAAGAGCTTGTGGCTTAGGTGGAACTTTTCCTTCTCTACCCTTGGAAAGAAACAAAAACTGGTGTAGCGTTTTTCTTCTAGAAAAAAAACTGGTGGTGGTCTGGCTCTGGCTGTGATGTACTACAGTATTGTACTGGATGTACTGTATATGGGTAATATAGAATTCCCTCTTTGCCGTTAATAGGTCGCTCTGGTAAGAGAACTATGGTGGTTGGTTGTGCAGTAAAGCTGAGTTATGGCACCTATATCTATATCTTGGGTGTTGTCGGGTAATGGTGGGAGGTGTCAGGGAGCGGCGATTGGGAGGCGGTAGCGGCGATGGGTTAGAAGTGGTGGCATCGAGAGATATAGAGATGGTGAGAGAGAGAGAGAGAGAGAAAGAGAGAGACAAATTCGGCAAGAGAAGCGAGTTGTCGACGATTGGCGGTTGTTAGTTCCGATAGCTTAAGGTGATGGTGGTAGCGACTGCATGGGGAGTTTGGGTGTTTAGGCGATGGCCTTGGCAATGGCGAGAGGGGGGCTCAGCTTGGTATCGAGGAGGAAAAGTCTCGAGGAGGGCGTGGGCCCAGGGATGGCGAAGGCTGTAGGTAGTGAGAGAAAGGTATGGGTCTCGCCCTTTTAGGCATCGGAGAGGGGTTTGTCGATGGCAGGGTTGGAGGGTGGAGAAGTGAACCGAGGTAGAGAGGGGTGGGTCGATGACGACAGAAAGTGGCGATGGGATGGGAGTTGGCGCTTGGTGAGGGTTTGGGGTGGTTTGTGACATTGGTAGTGTGAGAGGTAGCCAGTAGTAACGATGTAGGTGTCGGTGGCGGTCAGTGGCGATGGTGATGAGATAGAAAGAGTAGCGATTAGGTTTGTTGTTGGGGGAAATCAGATAGGGGAAGTAGCGATGGAGCTGGCAATGGCTTTGTATGGGCCCTACAAACTAACGACGTGGGTCTCAGCGACGGAGGGTTTTTTTTTTTTTTTTAAGTAGAGGTTTGTTGTCTGTGCAATTATCGGTGGTGTTTGGTGCCGTGGCGAACGGATGCAGTGGAGTGGTTCATCGATGGAATTGTCGATGGGGGTGTGGACTGGTATTGGCGATGGGAGGTAGCCATGATAAAGATGGGTTGCGTCAATGGGATGCGTCGATGGGTGCATCGATGGTCCATGGGGTGCGTCGATGGCTTTTTTTGTCGATGGTTTAAGGGTAGGTAGGTCTCCTTTGATGGCGACATGTTGGGTAGTAGACAGATCATGGTAATGGTGAGGAGAGAGAAAATTTCGGTGACGGGTTGGGGCGACGGAGCTAGATTGGTGTTGGGTGTTGGTGGCGATGGGAGGCGACTGAGAGGGGTTGGTGATGGAGTTGGCGTTGGAAAATGTTTTTTGTGTAGTTGTTGGCGATGGGTTTGGTGTGATCGTTGGTGGTGGGTGGGACTAACGATGGGACTGAGAGGGGCAGCTGGTAGCGATGGTAGTAGGGTAGTGGTGGGTCTCGGCGATAGCATTTTTTTAGCAGTCGGTGGGGATAGGCTGGGTGTGACTGTCGGTGGTTGGACATTGTATCGATGAGGTTAGTCTTGGCGATGAGAGGTGGGACCCATGGGAGTTGTAGCGACGATGGGATGCGTCGATGGTGGTGGCGATGGTACATAGGGTTTTTTTTTTTTATTTTTTTTTTTGTTGCTGCTGAAAAGGGGTCAACGATGGGAGTTTTGACGATGTTGTCGATAGGAGTGGGTGGGCCCAGAGTTAGCAATGGTATCTTGTCGATGGAGCTGTTGATGTTTTGTCTTGTCGATGGAGAAGGTTAGCGGCAATGAAGGTTGGTGTCTGTGGAGCTTTGTTTAGTGGATGGTGTCGATGGGATATGGGGTTTTTCTTTTTTGGGTCTGGTGTTGGGAGGCGATGGAGAGTGCAGATAGAGAGTACATCGACGAAAAAGAACATTTTTTTTTCATTTTTTTGTAGCGATGAGTTAGGTGAGATGGATCCCCTTAGTGGCAATGAGTTGGGTAGTGGAGGTCTAGCCACGATAAGGAGAGAGAAGGAAAGTTAGTGATAAGGGGGTTTGGCAACGGTGGTGGTGGCGAACGGAGGGGGTGGGTTATTGATGGAGATGTCGATGGGGGGAGGTGGGTTGGTGTCGACTGGTGTTGGCGATGGGAAGGGTGGGTCCTGTCTATTTTGGCGATGGGTTGGAGTTTGTGGATCCGAGAGTGGTGATGAGCGGGTGGTGACGAGGGATTAGGCATTGATAGCGGTTGTGGGTTTTGGGTTTGTCGATGGGGGCTGTCGATCAGAGAGGTGGGTCAAAGCTGGCCGTCGATTGGGGTTTGGGTGGTGATGGATTGGGGTGGTGGCCACAGAATTTGTTTGTTTATTTATTTATATATTTGTTTTTTTTATTTTTTTATTATTTTTTTTGCAGCGTCGACTTGGGTAGTGGATAGATAGTGGCGATGGTTAGGAGAGAAAAAGAAAAGTTAGCGATGGAGGAAGGTGGGTGAGGGCTGCAGTGATGAGAAAGGGGTGAGTCCCACTTTTTTTTTTTTGGTAGCGATAGTGAGGAGAGAGAAGGAAAGTGTCGGTGGAAGGTAAAAGGGAGTGGGTACCTCTGTTTTTTTTTTTTTGGGCAACGGGTTGGTGTTTTGGGCCCGAGAGTGGTGATGAGAAGTAGTGGCGATGGGCTGTGGTGACAGATGGAGGCTTCAGCGATGACATGTGGTTTTTTTTTTTAAGTGACAAGTTATGCCGTTGTCGATCGTGGGTGCGACTGGCAATGGGAGTGAAAAGAGAGAGAGGTGGACCCCATGGTTGGCGACGAGTTGTGTGGGCCCCACAAGTTGGCCACAACGGGGGTCTCAGTGACGGGTTGGGAGAGAAGGAGATGAACACGAGTGGATGGGCCGAAGGGCTAGCGACGACACACGGTGTATATATTTATATATTTTTAGTAGCGATGGATGAGAGAGAAAAGTGAGGCGAGAAAAGTGAGGCGATAGAAGAGGTCTGTCGATTAGTGAAGTGGGGGGCTCTAGCGAAAATTTATTTCCCAAAAAAAAAGAAGAGAGGAGAATGTAAGGCCTCGGCGATAGCCCACAGTGTCATTTTTGTAGCGAAGGGTTATGCCGTTGTCGAGTGGGACTGGTGATGAGAGTGGCAATGAGTTGTGTGATGTTCACAAATTGGCGATGGTGGGGGTTATCGATGGTGGAATCTCGTCGTCTTCGACACATAATATATATATATATATATATTTATTTTTGCAGTGGCGGTGGGTGTTGGGTCATGCAAACCCACATGTCTCAGTGATTCCATACGGATATGCGAGGCAGTGATGGGTGTTAATGTCAAATGTACAGGCTTATGTTTGATCAAAGTGGTGGTGTATGGTTTTGGTGAGGCAATAGAGATGAAAAAGCATGTGGAGAGTTCATTGGGTGTGGTTAATATGTGGAGTTGAATTGAGAATAAATTTATTTTATTGAGATGACATGGGAAAAAAATGTAATTGGTACCTTTCTATTTCCCTTTATAATAGTAATAGGCACCAACTTTGGTTATGTAGTGCTCTAAACCCAAAATTGTTGTTTGAGTGGCTTGTGCTCAAAACTAACCCCAGGAGATTGTAACCAATATGACCAAAAAAAAAATTTGTAATCTTACAAAATCACTCCAAAAAAATACTGTGATTTTTTTTTTCACCCAAAATATGTCTCTTGACTAGTGAGAGAGGAGGGGTGTGGTTGTCGACATAAAGTGGGAGAGGAGAGAGTGGCGAGGGAGAGAGAGGTGGTGTCGATAGGAGGTGAGAAGGGTGGATCCCGTTTATCTGGCGATGGGTGAGAGTGAGGTGGGGTGCTCAAGCGACGGCATATATAGTATATATATATATATATATATTTTTTTGCCGTTGTCGATGGGAGTGAGAGAGAAGGGATCCAAAAGAGGAGACAGATCCCACATAGCGATGGGTGTGGGGGTGGGGGTTCCTCTGGCTGACAGTAGGGTAGGTGGGGGTTTGGGTGATAGTCTTAGACAAAGACAGGTGGTGTGGTACATAGCGTAAGAGTGTATTTTAATGTGTGATTTATGATGTGAAATATCTGTGTTTATGTCACAAAAAGGGATCGAATTCAGTGGAAAAAGTGTGGTGTGAGTCATAACGTGTGACTTTTGAGTATAAGTTTACTGTGTTAGCTGAGGTTTGGGTTAAAGTGAATATGTACATATGTACATTATACTCTATATATTTACAAAGGGTGAGGAGAGAGAAAGAGAGAGTGGCGAGAGAGAGACTGAGTGAAAAGATTAGAGCCAGAGAAAGTTGTATGGTCTCTACGCAATGGTTCACTAATTAAGATTTGGTGAATTAAAATGGTATAAATGTCAGGGTTGAATAGTAGGGTCATGTCAAAGTGGGTCATTACTTGTTAAAGTAGGTATGATACTTTGAAGAACATGTAAAGAAATCAATAGAAAATCTGATATACATGTAATGCTAATTAAAGGTATAGAAAAATCACATGGTGTGGCATGTGACATTGGATTATGGACCAATAGAATAAATCTAACTTAAAAAAAAAAAGTAGAATATAAAAAGGGATCAAATTGATCAATTGGACAAATGACCAAGGGATGAGGAAGGTGAAGCCAAGGGAATTTCTTGTGGGCGTTCCAATTCAGGGGGAAAATTTTATTGAATGTGGCAAGGCCTCTTTTATATAATTTTTTTTTTGGAAGAGTAGTCTAGACGTCAATAGTCTAAATAGTCTAAAAGTACATAGAGTTATGTTACCCAGACTCGGGTATGGGTGTCGGGTACATACTAGGATGCGGTGTTGGATTCGTCCAGTTTTCAAAAAAATTTACACCATTTTGAAAGGTCGGAGAAAGAAGTACACTTATTTGAGTGTCGTGTCGAGCACAGATACTCCATGCGTTACGAAAGATCCGAGTAACATAGATATAGAGTTGGTGTTGGACGCATAAATGTGAGGTCAAAAATCCTTGTAGATTGAATATCAAATGTGTATATATATATATATATATAATAACAAACAAGTGTGTACTTAGTTTGGTGGGCCAATACTTACATTGTGATTTGGGCGTGTGATGCTTATTGAAAGTATAGACCAATAAATAAAAAAAAAAAGTAATTTATTTTTTTTTTCAAAATGGAGTAGATGATTAGACTAGTCAGGATAAATTTTTTTTGCGTGTCTAGAGTCCTAGACTATGGAGATTTGTTTAGTGTGACTATTATATGGTGCACATATTTGACTAATTAATCCAAACTAATTCTTAGGTTCCAAAATCATTTGGCATCCAAAATTTTTAAAAATATATATATTGAAGGTCCGTTTGAGATACCAACGACCCAAGTGGTCCAGTGGTGTCATCTTGACATCTCCAGGGTTCGATTCTCCTTGGGAGAAGTTCTTGTCCCCCCATATTTGTGCATTCAGTCAAAATAAATGATCCTTGTTGGACTTTGCTATGGGCCATTGTGGGGATGTGGGGCTTTGGGGTTGGGTTGGGTTCGTGTGCGTGTGCGTGTGCGTGTGTGGGTGTGAGTGCGTTGTTTCCAGCCATAATCTAGGGACGACTCAAAAAAGAATGCCCGTTTGAGATGTAAGAAAAAAAAAAAGACGTGTGACAACGAGTTCAATTCTTTCTTTAATTTCGGAATGCTTTGGGACACAACTTTTGTGAAAAATAAAAAATAAGAAAATGTGACTTGACTTTTTGAAAGTAATTTGCATCTTGGGAGCCCTAAGCTTCTTCAAAGCCTTTACAACATTGGAGGCAAGAAATATGTGGTATATGTATATATACTACACTGTCACAGAGAGTTCTATGTTGGACAATGTGATCCAAAGTTCTTGTATATGTCAAGATATGTGTATCTAAAATTCATACTAGTAGTTTTTATCAACAAAAAAAAAAAATTGCTCCATCCCAATTCCCAAATTTAGAGTCTCATTTAGGAACTCAGCTTTTTAAGGGGACAGAAAGAAATTATTTCACAATTATCCATAATCATTATAATTACTTGTTTGTTTTTGATTTGGTGTAGATTTCAAAATATGGTCATTTTGAAAAGTACATAAAAATTGCATACCAATTTTATAAAGTGTGGACAATAATTTTGAGATATTCCAAATGAAATAGTGAACTCTAAAAATGAGATAAAAAGAGTAAATGTTGGATATCACGGTGATACCAGTGAGAGAGAGAGTTGAGAGTTGTTGAGGCATGAGGAGAGGGAGATTTGGGTTTATCGGTGGGGTGGGCCCAGTTTGGCTGGCGACTGGAAGGGAGTGATTGGCGATGGTAGCTATGGGAATTGTCCGAGTGTGGGTGTGAGTGTTGGTGGAATTTGTTAGTGCCCCAAATATTACTCTAAAAAAATTAAAAATTAATTTTACTTTTCCCAATTTCAATTCTATTCATAAATAACATCATTAATTAAAAGTGTTCAATATATAACAACACAATAAATTTCCCCCAATACCCTACTTTTTTTCTTCCTATTTCCCAGATCAATCAAATGAAGAAAATGTTCTTGCTTAGTTTTTCTCTTCATTTCCCTCGCTTGGCCACATAAAACTACTCATCTTCCTTTCCCTGCTGATACATGAGTGCAACTAAACTTTAGTGACAAAAAGGAAATGGTCCTTATGCTACACATCTCAGAAACATTGTGGAGCCAATGTTAGGGTGGTTGAGATTGCATTCGATCAAAATTTCTATACATTAAAATTAGAAAAGAGAAGGAAAATAGCAACTACACGGTATGAAGATTTTTCAGTAACATATTCTCAACAATGACTTCTTTAATAATCATACTATTACTTTTACCTTTGTCTGACTTTTTATCTTTGTACACAGCACCTGAGAACTGATAGAATATGAAAATAAAAAAAAAATATATATATATATATATATATATAAATTGATACTAGACAGCACATACCCAGTTGGTTAATTATTCTGGGAAGAATATCTTGCAATATTTCTGTATAATAAGGAAAAAAATTCAAAAGAATATACGGGATATTTGGCAAGCCTAATCTTAAAACCAACAGAATGAGAAGTATCTCGAGAATTATAGAAATGAATGTGCTGAACGCTCCTTAAATGGGTATCAGGTGACATATAAGTACAAAGGAGTAACAGCTAAAATACAATAGCAAAAATTTGACACAAGAATACAAAGTCGCGACATGTTATGAGTAGAATTCTATCACATAAGCTACTGTCTAAAGAGCGGACCACATAGGCCACTTTCAGAAAACATTGATGTCCAAACTTCGTAGATGGTAAACAGGTAAATTGAAAAAAAAAACCAAAAAAAAAAAAAGAGAAAAGAAAAGAGCTAGTATAAAAGATGAGAGAGAGGGCGAGAGAGAGAGAGAGAGTACTCTTGTTTGAGGAGAACCACTAACCACCCATGTGTTGGCGGCAATTGATGCTTGAACTGAAAAATGAAAGAAATGTAAGTTATAAGTTACTGACCATAATAAGAAGCATACAGATAAACAAAGCAGATTGTGACCATGCTGCTTGCATTACCTTTCGGGTTAATGAACTGGATAACCACGTCATCCTTAAATATGTTGACTTCCTCAATTGCAGGTATGGCATTAACCCCTATTCTCTTCAGGGTGCTCTGGAGCCTTTTATCATCTGTGGTGGTGGTCTTGTGAACAGCCTTCTTCTTTCTGTTGTTAAGAATACAAGTTTGAAAATATTAAACCTCAGGCAGGTACCAAAACTGAGCTCAACATCAGGAAAATTAGATAGAGCTGTATACAGTACAATATTAGTTTTTTCCTTCTAAAATGATTAGTATATTTTGAATGCCAATGTCATGCAAAAGAATCAACCAATCAGAAGGCACAATGGGTTTGCCATTTAGCAACAGCTACAACAATTAGTGAACTTAAAACCCAAAGACTAAACATGTGTACTTCCCAATTTAAATCAATTTTTTTTTTTTTTTTTTAGGGTCTGTCTGATAAAGCTGAAAATTAAGTGCCGAGTTTTTAGTACTAAAAATTTTAAGTAATCGAATATGCAATATAGAAAACAGTATTTCAATTTTCAAGTATTGAAATAGAATGCATTCAGTGATTATTTTAAGTAGCATTTTTTCACTTAAAGTTTTTAGTTGATTTTTAGCTTCTTTTTCAATTAAATAGTACAATATCAAACGCATTGGAAAATAATAAGTGCTAAATTGGGTTATCAAACACACCCTTACTGAAAATTCCCTGACCACTAAATCCAAAGGGAGAGGATTAGAATTACGTTGAACATAAACACACCTTCTCACGCTGCCCTTTCCACCGGTGCGAACAGCACCGGCCATCTTCATTAGCTTCTCTATATTCATCTGCCAAAGTAAAGAGAAAACAAAAGTGGGTAAGACGGTACACCTTCAACCATTTTGCAGGGAATCAAAGTCAAAAAAAAAAAAAATCCAAATAAATTAATTATACACAAATAAAAAAACCACATTTGTTGTTTCAGTCACCTGACAACAAGAAGGGCAATACATTTGATTAGTACTCTAGTTATTTATGGGTTTTGTTAATGTGTGTCCTTAGGTTTAGGACATATGTTAAAGTTTAAAAAGTGAAAATAAACAAGAGATACAGTGCGGGTTTCAGTGTCCGGTGTGGGATTTAGTAAATGTCTCATTTGTTTATTTTTACTTTTGGAACCTTACCATATGCCCTAAACACACATGTTAACAAAACCCATTATTTATACTCCGTATGTGTTATCCAAACAAATCCCACTTTTTTGAATTTTTGTTTACTTTGGATTTGCAAAAAGATTTTTCTCCTCACAAAACTCTGTGCTCTTCCTCAATTTCGATAAAGAAATTAAATGCATTTTTAAATTTGCTCCACGTGAGGTTGAAGTCTTGAAGGTGTCAATTTTTTTGTCGTCTTGGTTCGGTTTGAAATTTTGAATCACTCAATTCAATATTAGTGGTAGTTTTACTAGTTTGAGTTAGAAAACCAACCTCCAAACATGACCTAAATGAAGTGTGAAAATTCAAAACGGACCAAACCAACTGAAAGGACCCGGTTTGGAGTCCGTTTGGTTTTGGGTTTTTACCATGAGTAATGCTATGCTTCTCAAATTTTTTGCTTCTCAAAAGTGTTTCCAATACATGTGGCAATGGGTCAAGTTAATTTTGATTGGTTAATGTTGAAGTGATCTAACCATTAATGAAGAGAGTATCAGTGCCACATGTGTTGGGAAACACTCTTTGAAAAAAAAAAATTAGCTCTTTTACCATTTTGATGAAACATTCCATTGGATAAGCCCATGCCAACCCAAATCAAAATATGTTAGAACAAGCAAAGGCCCAATATATGGGCCTATACGAATATCAGACCTAATCATTGTGTGGTTGAATCGCAATCAAAACTAAGCACTCCGGCTAGGGGTGGCCAAATGGCCCGTGGCACGCTTGGCTCGCCTAGTCTGGCCCTAACTTTTCACGGCTTGGGCAAAGATATTGACCCGTTCAAACGGACTTGGGCAATCAATTTTAGGCCCGATCAATTTTAGGGCCGGGCTTGGACAAAGCAAATGAGGCCCGCTTTGGCCCGGCCCGGCCGGACTATTAGTAAAATGTATTATTTTTTTTGTATTTTCTATTATGTAATATATAAATTAATATAATTTTACATAAGATATTCAATGTATATGTATAATCACAAGAGTTTTTATTGCATTTTTGTGAATAATGTGTCTTAATAATCATTCTAAACATTATTTATGGTAATTTTTTTTATTTTTTTAGTTCAAGTTTTTAAAAATAAAAAATAAAAAATAGCAATAGGCCGGCCCGCGGGTCGGGCTTGGGATTTTAGTGGTTGGTGTCGGGCCGGGCTTGGGCAACCAATTGTAGGCCCGCCACGGGCCGGGCCGGGCTTGGGCAAAGGTACTTACCCTTAGTATAGAGTGCATGTCACGCCCCGACGTAGCATAAATAAGGAAAGCGTTTAATTTCCTTTATGGACCCGTAGGTCGCGACAGTTTGAAGGATCGATTCCGTCCCAAACGTCAAACAACAAAACATATAATCAGAGTAAAGCAATCAAGGTTTACAAAAATTTTCTATCTTATTACATCTTATGAACCGGGGTCAACTAAGGCACAGACCGCCTTGAAAATAAAATAATAACTTAGAGTCTGTTACAGTCATCCTTAAAACAAAACAGTTCATAACTTAAAACAGATAAACTTAAAACATATAATAAACAGTTTCTCGTCCCAACAGCAGCCATTCTTAATTAGCATAATCGTATGATTCCTCCTGATTGTAACCTGAAAAGCCTGAACACGAATGTCCAGGACGCATCAACGTCGTCAGCTTCAAGAAGCTGGTGAGTATTAAAAACATGACTTTGAATGTAAAACATACCAACTTACCTTTTTTCAATTCAAGGTTAAATCCACAAGTTTATAATTATGATTAAAGAGCTCGTTTAGAAAAACAACCACAACATTATTTAAAGAGGGTAAATTTACACAGATGGGACCGTGTATGAGAACAATGCACCACACTCATCTTGCCGACGCTTTTCTCTCGACAGCCACAACAACCCACTATCCTACTCCTGGTATCTTTGAAACACTCAGATAGCCATACTTTAGCAACGGGGCGCCAGGGAGTGTCCAGTTTGCCTCACACTTTGGTCCGGGGTACCAGGGAGTGTCCAATGCGTCACACTTTGAATACCCTAACCTCCATGCAAATACCGGGGCAACCCCTAACACAGTATCCAGACTCGAGTTATCAGGGAGTGTCCGTAGGCCACACTTTAGCACTACCATGGGTGCCAGGGAATGTCCGAGTTCGGCTTCACACACTTTAACGCTTCCATGGGCGTCAGGGAGTGTCCATATTTGCCACCGTCGCATTTCAAAGATACCCTCTCCACAATACCAACCACAACCACAACCACAACCACGACCACAACCACAACCACAACTCAACCACAACCACAACCACGACCACAAACACAAACTCATACTCTTTCCACACTACCATTACTCTTTTCCACACAGACTGACACCCCTATACATGTACCACTGACCCACATGAATGGTATGCACTTAAACGAAAACAAAAATGCTGAATTAAAGGAACAACACGCGTACGGGGTTTAATGAGTCATATTACAATGTTTTAATCATTCAAACATAACCAATTAGAGTTCTGATCAACTAAATTTCTCAAACAGAAACTTAACAGTATATAAATTTCATCCAAACAGTCCCTTAAACACAAAGCCGACAAAAACAGAAACTGTCAGAACTCGCGCGCGCGGGCCGCTCGCGCGAAGTGTCGCTCGGCGGGCCGCTCGCGCGATATGCCCATTTTCCTTTTATTAATAAACTTTTCTGTCTGCCTGAGGAAAGCAAGGTCGCGCGCGCGGATCGCTCGCGCGAAGGGGTTCTCGCGCGAAGTGCCAAATTTTCCTTTATATATATAAACTTTCCTTTCTGCCTGGGGAAGCATACCTCGCGCGCGCGGGCCGCTCGCGCGAGGGGTCGCTCGCGCGGGCCGCTCGCGCGATTCTCGCGCGCGCGATCGTGGCGCGAGGTGAAGCTGAGGCTTCATCTTCTTCGTGGAGAATACCCTGTTTCAGCAAAACAGGGTCTAAATTGACCCATTTCCATTCTGTGAGTTACTAGGCCTTATAGTATATGATTCTCTTTGGTTTTTCACAAGGATTAAGAATCCATTATCAATTTAACATGAATCAATCTATAACTCTCCAATTTTATGAAAAACTAAAACATGTCCAAACTTAATTTCTAATATACTTTCTTATATGAACGAATTAGGCTCTATAACTTCGAACATGGCATGTATGATGTATAATCTTCCATATTCATCTCTAAAAACGAATTATGATTGAGTTTGGAAAATGGTGATTTTTGAAGCTCAAGCTTCCATGGACGAATTTAGCAATGGTGCTTCAATTAAACATACACATGCTCAGTAAATAAGTATAGAATTACATTGGGAGTGAGTTAATAATACTCACTGAGTTTAAGAATGAAGAGATTGTTGAGAAAGAATAAGCAAATAAGAAATCCAAATCAAAGCTTTGCAAGTTATGGTGATTGAGCTCCTCTCTCTCTAAAATTTGAAGAACTCACTGAGTATTCCTCTCAACTTTCTCTGCAATTGAACTTGTGCAGATTGTGTGTATGTAATGAACATATAAAAAGAGCCAATTGAGGAACTTGGAGCCCAAGTTGTGCCTCCTATACTCTACAAACTAATTAACTATGTACATAATATACACAGCTTATACATACGTAGGTAAATACTGATATAACTCCAAAGCTCCACCAAGGGTCAAGTTAGAGTAATAGGGACCTAAGTAGAAGTGTTTGGGAAATTTGGCTTTTGGTCACAACAATACACACACACACACACAAAGCATTGCCAAACAAGACCTAAGCCAATGATCACTTGCCATAAATGGCAAGTAAAGTGTATGTCCAATCACACTTCATATCACTTCCAAAAATCTGGAGAAGTTTAGCACAGCGCGGACAGTTTTGAACATAAACTGGTATTTTCGGGGCGCGGTGGTCACCACAAAAATACAAGAATTTCATTTTAACGTAAGAATTGATTTTCTGGTTTTATAAAAATACTGATTGAGTCAATAGAAGTTATTTTCACCGTTTTGAAATACAGATTTTGAAATCCATACTGGTATCACTAACTTTATAAAAATTACAATTTAACCCCAACAACATTCTTAGCTTGTAATAATTCAAGAAATAAAATTTAGAACATGAGAAATGTAATTTAAATGAAGCAGTCAATACCAATGAAATTAAATATACAATGCAATTGCCAATTAAATATGAAAATATAATTTAGGAATAAATGGAAATGCAGGTTATTACACCCTTCCTCCCTTAAACAGGATTTCGCCCCCGAAATCAAGACTGACTAGTCCTGAAATAACTCCGGGTACTTCTTCCGCATATCAGCTTCAACTTCCCACGAGGCTTCGTTCTCGTCATGGTGATTCCACTGAACCTTCACCAACGGGATATCTTTATTCCTCAACTTCTTGATACTCTGATCCAAAATCTTCACAGGTCTCTCCTTGTAAGAAACGTTATGACTTGTCTCAATGTCGTCATAACTAACCACATGTGAGGGGTCTCGTATGTATTTCCTCAACATACTCACGTGAAACACGTTGTGAACCCCAGACATCTTCGGTGGTAGCGCCAGTCGATAAGCTACTTTCCCGACACGTTCCAAAATCTCGAACGGTCCGATAAAACGCGGAGCTAATTTCCCTCTCTTGAGACCAAAACGTACTACTCCTCGGGTTGGTTAAACCTTGAGAAGCACGTGATCCCCAACACTAAACTCCAAATCCTTCCGGCGTCGATCAGCATAACTCTTATATCGGCTTTGAGCGGTTCTCATCCTCTCCTTGACCAAAGAAATCTTCTCGTTGGTTTCTCTAACCAAGTCTGGTCCCAACAATTCTGAGTCCCCAACCTCTGCCCAACACAATGGGGAACGACATGGTCGTCCGTACAATGCTTCGAACGGAGCCATACCGATACTCGCGTGATAACTGTTATTATAGGCAAATTCCACCAACGGTAAGTGCGTCTCCCAAGATTCTTCAAAATCGATCACACAAGCCCTGAGCATATCCTCCATGATCTGATTAACGCGCTCAGTTTGCCCATCTGTCTGAGGGTGAAAAGCAGTGCTCATCTTGAGCGAAGTTCCCATAGCTTCTTGCAGACTTTTCAAAATCCAGAAGTAAAACGCGCGTCACGGTCTGACACTATTGACACAGGTGCACCGTGAAGTCGCACAACTTGTTGTATGTACATCCGGCTCATCTTCTCTACCGGGTATGTCATACTATAAGCGATAAAATGAGCGGATTTCGTCAATCGATCCACGATTACCCAAATAGCGTCATGATTCTGCTGCGATCGAGATAATCCTACTACAAAATCCATCGTAATGTGTTCCCACTTCCAACCAGGAATAGGTAGCGGTTGCAACAATCCTGACGGTCTCTGATGTTCAGCTTTGACTTGCTGACACGTCAAACACTTGGATACAAATTCGGCCACGTCTTTCTTCATACCTTCCCACCAGAAATTTCTCTTCAGATCTTTGTACATCTTCGTTCCTCCCGGGTGAACTGTATATCTTGACTTATGCGCTTCTTCCAGGATATCCTTCCTTAACTCTTCATTACCTGGCACACATAATCTATTCCTGCACCGATATCCTCCATCGACTCCCACTTTCCATTCTGTCGGGTCTTTTTCTGACATCTTCACGAACCATGCCTGAAACTTCTCATCTTCTTTCTGAGCTCCAATAATGCGGTCGATAAGAACAGGCTGCAGGATAAGACATCCGAACAATTGTCCTTTTCCTTCTTCAGCACTCTGTACATCGAATTCCGCCAAGGTCTCCAATGCTCGCCACTCTCTAACCATTAAGGAGGCGATCGTCTCACGAGTCTGTCGACTCAGGGCATCAGCAACTACATTAGCTTTACCCGGGTGATATTCTAATGTGAAGTCGTAATCTTTGATCAACTCCATCCACCTGCGTTGCCTCATGTTCAACTCTTTCTGTGTGAACAAGTATTTCAAACTCTTGTGATCGGAGAATAAATCAAACTTCTCACCGTAGAGATAGTGTCTCCAAATCTTGAGTGCGAAGACTACTGCTGCCAATTCCAAATCATGAATGGGATAGTTCAACTCATTCGGCTTCAGCTGTCTGGATCCATAGGCGATCACCCTGCCATCTTGCATAAGTACACACCCTAACCCTTGATATGATGCGTCACTAAAGATAGTGAACTTCTCATCAGGCTTGGGTATTGCTAGTACCGGTGCGGTAGTGAGTCTCTCTTTCAACTCTAGAAAGGCTCGCTCATGCTTCTCTGTCCATTCAAACTTCAGATTCTTCTTCGTCAACCCGGTTAAAGGTGCTGCTATCTTTGAGAATCCCTCAACGAATCTCCTGTAATAGCCTGCGAGTCCTAGAAAGCTCCGAACTTCTGTAGGGTTGCTCGGTCTAACCCAATTTGATACAGCATCGGTCTTGGATGAATCCACAGAAATTCCTTGAGATGACACCTTGTGTCCCAAAAATTTCACTTCCTGCAACCAGAACTCACACTTACTGAACTTGGCATACAACTGATGGTCCTTGAGCGTCTGCATCGCAATCCGTAGATGTTGCTCGTGTTCTTCTCCTGACTTAGAATAGATCAAAATATCATCAATAAAGACGATGACAAACTGATCTAAATAAGGCTTGAACACTCTGTTCATCAAATCCATGAATACTGCCGGGACATTCGTCATTCCAAACGGCATCACCAGAAATTCATAATGACCATATCGGGTTCTGAAAGCAGTCTTAGGTATGTCTTCTTTTCGTACCCTCAACTGATGATATCCCGACCTAAGGTCTATCTTGGAAAATGTCGTAGCTCCTTGTAGTTGATCAAACAAATCGTCAATCCGAGGCAAGGGATACTTGTTCTTGATAGTTACCCGGTTCAATTCTCTGTAGTCGATACACAGTCTAAGTGTCCCGTCCTTCTTCTTCACGAATAACACCGGTGCTCCCCAAGGCGATGTACTTGGACGTACAAAACCTAGGTTCTCGAGCTCTTGAACTTGTTCCTTCAATTCCAATAGTTCTGTGGGGGCCATTCTGTAGGGAACCTTGGTGATCGGTACGGTACCCGGTATAAGCTCAATACAGAACTCTATACTTCTCTCGGGCGGTAGACCAGAAACATCTTCAAACACTTCTTCGAAGTCCTTGACTACAGGTATAGATGACGCTGTCACCTCTGTACTGACGACTTCGATGTTGGCTAAGCATCTCGTGAGGAACATATCTCCCGAAGGGTTACATTGAAAATCAAAGGATTGATTCTCATTGTCGGGGAATGTAATTCTCTTCCTCGCACAATCCAACTTCACTTGATTCTGAGAGAGCCAATCCATTCCTAGAATTATGTCGAACTCCTTCATTGATAGGACAATCAACCTAGCAGGGATTTCACAGTCTCCTAACCGTAAGGGACAATCCTTGCACACGTGTCCTAATCTGACCGCAGCTCCTAGTGGCGAAGTAGCCTTCAAAGCTTTCTCTAAGCGATGAGGTAAAATACCCAATCTCCGAATTGTATTAACAGATATGAACGAAAGAGCAGCACCCGTATCAAATAACACTTTAACATGGGAGTTAAACAGAGTTAATGTACCTTCTACTGCTTGCTGATCAGGTTGAGCTTCTCCATAATTCCCTTCTTCATACGCAGTTCCATCATATCCAGCGGCATCAGGGATAACAGCATTCAAGCGAGTCTGGCCCTGTTGACCATAAGTCACCTGCTTAGGAGCAGTACAGAACCTGCTGATGTGACCTGGTTCACCACAGTTGAAGCAGACTATTCCTTGCTGAGTAGCACGCCTTGGTGCCTTACAATCACGAGCCAAACGACCAGGGTTGCCACAGTTGAAACACTTTCCACTACTACTTCCTTCTCCTGTTCGGGGTTGAGTCGGATAGGTAATAGCCTGAGTCTTCTTGCTTCCGTCGAAATTCCTCTTCTGCCCTTGGGTACGGTTCATTGGTGGTCTATTCCCAAAATTACCCCTTTGAGGCGGTCGGAATTCAAATTGTTTTCGGCTCACTCGGGCATCCTCTTCCAGATCAGTAGCCAAACCAACAAGTCCTTCAAACGATTTATCCAAGTGGCCGAGAGTCAGGCGACGAATCTGCGGTGTCAGCCCTTGATTATACTTGCGGATCTTCTTCTCTTCAGTATCAACCAGGTGTGGAGCAAACCGAGACAGTCTTTCGAACTGTGTGGTGTACTCTTGCACCGACTTGGTTCCTTGCGTCAGGTCCATGAATTCCTTCTCTCTTCTGTGCCTCTCCGTAGCCGGGAAATACTTCTCCAAGAATCTCCCCTTGAACGCAGTCCACGTCATTCCCGTTGCAGCTCCATTCCCGATAGTAGCTATGACCGAATCCCACCAATCTGCGGCAGCATCGGTCAACTGAAACGTAGCCAATCTTCTCTTGTCTATCTCGTTGCATTGGACAGCTTCGAACATCCGGTCCATCTGTCTCAACCACTGTTCCGCCTTCCAGGGTTCCGCGGTACCCGCAAACTGTTCGGGCCTTAGAGCACGGAATCTTTCTAGCAACTTGTCTCCCGTTTGACGGTCTCTTCGGTTGTCGTTCGTATTACCGATTCTTTCTAACCGTCTGATAAATGCTTCAAACATCCCTGTAGGATCAGCAGCCTCGGGCGCTCCCTCGATCAGGTTCTTGTTTCTCCTGACTCCTCCAGCCATTCTATGCATGATAGTGGTAGTAGAATGAGAAACATGCATGCAACAGTGCTATGAAGTAATTTAAATGACAACAACATTCAAAAGAGTATATTTTATATATATAACTTTTGTCAAGTTGATACAAAAAGCATGTATGGTCAGATCAATGCCTACCCTATCTGTATGGGTTAGGACGCATGCAAGAGTTAATGTTACAAAAATGGGGTCATTGCCCTATACTCTAATGCATGTAATTACAGCTGCAAAAAGAGACAGAGCTAATAGTCAAAAGTGGTTAATATGTACAAGTCATAACTAGAACGTCAATCATCTCCATAAGCGGCCATCAGGAGATCTAGCGAATCGACAGGGCGAAATCGCTAAACAACGAACGGTCCAACCCCGTCATAGCTGTGAGAGGTGGACGATGAAGCAGGTACAGGAGCATCCGCCTCATCTACCATCTCCTCAGGCAGGGCTAGCTCAAGTGCTAGCTCAGCCTCGAGCTCAGCGGCAAGATCATCTAGACCTATGCCGTCCTCTAAGATCTCCCCACCTACTGGGACCACATGAACAACCTCTGCATCGTCCTCAGCAATGGGAACCACCGGCGGAGGCATCTCCAACTGAGCCAGATGAGCATGCACGATCTGGATCTCGAAGGGAAGGTAGAAAGCATCGCTATCGACCAACCTCAGAATCTCGACCAAAACTAGACGCTGAGCCTCTGCGAAATATCGAAGCTCTAAACGGATACGGGTCAGGTCAACTAGGCCTACCACGTGAACCTGGTGCCATACCTCAGATACTACCGTCGTCACGGCCAACTGCTCTACGGCCGCCTGATATAAGTCGAGAAAAGCTGGGATCACTGCCCCAGGTATCATGAAGTGTCCTCCAAACCTGTCTGGTACATAAAGTGGGGGAGCTAGATCCATACCTGATAAAAAGGTACTACTTAAAGTCAGAACAGAATAATCTTAGGCGTTTGGGTTCTGAGTCTATCCTCCCTGTCGTATCATCGGGTGTGTAACACTTAATGGAATGTGGAATCGGGTCTATACTGGTAAACCCTAACCTGGCTAAACTATCTTGTGATAAATAATAACCTGGCTCTGATACCACTAAATCTTGTCACGCCCCGACGTAGCATAAATAAGGAAAGCGTTTAATTTCCTTTATGGACCCGTAGGTCGCGACAGTTTGAAGGATCGATTCCGTCCCAAACGTCAAACAACAAAACATATAATCAGAGTAAAGCAATCAAGGTTTACAAAAATTTTCTATCTTATTACATCTTATGAACCGGGGTCAACTAAGGCACAGACCGCCTTGAAAATAAAATAATAACTTGAGTCTGTTACAGTCATCCTTAAAACAAAACAGTTCATAACTTAAAACAGATAAACTTAAAACATATAATAAACAGTTTCTCGTCCCAATAGCAGCCATTCTTAATTAGCATAATCGTATGATTCCTCCTGATTGTAACCTGAAAAGCCTGAACACGAATGTCCAGGACGCATCAACGTCGTCAGCTTCAAGAAGCTGGTGAGTATTAAAAACATGACTTTGAATGTAAAACATACCAACTTACCTTTTTTCAATTCAAGGTTAAATCCACAAGTTTATAATTATGATTAAAGAGCTCGTTTAGAAAAACAACCACAACATTATTTAAAGAGGGTAAATTTACACAGATGGGACCGTGTATGAGAACAATGCACCACACTCATCTTGCCGACGCTTTTCTCTCGACAGCCACAACAACCCACTATCCTACTCCTGGCAAGGATCAAAATTTCCTTCTGTTTCCATCGAAACGGCCGAAACGTTTCCGTTTCCTAGGTCATGGAAACGAAACAGCCATGGAATCTCGAAATTCCATGGATTCCATCGAAACGACTTTGTTTCTTTTGTTTCCATCGAAACGTAATTGTTTCCATCGAAACAAACTTATGATTCCGCATCGTTTCATTTGCTTCCAACGAAACATACTTGTTTCCATCGAGATAATCATGTGGTTGTGTACTTGTCATATGAACAACCATTTTATTTTAGAGATGGCTTATTAGCTTACTATGTACTTATATGTATCTTTTGCATTCTAGGAAGTGTTTTGAGATTCTATGAAGTTTTTGACAGTAGATTGGCGACTTAATCCTCATGTATTTTCAATTTGAACTACACTTTTTTAATGTATCTCTACATATATAGACCTCTCAAATGTTCAATCAATCAATTGTTAGCTTTATACACGCATATAGTTAAGTTTGAAGTTATGTTTCCCCATGTTTCTCAATGTTTCCAATTTTTTCCGCTGTTTCCACATGTTTCCGAAATGTTTCCGAAACGTTTCCGTTTCTGGGCAGACCGAAACAATACACCGAAACGAAATTTTGATCCTTGACTCCTGGTATCTTTGAAACACTCAGATAGCCACACTTTAGCAACGGGGCGACAGGGAGTGTCCAGTTTGCCTCACACTTTGGTCCGGGGTACCAGGGAGTGTCCAATGCGTCACACTTTGAATACCCTAACCGCCATGCAAATACCGGGGCAACCCCTAACACAGTATCCAGACTCGAGTTATCAGGGAGTGTCCGTAGGCCACACTTTAGCACTACCATGGGTGCCAGGGAATGTCCGAGTTCGGCTTCACACACTTTAACGCTTCCATGGGCGTCAGGGAGTGTCCATATTTGCCACCGTCGCATTTCAAAGATACCCTCTCCACAATACCAACCACAACCACAACCACGACCACAACCACAACCACAACTCAACCACAACCACAACCACGACCACAAACACAAACTCATACTCTTTCCACACTACCATTACTTTTTTCCACACAGACTGACACCCCTATGCATGTACCACTGACCCACATGAATGGTATGCACTTAAACGAAAACAAAAATGCTGAATTAAAGGAACAACACGCGTACGGGGTTTAATGAGTCATATTACAATGTTTTAATCATTCAAACATAACCAATTAGAGTTCTGATCAACTAAATTTCCCAAACAGAACCTTAACAGTATATAAATTTCATCCAAACAGTCCCTTAAACACAAAACAGACAAAAACAGAAACTGTCAGAACTCGCGCGAGCGGGCCGCTCGCGCGAAGTGTCGCTCGCGCGATATGCCCATTTTCCTTTTATTAATAAACTTTTCTGTCTGCCTGAGGAAAGCAAGGTCGCGCGCGCGGATCGCTCGCGCGAAGGGGTTCTCGCGCGAAGTGCCAAATTTTCCTTTATATATATAAACTTTCCTTTCTGCCTGGGGAAGCATACCTCGCGCGCGCGGGCCGCTCGCGCGAGGGGTCGCTCGCGCGGGCCGCTCGCGCGATTCTCGCGCGCGCGATCGTGGCGCGAGGTGAAGCTGAGGCTTCATCTTCTTCGTGGAGAATACCCTGTTTCAGCAAAACAGGGTCTAAATTGACCCATTTCCATTCTGTGAGTTACTAGGCCTTATAGTATATGATTCTCTTTGGTTTTTCACAAGGATTAAGAATCCATTATCAATTTAACATGAATCAATCTATAACTCTCCAATTTTATGAAAAACTAAAACATGTCCAAACTTAATTTCTAATATACTTTCTTATATGAACGAATTAGGCTCTATAACTTCGAACATGGCATGTATGATGTATAATCTTCCATATTCATCTCTAAAAACGAATTATGATTGAGTTTGGAAAATGGTGATTTTTGAAGCTCAAGCTTCCATGGACGAATTTAGCAATGGTGCTTCAATTAAACATACACATGCTCAGTAAATAAGTATAGAATTACATTGGGAGTGAGTTAATAATACTCACTGAGTTTAAGAATGAAGAGATTGTTGAGAAAGAATAAGCAAATAAGAAATCCAAATCAAAGCTTTGCAAGTTATGGTGATTGAGCTCCTCTCTCTCTCTAAAATTTGAAGAACTCACTGAGTATTCCTCTCAACTTTCTCTGCAATTGAACTTGTGCAGATTGTGTGTATGTAATGAACATATAAAAAGAGCCAATTGAGGAACTTGGAGCCCAAGTTGTGCCTCCTATACTCTACAAACTAATTAACTATGTACATAATATACACAGCTTATACATACGTAGGTAAATACTGATATAACTCCAAAGCTCCACCAAGGGTCAAGTTAGAGTAATAGGGACCTAAGTAGAAGTGTTTGGGAAATTTGGCTTTTGGTCACAACAATACACACACACACACACAAAGCATTGCCAAACAAGACCTAAGCCAATGATCACTTGCCATAAATGGCAAGTAAAGTGTATGTCCAATCACACTTTATATCACTTCCAAAAATCTGGAGAAGTTTAGCACAGCGCAGACAGTTTTGAACATAAACTGGTATTTTCGGGGCGCGATGGTCACCACAAAAATACAGGAATTTCATTTTAACGTAAGAATTGATTTTCTGGTTTTATAAAAATACTGATTGAGTCAATAGAAGTTATTTTCACCGTTTTGAAATACAGATTTTGAAATCCATACTGGTATCACTAACTTTATAAAAATTACAATTTAACCCCAACAACATTCTTAGCTTGTAATAATTCAAGAAATAAAATTTAGAACATGAGAAATGTAATTTAAATGAAGCAGTCAATACCAATGAAATTAAATATACAATGCAATTGCCAATTAAATATGAAAATGTAATTTAGGAATAAATGAAAATGCAGGTTATTACAGTGCAAGCTTGGCCCGAACTCGGCCCGGCCCGGCCCATGGCCACCCCTAACTCCAGCTCATTCCACAAGCTCGTAGATCGTTTTGTCGGTTGCAGGTTTTGACAATTCTTTCTACAAAACTCATGTTACGACATCTTCTTTCTCTAAATAATAATGCTCAGTAGATTTAGATTGGTTGTGACGTCGTTAACAACGAACCCTGAATACAAAGGGCAAATGTGTTGTCAACACGAGCTGATGACTCATGCTGACTTGGAATTTCTCAATGGAGACCAACAAATGGAGACCAACAATTGCAATGATGTATCCCATCGTGATAAAAGTTTACTCTGGCTTCTCGAGAAAATCTAGACTAACACACTAGTGGAATGATCCAAATCTATGATTTTGCTCATATCACTAGTTTTGAAATGCGTGACACCCAAAATTGTACCGTCTTAGAACTCATTGTGAGGGATTATGTGAGTTTTAAGACTGATAATATATCCAACGAGAGCATATTTGCTCACTCGGGTCTCCACTGAAATTCCTGAAATGGAACACATGTCACCCTCTGGAGCACTGTGAACAAAAATGCTCTCTATGTCCAAAACCCATGTATTTTTAGTTTTGATTGTATGTGCAAAATACCTATGTTTTTGTGCAAATCGCTAGTATAGGACACTCAGTGGCCGGTGGCACCCAAATTCATACCAGTTTCGAAACATATACCGAGGGGTTTATACAAAGTCTAAGAGCGATATTGTATCCAAAACTCAAGTGCTTTAAGTTTTGATCGTGTGTAGTGTACCCAGACTACCGTAGTCGTAGCCCTACATGAAAATTGGATAAGAACGCAACAGAGCCACATTCATCTAAATTCAAAGGCTGGCGATAAGGCACCTTCATTTTTTTAATTAGGGCACCTAAATTTAAGTTAAAAATTTAGATTTTTACCTTTTACTTTAATTAGTAAGAGCACCTCACTTATTTTACTATATATTATAGGCTTAACTATATTTTACACCCTCTTAGTTTGCCCTTTATATCAATTTGGTCTCTGTAGTTTAGAAAGTATCATTTTAGTCCCTGTAGTTTCATAAGTGTGTCATTTTAGCCCCTCAAACACATTTTGTGACAAATTTTTTACTTTCAGTGACAAAATTATTCATCACTAAAGGACACAAAAATACACACAAACAAACAAAACAAAACTAAGACCTTTAATTTTGTGTGTGTGTGTGTGTGTGTGAGAGAGAGAGAGAGAGAGAGAGAGAGAGAGAGATGGGAGTGCCCACTAGTTAGAATCTTGAGTAAGAATTTTTAGGGTAGAAAGATATCCCCATCAAGACATTACAGCTTTCATGCTTTTATTCCAAGCTTAAGTCATTCCATGCCCATGCACTGTCACTAAAAGCCACGCCTATCATCTCCTGCCGCCCTTTATAATTTAACCTCATCATATGCTTCTAGTTTTGGGGTGTAGAATCGTGTAGTGCTAGCATTTTGATTAGTTATTTTAGTATATATTTTAAAAAAAATCTCATATAATTACAAACAAAAAAGAAAAAAGATACCAAAAAAAACACAAAAACTAATACATTTGAAAAAAAGATAGTGCTTGACATGTAGCCTTCAATTCATCAAAGAGCTCTTGTGGGACATCTTTACCAAATGCCCATTACTACATAACCTGTGCTACATTTGCTTCCCAATATTAATAATTAAAAGAAAACACAATCAGTTCGTCATTATTTTTATACCAGCTAACGAAAAGAAAACAATGAACAAAAATCTTTTTATTTTTTAATTAATAACAATAATAGTTGACTATATAGAATGTCAAAGGAAATTGGAGTAAAATAAAATCATAAATTTTGAATTCCATGAACCATTTTTTTCCCTGTTTTCTTTTTTATTTCTTCCTATTCTTCGTAAATCCGCAAACTGACTTGAACCTTAATGCATTGAAACAATCTTCCAGAGAGAATATCAAATTTCATAACAACATCAGAAAAGACCTAACAAAAATGTAACAAATACTTTGCCCAATATAAAAATAGAAAGCAAATTGTATGTGAATCACGTATCCATTATCAAGTTGGGAATTAAGCATAACAGAGCGATGGGATACCACAAGAGCCATTAGGATAAAAAAAGCTTGCCCATTTAACTGTCGGTGTGTGTATAAATAAGAGAATTGAAAGGGAAGAAACAAACGATAGAGACAAATGAAAAGAGTGATAGCAATACATATTTTTTGAGAAACATATGTGGTGATGATTCAATTTTAGGAACGTTTGACTAACAATAAATAAGGTCAAAATAATTACATTATCTTTTTGAGAAAAGTAATGCTAGGTACACCTAAACGGGATACCTAAACTATCCACCTGCTGATATGTCATGGCATTTTGGAAAATAATTCAAACTTTTTTTGGTAACTGATGAATTATTTTAGAAATCCACATCAGCAGATGGATAGTTTAGGTGTCCCGTTTAGGTGTACCTAACATTACTCTTTTGAGAAATATATGTAATGATGATTCCTCTTTAGAAACGTTGATAATCAATAGATAAGGAAGAGTCGTAAATAGATAATGCAATTAACATTTGATTAGCAACTAGTGGTACGATTCTTCAATTTCATTTCCTGATTATTCTCCTTTTTATGCTCTTTAATATATTATTTTCACTAATAAGGATGTCTTCAAAACGTAAAGCTTCTTGATTCCGAATTCTAATAGTTATATATGGTATGTATTATTAGATATAGCTACAATTTTGGTATATATGTAAGGATTTAATACAATACCATGTACTAACTCATGGGTAATTAATGATATTTGCACTATATTTTGGCAGAGAAAGTTTTTCATTTTCTTTGTAAGGTAGAGTAGGAAGGTGAGGGACACTAAATGTGATTTCATTTCATTAGTTGTATATTGATTAAGATTGGGAGCATAAAAAACAGAGGGATTAGAGGGATAGGAGAAAAACTAAGGCATAAGGTAAGGAACATTAAACTAATTTTTATTACTGAGAGAGAGAGAGATGAAAGTAAATCATGGAAAAAGTGCCACGTGACATCTCAAGTCTTCCATATTATAATATTAAGATATAGATGTATACATGTGTGTATATATATACTCTATTTATTAGGACATGTAAGGCCATCTCCAAGGGGAGAGCTATCACACTAGCCAAAACCCCTAACTGCCAAAATGCCTAGTCAAGAACTAAAATTTGATCTCCAATGACAAGAGCCATCACACAAGCCAAAATGGCTCATTCCCAATTTGCTAGCCAAATTGCCGAGTGGTTCAAGGTGAGCCATAAAATGGCGCCATATCAATGGTAGTTGGTTCTTCTCTCTCTCTCCCACCGACCCTAAAGAAGAAGAAGAAATAAGTAGTGGGGTCACCCCACTATTCATGGTATTTGGGTTGGGTTTTGATTATTTGAGTTGCAATATTAATTAATTGAGTGCAATTTTGTTCACCTCAAAATTGCTCATTATTTATACATTTTTCTCTTCCGTTGGTTAATATAGTGGGGTCAAGTAGTTTTGAATTTTTATGTCACTTAAAAATGCATTTTTATTATTTCATTTTCCATTTTAAAAAGTATTAAGCATTTTTATGTCAATTTACTGGTTAATTAAAGAATTTAAGTTATTGATGATTGAATGAAAATATGGTAAAACAAAATAAAAGGCTAGTTATTTGGCTAGTATGGTTGGAGTGACTTTGGTATATTCACTAGGTATTTTCCTATTCAACTAGTCAAATTGGGATTTTGCCTAGCCCATTTGCCTAGTGCACTCGGAGGTGCTCTAATGTTCTAGCTAGTCGCTAGCCAATTGCATGCCTTGTAAAGTTTTCAGTTCAGGGAATTTTCTAGTTGGCCCCTTTTGAAGGTCCCTTTGCTTCTTCCGAAACAAAGCAATGAAACATGTGTGGAAAAATATAAATCATATTTTCTAGAGAGAGAGAGAGAGAGAGAGAGAGAGAGACCAAGTTTGCTGGGCTGGAAAGAGGGGGGATCAGCTTTTCAGGGATTAAGAGGCAGCCATTGCTCAGCTCATCATTTTTAATATCACGTCTTCGAAGTTTGAGCTGATTGAGCACTTGAAGTTGAAACTCACTAATTTTTGTGTCCTTTAGTAATGAATAATTTTGTCACTGAAAGTAAAAAATTTGTCACAAAAAGTATTTGAGGGACTAAAATGACACACTTATGAAATTACAAGAACTAAAATGACACTTTTTAAACTACAGAGACCAAATTGATATAAATGACAAACTAAGTGGGTGTAAAATATAGTTAAGCCTATAATATATAATAAAATAAGTAAGGTGCTCTTACTAATTAAAGTAAAAGGTAAAAATTTAATTTTTTAACTTAAATTTAGGTGCCTTAATTAAAAAATGAAGGTCCCTTTATCGCCAGCCAAATTCAAATCCACAAAGGACAAGTAAAGCATATAAATTTCCAACAAATGACCAGTAAAACATATTGATTAGTGACTACTGACAAAATTAAGGAGCAAAAGGTTAAATTTCATACTATATAAGCTACAAAACATTTTACAGATTAGGCACGTATAGACAATTGCAATTTCAATCTGCAATACTTATCTATTAACAAAACCCCACAGAAAAGTCACAAGAAATAGGGCAATAGAAGCTTCAAAACAACCAACATCATGTAGATAAAAAGATCGATCCAGTCAAGTAGGGCAATACTTTTTTTTTTTTATAAACCCTTGCAGCCGGGAAGATCGATCCAGTGAAGTTGGAGTTCAACCTCACCACATTCGACATTTCTGAGTCTAAGGCACATGTCTTGGACAACTTTGCCCTCATTCCAAGTAACGGAGCTCTCTTCGGCTAGGCAGTTTTTCCTGCTTGATTGGACCTTTGTGATCACGGTTCCAGCAAGCACTACACCAAAAACGCTAAACTGGCACTGTTTAAAACAGTGCCTGACCAAATCTGACACTGCTTTTTTCAGTGCCAAAAACAGGGGATCCAATTTTTTTGGCACTGTTCAAAACAGTTCCAGATTTTGGTCAAAGGGTACCAGATTTAGATATTTGACACTCTTTTTTGGCACTGAATAAACCAGTTCCAGAATTTCAAGATAGATTGTCGACAAGTGGCAACTTTTGGTCTCGCCACGCGTACATGTCGGGTACACTAATCTGGCACGCTTTTGGCACTGCTTAAAACAGTGCTAATTTTTATTTAAGTACAAAAAATAATTTCATCTGGCACGCTTTTTGGCACTGTTTTAAGCAGTGCCAGATTTATTTTCAAGGAGAACCAAAATTTGGCAGCATCATTGCACCAATATATAAAATACCAATAATACCTGTTCAAAAATATAATCACAACTACAAAGTAGCAATCAATATATAATAAATCCCCAATAGAAAATAAAAACATAGCAATCCAACGTATAGTGTATACAAAACATAATAAAGTTCCTAACACAAAATACAACCATAAGTATCCAAAATAAAGTTCCTAACACAAATACAACCATAATAATCCAAAATAAAGTTCCTAACACAAAATAACTACTTCATTCTTGATCAATGTCGTCGTGGGGAGGGAGTAGGTCATCGTGCCAAAACAAAAATCCACCTACACCCACATCTCCCAATGTGCTACAAGAGGATTGTTTACCTCCCCAAAGCAGACAATCATGCATTATGATCTTGTCAAGAATAACACGCACTTCTCTCGGTTTCAAGCGATGGCCGTGAACTAAAGGGACAGCGTTGAGCTGCGTTTTCCTACCATAAGCACAAAGCTCACCCAAATAAGATAGTATTTTGCATGGAACTAACTCATCAGCACTAGAAAACTGAGGTGTAGAGGTAGGTGTGGCACTTGTGGGAGTTGCAACACTTGTTGTATGAGTTGTGTGAATGTCGTGGCTACCAAACATGAATTTTCCGCTCTTGAAATCTTTCACAAAATCTATGACCGTGGACTTCAATGCCTCCATCTCTTCTTTGAGGCTATCTACCTGTAACTACGGCCATGCAAATTGTTAGGGTTGAAACCGTCAGTGGCTATTGCAAGGCGAACATTTCGCGGCTCCTTAGCAAATTGCTTCCACATGAGGTTCGCACTTGCCCAATCCGAGGAATCTCGAGGATGTCTCAAAAATTCGGAACAAGACTTTGCCCGAGAATGCCAAGTCATTTTTTCGGCTATCCATTTTATAGTGTACAACCGCTTCAACCTAGGAATTAAAGGGAAGTGTTTCATTACCTTTTGAGCAACTTTATGAAACTTCGGTAATCCCTTGGCGTCTACTATCTTTTCCCCATTATCATCTCTAGAACTCAACACGTATCGCGGAGCACCACATTTTAGACATTTATGATTGTGTTCATGCTCTTTCCAAAATAACATGCAGTTGTTAATACACACATCATAATTGACGTAGTCCATACCAAAATCTTTTATCGTGTTTTTTGTTTATGAATACATTTTTGCTCACCCTAAAATTGCTCACCCTCCTCTCCTATTGAAAACGAAATACATCCTAAAGGTGATATATATTAATTTGACACATCAATTTGTTAAAGGTGAATGAATTTTTAAAACCTACTGCTAACTAAGGTTAATTTGTATTTTGGTTCTTGGTTCTTGAATTTTTAAAACCTACTGCTAACTAAGGTGATATATACAGGTTTTTTTTTTTTTTAAACAACAATCAAGTTTTATAATTAAAAAACCTGCTAGGCCCAAGGTACATCAAGTTCAGCCCATAATATGAACAATCTATAGCACCAAACAATTGATACAAACATAATCAAAGCATAAGTAACCAAAAGAGCCCAAAGATCCCAAAGTGATGAAAAGCCAAAACTGACAAACCACCAGCCTAATAATCTCAATGAATTTAGTATAAGTCATGCCTCCTTCCCTATTTAGCTTCGCCTAATTTAGCATAACAATACATAGCCTAATTTGTTGTTTTGTTGAAAGTGAAAGAAAAGAATTTTTTAGTCAAAGTTGTGGGCTACCCCTAAAAAAAAAAATCAGAACATGTGGCTTACCCCCTTTCAACCAATTTTTTTTTTGCTAAAGCCCTTTCAACCAATTAGTATATCATGTCTTTATCAGCAAGTGGGGTACCCTTTCAACATATTAGTTTTTAAGTCAATGTTTTTTGGAATCAAAGTTTTCTAGGCAAGTGGGGTACCCCCAATTTATTGATTTGCTGAAAGTGAATGAAAATGACAAATAAGGTTTCTAGATTAATACTAAAGATACGCAGTGCATCATGGAAAGTGAGGTTTCGGAGTGCTTTTTAAATCCTTTCAATATGTATTCAAAACGCAGCAAAACAAACACCAAAACTTGTTGATTGTTGATTATCAGGAAAAAAAAAAGAAAAGAAAAATAATACAAGACAAGAGAAGAGATAGTTCATACGTACCTTAGAGTTTGAGAGAGAGAGAGAGAGAGAGAGAGAGAGAGAGAGAGAGAGAGAGGAAGGGACCCGTCGGAGATGCAGGCGACGACGGCGGCGGCGGCGCAGGGGTCATCGGCGGCGGTGGGGTGAGAAAGTCGCAGGTGATGGTGAGGGTAACATTTGGGTTTTTTTTCTCCCCAAATGTTAGGGTTATGAAGAGAGATAGAGAGAGAGAGAAGTAAAAATGATTTGGCCCATTTGGGTTTTTTTTCTCCCCAAATATTTTTTTATTATTTTTATTTTTTTTGTTGGGTAAAAGTCTAATTTATGTTCAGTCAACGCCAATTTGGGGGGAAATTTTTTGGGATTTGTTTGGCACATTAAAAATTTCAGACTGGCACTTTTTGTAACAGTTCCAGATTTGGCACTGCTTTAAACAGTGCCAGATTGGCCTAAAATCGTGCCAATTTTTGGCACTGTTTAAAACAGTGCCAGATTAAATTCGCGAAAGGGTGCCAAATTGCCCTTTTTGGTGTAGTGAAGGAGGCCTTGTAAGTTCATCCTCAGAGCCTCTACAAATGATTTTATCTCAAACTCTGCATCTCCCATTTTGTCATCCATGATGAACGTATCGTGGTCGTATACAGTCTGATATATCATATAATTATGATGATGATCATAAACTTTAGCATTAGAAAATGTAGACAAACTAGTATCAAGTCAGAATAAACTGGAAGAATGTCTTTTAGGCATAGCTAGTAAGGAATTTTGTGGGGTCACATTAATGCATCTAACTTTCTTTTCTTTTTCTTATTTTTTTTCTTATAGTACGGATTCAATTAGGGCTTGTTTGAATATCGTTGAATGCAATAGTTGCATTCTTAGCTTTAAATGGAATTTTAACTAAGTAGATTACAATATCGAAAGACTTAGAAAATTATTCTCATTTCAAACTGATGGTTAAAACCATGAATTTTTCATTTCAAGAAGAATGGAAATGAACATACATCAATAAATATAATGAAGTCTCTTAAGTATCTAAATAACATCATTCATTATGACGGATTTTATTGTAAGAAACTATAAAAATTATGAATGATACAACTCAAATTCGAGTGACAACTAAACGATTTCAAAAAAATCAGCCAACAATATGATTTACAGAAGAAATTTTAACTATCCTAATTGAGTCCTCTGATAGTTCAACAAAATGACTATTGAATATCTCTCAAGATTAGTTTTTTTATTTTAGTTTGTAGAGCACTTTAGATTCTTTGGGTTTTGCAAAGTGAGTATAGCTCGTTTGGCGCTAAGCTGAGTCTTAGGTCCCTATATTGCATAGGTCGAGCATTTGACACCCACCCCTTCTCACCCAGTATGTTGTCCAAGAAACTATCTTCTAGAGATCTTTGTTTAATTAATCTAATAGTGGAACTTAATCACATGTTGGAAAGATAGCAATCAACTTACCAGCTTGATTGCAGTATTAGGATCCGAAATGGAAAGAGTTAAATCTTCATTCCACTCTGGATTCACATCTTTCCTTATAACACGAGTCTTCAGTTTCTGCACCAAATTTCCACATTCAAAAAGATTGACACCAAGAAATAGATTAACAATAAGAAGATGCAAAAGATTAGAAGAAAAAAAATATGAAATGAAGGAACACCTTGTAAAACAAGGAATAAAAACTAAGGAACTTTAATGTAATCAAATAAAATTCAATTTAAGAAATTAAACTAAGTATTCTTTTAAATCTTCAACCCTATAAACTACTATATTACAAGCCTACCATTTTACAAGCGATTATGGCTATCAGTAACCTCAATCTCTAGAAAATGAGAGGTATATGTTGTGCTAGTGAACATGACTGACAAGGGTTCGAGCACTTAGTTATATTGAAGGCAATATAGAAGTTATCAGACTGTTAGGTAGTTGCAAATTCATAACACAGAAACTAATGTAACATTGTGTCCACAAATTGATCGAAAATATTTACACTACGAATCATGAAATCCAAATAGAAGACAAGCACTTAGTTATAGAAGCTATTAGGTATTCAAAGTTCATAAACAGAAACTAATGGAAGAATATGTCCACAAATTTATCTAAAATATTCATCTCCGGGAACCCAACTTATTAAGGGTACACGAACATATTCTTTGCATCAAAAGAAGCATTTTGTTCCAAAATTGCCCCCTAATGAGAGATCTTTCACCATAACTAGTGGGGGCGTAATTGGAAAAATAGTGAAATTTTTTAAATTGACTTTTAGAGGAGATGGACATAATTTTGGGACAACCAAAACGCTCTAAATATAGGATGAATCGTGAAATCCAAATAAAAGAGTGTTAAAATGACTAACTTTGATACCATCAGTGTACGTGCAATGGTTTCCCTAGTAATCATATACTTGCAACTTATGAGGTGAAATATCAGAAGACAGTATTAAAAAAAAAAAAAAAAAAGAGCATCCTAATAACAATAAAAAAGCTATACTGTAATTCGAAAATATATATACACACAAGCAAGTATCCAAGAATATTGTAATAAATTGATTAAAAAGGGCGCAAATTGTTGTTGAATTGATGAATTACCAAATATAACTCACTCAATTCTGACTTTCTCCTTAGGGGTTTAATCAATTTTTGTCCACCCTTTTAAAAGCTGTAACAACAACTAGATTCTAGTATTGTTAAATTCAAAGAGAATTTCAATGATTCTTGAGTTCTACAGCTCACCCAAAAACAACTACAACACCAAAATTCAGCTTCATCTCTCACACACACACACACATACTCACAACACACACGCGTACATGTCAGGACCAGGGCAATGCCACCCTCTTTATGGACAGCCCTAGTCCATTTACCAAACAAATCTCTATTAGCTTTTTTTTCTCTTTTAGTTCCTTTATCATGCCAGGTCAGATAGTAAATCACGTGGCTATCACATGATATCACAACTCTTACCTCTCATCTCTATATATGTTGAAGGAGAGCACATTGAAATGGACTATGAATGAATTGATATTTTCTCTTACTTGTTTCTTCTTTCATTTTCTGCTTAATTTCCTTTCAATTTCTTAGTACAATTTAGATGGATCATTACAATTGGCATCAGAGCTATGCTCCGATCACCATGGGAGGACCACCGTATCCTTACGCCTATACTCCGGTCACCATGAAAGGACTACCACACAATTTCAACTATTTTTCGATCGCCCTGCAAGAACCATACCAACCATCATCATGTTATCTGCAATGGTGTGAGACCCAATCTGAATTCCAGACTCAAAATCACCAATCTCAGATTCAAAGTTTCATGGAAGATCTTCAAGTAAGGCTTGAACAAGTTGCTTTTGCGAAGTTTATGACTTCAACTACTTCAAACACCAATCCTCCTGGGATTTGTGAACCACCACCAGTTCAATTTCAACCCCCAACACCGCCGGCACAATCCTCATTTCAGAGCCAAAAGGAGCACTCCGATCATCAGATCCCTACAAACCCACGACCTTTCTCATCCTCGAACCAAAATTTCAAATGTATTTCTCAGAGCCGAGGACCACCATTTCAACTGACACAACACATTTCACCACCATTTATGTCTTCAACCGAAAATTTCCCTCAAACGGAACAAATTTCTACCAATTTTCGATCATCGGCAACTTCAATTATCGATTCTCAGACAGGTTCAGCACCAGCTCGTCAATTGTTTGATGTAATGCTAAAGAGAAATCTGATTTCATTTAATTCAATTTTTGATTGGTACGTAAAGTTAGGGGTGATGAAATTGGCCCCTGATATGTTGGAAAATGCAGAGGTGAAGTTGAATTTGAGTTATTGGAATACTATTAGGTGTGGGTACTCAAAATCAAAACATGGATTTAAGGTTGCTTGGAAATTGTTATTGACCGGACCATTATGCAAAGGTGATGATATGTTTGAATATGTCTTATTACTCTTTCTGCAGTGGTCCAATCAGAACACAATGACGAATGGCTCTCAATACATTCCTGGTATATTCTCTGTGTAGATCAACAACAATTAGGACCTTATGTTCCCTGGTGTGAGCACAATGCTCTATAATACCACGTAGATCATTTGCAAATTGGATGGGTGATGTAACTTTTGTATAGTTATAAGTGTACTTGACATATTATATCTTGCTTTTTTCCTTTATATAGCGTTGTGTTTGTAAAATTGTGTGCCCATGAACAGGGACGGAGGGTCATGAGGGCAAGGGTGGGCCACGGCCATCCCAGGCCTCATGTCCCCAAGTTTTTGAAGTTTACTTGCAATAAATACATTTTGTTTTTATAGTCTATTATGTTTAGCCTACAAAGAATGGCAATCCTGTTTAAAATACTAAAGCCACGGACAGGATTTTTGTAGTGTTTTAAGACATATCATTCCAATTAGCTTCTAAAATGTTGTGGTAGCCCTCAAAATGGTGCAACTTTAAACACCACTTTGGTTTTTAAAAGCAAAACTAGTTTTCAAGTCACAACATTTTGGAACCTAACAATATATTTTGTCAACAAAACCAATTTCGATTGAGTGTTAAAATATTTTATACATTATATTATCATTTGCGTTAGTTGCCCCCCCCCCCCCAAAAGCATTGTCACCCTCCGCCACTGCCCCCATTAATCCCATTAGAAAATTTGATCAATGTCTAACCTGACCATCCGGTCCGTCCCCCTCTCCTTAGCCATGACATTCATCTCTTCTTATAATGAGTCAATGGTATTCGGCGGAATTGATGGAACTCTTACCTTAGAATCATATATTATAATGTCTCATTGAACTACCCCCAAAAGATTGATTTAGTCAAGCAGTCATCAGGCAATGATTCCTCTAGGCATATGACAAGGTGTCAGGACAAAAAGAGGAGGGTGGGGTTTCATGCTTTTGATGTATTATAGGCGTAATTGTAATTTGATTATTGAGTTTGTAGTTCCTGCCAAAGAATTGATGGTTGGGGTAATTTGCAACTTTAAAGTGGTAATGTTAGAGCAAGATTTGTTTTACATCACTGGGTTTTACATTCAAGCCCTACGATTTTCTTAGTAAGAATAGTCAGTTTCATGGACCCATGCCTCCATAATATGATTCACCTACAGAACTCTTGCCAGCTAATTGAGACATCCAACCAATTGGGTACTTATCACCTTGTCATCCTTTGGTTGACAAGTTGGACCAGCCATGTGTGCTCTTGCAGGTTATTTGATCTGACAGGTGAGGACATCCCTTGGTCCATGTATTGAAGCTCATGCATTGACAATCCATAGTTTCCAGTTAGAATACTACTCCAATGAAAGCTGAAAATTTGGATCTTTAGTCATAACTCATAACGTATCAGGTTGTTGAATGCATGCAATATGAAATAATGGGATAAACTCGTGTATGGATTTAAAGAGTTTCTATTTTGTATGGAATAGTCGGATTCTTAATTAATTCTGAAATTTTTAAGCAATCATCACCTCAGATGATTAGAAGAGCGATCACGCTTATAATTAAATGGTGTCAGAATCCCCATGTGCTATTTCTGATAATAAAAAAAAAAAAAATACTATCCCTGCTATAGGTAATTTGTAAGGACAGTGGGCCTCCATTGGAGCTAAGCCATTCTGCATCTGCGGTCAAACATGCTCTTCCTGGTACTGGTAGGTGATTATATTTTCCACTCAAGTTAAAAAAGTGTAGTTTGTTGAAACTCGTAGTTTTCTTTTCTTTATCTGCTTCCCTTTTCTTCAGTGTATATACCAAGTGGGTTCTTATGCAATTAGATGATAAGATTGTCACGTTAACTGAAATGGTGTGGTGTTAAAAATAAATTCTAAGTTCATCTTTTCTGTTGCTGATATCTTCTTGCAGAGTCAGAGATCCAAGGAGATAAAGGGTTGTTACAGGAAGCAATCTCCATGGAACCATCAAGAAATGAAGATATGAACATTGAGAATATCGGTTATAATGGCATAATGATGAACAAATGGAAAAAGGAAACCCATTTTCACGAAGCAGCCAGTGCGACAGTATTAGTAGAAGTCAAAATGCTGCTGTCGAGAAGGAATCCTTGTGGGCGAGCAAAAATGCGACAGAAGAAATTATAAGAAACACAGTCAGAAAAGAGATTGCTGCTAATGAACCAGGGCCTTTGAAAGACATGGATAATTGCAGAGGTGGTCAGTCATCAAGCAGCACCCAACCCGGTGGTGACTGGTGATACACTAAATTTGCTTGACGACCAGAATGATCAAGAAATTGGGAGAATGAATGGAGTTCGTCAGCCTAAACAGACGGCTTCACTCCTGCAGTGGACAGATGAACAGTTAAATGAACTTTTTGCATTTAATTGCGAGGATGATGGCTCTCTTTTCTAGTATTCTGGATCATTGGCTTTGATCCCCTTTGTTCCACAGATAAAATATGTAAAGGTAATGAAACTGTTCTTCACCAGATGCCGAAATACCTGTTTTGATCTAGAGTGACTAGCCTTAGTTAGTTTTTTTTTTTTTATCCCTTGAACTATCCAAAATTAACAAACTCACCCCCTAAAGAAAGGATTTTAGAGTCAATAAAGGATAGTTTAGGGGTGAGTTTGTTCAGTTTTAAAGTTTAGAGGATGTTAATGAAAAACGATCATAGTTCAGAGGGTGTTACTATAATTTACCCTTCTTCTTTTTTTGAGGAAAATGCATGGAGGACTGGAGACGAACCTGGGGGAATGTGCTTGTAATCTTTTAACATCACTGGTTTGTGTAGTCGAGATAGTAATAGTACGCTAATAAATGTAGAAGTTAGTCCGCCGGGATTACCCATAAATCTTCGGGCCTGATGGGGCTCTGCCTCAGTCAAGGCAATAGGCTTGGGCAGGTTTAGACCGGCTTGGGCGAATTGGACCAATTTCAGCTGGGCTACATGGGCCAATCTCAGACCATGAAGTGTAAGCCCAAGTCCAATCTGACTGTGAACGAACGGTTTAGAGTGCTGTCCCATCCATCTGCTTCGGGCTTTTTTTTTTTTATAACATTTACTCTTCACTGGTAATACTTTAGCTCACAATCTTTTTACAATCTTCTCACAACTTTGTGTCCATCTCTAATTTCTCCTCTTAGTGGGCATTACTGTGAGACCCATCAGGAGAAATAGACACAAAAGAGAGGTTGTGAAGTCAAGTGTTACTCTTTACCTATTGGATATTAAGAAACGAAAATGACATTAATCGCTTGAAAATACAGACGCCAAGATAAGTTTGGATAACAGAAACACATTACTGCCTTACAAATTGTCATACTCGGAAATTTTCTTTTTTATTTATCTTGCGTGGGACAGCAAACATATTGTACAATATATACATACTCAGGAATTTTCTTTTGATTTTGCACTAGATATTGGAGTGAGAGTAGCTACGATCTTATTTTGGTTGATTATAAGACAATATATACATACAAAGCCTGCATGAAATGGGCTAAAATATTAGTAAAACCCACAGAAGATTGGTCCGGGTGATGTTTGGTGAGAACTTGTCACAAACACTCGTTTGAATTTTAAAGAGGAAGGGAGGGAGAGATTTTAGTCTCATTCTACGTTAAATTGGATTCAAAATAAAGTAAAAACAAATGGTAGAAAACTTGGCACCATAAACCACAAAACCAAGGAACAAAAGTTTAACCTCCCAATGACTAATTATGGTTGTTAAAAAATGTCAAGGTCTAGACAGGCAAATAAGCACAAAACATCAACCCAACGCAAAAATACAATCCGAATGCAAATATATATGAGGATCAAAATTGGACTATACTTACAAACTCTTGACAGTAATAAAATGAAAAGCGAATAAAATGGTGACCAGATCAGCCATGTAATTGCT
The DNA here is from genome assembly GCA_033977485.1 of Hydrangea macrophylla. Taxonomy (NCBI): domain Eukaryota; kingdom Viridiplantae; phylum Streptophyta; class Magnoliopsida; order Cornales; family Hydrangeaceae; genus Hydrangea; species Hydrangea macrophylla. The sequence goes on along the minus strand of CM066985.1, from coordinate 117,994,725 downwards.
CAAAATCTACACTCAGGAGGCAGCCTTGTGTACAAGTCTTCAATTACTTCAAGAGATGGACGACAGTTTGTCATCTGCTCCGTTGGGCCTGTCCTATGCAGATAACCAAGTATGGGTTGCAAAAAAAAAAGAGTTTCTCTGCCCCTGGAGCGTGCTTACACTTCTTCAGTCACTACTGGAACAACTTTCTTAGCCTGTCCGCAGAAAGAACAGCTCTTTTATTGGTTGGCTCTAGAACAAGTGCGTATCTGAAATCTGCAGGATAAAAAAAAAAACATTATTTCATGGTTTGGGGACTCGGACACCAAGGTCAAATTCAGCATGGACATATAATGTCCGACACAGCAACCCTCCAAAATCGAGACACGGGCTGGACATACATACAGATCCACATGTATACATTTTCCTCGTTATTCATCTTCTGGTTATGCATGTTTTATGTTCCCATTGTCCTAATCTTTTAATAGCTAGGAATTGTTAATATAAGAGTTCAAATTTTTTCTTTACAATGTGTGAATTCGTGATGCAAAGAAGATTATCTAGTTTAATACACATTTAAGATTATTGAAAAGAATGAGTTTAATACACAATTTTTGTTGCCGGATGAAGCAACAAAACCCTTGTCTAGCGACAGGGGATGTGTCACTCCAATCTCCCTCTACTACCTCACCAAAATAGTTTGCACGTATCAATTGACCTGATTGCCCACAAAAAGACCTCAAAAAATATCACCCCCATATCTCAATCTCATAGGTTTTTAACTTATTTGTCGTTCCTACTCAAAATAATGAATTGCTTTGAAATTGTTATCATTTCCCAATTAATCTGCAATCCACGATAAGTCGACCTCTCTCTTTTTCCCTACCCCTACTGTCCAAGAAAGGTAACATACACATAGAACAAAATAACCCAATCTGACACAATAAACTCACCTTCAATAGCCTCTTTATAGTAACCAAACATTTCTCGAGCTGTGGCTCTTCTTAAACAGGCTTTCACATTCTGGAGCAGGCGAAAAAAAAACAACAAAGCAACACACACACACGCATACAAACAAAATTGTTTGAGTCAGAAAACATATGGAATTAAGTTGATGTAGCCCTTCGGGCAAACAGTTTCCTCAAACACACAGTGGCCAAATAGTAATTACTTGAAATATGTATCAGCATCCTACCATTGTATAGTATAACTAGCATCGCCTAATATTAACACCCAAATCATAACACAGCAAGACGCTAATTGAGGGCGAAAACCTACCTTCTTATCAAGATTGATAGCTTTGGTACTATCTGCTTCAGCTTGGAGGAAGCTGAAAAACAGAAAAAAGAAAAAGAAAAGAAAAAAAAATCTCAAACACAAGATGTACACGTTTAGACAGTGAACTCACAAGAAAATAAGGATATACCTTCCCAATTCCAGATACGCTGCAGCCCTATTACTGTAGTATATTGCATTATTCCCATTTAGTTTTATAGCTTCTGTATAGAAACTGACTGCCTTCTGCCACTGTTTATCTTTGAATGCTTGGTTCCCCTGCATCAAAGAATCAGTAAAAAGAGATAACAACGATTTACATAGTCGAAAACTGCACAAAGCGCATATAGTTATAAAAGCAAAAAGGTCAGTATGTCACGCTAGAAAGTATTTGTTCGCTCTTAGGGGCTGTTTGGGAAGACAAATAACTGCGTTTGTGGTTCATTAATGAGTCCGTTCTATCAATTCAAGTGTTTGGTGAACATCATTTCCTGCACACGCATACGTGCCAATCTATTATCTCTCTTAAAACTGGTTCTTTTCAAACCAACACAACCTTGGTTCTCAAAAAAAAAAAAAAAAAAAGCACATACACACACACACACACACAAAGTGAGACTGGGACTGAACCAGATCCTATTTGAGCATTGCAAAGAGGCCCTTAATTATCTCATGACATTTTGGTTCCAGTAGGCAAGCAGATTAGAGCTTGCAAAGCAGAGGATTTACCATTGATCACAATCTTGTACTATATTCCTTTTAGCGGTAGTTTTTCCGGTTTTGGTGTGGGTGGGACAGGGTGGGTTAGGGTGGGCCGGGTACTCAATATAGTAACCAAATAGGACCAAAATTTTAGTAAACTAAGAATTCCCTAGTCAACTAATGGGAAGACAGTAGACTGTGACCCAAGAGAAAATTTTCAACCAAACAACATAATTCATTCTTGGAATAACTCAATCCTAAGCAAGAAGAGAAAATAACAAGCCTACAATCAAGTAAAGACAATGCAAAGAATAGTCCTAACCCATAAAACAAAAAACTTCCAACGCATCATTCATGTAATAGCTTGAGACTAGATTACCCTTTCTCTTGCCCTGCCTCGTGGATACACTCATTTAATACCATTGATCCACAATCCCGATGACGTAAACGTTAAGAACTTGTTGAAGATGCCTCTTTAGACATGTTCCTGTTATAAGTATTAGGGCATCTTAGCCTTCTCAGTCTCTTGTTTAGCCCCGCATTTCTCCCAAGTTCACCATTCCTACTACCAGCTATCAACTAAAAGGTTGACATGTTTAGTATTTCCACTAAAACAAACTCTTGAGGAGTAAACGAAGAAAAATATTTACTGTTTTAGGTTTTGGACCAGAAGCATCATCCCACTTATTGAGATATTGAAAGTTAAAATAGAAGGTTTAAAACTGTCTCAACTCTCAAGAATGTAATCTAACCACACTATCCTAATCCTATAGATAGAGTTCATAAAGAATGATATCATGATGAAAGAATTACATACAAGTACATGAAACTAAGTAGCACAGAGATTTAAAATTAATGTAAAAAGCATGGTCCAAATATGCTCCCCAGTCCAAACAGATAGAAACCTGTTGTTTGGATAATTAAACAGAGATATAAAATAACAAGTCTACCTTTTCTTTAGCGATCTTCGCAGAGGTTTCCTGACTGACAACATTACTTGATACTTTGGACTTTGCAGCTATATCCGCTTGCTCCTGTATAGATGCATACATGGTATGCATTGTATCTAGTAAAAATCTATCACCCCCATGCTTTGCCACGAGTGACACAGAAAGAGGGCACTTATCATGGGAGCCCAGTGGTATTGTGACCTATAAGAAGATGGTACAAGAATAGAGAAATATAGAAGTACCATGAGTTAATTATGAGCAAAAAATAACAAAAGGCTTCGAGTCTTCGACTAAAAACAATTTAAGCAACCTCTACACTTCTCCAATTTAGATAAGTGTGTTTGGAATGAAATCTTTAGAATGCATCTTCATGTTCAACTTATTTTAAAGAAGCATTTTAATACAAAATTTACTTTCTCAAAAGAGCAAGCTTTACTTGTTTCCTCTTTTTAAGTTTGATGAGATTGTGTTTTGCATACGAGGACATTAGTTTGAGGTTGACGAGACGTCATGCTCCTCAACTATATCAAATAACCGTCTGTCATGTTTTTATCTCCATCTCTGCCAGTCTTTTTGCCTTCTCTCTCCACATGAAGTACTCCTTCCGTCTCATTTTATGTGACCACTTTCCTTTTTTTAGCCGTCCCAAAATTAAAGATCACTTTGACTATTAAATGCATGTATTCTATTCACATTCCAACAGTACCCTTTAATTTAAAACATGGAGTAGTAGTAGTACTTGGTATAAGGAAGTAAAATGGGCAAATTTGGAAGACTATACTTTTTTTAATATGAGACAATGCATTTATTGATGTTTGCTTAAAGAGTTGGATATACGAAGATAGTCACATAAAATGGGACAGAGAGAGTATATCAATATTGATATGTGAATTTCAAAAAAGAGAAAAAGTTCCTTCCATTCCAACACAGCCTAGGAATTTGAAATTTTTTTAGCCAATCTTCATTGGAGAAAAAGGATATTACCTGACAGCAACTGGACATGCTCGCTAAACTCAACAGACTAAATGCGCGGATAAGGTAGTCCTCCGATGAAATCTCCTTCGCCCCGAGTTTTGGAGGAGGGTTGGCGATTGTAGGGATCACTAGAATTCCATCATCCTGTCCAAATCAGGTATAGTAACCGGGAGAAGATTAAAGGTGATTACTGAATAATAAATTAAGATGATAACACCATGAGGGATGCATATAATTAGTGTATGATATGTAGACATGAATCTATAGTGCATTAAAATTAGGCATGTGAGCCAAAAATCTAGAAATAGTGCCACAGCTCTATATGTTATCAGTATGTATGTAAAGTGTAAATGGATCACAAAGAGTAATTATTGGTTCAAAATAAGCTGATCCAAACGAGCTCATAAAGTATTTGCATGGGATCTATGAGGGGAAAAGTGGTGGGCAGTTACTTGTACCACAGGAAAAAAGAATACCTTCAAGAGGGAGTTCAGAGCCAAGCGCATTTCACTCCTAATTGCATGACAGTTCTCAATCTCTGTGTCAGCCATCTCCATCCTCTCGTGTATTTCTGCTGAGACAATTGTATCCAGGGTAGGCTTTACAGAGTTGATCCATTCCTCGTGATTATTTTTGAACTCATGCCTGTGTTAAAAAGAATGGAAACCAACTTAGCTTCACATGTTGTCCAGAACAACTATCCTTATTCACATATCGCTCTACAATCCTTGGATCCTTTGTAGTTAACACTAAGCAATGTTAACTACACTTCTTGTAAGTACATGGGCATCGCCAACTTGCCAAGTTCCCACATGTATTATTTCTAATGCTTTTACTTTGCCCGAAAGCTACAATAGTGTTAGCATGCAAAAATAACAATCCAAGAGAGCTAATTAGAACTGGAAAGATCAGCAGTAAGACACCATCACAAGAAGAAAAAACCACAGGGCAAGTAAAAGAAGGAATTAGATAACAATTTTCAAAAGTTTTGCGGGATTAGCTATACAATCATCTAGCACCTGTTTTTGGGTGGGTTAGCTTTTAAAATATTCAGTTTTTTTAGCAATCTAAAAACAACAAAATTGAAGCTCTTTAAAAAAAGCTGTTTTTTAGGTTTAAAAAGGGGATCAGGTCTTTTTTAAAAAGCTGCGAAAAAGCAAATCCAAAAGGTCACAGCTTTTAAAACAATCACTAATAAGTGATTGTTAGCCCTGAAAAAGCTACCCCAAACGGGCTCTTTCACATCTTAATTAGCAACCTCACCTTTTCACCATCTGCATAGCATTTGCCAACAATCTTAGAGAAGAAGATTTTACTTCACCATTTGATTTCTTGCTGTTAAATGATTTCAGGCTTGGGACTTTAGAAACAATATAGTCTCCAAGATTCTCATGCTTCAGTACTTGTCCTGAAAAAAGCTACTAAAAATTTACAGAAAGAAATCTCACCATAGATGGCTGGAATTTGGAAGTGCTTGAAAAAATCTATTAAGAACTTGATTTAAATAGGCAAACAGGAAAAGAACATACTTCCGAATAGCTTTTCTGTGGATTTTATAACCGCCTGAGCAACCTTATCACCAGGAGTGTTTGGTAGTTGAAAACAGTCATCTGCTATTATTATTATATTATACTCCTAGGAGTACGATGAACTGAAAATGGAACTTGCAGAACAACATGCCCCACACGACGTAGTATGTTAGTATCCTTTGCGAACCATCCTGCAATAGTGATTTTAGAGGTCAAACACAAAGATCAGAATAGCAGTACATAGTATGTAAAGTAAATTCTAATTTGACAAATCATAAACTCATACAGCTAGATTAAAAGCTTCTTAAACTTCAGGTTTAATCCAATTTTTCTCACTCCAAAACTCAAACCTTCTTGTACGAATATTAGTCCACAACACAAGTTCCCCCCCCCCCCCCCCCCCAAAAAAAAAAAAAAAATTTTAAGGGTCAGAACTCTGAAGTACTTTGTTTTAAAGTCTCCAAGCCAAGTATTCTTAAGCTGTCTCACAGCATTCAAGGATGCAGTTAAGAAACTAGAATACAAGATAACAAATAACTCATGTGAAGTACAAGTGGAACTGGACCACCCAGAGAGAAGTCAACAAGATTAGCAGCTACAGCTACAGCTACAGCAGCTCCACTAGAGGATCCTCCTGGTGCTCTTGCCTCTCCACTGATACTGGAAGTGAAACACACAAGTAACAAATAGACTAAGTACAACAAAAGGCAAAAAAAAGTTGTCATCCATAAGTCATGCCACTAAAGGTCAGAAAAACAGAAAGGTAGATCATATCCTTGTAAGAACAATCTGTGCCCTTAGTGAGATATATAGCTACTTGAGGCCAGATGTATCGAATATCGTTTGTCAATTGTCATTAGACCAAAACCCAAATTCAGACAACAGTAAAATCACAAAAGTTTAAGAGTCAAGCACAAACCCATATGCCATTTCATCCACAATTGTTTTTCCAACGCATGTGGCACCTCCTTCAATAAGAGCTGAAATAACGGGAGATGTCCAAGAAGAAGCTTCATGTGTCCTTTCCCAGTCTGGATTGCCGAACCCAGTTACAAGTCCATCAATATAAAATCTGGGAATAAAAATTTCAGAACTTCTTAGCCAGACAGGAAGTTTCAGAAATTAAAAATGCCATAAAAGAGATATTCATCTGTTGATACTTGCATATGGGTTTTTCTCAATACCCAGTATTATTTTAAACTATAGAAGGCGCCAAATAGAGAACTCCCGTCCAGACAGGATGTGCAAGGAAAATAGCATAGAACATTATAACCATATCACTCCCAAAAAGTCAGCCAAAGAGTCAAATTAAAGAAACAACTGCTCGAGTTGCCTTCTAATAATTGCATCTGTCACCAACTCCAAGCAAGGAAAAAAAAATTATGAAGTATGAACAATAGTGGATTCTGAACAAATCTTGTGAGGGCCAAAAAGTTTACCCAAGTAGTTGATTAATCAGCATGTAAGTTCTCTTCGTACCAACAAAAGGGATTACCAACAAATCTAAATATGATACTGATCTATGGTTGTAAGCTGCCCATTCACAGCAGATGTAGCTGCAACTCTTGCCCGTCTTCCTTGAATCAAAGCTGAAGCCTGGCCAATGAGCATGTCAAATTGAGATAGCAGATGCGCTGCGTATTAATTTATACCATGTGCAGAATGAGCAACACAGATCCAAATTAATTACCATTACAAGTCTATAACTCTACAATACCTTATACCCACTACCCAACTATCAAAATGTCGAACCACAATATTTTCTATTTCCTGAACTATAGGAGTTCTAGAAACAAATACATGATCAACCTTGCATTAGCACATATAGCATAATAATCCATGTACAAACAGTAGCTGACCACGTAAAGAGAAAAGAAACCAGTAACGAGAGCAGAAAATCTCTTAGCAAAGCTCTGAGAAGAAGGCTTTGAAAACCTGCAATCATAAACGAGAATGAAAAAAAAAATTTGAACCACATACCAATGAATTGAACAAATTAGCCCCCATTTCAACACTCAAAAAATAAAGACAAACTTGGTATGAACACCTGCCTACTTTGTATGCCCAGTCTATGCTTGGGCATGGCCAGGCTTGGGCATTGGTCCAGTCCGTTCTTTGAATGGAGGAGCCCGTAACTCACCCAAAGGTCTATGGACTTGGACCTTGCTAGCCAAAGGTTGGGGGCGGGCTCTACGGCCCCGGACCATTTTTCCATGCCTAGTGCAATTTTTCAATCCTACAAAGGAAAAGAAAGTAAGAAAAGAAAAACTATTTCCGTAGTAGAATGGTGCCCTTGCTGAATATTACAGACACTAGACAAATGGAAGGGCAGTGACTTGCAAAACTTAAATTTTTATAAGTTTATTAGATATTATTTCATTTTCTTAAGCAACAAAAATTATTGTTTTCTTCAGTAGTTTCTTTTCATTTTTCTCACTAAATCCATAAATTAGGTAGAGCAAAATGAAATGTCCACCATAACAGTTAATCTTTCATTTTTCTCACTAAATTCATAAATTAAACAGAGCAAACGAAATTGTTTTCTTCGGTAGTTTCTTTTCATTTTTCTTACTAAATCCATAAATCCATCAAATATAGTATCACAGCAAAACGAAATGTCTACCATAACAGTTATTCTAATAGTACCAGCATTGTGTGTTTTTTTTTGCTAAGCAACAAAAGGATTTTATTACTATTAAAACAGCCCAAAGGAAAATACAAAGGCCATTGGCCAAACAGAACGTCCTAATAGTAACTCTCAGGGAAAGGAAAAAAATAAAAACCATAAGATACATCCCAAAAAAGCACAAGAACCTGCTGAAATAAGTGTCATCACATAATTTATTGCAACAAGTCAACGACTCAACATAGCATACTAGCATATGTATATATATATATATATAATTGCATCTACCTACCAATTTAATGCCAACGAACAAGTATTAAACAAACTGATGTTTTAAATTAATTCATGTACCAAAAAGGATCTTTCCTGCAAATCTGCAATGTTGGTTCTGGGGTAACGAAAGAGATCGATGAAGTGGAGGCCACGAACGATGGGGTCGTAGATACCTATAAGACCAAGAGAGAGCTTGGTGATGATAGTACCATCCACGTCCCCTTCGTGCGCCGTCGCCGTTGCTGTCCCCATCGCGTGCCGTCGCTCTCTCTCTATCACACCCTGCCATACACTTGGGTCCGCCCATTATATAAATGGTTTTGAGATATGAAAAACACAATACTGATTTACTCTCTCTTGCTCTACAAATTGTTTCCTCTGTTTATTTGCTCTACTTCTTCTCAACTGTAGATTTCTACTTGCTTCCTCTATGGGCCGGCTCAAGAAGGTCTCGACAATTCATCCTCCTCTATCAGTTTACTTTTTTTTAAAGAGTTAATTAGTATAATGTCCAATTTAGTATAACTTTGTTTTAATAGATCCAACTCATTAAATAATTTGATCAAAAGTCCACATAAAAAATTTGAACCAAACTACCCTCCCAGTCCCACGCACTCACTACACCATCTCCTTCAAACTTGCCATAAATGCCAACTGTTCACATAATTCCAAGGCCGGCCCTGAGTTATCCGGGGCCCAAAGCAAACTCTAAAAATGGGGCCCTATATATAATCAAATATTTTGTTTTTACATTTTTATTTTCTGGAATCTACATTGTATCAAATTATCTTCAAAAATATGTTTACATTAATTAAGAAAAAAAAAATAGATGACGTAGCAAAGATAAAATTTTCACTTACTGTTTTTTGTTTCAACAAAATTCAGTATACAACAAGGGCACTTTCACGGTGTGCCTGTGTGATATTTCAACTTTCACCGGGGGAGGGGGGATAATTGAAAATTGTGAATGTGTGACACTTTTATGGTGTACCTGTGTGATATTTCAACTTTCACGTTCTTAGTGATGGGCTATCGTGGTAATGATGCTTGGTGGTTCAAAATCAAAAGAGATAGATAGTGAACTCTCTACAATTCAGGTTCGAATTTTTTGTGTTTCTTTTTCTTCAAGTACTATTGAGTTATTGGTCTAAACTTACATAATTTGTTATTTTTATGTAAGATTTGGACCCTTTAGGCTTGGGTGGACCCAATATTCTAAAAATCGCTTGGAGGTAGACGGGTAGTGGAGGGCAGCCTGGGCGGGGGCCTAGGCAGAAAATTTATTTTTAGACAATTAATAATCTAGAGACAATTACAATTCTCATATGTAAAAAAAAAAATCACTTTATCAACAAACTAAGTTTTTATCTCTTCTTCTCCATATCCCTCGAATATTTTCTCTCCATCATACTCAAACTCATACTCGTACACTCATCACTCTCTTCTTTTGTATCCTCATCCGATACAAAATCGACTTCACAGTTTCCATCTTTTCCAAAAACACACTTGATTTAATTCAATCTCATTTTACTAAATTACAATCTCACCACCACATTTAAAATATATATTTTTTAGAGAAGACCCGCCTAGGTCTGCCCAGTGTAACGAACAACCAATTTGGAGGGCCAAATCTTGGGCGTTCTATAAGGGAACGGAGTGTTCTACAGTAGTCCGAAGTGGTCTGGATACGTCTCGAGAAGTTTTGAAAGTCCTAGAGAGTTTCTAAAAGGATCCGAAAGAGTCCAGAGGAGTATAGGAGATTGGAGACAAGTCTGCAAGATCTCTAGAACCTAGTGGAAGCTTGTGGAGAATGTTAGAGTCCCAAGAGTGCTCAAGAATGTTCAGGAGGCTCGTTGGATGCCGTTGGATCAAGAACATCCTATGCGCCCATTAGGGAGGGGATGGCTATAAAATGGGATATGCTTCATTTATACATGCATACATAAATTGAGAGAACTTCAATTGTAGAATAAGAGCAATTGAGAGCTAGTGAGGTAGAAGGCCGGCTTATAAAGGCTAGGTTTGTAAACATATACCCATAGGGTATAACGATTGGACTTGAAAATTGGGCCCTCAAATTCATAAAAAATTTGGGGGCCCAAAGCGGTTGCTTTGTCGGCTTGTGCCCAGGGCCGGCTCTGCATTATTCACACAGTATTAAACAAACTGATGTTTTAAATTAATTCATGTACCAAAAAAGGATCTTTCCTGCAAATCTGCAATGTTGGTTCTGGGGTAACGAAAGAGATCGATGAAGTGGAGGCTACGACGATGTGGTCGTAGATACCTATAAGACCAAGAGAGAGCTTGGTGATGATAGTACCATCCACGTCCCCTTCGTGCGTCGTCGCCGTTGCCGTCCCCATCGCGTGCCGTCGCTCTCTCTCTATCACACCCTGCCATACACTTGGGTCCGCCCATTATATAAATGGTTTTGAGATATGAAAAACAGAATACTGATTTACTCTCTCTTGCTCTACAAATTGTTTCCACTGTTTATTTGCTCTACTTCTTCTCAACTGTAGATTTCTACTTGCTTCCTCTATGGGCCGGCTCAAGAAGGTCTTGACGATTCATCCTCCTCTATCAGTTTCCTTTTTTTTTTTAAGAGTTAATTAGTATAATGTCCAATTTAGTATAACTTTGTTTTAATAGATCCAACTCATTAAATAATTTGATCAAAAGTCCACATAAAAAATTTGGACCAAACTACCCTCCCAGTCCCACGCACTCACTACACCATCTCCTTCAAACTTGCCATAAATGCCAACTGTTCACATAATTCACGCAGTAAAATTCACATATCCCCCACAATCTCGGAACCAAATCTCCAAATTTAAACTGCAATCACCACCATTATCAATTATACATATGTGTGTGTGTATATATATATATATTTGTAACAAAATTTGGGCGAACTGGTGAGTGAACTTACAACAAAAGCCAGTTACTCATCGACGATGTTGCCGTTCGGTTTGTCATCGTCGTCGACTTCTTCGTCGGAGCTTTGACTAGAAAATGAGGGTGGTTTGCCGGGGAGGTCACCGGGGAAGGAGTAGAAGTGGAGGGAGGAGAATTAGGGTTTGAGGAGTGAAGGAGAGAGAAAGAGAGAGAAGGGGTTTTTTAGGAGAGAGATGGGAAGGGGTCTGTGATTAGAGGTTTTGAAGAGAAGAGGAGAGCCATTGTGCGTGTGTGTGTGTGGAGTGAAGAAGGTGGAGGTGGAGATTTTATGGGTCTGTTCAAGGTCTCACATTGTGGCCTTTTGTTTTCTATAAAGCTGTAGTATATGGTTTTTGCGATAGCGATTTGATGAAGTTTTTGTCCCTGTTTTTCCTTTTTCTTTTTTTCTTTTTTTTTTTCTTTTTTTTTTTTGGGTCCAAAAAACTCCAATTCTTGATTTCTTTTCATTTATAAGCATGTAGAATGACCCATCGTTATATAGCATGGATGTTGATAAAAAGTTGCAAAAACAAGGTTTATACCAAACATGAACTTGTTCGACTTCTGCAAAATGTGAAATTCACACTCATATGTTTGCAAAAAATCTAACCTCAGAATTTTACACTAACATTGTATGAAATTTCACACTCACACTTTCACAAATGCCCTTGTGAGAGATACAATAGCTATAGTGTTAAGAGGTCAATGTGAGAAATTTAACACTCAAGATGCAGTTTTTTTACTGATCAGCTTGATTTTTTTTTAAATTTTTTTTTTACAGTAATTGTAAAATGAACCAGTTGCAATAAAAGTTTCACACTAATAGTGGTAGTGCAAATGAATTAGTTGCAGTGTAATATTTCACACTAATGAACCTGTTGCAGTGTAAAATTTCACACTAATGAACTAGTTTCAATGTAGAATGAACCAGTTGTAGTGTAAAATTTTACACTAATGAATCAGTTGTAGTTTAAAAATAAACCAGTTGTAGTGTAATATTCAATACTCGCATAAATGTATGGTGCATAGTAATATGCTAATTTAATTATCAATGTTTTAAGATTTTTTGTTTATATAATTTCAGCTGACGATGGCACTGTTCAAGGGATGTTTCCGGGGGAAGAAAGAGAATGAGTGCAACGGCGATGAGCATGGCACTGCAAACAGCGGCGAGGATGGCGATGGAAACCAGCCGGAGGAGAATGTACTGGAACATGTACAGTACTGGCAACCTAATCCGTACGAGCCTGATTGGGACTCTATTTTGCCATTTCCAATTGATACGTTCAGTGATGAGAACACCCAAGGGTGCTCTGTCATGTGAGGGTAAGGGTGGAATTTGAATGATGGGTAGAATAGTACTTTTAGAATGGTATAATATTAATGTGAAAATATGATATAGGGTAATTCTACACCTACCAATTAGTAAAACTTATGTATTACAAGTTTATCCCTATGCAAAATGACTTATAAAGACACTAGATAATAAATTACATTTGACTTTTGTAAAATATTCTCTCTCCCCCAAACTCTCTCTCTCTCTCAAATACAGAGCACGCCTCCTCTCTAAAGTTGCCCTTTAAACAATAAAATCCAATCTGAACAATCTCTGAGTACTGTAATGCTAAATCCTACCTCAAATACATACGAGGAGGGCGGGCCACGCCATGTCAAGTCAATAATCCCTGTTTCAATTTTTTCTTCTTTATGAATGTCTTTTCTAGCTAAAAAATAATAATAAATAAGACTTTATTTGATTCCTGAATTTCGTGAAAAAAAAGAGAGAAAAAAGTAAAACAAAACAAAACAAGCCTAAATGATAAGAAGCATTCATTCTTCCCAATTATTTGTGTGCGCATGTATACAAAAACACGATTGCAAAGCTCCGACCCTTCACAGGCAAGGTAGAGACTGAGAATGTCAAGGAATGGGGTCAGCATTACTGCCACTTGAAAAATTATACTGTTTTGCCACATACTACTACCAATCGGAAAGAAAAGTGAAGTCAACCAAATCACAGAAACAAAATGAAAACCCATGGCCAAAGACCAAAGTTTTTGAAACACTCTCTCCGTATGTGTATATTTTTGCAGATTTATATATATATATATATATATAGAGAGAGAGAGAGAGAGAGAGAGAGAGAGAGAGAGAGAGATGAAAAGGGTGGGGGTAAAAAGAAAATTAATTTTTTTAAGTTAGGGTTGTTTTTGGAATGATAGGCGGGTGTAGCGAGTAAATTCTTTTATTCTTAATTCAAAGTGGTGTGTGTAGAGGGTAGGTGGGTGTAAAAAGTAACTTAGGTCAGTTAGGTGGGTGAGAATAGATTTACCCTATGATATATGTAAGGTTTAAACAGGGATAATTACACTTACATTTCCTAAGCAGAAAGTTGTAGGTTTCAAATGACAAAAAAATCTCACAATCTAACAAAATTCCAATTTACCATTACACCCATGGAATGTAATACACATTGTCTATCCATATATATCACATCTCTCTCTATTAAAAAATAGAGATCATATCTTTCTAAATGCCTCTATTTTCCAGATTTTTCTCTCGCTATCTTCAAGTGTTACAACCTAATTGAATTGAGAAGCTGTATTTTTTTCTTGGATTTAGATTTGCATATTTACATTGATGAGTTTTCTTTCTGGATTTTACTTGGTTTTTTTTTTAGTGAGGTTAAAAGTACTATATGAATTGAGGAAACCCACTCCAAGTTTAGATTAATGTTAGGGTTCCCAATTCAGTTTCTAATTGATTTGAAGGTCATACCACATCTTTTATAGTTTATTTCAATTTATGTAGACTTTATTTTTTCTTATACATTACGAGAAACCTAATGTAGGATTTGGGTACCTTAGACAATGCAACATGACAAGCTTTCATAAATATATATATATATATATATAAATTAAAAAAAAAAAACCAAAAGCTAAAAGAACCATTAAAGAAAAAAAGAAGAAGGAATAAAAAGAAAAAAAAAAAAAGAAGAAGAAGAAGAAGAAGAAAGGAACATGCTAAAAAAAATACATCTTTTTTTGGGTTATAGTTTTCTATCATTTTTGTCTATTCTTTGCGGTTATTTGAATATAATGAATTTGTTGTAACAACCACGTCTCAGTTTAATTTTAAAATCAAAATCAATGAACTGATAGTATATTGATGCGCCTATGAAATCTATGGCTTCACATAAATTGCATGTGGGTTTGAATGACTGGTATAATTTTACGCAAAAAAAAAAATTGAATTTTTAAAGTATTGCAATTTTTTCTTTCCTTTTTAATTAACATTGACTCAGCTGTCTTAATTTCCAGATGTGGAGAGAGAATAGTAATGTATATAAAGTTATATCGAGAAAGGGTGAGTATTGAATTACGGCATTTAAGGAGAAGAGAGAGAGGGGGGGGAGGGTGAGTATTGAATTACGGTATTTAAGGAGAAGAGAGAGAGAGAGAGAGAGAGAGAGAGAGAGAAAGAGGGGGGGGGGGGGGGGGGGGGGGGGGGACTACAGTTGTCCTACCTAGCAAAGTTACCAAAAAAAACATACCTATAGTGTTAAACAACTGACGCAGCTGTCTTAATTTCCACAGATGTGGAGACAGAACAATAATGAATAGGATCTGATAATGGAAAATGAAAACTGACCCAGTAATGGTGGATTCTAGGTTTAGAGGATTTTTTGCGTCCTCTACAAGTCTTTCAAGTTTGACCTGAACGCCAATATACATATACTAGTAAGAGCAATGTTAGGCACACAACCAATTGTACAAATATGCAGCACAAAGTTGGACTTTGTGCTGAAAAGCCTGCACTCACCTTTTTGTGTGCAGACTTTTCAGCACAAGGTCCAACCATGTTCTGCACATTTGTACAATTGGTTGTACAATTCATTGTGTGCCTAACATTTTTGTACTAGTAATTGCTGTGCCCAGGTGCAAAAAGAAAAAGGTAAGGTAAACTACAAGAATGCTCTATTTATTTTGATGTAAAATATTTTTTTGAAAAATTCTTTCACTGAAAATGTTTTAAATCAAAACAAATAGAAATGAACATTTCACAACATGAAATCTAACCGTTAAAAATGTGAAAGCAAACATAGTTGTTTTGGGAAGTTGGCCCGGGAAAAAAAAAAGGGTGTTTCCTAAGCCTCAATCACACAATAAATCAATAAGGCAATCTACATAGTTAAACTCAATTGAATTAAAAGAACAATTTCACATTTTCTCTTCCACCTTTCGATCTCCTTCCCTTTTTATAATAAATTATCAATTATCACAATAGATACAGCGACAATGGAATATTTAATCCGCAAATGAATATTGTCTGAGCAATCCATTTCAGTCCGCCAAAGCTAAAGGGAAAACATCAAGCTTTGATATTGCATTACTATGTTCATGTTTGTACAATTACAATTGAGCCTCACAATAACTACGAACTTCAGGAATAATTCTAAGTGTTCACTGTTACCACTCCAGCAAATTGCATTAATATTGAAGTTCATTGTATAAATCTCTACTGGCCTCAATGTTAAATAAAATATCAGAATTCACGATACAGGCATGTACTCAAATAAAGGATTTACGGAATTTGGTTGTTACCTGGTTTTGAATGGTTTCAACCAACATATCTTGGCAGCTTGATGCATGCACACTTTACAAATTGGGACATTGAAGTAGCAATCTCTCTGGTGTTAAAAACAACAAAAATATGAACTAGATGATAGTATTAAGTTCCAGAATGCTTTAGTTCTAATTCAGGCAATCAGCTGAAGAGACAAAACATAGAGAACACACAAGAGTTCAGATTCAGATCATTGAGCTCTGGGCAGTTTAAATATAAAGCCTGCATTTCATGTTCACATAGTCAGAGCCTGGAAAGGGAAAGCTAGTCAACAAGAGAGCTGCTAACTGATAAAGACTCTTTAGAATCTCAAATCTAAGCCGGAACAACTCCACAAGCTTAGCTTTTTCAAGTGGCTATGTTTGATAATCAGCTTCTGGCAAATAAGGTGTGGTTTGTTTAGAGGTGTTTTCTGTAATTCACAGCCACTGCTTTCTTTGGAGGTGGTGCTTAGAGTATCGTGATCACAAATGGTCATTCCACAGTCCATGAACTCCAGAAGAGGCAATTGAGCTGTGGCAAATTGAATGCCACCTAAAAGATATACATAAACGCATAAACAAAAAAGCCAATGAGAATCTAAAGGGTCTAACAAACTAGTATACATCACATTAGGTTCACTGTAGGACTTGAAGATTACTTGAAGTGATATTCGGCCAGAGAGCAAGGAGAAGCCTTGATATTGTTTCGGGGAGCAAATTGCAGATCATCGCAATACCACTGTCACTGATGCTAGACCTGAAATCAGACATGTATATATATATATATATATTACAGATGTAAATAACTGCTGGAAACATTCCAGCATGAATCACAGAAGAGCAGAACCTCTAAAGCTCCTAGTATCCAGCTTTCATTACGATTGTTTATCCTATATACTTTGGAACCAACGATTGAGACATACCCACTTAGATCAAGTGACTCTATGTTTGAGTAGCTAGAGGCAATTACCGCTACAGATACATCTGTGATTTCTGATCCAAGCACAAGAGAAAGCATTCGCAACCACTTGAATATTAGAGCAATTTCTCAAAATTTCAGTACCAGTACCAAAATCTGAAAACTGAAAGGTAGCTGAATAAGCAATATAAGTGCACTAGTAATTGCCCGTGCCCGTGGGCACGGCGCACAAAGAAAAAGGTAAGTTAAACTACAGGAATGCTCCATTTATTTTGATGTAAAATATTTTTTTGAAAATTTATTTCACTGGAAATATTTTAAAACAAAACAAGCAGAAATGAACATTTCACAAATCACTTAAACCATGAAATCTAACCGTTAAAAATGTGAAAGCAAACATAGTTGTTTTGGGAAGTTGCCCCAAAAGAAGAAGAAAAAAAGGGAAAAAAAAAAGGGGTGTTTTATAAGCTATGTAGCATGGCTACGGACACGTGACACAGGTACGATACGATGCGGGTATATGGGGGTATGGCAATTTCCAAAAATGACGGGTACGGATACGGCTAGGGTACCTTGAATAAAAATACATTTTTAAAAATATATTTTAAATAATTAAAAAAAGAAAAAAGAAAAAGAAGAAGATCGAACATCACTACAACATATTAATCCACATTACCAAATAAGTAGTCTAAGGACTAAACAACATTGTTTTAGCATTACAAGTCCACAACATTAAAGAAAAAAAATATGTAAATATATAAGAAGAAGAAGAAGAAGCAAGTCCACTAAATACCCACGCCATACCCACGAAGTACCCCCCATAGTTTTCAAACAATGCAATCTGACCCCGATGCCGTACCCACGAAGTACCCACGCCGTACCCATGAAGTACCCGAGTCGTACCCAAGTTGAATCCTTCACTTAACAGGATCAGGACACCGCTAGAGGGGTACCCGACACATACCCAGGAGTATGGTACCGGTGTCGGTGTCCCCCAAGTACCCGGTACTGGGTACTTCACTCAAAATGGAATACCCATGCTTCCTAGTTTATAAGCCTCAATCACACAATAAATCAATAAGGCAATCTACATAGTTAAACTCAATTGAATTAAAAGAACAATTTCACATTTTCTTTTCCACATTTCTCCTTCCCTTTTTATGATAAATTATCAATTATCACAATAGTAGAAGTCAAATCAAATGTCAGCTCGTTGAGCTTCAGTCGCATTTGCCTGCTGTTTTAAGATCTTTGAGGGAGAACCCTAGCTAGGAAATTGACAGTGAAGCAAAGGAAATACGGATACCTCACAAATTCATTGCATGCAAGGTTTTCCTGTAAACTACGTAGCTCTTTCTCTTTCTTCTTCAGCTCGCACAGCCTGTGATCACTCAAAAGAAATGAATCAGATGTAATTGACTGAAAAAGTGAAAATACCAATGCTTGGACTAATGGTGAAGCAAAGTGGTAGAGGTGAAAAATATATCTAATCAATTTGCAGATTTTCAGCAGCATTATTTAAATATTCTTCCAAAGAATGAAATCAAAAATAAAATCCACCAACCTGAACAGGGAAGGGCTGTTTGGGGCTGACTGGATTTTGTGGCTGTTTGGGGCTGATTGGGGACTGGTTTAGGGCTTTTGGGGGGGACTGTTTCGGGGTTGACTGGGGGGCTGTTTACAGGCTTTTAGGAGCTGATCAGGGTATACTTCCCTGCATTTTATCTACAACACAAAGAATGTGAAATTTTGTGTTAGCAATTTGACAATTACTATGTTCCCAAATTGGAATTCCAAATTTGGTTCCCTCAGCTTATAAATCACGCAATACAAAAGCTTAAATGTCCTGAGAATTAAAGGACAACTGAGCTGATAAAGCATTGGAAACAACCGCAATAAATATGTAGGAAACTAATATATTGAACTTTTTTAAAATCCCCAGGTATGATATTTTTGAAGTGCAGAAGTCGCCATAAAAGACTTTACTGTACTGACTTCACTATTTCTCTAAGGGGTATTTTTGAATGTAGAATGCAGTTGGAGATAAACAAAACTGTATCTTATTATTGAGAAGGATTAAAAAAAAAAAAAACAGATATGGTATGTGTCAACACCTCCAAGGAAAATTACTTTCTTTCTAAATAATGCCATTGTAGACACCTCATTTTGTCGGCTAACAGATTTAGGAGGCCACAAGCATGTCAAACCTCGATGATTAGAAAGATAGGATTTTCATAGATTGCCGCTAACTCTCAAGAAGTCAAAGAATTTGCAGAAATGACCAAAATGCTCCTAAGAGTCCAAAACTCTCCAGATTGGTCCAGAATCTCAAAAATCATTCGATGTTGTTCAAAACAAAAAAAAAGGTATTTTAAAGATGAATATTTGAAATCGTAAGTGACACGACTAAAAAGTTGTGCGCTCTTGTGCAACACCCAAGTGTAGGTGATCGTGCAAGTAATATAGTACTGGAAGTCCAGGTCGATCCCACAGGGAAGGAATAGGAAGAATATCTACTAAGTTAAACCTAAAGAAAAAGAAAATAAGAATATAGAAGTGGAGGTTCTACGAATCCTAATTAATTAAAGTAAACTAAATGATAAACTAAAGTATAAAGAAACATAATAATTAAACAACTAAATTAAAGGTGTTGGAAACACGTGAATCCACATTGATCCTAACCATCTACCATGCATATTCATTAACGCTCTATGGAGTACATCCCTTTTCAGTATTCCGTATTTTTCTAAAGATAAAGAATCAATAGCCCTTTCATGACCGGGACTACATCATCACAATTGATTTAAAATACATGGAAGACGGTTTAAAACAATGGTAATTACTTGCACTCTAAATGGTGTTAGCATTCAAAGTGGTTTTCAAAAGTCATTGAAGAAAAGGCCTTAAGGCTCTAAGTTCTAAAAACTGTTGTGACAAACTGAGCTTATTGGGACAATTTGATGACAGATTTCTAAAACAGAAAGTCATGGAATACTTAAAAGAATCATCTCAAGATTCTGCATGTTCGATCGATCGAAGCACTCTCGATCGATCGAACTGCATCATCCTTCGATCGATCGAAAGGTGTTCGATCGCTTGACTATCCCTGGTTCGATCGATCGAAATACCTTCGATCGATCGAGCCCAAGGTTTCTATATCATACATGGCAGAGGCTAAGAATCAATATTTCATCACATATTTCCAACGTCTAAACTACAGAAACATGATTAAACTAATACAGGAATAGAAAACTAGAGTAATCATTAACAACTAAAGCAATAAACAATGAAACAAAGAAAAGGAAAAGGAAAACCTGGAATAATCTGAATAAAACTTGTAATAAACATATAACCAACTTGAATCTTCAATAATCTTCAATGTAACAATGAAAAAGAGGAAGAAAGTGATGAATCTAACCTAATCTACTCCTAATCTAACCCTAAAACTACCCTAAACTGCTGTTCTGTGCGTTCTGGAGCGTCCCCCCTTCGTCTGGCGTCAAAACGACGTATATATAGGGTTCCCACAGAGTTTACGCAACTTTTGGGTGAATAAAAGGTTCGATCGATCGAGCTCAGTTCGATCGATCGAAGGTTCGATCGATTGAACTCTCTTCAATCGCTTGAACTCTCAGATTTTGACAGCACTGCACCCCGATGGGAGAATGGCCATAACTTTTTACTCGGACCTCGGATTGACCTCCCGTTTGCGGCCACGCGACCGTAACTCAAAGATCTACATTTCTTGTCTCTGGGAAAATCTTCCAAATCTGAAGTCATCATTGTCAAAATTGCCATTTTCTCAGCTGCTTCTGTTGTTCTATCCACCAGAATCACTTTCTTTAGCTCCACTTCATTGATTTACATCCTAATACCTATAAAACCATGCAAAAACATATAGTTTAGCATTAACACAATAAAAAGAACATTGTTATTAGAATGAACCTAAATGTAGGGACTTTGGGATAAAAGTATGCATAAAAGACCATATAATACGCTATGAACATGCACTTTTCACCTCGAATCACACCCCCCAACTAGCTCGTTGCTAGTCCCTAGCAATGAAGCGAACTACAACAGTGTTTATTTAACTCTAAAAATTGAAAATAAAATAAAATAAAGTAAAAATCCTAACTCACTTTCGCAGGAATCGCGATTGCATTTAGCATATGCAACAAGCCTTTAAACCTCTAGGTTCCCCCTAGTGGACGAGTGTTGTCTCGTGAGGGTTTGCAGTGAATCTACCCACAAAATTCATGTTATTAGTAATGGTTCTAGTTTAAATGTTTTCAAGAAATTTTCCTCTCATTTAGCAATATAGTTAAGCTCAACATTCTCATGAAACTCTCTAGTATGCCATAGCAATGCAACACACACATTACAGTTAATCTACTATCAAAGTCATTAGAATATTCCATACCTGTTAATCTTCAAGTGTGTGTGTGAATCGACAACCAAAATACAAAACTTCAATTTCAAAGCTTGCATAACCTAAGACACTATTAAGACGTTCATTTAGACTCAACTCTCACCGGGATTACACTCTCAAGATGAAATCACTCCGAATTGGGTGTAATAATTATCACTCATGATATGGAAGCTATAAAGAGTAAATGTAAATGGAATCTAATGCTTCTCATATCTAAATAGAAAAACGGACATTTTAGTGCATAAAGTCTCATGAAAGGATACTTTTCACTAGAAGAGCGAGATACCGTGGATAACTCTCTCATTACCTTAACTTCAAATCCAATTTACTTAAAATCATCAGGACTTTGAAAAAGAGGTGTTAGATTAAGAAGAAAAAGGCTTGTGATATTCAATTGGGTCAAAGGATGTGATTGGAATGTCTACTATAACTTTTCAAACTTCCCACATCTCCAATCTCTCTCTTCTTCTTTTCTTTTATTTATTTTTTTTCACACTCTTCTTTTCATTCCTTTTTTTCTTTTGTAACAACCATTGGCATTTTTTTTCTTTTTCTTCTCATGCTTTTCTTTTTTTCATTTTTTTTTCTTTGCCAACTTTCCCTTATTCACACTAACATACTTCTTGTTAACGCAACACATCCCAATCACACCTAAATAAAGAACTGATGCTTGAACTCCTAATTTGGAGTTAGGTTTAGATTTAAGGAATTATGAAGACAAGGCGATTATGATAAGCTCAAGAGGTGAAGTAAAGGAATAGCATAGAGGTAGGCCATGGCTGTATTATCCATGTATGGTCAAAAGATGGCCTAAATCATCTTCTAAGTTAATAGGATAATTCATTTCAGTAAATTCAAGAGCTCTAAAGTTTGGTAAATCCTGAACGTTCTCTTCTAGTGATCAGTCAAAATGAAGAAAATTGAGACTTTCAACGAATGAATACGCTTTTCAAAAAGTAAGAGTAATTTTATAAAACCCTCAAAAACAAAGAATGGCACAAAAGCTCACTTGGGTTATTAGTCTCCACTACAGTCTTTCAAGACACTTAAGCTATGCTTACTAATCCATTTTAGCTAAGTACAAGGTTGTCACAACGTGCTCAAAGTTGTTTGAAGATCAAAAGACATAAAACATACTATAACTAAGATAGTAAAGAAACTACCATAGTATATCACATACTAATAGCATACAGAAAATAACACTAATGCATCATAACTAACTACATTAACTAAGAGAGAAAAACAAGAACCATTTTATTATCTTAAAAAAATAAAATAAAATAAAAATCTTAAAATTTTTGACAGTTTTAATTTACTGAGTCACATGTTGCTAAGCAGGTATATGATACTAAAGTACAACAAAAAGATATGAGGCATGCAATGACTCACTCCCCCCAACTAAAACTAAACATTGTCCCCAATGTTCTAAACTATGCACATGGACATGTAAAGTAAAGCGAGAGAAGGAAAGATTTTACCTCGAGGCGTTAATATCCAATTTTTTTTCAAGTTACCTGCAAAATCATTAGTAGCAACAAGAAAAATAGAGAATATAATACAACAACTCAGTTAACTAAATTCGGTTAATCAAGATTTTTATCATAGATTAACAACCGAAATTTTTGAGGATCTTCCCAATAAAATAATTTAACAGTGAGAAGAATGTTCGGATCCTCATAAAAATGCAACTCCCCCCAACTAATGTCAGGCTCAAGGTCAGAGGAGATGATGCAAAACCTATGGCTTCCAAATTTTTTTGGGACAGTTATAAAAGGAATACCACACTTTTTAGGAATTATATGCAAGAAACGATCTTTGGTGATGGTATTTCCTATAACAGCCTCTATTTTAATACTAAAAACAGAGGGAGGCCATGGTTCAATAAAAGGGGCAGGGTCGAAGTGATGTTCTAATGAAACTTCACCACCCTCCGCTTGTCCTAGAACAGAATTTATGGAGATATAATCATAGCTATTGAATTTCTGTTCTATGCACATGGTTTTGGACTGGACTTGGATAAAGCTATCTATTTGGGCCTCAATGTCATAATCACTCAAGAAGGTCAAGCAGTCTAGAAGATTGCTAGCTTCTTGTTGAATTTTAAGATTATCTAAAGTGGGCCCAATATTTTCCAAGTCTTCTCTCAAAGAATTTTGAAAGTTAAAATTTTGTGAAGAACATGTGCTAGTATCCTTACCATCCTCTTCCACAACACATTCTGTTTGTTCACGAATGGGGTACACATAACATTCAAGCTCAGGACGAGAGCTTTGATTGAGAGCAAGGATAGGTGATGGGCAACTTGGTGACACCACCTCTTCGGTCGAAAGAGGTGAGGGTTCATGAATATCACAAGAATCTAAATCAAATTTAGACTTTTCAATAACGACCTCCCTAGGGTCACTTTCAAAGGTAGGGGTAGAGTCAACAGGGGACTCTTCCTTTCCTAATTGCGTGCAATCACCTAAACTCTCGTCATCTTTTAAAACCTCATTCTCATCCTCGCAACTCTCCTCACTATATGTGTCATCTATTGAAGTACTCTGGACAAAGAGATTGTGCAACTTTATCAAGGCAGTGAAGGAGTTAATGTCTGGGGTTGTATGTTGAGGAGAAGATGGTTCTACAACTTCATGCTCAATGGTTTGGTTTTGGAGTTCTTGTTGGGTTATCACTTTCTCAAATGAGTTGTTATCCTCACTTGGTATGAACCCATCATTGTCCTCTAATTCCATTCCATTGTTAGTGTCATGAAATTCAGGTTGTAGCGTTGAAGGACTGGTATAGTCTTCTAAAGGTTGGCTATCAAATGCTTGTTGATATCTAGCTCCTAATTTATCAATTGCACTCTCTAGCCTTTTCATTTCACTAAGCAGCAATTCTAACATACCAGTATCCTCAACTTGGTTATTCTCCTCATTATAACTATATGAAGTTTCACCCCATTGTTGTTGGTAATAGTCCCCTTCCCATTGTGTTTGTGTGTAATACTCCCCAGAAGGAAAGTCTTGGTGCATTTGGTAATCGTGGGAACTACTACTATATCCTACACTATCATTTTGGTTATATCCCCATTGTGATTGATAGAACTCTCCAGGTGGAGGTTCTTGATACGTTTGATAACATGGGGGACTAACACGATGGTTTTCCCATTGTGGTGATTGGTAGCACTCAGGTTGATAATGTGCATCATATGTGGGTGCTTGCCAACTCGGGGTATAGTTCTCATTACCTAATGTGTACTCATTCGTGGTATTTGTGTTGTATGGAGGGTAATATGGATAAGACATGTTTACCCAAAATATTTAAACAAAAGAATATTTTTTTTTTCTTGTGAGAGAAAAAGTCCAATGATATTTTTTTTATTTTTTATTTTTTTTTTTAAAGTAAAAGAAGAAAAATGGAAATAACTTAGTAAAATCCTAACCTAGTTGCCTTCCCCGGCAGCGGCGCCAAAAACTTGACACGACTAAAAAGTTGTGCGCTCTTGTGCAACACCCAAGTGTAGGTGATCGTGCAAGTAATATAGTACTGGAAGTCCAGGTCGATCCCACAGGGAAGGAATAGGAAGAATATCTACTAAGTTAAACCTAAAGAAAAAGAAAATAAGAATATAGAAGTGGAGGTTCTACGAATCCTAATTGATTAAAGTAAACTAAATGATAAACTAAAGTATAAAGAAACATAATAATTAAACAACTAAATTAAAGGTGTTGGAAACACGTGAATCCACATTGATCCTAACCATCTACCATGCATATTCATTAACGCTCTATGGAGTACATCCCTTTTCAGTATTCCGTATTTTTCTAAAGATAAAGAATCAATAGCCCTTTCATGACCGGGACTACATCATCACAATTGATTTAAAATACATGGAAGACGGTTTAAAACAATGGTAATTACTTGCACTCTAAATGGTGTTAGCATTCAAAGTGGTTTTCAAAAGTCATTGAAGAAAAGGCCTTAAGGCTCTAAGTTCTAAAAACTGTTGTGACAAACTGAGCTTATTGGGACAATTTGATGACAGATTTCTAAAACAGAAAGTCATGGAATACTTAAAAGAATCATCTCAAGAATTAACATGTTCGATCGATCGAAGCGCTCTCGATCGATCGGACAGTCATCCTTCAATCGATCGAAGTGCCTTCGATCGCTTGACTATGGCTCGGGTTCGATCGATCGAACTGTCTTCGATCGATCGAGCCCAGGTTTCAAGTGTAGGTGATCGTGCAAGTAATATAGTACTGGAAGTCCAGGTCGATCCCACAGGGAAGGAATAGGAAGAAAAGATACCAAGTTATAACCTAAAGAAATAGAAAAAATGAATGTAGAAGAGAAGGTTCTAACGAATCCTAATTAATTAAATTAAATTAAATAATAAACTAAACATGAAGAAACATAGCTAATTAAATAAATAAACTAAAGGTGTTGGAAACACATGAATCCACATTAATCCTAACCATCTACCATGCACATTCATTAACGCTCTATGGAGTACATCCCTTTTCAGTATTCCGTATTTTTCTAAAGATAAAGAATCAATAGCCCTTTCATGACCGGGACTATATCATCACAAGTGAGTTAAAATACATGAAAGACGGTTTAAAACAATGGTTATTACTTGCACTCTAAATGGTGTTAGCATTCAAAGTGGTTTTCAAAAGTCATTGAAGAAAAGGCCTTAAGGCTTTAAGTTCTAAAAACTGTTGTGACAAACTGAGCTTATTGGGACAATTTGATGACAGATTTCTAAAACAGAAAGTCATGGAATACTTAAAAGAATCATCTCAAGAATTAACATGTTCGATCGATCGAAGCGCTCTCGATCGATCGGACAGTCATCCTTCAATCGATCGAAGTGCCTTCGATCGCTTGACTATGGCTCGGGTTCGATCGATCGAACTGTCTTCGATCGATCGAGCCCAGGTTTCTAAAGATTGCATGGCAGAGGCTTGGAATCAATGATTCATCACATATTCCCAACGTCTAAACTACAGAAACATAATAAAACTAATACAGGAATAACAAACTAGAGTAATCATAGCATATAAACTAATAGCAATCAAATAACAAGGATTGGAAAGAAAAACCTGGATATAATCTGAAATAAACTTGAAATAAACATGAAAGAAACTTGAATCTTCAATAATCTTCAGTAAATCAATGAAAAGGATGAAGAATAATATGAATCTAACCTAATCTACACCTAATCTAACCCTAAAACTACCTAAAACTGCTGTTTTTCGCGTTCTGGAGCGTCCCCCCTTCATCTGGCGTCAAAACGACGTATATATAGGGTTCCCACAGAGTTTACGCAACTTTTGGGTGAATAAAAGGTTCGATCGATCGAGCTCAGTTCGATCGATCGAAGGTTCGATCGATTGAACTCTCTTCAATCGCTTGAACTCTCAGATTTTGACAGCACTGCACCCCGATGGGAGAATGGCCATAACGTTTTACTCGGACCTCGGATTGACCTCCCGTTTGCGGCCACGCAACCGTAACTCAAAGATCTACATTTCTTGTCTCTGGGAAAATCTTCCAAATCTGAAGTCATCATTGTCAAAATTGCCATTTTCTCAGCTGCTTCTGTTGTTCTATCCACCAGAATCACTTTCTTTAGCTCCACTTCATTGATTTACATCCTAATACCTATAAAACAATGCAAAAACACATATTTTAGCATTAACACGATAAAAAGATCATTGTTATTAGAATGCACCTAAATGTAGGGACTTTGGGGATAAAAGTATGCATAAAAGACCATATATTACGCTATAAACATGCACTTTTCACCTCGAATCACACCCCCCAACTAGCTCGTTGCTAGTCCCTAGCAATGAAGCGAACTACAACAGTGTTTATTTAACTCTAAAAATTGAAAATAAAATAAAATAAAGTAAAAATCCTAACTCACTTTCGCAGGAATCGCGATTGCATTTAGCATATGCAACAAGCCTTTAAACCTCTAGGTTCCCCCTAGTGGACGAGTGTTGTCTCGTGAGGGTTTGCAGTGAATCTACCCACAAAATTCATGTTATTAGTAATGGTTCTAGTTTAAATGTTTTCAAGAAATTTTCCTCTCATTTAGCAATATAGTTAAGCTCAACATTCTCATGAAACTCTCTAGTATGCCATAGCAATGCAACACACACATTACAGTTAATCTACTATCAAAGTCATTAGAATATTCCATACCTGTTAATCTTCAAGTGTGTGTGTGAATCGACAACCAAAATACAAAACTTCAATTTCAAAGCTTGCATAACCTAAGACACTATTAAGACGTTCATTTAGACTCAACTCTCACCGGGATTACACTCTCAAGATGAAATCACTCCGAATTGGGTGTAATAATTATCACTCATGATATGGAAGCTATAAAGAGTAAATGTAAATGGAATCTAATGCTTCTCATATCTAAATAGAAAAACGGACATTTTAGTGCATAAAGTCTCATGAAAGGATACTTTTCACTAGAAGAGCGAGATACCGTGGATAACTCTCTCATTACCTTAACTTCAAATCCAATTTACTTAAAATCATCAGGACTTTGAAAAAGAGGTGTTAGATTAAGAAGAAAAAGGCTTGTGATATTCAATTGGGTCAAAGGATGTGATTGGAATGTCTACTATAACTTTTCAAACTTCCCACATCTCCAATCTCTCTCTTCTTCTTTTCTTTTATTTATTTTTTTTCACACTCTTCTTTTCATTCCTTTTTTTCTTTTGTAACAACCATTGGCATTTTTTTTCTTTTTCTTCTCATGCTTTTCTTTTTTTCATTTTTTTTTCTTTGCCAACTTTCCCTTATTCACACTAACATACTTCTTGTTAACGCAACACATCCCAATCACACCTAAATAAAGAACTGATGCTTGAACTCCTAATTTGGAGTTAGGTTTAGATTTAAGGAATTATGAAGACAAGGCGATTATGATAAGCTCAAGAGGTGAAGTAAAGGAATAGCATAGAGGTAGGCCATGGCTGTATTATCCATGTATGGTCAAAAGATGGCCTAAATCATCTTCTAAGTTAATAGGATAATTCATTTCAGTAAATTCAAGAGCTCTAAAGTTTGGTAAATCCTGAACGTTCTCTTCTAGTGATCAGTCAAAATGAAGAAAATTGAGACTTTCAACGAATGAATACGCTTTTCAAAAAGTAAGAGTAATTTTATAAACCCTCAAAAACAAAGAATGGCACAAAAGCTCACTTGGGTTATTAGTCTCCACTACAGTCTTTCAAGACACTTAAGCTATGCTTACTAATCCATTTTAGCTAAGTACAAGGTTGTCACAACGTGCTCAAAGTTGTTTGAAGATCAAAAGACATAAAACATACTATAACTAAGATAGTAAAGAAACTACCATAGTATATCACATACTAATAGCATACAGAAAATAACACTAATGCATCATAACTAACTACATTAACTAAGAGAGAAAAACAAGAACCATTTTATTATCTTAAAAAAATAAAATAAAATAAAAATCTTAAAATTTTTGACAGTTTTAATTTACTGAGTCACATGTTGCTAAGCAGGTATATGATACTAAAGTACAACAAAAAGATATGAGGCATGCAATGACTCACTCCCCCCAACTAAAACTAAACATTGTCCCCAATGTTCTAAACTATGCACATGGACATGTAAAGTAAAGCGAGAGAAGGAAAGATTTTACCTCGAGGCGTTAATATCCAATTTTTTTTCAAGTTACCTGCAAAATCATTAGTAGCAACAAGAAAAATAGAGAATATAATACAACAACTCAGTTAACTAAATTCGGTTAATCAAGATTTTTATCATAGATTAACAACCGAAATTTTTGAGGATCTTCCCAATAAAATAATTTAACAGTGAGAAGAATGTTCGGATCCTCATAAAAATGCAACTCCCCCCAACTAATGTCAGGCTCAAGGTCAGAGGAGATGATGCAAAACCTATGGCTTCCAAATTTTTTTGGGACAGTTATAAAAGGAATACCACACTTTTTAGGAATTATATGCAAGAAACGATCTTTGGTGATGGTATTTCCTATAACAGCCTCTATTTTAATACTAAAAACAGAGGGAGGCCATGGTTCAATAAAAGGGGCAGGGTGTTCCACTAGGGGGAACCTAGGGGTTTAAAGGCTTGTTGCATATGCTAAATGCAATCGCGATTCCTGCGAAAGTGATTTAGGATTTTTACTTTCTTTTGTTTTCAATTTTTAGAGTTAAATAAACACTGCTATAGTTCGCTTCATTGCTAGGGACTAGCAACGAGCTAGTTGGGGGGTGTGATTCGAGGTGAAAAGTGCATGTTCATAGCGTATTATATGGTCTTTTATGCATACTTTTATCCCAAAGTCCCTACATTTAGGTTCATTCTAATAACAATGTTCTTTTTATTGTGTTAATGCTAAACTATATGTTTTTGCATGGTTTTATAGGTATTAGGATGTAAATCAAAGAAGTGGAGCTAAAGAAAGTGATTCTGGTGGATAGAACAACAGAAGCAGCTGGGAAAATGCCAATTTTGACAATGATGACTTCGGATTTGGAAGATTTTCCCAGAGACAAGAAATGTAGATCTTTGAGTTACGGTCGCGTGGCCGCAAACGGGAGGTCAATCCGAGGTCCGAGTAAAAAGTTATGGCCATTCTCCCATCGGGGTGCAGTGCTGTCAAAATCTGAGAGTTCAAGCGATTGAAGAGAGTTCAATCGATCGAACCTTCGATCGATCGAACTGAGCTCGATCGATCGAACCTTTTATTCACCCAAAAGTTGCGTAAACTCTGTGGGAACCCTATATATACGTCGTTTTGACGCCAGACGAAGGGGGGACGCTCCAGAACGCACAGAACAGCAGTTTAGGGTAGTTTTAGGGTTAGATTAGGAGTAGATTAGGTTAGATTCATCACTTTCTTCCTCTTTTTCATTGTTACATTGAAGATTATTGAAGATTCAAGTTGGTTATATGTTTATTACAAGTTTTATTCAGATTATTCCAGGTTTTCCTTTTCCTTTTCTTTGTTTCATTGTTTATTGCTTTAGTTGTTAATGATTACTCTAGTTTTCTATTCCTGTATTAGTTTAATCATGTTTCTGTAGTTTAGACGTTGGAAATATGTGATGAAATATTGATTCTTAGCCTCTGCCATGTATGATATAGAAACCTTGGGCTCGATCGATCGAAGGTATTTCGATCGATCGAACCAGGGATAGTCAAGCGATCGAACACCTTTCGATCGATCGAAGGATGATGCAGTTCGATCGATCGAGAGTGCTTCGATCGATCGAACATGCAGAATCTTGAGATGATTCTTTTAAGTATTCCATGACTTTCTGTTTTAGAAATCTGTCATCAAATTGTCCCAATAAGCTCAGTTTGTCACAACAGTTTTTAGAACTTAGAGCCTTAAGGCCTTTTCTTCAATGACTTTTGAAAACCACTTTGAATGCTAACACCATTTAGAGTGCAAGTAATTACCATTGTTTTAAACCGTCTTCCATGTATTTTAAATCAATTGTGATGATGTAGTCCCGGTCATGAAAGGGCTATTGATTCTTTATCTTTAGAAAAATACGGAATACTGAAAAGGGATGTACTCCATAGAGCGTTAATGAATATGCATGGTAGATGGTTAGGATCAATGTGGATTCACGTGTTTCCAACACCTTTAATTTAGTTGTTTAATTATTATGTTTCTTTATACTTTAGTTTATCATTTAGTTTACTTTAATTAATTAGGATTCGTAGAACCTCCACTTCTATATTCTTATTTTCTTTTTCTTTAGGTTTAACTTAGTAGATATTCTTCCTATTCCTTCCCTGTGGGATCGACCTGGACTTCCAGTACTATATTACTTGCACGATCACCTACACTTGGGTGTTGCACAAGAGCGCACAACTTTTTAGTCGTGTCAAGTTATTGCACACGAATATTTTTCTGTGTGCGCTTGTGTTCAATACCCAAGTGTAGGTAGACGTGCAAGTAGTAACTGGATTAAGTCCAGGTCGATCCCACAGGGAAGGTGTTGAATTAAACTACCTAGATTAGACTCTAAAGAGAAAACAAAAATCAATATTTAAAATGAAGTGTAGAACACAAAGTTCCACAGTTAACAGCTACTAGAATTAAAGACAACTAAATTAACTTAACTAACTAAGCACGATTCTAAAAGAAACGGTTCTTCTTAATAAAAGAAAGTGTTGGGATTACGCGAATCCACCGTGACCGAACCTTCTACCATGCAATTGCATTTACGCTCAAAGGAGTACACCTACTACAGTATTCTGTACTTCTCTAAAGATATAAAATCAATAGCCCTTTCATGACCGGGACTACATCATCGCAATTAAGTTTGAAATACATAAAAAACGGTTTAATCCAATAGTTAAGACTCTCACCTACAATGGTGTTAGCGTTGAGGGTGGTTTGCAAAATATATTGAAAGAAAATGCTTTAAGGCCTTAAGTTTAAAGACTGTTTTGACAAACTGAGCATTTAGGGACAATTTGATAACAAATCCTTAAAACAGAAAGTCTTAGAATACTGTTTTAGGTGTTCTCAAGAATCAGAACCCTCGATCGATCGACGCGCTTTCGATCGATCGAATATCTTCATCTCTCGATCGATCGACGTTTCCTCGATCGCTCGACTAAGTCACTGTCTCGATCGATCGACATACTTTCGATCGATCGAACACAGGAAGAAAAAAAATATTGCATGGCAGAGGCCTGAAATCACGATTTCATCGCGATTTCCCAACCCTAGGACTACTCAGACATTGTATGGAGAACCACAGATTGATATTTAACGTAAAAGTTCATTGAAACAATGTTTGTTTGAAAGTTTTTCATTAAAACTATAAAACTAGTGAGTACGATCTAATTAACATAAAACTACTCGAGATTAATAAGTATACTATGATTAACTAAGTGCAGAAAACAAATAAGCAATAGATCAAGAACCTGGAATGAAGATAACTTGTATTAACTAAAGAAATCTAGTTCACAATGCTAAATCTTCAATGAAACCTACAAAAAACCAAGAAAAACTCTCTCCTCTCTATCTAAAACTCATGAAACAAAGTTTGGGCGTCCCCTCTGGACGTATACAATATGAAGATAAATAGTAAACCTAAGAGCTAGGGTTTAAAAACCCGCAACTGCTGCATGCGCGTATAATCTGATAAAAGGGACTTTCGATCGATCGAAACTCTCTCGATCGATCGAACAACTTGAATTGTCGATCGCTTTAACTTCCTTCGATCGATCGAAAACTCGATCGCTCGAACTATGTCGATCGCTCGAACTCTGCAATTCTTCTTCAATCTTTCTTCTTTGAAACAAAGCATCTCCTTTTTATCAAATCTTTCAGTCTTTTATACAGCAGCATTCACCTGCACAAATAGTAGCTAAAACAATACAACTTATCATAGATTAATCATATTGTCTAAAACTAGCATTGTAATGCAAATTGCAGATAAAACGGGAAGTTGTGATCAAAACTAATGCAATTCTTTCTTTTAGCGCGGTTGTATTTTACAAATACCCCCGCTTTGCACAACCCCCAACTAGCTTATTGCTAGTCCCTAGCGATAAAGCGAAAATAAAATAAATAAAAACTCCTAAACTAATACTACTACAACTAAGAAACAACGAAAAGCTAAAAACAACCTAACTAAGATAGAGAGACAAAAAAAAAATCCTAACTCACTTTCGCAGGAATCGCGGTTGCATTTAGCGTATGCAACAAGCCTTTAAACCTCTAGGTTCCCCCTAGTGGACGAGTGTTGTCTCGTGAGGGTTTGCAGTGAATCTACCCACAAAATTCATGCTTATGGTAATGGTTCTCATTTAAATGTTTTCAAGAAATTTTTCCTCTCATTTAGCAATATAATTAAGCTCAACAATCTCATGAAACTCTCTAGTATGCCATAGCCATGCAACACACATATTACAGTTATCTACTATCAAAGTCATTAGAATGTTCCATACCTATTAATCTTCAAGTGTGTGTGTGAATGGACAACCAAAATACAAAACTTTAATTTCAAAGCTTGCATAACCTAAGACACTATCAAGACGTTCATTTTGACTCAACTCTCACCAGGATTACACTCTCAAGATGAAATCACTCTGAATTAGGTGTAATAATTGTCACTCATGATATGGAAGCTGTAAAGAGTAATTGTAAATGGAATCTAATGCTTCTCATATCTAAATAGAAAAACGGAAATTTTAGTGCATAAAGTCTCATGAAAGGATACTTTTCACTAAAAGAGCGAGATACCGTGGAGAACTCTCTAATTACCTTAACTTCAAATCCATTTTACCTAGAATCATTAGGACTTTGAAAAAGAGGTGTTAGGTGAAAGAAGAAAGAGGTTCGTGATATTCAATTGGGTCAAAGGATATGATTGGAATGTCTACTATAACTTTTCAAACTTCCCACATCTCCAATCTCTCTCTTCTTCTTTTCTTTTATTTATTTTTTTCACACTCTTCTTTTCATTCCTTTTTTTTCTTTTGTCACAACCATTGGCATTTTTTTTTTCTTTTCATGCTTTTTTTTTTCTTTTATTTTCTTTTCTTTTTCTTTTCTTTTTTTTTTCATTTTTTTTTTCTTTGCCAACTTTCCCTTATTCACAGAACCAAATTTCTTGTTAAGATAACACATCCCAATCATTCCTAGATAAAGAACTGAGGCTTGAACTCCTAATTTGGAGTTAGGTTTAGATTTAAGGAATTATGAAGACAAGGCGATTATGATAAGCTCAAGAGGTGAAGTAAAGGAATAGCATAGAGGTAGGCCAAGGCTGCATTATCCATGTATGGTCAAAAGATGGCCTAAATCATCTTCTAAGTTAATAGGATAATTCATTTCAGTAAATTCAAGAGCTCTAAAGTTTGGTAAATCCTGAACGTTCTCTTCTAGTGATCAGTCAAAATGAAGAAGAAAAATGAGACTTTCAACGAATGAATACGCTTTTCAAAAAGTAAGAGTAATTTTATAAAACCCTCAAAAACAAAAGAATGGCACAAAAGCTCACTTGGGTTATTAGTCTCCACTATAGTCTCTCAAGACACCTAAGTTATGCTTACTAATCCATTTAAGCTAAGTATAAGGTTGTCACAACGTGCTCAAAGTATTTGAAGATTAAAAAACATAAAATATACTATAACTAAGATAGTAAACAAACTATCATAGGGTATCACATACTAATAACATACAGAAAATAACACTAATGCATCATAACTAACTACATTAACTATGAGAGAAATACAAGAACCATTTTATTATCTTTAAAAAAAATAAAAATTTTAAAATTTTTGCATTTACTGAGTTACATGTTGCTAAGCAGGTATATGACACTAAAGTACAACAAAAAGATATGAGGCATGCAATGACTCACTCCCCCCAACTAAAACTAAACATTGTCCCCAATGTTCTAAACTAAGCACATGGACATGTAAAGTAAAGCGAGGAAAGGAAGGATGTTACCTCGAGGCATTAATATCCAATTTTTTTTTCAAGTTACCTGCAAAATCATGAGTAGCAACAAGGAAAAATAGAGAACATAATATAACAACTCAGTTAATAAACTCGGTTAATCAAGATACTTATCATAAAGTAACAACCGAAATTTTTGAGGATCTTCCCAATAAAATAATTTAACAATGACAAGACTGTTGAGATCCTCATAAAAATGCAACTCCCCCCAACTAATGTCAGGCTCAAGGTCAGAGGAGATGATGCAAAACCAATGGCTTCCAAATTTTTTTGGGACAATTATAAAAGGAATACCACACTTTTTAGGAATTATATGCAAGAAACGATCTTTGGTGTTGGTATTTCCTATAACAGCCTCTATTTTAATACTAAAAACAGGGGGAGGCCATGGTTCAATAAAAGGGGCAGGGTCTAAGTGATGTTCTAATGAAACTTTACTACCCTCCTCTTGCTCTAGAACAGAATCCATAGAAATATGATCATAAGAATTGAAATTCTGTTCTATGCACATTGATTTGGACTGGACTTGGATAAAACTATTTATTTGGGCCTCAATGTCATAATCACTCAAGAAGGTCAAGCAGTCTAGAAGATTGCTAGCTTCTTGTTGAATTTTAAGATCATCAAAAGTGGGCCTAATATTTTCCAAGTCTTCTCTCAAAGAATTTTGAAAATTAAAATTTTGTGAAGAACATGTGCTAGTATCCTTACCATCCTCTTCCACAACACATTCTGTTTGTTCACGAATGGGGTACACATAACATTCAAGCTCAGGACGAGAGCTTTGATTGATAGCAAGGATAGGTGATGGGCAACTTGGTGACACCACCTCTTCGGTCGAAAGAGGTGAGGGTTCATGAATATCACAAGAATCTAAATCAGATTTAGATTTTTCAATTATGTCCTCTCTAGGGTCACTTTCAAAGGTAGGGGTAGAGTCAACAGGGGACTCTTCCTTTCCTAATTGCGTGCAATCCCCTAAACTCTCGTCATCTTTTAAAACCTCATTCTCATCCTTGTAACTCTCCTCACTATATATGTCATCTATTGAGGTGCTCTGGACAAAGGAATTGTGCAGTTTTATCCAAGCAGTGAAGGAGTTGATGTCTGGGGTTGTATGTTGAGGAGAAGATGGTTCTACAACTTCATGCTCAATGGTTTGGTTTTGGAGTTCTTGTTGGGTTATAACTTTCTCAAATGAGTTGTTAACCTCACTCGGTATGACCCCATCATTGTCCTCTAATTCCATTCCATTGTTAGTGTCTTGAAATTCAAGTTGTAGCGTTGAAGGACTGGTATAGTGTGCTAAAGGTTGGCTATCAAATGCTTGTTGATATCTAGCTCCTAATTTATCAATTGCACTCTCTAGCCTTTTCATTTCACTAAGCAACAATTCTAACATACCATTATCCTCAACTTGGTTATTCTCCTCATTATAACTATATGAAGTTTCACCCCATTGTTGTTGGTAATAGTCCCCTTCCCATTGTGTTTGTGTGCAAGACTCCCCAGAAGGAAAGTCTTGGGGCATTTGGTAATCGTGGGAACTACTACTATATCCTACACTATCATTTTGGTTATATCCCCATTGCGATTGATAGAACTCTCCAGGTGGAGGTTCTTGATACGTTTGATGACATGGGGGACTAACACGATGGTTTTCCCATTGTGGTGATTGGTAGCACTCAGGTTGATAATGTGCATCATATGTGGGTGCTTGCCAACTTGGGGTATAGTTCTCATTACCTAATGTGTACCCATTCGTGGTATTTGTGTTGTATGGAGGGTAATATGGATAAGACATGTTTACCCCAAAATATTTAAACAAAAGAATTTTTTTTTTTTTTTTTTTTTTTTTTTTTTTTTTTTTTTTTCTTGTGAGAGAAAAAGTCCAATGATTTTTTTTTTTTTTTTTTTTTTAAGTAAAAGAAGAAAATTTGGTGCGGTGGAGATTGTCAATCCCAAGAACGATGAGTGTTTCAAGGTCAATGGCCAAAGATTGAAGCCGTTCTTGGAGAATTTTCGCACTGAAGTGGAGCACATCCAGCTGGATGAGCCCACCTATTTCACCACTTAAAACAAATCTCAAGTGGAATTCCAACTTGTTGTTGTATTTCTTTTCTTTCCTTGCATTTTAGTTCTTTCTTTCTTTTGTGTTTGGTTGTTCTCTCTTTCGTAATTGTGATTTAGTTCTAATCCATTATTCCTTAAACCACTCTGCTGCAGGTGAATATGCGAGGAGATGATGTCCATTCTATTGGTTCATGGGCTGATTCCGAGTGCTGTTGTGGCACCTGGACTGAGGGTGAACCCACGCCCTGCCCCTTGCATCCTTATGATCCTGAGGTTCACACTCGAATCAATGAGTCCATCGGATATATCCCATTCGACCCTGCTCTCCTGGACATCAATCCGTTTGAAAATATGGATTTTCCTAATGAGGAGGAGTTGGATGACGAAGACGACCTGTACATGGGGAGAATGGTGGATGATGCCCTCATGGCCCAATGGGAAAACGATGATATGTGGGAGCCATGGGAAGATCATATTCTCCAGGATGTCATCCCAGAACGCCACAATGCCCTTTGCCTGCTAGTGCATTTTGGGAATCTCTGCCGATAGTGAGGTTGGAACTTGATCATTTTTTTTCTGTGTTCTGTTTGTTTCTGTTCATCGTTTTTCCTTTCGTATTGTATTTCTTTTGTTCCGTTATCTTGTTGTCGTTTTGTTTATTTTATGATTTTTATTTTTCTTTTCTTTGTCAGGATTGTCACTATGAATCTTCCGTACCCACCTATTTTCCTTCCACATCAGCTCTTTCATGGCTTATACATTCAACGGCCACAGACTCCGCCACAAGAGGAATGTCCATTGCGCAATGTCACTCCGTTGTCTCTATCTCCATGCGGATCACCTCTTGATAATGCTATCATTTCCTTAGAGACTCCAGATTTGTTCGATGATGTCCTTGCTGCTTTCCGACTATTCTGGGAAAGGGAATCATCGAGCCTGGACTCCGTTTTTGAAGATTTGGTGCGGCATGAAGCAATTGTGGAAGAGGTTCTTTTCACACTCGAAGAATAGTGCCACCCTCCAGTTGTTTTCATTCATTTCCTTTTATGTTTAGCAATTGGAGTGGAATCTTTGACAGACATGTTTTTGGTTTTAGTTTTATTTTAGTTTTCTTTAGTTAAATAAGGTTTACATACCAATTGGGAGGCACTACTGTGTAGTTTGGATGTTTTTAAAAGGGTTTATTCCTATCAAATTGCAATTTTTCTAGTGTAAGGATGAGTTTTTGGC
This sequence comes from Hydrangea macrophylla, assembly GCA_033977485.1. Classification (NCBI taxonomy): domain Eukaryota; kingdom Viridiplantae; phylum Streptophyta; class Magnoliopsida; order Cornales; family Hydrangeaceae; genus Hydrangea; species Hydrangea macrophylla. The sequence goes on along the minus strand of CM066985.1, from coordinate 117,956,711 downwards.
TTACAGGCCCTGTTTATGCACTGTTCTTTCTTTCTGCTGTTTGTCCAGAATATTTTAGATCTGTTGGGGGTACTTATTTCATCCATTCTGTGATATCTTGGAATTTCCAAGTTCGATCGATCGAATGTCTCTCGATCGATCGACGATTTCTTATCCTCGATCGCTTGAACACTTTCAATCGATCTAAGTTTCGATCGATCGAACAATCTCGATCGATCAAGATTTGTATTTAACCGAGGCTTCCAGCGTACATTTCCTCAGTATTTTCATCTCCTTCATCACTCTCGAGCGATTGAGCGCAGAGGAGCACACCCGAGGCGACTTTTGGGTTCCCTTCATTCCACTCGGTTATTCAAGGAGCTCTCCCTCCCCAGATCATCACCCTCAACTCCGGCATCCTCACCACTACACGCACCTCGAGGTAAGACCTCGAGTTCCCCCTTCACTTCACTTGATTCCATTTCTTATGGGAGTGCCCCCAGTGTGTTTTTCCGCTTTTTCTTTGCTTGTTTGTCGTGTTTGGTTTGTGTTTGGGCCGTTTCTGTTCTCAGAAATGGTTCCTGCACATTCGCTGTTCTCGATCGATCGAGCTAGGTTCGATCGCTCGAACCTTGCATCTTCTCAATCGATCGAACTAGTTTCGAGCGCTCGAACTTTGCCTTTTCTCAATCGATCGAACATAGTTCGATCGCTCGAAATCCAGCAGTTTCACCTTCTTTTTCATTTTTATATTGTTTTGATTTCTTTTCTGTTTCTCTTCTATTTTCAGGGGCCCACAATGAACCCTGTTACGGGTTACCACAGGGAGAAGCCCTTTGACCTTGCTATTCCTGATCCGATCCCACACCATGGCTTCCGGAACACCCCCGACCGCCAGTGGTTCACGAGATATTTTCAGACTAGGCCGGTCATGCTAGAGCGACCACTCGAGACAGTCTGGCTCGATATCCCCTGGTTCCTCGCCCGCATCCAGGCCATGCCACACTGGTACGATTTGCTCTCTCGGGCAAAGAGAGTGAATCTCGCATGGATTCGCGCAGCTTGCGCGACGATGATCAGAGATCCCGGTGCCGCATTCACACTACGATCATTCTTTCGCGGCCGGGAGATCGTGTTCAGCCCTGCTACCGTTTCCGCTGCTATTGGAGTCCCTGAGGTGCCTGATTGTGTTTGCCCACACCGTGACGGTACACCAGTGCTCTCACCCACTGCTGTGATCCGAGAGCTTACTGGAGGTGCATTACCGAGCTGGGATGGTAGGGCACTGATTGCTGATATTTACTTGACCGATGATTACCATATGCTCCACCTCGCGTTGAGCAACTGTTTATTGGTCACCTCCTACCGGGAGAAGATTGCCCCCTGGTATGCTCATGTGTTATATGCCATAGGGACGGGGTTGCCTGTTTGTTTGCCTCGCTTATATATTGACTTCATGAGGCACCCCACTCGCTACATTGCTGCCAAGAAGCACCTGAAAGGTGCTTGGGCTATACACAGAGTGATTGAGCATGCTGGCCTCCTTCCCTTACCTGGCGATGCGACATCACAGGCTCGCAGTCGTTTTGGTGAGGCTGCTTCTCGCCGCTCAGATGCTCAGAGGAGGAGGAGAAAGGGCAAGGGGAAGGCGAAAGTTGGAGGGAAGAGGAAGAGAGCTGATGGCACCGATACTGAGGGTGCGGCTTCTGGGACGCCCACTGAGGCTGAGGAGCCAGATTCGGAGGAGGATGATCCCGTTCAGGAGGTGGCACGTTTTGAGCTGAGACAGAGATCTCAGGCTCCAGCCCAGGGAGAGTCGTCATCTGCGCCTCCCCCGACTATTCACGATCTATTATTGGAGGAGAGGGAGGCACGGATACGGCTTGAGGGTAAGATCGATCATATCTCTACCCTGCTGACTACACTGCTGGTCCAGCTTGGGTTTGACCCGTTTGTGCCCCCATCTGCTGCCACTGCACCACCACCTGTTGCTGATCCATCCCCTACTGCTGTTCCAGTTACCACTGCTGCTGATCCATCATCATCCGCTCCATCCACGACCGATCTTCCATCTACTTCTGCTGATATTCCGCCAGTTACCGCCCAGCCACAGCCTGCTCCCATCGACATCCCGTCTGATGTGGCTGAGGATGCTCCGTCTGGAGTTGATTAGTATTCTTAGGGGAGGTGGTGTTTCTGTATTTATGTTTTTGTTGGTGTTTTGGTTTGGTTTGGTTGGACAGGTTGGTTTATGTTTTTATGTTTGTTGTTTTGTGGTTGTTTTGGGCATGTATGGATATTACTACTGTTATTTCAGTTCTCTTCATTCCAGTGGTTAATGTTGTTTGGATCATAGTTTTACTTGTTTTATCTATTGATCTGTTGTTGTGGAGATTGTGTTTTATATTTTCTATGCCAGGTTGCTATGCTTCGTATCATCGCGTTACACTATACAGGTGATACCTATCTATTTTAATTGTTGAAAATCAACTTCTGGGACTATGTTGTTTTCAGTTGGGGGTAGGAGATAATAGATAGGTATACACCCGTGACGATTTAGTTTTGCACTTGGATATGCTTTACATTTAAGAACACAGTTTGTTGAAATTTTGAAATTTTGAAATTTTATTTGATCGTATTGATAGAATAACTCTGAATACTCTCTCCTGCTGGTTAATTAGGCAATGATACATTTGTAGTATTCTTATCTTTTTATGGATTAAATCCACGCGTTTTCTGTATCACTGAAATAAATTGCATTTGTAAAGCTAGTATGTACCCAATATTTGTGCACACTAATTGACAGCCATGTAGAAAACCTGAAAATTGAGTTAAAATGAATATTGTACGAAAAGAACAAGTAGTGGAAGCTAATAACCCTTTGTGAGCTTTTGAGCTAATCTTCATTTCTGAGGGAATTCTCATACATTGTCGAATGGTTTTTCTTGCATATACTGGTGAATTCGTTGTTAAGTCTCAGTTTTCGTTAAAAGTTTTGACTGCTTGTTAGAGGAGAACGTTCAGGATTTACCAATTAAACTCAATGAACACTTAAGTGCTAAAAATTGAAAGTTGAGAAAATGATTCAAGCCATCGTTTACCCATTCCTTTACTTAATATAACCCACCTACATTCATTGTTTCGTTTCACCCCTTGATCCCACCTCAGATAAATATTTCCAATAAAAATCACAAGAATCCAAATCCTTGATTTATACCTTGACCTCATCGAACTGTTTGATAAATTTTATTGAGAATGAGTCATCAAAGTATGTGAAATGGAAGGAAGTTGTTGTGGGACATTCCAAAAAAAAAAAAAAAAAAAAAAAAAAAAAAAATGATGATGAATGAAGGAGTTATATATAAAAAAAAAAAAAAAAAAAAAAAAAAAAAAAAAAAAAAAGCATATGAAATGAATGGGAGATTGGGTGGAGAAAAGAATGAAGAATAAAAAGAGAAGTGGAAATTCCATCACATACTAAAAAGAAAACAAAGCACACTCTTCTCTACAACACCCCCACCTACTAAATAAAAGCCATAATTCAAAGTCTTGAAGATTCTCAACAATTGATTTGAACATGGAAGTGTGAGTTGAGTTATCCACGGTATTTCGCTCCTCTAGTAAGTAGTATTCCGTTCATGAGACTATACACTCTTGAATGTCCGTTTTTCATAGAGTCAGGTATGAAAGCATTAGCACTTAGAATATCATCTTTATCAAAGCTTTCATACTATGTGCGATCATTATAAAGCAAGTTTCTGAGAGACGTTGTTTTTGAGTGTGACCAATGTGAGAATTGAGCTAAAACTGCAAGTTGCCCAAGTACAATAATCTAGATAACTCTTAATAAGGGTTGGGCGCATGGTTGTTGATTCCACACACACACGGGTGCATGATGGTAATACATTTGTATATTTTACTTGGTAATATAGGGGAACATGTGGATCTCTTTCATGGGTTGATAGAGGATATTATATCCTTGTAGAGTTGAATTAACAGTTTAATGGGGGGGGAGATGTCATAAGTGATTCTAAATCTTTTTGAGCTTAAAATTGGAGAATTTTGTGGGTATATTCACTGCAAACCCTCACGAGACAACACTCGTCCACTAGGGGGAACCTAGGGGTTTAACGGCTTGTTGCATTCGCTAAATGCAACCGCGAATCCTGCGAAAGTGAGTTAGGATTTTTTTTTTGTCTCTCTATCTTAGTTAGGTTGTTTTTAGCTTTTCGTTGTTTCTTAGTTGTAGTAGTATTAGTTTAGGAGTTTTTATTTATTTTATTTTCGCTTTATCGCTAGGGACTAGCAATAAGCTAGTTGGGGGTTGTGCAAAGCGGGGGTATTTGTAAAATACAACCGCGCTAAAAGAAAGAATTGCATTAGTTTTGATCACAACTTCCCGTTTTATCTGCAATTTGCATTACAATGCTAGTTTTAGACAATATGATTAATCTATGATAAGTTGTATTGTTTTAGCTACTATTTGTGCAGGTGAATGCTGCTGTATAAAAGACTGAAAGATTTGATAAAAAGGAGATGCTTTGTTTCAAAGAAGAAAGATTGAAGAAGAATTGCAGAGTTCGAGCGATCGACATAGTTCGAGCGATCGAGTTTTCGATCGATCGAAGGAAGTTAAAGCGATCGACAATTCAAGTTGTTCGATCGATCGAGAGAGTTTCGATCGATCGAAAGTCCCTTTTATCAGATTATACGCGCATGCAGCAGTTGCGGGTTTTTAAACCCTAGCTCTTAGGTTTACTATTTATATTCATATTGTATACGTCCAGAGGGGACGCCCAAACTTTGTTTTATGAGTTTTAGATAGAGAGGAGAGAGTTTTTCTTGGTTTTTTGTAGGTTTCATTGAAGATTTAGCATTGTGAACTAGATTTCTTTAGTTAATACAAGTTATCTTCATTCCAGGTTCTTGATCTATTGCTTATTTGTTTTCTGCACTTAGTTAATCATAGTATACTTATTAATCTCGAGTAGTTTTATGTTAATTAGATCGTACTCACTAGTTTTATAGTTTTAATGAAAAACTTTCAAACAAACATTGTTTCAATGAACTTTTACGTTAAATATCAATCTGTGGTTCTCCATACAATGTCTGAGTAGTCCTAGGGTTGGGAAATCGCGATGAAATCGTGATTTCAGGCCTCTGCCATGCAATATTTTTTTTCTTCCTGTGTTCGATCGATCGAAAGTATGTCGATCGATCGAGACAGTGACTTAGTCGAGCGATCGAGGAAATGTCGATCGATCGAGAGATGAAGATATTCGATCGATCGAAAGCGCGTCGATCGATCGAGGGTTCTGATTCTTGAGAACATCTAAAACAGTATTCTAAGACTTTCTGTTTTAAGGATTTGTTATCAAATTGTCCCTAAATGCTCAGTTTGTCAAAACAGTCTTTAAACTTAAGGCCTTAAAGCATTTTCTTTCAATATATTTTGCAAACCACCCTCAATGCTAACACCATTGTAGGTGAGAGTCTTAACTATTGGATTAAACCGTTTTTTATGTATTTCAAACTTAATTGTGATGATGTAGTCCCGGTCATGAAAGGGCTATTGATTTTATATCTTTAGAGAAGTACAGAATACTGTAGTAGGTGTACTCCTTTGAGCGTAAATGCAATTGCATGGTAGAAGGTTAGGTCACGGTGGATTCGCGTAATCCCAACACTTTCTTTTATTAAGAAGAACCGTTTCTTTTAGAATCGTGCTTAGTTAGTTAATCGTTAGTTAGTTAATCGTTAGTTAAGTTAATTTAGTTGTCTTTAATTCTAGTAGCTGTTAACTGTGGAACTTTGTGTTCTACACTTCATTTTAAATATTGATTTTTGTTTTCTCTTTAGAGTCTAATCTAGGTAGTTTAATTCAACACCTTCCCTGTGGGATCGACCTGGACTTAATCCAGTTACTACTTGCACGTCTACCTACACTTGGGTATTGCACACAAGCGCACACAGAAAAATATTCGTGTCAAGATGCTAGAGCGACCACTCGAGACAGTCTGGCTCGATATCCCCTGGTTCCTCGCCCGCATCCAGGCCATGCCACACTGGTACGATTTGCTCTCTCGGGCAAAGAGAGTGAATCTCGCATGGATTCGCGCAGCTTGCGCGACGATGATCAGAGATCCCGGTGCCGCATTCACACTACGATCATTCTTTCGCGGCCGGGAGATCGTGTTCAGCCCTGCTACCGTTTCCGCTGCTATTGGAGTCCCTGAGGTGCCTGATTGTGTTTGCCCACACCGTGACGGTACACCAGTGCTCTCACCCACTGCTGTGATCCGAGAGCTTACTGGAGGTGCATTACCGAGCTGGGATGGTAGGGCACTGATTGCTGATATTTACTTGACCGATGATTACCATATGCTCCACCTCGCGTTGAGCAACTGTTTATTGGTCACCTCCTACCGGGAGAAGATTGCCCCCTGGTATGCTCATGTGTTATATGCCATAGGGACGGGGTTGCCTGTTTGTTTGCCTCGCTTATATATTGACTTCATGAGGCACCCCACTCGCTACATTGCTGCCAAGAAGCACCTGAAAGGTGCTTGGGCTATACACAGAGTGATTGAGCATGCTGGCCTCCTTCCCTTACCTGGCGATGCGACATCACAGGCTCGCAGTCGTTTTGGTGAGGCTGCTTCTCGCCGCTCAGATGCTCAGAGGAGGAGGAGAAAGGGCAAGGGGAAGGCGAAAGTTGGAGGGAAGAGGAAGAGAGCTGATGGCACCGATACTGAGGGTGCGGCTTCTGGGACGCCCACTGAGGCTGAGGAGCCAGATTCGGAGGAGGATGATCCCGTTCAGGAGGTGGCACGTTTTGAGCTGAGACAGAGATCTCAGGCTCCAGCCCAGGGAGAGTCGTCATCTGCGCCTCCCCCGACTATTCACGATCTATTATTGGAGGAGAGGGAGGCACGGATACGGCTTGAGGGTAAGATCGATCATATCTCTACCCTGCTGACTACACTGCTGGTCCAGCTTGGGTTTGACCCGTTTGTGCCCCCATCTGCTGCCACTGCACCACCACCTGTTGCTGATCCATCCCCTACTGCTGTTCCAGTTACCACTGCTGCTGATCCATCATCATCCGCTCCATCCACGACCGATCTTCCATCTACTTCTGCTGATATTCCGCCAGTTACCGCCCAGCCACAGCCTGCTCCCATCGACATCCCGTCTGATGTGGCTGAGGATGCTCCGTCTGGAGTTGATTAGTATTCTTAGGGGAGGTGGTGTTTCTGTATTTATGTTTTTGTTGGTGTTTTGGTTTGGTTTGGTTGGACAGGTTGGTTTATGTTTTTATGTTTGTTGTTTTGTGGTTGTTTTGGGCATGTATGGATATTACTACTGTTATTTCAGTTCTCTTCATTCCAGTGGTTAATGTTGTTTGGATCATAGTTTTACTTGTTTTATCTATTGATCTGTTGTTGTGGAGATTGTGTTTTATATTTTCTATGCCAGGTTGCTATGCTTCGTATCATCGCGTTACACTATACAGGTGATACCTATCTATTTTAATTGTTGAAAATCAACTTCTGGGACTATGTTGTTTTCAGTTGGGGGTAGGAGATAATAGATAGGTATACACCCGTGACGATTTAGTTTTGCACTTGGATATGCTTTACATTTAAGAACACAGTTTGTTGAAATTTTGAAATTTTGAAATTTTATTTGATCGTATTGATAGAATAACTCTGAATACTCTCTCCTGCTGGTTAATTAGGCAATGATACATTTGTAGTATTCTTATCTTTTTATGGATTAAATCCACGCGTTTTCTGTATCACTGAAATAAATTGCATTTGTAAAGCTAGTATGTACCCAATATTTGTGCACACTAATTGACAGCCATGTAGAAAACCTGAAAATTGAGTTAAAATGAATATTGTACGAAAAGAACAAGTAGTGGAAGCTAATAACCCTTTGTGAGCTTTTGAGCTAATCTTCATTTCTGAGGGAATTCTCATACATTGTCGAATGGTTTTTCTTGCATATACTGGTGAATTCGTTGTTAAGTCTCAGTTTTCGTTAAAAGTTTTGACTGCTTGTTAGAGGAGAACGTTCAGGATTTACCAATTAAACTCAATGAACACTTAAGTGCTAAAAATTGAAAGTTGAGAAAATGATTCAAGCCATCGTTTACCCATTCCTTTACTTAATATAACCCACCTACATTCATTGTTTCGTTTCACCCCTTGATCCCACCTCAGATAAATATTTCCAATAAAAATCACAAGAATCCAAATCCTTGATTTATACCTTGACCTCATCGAACTGTTTGATAAATTTTATTGAGAATGAGTCATCAAAGTATGTGAAATGGAAGGAAGTTGTTGTGGGACATTTCAAAAAAAAAAAAAAAAAAAAAAAAAAAAATGATGATGAATGAAGGAGTTATATATAAAAAAAAAAAAAAAAAAAAAAAAAAAAAAAAAAGAAAGCATATGAAATGAATGGGAGATTGGGTGGAGAAAAGAATGAAGAATAAAAAGAGAAGTGGAAATTCCATCACATACTAAAAAGAAAACAAAGCACACTCTTCTCTACAACACCCCCACCTACTAAATAAAAGCCATAATTCAAAGTCTTGAAGATTCTCAACAATTGATTTGAACATGGAAGTGTGAGTTGAGTTATCCACGGTATTTCGCTCCTCTAGTAAGTAGTATTCCGTTCATGAGACTATACACTCTTGAATGTCCGTTTTTCATAGAGTCAGGTATGAAAGCATTAGCACTTAGAATATCATCTTTATCAAAGCTTTCATACTATGTGCGATCATTATAAAGCAAGTTTCTGAGAGACGTTGTTTTTGAGTGTGACCAATGTGAGAATTGAGCTAAAACTGCAAGTTGCCCAAGTACAATAATCTAGATAACTCTTAATAAGGGTTGGGCGCATGGTTGTTGATTCCACACACACACGGGTGCATGATGGTAATACATTTGTATATTTTACTTGGTAATATAGGGGAACATGTGGATCTCTTTCATGGGTTGATAGAGGATATTATATCCTTGTAGAGTTGAATTAACAGTTTAATGGGGGGGGAGATGTCATAAGTGATTCTAAATCTTTTTGAGCTTAAAATTGGAGAATTTTGTGGGTATATTCACTGCAAACCCTCACGAGACAACACTCGTCCACTAGGGGGAACCTAGGGGTTTAACGGCTTGTTGCATTCGCTAAATGCAACCGCGATTCCTGCGAAAGTGAGTTAGGATTTTTTTTTTTTGTCTCTCTATCTTAGTTAGGTTGTTTTTAGCTTTTCGTTGTTTCTTAGTTGTAGTAGTATTAGTTTAGGAGTTTTTATTTATTTTATTTTCGCTTTATCGCTAGGGACTAGCAATAAGCTAGTTGGGGGTTGTGCAAAGCGGGGGTATTTGTAAAATACAACCGCGCTAAAAGAAAGAATTGCATTAGTTTTGATCACAACTTCCCGTTTTATCTGCAATTTGCATTACAATGCTAGTTTTAGACAATATGATTAATCTATGATAAGTTGTATTGTTTTAGCTACTATTTGTGCAGGTGAATGCTGCTGTATAAAAGACTGAAAGATTTGATAAAAAGGAGATACTTTGTTTCAAAGAAGAAAGATTGAAGAAGAATTGCAGAGTTCGAGCGATCGACATAGTTCGAGCGATCGAGTTTTCGATCGATCGAAGGAAGTTAAAGCGATCGACAATTCAAGTTGTTCGATCGATCGAGAGAGTTTCGATCGATCGAAAGTCCCTTTTATCAGATTATACGCGCATGCAGCAGTTGCGGGTTTTTAAACCCTAGCTCTTAGGTTTACTATTTATATTCATATTGTATACGTCCAGAGGGACGCCCAAACTTTGTTTTATGAGTTTTAGATAGAGAGGAGAGAGTTTTTCTTGGTTTTTTGTAGGTTTCATTGAAGATTTAGCATTGTGAACTAGATTTCTTTAGTTAATACAAGTTATCTTCATTCCAGGTTCTTGATCTATTGCTTATTTGTTTTCTGCACTTAGTTAATCATAGTATACTTATTAATCTCGAGTAGTTTTATGTTAATTCGATCGTACTCACTAGTTTTATAGTTTTAATGAAAAACTTTCAAACAAACATTGTTTCAATGAACTTTTACGTTAAATATCAATCTGTGGTTCTCCATACAATGTCTGAGTAGTCCTAGGGTTGGGAAATCGCGATGAAATCGTGATTTCAGGCCTCTGCCATGCAATATTTTTTTTCTTCCTGTGTTCGATCGATCGAAAGTATGTCGATCGATCGAGACAGTGACTTAGTCGAGCGATCGAGGAAATGTCGATCGATCGAGAGATGAAGATATTCGATCGATCGAAAGCGCGTCGATCGATCGAGGGTTCTGATTCTTGAGAACATCTAAAACAGTATTCTAAGACTTTCTGTTTTAAGGATTTGTTATCAAATTGTCCCTAAATGCTCAGTTTGTCAAAACAGTCTTTAAACTTAAGGCCTTAAAGCATTTTCTTTCAATATATTTTGCAAACCACCCTCAATGCTAACACCATTGTAGGTGAGAGTCTTAACTATTGGATTAAACCGTTTTTATGTATTTCAAACTTAATTGTGATGATGTAGTCCCGGTCATGAAAGGGCTATTGATTTTATATCTTTAGAGAAGTACAGAATACTGTAGTAGGTGTACTCCTTTGAGCTTAAATGCAATTGCATGGTAGAAGGTTAGGTCACGGTGGATTCGCGTAATCCCAACACTTTCTTTTATTAAGAAGAACCGTTTCTTTTAGAATCGTGCTTAGTTAGTTAAGTTAATTTAGTTGTCTTTAATTCTAGTAGCTGTTAACTGTGGAACTTTGTGTTCTACACTTCATTTTAAATATTGATTTTTGTTTTCTCTTTAGAGTCTAATCTAGGTAGTTTAATTCAACACCTTCCCTGTGGGATCGACCTGGACTTAATCCAGTTACTACTTGCACGTCTACCTACACTTGGGTATTGCACACAAGCGCACACAGAGTTGTGCGCTCTTGTGCAACACCCAAGTGTAGGTGATCGTGCAAGTAATATAGTACTGGAAGTCCAGGTCGATCCCACAGGGAAGGAATAGGAAGAAAAGATACCAAGTTATAACCTAAAGAAATAGAAAAAATGAATGTAGAAGAGAAGGTTCTAACGAATCCTAATTAATTAAATTAAATTAAATAATAAACTAAACATGAAGAAACATAGCTAATTAAATAAATAAACTAAAGGTGTTGGAAACACATGAATCCACATTAATCCTAACCATCTACCATGCACATTCATTAACGCTCTATGGAGTACATCCCTTTTCAGTATTCCGTATTTTTCTAAAGATAAAGAATCAATAGCCCTTTCATGACCGGGACTATATCATCACAAGTGAGTTAAAATACATGAAAGACGGTTTAAAACAATGGTTATTACTTGCACTCTAAATGGTGTTAGCATTCAAAGTGGTTTTCAAAAGTCATTGAAGAAAAGGCCTTAAGGCTTTAAGTTCTAAAAACTGTTGTGACAAACTGAGCTTATTGGGACAATTTGATGACAGATTTCTAAAACAGAAAGTCATGGAATACTTAAAAGAATCATCTCAAGAATTAACATGTTCGATCGATCGAAGCGCTAAACTTGACACGAATATTTTTCTGTGTGCGCTTGTGTGCAATACCCAAGTGTAGGTAGACGTGCAAGTAGTAACTGGATTAAGTCCAGGTCGATCCCACAGGGAAGGTGTTGAATTAAACTACCTAGATTAGACTCTAAAGAGAAAACAAAAATCAATATTTAAAATGAAGTGTAGAACACAAAGTTCCACAGTTAACAGCTACTAGAATTAAAGACAACTAAATTAACTTAACTAACTAAGCACGATTCTAAAAGAAACGGTTCTTCTTAATAAAAGAAAGTGTTGGGATTACGCGAATCCACCGTGACCTAACCTTCTACCATGCAATTGCATTTACGCTCAAAGGAGTACACCTACTACAGTATTCTGTACTTCTCTAAAGATATAAAATCAATAGCCCTTTCATGACCGGGACTACATCATCACAATTAAGTTTGAAATACATAAAAACGGTTTAATCCAATAGTTAAGACTCTCACCTACAATGGTGTTAGCATTGAGGGTGGTTTGCAAAATATATTGAAAGAAAATGCTTTAAGGCCTTAAGTTTAAAGACTGTTTTGACAAACTGAGCATTTAGGGACAATTTGATAACAAATCCTTAAAACAGAAAGTCTTAGAATACTGTTTTAGGTGTTCTCAAGAATCAGAACCCTCGATCGATCGACGCGCTTTCGATCGATCGAATATCTTCATCTCTCGATCGATCGACATTTCCTCGATCGCTCGACTAAGTCACTGTCTCGATCGATCGACATACTTTCGATCGATCGAACACAGGAAGAAAAAAATATTGCATGGCAGAGGCCTGAAATCACGATTTCATCGCGATTTCCCAACCCTAGGACTACTCAGACATTGTATGGAGAACCACAGATTGATATTTAACGTAAAAGTTCATTGAAACAATGTTTGTTTGAAAGTTTTTCATTAAAACTATAAAACTAGTGAGTACGATCTAATTAACATAAAACTACTCGAGATTAATAAGTATACTATGATTAACTAAGTGCAGAAAACAAATAAGCAATAGATCAAGAACCTGGAATGAAGATAACTTGTATTAACTAAAGAAATCTAGTTCACAATGCTAAATCTTCAATGAAACCTACAAAAAACCAAGAAAAACTCTCTCCTCTCTATCTAAAACTCATAAAACAAAGTTTGGGCGTCCCCTCTGGACGTATACAATATGAATATAAATAGTAAACCTAAGAGCTAGGGTTTAAAAACCCGCAACTGCTGCATGCGCGTATAATCTGATAAAAGGGACTTTCGATCGATCGAAACTCTCTCGATCGATCGAACAACTTGAATTGTCGATCGCTTTAACTTCCTTCGATCGATCGAAAACTCGATCGCTCGAACTATGTCGATCGCTCGAACTCTGCAATTCTTCTTCAATCTTTCTTCTTTGAAACAAAGCATCTCCTTTTTATCAAATCTTTCAGTCTTTTATACAGCAGCATTCACCTGCACAAATAGTAGCTAAAACAATACAACTTATCATAGATTAATCATATTGTCTAAAACTAGCATTGTAATGCAAATTGCAGATAAAACGGGAAGTTGTGATCAAAACTAATGCAATTCTTTCTTTTAGCGCGGTTGTATTTTACAAATACCCCCGCTTTGCACAACCCCCAACTAGCTTATTGCTAGTCCCTAGCGATAAAGCGAAAATAAAATAAATAAAAACTCCTAAACTAATACTACTACAACTAAGAAACAACGAAAAGCTAAAAACAACCTAACTAAGATAGAGAGACAAAAAAAAAAAAAATCCTAACTCACTTTCGCAGGAATCGCGGTTGCATTTAGCGAATGCAACAAGCCGTTAAACCCCTAGGTTCCCCCTAGTGGACGAGTGTTGTCTCGTGAGGGTTTGCAGTGAATATACCCACAAAATTCTCCAATTTTAAGCTCAAAAAGATTTAGAATCACTTATGACATCTCCCCCCCCATTAAACTGTTAATTCAACTCTACAAGGATATAATATCCTCTATCAACCCATGAAAGAGATCCACATGTTCCCCTATATTACCAAGTAAAATATACAAATGTATTACCATCATGCACCCGTGTGTGTGTGGAATCAACAACCATGCGCCCAACCCTTATTAAGAGTTATCTAGATTATTGTACTTGGGCAACTTGCAGTTTTAGCTCAATTCTCACATTGGTCACACTCAAAAACAACGTCTCTCAGAAACTTGCTTTATAATGATCGCACATAGTATGAAAGCTTTGATAAAGATGATATTCTAAGTGCTAATGCTTTCATACCTGACTCTATGAAAAACGGACATTCAAGAGTGTATAGTCTCATGAACGGAATACTACTTACTAGAGGAGCGAAATACCGTGGATAACTCAACTCACACTTCCATGTTCAAATCAATTGTTGAGAATCTTCAAGACTTTGAATTATGGCTTTTATTTAGTAGGTGGGGGTGTTGTAGAGAAGAGTGTGCTTTGTTTTCTTTTTAGTATGTGATGGAATTTCCACTTCTCTTTTTATTCTTCATTCTTTTCTCCACCCAATCTCCCATTCATTTCATATGCTTTTTTTTTTTTTTTTTTTTTTTTTTTTTTTTTTATATATATAACTCCTTCATTCATCATCATTTTTTTTTTTTTTTTTTTTTTTTTTTTTTTTTGAAATGTCTCACAACAACTTCCTTCCATTTCACATACTTTGATGACTCATTCTCAATAAAATTTATCAAACAGTTCGATGAGGTCAAGGTATAAATCAAGGATTTGGATTCTTGTGATTTTTATTGGAAATATTTATCTGAGGTGGGATCAAGGGGTGAAACGAAACAATGAATGTAGGTGGGTTATATTAAGTAAAGGAATGGGTAAACGATGGCTTGAACCATTTTCTCAACTTTCAATTTTTAGCACTTAAGTGTTCATTGAGTTTAATTGGTAAATCCTGAACGTTCTCCTCTAACAAGCAGTCAAAACTTTTAACGAAAACTGAGACTTAACAACGAATTCACCAGTATATGCAAGAAAAACCATTCGACAATGTATGAGAATTCCCTCAGAAATGAAGATTAGCTCAAAAGCTCACAAAGGGTTATTAGCTTCCACTACTTGTTCTTTTCGTACAATATTCATTTTAACTCAATTTTCAGGTTTTCTACATGGCTGTCAATTAGTGTGCACAAATATTGGGTACATACTAGCTTTACAAATGCAATTTATTTCAGTGATACAGAAAACGCGTGGATTTAATCCATAAAAAGATAAGAATACTACAAATGTATCATTGCCTAATTAACCAGCAGGAGAGAGTATTCAGAGTTATTCTATCAATACGATCAAATAAAATTTCAAAATTTCAAAATTTCAACAAACTGTGTTCTTAAATGTAAAGCATATCCAAGTGCAAAACTAAATCGTCACGGGTGTATACCTATCTATTATCTCCTACCCCCAACTGAAAACAACATAGTCCCAGAAGTTGATTTTCAACAATTAAAATAGATAGGTATCACCTGTATAGTGTAACGCGATGATACGAAGCATAGCAACCTGGCATAGAAAATATAAAACACAATCTCCACAACAACAGATCAATAGATAAAACAAGTAAAACTATGATCCAAACAACATTAACCACTGGAATGAAGAGAACTGAAATAACAGTAGTAATATCCATACATGCCCAAAACAACCACAAAACAACAAACATAAAAACATAAACCAACCTGTCCAACCAAACCAAACCAAAACACCAACAAAAACATAAATACAGAAACACCACCTCCCCTAAGAATACTAATCAACTCCAGACGGAGCATCCTCAGCCACATCAGACGGGATGTCGATGGGAGCAGGCTGTGGCTGGGCGGTAACTGGCGGAATATCAGCAGAAGTAGATGGAAGATCGGTCGTGGATGGAGCGGATGATGATGGATCAGCAGCAGTGGTAACTGGAACAGCAGTAGGGGATGGATCAGCAACAGGTGGTGGTGCAGTGGCAGCAGATGGGGGCACAAACGGGTCAAACCCAAGCTGGACCAGCAGTGTAGTCAGCAGGGTAGAGATATGATCGATCTTACCCTCAAGCCGTATCCGTGCCTCCCTCTCCTCCAATAATAGATCGTGAATAGTCGGGGGAGGCGCAGATGACGACTCTCCCTGGGCTGGAGCCTGAGATCTCTGTCTCAGCTCAAAACGTGCCACCTCCTGAACGGGATCATCCTCCTCCGAATCTGGCTCCTCAGCCTCAGTGGGCGTCCCAGAAGCCGCACCCTCAGTATCGGTGCCATCAGCTCTCTTCCTCTTCCCTCCAACTTTCGCCTTCCCCTTGCCCTTTCTCCTCCTCCTCTGAGCATCTGAGCGGCGAGAAGCAGCCTCACCAAAACGACTGCGAGCCTGTGATGTCGCATCGCCAGGTAAGGGAAGGAGGCCAGCATGCTCAATCACTCTGTGTATAGCCCAAGCACCTTTCAGGTGCTTCTTGGCAGCAATGTAGCGAGTGGGGTGCCTCATGAAGTCAATATATAAGCGAGGCAAACAAACAGGCAACCCCGTCCCTATGGCATATAACACATGAGCATACCAGGGGGCAATCTTCTCCCGGTAGGAGGTGACCAATAAACAGTTGCTCAACGCGAGGTGGAGCATATGGTAATCATCGGTCAAGTAAATATCAGCAATCAGTGCCCTACCATCCCAGCTCGGTAATGCACCTCCAGTAAGCTCTCGGATCACAGCAGTGGGTGAGAGCACTGGTGTACCGTCACGGTGTGGGCAAACACAATCAGGCACCTCAGGGACTCCAATAGCAGCGGAAACGGTAGCAGGGCTGAACACGATCTCCCGGCCGCGAAAGAATGATCGTAGTGTGAATGCGGCACCGGGATCTCTGATCATCGTCGCGCAAGCTGCGCGAATCCATGCGAGATTCACTCTCTTTGCCCGAGAGAGCAAATCGTACCAGTGTGGCATGGCCTGGATGCGGGCGAGGAACCAGGGGATATCGAGCCAGACTGTCTCGAGTGGTCGCTCTAGCATGACCGGCCTAGTCTGAAAATATCTCGTGAACCACTGGCGGTCGGGGGTGTTCCGGAAGCCATGGTGTGGGATCGGATCAGGAATAGCAAGGTCAAAGGGCTTCTCCCTGTGGTAACCCGTAACAGGGTTCATTGTGGGCCCCTGAAAATAGAAGAGAAACAGAAAAGAAATCAAAAAAAAATGAAAAAGAAGGTGAAACTGCTGGATTTCGAGCGATCGAACTATGTTCGATCGATTGAGAAAAGGCAAAGTTCGAGCGCTCGAAACTAGTTCGATCGATTGAGAAGGTGCAAGGTTCGAGCGATCGAACCTAGATCGATCGATCGAGAACAGCGAATGTGCAGGAACCATTTCTGAGAACAGAAACGGCCCAAACACAAACCAAACACGACAAACAAGCAAAGAAAAAGCGGAAAAACACACTGGGGGCACTCCCATAAGAAATGGAATCAAGTGAAGTGAAGGGGGAACTCGAGGTCTTACCTCGAGGTGCGTGTAGTGGTGAGGATGCCGAAGTTGAGGGTGATGATCTGGGGAGGGAGAGCTCCTTGAATAACCGAGTGGAATGAAGGGAACCCAAAAGTCGCCTCGGGTGTGCTCCTCTGCGCTCAATCGCTCGAGAGTGATGAAGGAGATGAAAATACTGAGGAAATGTACGCTGGAAGCCTCGGTTAAATACAAATCTTGATCGATCGAGATTGTTCGATCGATCGAAACTTAGATCGATTGAAAGTGTTCAAGCGATCGAGGATAAGAAATCGTCGATCGATCGAGAGACATTCGATCGATCGAACTTGGAAATTCCAAGATATCACAGAATGGATGAAATAAGTACCCCCAACAGATCTAAAATATTCTGGACAAACAGCAGAAAGAAAGAACAGTGCATAAACAGGGCCTGTAAGCCAAAAACTCATCCTTACACTAGAAAAATTGCAATTTGATAGGAATAAACCCTTTTAAAAACATCCAAACTACACAGTAGTGCCTCCCAATTGGTATGTAAACCTTATTTAACTAAAGAAAACTAAAATAAAACTAAAACCAAAAACATGTCTGTCAAAGATTCCACTCCAATTGCTAAACATAAAAGGAAATGAATGAAAACAACTGGAGGGTGGCACTATTCTTCGAGTGTGAAAAGAACCTCTTCTACAATTGCTTCATGCCGCACCAAATTTTCAAAAACGGAGTCCAGGCTCGATGATTCCCTTTCCCAGAATAGTCGGAAAGCAGCAAGGACATCATCGAACAAATCTGGAGTCTCTAAGGAAATGATAGCATTATCAAGAGGTGATCCGCATGGAGATAGAGACAACGGAGTGACATTGCGCAATGGACATTCCTCTTGTGGCGGAGTCTGTGGCCGTTGAATGTATAAGCCATGAAAGAGCTGATGTGGAAGGAAAATAGGTGGGTACGGAAGATTCATAGTGACAATCCTGACAAAGAAAAGAAAAATCAAAATCATAAAATAAACAAAACGACAACAAGATAACGGAACAAAAGAAATACAATACGAAAGGAAAAACGATGAACAGAAACAAACAGAACACCGAAAAAAAATGATCAAGTTCCAACCTCACTATCGGCAGAGATTCCCAAAATGCACTAGCAGGCAAAGGGCATTGAAGCCTGAAAAGCAAATAGCTCAAGTGCACATAGCGGTATGGGACCAACTCAAGCATGAGGAAATCATCCACTAAAACAAAGACGGCATTGTGGCGTTCTGGGATGACATCCTGGAGAATATGATCTTCCCATGGCTCCCACATATCATCGTTTTCCCATTGGGCCATGAGGGCATCATCCACCATTCTCCCCATGTACAGGTCGTCTTCGTCATCCAACTCCTCCTCATTAGGAAAATCCATATTTTCAAACGGATTGATGTCCAGGAGAGCAGGGTCGAATGGGATATATCCGATGGACTCATTGATTCGAGTGTGAACCTCAGGATCATAAGGATGCAAGGGGCAGGGCGTGGGTTCACCCTCAGTCCAGGTGCCACAACAGCACTCGGAATCAGCCCATGAACCAATAGAATGGACATCATCTCCTCGCATATTCACCTGCAGCAGAGTGGTTTAAGGAATAATGGATTAGAACTAAATCACAATTACGAAAGAGAGAACAACCAAACACAAAAGAAAGAAAGAACTAAAATGCAAGGAAAGAAAAGAAATACAACAACAAGTTGGAATTCCACTTGAGATTTGTTTTAAGTGGTGAAATAGGTGGGCTCATCCAGCTGGATGTGCTCCACTTCAGTGCGAAAATTCTCCAAGAACGGCTTCAATCTTTGGCCATTGACCTTGAAACACTCATCGTTCTTGGGATTGACAATCTCCACCGCCCCATGTGGAAAAACAGTCTTTACGATGAACGGACCTGTCCACCGGGAACGGAGTTTTCCTGGGAAAAGATGGAGGCGAGAGTCATACAGCAACACTTTCTGCCCCGGCTCAAATGATTTACGAAAAATCGTACGATCGTGTCGAGCCTTCAACTTTTCCTTATGCAACTTTGCAGAGTCATACACATCTCGTCGTATTTCCTCTAGCTCTGCAAGTTGGAGCTTGCGTAGCTGACCTCCCTCTTGAATATCAAAGTTCAATGAGCGTGTCGCCCAATAAGCTTTATGTTCAATTTCAACCGGAAGGTGGCAAGCTTTCCCGTAAACTAGTCTATACGGGGACATTCCAAGATTCGTCTTATAGGCAGTACGGTATGCCCATAACGCGTCAGTCAATTTGTATGCCCAGTCTTTTCGAGTGTTGTCTGGGGTTCCCCGGCAGCGGCGCCAAAAACTTGACACGACTAAAAAGTTGTGCGCTCTTGTGCAACACCCAAGTGTAGGTGATCGTGCAAGTAATATAGTACTGGAAGTCCAGGTCGATCCCACAGGGAAGGAATAGGAAGAATATCTACTAAGTTAAACCTAAAGAAAAAGAAAATAAGAATATAGAAGTGGAGGTTCTACGAATCCTAATTAATTAAAGTAAACTAAATGATAAACTAAAGTATAAAGAAACATAATAATTAAACAACTAAATTAAAGGTGTTGGAAACACGTGAATCCACATTGATCCTAACCATCTACCATGCATATTCATTAACGCTCTATGGAGTACATCCCTTTTCAGTATTCCGTATTTTTCTAAAGATAAAGAATCAATAGCCCTTTCATGACCGGGACTACATCATCACAATTGATTTAAAATACATGGAAGACGGTTTAAAACAATGGTAATTACTTGCACTCTAAATGGTGTTAGCATTCAAAGTGGTTTTCAAAAGTCATTGAAGAAAAGGCCTTAAGGCTCTAAGTTCTAAAAACTGTTGTGACAAACTGAGCTTATTGGGACAATTTGATGACAGATTTCTAAAACAGAAAGTCATGGAATACTTAAAAGAATCATCTCAAGATTCTGCATGTTCGATCGATCGAAGCACTCTCGATCGATCGAACTGCATCATCCTTCGATCGATCGAAAGGTGTTCGATCGCTTGACTATCCCTGGTTCGATCGATCGAAATACCTTCGATCGATCGAGCCCAAGGTTTCTATATCATACATGGCAGAGGCTAAGAATCAATATTTCATCACATATTTCCAACGTCTAAACTACAGAAACATGATTAAACTAATACAGGAATAGAAAACTAGAGTAATCATTAACAACTAAAGCAATAAACAATGAAACAAAGAAAAGGAAAAGGAAAACCTGGAATAATCTGAATAAAACTTGTAATAAACATATAACCAACTTGAATCTTCAATAATCTTCAATGTAACAATGAAAAAGAGGAAGAAAGTGATGAATCTAACCTAATCTACTCCTAATCTAACCCTAAAACTACCCTAAACTGCTGTTCTGTGCGTTCTGGAGCGTCCCCCCTTCGTCTGGCGTCAAAACGACGTATATATAGGGTTCCCACAGAGTTTACGCAACTTTTGGGTGAATAAAAGGTTCGATCGATCGAGCTCAGTTCGATCGATCGAAGGTTCGATCGATTGAACCCTTCTTCAATCGCTTGAACTCTTCTGATTTTGACAGCACTGCACACCGATGGGAGAATGGCCATAACTCTTTACTCGGACCTCGGATTGACCTCCCGTTTGCGGCCACGCGACCGTAACTCAAAGATCTACATTTCATGTCTCTGGGAAAATCTTCCAAATCTGAAGTCATCATTGTCAAAATTGCCATTTTCTCAGCTGCTTCTGTTGTTCTCTTCACCAGAATCACTTTCTATGCAATGTTTGCTTTCCATGACCTGTAAAATAGTGTAAAAACACATGTTTGAGTCTCAACATCATAGAAAACACTTAATCATTGATATGCATCTAAATCTAGGGACTTGGGGATAAAAGTATGCATAAAAGACCGTGTAATACACTAGAAATATGCACTTTTCACCACGAATCACACCCCCCAACTAGCTCGTTGCTAGTCCCTAGCAATGAAGCGAACTGCAACAGTGTTTATTGAAACTCTAGAAATTAAAAACAAAATAAAGTAAAAATCCTAAATCACTTTCGCAGGAATCGCGATTGCATTTAGCGTATGCAACAAGCCTTTAAACCTCTAGGTTCCCCCTAGTGGACGAGTGTTGTCTCGTAAGGGTTTGCAGTGAATCTACCCACAAAATTCATGTTTATGGTAATGGTTCTCATTTAAATGTTTTCAAGGAATTTTTCTCTCATTAACAATATAGTTAAGCTCAACAATCTCATGAAACTCTCTAGTATGCCATAGCCATGCAACACACACATTACAGTTAATCTACTATCAAAGTCATTAGAATGTTCCATACCTATTAATCTTCAAGTGTGTGTGTGAATGGACAACCAAAATACAAAACTTTAATTTCAAAGCTTGCATAACCTAAGACACTATCAAGACGTTCATTTAGACTCAACTCTCACCGGGATTACACTCTCAAGATGAAATCACTCCGAATTGGGTGTAATAATTATCACTCATGATATGGAAGCTATAAAGAGTAAATGTAAATGGAATCTAATGCTTCTCATATCTAAATAGAAAAACGGACATTTTAGTGCATAAAGTCTCATGAAAGGATACCTTTCACTAGAAGAGCGAGATACCGTGGAGAACTCTCTAATTACCTTAACTTCAAATCCATTTTACTTAAAATCATTAGGACTTTGAAAAAGAGGTATTAGATTAAGAAGAAAAAGGCTTGTGATATTCAATTGGGTCAAAGGATGTGATTGGAATGTATACTATAACTTTTCAAACTTCCCAAGAGATCGATTGAAGGATGATACTGTCCGATCGATCGAGAGCGCTTCGATCGATCGAACTTGTTGATTTTTGAGATGATTCTTTTAAGTATTCCATGACTTTCTGTTTTAGAAATCTGTCATCAAATTGTCCCAATAAGCTCAGTTTGTCACAACAGTTTTTAGAACTTAAAGCCTTAAGGCCTTTTCTTCAATGACTTTTGAAAACCACTTTGAATGCTAATACCATTTAGAGTGCAAGTAATAACCATTGTTTTAAACCGTCTTCCATGTATTTTACTCAAATGTGATGATGTAGTCCCGGTCATGAAAGGGCTATTGATTCTTTATCTTTAGAAAAATACGGAATACTGAAAAGGAATGAACTCCATAGAGCATTAATGAATATGCATGGTAGATGGTTAGGATTGATGTGGATTCTCGTATTTCCAGCACCTTTAATTTACTTGTTTAATTAGTTATGTTTCTTTATACTTTAGTTTGTTATTTAGTTTAAGTTAATTAATTAGGATTCGTAGAACTTCCACTTTTATATTCTTATTTTCTTTTCTTTTGCTTTAGGTTGTAACTTAGTAGACATTCTCCCTATTCCTTCCCTGTGGGATCGACCTGGACTTATCCAGTATTACTTGCACGATCACCTACACTTGGGTGTTGCGCAAGAGCGCACAACTATTTAGTCGTGTCAAGCAAAAACTTGACACGACTAAAAAGTTGTGCGCTCTTGTGCAACACCCAAGTGTAGGTGATCGTGCAAGTAATATAGTACTGGAAGTCCAGGTCGATCCCACAGGGAAGGAATAGGAAGAATATCTACCAAGTTATAACCTAAAGAAAAAGAAAAGATGAATGTAGAAGAGAAGGTTCTAACTAATCCTAATTAATTAAATTAAACTAAATAATAAACTAAACATATAGAAACATAACTAATTAAATAAATAAACTAAATTAAAGGTGTTGGAAACACGTGAATCCACATTGATCCTAACCATCTACCAAGCAAATTCATTAACGTTCTATGGAGTACATCCCTTTTCAGTATTCCGTATTTTTCTAAAGATAAAGAATCAATAGCCCTTTCATGACCGGGACTACATCATCACAGTTGATTTAAAATACTTGGAAGACGGTTTAAAACAATGGTAATTACTTGCACTCTAAATGGTGTTAGCATTCAAAGTGGTTTTCAAAAGTCATTGAAGAAAAGGCCTTAAGGCTTTAAGTTCTAAAAACTGTTGTGACAAACTGAGTTTATTGGGACAATTTGATGACAGATTTCTAAAACAGAAAGTCATGGAATACTTAAAAGAATCATCTCAAGAATTAACATGTTCGATCGATCGAAGCGCTCTCGATCGATCGGACAGCATCATCCTTCAATCGATCGAAATGCCTTCGATCGCTTGACTAGCTCTGGTTCGATCGATCGAAATACCTTCGATCGATCGAGCCCAAGGTTTCTATATCATACATGGCAGAGGCTAAGAATCAATATTTCATCACATATTTCCAACGTCTAAACTACAGAAACATGATTAAACTAATACAGGAATAGAAAACTAGAGTAATCATTAACAACTAAAGCAATAAACAATGAAACAAAGAAAAGGAAAAGGAAAACCTGGAATAATCTGAATAAAACTTGTAATAAACATATAACCAACTTGAATCTTCAATAATCTTCAATGTAACAATGAAAAAGAGGAAGAAAGTGATGAATCTAACCTAATCTACTCCTAATCTAACCCTAAAACTACCCTAAACTGCTGTTCTGTGCGTTCTGGAGCGTCCCCCCTTCGTCTGGCGTCAAAACGACGTATATATAGGGTTCCCACAGAGTTTACGCAACTTTTGGGTGAATAAAAGGTTCGATCGATCGAGCTCAGTTCGATCGATCGAAGGTTCGATCGATTGAACCCTTCTTCAATCGCTTGAACTCCTCTGATTTTGACAGCTCTGCACCCCGATGGTAGAATGGCCATAACTTTTTACTCGGACCTCGGATTGACCTCCCGTTTGCGGCCACGCGACCGTAACTCAAAGATCTACATTTCATGTCTCTGGGAAAATCTTCCAAATCTGAAGTCATCATTGTCAAAATTGCCATTTTCTCAGCTGCTTCTGTTGTTCTATCCACCAGAATCACTTTTCTTTAGCTCCACTTCATTGCTTTGCATCCTAATACCTATAAAACAATGCAAAAGCATATGTTTTAGCATTAACACAATAAAAAGACCATTATTATTAGAATGCACCTAAATGTAGGGACTTTGGGGATAAAAGATGCATAAAAGACCACGTAATACACTATAAACATGCACTTTTCACCTCGAATCACACCCCCCAACTAGCTCGTTGCTAGTCCCTAGCAATGAAGCGAACTACAACAGTGTTTATTTAACTCTAAAAATGAAAACAAAATAAATTAAAATCCTAACTCACTTTCGCAGGAATCGCGATTGCATTTAGCGTATGCAACAAGCCTTTAAACCCCTAGGTTCCCCCTAGTGGACGAGTGTTGTCTCGTGAGGGTTTGCAGTGAATCTACCCACAAAATTCATGTTTAAGGCAATGGTTCTCATTTAAATGTTTTCAAAAAAATTTCATCTCATTAACAATATAGTTAAGCTCAACAATCTCATGAAACTCTCTAGTATGCCATAGCCATGCAACACACACATTACAGTTAATCTACTATCAAAGTCATTAGAATGTTCCATACCTATTAATCTTCAAGTGTGTGTGTGAATGGACAACCAAAATACAAAACTTTAATTTCAAAGCTTGCATAACCTAAGATACTATCAAGACGTTCATTTTGACTCAACTCTTACCAGGATTACACTCTCAAGATGAAATCACTCCGAATTAGGTGTAATAATTATCACTCATGATATGGAAGCTATAAAGAGTAATTGTAAATGGAATCTAATACTTCTCATATCTAAATAGAAAAACAGAATTTTATAGTGCACAAAGTCTCATGAAAGAATACTTTTCACTAGAAGAGCGAGATACCGTGGAGAACTCTCTAATTACCTTAACTTCAAATCCATTTTACTTAAAATCATTAGGACTTTGAAAAAGAGGTGTTAGATTAAGAAGAAAAAGGCTCGTGATATTCAATTGGGTCAAAGGATGTGATTGGAATGTCTATTATAACTTTTCAAACTTCCCACATCTCCAATCTCTCTCTTCTTCTTTTCTTTTATTTATTTTTTTCACACTCTTCTTTTCATTCCCCTTTTTTTTTCTTTTGTAACAACCATTGGCATTTTTTTTTTTCTTTTTCTTCTCATGCTTTTCTTTTCTTTTTTTTCTTTCATTTTTTCTTTGCCAACTTTCCCTTATTCACACTAACATACTTCTTGTTAACGCAACACATCCCAATCACACCTAAATAAAGAACTGATGCTTGAACTCCTAATTTGGAGTTAGGTTTAGATTTAAGGAATTGTATAGACAAGGCGATTATGATAAGCTCAAGAGGTGAAGTAAAGGAATAGCATAGAGGTAGGCCAAGGCTGTATTATCCATGTATGGTCAAAAGATGGCCTAAATCATCTTCTAAGTTAATAGGATAATTCATTTCAGTAAATTCAAGAGCTCTAAAGTTTGGTAAATCCTGAACGTTCTCTTCTAGTGATCAGTCAAAATGAAGAAGAAAAATGAGACTTTCAACGAATTAATACGCTTTTCAAAAAGTAAGAGTAATTTTATAAAACCCTCAAAAACAAAGAATGGCACAAAAGCTCACTTGGGTTATTAGTCTCCACTACAGTCTTTCAAGACACTTAAACTATGCTTACTAATCCATTTTAGCTAAGTACAAGGTTGTCACAACGTGCTCAAAGTATTTGAAGATTAAAAAGCATAAAATATACTATAACTAAGATAGTAAACAAACTACCATAGTGTATCACATACTAATAACATATAGAAAATAACACTAATGCATCATAACTGACTACATTAACTATGAGAGAAATACAAGAACCATTAAAAATTTCAAAATTTTTGCAATTTTGATTTACTGAGTCATGTTGCTAAGCAGGTATATTGACACGAAACCATAAAAAGAAATAAATGAGGCATGCAATGACTCACTCCCCCCAACTAAAACTAAACATTGTCCCCAATGTTCTAAACTATGCACATGGACATGTAAAGTAAAGCGAGAGAAGGAAGGATGTTACCTCGAAGCGTTAATATCCATTTTTTTTTTTTCAACTTACCTGCAAAATCATTAGTAGCAACAAGGAAAAATAGAGAACATAATATAACAACTCAGTTAATAAATTCGGTTAATCAAGATACTTATCATAAAGTAATAATCGAAATTTTTGAGGATCTTCCCAATAAAATAATTTAACAGTGAGAAGAATGTTGGGATCCTCACAAAAATGCAACTCCCCCCAACTAATGTCAGGCTCAAGGTCAGAGGAGATGATGCAAAACCTATGGCTTCCAAATTTTTTTGGGACAGTTATAAAAGGAATACAACACTTTTTAAGAATTATATGCAAGAAACGATCTTTGGTGTTGGTATTTCCTATAACAGCCTCTATTTTAATACTAAAAACAGGGGGAGGCCATGGTTCAATAAAAGGGGCAGGGTTGAAGTGATGTTCCAATGAAGCTTCACTACCCTCCTCTTGTCCTAGAACAGAAATTGTGGAGATATAATCATAGGAATTAAATTTCTGTTCTATGCACATGGTTTTGGACTGGACTTGGATAAAGCTATCTATTTGGGCCTCAATGTCATAATCACTCAAGAAGGTCAAGCAGTCTAGAAGATTGCTAGCTTCTTGTTGAATTTTAAGATCATCTAAAGTGGGCCCAATATTTTCCAAGTCTTCTCTCAAAGAATTTTGAAAGTTAAAATTTTGTGAAGAACATGTGCTAGTATCCTTACCATCCTCTTCCACAACACATTCTGTTTGTTCACAAATGGGGTACACATAACATTCAAGCTCAGGACGAGAGCTTTGATTAATAGCAAGGATAGGTGATGGGCAACTTGGTGACACCACCTCTTTGGTCGACAGAGGTGAGGGTTCATGAATATCACAAGAATCTAAATCAGATTTAGATTTTTCAATTATGTCCTCTCTAGGGTCACTTTCAAAGGTAGGGGTAGAGTCAACAGGGGACTCCTCCCTTCCTGGTTGTGTGTAATCACCTAAACTCACATTATGTTTTAAATCCTCATTCTCATCCTTGCAACTCTCCTCACTATATGTGTCATCTATTGAAGTACTCTGGACAAAGAGATTGTGCAACTTTATCAAGGCAGTGAAGGAGTTGATGTCTGGGGTTGTATGTTGAGGAGAAGATGGTTCTACAACTTCATGCTCAATGGTTTGGTTTTGGAGTTCTTGTTGGGTTATCACTTTCTCAAATGAGTTGTTAACCTCACTCGGTATGAACCCATCATTGTCCTCTAATTTCATTCCATTGTTAGTGTCTTGAAATTCAGGTTGTAGCATTGAAGGACTGGTATAGTCTTCTAAAGGTTGGCTATCAAATGCTTGTTGATATCTAGCTCCTAATTTATCAATTGCACTCTCTAGCCTTTTCATTTCACTAAGCAGCAATTCTAACATACCATTATCCTCAACTTGGTTATTCTCCTCATTATAACTATATGAAGTTTCACCCCATTGTTGTTGGTAATAGTCCCTTTCCCATTGTGTTTGTGTGCAAGACTCCCCAGAAGGAAAGTCTTGGTGCATTTGGTAATCGTGGGAACTACTACTATATCCTACACTATCATTTTGGTTATATCCCCATTGCGAGTGATAGAACTCTCCAGGTGGAGGTTCGTGATACGTTTGATAACATGGGGGACTAACACGATGGTTTTCCCATTGTGGTGATTGGTAGCACTCAGGTTGATAATGTGCATCATATGTGGGTGCTTGCCAACTCGGGGTATAGTTATCATTACCTAATGTGTACCCATTCGTGGTATTTGTGTTGTATGGAGGGTAATATGGCAACGGCGCCAAAAACTTGACACGACTAAAAAGTTGTGCGCTCTTGTGCAACACCCAAGTGTAGGTGATCGTGCAAGTAATATAGTACTGGAAGTCCAGGTCGATCCCACAGGGAAGGAATAGGAAGAATATCTACTAAGTTAAACCTAAAGAAAAAGAAAATAAGAATATAGAAGTGGAGGTTCTACGAATCCTAATTAATTAAAGTAAACTAAATGATAAACTAAAGTATAAAGAAACATAATAATTAAACAACTAAATTAAAGGTGTTGGAAACACGTGAATCCACATTGATCCTAACCATCTACCATGCATATTCATTAACGCTCTATGGAGTACATCCCTTTTCAGTATTCCGTATTTTTCTAAAGATAAAGAATCAATAGCCCTTTCATGACCGGGACTACATCATCACAATTGATTTAAAATACATGGAAGACGGTTTAAAACAATGGTAATTACTTGCACTCTAAATGGTGTTAGCATTCAAAGTGGTTTTCAAAAGTCATTGAAGAAAAGGCCTTAAGGCTCTAAGTTCTAAAAACTGTTGTGACAAACTGAGCTTATTGGGACAATTTGATGACAGATTTCTAAAACAGAAAGTCATGGAATACTTAAAAGAATCATCTCAAGATTCTGCATGTTCGATCGATCGAAGCACTCTCGATCGATCGAACTGCATCATCCTTCGATCGATCGAAAGGTGTTCGATCGCTTGACTATCCCTGGTTCGATCGATCGAAATACCTTCGATCGATCGAGCCCAAGGTTTCTATATCATACATGGCAGAGGCTAAGAATCAATATTTCATCACATATTTCCAACGTCTAAACTACAGAAACATGATTAAACTAATACAGGAATAGAAAACTAGAGTAATCATTAACAACTAAAGCAATAAACAATGAAACAAAGAAAAGGAAAAGGAAAACCTGGAATAATCTGAATAAAACTTGTAATAAACATATAACCAACTTGAATCTTCAATAATCTTCAATGTAACAATGAAAAAGAGGAAGAAAGTGATGAATCTAACCTAATCTACTCCTAATCTAACCCTAAAACTACCCTAAACTGCTGTTCTGTGCGTTCTGGAGCGTCCCCCCTTCGTCTGGCGTCAAAACGACGTATATATAGGGTTCCCACAGAGTTTACGCAACTTTTGGGTGAATAAAAGGTTCGATCGATCGAGCTCAGTTCGATCGATCGAAGGTTCGATCGATTGAACTCTCTTCAATCGCTTGAACTCTCAGATTTTGACAGCACTGCACCCCGATGGGAGAATGGCCATAACTTTTTACTCGGACCTCGGATTGACCTCCCGTTTGCGGCCACGCGACCATAACTCAAAGATCTACATTTCTTGTCTCTGGGAAAATCTTCCAAATCTGAAGTCATCATTGTCAAAATTGCCATTTTCTCAGCTGCTTCTGTTGTTCTATCCACCAGAATCACTTTCTTTAGCTCCACTTCATTGATTTACATCCTAATACCTATAAAACCATGCAAAAACATATAGTTTAGCATTAACACAATAAAAAGAACATTGTTATTAGAATGAACCTAAATGTAGGGACTTTGGGATAAAAGTATGCATAAAAGACCATATAATACGCTATGAACATGCACTTTTCACCTCGAATCAGTAAGCTCCCAGAGACCCCCGGAAGTTCCCAGAAAGTCTCCGTTGACCGGTTTGACCAAAGTTTGACCAAGTTTGACCAAGGTTTGACCAAAATCATCCGAATTCGCCCAAAAGTTCCGAGATCATCCTAGATCATGTGAAAAGTCTTAAAATATGTTTTAAAAGAAAATCGGACGGAAACGTCAGTCTTTGGAGGTTCCCAGAACTTCCCAGAATTTCCTGGAAGTGCACTGTTTGACTGATTTGACTGCAAGTTTGACCAAAAATCAAAGTCTCCTTTTTGATGTTGTAATATTTTTATCAAATACTAGAGGTCAATAGCTTTCCAACGGTATATCGCACATAATTTCTGGATCTAAAACGAATTTGTTATGAATTTCTGAAGGTAAAAACTACGATCAATTCGTCTTTTATCGCGAATACCGCAAAACTTTTCAAAGTGACCCAACTCCAAAATTTTTTTTTTATGGAAAGTAGACCTCAATACCTTTCCAACGGTATATCACAATCTCAATTTGGACTTCGTATGAATTTTCTGTGAATTTCGGACGAAATAGGGCCGTTTTGCGAATTCCGGGAGTTCCGGGGGGCCAAAATGCAATTTCTGGTCAACAGGGGAGTTGACTGCCGCGGCGGCACTGGCCCACTGCCGCGGCGGCAGTGGTCAAGTGCTGCGGCGGCACTCTGAGTGATTTTCCATTTTTTTTTTGTAATTTTTGGTTAATTTTTGGGTGTTAATTCAAATTTTCAACAAATAAAACGACATAGTTTTGATTATTCCGGGATTTTGGACCAATTAGAGACTTTTTAAAACCCAAAATACCTCCCCAAGTTGACCTATAAAGGAGACCCATTTACTTCCATTTAGGGAAGAGCTTGGAAGCCATTAGAGAGAGAGATAGAAAGTTAGGAAGAAATAGAGAGAGAAATCAAGATTTTTTTCTTCAAATCCAAGCCAAATGTGAGTTTTTATTTAGTTTTCTCAAAACTAAACTAGTATTTACAAGATTTCAATTCATTTTCTTCATCTTCTTTGAGTTTCCAATGAGTTAGAGAGCAATCTACACCCACATACACACATATATGAGAGGTTGAAAGCTTGTGGTTCCACCATTGAATATCATCTATTGATTGTTTATTTTCTTGCTTATATATAATGTTCATCTCCTCTTACCTCATTTCTTTTTTTTTATTTTCTTTGTTTTACTTATAGTTCATCATCATCTAAATGATGACATGAAGTTTGAGGTGAGTGAATCCTTATGGATAGTAGCTCTTGACCTCAAAAACATGTTTAATAGATGATGAT
Organism: Hydrangea macrophylla; assembly: GCA_033977485.1. Taxonomy (NCBI): domain Eukaryota; kingdom Viridiplantae; phylum Streptophyta; class Magnoliopsida; order Cornales; family Hydrangeaceae; genus Hydrangea; species Hydrangea macrophylla. Next base: position 117,925,827 of record CM066985.1, on the reverse strand, counting down.
TATAACTTCAATACCTCCAAGGTATCCTTGAAGTTATATTCAAAATAAAAATGAATCTCCCCAATAATATTGGGGGTTCTTGATGATGAGTTTGATGTTGGCATTTTAAGTGGCTATAATCTTTATTGAGTATTGAAAATACATTCTCAAAACCTCTATTTCAAAACCCTCCTCAATCCCCCTAATTTTGATTTCAAGAAAGAAAACCTTGTTTTCCCCAAAATCTTCAAAACAGTGAGTCAAAACAGTGAGTGAGCTGAGTTCAAAGATTTCTCTAGAACTCAATACTCAACATATGGATGCAAGGCCATTTGGAAAGTCTTCCTAACTCATTGGAGAACACCCATGATTTTTGGTTTGACTTGGAAGTACTTGAAAATGGTCCATTTGGACCCAAACATTCCTTCCAGACATTCTGCCCCTGCTGTCACAGCAGCTAGGTCCACTTCCAACTTGTTTTACAGAAAACTTTTCGAAAATGGGTGGTCCTAACTTCTTTTTACCTTAAACTTCAATGTCTTAGGGAACTTTCTGTATAAAATGGGCCTCTATTTCATTAGTTTTCATTTTCTAAGATTTTTCAACATTTCAGTCGACAGTACAGACTCTGTTTCTGAGTGACCTTCATTGTTTATATGATTTCTCTCAATATGTGATAGCTATTCAAGATTGGCCTTTTTGGTAGTGTTCTAGACACAATAAGAAAGATCTCCATAAAAAATCATGCATTGAAAACATTCCTAACCCCTCTTTTCCATTTTTTCACGATCATGCTACTGTTCTGTCCACTATTCACAGCAAGCACATTTCAACTTTCATTCTTTGATTTGATACCTATATGCATTCCAAATTAGTTCATATCTTAGGGAGTAGTTCATACTAAATTTGTACATATCCCATGTTGATTTCATTCATCCATTCATACACATTTTAGACTTCTAAGTCATTCTAGAAATCCATGTACCCAAAACACACTACACCCTTTGCACATTTTAGATACATACATTGCATTCATGCAAGATTTTGGGTTTTTGTAACTCCTAATCTAAGAAGATTGTAAGGAATGATCACGATCACACGTTCATGCTTCCCCTTGATCTAATCATCATTTCTCATCCGTCCCGGGGATTGAGGGATCTTCTTTTCTCAAAGATTAACACGCATCATACTAGCTTGCTAAGCATATTTAGATTTCTTTGATTATTTGTTTCAAGAACAATTCATGTCCCCTTTTAGATTAAGGAAACTTAATTACTTGATACATGATTAGACGATTTTTCCTAGGTTTATTTGTGTGATCTTTCACTTTACATTGCATGATATTTGACTTAGATCTTATGAATGATATTTTATCTTTAGATCTTCCATTTTAAATTTCTTTATGTGATGTAATATACTATCATAGTATTAATTGTTGAACCACACATAGTATAAGATGATTATTTGGATGCTAATTGAGGCCCGTCGAAAGACGGGGCGAGTTGAGGGTGTTTTAGTCGTGACAAAGGCTCCTTCCTCTCTCGTACCAAAACCCCGAACCAAGTTCTTTGGTTATGAAGGGTCGGTGCCCTTATCCACTTGGGTGAGTCAAATTAGGTTTCTTGGTTCCTTAAAGACCAAGTGGCGACTCTGTATCTGTTTACAACAGACCATTTTCTTTCCTTGATCAATCTCAAACAAGTTTCAAAAACCCAACAAAAGGGCGGAAGCCCGGTGTCCACAGCCGTGATTCTCAAATTTGTCTCCCAAATGTTTTGATACTTGTATCACCTATCACAACTTCCAATGATCCCCACTACAATTGATTAACGGAACCAAATTTAGGAACTTTAGCACTCCTCCCTCTCTCTCTCTCTCTTTCTCTCTCTCTCTCTCTCTCTCTCTCTCCATAGTTTATTTTCTAGCTAGGCAACTAAACATAGATTAAAGGTATAGTCTCTTTTCATACTTAGGTTGCCGAAAAAATAAGAAAAGAAAAATGATCCTTCTAACTTCAAGTGCACGTGTGTTCAACGGCAAGTAAAAGAATCAACAACAAAGTGACAACAATGAAAATATACTATCTTCACAAATCAACCAGGTTGGTATGTAAAGTATGGTATCTCACCTTCTCCACAACTCCCTTTATAACTGATTGTCAACTCCATCTCTTCCTTCTTAAAATAGCTCGTCATTTAAATTGCACAACAAAGACTTTTTACGAACCTGCAAGAAGAAAAGTCAAACAAAGAAATGAAAATGAAAATTCAGTTAGCTAAAGAAATGCAATAACTTCTTAGTTGAGATGATTCTCCATTTGACAAACCAAACAGAACATAGAATTAAAACTTGCTAAAAGGATTATTCAACTCATGTCATGATGGTGACTGGTAAATAGTTGTTCCCAAAGTTGGTGAGGCATTATCTCTTTCAACTTAAAGAGGACAATTAACATCACGAAAAAAAAAGTAACACAAAAAATAAGAAAGTAGTAGGAAATCTAGGGAGTTAAGAAATACAAATGGATGGTGTCATGCCCCAAACCCATATAAATAAAATAGGATTTACTCATGACCCTTAGCCAGACTAGCTAACTCCCTAAAAATACACGAGCAGTCCCTCTTCTTGTTCTTTTATTTCCTTTCTCCTACTGTCTCTCGGCTACAACTTCCTCCCCATCTCCTTCTTGGCCTTCCCCCCCGTACTTCACTTTTGTCACCATAGCTCCATATAAATAAGGATGGTCACGGCTAGGTGTCATAGGTATACTAGAGTTTTCTCATTCTTATCTTCTTAAATGAGATAAGCCTACCAATTTAGTCGTTATCTCTATTTATTATTTTTATTGATTTGATAATCACAACGTGATGATTATCCATTCATTTACATTAGGATAGGTTAAATCTACTAGTCACTTTTCACATGTGCAAGCTTTGGATAAACATACCAAATGGTTCCCCATTCGATTCACTACATTTGATCACTGTGTTGAATATCAACCAAATTGAATTAATTCTTGTGTCCCAATTAATGGGGGTCAATTATTTGAATCCTTAAAATGTATAAATATGTCATGTAAAAACATAAGATTTGTCATAAATATACCAATTAATGTAACACATGGTCCCACAAATGATGTGAATATAATAAATAATTCCGTAAAAGTACGGGTTATCACACTCTACCCTCCTTAAAGGAATTTTGTCCTTGAAATTACACATTCTTTATATCAGGTGTCAAATAAGTCATGCTAGTTTACCCAAGCAAAATACAAAACTTCAATAATTAATTTTTGTCATAATAGACCAAAAGTGCCATAACTTGATACTTTTCTTTTTTCCTTAACCCATGAAAATACAAATGCTACTCAACTCAACTATCATCACCTTCCATTTGACAAATGTAAACTAAGGGTGAACCACATGCTCAGTGAGGAAATTACTTAAAAGTATCATATTGGTCATCATTGCTATTCGCAACATAAATCACATCTCACACATATTAGCTTCTACTGAAGTTAGAGTACTGTCCAATGCTTGCATATGTCATAATTCTTTTTTTTTTTGTCACTGGTTATTAACCATTTATCAACATATTGTACACACATCAGCCCAGCTCGAAATATGTACAATCACATGGCCACAGCACCCCAGGCCCGCTCGGAAGGTGTATACTAGTCACCAGCCCCGCTTGAAATGAACTAGTATATCAGTGCACTAACCGCAGGATTATTTTAATCCCAGCCATTACATGACCACGACACCCCAGCCTCGCTCGAAAGGTGTGTACCATCCACCAGCCCAGCTCGGAATGGAAGAGTACATTAGTGTGCTAACTGTAGGACTATCTTAGTCCCAGCCATCTCAACATGCCACCTTTTTTTTTTTTTTTTTAAACAACTCAAGGCCTTGACCTTATCAAATTAATGTATAATTCACATGAATTCAACATTATGCATCCATTGGACTTGACTTTATTCCATTTCTCTTCTACTTCTCTCGGTAACTGGTGTTACCTTCACTTACCAATAATAACCGCTTGAATTGATTCTGTTGATACATTCGAACCATAGCATTTAGCCAGCACAATATCTTAACAATATTTTACCACACAAAAAAAACACATGGATCCAATAAAAGGACAACATAATTCAAAGAGAATAAAAATAGGAATAGCAAAGCAGATACTCCAGAGATTTAGAGCATAATGTACACAACCCCGTACCTAAAAATAGAATTAGCAATTTCCCCCAAACACAGCCCAACTTGGTCTTTCCTAATTAAGCACACCTTCTTTGTTATGAAACCCAAAGCCAAGCGTGGCCTTAATAGGGCTTCACCACTGCAACTATACACAAACCACACGAATTGTTATATTTTTTTTTTCTCTACTTTTTTTTTACTAGCCCTCGATTCTTATATATATGTAGACATCTATTGCACACACACAACTTAGTCTTCCAACTAATGACACAACACATACGTGCCACACCACTAACACACATCAGTACATGACACACCACACATGTCCATGACTCACCAAATGTTTTTTTTTACTATTTGTAATTAAACCCTCAATAAATTTAATAATTTCTATTCCAACCCCGTAAAATTTAGTAATCAACTAAAAGAAATAAAAATGGTATATACGGGTATTACAGTATCCCACCTGTAGAACGTTGTCCTCAAAACTCAAATGTAAATAGTATGCTAACAACTCCAAATATTTGAAAAATAATATTTTCTTTCTAAATAAAAAAAATATAGTACTATCTTCTCTAACTCCCCCAGACGATGTAGAACTAAGTTTCATACCTGTTTAAATCAACAACTTAGATCGCTCCACTGTACACTCAGCCCCACACTTCCGGCTGGGGACAGGCTCTGATACCATTTTGTCACGCCCCAAACCCATATAAATAAAATAGGATTTACTCATGACCCTTAGCCAGACTAGCTAACTCCCTAAAAATACACGAGCAATCCCTCTTCTTGTTCTTTTATTTCCTTTCTCCTACTGTCTCTCGGCTACAACTTCCTCCCCATCTCCTTCTTGGCCTTCCCCCCGGTACTTCACTTTTGTCACCATAGCTCCATATAAATAGGGATGGTCACGGCTAGGTGTCATAGGTATACTAGAGTTTTCTCATTCTTATCTTCTTAAATGAGATAAGCCTACCAATTTAGTCGTTATCTCTATTTATTATTTTTATTGATTTGATAATCACAACGTGATGATTATCCATTCATTTACATTAGGATAGGTTAAATCTACTAGTCACTTTTCACATGTGCAAGCTTTGGATAAACATACCAAATGGTTCCCCATTCGATTCACTACATTTGATCACTATGTTGAATATCAACCAAATTGAATTAATTCTTGTGTCCCAATTAATGGGGGTCAATTATTTGAATCCTTAAAATGTATAAATATGTCATGTAAAAACATATGATTTGTCATAAATATACCAATTAATGTCACACATGGTCCCACAAATGATGTGAATATAATAAATAATTCCGTAAAAGTACGGGTTATCACAGATGGAAAAAAAATTGAGAAAACATAGAGAGAGGGAGATCAAAATGTCTCCAGTTACTACGACCATGTATACAATCGAAGAACAATGGCTTCCTGCAATCACGATCTGCATAAATCCAACAAAAAATAAGTTGAAGGCCTTGATAATAAAGGCCTTAGAAAAGAAATTAGAACCAAAGAAGAAGAAGAAGAAGAAGAAGAAGAAGAAGAAGAAGAAGAGATGGGAAAAGGCGGTGGTTGTCTGGCGACCTAGCAATGGCGTGGTACTGGCTGCCACACGATGGCGTGGTAACGGTGTGGTGGTGGGGTGTGGTGGTACCGAGAGAGAGAGAGAGAGAGAGAGAGAGAGAGAGAGAGAGAGATTGAGTCCTTGGTACTGAGTTTGAGAGAATGAGAGAGGGGCTTTCAAATTAAAATGTTTTGTGAGTTCCTAGACTGCTATCGAGACAAACAGAGCACACCATCACGTGCAAGAGAGAATCGTGTGAGAGAAAGGAGTAAGAGATACGGGGTACTACACGGTAGAGGGAGACTTTATGTGAGTGGCTTTTACACCGTTTGATGAAGATCATACAGATGTAATTATAGGAGCCCCTTCATTCAACATTGTCGGTTGTTATATAGATTGGGAACACGTTCATAGTTGTAAAAGGAATTGGGAACCAACTTTGGAATTCAAATTTGGGAAGCTTGCATTATTCTTTACTATGGAAATCAAATTAAAAGCCCAAAGGCCCCAGGTGCGGCCATGAACTAAATAACATGGGTTTCAATATTTGAAAACCTTGAGTGAAGTAAATTGGGAAGACACCAACAATCTTATTAAATTTAATTCTAAGACCCCAAATCAATGAATGCCTAAAATTGGGACTGATTCTAAAGGTTCAATTGAACTAAAATTTAAAAAATGATTGTAAAGGTTTTAGCATTAGATATTTCTTCTACATGCGTAACGATATGCGAAGAGCTAAATTTCAAACAAATATAACTAATTAAGAAGAATCATACACTCACACATGTTGAAGAAAACAATAAAGAGGAAACCCAGAGCCCAAATTCAAACCGCCCCAACAATCAACAACAAAAAGATGTTCAAGAAGTAATGGCATGGGATGATAGACTCTTAAATTAAATCAAGTGAAATAATGAAAGGGGGAGTAGTTCAAGAGAATGATCAAAATGAGGGAGAAGAGACTTATGGGAAAAGTTATGGGAAAAGTACCAAGATGAGGAAAAAAAAAAAAGCTTACACATCGTTAACACAGCAGATAATAAAAGCATACACAGTTACTTCTCCACTGAAATAATTGATTACACGATTTGAGATAATGAAGTACTAGTTATAACCCGTGCCCAAGGGCATAAAGTGAAAGAAAAAAAAAAGTCTGAATGGGAGGAACCCAGAAATTGATAAGCAACTCTTGACAAAACCCTCAACCAAATTAGACATTAGGAGGAACCCAGAAAGAGTACCTGAATGGGAGGGAGAGAAGTCCTTCACGGTTGGGTAAATTCAAACCGAGAGCTCAAAATCCCCAATCAGAACCTTATTCAAACCCTAAAAGAAAAAGAACAGTTTGTTTTAATTAAACTCTCAAGCCCTAACAAAATGAAGCAAGATTAATCAGAGACAGTGTGGTGTGTGTGTGTGTGTGTGAGAGAGAGAGAGAGAGAGATGGAGAAAGAGAGTGAAATAGAGAGGGAAAGAGCTTACCCGGCGACGCCATCTTCGGAGACTATGGCAGAGAGGGTGAGAGGCTCTGTGACGGTTGAGAGAGAGAGAGACAGAGAGCAGAAGATTTTTTTGAAATTCAAAATGAGAGTGAGGAAAAAAAAAGGTGTGGTTGAGAGTGAGGACGCGCGTTTGGAGTGATGGAGACACCTGCTGCAAATGCATATGCCAGTAGGGGTGTTCAAAAAACCCAAACCCCCGAACCGCCCGCCCCGCCCCGCCCCGAATCTTACCGAAACTTTCGGTGTATTGGGCTCACGGTCGGTGGTCGGGTAATCAAACGGAGAACCCGCATTTTCGGTTTGGCGCACGGGTGATTAAATTGGAGCCCCGCACCCGACCGAAACTGACCGAAAAAATCCTAAATGTCCTAAAACTCCTACCCTCCCTCACTTTCTCATCTCAATCTCTCTCTCTCTCTCATAATCTGGAGGCTTCCACCTCCACGAAACCACCCTCCTCCTCTAGACCTCCACCGCCACTACCTCTTCCCTTCATCTATCAGACTCAAACATTGAGTCAAATCCCTAAAACTCTCTAAGCCCTCTCCATCGCGAACCCTCTCTCCACCGCCTCCAACCTCTAGTCCAATCCACCACCACCGATCTCGGCGACCACGGGTCCACCACCACCACTGATCTCGGCAATCACCAGATAAGCCCTCTCTCTCCCTCTAATCTTCTTCCCCCCATCAAGAAATCAAGCATTTTTTGGCCAAAACATTCAGATCAAGAGATAAAGTATCGAAATTATTCCGGCCACCACTCATTGCAACCGTCACCGCCTCCACTTTCTCTGCTCTTTACAGTCGAAGTTCAAGGATACCGATTACAAGGTAAGCCTCTCTTTCTCTCTCTCTCTCTCTCTCTCTCTCTCCTTATTTCAGATCTATAAATTTTTAGATCTGAGAATTTTTTTATTCTTTGTTTTCAAATCTGGGATTTTTTATTTTGTAAATGCTTTTAGTTCTTGGAAGAATTTTGTATGTTGATTGAGTTTTGGTTTTGGAGGATTGAATGAATAACATTTGATTTTTTTTTTCCTTGGATCTGTAAATCTTAGGTTTTTTTTTCTTCATTTGGTTTATGAATCTGAAAAGATTATGTATATATATAATGTGTATCTTTTGATTTGTTGTGGTGAAGATTGAGTAATATAAACATTAAACACATTCTGATCTCTCTCTCTCTCTCTCTCTCTCTCTCTCTGTCACGTACACACAATAGCCCACCTCGAACCACCCCGATCGAAATCGACTAGACCAAAACCGACTGACACCGACGGACTATTGGTCAGTTTCGGTGCTAGCAATTCCCACCCCGAGCCCCTCGATTCGGTCCCACATACACCCCTAATGTGAAGGGAGATTGTATAGGGTATACATTGGGAGAGAAATAAAACGTGTGAGTGACTTGTGAACCACTTGATGAAGATCAAAGGGCCTGCGGTTATAAAAGCCTTTTTTTTGTCCTCCAAATTGTTGTTAGGTTATTATATAGATGCGCGTATATCTATATAATACTCCGTTAGAGCAATGTGGGTCCCTCCTAAATTAGCAACTTTCAATCTGAGTCATTGAGACAAAGTTAGATACTTTCAATCCTTGGATCAAACGCTTGCCAAAATTCTCTCAGTCAATATAAGCTTTCTAAATATAAACTTGCCACATCATTTTCCCATTTATAATTGCTTTCTCTCACCCCAATTTAGCAATGTGAATAATGAATACATTATCTAAACTTCAGTATTAGGAAGTCTATTAAGAATTTACCAAAATTTAAAAGCCAGAATTGAAGAAAAAAATCATTTAACTTTAACCACTCACTGAATCCATGTCACTTATTCATTTTTGGTTGGGGTCAAATAATATGTCCCTAAAATCATTAGAAAAAAAAACATATACATAGCATCTGACGAAGTTTTGGTTGGGGTCAAAACTCTCTGGGAAAAAACTTAATTATCTCAGAAACTTTATCAACCTGTGAAGAACATTGGAGGGCTCTAAACCCAACCTGGAAGCTCTTTCTTTCCAATTCCTATACCAAGAAACAAACAAAAAAACACTCCCCTAACATCTCTCTATTCTTTCAATATCTTTCCTAAAAAAAATTCAATTCAATTCAATTCAAAATACATTTGAAAGTATAGGGTCAGTTCCCATTCCAAAAAAAAAAAAAAAAAAATTTGAACAAAGCAAGCACAATTTCACCTCACTGATTTCTCTCTCTCCCCATATCACGCTTCTCTATCTCTCTCTCTCTCACCAAAATAGATATTGCAAATAATTAAAAAAAAAATATTGAACAAAGTAATTACACTATTTCACCTCCTTGATTTCTCTCTCTCCCCTTATCACGCCTCTCTTTCTCTTTCCCTCTCTCTTTCTCTCGCCAATATAGATTTGGAAGGATAGGGTCAGTTTCAATTCAAAATAAATAAATAATGAACAAAGCAATTGCACAATTTCACGTCACTGATTTCTCTCTCTCCCCATGTCACGTTCTCTCTCTCTCTCTCTCATCGTCCACCACCACTGCCCCCAACCAACTTCATTTGTTGGTAAGATTTCTTTCTTCGCTGTGCATGTGTGTGTGTCCATGTGTGCGTGCTTGTGTGTGTTTGTGTGTGTGTGTGTGTGTGTGTAAGAGTGACCCGTGTGTGTACTGAGGTGTGAGAGGTGTTTGTGAAACGTGTGTATGTTTGTGCAACATTTGCATGTATGGTAAAGGGTCTGTTAAGGTGTCACGCCCCGACGTAGCAAAAATAGGGAAAATAAAATTCCATTTTTGGACCTGTGGGCTGTGACTGGTGAATATCACTCGATTGTCCACGCATAGTTCTAAAACATCAAAGGTAAAACGCAGTAACTAAAATACTAAACTGAACATAATAACTTAATATGAAAGATCTTATTACAAAATCCAACCATAGTAGTAAACTGAAATCCAAGTCTCAAGGCACACTTGCCAACCATAAAGTACAAGTCAAAATATAATTAAAAGAATAACTAATCTAGCCCTATGCTTCAAGTGGCATATACGTTGTCATCAACTTGGTGGTGTTCTCCGTCGATCCCCTCTCCAATCTAACCATACCAGTCATAGCCTTCCTCCGGGTACTCCTGATAGTAGTCCTTATCAATGGGCATCTCACCTATATAGTCATAGGTCTGGAAAGCTGGACATGGGTATATCCAGCGGCATAAACGCCGTCAGCTTGGGAAAAGCCGAGTGAGTTATAAACTAACAGAGTATCAAAATAAGAAGTCTTTAATAGCATTTGAATTAAAAAGTAATTCTCTTAGCGTCCTCGTTCTTACGCATCCTGATTTACTACATGCAACTCAACATCCTGACTATTATTATGGACTATGTGTCCATATTACTGACTCATCCTCCCATGCAAGTCCAACCATACATTGCTTGGACAAGCGACTCCCTTCCCAAAGATCTTGATTCACTTTCATAGTAATGGTTAGCCTGGTACGAAACCCCAGCCATCCCATTCTCGTAACGCAATGGTCAGCCTGGTACGAAACATCAGCTATCCCATTCTCTGCGACATTTCCTGGTACGGAGTACCGGCCATTACATATTCACAATGTGCCTTGGTATCATCATACCGGTCGTTCCACATAAACAACATGCCTTGGTATCATCATACCGGCCGTTCCACATAAACAACGTGCCTTAGTATCATCATACTGGCCATTACACATCTCAATCATCATTTCTCTTTCCACAGTCATGGCTATCACTTTCCATAATAAATCTGGATCCACACAAGAAGACTCAACCCAACAAAACTCGCAATCTCCTTGATCGCTTAACTCATACCATTGTACAGACAGATAGTCTCTGCGACTACAATGTAACAAACTATGCATGTCGGCTTTCTCGCTCTAACATCTACATATGTAAGATTTACTTATTCCCTGACATTAGGTTCATTATTCAATCGTATAGCTTCGTAACATACTGAAGTCTTATTCTGACGTATTAGAACAGTAATTGAAAGCTTTAATAGACATGCGATCACATAATATAACTAAACATGGATTAATAATATTCTGCCAAGGTACAATCGATTGGATTGACTCAAAAATCAATTGGGAAAAAATAGGTGCCAATCGATTGGTCTTAATGGCAATCGATTGGTACCCAAAAGATACCAATCGATTGGGAAAATTACCAATCGATTGGGACAAAGATCAATCGATTGGACAAAGTGCCAATTGATTGGTACTTCATCTTCTTCACAATAAACGTACTGAAATTATACAAAACTAAATATAAACATTGTGGATCCATTATCTTCATACAAAAACTCATAAAAATACCTTATAAGGCTATTAAGTGAGTTTAAGGACTCACTGTACTGAAATTATACAAAACTAAATACAAACGTTGTGGATCCATTCTCTTCGTACAAAAACTCATAAAAATACCTCATAAGGATATTAAGTGAGTTTAAGGACCCACTAATGTGTGTAGGTGTGGTGGTGTGCTTGACAAGCTTGAGCTTTAATGGTGGAGCTCTTTTCTTTCTTCTCTTCCTTCTTTCTCAGTCTCTTTCTTCTTCTCTTTTCCTCCTCTTTCTTCTACCCTTCTTCTTCTCTACTGGTTGTGTGTGTTTATGTGGTGTATAGTGGTGTGTAATTATGTATATATGTATGTGTATATGAATATATATATATATATTTATATAGATATATAAAGAGCTCAAGAACTGACCAAACAGGTGTGGGTATGAATTATGATCAGCATATATAGGCAAAGGCGTGCATGCACAAGCAGGTGGTGTCATCTTCGCAAGAAATGCTTGGAGACCAAGTTCAAGACGTGGCAATCGATTGGGATCAGTGGCAATCGATTGGTACTAAGGCGGCTGAAGGCAATCAATTGGTATAAGTGCCAATCAATTGGTATCCAGAAAGTGGCAATCGATTGGGATACCATGGCAATCGATTGGTACTCAAAGTTTACCAAAGGTAAGTTAAAGGCAAGGTATTAACATAGAAACTTATTGCATTCAAGTATACATCATTGTAGACACCCCATTTTTGACCTGCCAAAAAAAGAAATAACTGTCGCAGGGGGAGGCGGGAGCCTACCAGGCATGCAAATCGAGGAAGGAAAAGCTGGAGTCCTAATCAGAATATCCGGAGGTTAAATCAAATGTCAAATCAAGTTGTTGTCAATTTGAATACCCACCAGCATGGTTTCAAAAGCACGTCGGATCAGTTATAGACACCCAATGTTTGCCCACCTACAAAGAGGTGGACAAATAATGAACATCAAGTTCGACGGGTGTGAAGAGCTCGTAAATACAAGGTCCCTAGACTTCGAATCGTCAAAATCGAACAACGGGCGAAGAAATAATCATTATTTAAAGTTTGGACGAATCTGCTATTTTGCCAGAGAGGACCGGGATTACTTTTTTAGCTTTTCGGGTGTTGAAACAAACATTTTTCATGACAGAATGGAAGTGCGTGACATTACCGAGAACTCCCTAAAATTTCATCTCAATTGTAATTTTTTCAACCCATTTACAACCCGTAATTCAAATTTTTTTCAACCCACATACGTTTTTTCCTAGGCTTTTTTTGGTTAGGTTCATGGATTTGGGTTGGCATTTCCAGCCCAAGTGTATGTCTTCGACGGTATGACCAGAATCGGATAGATAAATGGGCTCTTAACGGTTCTTATCGGTTATTTACTTAAACAAATATATACTGAATCGGGAATTAATTTGGCAGCCCAAGAGCAGCCCATTAGTCAATCACACACGCCCAAACCCATTAATTGCGGGCGGGTTTGGGTGCTCTCATGGATGCGGGCTCAATCTGCTAGGCCATCTGTTAATTTTGCTGCCCGGTGCAATTAAGCCGAATAGTTTACTACATGAAATGCAAGCATAACATGAACTATTGATATACGTAGTAATCACTAGTGCAATAAGTTGAATGTGCAGAATAATACATATGACCAAATGATTAAAAGAAATTAGAAAACTTTGAAATTCAAAGAGGTAAGTGAATCAAGTGATAGTAGTACCGTTAAAAAATATAATGTTCTTCCACTAATTTCATGTTTAGTTACAAAATGATCAATTAAAAAGTTGTTCGGGCACCCAAAATTACAGACTTCCAGATCACATCAGGAGTAACAAAGTTGAAAACTGATTAAATCTCCAAAGTCACAGACTTTTAAACGGAATCAACATCTGTTTGTACCATAAAAATACTATTTTTGTGTATTTCTATTTTTAAGTAATTTTAGCTTGCCATGGAAGTCATTTGAAAGTTACTTGAATGATACTTGGCAATGCAAGAGAGGGCCAAAAGTGGTTAGATGATGGTTTCCTGTAAGTTGAAACTTGAATGAAGTTAGAGTATGTTAGAAGCTACTTGAAGGACACTTAGCAGGAAGATCAAAAGTGATTACATGAAGATCAATGGTAATAAGATGGGTGGAAGTTAATAGTAGTTAATTATAAACTTGATCTATAAATAGATGTAATGTACTCCTTGTAAATGGTCATTGACCAAACCAACTATATTGCTCTACCTTTCTTTAGGCCAGCATGGCCACTTTAGTTTAGTCTAGTCCTTTAGTTTCTTTTTAATGCTTTAATTTAGTTTAGTTTAGTTTCAATTCAAGTTCTTAATTTGTATTTAATGCAATTCTGCATCTTCTTCTTCCTAGTTAGCCATTGTAGTGTTAGTTTAATAAGTTATTCTTTTCCTTCTTGAATTCTCCCATCTTCTCGTTGTTCATTTTCTTTTACACAATGGAAAGTCCACTTAATTGAGGGAAAAAGCCTACACCACATTTGCTCGCGGTATCTTGTTTGTGTATGTTTTTTAGTAAACAACATCGTAAAAATTTGCTAATAGTCTCAAATAATTCAACATTTTAACTTCAGGATACATCAACTTTGTAGAATAAGTTATCGACAACTTTAATTGGTATACATGGAAACAAGAAAGTAAAATGATACAAGATAAACGATGAACCTCTATTTTGGATTATGACCAAGGCATTGTTTGGTTCTTCGATTTCATGAGATATTTCATGAGGGAAAAGAAAAGTGGAGGGATTTGCACTTTTCTTTTTCCATCGAGAAATCCCTCATAAAATCCAAGAACCAAGCAAACCTTAATGACAGCCAAATCCTAAGAACGTACTACAGAAAACAACAGAATTTGGATTAGATTAAGCTGATATATTGAATTTATATTTTTATATTATCCACAATCTACAATATTAATATAAAATCAAATCATATGAAACTTAAATTACGAAATATGTGTCTACATAAAATTTATAGGCGTGCATGTGTAATATCAAAATATGACATTTCATTTATAGGCATTGTTTGTGTAATATGAAAATATAAAATTAAATTAATAGGCATGCTTGTGCGATATCAAAATAAATAAATATATGAAATACATAAATATAGTAAGACGCCTTATGAAAAGCAACTAAATTGTATAATATCAAAATATGAAATGAAATTTATAGGCACATTTCTGTGTAAATTAAATTCATATATATGTGTGTGTGTGTGTTTTGTGTGTGTGTGTTTGTTTGTTTGTGTGTGTGTGTGTGTGTGTGTGTGTGTGTGTGTGTGTGTGTGTGTGTGTGTGTGTGCATGTTTTTTTTGTACAATGCATATAAATTGAAATGCCTATAAATTTAATTATATATTTGGATATTACACACAATCTACAATATTAATTTTGTGATTTTTGTTTTATATTCATATTGTTGAATTACACACACACATGGCTATAAATATAATTTACACACACCCATGCCTGCAAAAATCTATAAATTTAATTTACAGACACATAGAAATTTAATAAAATAAATTGAAAAAATTAATATTGGATTACACACACATCCCTAAATTGAATTTATAGGCTATAAATTTAATTTTATTTGAAATTACACACGCATGCCTATAAATTGAATTATATATTTTGAATTAGAAATTTAATTTTGTTACACACGCATGCCTAAATTTAATTTATAGGCTATCCTTTTTTTTTGTGCGTGTTTTTTTTTGGGTACAATGCCTGTAAATTTAATTTATATTTGCAAAATCGGTTGTGTGTGAATCAAATTTGTAGGCTTAATATTAAATTTATAGACATTGTGTGTTATATCGATAACATTGCAAAATCGATTGTGTGTGTAAATCAATTTTTTAGATGTATCATTAAATTTATAGACATTATGTGTGTAATATCGATAACATTGTGTAATAAAAGTAAATTTCTCATTCATAGGCATGTGTATAAAATTCAATTTATATCAAAGTGTTCAATCGGTTTTATTTAAAAGCAAGTGTGTAAATTAAATTTATATGCCAACCCACTTTTTGAAGAAAAAAAAAAAACAAAACAAAAAAATCAAAAACAAAAACAAAGCCAAACACGGCATAGCCCAGAGTCACATCAATATGGTAGACATTTGAACTTCTTGATTGGTCCATTTAGTAGCTTGTTTGAAAAAAAAAAAGATAAAAGGAAAACACAAGCAACACTTGGTTGTGCCAAACAATTTTTATAAATATTGAAGCAAAAGTTGATTGAATCCTCATTTTTATCGTAATTGTTTTTTGCAAAAGATAATTAAAATGATTGATTAATTTCTTTAACAATAAAATTTACTTGATTAGAAATAAATTAATACTAAAAAGTTTAAAGTAGTACCTGATTAGATAAATAATAAACTGATAAAATGGTATTGTGTTTAGATTGAACATCTAGGAAGTACGTACAGGCCCATTTGGTTCACGGATTATTCTAGGTGGTTTTTGATTACCACAAAATATTATACCAGTAATATTGTACTAGTAATATGAATCCTTGCAAAGTATTTAGTTCACCCGTGAAATTCTAGCTAGATTTAGAATCCAGTATTTGGTTGGGGTATGAAAATGAAATTGAAATATTGTTAAATACCTAGGATACCCTTGGATGCTAAAACAAATGATGAGCTAAAATTCAATTCTCACATCTCTACAGATAGCGGATGATTAAGAAAATAATGGTTCAAGTCTAAAAGTTGATTAGACATTACCAAGAAAGAATTAAAAATAATGAAAGATACAAAAACATAACTCAACAGATTTATATGCATATAAATATTTTCTCAATTATAACACAAACTTAATTATCTTCAGAAATACAAAACATATATCCATCTCTAAATTTACATCGAATAAAAACTGATTACTTTTTTATTCAAGTGAAGCAAAATTATGGCAGAATCAAAAGTCAAAATTTTTTCTTAATAACTTCTCAAGATTTTAGTTCAATTTTTTTTAGACAATATAGATTATTAAATCCATGGGATATGCAAGAGTGGTTAAAGTCAATAACCAAACAAAGCACATAAGAGAGACACACAAAATTGTTTCCTAACCTGACATAGACTTTCAGAACTATAAAGGCTAGCTTAGGTATTACAAAAATATGATATCAAAACCCCGGTAATATTTGAGAATACTCCAGCCTAGGATTTAGAATCCGCCCTATTTTCTAGCTTTGGGTGGATTCTAAATCCAGTGGGGACCACAATTGTGTAAATAATCCATAGACCAAACAAGGGGACATGTAAAGATTACTGGTAATCTTAAGGTGAAATCAAAATCCACCCTAAAAATCTATGAACCAAACGGGCTCAATTGTTGGGTGGTGCCAAATTTAGAGAGGCAAAGGGTACATATTAACCAATGAGCACATAGGATTAGTTTGTTCATTTTGGAAACAACATTGAAGGAGTATGCTAACAGGTGATAAACATTAGTAATGCTATGTCTCAAATTTTAATCATAAATTTGATCTTTAATTGCTTTGCTAATTGTACTTCGTGCAGTGGTATGTAGTACCATCAGTCACGATCACAACGTGTGACACAATCTATTTTATCTATCTATATCTATACTAGTGGGGTGCCACTCACTTTGTGAGTGTTGAACTTTTTTTTTGAGTAGTTTTTTTTAAACGTTCTTTGAATCACTTTTCAGCCAGTTTTTTTTTTTTTGAACAGTTTTTTTTTTTTTGGGATAATTACTTTGTTTGACCCCTACTATAATATTTTGTTAGTATAAAATTTTATGGTATAATTGTAATTATGAGTGATAGACTTCTTTTTCTTAGTACCCTTCCTTCTCCCTTTCTATAGTAGTATAGATAAGAAACTAAAAACTAAGGGCACGTTTGGTACGCAGGAATGGAATGATGCAGGAATGGAATGAATTTAGGAATGGAATGAAACTGGAATGGAATGAAAATGAGCATTTCATTCATTTGTTTGGCTACCTGTCCAGGAATGGAATGCTTGATTACATTCCAATGTTTGGTTTAAACAGTTTAACTACTAGAATGGAATTATATTTCAATCAAATATCCCAATATACCTTTATTAATTAAAAATTAAATAACTTTCAAGGAGTTTCTTTGCAGTAAGCCATTCACTACTTTTTGCACCAAACAATTTCTTTACTACCAATACATTACAAAAACCAAACATCATGCACAAGTAAACCAAAGAACAAGTGAATTCTTATTTGTTAAAAAAACAAAGCAAAAAAGAATAATTTTCCAGTTTTGTTCTTCAGAACAAATTTTATTTTCAAACTAACAAATATCCAAAAGCTCAAATATCACCCCTAAGCAATGCTTTTACCCATTCTTCTCTCTCTTCATCGGCAATAGTGAAAAAAATATCAGTTGTTTCATGATCACGAGCAATTTTGAGAGTTGCTTTGTGTCGTTCAAACATGGAAATAGCAGATATCTTCAGTAGTTCTTCGTTTATCTTCACCCTTTTTTCAGCGACAGCTACATCATAACCAAGTGCTTCAGTCAATTTGTTGGTCAACTCTCTCATCTCTGTTCCCATTATGATTCCTGCCTCTTTTATTGCTTCTAGCAAGTTGTCACTGCTTCGACGATTTCTTTTCCTTCTTTGGCTACAAGATTCTTCGACTGAATTTCTTCCCAGTTGTGTTGAACCAATAGAGAATGATGCATCTATATCATCCAACCCATTACCTGCATTATCAGGCTCGTTATCTGCATCTTCCTTATCAAGCTCTTCCACAACATCTGCAGGTGCTTGAGCATTCCTACCAGTTGCTCGGTCCTTTCCAAATCTTATGAGAAGTTCCTCAAAATGGGGTAGTGATCTGTTTCTGAACATAGCTGCACCCTTGTGACTCTGCAAATTCATATGTAAATTATTTTATTTCTATGAAAAATAGATTATGTAAATGCAACTGAAATTTAGTCGTTACCTTTATGTATTCTTCCCACACAGATGCCACTGCCGTCACACATTTCTTGTCATTGTCCCAACCAAATCCACTTGTGTTAGGCCCATATAACATGTCATAAACAACATTGAAATCTTTTTTAAGCGTTTTGACTCTTGATTCTATATGTGGTTTTGCCCTGATTCCTGCTCCAGGTAACTTGACATTCAATTCGGTCTCTATAGCATTATAAAACCCGGGCTTAAAACCATTATCTGCCTTATGGTTTCCGCTACTAATTGCGTTAAACATGGCCTCAATAAGCTTGTCCTCCTCAGATTTGGTCCATTTCCTTTTATTTTTGCCCGATCCTCGATCTTCCCCTGTTAATGAGTCCATTCGTGTCATATGCACAATCAAATACAAATACAAATACAACAACAATGAAAACACACACACATTCATGTCAACAATTGTAAAGTTGATTTCAACTATTCAACAATTGTAAAATTGATTAGTACATAACATAAGTCCAAAAGTAATTAATCATGTACAAAAGAAAAAAAAAACCATAAAAAGTCTAACTATTTTTATCTCGCTTGTTGACTTGCCCTCCATTCATTGAACATTTGAATTGCCAAATTTTCTCTAAATGCACTCCATGCATCTGATGTCTCGACAGTTGTAATTGGATCACCATGTACTTCATTACCTACTTCATGTGCTTCCATCTGTTCTTCTAATGGATCGAGAGGCATTTCTTTTCTTATGAAATTGTGTAAAAGACAACATGCCATTATTATACGATTTTGGGTGTTTATTGGGTAGAAAGAAGGACTCCTAAGAATTGCCCATCGCATCTTAAGTAACCCAAAACATCTCTCTATCACATTCCTAGCTGCTGAATGCTTCATGTTGAAAAATTCTTCATGGGTAGTTGGCTGGTGTCCCTCCCTCCAATCATTTAGGTGATACCTTTGACCTCTGTATGGGGCTAGAAATCCCTCTCCATTTGTATATCCAGCATCAACAAGGTAGTAGTAACCTTTAAAAGATAGTTTAGCATTCTTAGTATAAGCAATTGCTCCAATCTAAAAAATTATGTAAATTTTTAATTGACACGTGAAAGGTATTTTAGTATCTTACTATGTGGGACTCTCAACCCATTCTGTCTACTAACTGCATCTCGAAGCACTCTACCATCAGCAGCTGACCCTTCCCAACCCGGCAGCACGTAAATAAACTGCATACAGGGGCGGAGGTATTCCAGGGCCAGTGGGGGACACGTGCCCCCACTCACTTTTTGGGAAGAAAAATTTTACCCTACATTTGTTATAGGTTTTACATTTAAACCCCCCTTAACTTATGTTTAGCCCCCCCCCCCCCCCCCCTCAACTTATGTTTAGGCCTCTCAAAGGGGTTAAATGCCTAATTTAATGACATCAACTACATGTATATTGATTTACATGTACATACAACTTAAAGGAAATGCGCCTAGAATTTTGAAAATTACACTTTTAGTGTGAGAATTTTATACGTTTTAGAAATAGTCCCCCCTAGAATTTTGAAACACACTATACAATATTTACATGTCTCCAAATAGACTCATATTATAAGCATATCCCATAAAAATCGTAATTATATACAAGTAGCCCCTAAAAAAATCGCCAATTATGCATAAATAGACCCCAAAAAAATCGCCTCGGGGGCGCTGCCCCCGAACCCCCGTGTGGCTTAGGCCCCCCCTAACCAAAATTTCTGGCTCCGCCCCTGACTGCATATCTTGTGAGCATACTCCTAGGACATTAGTGGCGATTTCATTCTTTCGTGTTCGATACCTAGCTGTATCTTCTATTGGCACTTTCACCTTGACATAGGTTCCATCTAAAGCTCCTAGACAATTCTAATGTTTAAATAAAATAATACGTTAAGATATTATCTATGAGAGATTCAAGAAAACTTATCGAAAAAAAAATATAATATACCTTAAACCATTTCCACCTATCATCCAAGGAATTTTCAAGAAATGGATCGGGCTTCTTAAGTAAGTCTTCTTGTAATCGTATAACAGCATTTAATACAGTTTTAAAGTGCCTACTAATAGTCTCTCCTGATCTAGAAAATTCTTGTTTTATAACCCGATTTTTAACATGATGGGCTAAAATATGCAAAAATATTGCTACTTGTTCATCTATTAGCGTGTTTTTTGTTTCTTTTAATTGACCAATGTTTTGTAGCTTACTGCATAATGTATTGAATGCTTTAATATTCATCCTAAGTTGCTTAATACATGTCACATCACTCTTATATACTAATCGGTACATAGTATCTCTTCTTTTGTAGAAATTGTTATCATATACTGCTTTTAACGAATGTTTTCTCACGTGCGCTCCTACAATCTTTAGAAGTAATTGGATCAACCAATTTACTAGATGCACTATATTCAACCAATGCAACGTTATTGTGTTTATTTTCCTCCTCCTCATCAATTTCCTTGTGGCCAAACTTATGTGAGACATAACTGCATGTTTAAATTCAATGATCTAAATTAGATATATGCAGAAATAAAGTATTAATGTAAGACAAGAGATGGGAATTTGGGACCACTTTAAAATCAACAAATAAAAATTCAGAGTATTAATGTAAGACAAGAGATGGGAATTTGGGACCACTTTAAAATCAACAAATAAAAATTCAGAGGACCCACTACCACATTATTTGGGATGGGAATTTGGGATTAGGATTTGGGAAGGATAGCATTACTCATAGGTTCCATTTGGAAGCAATAAAATTACATTGGACAAATTTTTTTTTTCCAAAAAGTGTTCCCAACACATGTAGCAGTGGGACCCTCTTCAATAATGGTGGGATCACTTCAACATCAACCAATCAAAATCAACTGGGCATATTGAACGAGTTAGCTATGCTATCCATTGAAAAGATTGATTATAACAAAGAGATTGATTATACAAGTGTAGTTGTTGGGCCTCGAAGTCTGTATTACCCACAAAAGTCATCTTGATTGGCAATAATAATTTCACATTGTAACTCAAATCATTCCAAAGCAAAAGCAAAAAAACACAATGAAATGGAACATGTAGTAAAACAATTTAATATATGCAACAGGGAGTAAAACAATTTAATATATGCACAAACCATGATTTTTCCATAAATATATATGTGTGTATATATATATATTCTGATTATACAATGTCTCCTTGTCACAGATAGTAGATATGAAAATTATATACAGAGATTGTCACACCCGTTCCAGAAATTTATGATTTTGAAACATGCATCAGTTGAAATTTTGAAATTCTTAATGTTATTAATAATTTGAGTTGAGTTGACGTGGGTCAACGGTAAGGTGTCAGTGAGGACACAGGAACAAGGCAGTTCATATTGCATGAGCATGACTAAATGGCATTTATATGATTAAATGCTATTTGACTTTATCTGGTATTTCTGTGAATAGTAAATTATACCTGTGTAGTATAATTTCTGATATTTTCGATATTGTTACATATCAGTTTGAGAATTGTGGTGAGAACGTAAGTGATACATTAATTAAAAAGATAGGTTGTGTAGAGATTCCACAGAATATAAATTTCGGACGTTATTTTGGACCCAAACGAAACCTAGTCGAAAACTTTTGAACTTTATAGTTTTCACTCGTAAAGGCATAAAATGGACGTGTGCGAAGTTTCATGGGTTAATTAGAAGTTTGAGGAACTCGTGGGGAGGTAAACACAATTTTCGAGAAGTTTGCCTATAAATAGAAGTGGATGAGATTTCATTCTCATCCACAACTTCTAAAAATATCTAGAGAGAGGAGAGAGAAGGGAGATTTGGCTCCTCCGGGCTTTGCAACGCCGATCGACGACCGTTTGTCCGTCAGATTTTCTCCAGATTTCAGATTTGAACTCGTGGAGGTAAGATCTACATTTTGATACCACTTATGTCATGTTTGGCTAATTTTTGTAAAAATATTAATTCTAGACTTTTGGGAAAAATCAGGTAAAACCCGTAGGAATCGCGTATAATTTGAAATCCGACGATTATTTAGCCTCCTAGACGATCCTTCAAAGTTTGAAGAGATTCGCACGAGGTATGAATTCTAGATCTATGAAATATATGGATTTTCATGTTTTGAACATCAACTTTGATATTCTTGGATCCGGGCGAAATTCATGTATTAGTTAGGCCCGTTAATTATGCACGTGAAATTATGATAAAAGCACGTATAATTGTTTATGTGAGCATGTTATGTGTCTACTTGGGTCAAAGGGGAGTTTGGTGCAAATTCATCCGGGGTAAGCTCCTCGAACCTTGAGGATTGTGATTATGATGGAATGGAATTGGAAATTTTGGTTGTGTCTGGATTGGAGGTGGGCCTAACCAGTACACGGTACCTGGTATGGAGGAAGGCCCAACCAGTGTACGAGATGCGTGGGAGAGGTGGACCTCCTACGGCATCGACCGGATGAATGCGTACCACTCACCCTAGAGACTATTTCTATGTGTTTTAGATGCGTAAACCATGAATTGTCATATAAGCATACATTTAGAATTGCACGCTCAGCATACAGCTGAGCAGTGGAGATGTACTCCATTGCAGGTAAGAAGAAAGACAAGAAGAAGTGTGTGGAGTGAGGCCGATGAATGCCGGGGAATCACCTTTGTAAATGTTTTTGTTTTTAATCCTAAAACTTGTGTAAGGTTTGGGAATTGGTAATATGTTGTAATAGAACCGTAGAGTAGTTTCACAGTATTGCAATCTTGTAATTGAACTCCTGTAGTTGTGTTTCAAATGTTATTAATGATGTTGGTTGTGATTGATTGTGAACATTGAAGAGCATGAGTTGTTAATATTTCAACACAGGGCTGCCAACAGGGGAGCAATCGACTGGACCCTGGGTCAGTCGACTGGATCCCGTGTATTGGAGACACTGAAAGTGAATAGTAGGAGAAGCAGTTGACTGGACCCTTGATCAGTCGACTGAACCACTGTAGATTTTGGCTACTGCTTCCATTAATGGAAAAGCAGTCGACTGGGTCCCCCAGATCAGTCGACTGGACCCTAGTGAAGTCGACTGGGCAGTCGACTGAACCCCTGTTTTCAAAACTGTTTCTTTTGATGTGTGTTCCATTGGCCAAAACTTTTTATAACTCTGATTTCAATGGATTTTACAAACTCAGAGGGTAATGTTCCCTAAGTTTTAAACTACCAGGGTTATTTTAAAGAATTTCTTATCCGCTGCGTATAGTTATATGATATTTGGTTGAGCCTTGGTGGCATGCCATGTGTCCTATTTCCACGCGTTGTGGGATGGGTCGTGACATTTATTGGTATCAGAGCTATAGGTAACAAAACTTTGGGAACGTTCGACGACGAGTGGAGTATTGAGTGATTTGTCACATGTTCTATATTGCATCCATACATATTAGAGATGTTTGATGCATATGTATGTTGTTTTGCATACATGAAATTGTTATTGTTGTACATGCATAGTGTTTATGCATTGAGAACTACAGGATTCTAATCATGAGTGACGAAGAGCGAAATCTGTCGCCACACACTCGACGTATGAATGAAATGGCAGCAATGATGGGGAATATGGGGGAAATAATACGGGATATAGCGGAACGACTACCTCCTACGCCCCATATCGAAGTGGAACCAATAACTGTCGTACATGCACCCGAAACTAGAGGCATAAGACCTCTATCCGAACAGTTTGTAAGGAAGAAACCATTGGAATTTCATGGGACACCTGATACAACATTGGCATAACATTGGGTCATGGACATGGAACGAATTTTTCGATCTATTCCGATGTCAGATAGAGAGAAGATTGAGAACGCAAGTGACGTACTGAGGGGTGAAGCCCAGAACTGGTGGGTGAATGTCCTAGATCAAGGAGCACCGATTACTTAGGAAGGGTTTAAGGCAGAATTCAATCGCCGATTCTTTCCACGAGCCGCCTACAATGCGAAGAAGGGAGAATTTGATAACCTAAAGCAGGGAGATATGACTGTAACTGAATATACTTCCAAGTATAACGCGTTGCTGAGGTTTGGTAAGGGTTCTGTACCCGAAGAGGAAGATAGGGCAAGAAAATTTGAAGAGGGTTTAAGGGATAATATCCGGTTGAGGGTGGAAACCTATGAACATTCGACGGTTGCAACAGTACAGCAGACGGCGCTTGTAGCCGAAAGTGGAATAGAGAGATCGAGACAAAATCACCAAGGAAAGCGAAGTCATGAAGGTGGTGACCGAAGTCAGGGGGGATCTTTTAAGAAATCATTTTCACGAGGCTCTAGTTTTGGTTTTAATGATTCCAGGAGAGTATCAAGTAACATACCGTTGTGTTCACTTTGCAACCGACCACACACCGGTCGATGTTTTCTGACCAACTTTCAGAACAGATCTATAGGGGGAAATAGTGTGAGTTCTGCGACCTACCCGCAACTCAAGTGCTTTGATTGTGGTACCTTAGGACACCGAGCGAAGGATTGCCCAAAGAAGCGTTTTCAACAAGGGGCAAGTTCTATGGCTTCTAGTGGTTTGAAGCCTAAGCAGTCTAGAGATGGAGGACAAAGGACGGAGCAACGTCAAGGAAGAGCATATCAGATGAACCCAGGAGATATGACTGCTTCCGAGACAGTAGTCTCAGGTATGGTGCTTGTATGTTCGCACTTAGCACGCATACTTGTTGACTCGGGATCTACGCATTCATTTGTATCGCATGCTTTTGTTGAACATTTGAATGTTAAATCGGCACCGTTAGGATATGAATTGTCTATTATTGTGCCACTTAGTAAAGCGATAATGACATCTACTATATATAAGAACTGTGAGATCCAATTAGGTGAGAAGTTAATGACAGTAGACCTTATACCGATTGTGGTGAACCATTTCGATGTAATACTAGGAATGGATTGGTTAGCCCTTAACCAAGCTACAATAGACTGTGAACGGAAAGAAGTTAATTTTCGATCACCGGTACATGGGAACTTTTGTTTCCAAGGGAGTGGGGTTATACCGCCGCCATATTTGATTTCAGCTATACGAGTGGGAAAGTTATTGAAAAAGGGATGTCAGGGATTTCTATGTTCAGTGACTGATGTCTTAGCGACTGAATCAATAGTAGAGGATATTCTAGTAGTGCGAGAGTACCTAGATGTATTTCCCGATGACTTACCAGACGTCCTGATTGAGAGGGAAATTGAATTCACCATTGAGGTAAAGCCAGACTCAAGACCGGTATCAAAAGCACCGTATAGAATGGCACCAGTAGAATTGAAGGAACTGAAAGTTCAACTACAAGAGTTACTTGACAAAGGTTTCATTCGACCTAGTATTTCACCGTGGGGAGCCCCAGTATTGTTTATAAAGAAGAAGGACGGTTCAATACATATGTGTTGATTATCGGGAACTGAACAAGTTGACCATCAAGAACAAGTATCCACTACCCAGAATTGATGACTTATTTGATCAACTTCGTGGGGCACAAGTGTTCTCCAAGATAGACCTGAGATCGGGTTATCATCAATTGAAAGTGAAGGCTGAAGATGTTGAGAAAACAGCTTTTAGAACGCGTTATGGACACTATGAGTTCCTAGTTATGCCATTTGGAGTTACCAATTCACCAGCTGCGTTCATGGATCTGATGAATCGAGTATTCAAAGATTATTTGGACGACTTCGTGATTGTATTCATCGATGATATCCTTGTGTATTCGCCGAGTGAGATAGAACACGAGAATCACTTGAGGTTGATACTTCAGAGATTACGAGAGAAGCAATTATTTGGTAAATTCAAGAAATGTGAATTTTGGTTGTCTAGCATTACTTTTCTTGGTCACGTAATTGACAAGAATGGAGTATCAGTCGATCCTCACAAAGTAGAAGTTGTATCTAATTGGCAGAGGCCGACTTCTGTATCTGAAATTCGAAGTTTCTTGGGATTAACGGGATATTACCGCCGTTTTATTGAACATTTCTCGATGATTTCATTGCCGATGACAAAGTTAATGAGAAAGGGTGTTAGTTTTGAATGGAGTCAGGAATGCGAAGACAGTTTTCAGGAGTTGAAGTCAAGGTTGACGAGAGCACCTATTCTGACAATACCATCCGGAACTAAGGGGTTTGTGATCTATAGTGATGCGTCGCATCAAGGGTTGGGATGCGTGTTGATGCAAGGTGGTAAAGTGATTGCTTATGCTTCTAGACAGTTGAAGACACATGAGATTAATTATCCGACTTACAATCTCGAACTAGCCGCGGTAATTCATGCTTTGAAGATTTGGAGGCACTATTTGTACGGGAAAAAGTGTGAGATATTCACGGACCACAAGAGTTTGAAATATATTTTCACCCAACAGGACTTGAATATGAGACAGCGAAGATGGTTGGAATTGATGAAGGATTACGATCTTTCGATTGAGTACCATCCGGGAAAGGCGAATGTAGTAGCCGATGCATTAAGCCGGAAGACGCCGAGGAATTTAGCCGACAAGCTAATGCAACAAAAGGAATTGGTAAAAGAAATGGAACGTTTGGACTTGGATGTGATTCTAGAGATTAGTGGTGGCTTAATGATGGCGATAGTAGCATACTGCGATATTATTGATGAAATCAAGAGGGAACAGTTTTACGATGTATACTTATGCAAAATGAGAGACGAGATACCTTTGGGAAAGAGACCTGGTTTTGTATTAGAACAAGGAACGTTGAAACTGGAAAATCGGTTATGTGTACCGAATGTAAGAGAATTGAAAGAGAGAATTCTAGAAGAAGCTCATAGTAAGAAATATTCAGTGCACCCGGGGAGTAATAAGATGTACAGAAACTTGAGAGAAAACTTCTGGTGGAAGGGTATGAAATGTGAAGTCGCTAAGTTTGTATCTGAATGTTTGGCATGTCAACAAGTCAAAGCAGAGAGACAAATACCCGCAGGGTTATTACAACCATTGCCAGTGTCAGAATGGAAATGGGATGAGATTATGATGGATTTTGTTTCAGGATTTCCGCGATCACGTAATAAGAATGACAAGATTTGGGTTATAATCGACCGATTAACTAAGTCAGCTCATTTTCTACCAATTAAGACGACTAAACCGTCCAAGTTAGCAGAATTGTATGTGAGAGAGATTGTAAGACTACATGGAGTTCCAGTAGTGATTATATCGGATCGTGATAGTAGTTTTATATCAAGGTTTTGGGGAAGTTTGCAAGAAGCTATGGGTACGAAGTTGAGTTTCAGTACCGCATTTCATCCTCAGACTGACGGACAGTCAGAACGGACGATTCAGACCTTAGAGGATATGTTGAGATTGTGTGTCCTAGATTTTGGGAGTGATTGGGAGAAACACTTACCATTAATCGAATTTGCTTACAACAACGGTTTTCAGTCAAGTATTGGGATGGCACCGTATGAAGCTTTGTATGGGCGTAAATGTCGATCACCAGTTTGTTGGACCGAGGTGGGAGAAAGAAAGTTGTTAGGACCTGAGTTAATACAGGTGACTACTGAGAAAGTGAAGTTGATTCAAGAGCGACTCAAAGTAGCTCAGAGCCGATATAAGAGCTATGCAGACTCGAAACGACGACCGATGAATTTTGAAGTTGGAGATTTTGTATATTTGTGAGTATCACCTTCAAAAGGCATTGTACGATTTGGAAAGAGAGGAAAGCTCAATCCGAGATTCATATGACCTTTCGAGATCCTAGAGAGGGTCGGTCCAGTAGCTTATCGATTAGCATTGTCGTCAGAGTTGGAACATGTGCATAATGTATTTCACGTATCGATGTTGAGAAGGTGTATGACTGATGCGAGTAAGAACATTGTACCTGAACCGCTACAAATTCAGGGGGACTTGACTTATGTGGAACAACCGGTAGAGATTCTAGATCGCAAAGAACAAGTTTTGAGAACCAAGACTATTCCAATGGTGAAAGTGCTATGGCGTAGTCATACGGTGGAAGAGGCTACATGGGAGAGTGAGGAAGGCATGAGGAATGAGTATCCGTACTTATTCGACGCATGAGGTAAAGTTTGGGGACAAACTTCCTTTTTGGAGGGGAGAGTTGTCACACCCGTTCCAGAAATTTATGATTTTGAAACATGCATCAGTTGAAATTTTGAAATTATTAATGTTATTAATAATTTGAGTTGAGTTGACGTGGGTCAACGGTAAGGTGTCAGTGAGGACACAGGAACATGGCAGTTCATATTGCATGAGCATGACTAAATGGCATTTATATGATTAAATGCTATTTGACTTTATCTGGTATTTCTGTGAATAGTAAATTATACCTGTGTAGTATAATTTCTGATATTTTCGATATTGTTATATATCAGTTTGAGAATTGTGGTGAGAACGTAAGTGATACGTTAATTAAAAAGATAGGTTGTGTAGAGATTCCACAGAATATAAATTTCGGACGTTATTTTGGACCCAAACGAAACCTAGTCGAAAACTTTTGAACTTTATAGTTTTCACTCGTAAAGGCATAAAATGGACGTGTGCGAAGTTTCATGGGTTAATTAGAAGTTTGAGGAACTCGTGGGGAGGTAAACACAATTTTCGAGAAGTTTGCCTATAAATAGAAGTGGATGAGATTTCATTCTCATCCACAACTTCTAAAAATATCTAGAGAGAGGAGAGAGAAGGGAGATTTGGCTCCTCCGGGCTTTGCAACGCCGATCGACGACCGTTTGTCCGTCAGATTTTCTCCAGATTTCAGATTTGAACTCGTGGAGGTAAGATCTACATTTTGATACCACTTAGGTCATGTTTGGCTAATTTTTGTAAAAATATTAATTCTAGACTTTTGGGAAAAATCAGGTAAAACCCGTAGGAATCGCGTATAATTTGAAATCCGACGATTATTTAGCCTCCTAGACGATCCTTCAAAGTTTGAAGAGATTCGCACGAGGTATGAATTCTAGATCTATGAAATATATGGATTTTCATGTTTTGAACATCAACTTTGATATTCTTGGATCCGGGCGAAATTCATGTATTAGTTAGGCCCGTTAATTATGCACGTGAAATTATGATAAAAGCACGTATAATTGTTTATGTGAGCATGTTATGTGTCTACTTGGGTCAAAGGGGAGTTTGGTGCAAATTCATCCGGGGTAAGCTCCTCGAACCTTGAGGATTGTGATTATGATGGAATGGAATTGGAAATTTTGGTTGTGTCTGGATTGGAGGTGGGCCTAACCAGTACACGGTACCTGGTATGGAGGAAGGCCCAACCAGTGTACGAGATGCGTGGGAGAGGTGGACCTCCTACGGCATCGACCGGATGAATGCGTACCACTCACCCTAGAGACTATTTCTATGTGTTTTAGATGCGTAAACCATGAATTGTCATATAAGCATACATTTAGAATTGCACGCTCAGCATACAGCTGAGCAGTGGAGATGTACTCCATTGCAGGTAAGAAGAAAGACAAGAAGAAGTGTGTGGAGTGAGGCCGATGAATGCCGGGGAATCACCTTTGTAAATGTTTTTGTTTTTAATCCTAAAACTTGTGTAAGGTTTGGGAATTGGTAATATGTTGTAATAGAACCGTAGAGTAGTTTCACAGTATTGCAATCTTGTAATTGAACTCCTGTAGTTGTGTTTCAAATGTTATTAATGATGTTGGTTGTGATTGATTGTGAACATTGAAGAGCATGAGTTGTTAATATTTCAACACAGGGCTGCCAACAGGGGAGCAATCGACTGGACCCTGGGTCAGTCGACTGGATCCCGTGTATTGGAGACACTGAAAGTGAATAGTAGGAGAAGCAGTCGACTGGACCCTTGATCAGTCGACTGAACCACTGTAGATTTTGGCTACTGCTTCCATTAATGGAAAAGCAGTCGACTGGGTCCCCCAGATCAGTCGACTGGACCCTAGTGAAGTCGACTGGGCAGTCGAATGAACCCCTATTTTCAAAGCTGTTTCTTTTGACGTGTGTTCCATTGGCCAAAACTTTTTATAACTCTGATTTCAATGGATTTTACAAACTCAGAGGGTAATGTTCCCTAAGTTTTAAACTACCAGGGTTGTTTTAAAGAATTTCTGATCCGCTGCGTATAGTTATAATATTTGGTTGAGCCTTGGTGGCGTGCCACGTGTCCTATTTCCACGCGTTGTGGGATGGGTCGTGACAGAGATATTATGGGAACAACATATGACATTATAAAGTAGTATAGGGAGTCCCCGTGGATCAATGTAGGTTGGATTGTATTGACCCCAAATAATTAATTAATGCTTTAAATGATGTTGTAGTCTTGTTAATTGCAGCAAGCATGAATTAATGCTTTCTCACTCTAAACTGTATATCTGTAGACCATTGTCTCTATTCCCCTGCAATAATCTGCACATGACCCATTACCATCACCTAATCTTAAGAAAGAGCACGTGCACACAGGGCCACGGTGCTCATATATACATATATATATACATATTGGTATAGAACCCTAGTTTGAACCTAGTTAGTATCAACCCAAAAAAAAACATGAACAATGAAAAAAGATGGCTTCCACATAGAAATATTATATATATATATAGAGAGAGAAAGAGAGAGAGACTGACTTGTAACTCACGATCTTGACAGAGGTATGATATGGAGAGTGAAGACTCACGATCTTGAGGGAGAGGGCCGGGGATAAATCGAACGTGTTTTATTTTTAAAACGATAGAGTCCATTCCTTTTAGGAATGGAATGAGTATTCCTTGGGTTTTGATAAGGAATGACTATTCCTACTTAAGTGGGAAAAAGTATTCCACAAGGAATGCCCATTCCACCATATTTTGTCTTGCCAAACATAACAATGGAATGAACTTAGGAATGATCATTCCATTCCAAGGTTCATTCCGGTCTACCAAACACACCCTAAGAGTGTATGCCTTGGATAAGCCTAAGGCTGACACGAGGAACACATTAAATCAGAGAAATACAAACAGCTAGGGGTGTACAAAATCCCCGAAAAACCGAACTGGCCTGCCGAAGCCGACCGTTGTTACATATTTTGGTCGGTTGTGAGAAAGGGCAGTCGGCCTGCGGTTTCTAATTTCTGCAGAATTGAGGTTCGGTTCGGTGCTCGGCTTTAACAAACGATTATCCAAAACCGGCCGAACACCGACCGAATCCTAATAGATATCATAGAAAAAAATTATTTTTTATAGTTATATGTATAATGCACTACAATATATAATATATAGTAATATAGTATAAAACTAAATGCTTGACAGCTTGAGCTTGCAGAGACTACTCATTGTAGTCTACCAAATCTATATTAAACAATACAATTTTTCAAAAGCAAAACAACTTTTAGTCTTTTACCATTGGAAGTTGAAACCTTCCAGTCTGCCAGAGCCTCAGAGAAATCAGAGACCATATAGTATATGCGGCTGCCTCTTCCACTTCCCAAAAGCAAAACCCTGGGTTCCTCCCAAGCAGTGAAGCATAGAGCACCAAAGGTCCAACCATCCAAAGCTCATCACTTTCTTGGATCTTCATCCCTAAGCGACGGTGAGGTAAGGTTTCTGATTCTCCTGGATATCTCTCTCTCTCTCTCTCTCTCTCTCTCTCAGTTTACTTTCAATAACTCAAGTAGTCAAGTTGGATTTCTTCTTCTTCTTCTCTCTTTTTTTTTTTTTGTTTCTTGGATCTTCTTTTTCCGATTTTCCTAGGTATTTCTTTCTTTTTTTCTTTCTTTTTTTTTTTTTTTTTTTTTTTTCTGTACTATCATTTATTATGATTTCTGTTTTGTACATTGTTTTTGGTTTTTGTAGCATTTGTATTTAGGGTTTGGAACCATAAAATGCATGTGTTAAAAAACTTGATAAATTAATAGTTTGAAACTGAAATCATGAATTAGATATATTCTTCTTCTTCTCTCTCTCTCTCTCTCTTTTGTTTCTTGGATCTTCTTTTCCGATTTTCCTCTGTGTGTGTGTGTGTGTGTTTTTTTTTTTACTTTCATTTATTATGATTACTATTTTGTACATTGTTTTTTTATTTTTGTAGTTTTTGTATTTAGGGCTTGGAACTATAAATGCATGTGTTAAAAACTTGATAGTATGAAACTGAAAAACTTGAGGCAGGTAGTATCTTTTTCATGAACTTTCTTTCTTTCTTTTTTTTTTTTCCTTTCCTTCCAGACTGCTGGTTGCATTTAATGTATATTTTTAATTTTTATGTTTTAGAATTTATGGAAGAAGCAACTCCGTTGGAAGCGGAGCCCACAATTATTGAAGATTAGTAATCCAGTTAGTTTTTCATGGTTTGCATTCAATTTACCGTTTCAGTTTTTGAGCTCTCAGGTTTCATTCTTAATTTTCAATTATCAAGTTTTAGTTTACTTTCTTCTATTTTCAGTGTGTATATTTACAACTCACAGCTTCATCAGTGGATATAGTCAAGGTTTTTTTTTTGCAAATATGGTGAGAAATTTGTCCCTTTTGTCCTCTTCCTTTGATATTCTATTCTCAAATGTTTAATTGTTATTTGTATTTGATATACAATTTTTTTTCTCAGTGCAGGTTATGGGGGATATACTTGAGTTTTTGTCTTTTGAAGAAAGAGAACTATGAGTTTTTGGTGATTTACTTGAAAATTTGTGATTAATACTTAATAGGCCTGCTTAACTACTAAAGCTTCTCTTATTTTTGAACTGTAATTATTATTATTAGTGTGTTTTTGGCATTCCAAACAGCAGATGGTGGAAATGTGTTAATCTATATATGTTTTTGGTGATCTGAGATTCATATAATGAGAATGTTTCATTTATAAATTGCTCTTTTTTATATTAGGCTATCAGCATCAGTGTTTGGGCTTTGTATGGGCCACATTTGTTTGATAATGGAATGCAAAATAGGCCCAAATGTAAGGATTTACACTTTCCAGCTTTGATCTAGCGTATAAGAGACCCGATTTTGAAATTAATTGGCTAATTTTAAGTCAAACAGAAATTGGTCCAAATGATGGCCCAATAAGTGGCCCATAAAACCGAAACCGACCGTAACCGCACCGAAATCAACACAAAGTTGATGGTATGACAAATGCGACGGCATGAGTAGCAAAATTTTGATAGCCTTTCGAATTTGAATTGAATCTAAGTGTCTAAGAGAATTCCTCTCATCCATAAAAAAAAAACCCCAGTTTTGAGAGGTGTTGGAGTATTTAATAAAAAATACATGTGCTTGAAAATTATAACCCCATACTTAATGTAATTTTTTAGTTATGAATATATTTAATCACATATGTTTATAACAATAATTTGCATTTGAATTGGTCATTAAAGTATCAGTTTAATTCTCAATGGAACTAACATTGGAAACAGTCACTTTTGAACAACCACATTTTCAAACATGTGGTATATGCTATTGGACTTCATTACAGCTTTGACAAAGTTGTAATTGTTTCATGTTAGTCTTTAACATCACGTTTTTCTCCATGACTATAACATCTAATAGTCTTTATGAACTTTCAGTTTTTTTGGACTATTCATTATGTTATTAAGTTGGGACATATAACATCTGATTTGATATGATTTTAAATCCTATCATTCTTATAAAAAACGAGTGACATCCTCTAGGATTTTCAGTGTGTTCAAAATTCATAAAAACAACAATGAGTTTTACTTCTCTCATATACTCTCTCTTATGATACTCTAAATTTTCTGGGCAATAGTAAGGTGTTGTGAGAAGCTTCGGCTTCCTCTGCTGTGCAGATAGAGTGAAGCCACAGTCATTGACTGGGCTGATTGTATCCTAGAGGCGACGTGTCTTGTACCCGCTGCACCGGTCAAAATCCGTAGGGGGCGCGAATCGTCTTAAGAGAGCGACCTAGTCCGCGCCTCACCCTGCCTATACTTCTTCAGATCCATCATTGTATCAATTTTATTTTTCCAACAATTTAAGACGATTCTTACTCCATGGAAGGTACAACCACTACTCCCTCAACAGGTTCAAATGATTTAAACAAACCATTTCGATTTAGCGGAGTGAATTTCAAAAGATGGGCTTCAAAAGTTTTGTTTTATCTCAACCTTATGAAAGTTGTTTGGATTCTTACTTCTAAGAATCCTAACAATATTGATACAAAAGATATGACGGAAGAAGAACTTGCTCAACACGAGAAAAAACTGGAAAAATGGAATAATGATGAAGAGGATTGTAGGAATTACATTTTAAACTGTATGAGCGATGAATTGTATGATTTTTACGCCAATACCTATTCTTCCGCAAGGAAGATTTGGAAAGCCTTGGAGCAAAAATATGACACCGAGGAGGCGGGTACAAAGAAATATGCATGTTGCCCATACTTTAAGTATCAAATGGTGGAGAACAAGTCCGTGGTTGCACAAACCCATGAGTTGCAACTAATTGTTCATGAAATTCAAAGTGAAGGAGTCAAAGTAGATGAACAAATGCAAGTAGCAGCCATCATTGACAAGCTTCCAAGTTCATGAAAAGAATTTCAAAAAGGCCTTCGTCACAAGCAAAAGGAATTGAGGCTCGTAAATCTCATGTCACGTCTACGGATTGAAGAAGAGGCTAGAAAAAATGACGATTCTAATGGGAACAACAATTTCAACAAGGTACACTTTCTAACTTCGAGTGATAACATCCCTAAAGGTTCACAAGATAAGAATAGCGCCCAATTCAAACCAAAAGGTAAACCCATGAAATATTAGCCCAACAAAAATCAAAATAATTTCCGTGGAAATTCTAGTGGTAATTCTCATGGTCAAAAGAAATGGAATCAAACACCCCCTTCAAGGCAAACACAAAATTTTAATACGAACAATTTTCGTGGTGTTTGCTATGTGTGTGGAAAACCGGGACATGTTGCTAAAGATTGTCGTTACCGGAAACGTTTTAATCAACCTCAAGCAAACGTTACCGAAGAGCCTCTTGTGGCTATGATAACTGAAATCATATGATTGAAAATTATGAAGGGTGGTGGTTAGACACGGGGGCTTCTAGGCATGTTTGCCATGACAAAAATTGTTTCAAATCTTACTCACATGTTGAAAAAGATAAAAAGGTTTTACTTGGAGATTCTCACACTATTAATGTCATGGGGCATGGGAGAGGTTCAAATTAAATTCACCTCTGGGCGTATTGTGACCTTAAGGGATGTGCTTCACACTCCTGAAAATTAGAAAGAACTTAGTCTCTGGTTATCTTCTTAACAAAGCCGGCTTCAAGCAAACTATAGAATCGGATCAATATGTACTCACCAAGAATGGTTCATGTGTGGGTAAGGGTTATGCGTGTGATGGTATGTTTAAATTAAATGCTGAAATAAATGGAGCCTCTACTTCTCTTTATATTGTTTCTTGTATGAATACTTGGCATGCACGTCTTTGTCATATTAATAGTAAATACTTAAAAAATATGAGTCATGTAGGGCTACTACCAAAACTGCATAACGACTTTGAGAAATGTGAATATTGTAGTATGACAAAAATTACCAAGAAACCTCATTTCAAAGTACAAAGCAATACTAGTTTGTTAGAACTTATTCATACAGATATATGTGAATTTGAGGGCATATTTACCTGTGGAGGAAAATGTTATTTTATTACTTTTATAGACGACTTTTCTAAATATACTTATGTTTACTTAATGAAAAATAAAAGTGAGGCTTTTGAAAAACTTACTATTTATATTAAAGAAGTTGAAAATCGTTTTGATAAGAAAATCAAAAGTTTTCGAAGTGATAGAGGTAGAGAGTATGATTCCCTTGGGTTAATCGCTTATATTCAATCCTTAGGAATAGTTCATGAAACTACTCCTCCTTACTCTCTGGCCTCTAACGGTGTAGCCGAACGCAAGAATAGAACACTTATAGAATTGACAAATGCCATGTTAGCAAGCTCTAGTGCACCTAAAAATCTTTGGGGCGAAGACGTCCTAACTGCAAATTATATCTTAAATAGGGTACCCAACAAGCAGACTTTTATTACACCCTATGAATCATGGAGAAATAGAAAGCCTAACTTGGACTATATAAGAATTTGGGGATGCCTAGCTTATGTCAGAATTACTGATCCTAAAATTCCAAAACTAGGAATTAAAGCCTACAGATGTGTATTTGTAGGTTATGCACTTACTAGTAAAGCCTATAGATTTCTTAATCTTGAAAACAATGTGGTGATAGAGTCTTTAGAAGCAATATTTCACGAGGATAAATTTCCTTTTAAACTTAAAGATAGTGGGGGCACACAAGAAGAGTATCCTAAAGTTTTTGAGCCTAGCATTAATGAACCTAGTACTTCTAACTCTACAGATATAGAGACACAACCTAGAAGGAGTAAATGAGCAAGAATTGAGAAAGATTTGGTCCCGACTACCTAGTGTATAATGTAGAAGGTGATCCTACAACTCTAAGTGAAGCTTTATCCTCACCCGATTCTGATTTGTGGAGAGAAGCCATAAACGATGAGTAATGGCCAATAAAACGTGGAAACTTGTAGACCTACCTCCTGGTAGTAAAACAATAGGATGTAAATGGGTGTTAAGGAAAAAACTAAAACCAGATGGTACAATAGATAAATATAAGGCGAGATTAGTAGCTAAAGGCTTTAAACAAAGAGAAGATATAGATTTCTTTGACACATACTCTCCTGTCACTAGGATCACATCCATAAGATTATTAATAGCTATGCTATACAAAACTTGAAAATACACCAAATGGATGTAAAAACGGCGTTTCTTAATGGTGAATTGGAAGAAGAAATATACATGGATCAACCTGAAGGGTATGTACTTTCTGGACATGAGAATAAGGTGTGTAAGTTAACAAAGTCATTGTATGGTTTAAAACAAGCACCTAAGCAATGGCATAAGAAATTTGATCAATGTGTGCTAGATAATGGTTTCAAGGCTAACCAAAGTGATAAATGTGTTTATTATAAAAGTGAAAATGATGATCATGTGCTTATATGTCTTAATGTCGATAATTTGTTAATTTTTGGTACAAGCTTAGATATTATAGAAAAATCCAAAAAATTGCTTCGTGATAATTTTGACATGAAAG
Source organism: Hydrangea macrophylla (assembly GCA_033977485.1). Lineage (NCBI taxonomy): Eukaryota > Viridiplantae > Streptophyta > Magnoliopsida > Cornales > Hydrangeaceae > Hydrangea > Hydrangea macrophylla. The sequence goes on along the minus strand of CM066985.1, from coordinate 117,888,237 downwards.
ACATGGGGGAAGCAAACGTGATTCTTGGAATGAAATTTTCTAAAACTGGTGAAGGAATTTTTCTTGATCAATCACATTATATTGAGAAAATTTTGAAAAAATACAAATACTTTTATTGTAAACCTGCATGCACACCTTTTGATAATAGTATTTATTTATTTCCAACAAAGAGGGAAATTGATGTAGTTAATCAAAAAGAGTATGCAAGCATTATTGCTAGCCTTAGATATGCTACTGATCATTGTACTAGACCCGATATAGCATATGCAGTTGGTGTACTTAGTAGATTTACAAGTAAACCAAATATTGAACATTGGAATGCTATTAATAGAATAATGAGATATCTTAAACGAACTGTGAATTATGGTTTATTGTATGAAAGATATCCTGCAGTTCTAGAGGGGTTTAGTGATGCTAATTGGAATTCCCAATCTGGTGATTCAATGTCCACCACTGGCTATGTTTTCATTATGGGTGGTGGAGCTATATGTTGGAGATCTAAAAAACAGCAGATTATTGCTAAATCCACCATGGAGGCTGAACTCATAGCTTTAGCCTCAGCCAGTGAAGAAGCAGGTTGGCTACGTGACTTATTATCAGAAATACCATTTTGGGGCAAACCAGTACCACCTGATCTTATACATTGTGATAGCACTGCCGCAATAGGCAGAGTGCGTAGCAAGTACTACAATGGTAAATCCAGGTCTGTGAGAAGAAAACATTGCATTGTGAGGCAATACTTGAGTAATGGCGCCATAAATGTTGAACATGTAAGATCAAGCGACAACCTCGCTGATCCTTTTACAAAAGCTTTAGTTAGAGAAAAGATCTGGAATACATCGAGGGGGATTGGTCTCAAGCCAAAAAATAATTAAAAAAATTCACCTATAGGGATACCCTACCTAGGGACTGGAGATCCCAAGAACTAGGTTAAGGGGACAAACAAACTATTGAGTGAATTGTATGAAGATGCATTGTATGAAATCTTAAAAGATTTCTTATCCATCTCTATGGTGTAAATGCATATTATCTCTTAACGTTCATGGTAGGATGAGATTATAATCTCTTAATGAGCTCTATAGCCCTTATGGGTGGGATGTCATAGTTAAGAGAGCATCCTTGATAGACTCACCTATATGAGTGAGGAAGTAGGGCCGCTTCCTATGAGAAGGTGGCAAATTCTCTAGAGCACTCATGAATACTGGGATAAAACACAAGGCCGTAAAGTGCTGGCTTTTCAAGCTTAGAGGACACCTTGAAAGTCGTGTGTTATGTATTCTACGCATCCCTAAGCAGTCATTGTTTAAAGGTATCGCCACTTTGACTCTAATACGGGAATATTGAAAACGCTAAGTGAAGATTTAAAGGCAATGCCACTTTCATGATGCATGACTTTCTTACTATTGCCCAAACTTAATATATATTATTATTATTATTTTAATTTTTATTAAAAATAAGTGGGGGACTGTTGGAGTATTTTAATAAAAAAAATACATGTGCTTGAAAATTATAACCCCATACTTAATGTAATTTTTTAGTTATGAATATATTTAATCACATATGTTTATAACAATAATTTGCATTTGAATTGGTCATTAAAGTATTAGTTTAATTATCAAAGGAACTAGCATTGGAAACAGTCACTTTTGAACAACCACATTTTCAAACATGTGGTATATGCTATTGGACTTCATTACAGCTTTGACAAAGTTGTAACTGTTTCATGTTAGTCTTTAGCATCACGTTTTTCTCCATGACTATAACATCGAATAGTCTTTATGAACTTTCAGTTTTTTTTGGACTATTCATTATGTTATTAAGTTGGGACATATAACATCTGATTTGATATGATTTTAAATCCTATCATTCTTATAAAAAACGAGTGACATCCTCTAGGATTTTCAGTGTGTTCAAAATTTATAAAAACAACATTGAGTTTTACTTCTCTCATATACTCTCTCTTATGATACGCTAAATTTTCTGGGCAATAGTAAGGTGTTGTGAGAAGCTTCGGCTTCCTCTGTTGTGCAGATAGAGTGAAGCTACAGTCATTGGCTGGGCTGATTGTATCCTAGAGGCGACGCGTCTTGTACCCGCTGTACCGGTCAATATCCGTAGGGGGCACGAATCGTCTTAAGAGAGCGACCTCGTCCGCGCCTCACCCTGCCTGTACTTCTTCGGATCCATCATTGTATCAATTTTATTTTTCCAACAAGAGGCATCGTTATGTCCACTTCGATTTTCACCCTCATAGCTCTGGCCCAGCTCGGTTGTTTCCCTCTAGCAAGGTCGATCGCTTCTACTGTTCTGATTCTCGCTCCAATCTTTCTGGCATTTTGCTCTGAAATTTGATTTGGAGGAAGTCTGTGAACTTGTACCGAAAGGGAAGAAAACTTCAGCCGTAGTTCCTCTAGGATAAGCCTAGGGGGTCCATGGTTTTAGGACAATATAATAGTGTCCTAGAATAGACCAAGGAGCCTGGTTGGTAATCCTTTGAAAATCTCTTGGGTTAGAGAAGGCCAGAAGGAAAGTGTTTGTCTCAATAGCTAAGGTAACCAAGTCTCCAGTTGGGTTCCATGATTTAGTGTTGGTGGGGTTTTGTTTGAGATGATTTTACCTACAAGGGGTAAAATAGCCTCATCACTATAAGGTAAGTTCTCCTCCTCAAGACTAAGGGAGTTTTCAAAACAAGACAAATTATTGGTTTTAATTATCAATGATTTGGGATAAGGCTGTTGACATTTCTTCCATGGTGGCACCCAAAGGATCAGAGGAGAGAAAATGTGAGAGAGGAAAAAGACCAGAGAAGCCAATAAATGAAGCACCAACCGTTAACCGACAAGGTGGAAGAGTAATGGTGAGTAAAGAGGGTTAGTAATGGGGGTAGAACAAGAAGGATTAGAAAAGGGTAGGAGTAGATCAAAATGGATTAGAAAAGGGTAGAATAGCAAGGCAGAAGAGGAGGGACCGAGGAGGATGCTACCCAGAGTGTGGACCAAAAATAGTAATTATTTAAATAGTATATGGGCAAAATGGGAATAAAATAGAACACGTGTCATCCAGTGAAGCCTGAATGAGCTATGGTGGACCAAAAATGCTCTTATTTACATTTGTATCTTTATCAGCATAAATTGTACTTGGTATTGTACTCTTTTATTTCCAAAGGGTAAATTATATTGACACCCCCTCAAGTTTAGCGCTTTTTCACAAACCTCCTCTGAGGTTTCTGACATCACACTAACTTCCCCTATCCGTCTTGTTGGCGTAACTCTGTTAACCAAAATGGTTAAATGACTATGTTACCCTCAATTAACATGTCAATGACCCCCTTGAAGTTTAATATTAATTTTTCACAAACCTCCCCTCTTGGGGTTTTTCAATATAATTCATTTAAAATTTGTGTTTCCTCATTTTTTAGAAAAATTATTAAATAAAGAGCTTGTTATTTAAAATTTTATTTTATTTTATTTTTATAAAATTTTTCACATATGAACAAACTCGATCATTTGCATAGTCTCATAGCAATCACTCTATTCATCTTTTTTTATTTATCAACTGAGTTTGTTCATTATTTTTCTTTATGTAATTCTATTATGTGTATTTGTGTTATCTTAAAATAATTAATTATTCATTTTAAGCTTAGAAAACTCCATTTTGGTCCCCTCTTCTTTTTTGTTCCCTAACTTTCACCCAAATAAATATTTTATCTACTCAATTAGTTTTACATATGGACATAATCATTTTGTCCTCTTAGTCAAACTTGACATGGAAATGACTCTGTTGATTTCTTCAAAATAGAAAATAAAATAAAATATCACGAATAATGTTTAGAAAGATTATTCAGACACATTATTCACAAGGTTCATGCTAAGTGGGTGGCCGCGAGGGAGCAGTGAAGTGGAAGGAGGTCCAGATGTATAAAGCAAGGTTATGGAACTTCGACCAGACCGGGCTGTCCGAACAGTAAAACCAGGAACTGGTCAGCGAAGCGGTCCGAAATGAACCGAAATTTGTTCATAGACTAAAAACTGTTCTAAAAATAAAAAAATCGTTCGAACCGGACGGTTTAACCGGGAATCTACAAAATTGTTCACGGTTCAGTTAAACCAGACCAGTTGCCTAACTATGTAAAGTGGACTAAAATAGTTGGGTCTTTCAGAAATCTCATTTCCCTCAACCCATTTCTGGTCATCTCTCAGCCCCTTCCTCGTCCATGCACATCCACGCCATTGGAGCTAGTTGCTGACCGTCATCGGCCGTCGCTTCGCTTCACCAGACGTCTCTATCTCCAATATAGTTTTCTCATCCTCTTTGTTTGTTTTTTGATTTTGAACTTGTAAATGGTATAGATGGGAATATAGGAAAGCATATGTTTATGATATACCGTGAATTACACATACATGATTTTTGCTTATTGCCATCAATACCAAGAATATTTTATTCCTTATAATGTGCCTTGTATATAACCAATGTTTAGGTTAGGTTCATTCCGACCAATGATGTGATTTTATTATATACTCACCAACCATGGAATTCTATACAAGTTAATAATATACATATATACATATATATGTCTTGTACAACCATAGATAAAGGGTAACTTAATATATAGTCCTAATATATGCATCTAATTAGAAATAGACTCCTTTTTCAAATGAATTTAGACATAGGTCCCTATAATATTTTAAGGACAAAACTGCCCCCGTATATATGAAATCAGGTTCAAATTCAAATCAGGGAATTTTTCACTTTTAACACGCTTCCCACTTTTTTGTGAGAAATTCTCACATTTTACACAGTCCGTTTTTTAAGGTCCACTTAAAAGCCGGATCGTCTATATATTTAGATAGAAAGAGAGAGAGAGAGAGAGAGAGAGAGAGAGAGAGAGAGAAAATCTACTAGAGAGAGAAAGATGAAGATAGAGAGGGAGAAAGAAGAGAGAGAGGGTCGTAGCCCCTCCACCGCCACCGACAACCACCCACCACCTTCCTCCTCCTCCCCTCTCTACCTCCCTTCACCTATATCAACCATGCACCACCATCTCCGGCCACCACTCTCCACCGGTGACCACTATGTGCACAAATTACTCACTAATTCGTGAGAAAAAAAAAATCAAAATATCTCACTGAAATCGAATCATTTTAGGCGCGAAAATTCGATTTCACCTTTGTTCTCGAAAAATGCAAGTGAAAAGCAAGGTTTCAAATTTGCAACCTATCATCAACAAAATCAACCGATTGCAAGATGATACAGAAGACGATCACTCCGAAATGGTTCATGGATTTGATGCATTCATCGACGTTTGTGCCATAGATTTACTCACTTCCATGAATTTGTATACACAGTCTGAACTGTGTAAAAAGTGAACAATTCTCACAAAAACGTGCGAATTTCTCATATTTTGAAATTTCTTTAGGTCCGATTTTTAAGGTTCGCTTAAGATCCGAACCGTTTGTATACATACATATAGTATTGATGAGGATCTCCTTATTGTATAGGCTGTAAGAAATTCCTCACTTGTTATGTAGATGAAGTTAGTGAGAAATTTCTCACTTTTATTGGCTGTAATAAATCGCTCATTTGTTATGTAGTGAAATTAGTGAGAAATTTCTCACTTGTATAGGCTACAAGAAATTACTTCCTCATTGTATGTCGATTAAATTAGTGAGAATTTTTTCACTTGTATAGACTGTAATCAATAGATTATGTGTTATGTAAATGAAATTAGTGAGAAATTTCTCACAAAAAAATAAGAAAGTCCCACATCACTGTGTTAAACCGAAAATCCCTTGATTATAGGGATATTAATTTCCTTATTCATGATCTCTTAAAAATACGTTTCCCAAAACTGCATATAACACAATTTTGGAAGTTTTTTCAACTTACAAAACAGTATATACAAAAAAAAAAAAAGTGAAAAATTCTCACATTACTCTGTTAAACCGAAATCCCTTGATTTTAGGGATATTAATCCCCTTATCCATGATCTCCTAAAAATTCGTTTCCCATAACTATATATACACGATTTTGGAAGTGTTTTGAATATACACAGCTCTCTCTCTCTCTCTCTATATATATATATATATGTGTGTGTGTGTGTGTGTGTGTGTGTGTGTGTATGAATTTCGTACGATATTAAGAGAATTTCTCACCTTTTCCTCAGCAACCTTAAATAAGGAAACTTCTTGATTTTAGCACTTAGTATTTAGTCCTAATTTAGACACCTAATTAGCAAACAAATTTGAAAGTTGAGTAAAATAAGGAAACTTCTTGGAAAACAAAATGAAAAACCATGCATACGATATGTGAAATTAAATACATTCATGTGAATTTCTCACACTGTTTACAGAAATTCTCACCTTTTTCTTATCAACCTTTAAACTTCCACGCAAGATTATTTGTTATTTTTTTGATACGAAACAAATAACCATGTTTACATGCAGATTTAAAAAGGATCTTTTTTGAAACACAAATCAGCATAATTTTTGGGATACAGCACATTATCCATGATCTCCTATAAATCCTCTCCATTTATTAACTATCTTATTTAGACTTTTTTGAATTTCACATGTTTGCTTATATGTGAATACATATAATCAGTTATGTATAGATATCTATATATATCACAAGGGTATAATGGTCCAGAATTGAACTAACTATTTAGGAATAGGGACTAATTATTGATTCCTATTACAAATTAAGGATTAATTTCTGAAAACCAAATCAAGTAATTAAGGATCAATTTCTATTAATGGCCATAATTAAGGACCAAATCGTATATTTCTAATAGATAAATATTGAACAAATGAAAAGTGTTTAAATTTGCACATAAAGAAATACTATATATTTTCGTCATTCCAACAGAAGGAGGTTTCTTGATATAATTTTGTTTTATTTTTGGTAACAATACATTTTGTGATAAACAAACTAGGGATGTAAAAAAAGTCCGGCCCGACAGACAGCCCGATGCCCAGCCCGAAAAAATGGGTCTTAAGCCCGGCCCAAGCCCGAGGTAGGGCCAGCCCGGCCCTAGGCCCTTACATCCCTGGGTAGGGCCTGGGCCGATCTCTTGAAGCCCGAGCCCGGCCCGAAGCCCGACCCGGTCAAGCCCTACCCGAAGCCCAGCCCAAGGCCCGGCCCGATCAAGCCCAAAAGCTTTCCAACAATTCATATATTCAAAATTGCAAGTGACAAAATTTATAGTATTGCCAGCTTGCGAGTAAATTGAGTAATGTTATGCTTCCAAAATTTTGTATCTCAATTGATTCCCAAAAAATTGTGACAATGAGCCTATTTCGAGTGGACGATGTTGAAGTGGTCCTACCATTATTGAAGGTGGGCCCATAACCACTTATGTTTGGGAACCATTTAGGAAAAGAAACATAATGTTACTCGAATAATTTAAGGATATAATACAATTATACATAGGAGTAATGCCAAATTTGAGGCGTAATCATTTTTATTTCTAATTTCTTTTAATAAAAGTTAATGATTTTATTTTATTTATTTAATTAGACTCTAACCCTTTATATCTTCCGTTACTTTGTCACTTGTTTACATATTTATAATGTCTTTACATATCTTATAAGAGTAATAAATAAATAAATAAATAAGACAACTTAGGTCCGGCCCTGCACGGCCCGAGGCCTTAAGCCCAGCCCTAGGCCCTAAGCCCGGCTCAAGGCCCTAGGCCCTAGGCCCTAGGCCCTCGGGTAGGGCCTAGAGCATGAACCCTCTAGCCCGGCCCGAGCCCGACCCAGCCCGAAAGAGAGAAGGCGCCCGTGGGCCAAAGCCCAAGCCCACCCAAGCCAGATCAATATAGGGCCGGGCCGGGCCCGATGGGCCATTTTTACATCCCTAAAACAAACCATGTGCAACTTCTTTTTGTATTTTTTTAAAAATATTTTCTCATGTTTATATTTTTATTATGTCTATAAATATGTATTTAGGGAATTGCCATGTACACCCAATTTATTTTATTTTTTAATCATTTTTTTTCTAAAAATTCTCACTTTTGTAAAAAAATTTTTTTTGTAAAATTGAGTTTTATTCTAGGGATACTTAATATATAGTCCATTATAGTCACCTTTTTTAGAAATTGGTGCCCATATAACACAGCTTAAAAATTAGTCCCTCACATATTTTGAGAATCAAATTGCCCCCATATTATAAACATATATATATATATATATATATATATATATATAAATATGTATATATATGTGGTAACTGTCAAATATCTTTCTCTACCATCACCTTGAAATTAGAGGTTTGGAATTGAAATCCCAAAAATTGCTCAGATTAAATATATATATATATATGTATATCTCACGATCTCTCTCTATATTTATCTCAATACATCTCTCTCTCTCTCTCACTCTCTTTCTCTCTCTCTCTCTCTCTCTCGATCTATCTATTACTCTCTCTCTCAACCATCACTACACAGAAATGTGTTTTTTCAATGCTGATAATGGTGATAGTGGGTAAGTCAATGATGATGGTAGTGATTTTAGGTGGCAAATTACCCTTCACTCGAGAAGATCTGGAAACTTCTAACCGAAATCGAAGATCTACTTTTTCTTATGGATCCAGATGATTTTCTCCGATTGAAGAACCAATTATCATACAAATCGTCGTCGGAGTCATCGAGACTCATCAAGATCACGAAGCAATCGAAAGATCTAAAGCTTGCCATCAATTGTAATTTTTTTTTGTTTCTGTGTGGTGACAGTGGGTAGATCATGATGGTAGTGATAATTTTTTTTGTTGATATTGCAAAAATCTGTATTTAGAAAATACTTTTTCCTTCTTCTCACTTTCTGGTCTATGATTTTCTCACATTCTGTTCTTTCGTGAGAAATTTCTCACATTCTGTTATATGAATTTCTTACTTTCTGTAAATGAGAATTTATCACTTTGTCATAACAATTTTCATATTTAAAAAAAATGAGAAATTCACACATTTACTAAGAACTCAACAAATCGATATGATACGTAAAAAAATCCAATGATTTAATGATTGTTAAAATCTATTAAAGTGAGCATGAATTTCTCAGCAATTCTCACTTTTTCTCACATGTTGCTTTTATGATTGTTAAAATCTGACAAAATAAATTTCTCACTATTTGACTGAGAAATTTCCTAATATAGCAAAGAGTGATAAATTCCTCACTCAGTAATTTCTCAGCCACATAGTGAGAAACTTCTCACTTAAAAGTAGACACCAAAATATAAGTAAATTTTTCATACAACTTCTTAATCATTGAAACCAAAAGATAAGTAACGATAGTTAAGTAAAATATGGAAAATGCCTTGATTTTTGGGATCATTATTTCCTTGTCTTTAACAGCCATAAATGCACATAATCAAATTTGTCACTTGTTGAAAACAAATTTCTCACTTTTTAATAGGAAATGATGCAACATTTTCACTTTTTGAATGGAGATAATGCGAAATTTCTCAGAAAATAAAATCAATTTCTCTCCTTTAAAACACAGAAATAAACCTTCACAAATAAAAAATGCAAAATGAAGAATAACCCTTTGAATCTTACTGAAGAGTGTAACACACAAAAAAACTGCTTGTTCAAGCGTGAAATTTCTCGCTTTTTTTTTTTTTTGGCAAATATTGCAAAATTGCTCACTTTATGAACGGTCATAATTCAAAGTTCTCACATTAAAAAACCTTAGGTAAAGCTCCACGAACTCAAAAAATGCAAATGACGAACATATATGTGAATCTTTCAGAAATATTGAGTGATAAATTTGTCACCATCGCAATAAATTTGACACACTATTAAATATCACTAACAAATTTATCATGTACGTGCCTGTACAGTTATAACGAACTAAGCGATGATGCAAACAAATTTATCACCTTTTTAATCACAACTGTGAGAAATCTAAAATTCAAACAATTTTGAATTATGATTATCCTATGTCAACATATGTTGCAGTTTAAAATCACATTTAAACCACACAAATCAACAACCATAATTTTAGGAAGCCATGATCCCATAACTCCTCCACTTCTATTATAATACATAATGACTAAAAATAAAACATTCAAATTAATTTCTATTTAAACCAGATAAAGGGTGTAAAGGTAATAAAAAAAAACAAAAATTAGGGAAAGGGACTAATTCCTGAATTGTACACCAATTAAGGGATTGATTTCATAACTACCTAATGTAGATGTACTCAATATACAAAACCTGCATAATAAGGGACTGAATAATATGTTTCTATTTATTCTAATCATTTTTCTTTTAAAAATGCATACTTTTGTAAAGTTGAGCAGTGTACATAACAATTCCCTATATTTATTGCATAATCATAATGTCACGGGTGGATTTCGGTTGACCCTATAATTGAACCGTTAACTTGTGACCTGGTCGTTTTTCCGGTTTGATAAAGGGTCGATTTTCAAAACATTAGTATTGAGCGAGAAGAAATCGAGAAGATATAAGTACTAAATCCGTAGTGGTGTATGAAAAAGTTAGGTAAACTTAAGCTTAGTTCTTGTATAAGTTTGGTGGGCGTTGTAGTGGTGTAAATTGGGGATAGCACTTAAAAAGCGGTGAGAATGGTAGATGGCACATAGTGTGCCGTGAGGATGGTGGCCGGCACACTGTGTGCCGTGAAGTGTGTGGACTGTGTGGGGAGTGGAAGGCACAGTCTGTGCCTTGAGGAAGTGGAAGGCACAGTCTGTGCCGTGAGGAAGGTGGAAGGCACAAGGAGAGTCGGCAACTGGAGGACGGCATACTACGTGCCATGCGCTTTGTGGGACGGCACATCTTGTGCCGTCTTGCTGCACAATTAGTGGAACTTAGTGGTATCATAAACTTAGGACGTTTCCTTAAGTTTAATTAATGTATATATTAGTTTTTTCTACACCATTGCAGAGCAAAATTGACCAAAACTCTTTAGTTTAGCTAGGGGTGAACAAAAAAAAAAATCGAAAACCAAAAACGGATCAAAACCGGCCGATCGACCAAAAGACCGATTGGTCTGTTTATAAAATGCATGTACAAGTTAAAATCGACCAAAACCGAATCTATTAATCGGTTTTAAAATACACAAAAAAAATCTACCGAAACCAACCGTGTACATCCCTAAATTTAGCTAAGTTCAGTGGTATTTTTATCATCATGATTGTGGATGATGCTCTTAACAACTAGCAGCAGCTTGTAGCGTAAATAAAACTGCTGTAAAACATCGCAGACAGAGAGAGGGGTATGATGGTATTTGACCGTATCACAACAGGGGTAAAACGGAAACTTCAAAAGATTCGTGCTGCTTTGTGGAAGCAGGTCAGTGAGCTGCTTGCTTAAGATAGTATATAAGTAGAGATGTATATGTTTTTGTTTGTATAATAAACAACACACCATTCTTTACTCTCTGTTTCTCGTCCTGTCTGCAACGCAACGCAACGCAACGCAACGAAACGATGGCCTTCAAGCCGATGTTCAGGGCTATAATAATACATACGGCCAGAAATTTTGAGGCACCGATATTCCAAAACTACTTGTCGATGGTTCCGTTAAATAGGCTGTACAACCACCACCTTTCATGCTCCTCGACCACCACAAGGAGTTTTCGTCCTCGTCCTCGTCCTCGTCCATCATCATTCTGTCTCCTCAACAAAGGAATTCCATCATTGGGGAAATGTTTATCATCATATTCCACTACTACTAATGATGATGATGATGATGATGATGATGATGATGATCACCAAATCAGACATCGGAAGAGCAAAAAAGTCAATACTCAAGAAGCACAAGAAGAAAAAGAAGACGAAGAGGGAAAATTAGACTCCGTACGTTTAATTAGTCACTAAAAATCAGATCTTTATCTCTCTCTGTCACTAAAAATCAGATCTTTATCTCTTTCTCTCCCTCAACTAAAAATGTATGCATGAAAAAAACAGATCTACTCGTTATTTGAGTCCAATTTCTCTATCTTTATCTCTATCTGTCTCTAAAAATCAGATCTTCATATATCTCTCTGTCACTAAAAATCAGATCTTTATATATCTCTCTCCCTCATTTATATCTCTGTCAGTAGCTGAATAACAAATCACACATTATGATGGATATAGTAGTATTTGATGATGTTAAAGAGTTAATTTTGGTTTTTTTTTTTTTTTTTAGTTTGTTGCTGCAGAGCCACCGTTACTGGAGGATGCACTTGTTCAAGTGATTTGTGAATATGAAGCCTCTTATTTGGGAAATCCATTCTCCAGATATGCAGGTTATAGAAGGAGGACTACTAATGGGTTTATCATTGAGGGTCGGAGATTGTTGACGGACGCTCATTGCATTGAACATAATTCCAATGTTTCAATTCAAAAACAAGGTTCTAACACTATCTACCAAGCAAAGGTCATAGCTACTGCACATGACTTCAATATGGGTGCGTTCTTTTCGATATAAAAAATACTCCGTATTTCTTTCTTTGTAATTCTGTTCCGTGAAAGGCGACCTGTTTGGGTTTGGGCGTCCCATGAATTTTGAAATCAATGCATAACAAAAACATTTTAATTTATGAATTCCTCATCTTAAATTACTTCACTAACTCTAAAGGAAACAAGGAAAATGCATCAACTTTCAATGGAAAAATATGACTTCTGAAGAAAAAAAAAAGCTGTGGTTGCCAAAGGGACTCAATTTTTTAATTATTTATTTTTCCCCGATAATCTATCATATTCTCAAATATTAGGTTCCAAACGGGCACTAAACAACAGTATCCACCCAACAGTATCCACCATCGCTGCGGCGATGGTGTTGGAGCCTCTGGTGGGCTGCGCCGAGAGGTGAGGGTAGGGTATATATAGGTGGTGGCGCAGGGATGGGTGGTGATGAAAGGTGGTCAGGTGGTGGTGGAGCAGTGGAAGGGTGTAGGGTTAGGAACCATGCTCTGATACCATATTGTCACTGGCGGATGTATTAAAGGGGAAGGGGGGGCTTAAGCCCCCCCCAGATTTTTAAAAATTACAAATTTTACCTTATGAGCAAAAATATTTTACATTCAAGCCCCCCCCTGAAATTCCATTCAAGCCCCCCTAGTTATGAAAATTACCTACTAAGCCCTCCCGACATTATAATACTAAGTCCCCTTTCTCTTAAGTTTTTGTACTAATTATAAAATATGTATAGAAAGGTCCAAAATATACACAAAAAATGTATAAATGTGTCTAAAATATGCGTAAAAAAGTCCAAAATATGTATAAATATGTCCAAATTTTTTTTTTCGGGGGCGTATATCAAGCCCTCCCTGAATTGATTTTCTAGATCCGCCTCTGCATATTGTGATTTATGTTTTTGTGGAAGATTAGGGCTAACAATAAGTTAGACCCCTTTTTATATAAATCAAGGAAGAAAGAAGATACAATAATTACAAGAAAGTCCTTAGACTTTAAACAAAATAGAAAAAGGACAAAATGAACTCTCAACACTTAGATAATATAAACTCTCAACACAACCCATTCACTGTCATTGAACAAGAAAACATGCCAGTATTGGATGAAGAATAATGATTGGGGCATAAAAGGATACAAAAAACTTCCACAAAATGAGTGGAAAGTCTATGTGGCACAGTGGGACCTGCCAGCAATTAATGGAAACAATGCTTAATTATTGGCGGGTCCCACTGTGCCACATAGACTTTCCACTCATTTTGTGGAAGTTTTTTGTATCCTTTTGTGCCCCTAGCATTGTTGTTGGATGAAATTGCATTGGGATGTCAATTAGCTTTTTATTGAAATAGTTTAAGATTGGAGAGGGTGTACAACTAATCTGTGCGTAAAGACTTTGCAAATATAATTATAGTTTGGATTGTGACTAAGTTTAATCATTAATCTCTTTTGCAGCAATGCTTACAGTTAGCGATGATGGATTCTGGGAAGGAGTGGTGTCTGTGGAGTTGGGAGACATGCCATCACTCAGAGATGAGTTAACTACCATGAGCTACTTGGAGGGTATGAACACCGTAACTTCCAGAAGTTGCTTTGTATCTGACGCAGGCGGGATTAAATTTTCCGACGATGGACTCGAATTTCCAGCATTTGTGGTTAGTTGTAGACTTAATAACACTACAAAGTTGGAATTTTTTTAAAATATAATTGTGACCTGAAAATAAAAGGGAGGCATGAGATTCACAAAATTCAGTATTGTCAATTTAATTCTCACGTTTTCTTTTCCTCCCTATAGTCCTTATTAACCAAATAGAGGAAAACATTTTTCTCATTGTTTCCTTTCTTTCCCCTTGTTAACTTCATGAAGCAAACAAAGCCTTGCGAAAATTTCATGATTTTTTTTATTTTTATTTTTTAATTTTCATGTTCTTGTCAATGTTCTAAAAATCGCTAGGCGCTAGTCGGGTGGCTGAGGGGAGGCCTAACCCCTAGGGGCCTTGGCGGATTTTTTTTCCCAATAAAATTAATTATATAATAGATAAATATACCAGTTATGTGGTGTTATTTAAGAATAATTATAGATTTGGGGTCCAAATAATAAATCTATATAAAGGTTTTGTGGTGTTTTTGGGGAAATAAGTAAACATTATGAGAAGGTTTTTAATATTTAAAATACTATTAGGGATCTATTAATAATTAACTCAAAACATTAAGTGTATATATACACACACTAATGTTAGACGTAACCGTGAGAGTAATTTTTTTCCCTTCTTATTTTAACAAAATTACAATCTCACCGCAGCCCGCCTAAACCCGCCTAGACCCCCGCCTAATATGTTGGGCGATATTCCAAATGCATAGGAGGAAATCCAAGCGGCGGGGCACCGCCTAGGCGGATTTTTAGAACACTGGTTCTTGTAAGTCACCTTGGGACTTAGTAACTCATTTTCTTAATTTTTAGGTCACTAATTGGAGAATAATGGGTTTTAAAAAGGAAATTTTAGTTGAAAGTCCTTTAAAATAGACTTTTTTAGTATTAGGTCCACCCTGTTTTGTTATAAAATTAATGTGAAATTTCAAATAGCTTCATAAAAAATTGAACCAGTTATGTGAAATTTCACAACTTTTAAAACATTGGGATTTGATCCGATTAAGTTTCACTAGTTTTGACCAAAATAAAAAAAAATAGATTGACCTTTTGTGGTAGGTTCTACTGTGGTGTGTATGAGAGATACGGATAGGTATAACACTTAAGTAGGTTAGTACAATCGGAACTCATAAAATATAGTAAAATAATGCGGTAATGTGTTAGAATAATAATGTATAAAAATGAGCTAGAGTAATGGGTCTCGGAGAGGATGTGGCTCGATTGAGAACCAAGGTAGCCCAAAATGAGAGAGAGAGAGAGAGAGAGCAGTAATAATCCGAGTCTTAGATAGAGGTGGTTGTATGTAGTAGGACTCTAGTGGAGTCTCGGAGAGAGTAAGGTAGGTGGTGAAAGGGTTAAAAGGAGCTTGCAGGGATTAAAGGCACTTGGTGAAGACTAAGTGATGACCGTGGGTCTTTGGAGAGTTTTAGTATGGGTCCAAGTGACAAGTGTGTGTGTGTATTTAATATGAGTTCCTTTGCTAGTAGAGGTACCTGGTAGGGGTGAAAACGGTTCGGTTCGGTGCGATTTTTAGTCAAACAGACCGGTTTCGGTTCGGTTTAGTGTAAATTTTTGGTTCGGTTAGGTTTTTACACTGCATGAAGTTTTTGAAAATCGACCGAGCCGAACCGAACCGATCGGTTCGGTCGTTTTGTTACACCCCTAGTCCTTGGCCAGTGGAGGACCCTAGTGAGTGGAGATCCCTAGGGACTGGAAGTCCCTAACGAGTGGCACCCCTTTGAGGTAGTTTCAAGTTGGAGTGGGGCCCACCTAGAGATCTATGGAGAAGTGGACACATGTCAGTCCATGTTATGTAAATAGCGGTGATACTGAAGTCATGTGTCTTTAGTGGTGACTGTGTAGGTGTCACTTGGCGGACCGTTAGGTACTATCTATACCTTTAAACTTAACAAGTCCAAAATGAGGGACTTTTTACTAAATTTCTATTTTTGAAAACAGGTTTATTATGATTCAAAGTTCGGAGAGCCTGGATCAGCTGTTTTCAACGAGAATGGCAAGTGCGTAGGTATGGCCTTAGCTGCTCCAGAAAGCATTTATCAAGGATCAGTCATACCGGCAACACTTATTAAGCAATTCATTCAAAACTATGACAGGAATGGAGGATATACTGGTAACTTTAATTGCAGCATCAAATCGTTTTTTTGCCTTTTCATTTGGAATTATTTATGATTACTCTTTCTCTATTGTGCTATGACTACTTGATTTTACTTGAAAAAGTCACATACTGAAGAGAGTGATTATTCAATTGTCTTGTCTATCATTTTTGTTATGTATAAAGATGCATCTCTGACCTTTGCATTTTCAATGAAAAAGAAGTTAAAGGCAAACAAATCTATAGACACAAGGGTGTGTATGTACTATGTAATGACAACTTTGAAATGCATTCTCACCAGTTGTTAGTACACTATACTCTTTGTTATCATTTACTTTAATATACATTCTCACCAACTGTTAAATGTTATTCTTGGTTTAACTACAATACACCCATGTGGTTAGCACATTTTTCTGACACTCGTCTTGTGCAGGCTTGTCCTATTAAATTTAATATATTTACTGCATGAAGCAGATTGGAAAAAACCCTAACCACAAGAGGTGTATTTGTAATTATCCCTTCTAGTTGTGGCTAGTGCAAATCATATCCAGTCTTGATTTTTCTCCAATCAATGGTCTGAGCCTTTGTATCAGAGGGCACTGAACATTTTTTTTGAATTCACTAACTAATGTTTTTAATATTCTCAACATAATAGGGGCAACCATCTTTCGGGTCAAGACGCAGGAGATGGAAAATCGTGACCTACGCATCTATATGGAGATGCAAGATGACCAGGAGGGTGTGCTTGTTATAGATATTGATCCTGATTATCCCGAATTGCAAGTTTTGAAGCTATATGATGTTATCCTCAGCATTGATGGGGTTAAAATTGCTAATGACGGAACAGGTAATATTTATTTTTGAACCTTTGTGTCACACTACGATTTTTGAACAATATTCGGTAACAAGATCCCAACTCAATATTCGATCGCCAAGCCATCGGGAGTGAAAAAAATCCTATGCATCTTTAAAAGAATCATTTAAATGAAATTGAATTCTCTTTGAAAAAGGAAAAAAAGGAAAAAAAAAAAAATTGATCCAATGAAAACCAACGCATACGGATTTAAATTTTCTCCAAAACATCAATTTGAGTTTACAATACACTAAAAAATCCATTTTTATTGATAAGAGGAATAATTAAAGTCTAGTACATTTAAAAGTGGAAATAACTTTCTTTACGACAACTGGTCAGAGCGACTACAAATGTCCCAATCCATAATACCCGTTACATAATATCAACTTATACAAAATCTCAAATAATGGCCCACAAATCCAAATAAAATAAAGAACACAACATAGTTGAAAATAGTGCAACTCTACAGAAAACGCACAGCCTGTGTCGCAAGGTACTTCAAAATACTACACTTGCACAAGATCAGCTACGTCCACAAAAATGCACCCAAATGCATAAAAACACTCGGGTCAGTATACACTAGCATAAGCTGATTAACACAACTACTTAGTCGTAGGGATAACACACTGCCCTTATATTACCCCCACAGTAAACTATAATATATCGGGCGACAGAGTAGTTTCACTCACACTTCAGGACAAGCGGTAGTTTCTGTCCATGTGGTGGCCTTGAGGTCTCACCCGAAAATAAATTAAAGGACACATAACCACTTACCATCCCAAAATATACTGAGCCAAACTTGCAAAACGTTAATAGGCCCACCATCGTGCAAATACAAAGTTAATATCCTCTAAATATGATAAAAAGATAATCCTGCACATACATGTCATTTTATGTCCAAGACTTCAGAATTAGAAAAATCACAAAACACGAAAGTTTTTCAGAACAAAATTTTCTAGTGGAGTCGTGCATCCACGCTTTGAAATTCTAATTGTAGCGTGAGATATAAATTAATAAAGTTCTCGATCAAAATGATCTAAATCTCCAGAATTAAAGATCTATTCCGAGCTGTATCTAAACAACATTTTTATCAAAAACTCAAAACACAAGTTGTTCGAAGCGTTGTTTCCTATCAATTTATGTGAAAGGTCAGAAATAAACACAAAGGACCTAAAAAATCAGTGACCAAGCATATTACAAACTTTCAAGTCAAAATACGTAAAGAGCAAGATAATTAAATAACGATCCATATATCGCGTTTTAAGCAGAGTGCTAAAACACGAAAGTTGTTTCTAATAGGATTTTACATGTCACTGCCAAATTTCAAGAGTTTACCACATCGTTTACTCCTTTTAAAAAGATATATAACGATAACAACGTATCTATTAAAGGAAACGTGACGACGATTAAATTTTAAGTTTGTACCCTACGTTCATCACCTCGGCCATCCTACCCTTGGTACGGCCTACACATGTATCCCATGTGTCTTCAAGCACAACACTAACGGCCACTTTGACGCCGATTCCTGTGGGGTATCACTGAGAATTGGTTATACGCCTGCGAAGGTTGGTCGTTTGCACCAAGACGTCAAATCATATAATAAATCGGACATAAGGCTTAAAGGTGTCACACGGATTTTAAATCACAAAGAGACGGGTCATCCACATAGTCGTCGTCTAAAAATCACAAGGGACGTGTCATCCATATGGTACCGTCCCAGAAATCTCACAAGGAGTAGTGGTGAACATTAATGATTTTTCCAACCACGTTTTCACAAAGCCAACTATACAAGAGAACTCGTAACTCTCTAAACTCAAACATGTTAATTCGTATTAACGAGCACGAAATTACACAAATACATAATTAAGCAAATGCACACGTTTTAACCTTCATAAAATTGCTACTGTAATATTAATTTTCTACCCAAACGGTGCGGAATTAAGGAAAAACACAAAGAACAAAAGTTATGAACATATCGATCATGGGTACTACGATCATGCTCACATCAATTCACAAAGAAAATACAAAGCTCCAATATATATAAGCATACATATATATATATATATATATAGGGAAAGGCTCTTAGGTGCACTGGGTAAGTGCATTGAGCTTTTAAGCCTAAAAATCCGCGGGCTGACCCGCGCCCCGTCCCGCTGCCCCGCTGATCCGCGGGTTTTTTAGGCTTAAAAGCCCAGTTCACTGTATCAGTGCACCTAAGAGCCTCCCCCTATACATATATAGGGAGAGGATCTAAAGTGAACTGGGTTGAGTGAACTTACCCAGTGAATTGGATTTCAAGCCTAAAAGAACCCGCGGGTCATCGGGGCCCGCGGGTCAACGAGGCAGCCTGCGGGTTCTTTTAGGCTTAAAATCCAGTTCACTAGGTAAGTTCACTCAACACAGTTGACTTTAGATCCTGTCCCTACATATATATATATATATATATTGTAAGATAAGATTTAACACGAACGACAACATACATCAATTTGATCCACACACATACACATGCACACGTGCGTATATATAAACACACGTATACACAAAGATAGTTAACTCGCCTTTTTTTTAGACCTTCAATCCAATGATGATCGGAAACAACAAATTAAACAGTATGAGCCTTCTCTCTCTATCGTCTGTGTGTTCTTTTCTTTTCTTTTATTTTTTTTCTTTTTATTATAGGAACCCTCATGATCACTATAAAGGGGGTATATATATATGTATATATAACACGACACATAATACTAAAATCCCGTTTTTGGGTTCGTGGGCTCAGAAAAGGCACCCATATGAGTTCAGAATGCAACCCAATAAACTAAAACGACTGGCCCAATGGGTACATTTTCCTCGAGCACTTAATTCTCATGTTGAATACACTATTTGACATACTAATGACCCCTAAATGCTACCCGGAAATTTTAATACATGTGACTAAGATACATATGGAGAAAAATAATTCATACAGCCGACCCAAGTGATTGGTTTGGTTTGGTTTATGTCACTAAGATACATACACAAAATTACTATCCAATATTTGAAAATAATAAAAAACAATTTACTAAGAGCACTTAGAAAATTAGGGTTGTTACACTTGGGTCACCATTTTGATAGCCAGTGTAGGAACTTCTTTTAGGAATTCAAACACAGTTTGGAGGGGCGATTACCAATCGCATTCCAATGGGGAACACTGTGATAGTAAGAAGCAACATGAAGGTGATTCTGGCATTCGCAAAGGTGTTTTCGAAATGGGGCATTAAACTTCTAGATCTCTCTTGAATGAGCACATAATCAGGCTGATAGATAATAGGAATCTGGCCTTGCCAGAATTATCAACACTACAAGATATTAGCCGTCACAAGTGACACTGTGGTAAGAAGTAAGCCTTTGATGAGTCTTGGTATTGACTCTCACGGGCTTAACGAATACTTACGGTTTTCTATTGTGAGCTCATAATCAGGCTTGAGAGATAATAGGAATCTGACCTGGTAATAGAGCTATCAACACAATATTAACATACGTGAGTGGTGTAGAGGTAAAGTGTGAGCCTAAAATGAGTCTTGATTCTTACTCTCTCTCTCTCTCTCTCTCTCTCTCTCTCTCTCTCTCTCTCTCTCTCTCTCTCTCTCATCACAGCAGCTGTTTTCCTCCACCCAGCAGTCGCAGCACTGCTGGTTTGCAGTAGCCCCTGCAGCTTGTAGGTTAAAAAAACTTTGAGGATTTGCCGATGATCGTCTGCATCGAGGATTTAACCCAAGGCCCTACTCCACTAGAATCCCTTCTTACAGAATACATTTATTTATGACTACTAGGTGGAACACGTGCATCGCACGTGGCCTATGAAACTTACCTGTGAAAATTACACTTTTAGTTTTGTAAAAAAAAAAATAATAATTATAATTCTTGCGTAGCTAAATTTGAGTAAGGATGTGAAAACTTTTTAGTATCAATTCAGACAAAAGAAGTAGAAGAAATAGTCCATGTAAAATAAGTGGAGAGAATTGATAATTTTATTAAATTTTCATAAAGAGGAAAACCTAAATAAAACAGAATGCAATCTCACCATAGCGTGTAACCAAATATAATCATATATTACCACAAAAGTTCTAATCACACCCTGAATAATCAATAATTGAAAAATAAGTATAACCATCCCATCACCTAACTATACATTTAATTCATCCTTGTATCTTAATGTAATCAAAGTTTGCATTCTCCATAAGCTCTCTCTATCAATAGATGAAATTAAAGTAGCTACAAAAATTGGTTCACAATTTTATAACAGAGGAAATGGTGGTAAAAATATAATTACGAGTATAATTGTTGGAATGTCCCACATCGCCTATTTATGCCCCCTTCTGTGCGGTTTATATGCTTTAGTTCTCCTCGCCTTAACACCTGGGTTTTAAGGAGTTGAATGGGCTGGGCTGGGCCTTACAAGTGGTATCAGAGCTTGGTTGGGCTTGTCTTCCGGCGTGCCGAGTGTCCGGCTGCTGTTGTCCAGGGTATGCCGAGTTTCCGGCTCCTGTGGTTCAGGGGGTGTGTTGGAATGTCCCACATCGCCCATTTATGCCCCCTTCTGTGCGGTTTATAAGGCTTTAGTTCTCCTCTCCTTAACACCTGGGTTTAAGGAGTTGAATGGGCTGGGTCTTACAAGTGGTATCAGAGCTTGGTTGGGCTTGTCTTCCGGCGTGCCGAGTGTCCGGCTGCTGTTGTCCAGGGTATGCCGAGTTTCCGGCTCCTGTGGTTCAGGGGGTGTGTTGGAATGTCCCACATCACCCATTTATGCCCCCTTCTGTGCGGTTTATAAGGCTTTAGTTCTCCTCTCCTTAACACCTGGGTTTTAAGGAGTTGAATGGGCTGGGCCTTACAAGAATAATAAATGCCGCTACTTGTCAAGACTAACGGATTTGTAGAAAAAGAAAACGTAGTACTAAGTAAAGTATACATGTCTAATATCTAGTGCACATATATCTTACTGGAGATTGGAATTCTCACAAATTTTATAACTTGAGCCTGTTGGAGAATTTGTTGGAGACTAGAGAACTTTGCTCTGATTTGAAAAATTTTATTTTTCACACCTCTAAAGTTATTTCCTTTTTTTTAACTCTCTCTCTTTCTGATTACAAATACTGGCAATTTATAGCCATTACCCAAAACCTATTTTTAGACAAACTTAAATACAAAAGACTTTCAACATCCTCCACACCTAACACAACTGACTTCCACACAATAATAAATGACACTGCTGACTTCCACACTAATTATTACAAATTACATTTTAACACCCCCTCTTAATTTGTTATCTTTAATGCACTCCTGAAATAATTAAATTTTTCCACATTTACTGCCTTTGTAAAAATATCTGCCCTTTGCTCCTCAGTCTTGCAAAACTCCAATTTAATCTCCTTAGCTTCGAACAGATTTCTGATGTAGTGATGTCGAAGCTCAATGTGTTTCGATCTTCCATGAAACACTGGATTCTTTGTCATTGCTATTGTAGACATGTTATCACAATAGATAACAGTAGGCTTCACCTGATCTTGTTGTAAATTTCCCAAAATCCTTCTTAACCACACTGCTTCACAAGCTGCCTTTGAAGTTGCAATATATTCTGCTTCAGCTGTCAAAAGAGCAACTGTGATTTGCTTCTTCGAGCTCCATGAAATGACCTTTGAGCCCAAACTGAAAACACATCCAGAAGTACTTTTTCTATCATCAACTGATCCAGCCCAATCACTGTCTGTATATCCAACCAGACTATTATCATCTTCTTTCTCATATCTTATTCCAAAACTCTTTGTTCCTTTTACATATCGAAGAATTCTCTTCGCAGCTGTGAAATGAACCTTGCTAGGATCACTCATGAACCTAGATACAACTCCAACTGCATGCACTATATCTGGTCTTGTATTTGTGAGATAAATCAATGAACCAACAAGGCTTCGAAAGACTTGACCATCAGCTTTCTGAGTTCCATCTTCTTTGAACAATTTCTCATTCAATGCCATTGGAGTTCCCATTGGCTTACAATCAACCATATTGAATTTCTTCAACAAATCCTCTGCATATTTTTCCTGTGAAATGAATATTCCTTCTTTTGATTGCTTCACTTGAATTCCCAGAAAATACCTCATTAATCCCAAATCTGACATTTCGAATTCTGCCATCATCCTTTTCTTAAATTCTTCCACCATCTCTTGCTTCGAGCTTGCATATATTAGATCATCAACATATAAACAAACAATAAGAAGATCACCACCTTCCTTCTTGACATACAATGAAGGTTCACTTGGACTTCGAAACAATCCAATTTTCTGGAAGTATTGATCTATTTTGCTATTCCATGCCCTTGGTGCTTGTTTCAGACCATATAGAGCCTTTCGAAGGCGATACACCTTTCCTTCTTTTCCTTTACTCACATACCCTTGAGGTTGTTCAACATAGACTTCTTCTTCTAGACTCCCATTTAAAAATGCAGCCTTCACATCTAACTGAAAAACTTTCATTTGTAATTGAGCCGCAATAGCCAGTACAGTTCGAATGGTTTCCATTCGAGCTACCGGTGCAAATGTCTCATTAAAATCAATTCCAGGTTGCTGTGAGTAGCCTTTTGCAACCAACCTAGCCTTGTGCTTTTGAATTGTACCATCTTCATGAAATTTGGTCTTGAAAATCCATTTGAGACCAATCACATCTTTTCCTTTTGGCTTGTCCACAAGCTCCCAAGTTTTGTTCTTCCTGATAACCTCAATTTCTTCATCCATGGCTTTCCTCCACTTCTCTTCTTTTACTGCTTCTTCGAAACCATTAGGTTCGAAGACAGCAAATGCAACATTCGATGCTTCAAAATCCTCATTCGAAGCTTCATATATGTCTCGAAGAGACCTCATCTTCTTTGGACTTGATGAACCTGATGAACTTGCATGATTTGATGGGCTTCGAGGTAACTGATCAGGGCTTCGAAGTGACTGATCAGCATCAGTGTTCAATAAATCTTCTTCTTCTTCTATCATTATTGGCTGCTCCTCTTCACTGTTGTTCCAATTCCATGATTTATGTTCATCAAATATTACATCTCTTGAAATAACCAACTCCTCAGTCTCTGGCTTAAGAAGTCGATAAGCCTTCGACTCATCACTATATCCAATAAAAATGAATTTTTCTCCTTTCTCATCAAATTTCTCTCTATGCTGTGGTGGAACATGAGCATATGCTATACATCCAAAAACTCTTAGTGATTTTACCTCTGGCTTCCTATCATGCCATGCTTCGAAGGGAGTTTTACTTAAAACTGCTTTTGTTGGAGATCTATTGAGAATATACACTGATGTATTTACTGCTTCTGCCCAGAGTCTGTTTGGTAACTTCTTTGCTTTAAGCATGCTTCGAGCCATCTCCACAATTGTTCTGTTCTTTCTCTCTGCTACACCATTTTGTTGTGGTGTATATCTCACAGTTAACTCACGCTTTATTCCTTTTTCTTTGCAATAGTTCATAAACTCCTTCGAAGTGAACTCTTTTCCTCGATCTGTCCTTAAAATCTTCAATTGATGTCCACTTTGCTTTTCTGCAAGAGCCTTGAATTTTTGAAAGACAGAGAATGCCTCTGACTTATGCTCCAGAATATAAATCCACATATACCTGCTAAAATCATCAACAAATAAAAGAAAAAATCTTTTCTTCTTCAAGGATGGAGTTCGAGTTGGTCCACATATATCTGCATGAACCAATTCGAGTGGGGCTTTAGCTCTCCAAGATGTTTTGGTAAAGGGAAGTCTATGAAATTTCCCATAGACACAACCTTCACACACATTAATTTTACTTCGAAGGTCTGGCAATCCAATAACCATGTTTTTCTTCTTCAACACTTCGAGGGATCTATTGTTCAAATGACCATATCTCATATGCCATAACTGTGTATCATCCACTTCTTCTGCTTTTAATGAAAATTCTAAGTTTGAAGGTAAATGTAGTGGAAAAACTTTATTTTGAACCATTTTTACCTTCGAAACAATCTCCTTACTTTTCTTATCAACAATTTGACACTTATCTTCATCAAACACCAACTTATACCCTTTCTGCATCATCTGTCCCACACTTAACAGATTTTGAGTCAGTCCAGGAACATAGAAAACATCCTCCATCAGTTTCGAACCAGACTTAGTTCGAACTGAAATTACCCCTTTGCCTTTAACTTCCTGCAACTTTCCATCTCCAAGCTTGACTTGAGATGTTATATTTTCATCCAGACTTACAAAACTGCTTCGATTCCCAGTCATATGGTTGCTACACCCACTATCCACATACCAAATGTCCTTCGAATCAAGAGAAGAACTCTGGCCAGTAGATAATTGCTTCGAAGTACTCTGACTAGTAAACAACTGCATTGAATCATCTTTTTCACAGAAATTTGCTTCATTCTTCTTCTTGAACCAACAATCTTTGTCCATATGATTTGGATTTTTGCATCTGGTACACCTATACCTACACTCTTTTGCTTGATGCCCATAAACTTTGCAAATAAAGCACTGTGTATTTGATCTTTCTCTTGAATTGAAAAAACTTCTGCCTTTTCCTCTTCCATAACCACGGCCTCGACCATAGTTTTTGCCTCGAAATGAATTTGAACCTTGTTCGAAAGGAGGTTTCTGTTGAAAATTGCCCCTCGAACCTTCTCTGCTACTTTCTTTGCCTTCTCTTATATTCACCTTGGCTGGAAATGCCTGTTCGAAGGAACCTTCAGATGACCTTGAAATCCTCTTCTCATGGGCTTCGAGGGAACCTGCTAACTCATGTAAAGTCAAGTTAGCCAGATCCTTGGATTCCTCAATTGCTGCAACAACATCGAACTTTTGAGGCAAGCTTCTTAGTATCTTTTCAACAATTCTCTTATTTTCAATTGTATCCCCATAACTTCGAATTTGGTTTACAATTGCTGACACTCTAGAAAAGAACCCTTGAACTGATTCACTCTCTTTCATTAGTAAAGTATCAAAATCTCTCCATAAAGATTGCAATTTTATAGAAATAACTTTCTCTGATCCTTGAAATTCAACTTTCAAAATGTCCCATGCTTCTTTGGCATTTTTGGCACCCATAATCCTTGGAAAAATTGACTTGCTTATTCCTTGTTGTATATTGAGTAGGGCTTTAGCATCCTTCTTTTTATTCTCTTTATATTCTTTCTGCTTGGCTTGACTCCATGATGACAGTACTGTAGAAGACTCTGGTTGTTCAAAACCATCTTCGACCAATTCCCATAATTCTTGAGAAACAAATAATGTCTTCATTTGAAGACTCCAGATATCATAACTCTCACCATCAAAGAATGGAATTAAGCTAGGACCATACGTTAGTCCTTGTGAGTTCGAAGAAGATGCCATCGAACAATCTTTTAAATAACCTTGCTCTGATACCAAATTTGTTGGAGAATTTGTTGGAGACTAGAGAACTTTGCTCTGATTTGAAAAATTTTATTTTTCACACCTCTAAAGTTATTTCCTTTTTTTTAACTCTCTCTCTTTCTGATTACAAATACTGGCAATTTATAGCCATTACCCAAAACCTATTTTTAGACAAACTTAAATACAAAAGACTTTCAACATCCTCCACACCTAACACAACTGACTTCCACACAATAATAAATGACACTGCTGACTTCCACACTAATTATTACAAATTACATTTTAACAGAGCCATGGATTCATCCTTCATGCCCTGAGTAATAGTACTGCCCAACCTAAGCAGCGAAACAACGTGAATTTTACTTCATAATGACAATCATAGTGGACCAACTAAGTTTGTCATCAATATGTATTAGTTCATCGTAGCAACAATGATAAGAACGAACATTGAGGTGGATTGTTATAAGTTTCCTTCCAAAGAAAATAACAAGTTATGACAAGTTCGCATAAAAAAATAAAATAAAAAATAAGAGTCTAAAATGTCACTGAGTTTGTAGAGGAACAATGGCAATATAGTTGAACAGAATATGGGGATGATTAGTACCTCTTCTTTTATTCGATTAGAAAAATTGTTGGAGATGATTAGTACCTCTTTTTATCTTTTCTCGAGTTATGCTCTATCTAACATTTCTTGTGAGCAAACTTAAGCCGATAGTTTCTATTTTAATGAAACAATTACCACGAGGTTCTCTACCAAGGACCTAATTTCTTTGATATGACTATAGAACAATTAATATTCAAATCTTATTACTGCCAAAAGCACAGCCCTTTCTCTTTAGTTCATCATAATCATGGGCGATAATTAAGAATTGAGTACTTAACATAGACAAAATGATGTCCAAAAGTGGGTTTTCCTGGCCAGGCAACAAATTGACATAAGCTGACCAAAGCAAATCATACAAAATTCAAAAAAGAAGTAATTTTCGAAATAGCATTGACATGTGCAACGATCGGTAAATCTACTATATAAGGAACTCTATGGTGTGCAATCAACACATATTTCCAAGAATATTTAATATAAAAAAGAAAGAAGAAAAGAAGAAAAGTTGTGAAGCATGTAGATCATCTCCTATTTGGGCAGATAATAAGTAATAGCATTACATGTTAATGATAAACTACAAAACCTTCACATTTGAATTCTAAGATCTTTGCTTCTTTCTGATACCTACACATGAAATATAAATTTTTACAGCCTCCTACGAAAATTTTGGCCCAAAAGTTATCTTAAATTTCTAGGAAACCTCATTGAAATTCAATTAGATGGCTCACATAATCACATTATTGACATATACATGGATTTGGTATCCAAATTGAAATCTCAAGAAACTTGAAATAAAAGTGTAAAATAAAGCCAGGTATTTGCATAGAAGTGAACTACTAAAGACACACAGGAGAAAGGGATGCACATCATACACTGTCCAAACAAGATCAGACGTCAAGTAGAACGCACATGAAAATATATAGATTTCAATTACCTGCAGTTCTGAAACCATACTTTGATATGCTTCGGATCGATATTAAACAAAATGGGGGGCACTCAATTGTTGTCGCCGCAACGAACTCGGCTTCAGACACTGATCATAGTCTGCAAACATCTATTCACAGCTACAGCCATTTCTGCGCTACGACTGTGATTTCAGCAACAATAAAAAAGAATTAGATCCTCATTAATACATACTTATATGAGCCCAATAAAATATATTCCACTATTCTTTTAGGCAATTTTCAAACCTTCATTTAGACATGAATGAAAAGAAAAACATTCACTTAGAGAGAGTAAAATGCAAATTAAGCATTATTGACAGAAATGATCCCAACGACTTAAATAGGCTTCATTGCCTTGAATTTGAGTTGCATATATAGGAAAGTGAAAATGTAAATAGGACAAAGTATTCATCAAAATTAAGTAGCTTACTACGTATTGAATGATTCTATGACTGCTTCAAGCCTTCGGCACTACTTGTAATTATCATCCCGAGGATGATGAATCATGACATAATAAATAATCAATTAGAGCTGCATTTACAAATCAATAATTAGTTTAATTTATAAAGGGGAAGCTAAAAGGCACAAAATTATCTTACTATGATGTAGTAGACTGACTTTTTCAACCCGATAAGCCATCACATACGAATACCCCATCCCATCCATCATAAGCTGAGTAAATTAAAGGTGGTGTTTGGATTCAAATGTGAGCCAATCCTGGCTCCCCTTTCGCCACAGCCTTTTGTAAATCCTGACCTCTGAATAAGACAATCCTGCATTTACCTCATAAAAATCGTTGTCTCTCGACTATATATGATGCATAAATGCATCATATTAAAGACAAGCCTAGATAAAATGCACAAACTTATGTAAATCCTCGTCAGCTTAATTAGCTCCAAACATTAAGGACAATCTGTTATATGTAATTCATAAATAGACACAATTATAGGAAAACAACTTTAACCGTATACATACATAGGAAAATTTAATAGAGAACAAACGATTGTGTGAAAAAAATTATCCAGCAGGCCAGGAGTTGGGACTCGATCCCCAATACACCGTTTAAGAAATTCAATTTTCCCTATTTTCTGCCATGAACTTTTAGAGAAATGCTGCAATAATACAGTATAACAAAGAAGTTTTATTCTCTTATTTTTATTTATTTTTAATTGTTTTGGTGTCCGTGAGCGAGCTTGTTTTATTACAAAGCAGAGTTTTCAGCTAGTAACTGCATAACCAAGAGATGCAAGTTGCACATGAGGCATACAATTTCAAAATGTTGTAAGTACCCATCAAAATCATCAATCTACTGCATCCCAGAAAAGCTTCCCCAACCGTTGTATACATATTCAACCCGAACCCAAAAAATATATACCTATATATATATATATATATATATGGATATTCAAATAAAAGAACAGAATGTAAAAGATTTTCTCAAACATGACTAATGTTAGAAGATGAGACCTAATGATTTGAAATTGGAATACAAGAAGTTATAAAGAAAATTGTGATTTGGGCTTTCCCCAAATTTGAATTTCCCAGAAAATAAAACTCTTTAACACCAGCCCAAGTGAAAAAGGTAAAATAAAATGGAAGCAACTTTTTTTCCGTTTCCGATATTGGGCCTAATTTTTGAAAAGGATTTCTGAAAAGAGAAAACAAAAACCCTAAGTAATCAAAATTGAAACCCTAGAATAGATCCCACGTATTTGGTATTCTTAAAGTATAAGAAACCCTATATCAAGAAACTGTGAAGAAATTGAAAACCATACTTTTCAAACCATACTTAATGAATGGCTCACAGAGCACTATACGAAAGAGGAGAAGAGAAAATATGGAGAAGACAAAAAAAAAAAAAAAAGAAGAAGAAAGAGAAGAGAAGAGAAGAGAAGGAGAATAGTAACTTAAGGTGCAACACAAGGGAGGGAAAATAATAACTTTAATGGAGTAGTTTGAACACTGTTCATGAACAGTATCAATGTATCATTGAACAGTAATAATCTCTCTTCTTTTTAAGTACAAGTTTTTTCGCCTTCATAATTGTTTCCAACGTGCGAGAAGGAGAGCTAGCCACGCAAGTCTGAGAATTGGTGTCGGTGCCTGAGAATGACAACGCAGAAAGAGAAAATAGAGAAGCAGTCTTGCTTGCTCTTTGAGAAAACTTGTATTGCTGACTCTTTGGTGAGTTTTGTTCTGTGTTAAACTTTTGGTGAGTTTTGTGTAACAAGGCATCGTGGGGGTGAGGTGCTTCACTGTAGAAGCACAAATCCATAGGCAGCATACATTCTTCTTATATAGTTGGTATATATATATATATATATATATTTTTGCTAACAATATAGTTGGATATTAATTGTTGCTAATTTTTATTTCTTTGTGGCTGAGTTTCAGTTCCATTTGTGCGAGGACGGCGCATATTGTTTCATGACCTTCTTGGCCACAAATTTATGGGTGACAACGTGCTTGTAAAAGTTCTCCGTGATTCAAAACTACATGAATTTAGCATAAAACTTGCTGCCCAGAGACAAGTTGTGCCTAAAGACGTCAAAGGGAAACCTCAGAATTACTACATTATTGGAGGACTTATTTTCACAAGTGTAACAATTCCCTATGTTGAAGCAGCTTCTAAAGAAGGAGGATCTAATGTATGTATTTTTACTTGGAATCTATAATCTCTTTATCTCAATCTGGGTTGAGCTCATGTGAATTAGTTCATATCATCCGACTGATCGGGATAGATTTATTTTTTATTTTTTATTTTTGAAACTAAAAAACAACGTGATTGTGAAGCTTTTTAAAGAGTTTGTTATCTTATTTCAAAATGTGATTATTTTAAAATCTAACCCTAAAGGGGCTCTAAGAGCTCGTTTAACATTTGAATACTCTCTCAATTAATTCGCAGGTTGAAAAGCTTTATGAATCTAAACGGGATAATTGGCTCATATCCCCAGTTCTACTGGAAGAGTGTGTTGTGGTGTCTCAGGTCTCTCTCTCTCTCTCTCTCTCTCTCTCTCTCTCTCTCAATTAAGTACTAATTCTTCAGGAGACGTTTTATTTCCTCCTTTGATAGCGTCACCCAACCTTTTAGACTATAAGTGAAGTTTGGCATCAAGTTGCCAAGGCAAATACAATTAGGCACGATAAGAACTACTATGCATCAGAAATTTAGATCTTATCGTGTGAAACTTCTAGGTTTGACCAACACATAAATACAAAACAAAACATGGATACAAATGTTACAGATCTAATAAACAGATCTGAACAGAATAAATAAATCAAAGTAAAATTTACACAAAAAGGAACTAATAATCATTAGAAAGCCTTAGAACTTCAAGTTTTATGCTTCTCACAGATTGGTTTTAGTCTTTTAGATGTGGATTATTTATTCAATAGGGAACTTCATATTCCAATAAATCTATCACTGATATGCAAGTCTGGATTGATTATTTCATATAGACTTCATGTTTTTAGTTATATGTCGAGAGCAAATTTGCTCACCCAGGCCTCCACTGGGTGATATGTGTCCCATTCTTTTCACATTTTGCCCCTGTATGATCAACAAAATTACTGAAATGGGACACATGTCACCTAATGGAGGCCTGGGGGAGCAAATTTCGGTGAGCAAAAAATGCTCTCGTATGTGTTAAAGATATTCAGACATGGATTATTTATTCATAGGAAACTTCAAGTATCAATAAATCTATCACAGATCTACAAGTCTGAGTATGTATTTCGTATAAAACTTCGAGCTTAAATAATTTAGATCTTCAGGTCTAGATTGTTTATCTCATATAGAACTTTAAGTTCTATATGAGATGAAGGCTAGGTCTAGATTGTTTATCTCATATAGAACTTTAAGTTCTATATGAGATGAAGGCTTGGCTTGGCTTGGTTTGGTTTGGTTTGGTTTGGGTTTGGTTTGGCTTTGGTTTAGAACTTCACGTTCTAACGCATATATGTATATATCATATATCTTATTTATGTAGAAAAAAGAAAGAAAGAAACAATAATCTAACGCAGATCTACAAGCCTGCGTTGTGTAGTTCATATAAAACTTCCAGTTTGAAATATATCACAGATCTCAGGTCTAGATTATTTATCTCGAATAGAATTTTAGGTTCTTACACATATGTGTATATATCATAGATCTTATTTATGTAGAAAAAACAAAGAAACAAACAATGATATGAAGATTTAAGATTTCTTACCTTTTTGTTTCTTTGAACTAAAGAAGAAAAATAAATTACTTCTTACCGGTGATTCTCTATATTGAAGAAGAAAGTAAGACTAAGCATCTTTACAATACCTTAGGTTTTCTTCTTGAGAGGATGTGCTGATAACGTATTATAATTGAGAGAGAATAAAAGAGACCAAAATATCAAACCAGAATAAAGTGACCTTTTATTATTGATATGTTCTCTATTTATAGAGTAGGGCAGGGGTGTGCAAATAAATTATACTTTACAATTAGATCGCTAACTTAATCAGTAATGTGGACAGCCACACACATGTAGGTAATATTTACAACATGATTCAGTTTTTTTTTTTTTTATATATATATATATATATAAATAAAATGATAATAATAAATAAAACTTCTTGTTCAAAAAATTGATTACTATTTTAAAAGCCCACCCAAACGGACTATGAATGTCTTGATAATTGATATGATTGAAATTCATGATTTCAAATAATGGCAGGTGCTTGAGGCCGAGGTGAATAAAGGATATTCTATGGTCGACATTGTTAAATATCAGGTTTGAATCTTTAATTTGACGCAACACAAAAAAGTACGTTGTTGTGACGAATGAGAATTTGCACGATGCGATAGTTACATCATGTGACAGTAGTGGGGAATTTTACAGTACTGTGAGTCCCAAAATGCTCAAATCAAAATGGGGTCTGAGTGTAGCTCACTTCAGACACATTCTCATTGTGTGAAGGGGTAAACTATGCCTTTTTCTTTTGCCTGCCGAAGAATATTTTTAACTTGCTTGTGTTTGTGTAGGTTATGACTTTGAATGGTTATCCTGTTAAGGGTTTGAAGGAATTGGTCTCAATGGTGGAGAGTTGGAAAAACGTGGAATTGGTTTTTGAGTTGCAAAACCGGCAGGTCCTCGATATTTTTGTAGTGGAATAAATATGCATAATAATTATTTATGAAAAATACTAACCAACCAATATATGTGTAGTGCGCGGGATAATGCCCCCTAAACTCTTTCACCTGATTAATTTATTCTTTGTGCAGACAGTGGTATTGCCAGCGAATGCTGACATAGAAATAACTCCAGAAATTTTGAAAACCTATGGACTACCTTGTGCTATCTCTGATGATTTGTCCGATGATATGAAGAAGACTTTCAGTGGGAAAAAAGAAGATGTGAGACGTGAGTAAAGAACTGGTGGAAATATATCACCTTTCATTTTTCTTTATTACAAAACTTTTTACTTTCTGGCTTCTCCAATCTTTGATAATTGTTTAGCTTTTATATATGAATAGAATCTCAGAAGCATAAACCTTTTGTTTTGATACTCTTCTTTACAGACTATTATGCTTACACGCCAGCCTATGTATTTAACGTGTGTTTTTAAAACTTTAAATATGTTCAATTGTTTTTTGAGGTATAAAGATAAGTATCACAAATAATTGTATAACATTCAAATTAAAACATTGATTTTTTTTAGTATATATTCAAAATGATAAGATAACACTTTTAAAAAATAAATAATCAATTTAAACTAATCAAAAATTGACTCCTAGAATAAACATGAACTGATAAATCAGGTTCTTTCCGCTGATTTGATAGCTTATGTTTATTCTAGGAGTCAATGTAATGTGTGTTTGTAAATGTAAAAAAAACAATAATAATAATAAAAATTATACTAATGTCCTTGTGGAATTGATCCCACATCCTCCAAATGTGAATTAGTGTGGCTCTAAACCTTTTATTTGGTTGTTGAAAGTGATTATGAGCAGGGGAGCTAGAAATTTTGGTCAGGGGTTCTTTTTTTTTTTTTTTGAGCAATGTTAGGGGTCCTAGGGTATACTGGAGTTTGGGGGTTGTGGGGGCGATTTTTTTTGGGGTATACTTATACGTAATTATGTGTAGAATTGATTTTATGTCGCAACAAAAAAAGAGAAAGTGGGTCTCTTTTGGTCTCGATATAGGAGAGAAAATATTAAAAGAGGAAGAGAAGCTGTACCCCATTTTTGGGTAAAATATGTAATTTTTAATTTTGAATTGTGATGTTTGAAAATACAGTCTAGGTTTATTTGGTGAAACTTAAACATTATATGATGTCTTTTAAAATTTTAAGGGGTCTATTTCTAAAACTTATTAAATTCTTAAGTTAAAAAGTATAATTTTTAAAATTTTAGAGGTGATCTATTTTTAAAACTTATAAAATATCTAAG
Source organism: Hydrangea macrophylla (assembly GCA_033977485.1). Lineage (NCBI taxonomy): Eukaryota > Viridiplantae > Streptophyta > Magnoliopsida > Cornales > Hydrangeaceae > Hydrangea > Hydrangea macrophylla. The sequence goes on along the minus strand of CM066985.1, from coordinate 117,853,845 downwards.
CTAAAAAGTATAATTTTAAAAAATCTAAAGGGACCTGGGCCCACCCTGCCCCTTTTGGCTCTACCCCTGATAATGAGGTTGCTCTTTTGCATGTGGCTGTTTGGAATGAAATTTTATTTTTTTATACATTTTAATGGGGAGGTCTCTTTTCACTGTATTCAAGGAAATCTTTTGGCGGATAGGTTAGACAATAATGGGTGTTAATTGTTCGAATTGAATATTTTGAATAGTTTTTTCAGTTTTTGGTACTTCGGGTGTGTTTGATAACTCAATTAAGTGGTGAAAATGAAAACTTTCAGCACTTATTTGTTTTCAGTGCGTTTGATAACGTATCACTTAATTGAAAATGCAGCCAAAAAATCACTGAAAACTTTAAGTGAAAAATTTCTACTGAAAATATTCATTGAATGTAGTCTATTTTAGTAGTTAAAAATATGTTTTCAATACTACAAATTCAATCTCTTAAAATTTTCAGCACTTAAAATACAGCACTTAATTTTCAGTGATCACTGAAAACTTTGCAATAGGGGTTTTTTATATTTTGCATGATAATAAAGCTTCTTCTTTTTTTTTTATTGAATAATAAAGCTTTTTTGTTCTCTTAAATCTAAAAAAGCTTATTTGTTCTCTGGTTTTTTTTTAAAAAAGAATACAACACTAATCTCAAAGTAGCGTAGGTGAGTCAACAATAACTACACGGGTAATTCTTGGGATATAATTTTCATATAATTTTCACACAACTTTTTAAAATGTGTGTTTATCTCTCTCTTGTATCACTGTGGGGTCTAGTGATATCACAAGAGAGAGAGAGATGGACACATGTTTAAAGGAGGTTGTGTGAAAGTTGTACGAAAGTTGTGTTCCAAGAATTACTCTAACTACACATATATATACACACACTTAAATGTATAATTAGAGCAACTCCAATAGAGCTGAAACTCTTGGGGATGTAAAATTGGGCTTGGGACATACCCAAAGACAATTTTTGGGACACAACTCAAGAGATGTGTCTATCTCTCTCATGTATCACTGTGAGGTCCAGTGACATCACAGAAAAGATATAGACACATCTTTTGAGTTGTGTCCCAAAAATTGTGTCTTTGGGTGTGTCCCAATCTTTACTCTGTAAAATTTGCTAAATATACAAACAAACAAAGGGAGGAAAGGGAGTGGAATTGTAAAATTTGGACGGAAAACCTTGACCATTGGATTACCAACCATAAATACATCAATGGTTATAAATACATCAATGGTTCCTTGCGTTCCTAGTTCCGTCAGCCATGAAGACCTACACAACTGTCTCAACGTTAGTCGCCAACTATCGAAGCATGATTCAATGAATACAAAATCGACAACTAGAGCAATATGGATAAACAACTACTAAAAGTAAATATTCAGAAATGATATCAGGCAAAAGCATACTTGTCGCGCCCGCGCTCTCGGAGCGCCAGACTGTCGGTGTGGGTCCGACTTCCTGAGAGTGGGTGGATTGCGACTTGATTTTTATTGGGAAAGGTAAAAAGAGTATGGTAGGGCCTATTTGAAAAGTTCAGAGTCGCCACCTAACATTTGGGGTGTTAGGACCCCTGCAAAGACAATTAAAGTAATTCATCTTTGACTTTTGAAAAACAATTTTGAGAAAAGTGGGCCCTTTAAAAGTGCGACTCTGAATATCCATGCGAAAACCAGAGATTTTGAGATGGGTTCGGGGACTCGATTATGTCGAAGGAAGGTATTAGGCACCCTCGAACATCCGTACGAACACGGTTGCCAATTTTAGTGATTTTAATGATAATGGGGCATAAATGAAAGATAATAGAGTGTGAGGATGTATAAGAAATAGAAAAAGATGTGGTTATGGCCGTACCCAAGTGAGGGGTTGCATACGTATCTCAAGTCGAGAATCAGGCCGTACGTATTTCTGTGTCTTGTATATGTGAGTGTGTGCAAGTGTTTTAAAAAAGTTGGTCGATCTAGACCATGCAAATAGGAAGTAGTATTTTGAGCAAAAGATGGTGTAGTTAGGAACTTTAACCTGTACGGTGTAGTCATAGATTTTAACCTTTAAAGTAGAGAGTTTTGAAAAGTGATTTGAGTGAAAAATGGTGTAATTAGGAATTTTGGAAAGTGATTGCGATTGAAACGAACTTATGCAAGCAAGTGAAGAATGAAGTGTTTTTTTTTTTTTTTTTTTTTTTTTTTTTTGTATTATTCATTTTTTCTATTATTTTATTCCTATGCCGGATGTAAGGGTCGGTGCTCAACTTTTAAGAAAACATGAGATCGTACATGTAGAATAAGAAAACTAACCTGACTTTACCTGTGTTGCTTGGAGATCTTGAACAAGGGAGGCATTTGATTTGAGGGATGTCCATTTTTTTGGTATTTTCTTTTTCTTATTCTTTTTGGAAGAAAGGGTCGGTGCCCAAATGATTGAAAATAGATTTTTTCTGTATTTTATTTTGTGCCGGAAGTAAGGGTTGGTGCCCAAATGACTAAAAAGTGTACTGGAAGTAAGGGTCGGTGTCCATTAAAAGTGTGAAAGCTTACCTGTCTTACCTGTATTATTTGCAGATTCCAAGCAAATGTGGCATTGGAGTTTTATTTTGAGAAAGTCCACTTTTGGAATTTTTTTTTTTATTTTTTATTTTATACCGGAAGAAAGGGACAATGCCTATTAATAATGTTCGAATTTCCTTGTATCAAAGTTAATGATCAACTTGATAAGTTAGGCATATTTGGTTTTAATAAAAGGGGAAAGATGAACAAATTTCTATTTATCAAAGTTATTAAACAACTTGATAAACGTGAATATTTGGTAAAAGAAAAAAAGTATTTCTTTTTTTTTTTCTGTTTATTTTATTCTTTTTTTTTAAAAGAAGTTTTCTAATATACTAGACTTTATTCACTTGAAAAAGATCAAAACCTCAAATGAAAGAGATAAAAGCAAAGTTCTACAAAAGTTTATTTCGAAGTGCAGTTTTTTCACAGTTTTGAGAGAAGTTTTTCAAAAATGGAATGGAGAGGTTCTGGTGTTCCCAATTTTTTGAAATTTTGAGAGAAAGTTCCTACATGAGTCTAGTTTCCATGGTAGAAAACCATTTTACAATATCTTTTGTAGATTGAGAGAAATTGAGTTTAGAAGCACGCTTACTCAAAAAAAAAGGACTGCACTGTCGACTGAAATTGGAGGATTTTTTACAAAAATTAAACTGATCCGAAAAAAGTCAAAAAAAATTACAGGGGTAGGTAAGAGCTATAGTTAATGGACAAAAAAAAATGGAGTGAAGAAAAAAATCCTAAAGTAGTCCAAACAGTGAACGTGATCTGGTATCACTGTTGTGATGTTTCTGGGAGATTATATGCCTTCTGTGTTTGTGTTTTGCAAATTGGTCATATGATTTTTTTAAATTCCGAAAAAATCACAGACCAACATCATTGAGTTAGGAACACTCTGCACTTGGTTTCATTTGATTTGAAAAAAAAAAAAAAGAATTCGTGGTGATATTTTGATTATCATCACAGCAATGGACTTTAGCTACATGGATTGTTTGGTACTTCAATGGTGATTGATATTAGAAAAGAGAGATGAGGAAGAGATGAGGGAGTGGGGCTGCTCCTTCCCTCTTGTGCAGATGTTAATGTGTTAGTATTTGTAGACCAAAAAGAAGAGTCTTGATTAGTGGAGTATGGGTTGGAATCATGAGGTGGAAAGGTGATGGTGGAAAAAAAAAAAGAGAAAGAAAGAAAGAAGGTGGGGTGCCCAACATATGGTGGTGTTGGGTGTATATATGTATATGTGGTATGAAATCAGTCATGTAATGAGGTACACAAATGGGCATCCAATGCCATAGATTTTATGTGGTGTGGTTGAGTGTACGTAGGATGTTTAACCTTTTGACCCCATAGCTTTTTGACTTGCAATATCTCTTCCATTTGAGGTATGATTGGGATGATTCAAAAAATGACAGGCCCGTGTCAACGAGCACTTTATTTTTTGAAACGATTGGGTTGGGCAAAATGGGGTGTCTACCATACTTATTATATATACATAGTCAAAAATATTTACGAATGGTATGGTTAGAGGTATTTACATCACATCTACATATACCACTACCTTAAATAAAAAAAAACATATACTCCGTACAACATATACAGAAAAGGAAGTGGGTTACATGCCCTGATAACAACAGAAAACCAAAGACGTAATCCGATCCCAGAAGGCCTCTACAGCTGACTCATACGGAGGCTGCTCATAAACTAGAACGATAATCTCCTCCGGTGGCACCCAATCAAGCACAAGTCAAACTCATCAATCACATCAAAGAGTGGATTGGCTCCTGGCTAGACATCTGGTACCTTTCCATTCGTTGGTATCCATCGTCCATCAATAACATGCTGCGGTGGGACTGGCTCTGTAGCAAAATCCTGAGGCACTTGAACTTTCTCGAACTCCTCACCGTTGTCATCATCCATGGGCATGGCCTATCCATCCTCATAATCACCCTCGTCCTCGTCGGGGTCCTCCTACGGCTCACCCTCCTGATCATCGTCATGATCGTCCTCACGATTGCCATCATCTCCCTCATTGTCCTCTTTATCTCCACCATCCTCGTCCTCTCTGTCACCCTCAACTTCCATAAGGTTCTCACCCTTGTCTGCATGGTCATCCTCCTCTGGCTACACATCTCCGGCTCCTCAGGATCATCCTAATTGTCGTCATCCCCTGGGTCCGCAACATCCTCTGGGCCATTCTCCACTGCTGGAGCAACTGGCGGTGCAATAGGCTCCTCTGGCGAGGATACTGGCACATCCGGCTGAATCTGGGGCTCAGGCTCTGGCACTAGGGCCGGTGCTGGGGGTGCCTGCATGGGATCGGCTAGAATAGCTATAGCTTAGCGGCATGAAAATCATCGTCATTGAATATCATCTGACCCATATGAAAGTAAATGAGCTCCAATGTGCGGGCGCGGTGACGTGCTCCCTTGCGAATATGGTTTGGGTGTAGCAGTCCCTCGACATGCATGAGATGATATAAATACTCCTCTAGCCACTCTCGGGCCCTCATCTTAATACACTGGAGATAAAACACTGGATGAGCGGCCTCTACTCTGTCCGCATAAATCATATATGATGGATTTAGGATTAGAAAAACTTTAAATCATGCACAACAGAAAAACAAGTTTGAAAAACTTTATTGGTAGCCCGGATCTACTATTTACTAACTCTATAGATGCGTATGGAAGAGGGGAACAAGAACATTACCTTATGGTCTTGAACCCAATTCAGATTGTCGTCTTCTTTTGTTGTGCAATAGTTTCCTTCAAGTGATCTTCACCCTTATGACTCCTCGAATACTTCCCGGGTAGGCTAGAGTTGGTGGGAACTCTAATGTAGAGGTAAAGGAGGTTAAAAAAAAACCTAAAACAGTTTCTGGAGAGCTGTTGTAGTAAAAACGACGTTCAACTTAATTCTGGACGCATCTCTCCTATTTATAGGTTTTCAAACCGACCTTTGGTTTTTGATAAATTGAAACACTTTCGATCGATTGAACTTTCAATTGATCGAAGAATCTTCAATCGATCCAAAGTGATAGTCTTTAATCGATCAAAGCATCTTCAATCGATCGTACTTCTCTTCCTGCCTTTCCAAGTATTCTTGCGGAGCTAAGAGTGGGACCTCCTAGGTTCTTTATTGTTGGCTCAGATCAGTTGTTAATCCCTATGACCAAACTCTTTGATCAGTGAATTGATTAATTGATCAGTTAACGTTAACTCCACTATATAACAATAATTGCACTCCAACACAAAAGAACAAATCCGAAGCGATAACTAGACTTGTATGGTGTAATAATGTCCCTCTACTGTCAGTATTCATAATCATATCCAGGTAGTCGGATAACTGTTACTGTCAACGTGAATGATGATTACATCTTCCATTCCTTGAGTTCCATTCACCTCTCGTGATTAACAAACATGTTGATAACTCCTTATCAACAAGATTGCAGTTCTCAGTAATCAACTTGGTAACATTCTCAAGGGAATGCCTACTCTTTATCAGAGGATAGATTCTATCTTGACAATATATGTTCACAACCCTGTGAATATGACTTATCCAAGATACCCAGGTGTTGATCTTGAAGACCTCATTGATTGGTAAGTCAAAGTAGTCACATCCATAGTCTGTGTCCATAATTGTCTCAAGATTAAGAAAACATACCTTATATAAGTTATGAGTTCATATCGACTGTTGACAGTTTTATATGTCAATAGAAATCTCATGGTCCGTCAATGCACTATAAGCACTAGCATATTAACTAAGAGTCATACTCTAGTGATTGGGATTCATCACTCCATCTAATGGTAGTTAATCATGCTACAGTGTATACATGATGAGATATCCAGTCTCATCATCCACTGTGACAAGTTCTAAGTATCAAAAAATAGTAATTTGTATCTCACATATATGTATCTCATACATATACGAATTACCTACTATGATACTTAAGGATTATAAACATTCATCTCATGAAACATATACACATAAATGTATAAATGATATCCATATATAAAATGCCAAATGTCATATACATAAAAACCGGGTTTGAGGGCGAGCACAATCCCAACAATATATCCTCCCATCTCATCCTGTACGTGAATCGGTTTCATGATCTGAAAAAAAAAAAAAAAAAAAAAAAAAGTCAGTACTAATCGCAAGGCATCTTAAGGCTCAAGGCTCAAATGTGTAGGATAGTCAACGAGCATAACTAAACCTAGTGCTCTAATACCAAAAATGCTTGTCACGTCCTAGAGTAACCAAAATAGGAAAAATTTAAAATATTTTCTCTTTTAGTCTCGTAGATACGTGACAAGTTGAGGATCACATGATTATCCAACTAGAATGAACCGAGACAATAAATAATAAGCAGTTAATGGAAATAATAATAATAAGCATGGTGGTTCTAGGCATACTCAATATTAAACACATTAGAGTTTTAAACATCATTATTACATCGCTACAGGAAGGGGGAAAAGGAAGAGAATAATATCCTGGCATAAAGCCTTACATCATCATAATAAGTTTGGCACCCGGTGCCTCAATATAAACAAAAGATACTAAAACAAAGAGTCTTTGACTCCCGTCAGCTATCTTGTGAAGCCATAGCTTTCCTCGACATACTCTTCCTCTGGATAGTCAGCCTTTGCAAGATCTGGACGTTTGATTGTCCAGGACATGAAAGTTACCAGCTTGAATGCAAGCTGAGTGAGTAAACCTACTACACTTGAACAGGCTCATAAAACATTTGGTTAATCCGTTTAGTAAGTAAAACATTCCTTTTTATGCTTTTGAAATCATTATCATTAAGTCTCGTTTAATCTCAATCTTGACGTATTACGTACGTCAAGAAACGTCCAATGACATACTCTGACTTGAAGCACCACAGGCATCATATGACTCATTACTTTAGATTATTAGTCCAATATGTACCAACTTGACACTTCACTTTTAACCACAGGTTCAATCTTTACACTTTACTTTGGACCGCATGCCCAATCTTTACCGACTTGACTCTTTGCATGCATCCGACATAAATGTCGTTGGCCTGGAATATATCTGCCTTACGGCCTTTGGGCTACCATATTGTCATCTCTGCCTTACGGCCACTTGTTTGACATCTCTGCCTTACGGCCTCATTACTTGGTAACCCCCATCTTATTCCATTCAGTCTTGGTTAACTTGCCATCTCTGCCTTACGGCCTCATTACTTGACATCTCTACCTTACGGCCGGTTAACCGTCTCAACACAACTGACCTTAACAGTATCGACAAGGCACTACTACTACACTTGCCACTATGGAATCACAATGAACTGTACTGATAAGGTACGACTACTCTTGTCGCCGTTGCCTATATGGCTGCGGTGACATCTCAACATCATCGCAGAACTCATTACACTTTCTCGAACGAAACACGAGAAGCAGACCGACGGATACGATCATCTTGTTATCAATGTTATTGTCACACCAGTCCTGAAAAATCTGACCTTTTAAAATGCATAATTGAATTTTTGAGAATTATCAATGTTATTTGATAATTATGAAAGTGGTTGACTATGGTCAACAAAATGTGTCAAGTGAGGACACGGTAGTCCGATAATCATTGAGGCATTCATGTGATTAAATTGTATTTATACGATTTAAATGTTATTTGACTTATTTGGTAAATTGTGATTAATAAATTTACCTGTGTAGTACATTTTCTGATAGTTTTGATCTTGTTTAAGATCATTTTGATTGATTTAGCGATAACCAATAGGATGCGATGCATAAAAGGTAGGTTATCTAGAAATTCCACGAAATTTATTTTCGAACCGTAATTACGGCGACAAACGGGATTGGCTAAGTTTTACGAAAATTCTAATATGGTGTTTTCTTGAAAAACGTGTCAAAACTCATAGGTTTTACGTAGGATCGGAGATTTAGCTTCGTATCGATATTCTTACTATTCTCATGAAATCTTAATGGTATAGCTTAAGGTATGAATTCTCAACTTATGATGATATATAAGGAATTTTGGATGTTTTAGATATCATGTATGATATTGTGATCCGGGCAAAACTCATGTGTTAATTAGACATGTGATTAAATTGTATTTATACGATTTAAATATTATTTGACTTATTTGGTAAATTGTGATTAATAAATTTACCTGTGTAGTACATTTTCTGATAGTTTTGATCTTGTTTAAGATCATTTTGATTGATTTAGCGATAACCAATAGGATGCGATGCATAAAAGGTAGGTTATCTAGAAATTCCACGAAATTAATTTTCGGACCGTAATTACGGTGACAAACGGGACTTAGATGAAAACTTTTATAATTTATATTTTTCACTCGTAAAGCAATGAATTAGACCTGTAAGACGTTTAGAGGAATAACTAGAAGTTTTGGAAACTCGTGGGGAGGTAGACGTAATTTTCGAGATTCGTGGCTATATATAGAAGAGGTAAGATATGTCTCATAAATATCAAAACCTAAAGTTGGGAGATTTGGGGATTTTAGTTGCTTAGAGATTCACGACTCAAATCGACAGATTTTTGCCCATTTGTTTTTTTGCCAAATTTCATATTTGAACTGCTCGAGTAAGAGCTACGTTTTGATAGTTGTTAGGCCTCGTTTGGCTAAGTTTTACGAAAATTCTAGTATGGTGTTTTCTTGAAAAACGTGTCAAAACTCATAGGTTTTGCGTAGGATCGGAGATTTAGCTTCGTATCGATATTCTTACTATTCTCATGAAATCGTAATGGTATAGCTTAAGGTATGAATTCTCAACTTATGATGATATATAAGGAATTTTGGATGTTTTAGATATCATGTATGATATTGTGATCCGGGCAAAACTCATGTGTTAATCCAGGCCCATTAATTTTACTGCGAGTATGTGTGAAAATCATGGTGATATGATTATGTGAGCATGCTAAGTAGCAATGTGGGTCAAAGGGGGAGTTGGTACAAGTTCATGCCGGGGTACGCCTCTCGATGTTTGAGAGTTATAGTAGCAACGACTACTTGCTTGGTTTGGGAACCGGCCCTGCCAGAGCAATTGGGTGCAATGGTTGATAGACTTTGAGCTTGCCATTGGCATCGCGGTTGATAGACTTTTGGGCTTGCCGATATACCAGATGAATGCGTGTCTCTTTCCCTAGAGACTATTTGACGTGGTTTAGATGTTTAAAGCAAGAATTACCATATATGCATATGTTTAGAATTGCACACTCAGCATATAGCTGAGCAGTGGAGATTTCCTCCATTACAGGTGATAAGAAGAAAGGAAAGAAGAAGCGTGGGGAGTGAGGTCGTGGGACGACGACAATCATCTTTGTAGATATTTTTGTTTCCATTCCCAATGATGTAATTTTGGGTAGTTCGGACCACGTACTTAACTTAGAACTTTAGAATGAATACTTTTAGCATGTTTGTAATGAATCCAAACTTGTGAATTCATGTTTTGATTACTTAATATGTCAAAGTTATGTTTCGAAGAAAAGTTAGTAGTATTTTTGTGAATTGAGCCAAACAAGTCTTAGCTTGTTCCGTTATCGTTTCTTTTCATGAATTAGTATGGTTCAATGATGTTCTTGATATCTTAATATATCTCGTGAAGTTTGGACTAATGTAAACATGTTTGGAGTAGTGAAAGAGGTGGAGGTTGAATGGATCCTTAGCGAGAATTCTGCTGCTAGAAGGAATTCTGCTAAAGGGTCATTCGACCGGTCAAACGGGGCATCTCGACCGGTCAAAATGCCCCTACATGTTTTTTTTTCCTACCATTTTCAGAAATTATTTAAATGTTTTGATTGGTTCTTAGGGTACCTTTAGGACCCCTTTCAACATAAATTCATTCATTTCAAAATATAATTACGTTTTCAAACTTATACGGATTTTAAAACTCGGAGGATATTGTTTCCAAAAGTTTTGAATCCTCAATGTTGTTTTCAAGTTTCATTTCCGCTGCTATAATCTTATAATGAATTGGATGAGCCTTGGTGGCGTGCCACGTGTCTTATTTTCGCACATAGCGAGATGGGTCGTGACAGTTATCGCAACTTTCTTGTAACCAACCGACGTGCGTGTTACAAGTCGTTAAAGCACCTTATTATCGGGATGATGTACTTAAGTACGTCACGTAATTGTTCATGAAGTTCTCGTATTTCACGCATGTATAACCCTTACAGGTCCGTCACATTAATTACTAAAGAAAACATATCTTTTCATAAAAATAGTGGGCTCGAGTGCTCATCTTGGCATATTCCAGGATCCTTAGACCTTTTTATATAAAAGTTGAACATATACCATGGTACTACTAGTTAAGCATACAGTACAACTTTGAGAAACACTGAACTTACGTACATATACATATTCATCATATTCAACTCACGGAACAACTTATTACAGCTCATAGTACTATCAAGCATTGTATAATCCATCATAATGTCACATGCAACAAGAAAATTTTCTTAATACAGCAGAACTTGAGCGCTCAAGCCTCTCAATCGCTCAGGCCTGGCCTGTTCGTGGAGCTCGAGCACTCGCGTGAGCTCGAGTGCTCGGGTTCTGCAGATTTCCAGCAGTTTGGTTGTTTACAACATAACTTCATTTGGCTCATAATGCATGTTACATGCATGAGTCTAGATCATGAATTAAACTTAAGAAAACATGAATTTGAATGAGTAACAGTACTCACTTAAGATTTAGATGGTAAAATGAAGCTAGATGATGAAGAATGTGAAGAAATATGTGTGAGTATTGATCTTGAGCTTCAATACAACTTCAAGACTTCTAAACTCCTTCTTTCTTCCTTGATCCTTCAAGATTTCAGCTCTAGAACTTCAATGTAACAATAATGTGTGTATGTGTGTGTGTGTATGTGTGTGTGTGTGTGTGTGTGTGTGTGTGTGTGTGTGTGTGAAGGTGCATGGTTGATAGATGAGGCCATGCAAGCATGTTTGCACACGAAATGTGTATAGAAGTATATGATCTTTCAAAACCCTGCTTGTAAATAGACTTTTGAAACGTCTTAAATGCGAAGGAATGCAGGGTATTTATAGAGTTTCAAAGCACAGGGGCAAAATAGTCCTTTCACCTTTTTAACAGCTCGAGCACTCGCGTGCTTCAAGGGTCTGAGTGCTCGGGGCTCCTATTTCTCTAAACTTTCTAAAGCTCAGGGATTCAAGAGGTTCAAGTATTATAACAGCCATAAGAGTAACAATTAGAGTTCGATACATACGATCGTAACTTACATATACGGACATAAAAATACAAAAATATATTCATATATTGATATATACAGATAAAAAGGGCCGGTGTTACACACATCCTCTAATTTTTAGATCAATAAGTCTCTAAAGTAGTGGTTGTAGTATATTGGTTAGAATTCTACATTGTGGGTGTAGAGACCTGGGCTAGAATCACAGCAGCCACATCATTTTTGTACACCCATCACTTAACTAATATTGACTTACAAGTTACAAGAACTTGAAGTGTTTTTTATAATTGTGTTGTTTGGATTGATGTATTCACAAGTCAGAACTTGAATCCATGATTAGTTTAAGTTTCATTGTGTGTGTTGACTTTTAGCACACTTGAACCTCAAAAGGTATCCTTTAATAATTTAGTACCAAACACTAGTGTAGACTAGAAAATAGTTAGAAGTTTGTAGCACCTCCAATAATAACGTTGTGCTAAATATTCCTGCTTAATACATATTCCAAGCTATTATTCCATATTTTCACTCATATATACTACTTCAAAAGACAAATTCACCGAATGCAACGTCCACGGAGACACCCTAAGGCTGTATTTGGTATGCACATTTAGAGAAGAAAGAGAAAAGAAAAAAGTAAAACAAGAAGCAAAACTCTTTTTTTAGTATTATTCCCTAATGTTTTACTCTGTTTTTGAAAAGCTGCATGATCGTGGTTGAGATTTTTAGTCTTTTCTTGCCAAGTTTGAGTTGTTTACTTTTATGCCCCTTTTATAGTATTTTTTTCCCCATCGGTCTCATCAATTTGAATCAGCCACATGTATTCAGGAAGCATTTGAGATCTAAATTTTGGGAAGCATAGCATTACTCGGAAAAAAAAATCACCTAAAAATTTTCTTAATTTACATGAGACTCTCTTACAAGCATTAAATCCTTAAAAGAACAACTCACGTAGAAAGATTCAGTAATGGTCCATATTTTTTGCAAGTTAAGCCAATAGTCTACAATAATGAAACAATTCATCTTTTGTTCTTCCAATTTTACTTACATATACTATAAGTTTGATGGCAAAAGACCTAGGATTCCTACACACATGCTAATGGATTGACTTTGTTTTTATAATAAAGCTACTCTCATCGAACTCAACCGACAGATTGCACCGAATGGGTGGGCTCCACCTACTATTCATACTTTGGCAGTTTAAACAAATGTGGGTCGAGTATTGTATTGTCTTTTACCCATTTCACAACTAAATCAAAAGCCTGCCCAAATGTGGTATAGAAGATCCCACCCAATTCAAAGTTCATTCCTCTTTCCTCATACCCCATGGCTGCGATATGCTTACTAGCAGTGATTCGAATGTAGCTCTCTCTCTCTCTCTCTCTGTTACTCTCTCTCTATACTACACACAGAAAATCTTGCAGTTGGAGAGGAAGGTCTGCGAATTGTGGATTAGGGTTCGATTTGGGAGACAAATTCTTGCGATTGGAGAGGCCAAAGGTCTGCGATTTGTGGAAGGTTCGAACATCTCTCTCTCCCTCTCTCTCTCTCTCTCTCTCTCACTGCTTATCGAACTGCCAGAAGCTTATGAAGAGGAGGTAGATGGCTTCCTTGACAGCCTATTAAGTATCTATTTAATCATAACTTCAATGATGAACCCACAAGCTTTTCGTAATATATATTTACTTGGAATTGAGATTGCCGTCATTTTGAGTTTCGAGGAATATTGTGTCAGCATGCCATAGCCATTCTAATCTCGGAAGGAATTTATTCAATTCCAAGTAAATATATATTACGTAAGTGGAAGCCATCTACCTCCTCTCCAAGAAAATATATATTATGAAAAGCTCGTGGGTTCATCATTGAAGTTATGTTTAAACAGATACTTAATAGGCTCCCAAGGAAGCCATCTACCTCGTCTTCATAAGCTTTTGGCAGTTCAAGCAGTGAGAGAGAGAGAGAGAGAGAGAGAGAGAGAGCTACATTCGAATCACTGCTGGTAAGCAAATCGCAGCCATGGGGTATGAGGAAAGAGGAATGAACTTTGAATTGGGTGGGATCTTCTATACCACATTTGGACTGGTTTTTCTAATTCTTGTTTGGGCTGTTTTTGATTTAGATGTGAAATGGGTAAAAGAAAATACAATACCTGACCCACATTTGTTTAAACTACCAAAGTATGAACAGTAGGTGGAGCCCACCCATTCGGTGCAATCTTTCGGTTGAGTTCGGTGAAAGTAGCTTTATTGTTGTTTTTATCATTCCAGCTCTTTTATGACAAAATGTGTACATATGTGTATATATTTTAATTTCCAAAATTTGAGGGGGCCTGGGCTCACCCTGGGCTTTTCTTCCCTCCACATCTGCCTACCTCCCTTGGGGTATGGCCTAATAATGGGTAACACTAACCTCCCCTGTCATAGTTTGTCTACTAATGGTGTTAATTGAGCGGTTTGCATCAATTTGGAACTAGATGATCTCTCTTGATAGCTCCATGGAATTTGTTAAGGTAAAGAAAAAGTTCTTTGGCTCTTGTGATAGTTGTCATAGCCATATTATTCCCAGCAGTTAATAAATCAATTCATCTTTTTGCAACTCTGTGATTACACCCAACTTTCAGAAAACCCACCATACATTCTCATCCTACCAGGCCCACCACCATAATAAATATTTTGGCAAGAAATTAATTTGTACAAAATCTTAGATTGATGTTGAATACAAATGTTCAATAAATCTATTGTCATTTAGAAATTGGACAAAACCTAGGTTGATAGAGAATCAAATTTGTGGTTGAGGGATGTCTCCAAAGGTGGTTGAGGGGCTCCACATAGAGGCATCTTTGTACAAAATTCTTGCTTGATATTGATAGAAATAATATAGGTTAATTACATTTTATCCCCCGCGTGGTTTGACTCGATGACACTTTACCCTCCCCTGTGGTTTAAAAGTGACCACTTAACCCCCTGTGCTTTCGGGTAAAGTGTCACTGCTATAGAATTTAATGGAGAGTGTTAAGTTAACACTTTACCTCGAAAGCACAGGGGGGTTAAAGTGTAATCGGGCCAAACCATAGGGGGGTAAAGTGTTATCGGAGCAAACCACAGGGGGTAAAGTGGTCACTAATTTTGGGGACTTAACACTCTCCGTTAGATTCTATAGCGGTGACACTTTACCCGAAAGCACACAAACCACAGGGAGTAAAGTGTAATTAACCCAAATATATACACATGTGCATTGAGTGAAATTGTTTTTATCATCATTCCAGTTCTTTTATGACAAAAATATACACACGAAACTATAGATATACACATATGATATGTATGTATATGCATCAAAACGTCACCTGAGCTTTGCGGCGGTGGATGGCACAGCAAACTGAGGCTGACGGAGAGGCAGGTGGACGGTGGTGGATGTGTCGCCTTCACTGGGGCTTGGTGGACAGTGGTGGAACAATGGTAGTACGATGGGTATGGCGGATCCGGTGGGGCTTCAGTTCGCACACAGAGAAAGGGAGAGAGAGAGAGAGAGAGAGAGAGGAGGAAGAGACTGAATGGTGTGCCCTAAAGACGACATTTAATGTCGTCCTTACAAATAATACCATTTAATGCCGTTATTACTAAAAACGCCATTCAATGGAGTCTTAACTAAAATCGACATTCAATTAATACCAAATTTTTTTTCACAATTTGTTTTCGAGAAATTATATTTGAATAATAAAAGTATAATGTCGTTTTTTTCCAAAAAACGACACTCAATTTAGCGACGTTTTTTTTTTTCTAAACGACAATGTATTGGTGTTTTTTCTAAAACGTTTTATCCTAGTTTTGTTATTAACTTCAAACTCACATTGGTTTAATAATAATAAAAAATTCCATGTATTATGGAAACAACTCTATAAAACAGTGATGAGATGTTGTGAATTTGAGTCTTCTTCTCTAAGTACAATTTCAACTTCACTTAGAATGGTGAAAGTAGAAATATTTGTACAAGTGAGAGAGGTGAAAGTGAGAAATGGTGAGAGTGAGAGAGGTCAAAGTCCCCCAAAGTGAGAGAGATGGAGTGATGCTGAAAGTGAGAGAGAAGAAAAATTGAGTTGGTGGTTGTCCTTAACCCTAAAACTCTTTGCACTTCATTAATTACACTAGGGGAAAACGTGTCTTATTATTATTATTATTATTATTATTATTATTATTATTATTATTATATGAAAGTTCAAATTTTTCTTGCAGAGGTCCAAATCGTACCTCTGAAGGTACAAATTATTTGTTCAAAAGTCCAAATCTTTCTAACGTACAAATTAATCCTGTGAGAGTCCAAATTATTTCCTGTAAGGGTGCAAACAATAGCCACCTAAATTGGTGGTTGCGGTATTAAATGGTTGTTAATGCAACAACATTAGTAAAAGCAATTATTTAAGGCTCTTGTACTTTATCAGTCAATACCTATTGGGCACAACATATTTTGCATTATGTACAACGTTGTTTGAGGCTAGGTTGTTGGACTTACACCTTAAAACTCTCTCTACTTCATTAATTCCAATTCGAGGGAAATGATTTATGTAAACGTTCAAATCTGTGCTGTGAAGGTCCAAACGGCTTATGTGAAGGTACAAACCAAGTCACTGAGGGTACAAGTTTCAGAAAAATACAAACTTTTCTTCAAATTTCTCTGTCAAGGTACAAATGCACCTTATAAAAGTCCAAACCAATCTTGTGAAGGAACAAATCATTTATGTTAAGAATCTTAAGATACAAATTTTAAATTTGTGTACAACACTTATTACACATTGTACAAACAAATTTCAAAAAAATTCAAAGTTTTCTTCCAATGAACTAATTTCTCAGTAAAGGTTCCAATGCATCCTGTGAGAGTCCAACCCAAACCTGTGAAGGTAAAAATAAATTCTGTTAAGACACAAATTTTAAAATTGTGTACAACGTTTTAATACACTTGTACAAACAAATTTAAGAAAAATACAAAGGTTTCTTATTAGGTACAAACTTCTTTCGTGATGGTCCAAATCCATTCTTTGAAAGTCCAAAACCTACAACAAATGGTGACTGGTAGCCTTTGCATTTAATGCAAAGGTTAAGACCAATTATGGGGTGACATGTGGCCAGATGCGTGACCGTCAAGAAAAATTGCTCAGCCCGACCACAGTCTGCCCCATAATGTTTAACTAGTCGATAACCCGTGCTATGCACAGGTTGTACATTATATTAACCTATTGTCAAATAGTATAACGACTAAATTGCATAAAAGTAATGTGATAAAAAAAAATTTCATAAAAGTAATTGTATAAGTACTTGGGTGTTCTCGTAACAGTGTTGGCTTTTTTATTTATTTTTAGCTGAAAAAGTTAGTGTCAACTATTTGGGTTCTCCTTGAATCAAATCTGTGCATATAATCTAAACAATTAAATCTTAATTCCATTTACTAAGGCATGAAACAGTTGTTCAAAGAATTAAAAAGTAATTAAAAAATGTTTTCTTTGAATAGTCACAATATACGCATTCAACAGAGGAGTTACAAAAAATTTGTTCACTAAGCACCCTGCAATGTATGTAACTACGATTAAGAAAAAACCCAAAACTAAAGCTTCCCCACCTAATGATATAAATCCTATGTTATCCACACCAAAAATGTCACCCAGCTTAACTAACTCAACCCAGACAAAGGAGAATTAATACGAAAATCGAGATTTGCTGACAAAAAACAAAACTTGAAAAAGTATATTAGACCACATCGTCTTTACAACCAAGTCTTTAGTTTAGATGCTCTCCCCACCCCTTTTTTTTTGGCCAATAAATCCGCCATACCATTTGAAAGCCAAATTATACCTCCAATTCCACGGTTCCCTACCAGTTTGCCAAGCAATGGCCACTTTAAAATCACTATTCAAGTATGAGTCAATAGTTGCCTCTGTAATCAAATAAGCTTAACAATGTAAAAATAAATAAAATAAAATAAATACACAACACATAATGTTGGAATCTAAGACTCCCTTAATTTTCTAACATTGTCACTCAAAAGTCCAACCCAATTGCATAAATCCGTGTCGCATACTACACTAAAATGATTCGCCTGAAAAAATAAAAAATCTTAATGTCTCTGGAATATGGAATTTGAGATCTAAGACTTGAGAGTGTATTGGTGGGGTAAATGGCGACCTAAATCTTAGCAACATTACCAATCAAATGCTGAGAATCAGATAAAGTAGTGCAAGACGGTTGATACAACAATGGTTGAAACCCAAAAAAAAAAGTAATAATAATAATAATAATAATAATAAAAAACAACAAAAAATAAGCAATAAAAAAATTTGAACCATACCTTGAGTATCTCATACCCATGAAGCCACTGTTCAACCTTTTGAAACAACTAATTTAGTTTTAAAAAAAAATTGATCAAATAGGCTTTCAAATACCCAGGCAACCATGTATAGGACACAACCAAACAATAATTAAATATACTGTATATATATATATACACACACTTGTCTATAAATGTATGTATAACCCAGGAGAGATTGATATTACAAACCTGGGCAATATTGAATGTAATCAAGTTGGGTATCACGGTCAATTTCGATGTCCATGACCGATTCCTCCTTGTTCGTCAGATCAATAGAGAAAATATGGTTAATGCTAGCTGCTCTCTGATGATTATTGAAGTCTAGGGTTCTGGGTTAAAGGCTTGATGTGTCGTTGAATTAGAAGATCCACAGAGGTGTAATAGGAAAGGGTGTAAAGATGAGTGATATGAGAGGATTGTAAACTGAAGAAGCGAGTAGGCAGTGGTCGGATGAGTTCTCGATAATGGGATAGGCGAAACGACGGCTCAGAGAGAGTGAGAAATCTGTAGGTTTACTACTAAAACAACAAATTAAATAAGGGAAAAATGAGAAAAATCCATGTGGCTTAATATGGAGGCACTTTTGGCTTCCTCTTTTATATATATCTAACTAGTCGAACACCCGTGCATGCGCACGGGAATTTGTCAACAAATATAGATGCATAACAAATTTAATAGCATAAATTCTATCCAACAATTTTTATTTTTCCATTTTAACCATATTATACAAATTTGTACAAAAACAGTAAAAACATTCTCAAACTGGAGCTTAGAAATTGAAAAGAAAGAAATGTACTTACAGATAACATCCTACAAAATAAAATAAAATCCAATTATCATGTTATCTCAAGAGTGTTTAAATAAAATAATTTATAGTCCACGGGACGTTGTTATCAACAAAAAGGGGAGAAAAAAAAACTATTGTTAGAAACCATTGTCTGGCAGAGCCAATCCATAAGAGCATAGTAACCTTCAATGGAACATTTTAACATGATTAGCATACAACCAAAATCTATCATATATTAAATACAAAGTACACGTAAATTAAAACTCAATCCAAACAACTTCGAACCCATTCCATGAACAAATATGTAATAAAATTAAATCAAAAAGAAAGATAAGATATCAAGCATACATATAATTGGATTAGTAAGAAGGGAAAAAAAATCATAAAAATTTGTCACACCCGAGAGGGCGGAGGAGGACTACTTCCCAACTATGTATATCCATATAATATTTCCAACTCTAAAAAAAACATTTTCCTGAACAAAAAGGTGCAAATGTGTGAATAGCCAAAAATCTGGACATTAATACTAAATAATAAAGCAATACCTAGTGTAGAATACACCCAGATGGCAAAGCAAAACCTAGTGTAGACTACACCCGGATGGCAAGGCCTCTGGGTGTTATACTCAAAGGTCTCAAGTTCGAATCTTAAGGGGGTGGCCATAGGTGATTCACCCGGACGCCCTAGCCTCGTGGGATTAGTCGAGGTGCGCGCACCCACGGTAACAAAAAAAAAAAATTTTAAAAAAATACACTAACAGTTTGCTTATAGCACTGTGTTAATTCCTTTAATTGAATGGAATATTGTGAGTGATTATTAAGAATCATCAGTTTCATTACTATAAAGTTAGCAGAATGCTAGCTTGATTGAAGCTTCTCAACTCAAAATGGTGGCCATAAATACTTGTTATCTGGTATCAGAAGTGTTAATAACTTCGCAAGGAACTTTTAAAAATGGAAACGGTGTTGTAACCCAGGTGGAGATGAAATTTGCAACTGGAGAAGATGCTGTGCATAAAATACAAAACTAACCATAAAATACCATGTGAAGGACTTCTATTTTTAAGGATATATATAATATAAATATAAGGTTTAGTCCTTGATACTCCACTCTTTTAAATATTGATGCATCCCCAAATCTATGAACAAAAATTAGTCCCTAATTACAATTATAAACTAAAGATTAGTCCTTTCCCCCAAATTTGTGCCTTTTTTATGGACAAAATTGCCCTTGCCATTAAATATATACACGTATACATATATCATCACCAAATCAAGGCATGAATTTAGGATTTCAATTTGACCCCAAAATAAGTGAAATAAACTGCACAGATCAGTCTCTCTCACGATCTCTCTCTCTTTCTCAGGATCTCTCTCTCTAGATAAGTAATGTCTGAGCACGAGCTCTCTCGTTCGGAGAAGAAGAAGAAAGCAGACCAAATCGACCCAATCAGAGAAAGAAGGGACCACCCATGATGATTACCTGATCAAGCCTCAGTCATTCACACCAACCATAGGCACCTCTCAGTGGCCCATCCTCCTCAAGAATATGGCATCATCAATCTCGATAATCCCGCTAACCCATCTTCCAACGAGGTCGTTGCTTGGATCAAACAAATCCTCCGGGTCGAGAAACTATTGAGAGTTTGTATTATTAGATTTTCTCCTCAAATCTATTCAAAACTATGAGAAATTTGTATTATTGAACTTTCATCAAAATTTTAGAATTGAGATTTTCTCACCAAATCCATGTATATTGTTGCTGCATTTTAGTGTTTTGACATTTTGTGTGTGAATTTTCGACAATGTGAGAAATTTCTCACAAAGTGTGGAGTTTTACTTTTGAGTTTTGAAGGTGAGAAATTTGTTTTTATTGGGCGAGAAAAAAAGGTGAGAAATTACTCACTATAATAGATAAAATTTCTCACATGTTGTCGGGCTTTTGACAGTTTGTTTTTATTTGGTGAGAAATTTTCAAAAAATACGTTAAAAAATGTGAGAAATTTCTCACTATAATAGATAAATTTCTTTATTAATTCTCTCTCTCTCTCTCTCCCTATATATATATATATATATGTATATATAACAAATCAGGGTTTTGAATTTAAAAACCTTGTGTGGATACCGGCATTTGGGCCCACTTTTAAAATGTTTTTCAATTTCCAATTTAAATACACGAAGAGTCGCCACTTAATTTTTAAAAGGAAAATTAAGAAACCATTTTGAAAGCAAACCGATCTTTTGCGAAACCAAAGATTTAACTGGGTCCGGGGATTATGGAATAAAAGGGGAAGGAGCCCGACGGACTAAAACACCCCCTTTTATCCTATCTCGCGATAGGCCTCTACTCAACATCCTTTTTAATCAAATTATTAATCTAAGCATGCCCTCAACTAATACATATATACATATACATTACACAAGCATGTTGGAAATTGTGTAAAATTGCTAACGACAAAATATCATTCATAAGCCACGTAACTCAAGTAGCAAGCAACATGATATGCAATAGAGAACTAGAAAACATACCCGGGATCCGGCCGCGAATATTAAACGTGCAATGCATACAAGAACAAAATAAATCTAAGAAAAGGTCTCTAACATATATATACACATAAGGCAAAACCTAGGCTAAGGTGTCGCACATGGAGTCGAAAATCAATATAAATCAAATAATAGAATTAAACTAGAGAAGAGTTGAGAAATTGTACCTCAAATGCGCTACCAAAAAAAGGTTAGTAATCATGCCTTAGACAAGATATAATATCAAAAATAATTAATCATAAGTCATGTTCAATTAGATACAATTTAGACAAGAGATAAGTCCTACTTATGAATATTAACATGTATGAATGAATGCATGAATATGAACAAGAATGAGATATGAATTTATTCACTAATTTGGATCACTTAGCCTCTGGATTTAAGCTAAATTATCATTATTCAAAACATGATTTGGATTCCAAGACATTAGGAGACCATTTGAGTTTAAATAAATAAGATTAGACAAAAACAGGAGCAGTTTTTTATGAATTACAGAGAGCAGACCAGGTTTTCAAAAATAGAAATAAAATACTTTCAACGGTTTGATCTTAATGATTTTTGGATTTGTTATGCCTCTGTGAGTCTAGTTTCAAACCCAAAAAAAAAATCAAGGTTTCAACGGTTAGATCTCCGGGAATATGGAAAATACCAGACCTCACTCAGAATTTTGCAACTCTCTGTCCAGAGATCTTGTATGATTTTTTAAAAATAGCAAACAAATCCAAATTGCTTCATTCTTTTTAGGGAACCTTCCTAACACATTAAGGTTCTTATAAACAATTATTAGAGGTCATGAAAACTTGGTTAGAGCTCTGATCTATCAATTTTAAAACCGATTTGCTGTTCTGAAACTATTCTAAAATTCTGGACAGATTGTGGTTGTCTCACAAAACTCATGATCAAACCATTCTAAGCATAAAATCTTACCAAAACAAAAATTACAGTGGTAAAACAATGTGTTATTGACACTCTCCCATTGGTTTCATTCAATTCCAACGGTCTGATTTTGAACTAAAAATCTTTGATCGAAAACAGTTTGTGAACCCACTGTTTTCATTTTGCTAGTTCAACTTTGTTGATTGGCCTCAACTATTAGATCATAATGTTGGGCTAAACCAAAACATTTCTTCTACCATTTGATGGTCATTGAAGACTAAGGACCTCTTTAGACTTATGGACTTTTAATGAAGTATGAAATGGACTTCACAAAATCCCAAACAATGAACTCAAACTTATGGACCAAAACTTGAGTTCAAATCATTACTCCTACCACTTGGTGGTCATTGGAGGCTAAAGACACACATATATGTAGGTTTTGGATGAAGTATGAAGAACTTCCAAAAACCCAAGGAAGAGGTTAGTCTAAGCCATAGAGATGGTCTTAAACTTAAAATATTTCTCCTACCATTTGATGGTCATTGGAGACTAAAGGAAAACAAATCCACATAAACCTCCATGAGATATAGCATGAATCCCCACAAGATTTTTAATGAGGAGATTTCAAGTCATGAACTAAGACTTGAACTCAACCAACTATGTGTAGAGATGATCATAATCCACTTTAATCCCCATATAAATCATAAGATCATAGGGAATTAGAGGAGCAAACTCAAAGAAATCTAATGAGATATTGAAGATCTCATATATTTCTTTGATAGGAATATAAACAAAAGAAAAGAAATCAAAATATTTGAATACTTCAAGTCAAAACTCTTTTATTCATAAATCCAAAGCTCTAATCCAAATTAATGAAACACCATGATATTCAATCACAAATTCTAAGTGGTGTGTGATGAAATGGGGTAGGAAGAGAGGTTTTGAAAATGTGTAAAGTTCCTAGATCTAAGAATTTGTGATTGAATTATTATATATGAAGATAAATTTTGAAGGTTTTACCTCTAGATCTTCTCAAAACTTATAGAGATGTTGAATTCCTCAAGCTTTTCCTCTTCTTCTTCCTCAAGCTTCAAGCTCCTTCAATGGTGATTTGATGGTTGGGTAGAGTTTTGGTGGTGTTTGGGTAAAATAATTGGTAGAGTTTCTCTCTCTATATTTCTTTCCTCTAAAGCTCTCCCAATCTTTTTTCTATACAATTCAAGTGTCTCTTCCAAAATGAGAGAAATGGGTTTTTTTTATAGACTTTCATTATCTTGGGGGCCAAGATAAGGGTAGATAGGTCAATTTGGGGTGGGTTAGGAATATTCTATGGCATCTCTAACTCTCCATGGCACTTCTATGTAATTCCAAGAAACTTGAAGGGCATTTAAGTTGGCTAGAATAAAGGAACATTCTAGAGCATCTTCAAAGCACATGGGAGATTAGTGCCCAACAAATGGCTTTTTGGGTATTTACTTTGGATTAGGAATATACCAAGGAATCTCTAACTCTTCAAATCACATGGGATACTTTCTTTTATTATTTTCCTTTCTTATATATATATATATATATATATATGTGTGTGTATAGACACATTTTTCATTTTAAATCTAAATTAATCATATGAGTCACAAAATAGTATCTTTTTCTTTTTTCTTTTTTCTTTTTGAATCTAAAAAAATGAGAAACAATGTTATTTTTATAAAATATCATTATTATTATTATTATTTAATCTATTCTATTTTTTTTTAGAAAGTAACCCATGATCTAGTGAGCTCGAGACAGATGGTCAGTGATTGGCCAAATCTAGGGATATTAGGAGCAAGTTTTGGGAGCTTGAAGCTTTTCAGAAGTCGAAGCGATGAACTTGAAGAAAATCGTCGGGACATTATTCATCATTGATTTCTAGAGGTAAATCCCCCCTAAGTTTAATAGTTCGGTCAAATTTGGGGTGTCTACAGTTTGCCCCTCTTCGGCAGAGTTTGTGAAGCAACGCGTATCACAAGTGAATGTCGAAGCCTGTGTGCAGACAAGCCTTTGACCGAGCTATTGAACTTAGGTAAAAATAAAATGCGTTGCAAAAACATTCGCGGAGACGGTCGGTGCTGGTCGTGCTCAATGGTGAGCTGCCTACGTATCCCTTCGGGAATCAGACCAGGACGTAGTTCGGGCAAAGGACAACACACAAGCGCAAATAATCATACGGATGAATGAACCTATCCTGTCGTGATGCACATGATATGCAATGGTATTTTCTTGAATTGACCTGATTATGCAAACGTCATGCTTACCCTACATCGTGTCTATGCGACGTACTTTACACGATGTGCCGATCAAAGAAGATTACCGAATCTTGGACTGATGCCAAATCTGTTAAGAAAGCTACTTTTGACTGAACATCGAAGGTTGGCACAAGTCTGTTGCGAAAACTGAAAATGCAAATTCGTTTTACTTTCAAATAAAGGATCATCGTAAATCTGTTACGAGGATCGAGAATATAATTCGTTATATTCTCAAAACGAGGGTTAGTGCAAATCCGTTGCAAGAACCGAGAATGTAAATCCGTCACATTCTCAAACAAAGGATCGCCATAAATCTGTTACGAGGATCGAGAATATAAATTCGTTATATTCTCAAAATGAGGGTTAGCGCAAATCCGTTGCAAGAACCGAGAATGTAAATCCGTCACATTCTCAAACAAAGGATCGTCGTAAATCTGTTACGAGGATCGAGAATATAAATCCGTTATATTCTCAAAACGAGGGTTAGCGCAAATCCGTTGCAAGAACCGAGAATGTAAATCCGTCACATTCTCAAACAAAGGATCGCCGTAAATTTGTTACGAGGATCGAGAATATAAATCCGTTATATTCTCAAAATGAGGGTTAGCGCAAATCTGTTGTAAGAACCGAGAATGTAAATCTGTCACATTCTCAAACAAAGGATCGCCGTAAATCTGTTACAAGAATCGAGAATATAAATTCGTTATATTCTCAAAATGAGGGTTAGCGCAAATCCGTTGCAAGAACCGAGAATGTAAATCCGTCACATTCTCAAACAAAGGATCGCCGTAAATCTGTTACGAGGATAGAGAATATAAATCCGTTATATTCTCAAAACGAGGGTTAGCGCAAATCTGTTGCAAGAACCGAGAATGTAAATCCGTCACATTCTCAAACAAAGGATCGCCGTAAATCTGTTATGAGGATCGAGAATATAAATCCGTTATATTCTCAAAACGAGGGTTAGCGCAAATCTGTTGCAAGAACTGAGAATGTAAATCCGTCACATTCTCAAACAAAGGATCGTCGTAAATCTGTTACGAGGATTGAGAATATAAATCCGTTATATTCTCAAAACGAGGGTTAGCGCAAATCTGTTGCAAGAACCGAGAATGTAAATCCGTCACATTCTCAAACAAAGGATCGCCGTAAATCTGTTACGAGGATCGAGAATATAAATCCGTTATATTCTCAAAACGAGGGTTAGCGCAAATCTGTTGCAAGAACGCAAGAACCGAGAATGTAAATCCGTCACATTCTCAAACAAAGGATCGCCGTAAATTTGTTACGAGGATCGAGAATATAAATCCATTATATTCTCAAAATGAGGGTTAGCGCAAATCCGTTGCAAGAACCGAGAATGTAAATCCGTCACATTCCCAAACAAAGGATCGTCGTAAATCTGTTACGAGGAACGGGAAAATAAATCCGTTATATTCTCAAGACGGTGGTCATAGTTTGAGAGCCTGCAGGCTCAAATTCATTTCAACTTTTCAAAACTTGGAGTCGAACAGACTCAAATTCTTTTCAATTTTTTTAAAATTGGGAGTCAACTAGACTTAACTCAATTTAATTCAGAATTTTGGAGTCAGTCAGACTTGAATCATTTCAATTCTAAAAATCCGGGGTCTTTCAAACTTAATTCGATTTTCTAAAATCGAGAGTCCATTAGACTCAAACAAATTCCCTTCTTAGTCAAACAAATTTCATTTCATTTATTTTCAAAAATTCGGAGTCTAGTACATCAGACTCAAATTATTTCAAATATCTGAAGCCGGGGGTCCAATGGACTCAAATCCACTCAAATTAATTCAATTTTCCAAAATTGGTAGTCAATCGAGCTTAATTTTTCAAATTTCGATCAAGAGTTAGTCAGACTCAAATAAACTCAATTTCACCAAGTCCAGAGTCAATTCAACTCAATTCGAGTTCAAATTCAAAGGCTAAATTAGGAGTTGCCTAGACTCGACTTAATTCATTTTCTGAAATCAGGAGTCAGTCAGACTCAAACAAATTCAATTTCACCAAGTCCAGAGTCAATTTGACTCAAATCAATCCAATATTTCAAAACTCGTGAGTAGATCGGACTCAAAAGAATTTCTTTTCAAATTTCCAAAACAGGAGTGGAATCAGACTCCAAGAATTTCTATTTCACAAAACGGGAGTCGAATCAGACTCAAAGATTTTACAAAACTTCTAAAAACAGGAGTCGAAACAGACTCAAAGAATTTTCAAATTTCCAAAATTGGGAGTCGAATTGACTCGAACGATTTCAAATTTTCAAAGAGAATTTCAGTTTTCCAAATCGGAGTCAACTCAGCTAAACGAAAAATTTCAATTTACAACATTGGAGTCAATTCGACTCAAAAGAATTTCAATTTTCAAAATCGGTAGTTTGAATGAGACTCGAAGAATTATTGAGGATTAACGCGAATGCGAGGTTGCCGTTGATGACTAATACAGATGCTCGCGAGGATTAGCTGGGATTGCCATTGAGGACTAACAGAGGTTGCCATTGAGGACTAACGAGGATTGCCATTGAGGACTAATGCAGATGCCATTGAGGACTAATACAAATGATGCTGCCATTGAGGACTAATGCAGATGATGCTGCCATTGAGGACTAACAGAGATTGCCATTGAGGACGAACGAGGATTGCCATTGAGGACTAATGCAGATGAAGAGAAGCTGCCATGGAGGACTAAAGCTTATGAAGAGAAGCTGCCATTGAGGACTAATGCAGATGATGCTGCCATTGATGACTAACAGAGGTTGCCATTGAGGACTAACGAGGATTGCCATTGAGGACTAATACAAATGATGCTGCCATTGAGGACTAATGCAGATGATGCTGCTATTGAGGACTAACAGAGATTGCCATTGAGGACTAACGAGGATTGCCATTGAGGACTAATGCAGATGAAGAGAAGCTGCCATGGAGGACTAAAGAGAAGCTGCCATGGAGGACTAAAGCTTATGAAGAGAAGCTACCTTTGAGGACTAATGCTTTGCGCTCAAAGAACCAAACTTCAATATTCAGAGCCACTTCGAACTTAAAGAATTGATTTCACAAAAGTTCGGGAGTCCACAGACTGAAAGAGTTGATTTTTCAAAATTTGAGGAGTTTTCAGACTCAAAGAATTTGAACGGAGCTGATAGAAAGAATAATTTTATGCATTTGCGGACCTTTGGAAGAAACACATCGATTCTGTCAAGAGAGGGAAGCACCTTTGCCCCTAGTATTGGACTCTTCTTATATTTGCCACTTGAGCACTATGTTGTGATAGTGTTCAAAAACCTCTGCTCGTATTGTTCTTAGGATGCTCATGGAGACTTTTTAAATCTTTATTTATCATCTTAAACCCACATATTTTGAGACCATTTATTGACTCATCAAAGGAAGACATACCTGACAAAGCTAGTTACTCGAGATGACTGACTCAAACTCTACATTCATTATGAATCAATGTGCTTTCTTTGTGAATAACATATCATCTCACTTTTCATCATCTTACAAATGGTAGTGTTTGCTGATAAACCGACACTTTGAAAACTTCCCCTTTTCGATTTAGCGAATTCTTTGCCTATCTAGAGTATGCTTCAAATTAGTGCTTTAGCTTATAGAATGAAAGGCACTCTATTTCAATCCTTTCAAAATAAACTTGATTACTTGAGAACTTGCCTCTGGCATAGAGGGATTTTGGCAAACGAAGTTTGCCCCTAGTCTTAAGGGCAAATAGGCTCATCCAAGGGTTTTGAGAACATGAGGGTACAGGATGCCTGCAGTGCATTTATTCCCAACCTAGAGATAATCATCATGAATTGGTGGGCTGAAGCGGAAAACCCAATGCTGATGGGCGAACTTTGTTTGCCCCTGGTTTGGCAGTACATACATGGCTCCAGGCAAACACAAGTTTGCCCCTAGTATGAAGGAAGGAAACCAAAGGTGCAAAGGGTGATGCTTTCGGTTTAGGAATGGTTGTGGACCGAGAACCTTGGAAGGTTCGCCTACTTATCCCCAAGTGGGAATCAGATCCAAAGTAGTTCGGCCAAGGCCTGAAAAAAAGATGGCATGAGATGATGGGGTGATGACCGAACCGAGCAGGTTGCCTACGTATCCCCAAGTGGGAATCAGGTCAAAACGTAGTTCATCGACTCTGGAAGTCTCGAAAGAATAAGGCTTCAAGAAATAGTGGGCTTTTCGAGCCATGTTTCCATTTAGGTCAAATGAGTGCTCTTTCCGAAATGGGCCACTTGTGGTAGCCTTTGAACAGGATGATGAGAACATGAACTTCTTCTCCGCTTCATTTTCTTTTCTTTTCTTTTCTTATTTCTTTTTTTCTTTTCTTTTCTTTTCTTTTCTTTTCTTTATTTGACGATTGATTCTTTTAACCCTTTCACTAGCCAGTCAACTTTACCATTCTCATATTGTATCGTGTTTTTATCACACTCACAAAGCAATATCAACCCTTCAGATTACTCTTTATTTTCCTCAAAGATATCTTTGCATTGTTTTGGGCCCACTTAGCCATTGAGCCTCTCACAAGATTTTTTAGACTAATTGATACTTTCAAATCTCTCTTTTCCAAATCTTTTCTTTGTTTAGAACAACACAAAGTCTTCGGATAATTCATGTACCAATGATGTACTTGAAGTGCTCAAGAATTCTCAATCTTATTTATTCTCTCTCTCTTTCTTTTTTTTTTTTTTCCTTTCTTTTCTCTACCTCACTATCTCTAATTCTCTTCATGATTTTGACTGGCTAGGATTCGGGGTTTTGAAATCAACACGCATCTTATTTTTGCTCTAACTTTTGCCTAGGTGCCCTTTCGGGTTTTCATCCTAGCGAGCTCTCTTTTTTCTCTTTTTTTTTTATTTCCATTTCTCCTCTCTTTTATTTTGAAGAAGAAGTTCTTTTAAAATATCTAACTACCATCAAGGACCAAGTTTGTGGGCTCATCTTTTAGGCTCGGTATTTGGAAAAGGGGATGGTGAGCAAGCCTCAAGTCCCAAGTTTATCTTTCCAAGATTGAGCGAGAGCACCTTTAAATTCTAGAAGTAAAGCTAATCAATTCTCTACTCCTCCTGGGTTTTGGCACAAAATTTGCTTTGATCACTTAGGGATCCTTTTCAATGTAAAGATTTATTAACAAAGTATTTTCCATGATCATTTTGAAAACGTGATTTTTTATTTTTATTTTTTTGGCTTAATGATCCATTTATTCATGAATGGGCACATCGAATCAAGAAAAATGAGATTTTATTCAACCCGTAGAAAAAGAGGATTACATCACTCGACTCGATAAACAAAGCCTTGAAAAATAAACTTGATAACCGACTGACTCAAAGACACGACTGGACTTGATACTTGACTCCTACTTGACATGACTCGATTACTGGACTAGACTTGACATAGTCTCAACTGGAGTGTCACAGATGATTTTCAATTTACTAGATTTCCAAGAGCATCCACATTTGCCTTAGCAGCAGTATTTTCAAACACTATCACTTCACTATCATCATTTGAACCTCCGGGTCCGCCTTTTCCCAATAGCATGTGTGTAGAAATATCATCCACGTCCATGGCCCAATTTTTAGTGGGACAGTATTCATCTGACTCATACCAAGTGCTATCAATGCCTTTTCCACATTTATTGATTCGGCCAAGGCCAGTTGGTTGTTGCGTACTCATGGATACAGCAAATCCCTTGAGGATGCTCAGTGATGGCTGGGATTGAGAGGTTGGAGAGTGAAGAGCTTGCGAGTCATGATCATTATGCCAAAGGTCACTCGGTGGATTTGGCAGAAGAGTGATGATTTTTTTATCAATGAGATCCTGGATCTCATGGCGGAGCCTCGAGCAAGAATCGGTATTGTGGCCTTGAGTCTAGTGATAGGCGCAGTACAAGGATAGGTTATATTTGCGAGGTAAGGGATTTGATGGTGGCCTTGGGTCCAAGGGATTGAGGTGACCACTCTTGATGAGGTGACCAAGGGCCATGGATAATGTCATGCCAAGGTTGGTGAATATTCTTGACTTGCCGATTCGGCTTACTTTCGGATTCGACTTTGAACTTGAGTTGGCTTTTGGGTTGAGATGGGGGCTTGGAATTGCTCTTTGGTTCATTGGGATTGGGCATGGATGTGGGCTTTGGTGAATGGTTGAGATTGGGTATGGACTTTGGGGATAGGCTGGATTTGGACATGGACTTTGGTGATTGGTTGGGCTTGGATGTGGATTTTGGTGCTCGGCAGCTGGGTGATCCATTATTCCCTTCTCCAATTTGTTCATCACTGCCTCATTCAAACCCACTTGCTTGTTGAGTAACTGATAGAGCTCAAGCGTTACCCTCTCCAATTGATTCACCCTTAAGTTCTGTTGCTCAATAGTGGCTTGCAGCTTGTTCATTCTCTCTTCCAAAGCTCTTAAGGCCATTGGCGGATCAATCTCAAGATGATAGTCCATGTTCTCCTAAAATCAAGAAGGTGAACCCAAGAAGATTAGAAGTGTCCTCACTAGGGGATCTAGTTGTCCCACTCTTTCGTGACATAAAAGGTCCGCATGCAGAGTTGATTTTCAGGAGGCAAGGAATTTTGAGGAACTTTTGAATTACTTTGATCTTGACTGGAGAGAGGATGGTCTAAATTCGTATTCTACATGCATGCAATAATTTGATGACTAAATGCATGCACCGCACACACGGATGAAATGCAAGTGTGTGTGTGCCTATTCTATATGCAAAAGAAAGGAAAATTCTAATCCTAACACATAAACATATAAGCACATAGAATCCTTATTCATGTCAAGTGCGCTAATTTCTCCTCATTGTGATCCTTACTACCCCTTCAAGGTTTACAAATTTAGAATTTTTGAAATCCATTTGACAAGTATTTCCCCCAGATGATGGGGTCTTTCAAATTCTTAAGAAGCTTTCCTTTGAAGGCAACAACATTTCTCAACGAAAGATGATTGGGTTGAAACTTTGCTTTAAAATCCATTTGAAAAGCATTTCTTTAATATAATTCTTAAGAATTTTGGATTATATTCCTCAACCAAAAGGTGATTGGGTCAAAATTTTTCTTTGAAAAGGCGTTTTTTTTTTTTTTTAGTTGGTGAAACTATTCAAAATCTTTCAAGAATTTTGGGTTCCAAGAATTTTGGTTCTCCCTTCAAATATGGTTGATTTGAAATTTGAATGCAAAAGTGAACTCCATAAATTTTGAAAGAGTGATTGAATGCCTTGGAATAAAGATACCAAAAATCTATTTGCTTCCAAAAACGTATTTAAAATTCTTTGGGTAGGAGGATCACATGTTTGGATAATCACCGCACTTTTCATAAATTTGGATGCATACAAGGTCAATGATGCTTAGCTAAACATGATACAAGAGATGTAATCTTATAATCAAGATTTGGCTTATTCTTAAATGTCATAGGACATGGAAAGGAATTGCTCAAAAGTGATTAAGAGGTTACACATCTTTTATCAAGCAAGCATCGTCATCATCTCAAGTAATCCCTTTCGGGCACACAAAACTCCCTAGTACATAATCCTAATCAAGAATTGATTTCCTAATTTTGAAAGGTTCTATGAAACTATCATGCAAAGGCGGGGTTTTGGTCAAATAAGGGACCCTTGACACACACCCGATAGGATGCTTCATATACCAACACATGGTACGAGATCAAGGGTGATCACACGGCCCCATGATGGCTTGACCGACCGGGTTGCCCCGAGCCTCCAAGATCATAGTTCCATGCAATCGACTGGCGAAACATGCAAGTGCAATGCAACGGGCACACCAAAATTAATTAATTCGATTAAAAGGATGCTTTCAAGTCTAACCCTCGAGTGAACCCAAAATCAGAAATTCTGGTCTGCGAAACCAGAGATTCTGGGTTCGATCCCCAACAGAGTCGCCAGATTGTGGATACCGGCATTTGGGCCCACTTTTAAAATGTTTTTCAATTTCCAATTCAAATACACGAAGAGTCGTCACTTAATTTTTAAAAGGAAAATTAAGAAACCATTTTGAAAGCAAACCGATCTTTTGAGAAACCAAAGATTTAACTGGGTCCGGGGATTATGGAATAAAAGGGGAAGGAGCCCGACGGACTAAAACACCCCCTTTCATCCTATCTCGCGATAGGCCTCTACTCAACATCCTTTTTAATCAAATTATTAATCTAAGCATGCCCTCAACTAATACATATATACATATACATTACACAAGCATGTTGGAAATGGTGTAAAATTGCTAACGACAAAATATCATTCATAAGCCACGTAACTCAAGTAGCAAGCAACATGATATGCAATAGAGAACTAGAAAACATACCCGGGATCCGGCCGCGAATATTAAACGTGCAATGCATACAAGAACAAAATAAATCTAAGAAAAAGTCTCTAACATATATATACACATAAGGCAAAACCTAGGCTAAGGTGTCGCACATGGAGTCAAAAATCAATATAAATCAAAGAATAGAATTAAACTAGAGAAGAGTTGAGAAATTGTACCTCAAATGCGCTACAAAACAAAGGTTAGTACACATGCCTTAGACAAGATATAATATCAAAAATAATTAATCCTAAGTCATGTTCAATTAGATACAATTTAGACAAGAGATAAGTCCTACTTATGAATATTAACATGTATGAATGAATGCATGAATATGAACAAGAATGAGATATGAATTTATTCACTAATTTGGATCACTTAGCCTCTGGATTTAAGCTAAATTATCATTATTCAAAATATGATTTGGATTCCAAGACATTAGGAGACCATTTGAGTTTAAATAAATAATATTAGACAAAAACAGGAGCAGTTTTTTATGAATTACAGAGAGCAGACCAGGTTTTCAAAAATAGAAATAAAATACTTTCAACGGTTTGATCTTAATGATTTTTGGATATGTTCTAACCCAAAACGAAAATCAAGATTTCAACGGTTAGATCTCCGGGAATATGGAAAATACCAGACCTCACTCAGAATTTTGCAACTCTCTGTCCAGAGATCTTGTATGATTTTTTAAAAATAGCAAACAAATCCAAATTGCTTCATTCTTTTTAGGGAACCTTCCTAACACATTAAGGTTCTTATAAAAAATTATTAGAGGTCATGAAAACTTGGTTAGAGCTCTGATCTATCAATTTTAATACCGATTTGTTGTTCTGAAACTATTCTGAAATTCTGGACAGATTGTGGTTGTCTCACAAAACTCATGATCAAACCATTCTAAGCATAAAATCTTACCAAAACAAAAATTACAGTGGTAAAACAATGTGTTATTGACACTCTCCCATTGGTTTCATTCAATTCCAACGGTCTGATTTCGAACTAAAAATCTTTGATCGAAAACAGTTTGTGAACCCACTATTTTCATTTTGCTAGTTCAACTTTGTTGATTGGCCTCAACTATTAGATCATAATGTTGGGCTTAAACCAAAACATTTCTTCTACCATTTGATGGTCATTGAAGACTAAGAACCTCTTTAGACTTATGGACTTTTAATGAAGTATGAAATGGACTTCACAAAATCCCAAACAATGAACTCAAACTTATGGACCAAAACTTGAGTTCAAATCATTACTGCTACCACTTGGTGGTCATTGGAGGCTAAAGACACACATATATGTAGGTTTTGGATGAAGTATGAAGAACTTCCAAAAACCCAAAGAAGAGGTTAGTCTAAGCCATAGAGATGGTCTTAAACTTAAAATATTTCTCCTACCATTTGATGGTCATTGGAGACTAAAGGAAAACAAATCCACATAAACCTCCATGGGATATAGCATGAATCCCCACAAGATTTTTAATGAGGAGATTTCAAGTCATGAACTAAGACTTGAACTCAACCAACTATGTGTAGAGATGATCATAATCCACTTTAATCCCCATATAAATCATAAGATCATAGGGAATTAGAGGAGCAAACTCAAAGAAATCTAATGAGATATTGAAGATCTCATATATTTCTTTGAGAGGAATATAAACAAAAGAAAAGAAATCAAAATATTTGAATACGTCAAGTCAAAACTCTTTTATTCATAAATCCAAAGCTCTAATCCAAATTAATGAAACACCATGATATTCAATCACAAATTCTAAGTGGTGTGTGATGAAATGGGGTAGGAAGAGAGGTTTTGAAAATGTGTAAATTTCCTAGATCTAAGAATTTGTGATTGAATTATTATATATGAAGATAAATTTTGAAGGTTTTACCTCTAGATCTTCTCAAAACTTGTAGAGATGTTGAATTCCTCAAGCTTTTCCTCTTCTTCTTCCTCAAGCTTCAAGCTCCTTCAATGGTGATTTGATGGTTGGGTAGAGTTTTGGTGGTGTTTGGGTAAAATAATTGGTAGAGTTTCTCTCTCTATATTTCTTTCCTCTAAAGCTCTCCCAATCTTTTTTCTATACAATTCAAGTGTCTCTTCCAAAATGAGAGAAATGGATTTTTTTATAGACTTTCATTATCTTGGGGGCCAAGATAAGGGTAGATAGGTCAATTTGGGGTGGGTTAGGAATATTCTATGGTATCTCTAACTCTCCATGGCACTTCTATGTAATTCCAAGAAACTTGAAGGGCATTTAAGTTGGCTAGAATAAAGGAACATTCTAGAGCATCTTCAAAGCACATGGGAGATTAGTGCCCAACAAAGGGCTTTTTGGGTATTTACTTTGGATTAGGAATATGCCAAGGAATCTCTAACTCTCCAAATCACATGGGATACTTTCTTTTATTATTTTCCTTTTCTTATATATATATATATATATGTATAGACACATTTTTCATTTTAAATCTAAATTAATCATATGAGTCACAAAATAGTATCTTTTTCTTTTTTTTTTCTTTTTGAATTTAAAAAAATGAGAAACAATGTTATTTTTATAAAATATCATTATTATTATTATTTAATCTATTCTATTTTTTTTTAGAAAGTAACCCATGATCTAGTGAGCTCGAGACAGATGGTCAGTGATTGGCCAAATCTAGGGATATTAGGAGCAAGTTTTGGGAGCTTGAAGCTTTTCAGAAGTCGAAGCGATGAACTTGAAGAAAATCGTCGGGACATTATTCATCATTGATTTCTAGAGGTAAATCCCCCCTAAGTTTAATAGTTCGGTCAAAATTGGGGTGTCTACACCTTGATTTATGAAAATTGGGGTATTTATTAAATTTTCTCTTTTAATTCTCTATCTTTCTATATATATATATGTATGTAACAAACTTGGGTTTTGAATTTCAAAATCTTGATTTATGAGGGTAGGGGTATTTTGGTCCTCAAAATAGTTGAGGGACTAATTTCTAAATTGACTTATAGAATAGATCAATTTCTAGAAAATGCTACAATAAAGGACCGAAATCTAAAGGACCCTATATATAATTGATTAGAACTGGAGAGGTTTCATATGGTGGTTCTTGAAATGTGTTGGAAAAAGGAAGAGAAAGAGAAAGAAAGTAGTATGGTAGAATCATTTAGCACTTATTGCCAATAACCACATGTGAATGCACTTTAACCTAAGGTGGAAGGTTTAGCACTCAAACTCATGAATGTAACATTAATGTTAGACTTTTTGTCTTTCAAGTGTAATATAAAAAGAAAAAAAAAATTACTTTAAGTCCCTGTGGATTAATCTTCGAAGAGTTTTTTAGGCCACATGCATGGCATATTGTGTATACATTTAGTGCCTCTCTTTGAATTCTGGAAAATTGGTAAGGTCAAGTACATTGTACCCTTTTATCTATAAAATGAATGCTAGTAAAGTTGAGGAAAATCATGCCCCATAGGATTTTCTTAAAGATGATTCGACAGATGCAGAGGTTAGATACAATTTTAGTTAACCGTCTCAATGACTTGGCAGTGGATTTGCTTGATGAGTGTCCGACGGATTGGTCCGTGGATACAGATGGAAGTTTATGTTTTCAAGGAAGACTCTGTGTACCGGATAGTGAAGAGTTGAATAGGGAAGTACTTGATGAGGCACATCGATCTCAATACACTATACATCCTGGCGGGACTAAGATGTATCATGACCTAAAACGAACCTTTTGGTGGGAATGTATGAAGAGAGATGTTGGAGAATATGTTTCTAAGTGTATGGTGTGTCAGCAGGTTAAGGCGGAACATCAGAGACCGTCTGGCTTGTTGAAACCTTTAGAAATACCTGTGTGGAAATGGGAGTGTATCTCTATGGATTTTGTGGATGGTTTGCCGAGATCCAAGAAGGGAAATGAGTCAATTTGGGTGATTGTGGATAGGCTAACTAAGTCGGCGCACTTTATTCCAATGAGTGTGCATCGGACGACAGACAAGTTGGCACAGTTGTATATTCGGAAGATAGTACGTTTGCATGGGACTCCGGTCTCGATTGTGTCGGATCGAGATTCGTTGTTTGTAGCAGAGTTTTGGGAGAGTTTTCAGAGGGCAATGGGGATCCGGTTAGACCTTAGTACTGCTTATCACCCTCAGACCGATGGGCAGACTGAGAGGGTTAACCAGATTCTTGAGGATATGTTGAGGGCTTGTGTTCTCGATCTCGGTGGTAGTTGGGAAGAACACTTTTCATTAGTGGAGTTTGCTTATAATAACAGTTACCATTCTAGCATAGGAATGGCACCTTTCGAAGCGTTGTATGGAAGGCCGTGTAGATCTCCAGTGTGTTGGACAGAAGTGGGTGACGTACCTATTTTGGGTCCAGAGATGGTTCGGGAAACTACTGAGAAGGTGAGTGTTATTAGGGAGAGGATTAAGACTGCTCAGAGGTGGCAAAAGAGTTATGCTGATAGGAAGCGCAAGCGTGTAGAACTCAAAGTGGGAGATTTCGTGTTCTTGAAAGTATCTCCGATGAAGGGTGTGATGCGATTTGGTAAGAAAGGGAAGCTTGCTCCAAGGTTTGTAGGACCTTATGAGATCATAGGAAAGGTTGGAGAGTTGGCCTTCAGAGTATTGCTGCCTCCGATATTGGCGACAATCCATAACGTGTTCCATGTATCGATGTTGAGGAAGTGTGTGAAGGACCCTATACAGATTGTTCGTCCGACAGAACTTGAGATTAACGATGACCTTACGTATGTTGTTCGACCTATCACTATTGTCAATCGAGATGTGAAGTATTTGCGGAGAAAAGTAGTGAATCTTGTGAAGGTGCAATGGAGTGAGAGAATTAACGATATTACGTGGGAACTTGAGGAGAAGATTCGAAAGTCACATCCCGAGCTATTCGAGTAGTGTTTGTGCGTGTTTCTAATCTCGGGACGAGATTTTCTTTGAGGTGTGTATAATGTAATACCCTATATTTTTTTAAATAAAATCTTAGTGTTTAATTGGTATTTTTATGATTTTATTTAAATTAATAATATGGTTAGTATACAAAAAATTAGTGTGAGTGTTTTACACTACAAAACTTCTATGTGGTAAAAAAAAAAAAGGAAACATGTCTGTGCAGTTTGTGTGAGTCGTGGGTGAGTAGTGTCTCTAGTATGTGTGTGTGTGTGTGTGTATTAGTTACTTAGGTATTACATAGTATCTTATATACTTACATAATATAATAATAGGGTTAGGTAAACCCCATCCTTTGCACAGCCGCAGAAAGAGAGAGAGAGAGAGAGAGAGAGAGAGAGAGAGAAGAAAAAGAAGAAGAAGAAGAAGGAAGAAGAAGAAAAGGGAAAAGAAGGAGAACAGGCCCGGGTGGATCGTGGGGTATTCGTGATTGCCATTTTTTTATCAACTCGGTGAGTTAAACTTTGTGTATTCATATATATATATATATATACACGTATGTATATGTATATACGGGAGTAATTAAATTAGTACGTACACGTTTAATTTAATGGTTAGGATCTTCGTAATGGATACACGCTATTGTTGAAGTAATTTAGATAGTTTCCTTCCCCTTGGTGTGACTTTGCGATCATGACATTAGAGTATTCAAAAGGGTTAGGTGAATCGTTAGTTTGATAAAAACCCATATGTGAAATATTCATGTTTGTTAGAAAATATATGTGAAATTCGTTTTATGTGTAATTCACACATTTGCATAAACTTTAGAAAATTATTACAAAATCGTGGCTTTGAATTTGAACATTCTGTTCGTGTGTCTCATGTAAAACGTGATTCTGCACGTTTTTCGTCTAATGGTATTTTTCCTGATTCTGCACCGTTTGGGCAGAAATTGAAGATTTCAGTAGCAGTTTTTAGTATATTAAAATGTACGAAATTGGGGAAATATGATTCGTTGTTTTTATTTATTTATTTATTTCGTTCGTATGACTTAACGAAGATTACTTGGAGATACATGAATTCTCTTATAATGTTGAGCTATATAAAAATAGGTGATAGTCATTAACGTTGAGTCCGAGTAAATTCTATAATTCCGAGAATGCAAAATGGTTTCAAGTTTCCTTAGTGTTCACCGCTCCCAGTTGTGATATTTTTTTTTGGTAGCTCGATTTGTTGAGTGTACCTTTTTGCCAGTGGCTTCGTGATCAAGCTGGCCTAAGCATTATACCCGGCTTATTTTGTTAGACGTCTAGGCATATTGACAGGCCTTCTGTGTGTATACCTGGTTTGGTTGATACCCCAACCAAACTGGCACAAGAGTAGATGTTGGTAGTATGTCCGGGCACACATGGGATATATGTGTAGGTGTACCATGGAGGGTAGCCAAGTGGTGAACCTAGGAAATTGAATGATAAATCGTTTAAATAAGTAAGAGGATTGTAGACACCCCATTTTTGTCGGGGCGGGCGCGACAAGGATTATTGTCAATAAATTTCCCGATGAGTCCATGGATTTAAAATGTTGATTTCCTGGATTTTTGTTCTTTGCTTATATATTTATTTTGGATGTGTAGTTAGTAAATTATGAAGTTAATTCTTGCGAGTTCTTAGTACTAGTAGTTTCCGCATAATTTGTGGTATTTTGTTATTATAAATTTTCGTAGTTGCAGGATGGTGGGTCCACTAACATTTTGCAGGTATTGACTCACCATGTGACGGAAGGTAAGGATTATTTTATTTAAATTCGGGCGAGAACTGCATGGCCCCCACATAGAGGGAAACTACCGCTTGTCCCGACATGTGAAGTGGAACTATCCTCTTGCCCGAATTACCTGTTGGGTGTGGTAGTAAGAGTCGCCGTATGATTCCTAGCTTTGTGTGAGTGTGGTTTAACTCATACCAGTCACGTGACTGACCCGTTGAGTTTTTCTCGCGGGTGCGTTCTTGTTGGAGCGTAGCCGATCAAAATTTGCAGGGCTAGTAGGGAGGTCGCGACACATGGCAGCAGGAGGCATGCGGAGTCTTGTGCTGTTTTCCTTATTCGTTTTTTTTATTAAATCCTAGAGAGTTTAGAAATAATTTCTGGCATTGTGGGCTAGTTAACAATTTAAGATATTGTTTTAGTGACGTGTTCTTTTCAGATATTTATTATGTTTTGGAGTCGGATTTAAAATCTTGGTTTGACTTTTTGGTTGGATGTTGACCGTTGCTTTAGCTCATGTGAGTAATGATTTTTTTTGGTACAGACTGTGTGATGTTATTATATTGCAAGCACCTTGATGATTGGACAGCTGGATATTGGTTGAGGGTTCTCCCTTAACTAATAATTGGTTGTCTAAAATTGGGGTGTGACACTCTTTGAATTCTGGAAAATTGGTAAGGTCAAGTACATTGTACCCTTTTATCTATAAAATGAATGCTAGTAAAGTTGAGGAAAATCATGCCACATAGGATTTTCTTAAAGATGATGTGGCTTATTGTGGAGACTTCCTTTTATCTATCAAATGAATGGTAGCAAAGTTGAGGGAAATCATGCCACATAGAATTTTCTTAAAGATGATGTGGCTTATGCTTTGGCCTTTATATATATATAATAGATAGATAGATAGATAGATCTAATAGATTGGTGGTTGTGGATTGTAGTTGTCTTATTGACCTATGGTACTATGATAGTGGGTAGGTAACTTGGTATCACATGTGTGTTCTTGTGGATGTGGACCATGTGGTCTGGGGCGGACTCAAGAAGGGTAAAAGGGGGCCTTAACCAAAATTTTTAAAAATTACGGATTTGCACTAAAAAAAATAAGTTTTTACAGTTAATTTTTTTTTAAATTACAGATTTGCGCTAAAAAAAATAAGTTTTCATAGTTAAAACCCCATGAAAATTATAAAAGCCTCCTTAACATTATAAAATTATCATACTGAGCCCCCTCTCTTATGTTTTTGTGTTA
Organism: Hydrangea macrophylla; assembly: GCA_033977485.1. Classification (NCBI taxonomy): domain Eukaryota; kingdom Viridiplantae; phylum Streptophyta; class Magnoliopsida; order Cornales; family Hydrangeaceae; genus Hydrangea; species Hydrangea macrophylla. The sequence goes on along the minus strand of CM066985.1, from coordinate 117,812,998 downwards.
ATTATAAAATATATCTATCTATATCTATAATATAATATACATACAAATGTATCAATGTGCATAAGTGTTTTACACTTTTATCAATCGGTGTACTTTTACTTAACTATTTTTCTTAGAGTTTTAATAAATTTGGTATGCCACTTTTTTTTTGGTCTATCCAGAATAGTCCTACTTTATTTTTGTTTTGTATGTTCTATGATTGATCTTCTTTGAGTTTTAATAACCTTATTTTTTGGCATGCCACTTTTTTTTTTTTTTTTCTTTCTTTCTTCCTTCCTTCCTTTTGGTGCGTGAGAGTCCTACACTTCCAATGTTATAAGAATACTTTTTTTTTCAATGTTTGCCCATGCCATCTAAGTTATCTAACAAACGTGTCTCTAATGTTTGCCCACCCCTTACGTGGACTCCTTAGATGAACATTAGTTCTTTTTTTTTTGCTGATGAGATGAACATTAGTTCAATCTTAATTCTTTGGGACTCTTAACTGCACTAAAACTATAACACGAGAAGATTATAGGTACTAAAAGTCTTTATTGCTTTTACTTTTCTCTATATAAATTCTCCCTAAAGCCAACAATGATGGACTCTTATTTGTGTTTTTATTTTTAGCTCACCTTCTTCTTCTTTCTTCTTTTCCTTTTTTTTTTTTAATCTCAACTTCTTATTGATTTTCTGTATTTTCTTAAAACTACAGGTCTCTAAAATAAATGTAAATAACGTGTCCCTATTGTGTTGCTTAGGACTCCTCAATTTTTGCTACTTCATAAAAAATTTAAGTAGACCCAAATCTAGAAAACTTTTACGTACGTTCTCAAAAACTACTATCTCCGGGATTTTGCATTGGATGTCAAACTCACAAATCAAATACTTCATGATCACTTTTAGCAACAAAAAAAAAAAAAAAACCTTCATGATCAGATGTCATATGCCTAATTTTGTTTATCTATATGTCTTCTCATGATCTCATCTTCAAGGTACGTACCCGTTAATTAATATTAACTTTTGTTCAATTCTTGAAATACTTTTTCAATAAGTATAGTATGGATTTTTGATTTTTCATTACGTAGTTCCAATTATTTGAATTGGAAGAACTTGTGATTGTATTTATTATCAGTTTTTTTTTTTTATCATTTGGTGTAGTAGTCATGTACGAGAGCAATTAGTGCAGGGGTTCGAGGGAGAGGGATTAAGGGTTTTTTTTGGGGAATTTCTATGTACACCCGTGTATTTGCTATGTACACCCAAATTCTTTTATTGTAATCATTTTTCTTCTAAAAATTATCACTTTTGTAGAGGTGAGCGGTATACATAGCAAAATTAGCGGTGTACATAGCAATCCCCTTTTTTGTTTTAAAAAAATTAAAAATACCCGAACCTTAGTCATGAGCATTGTGATTGCGGAGTGACTTGTTTGTCGTACCCGTATGCTAAATGGATCTGTCTAAACATTAAAAGGAAAAAACAAATTTGAGATACATTCGTAGCTTGTACACGTGAATTAATACATTAAATTACATCAACGGTTATAGCTAGCTTAAGATATTTGCATTACAAATTTACAGGCTACATATCATATCTTACTTTCGTTTGAACTAGATTAATGCTATAATCCTAAATCTAAGATATTCAAAATGGTAATGAAGTGGTAGCACATACAGTCATGTGGTATAACTGTCAAAACATTTAGTAGTCATATTTGGGATTAAATTTATCCTTCAAGAAACAAGATCTTCAATTTGGGATACTATATGTTATCAATAAAACGTGAAGTATTCGCTGGCTTTGATTTTTTTAGGTAAAATGCCTAGAATTTTGGACATGCTGGCAAGCTCTGAAGTTCTATCAATCATGATCTTTATAGTTATCTCACAAGAACATAGTAATTCTTCACATTAGAATCACATTCACATAGGTTAATGTTTAGAGAGATATCTAGGTATCTATAGATGAAAAAAATTCCAAGATGATATGCGATAAGCTTAAGACTAGGATTATGAAACATTTGAAAGCACTCTAAATCGACTAATCATCAAACCCAGATAAACCACATTGCAAGCTATATTATCAAGGTCTGAATAATTTGTTCTTAATGTGAGAAAATTGTCACCATTTATCCCTTTGGGGGAAGTAATATGTTGTAATAATCTGCATTTTCATTAATTTTTTGTAATTGCATTTGACATATTTAAATTCAATTTGAATTTCCATGATTAATCTGTATTGTTAATCTCATTTTTGGTTACAAAATTTTATATGTTAAAACTGATTTCTTGTTTTATTTCATAATTAAAATACTTTTGGGGTCAAATTGTAATTTTTACAAAAGTTAATAATACCTGTGTGGATTTCAAAATCTGTATTTCAAAAGGGTGGAAATATTTCCTTTTGACTCAATCAGTATTTTTATGAAACCAGGAAATCACTTCTTACACTAAAATGAAATTCCTGTATTTTTGTGGTGACCACCGCGCCCCGAAAATACCAATTTGTATTCAAAACTGTCCACGCTGTGTTGAACTTCCACATATTTTGGAAGTGACTGATTGGACAATTGCTTTATTTCTAATTATGGAAACTCATCATTGGTTAAGGCCTTGTTTGGATATTACATTTGGGCATGTGTGTTTGTTGTGCCAAAAGCTAAATTCCCAAACAACACTAGTTGGCCCCTACTAATCTATGCTTGGCTCTTGGATACACAGTAGAGTTATATCATCAGTGCATTTACACATACGTATGTATAATTGCTGTGGAATTGAGAACTAAACTCAATTTGTTGAGTATAAGTTACTAAACTTGGCCTCAAAGTTCTCATACTTCTATATAATCACACACTCTATCTCATCCACACACTTTAATCTGCATTCTTGGAGTAAACCCAATATCAGAGAGTTAAGAGTGTGCTTGAGAGTTTATACAGAAAAATTTTGTAGAGAGAAGAGCTTCCAAATCACCATAGCCAAGCTTGGATTAATTTCTTATTGAGCTCATCTTTCTCAACAATCTCTCTATATTCAATCTGAGTGAGTATTATTAACTCACTCCCAATGTAATTCATGTCTCAATCTTGTTTATATAGCTTGATTTGGAAATCACCATAGCAAATTTTACGTTGATGTTTCATAGCTTGAAAATCATGAATTCTCAAACTCAATCAAAATCTGTTTTGTTAGTTAAATAAGAAAGATTATGGTATATATATACTATGTTTGAAGTTTCAGAGCCTAATTCATTCACATGAGAAAGTATATAAGAAAATTAGTTTTGTGATCTTTTAGTTTTTCAAAAAATTCTTGAGTTATAGAGTGATTCATGTTAAATTAGTTGTAGATTCTTAATCCTTGTTGAAAAACAAAGAGAATCATATATTATAAGGCCTAATTACTCCCGAAATTGAAAATGGGTCAAAATGGACCCTTAAAACTGAAACAGGGGAATTCTGGGGGAAGAAGACGAAGCCTCAGCATCAGCTCGCGCCACGATCGCGCGCGCGAGAATCGCGCGAGCGACCCGCGCGCGCGAGTCATGCGTCTCCAGGCAGACAGAAAAGTTTATATATATAAAATGAAATTTAGGTAGGTCGCGCGAGAGACCTTTCGCGCGAGCGATCCACGCGCGCGACCTTGGCTTTTTTAGGCAGACAGAAAAGTTTATATAGAAAAATGAAAATTGGGCATATCGCGCAAGCGGGCCGCGCGAGCGACCTTTCGCGCGAGCGACCCGTGCGCGCGACTTTGGTAGTTTCTTATTTTGCTTGTTTTGTGATAAGGGACTGTTTGGCATGAAAATTTATATACTGTGTGAGTACTGTTTGGGAAAATTATTAATACAGAATGCTATTAGTCACGTTTGAACGAATAGAACGTGGTATTATGACTTATCAATCCCTGTATGTACGTTGTTCTTTTAATTCAGCGTTTTGCTTATGTTTAAGTTCATATCATTCATGTGGGGTACGTGGTACATACATATGGGTGTCAGTCAGTGTGGAAAAGAGTAATGGTCAGTGTGGAAAGAGTATGAGTTTGAGTTTGAGTTTGAGATTGAGATTGCGGTTGTGTTTGTGGTTGTGGTTGTGGTTGAGGTTGAGATTGCGGCAAGGGTATCTTTGAAATGCGACGGTGGCAAATATGGACACTCCCTGACGCCCATGGAAGTGTTAAAGTGTGTGACGCCGAACTTGGACATTCCCTGGCACCCATGGTAGTGCTAAAGTGTGGCCTACGGACACTCCCTGATACCCGAGTCTGGATACTGCGTGAGGTTGCTCCGGTATTTGCATGGCGGTTTAGGTATTCAAAGTGTGAGGCAATGGACACTCCCTGGTACCCCGGACCAAAGTGTGAGGCAAACTGGACACTCCTTGGCGCCCCGTTGCTAAAGTGCGGCTATCTTAGTGTTTCAAAGATACCAGGAGTAAGATAGTGGGTTGTTGTGTCTGTCGAGAGAAAAGAGTCGGCAAGATGAGTGTGGTGCATTGTCTCATTACACGAGTATCTGTTTTTATGAATGAACGACTTTTAATATATTCCTTGTTTTATAAAATGAATTCTTTCTACGGTTTAACTATGGATTTATACAAATTGAAAAATAGAAAAAGGTAAATGGGTATGTTTTACATTCAAAGTCATGTTTTTAATACTCACCAGCTTCTCGAAGCTGACGGCGTTGATGCGTCCTGGACATTCGTGTTCAGGCTTTTCAGGTTATAACCAGGAGGAATCGTACGACTATGCTAATTGAGAATGGCTGCCCTTGGATGAGAAACTATTTATTTATTATACGTTTTAAGTTCGAACTGTTTGTTTTATAAGGATGACTGTAATAGACATTAAGCTATTGTTTTGTTTCAAGGCGGTCTGTGCCTTTAGATGACCCGTGCTGTAATACTTATTAAGTTAGAATAATATTTGTAAGTTTTGATTACTCTACTCTGATTTTTATTTATTGTTGTCCGACGTTTGGGACGGAATCGATCCTTCAAACTGTCGCGACCTACGGGTCCATAAAGGAAATTAAACGCTTTCCTTATTTATGCTACGTCGGGGCGTGACAGGATTTAGTGGTATCAGAGCCAGGTTATTATTTATCTCTAGATAGTTTAGCCAGGTTAGGGTTTACCAGTATAGACCCGATTCCACATTCCATTAAGTGTTACACACCTGATGATACGACAGGGAGGATAGACTCAGAACCCAAACGCCTAAGATTATCTTTGTTCTGACTTAAGTAGTACCTTTTCAGGTATGGATCCAGCTCAGCCCCTGTTTGTACCTGATGCTTTTGGAGGGCATTGGGTTACTGTGGGAGCGATAGTGCCGGCTTCGACGACCCTTTATTTCACTGCTGTTGGGCAGCGTGCAGCTGCTACCGTTGAGTTGGACCTTTGGCATCAGATTCACATATTAGGAATGGTCGACCTGTCTTGTGCTTGCCTCGAGATTCTTTACTTTATAGAGATCCAGCGTTTAGTGCTCGTTGAGATGGTTCGCTTGGTTAATAGCGATGCCTTCTACTTACCTCTCGAGGTTCAGGTTGTGCAGGCCCACCTTGCACAGCTGGAGGTGCCTCCACCCGTCGTCCCCGCTGTTGAGGATGACTGTGACGTTGACGTTGTATTCGCTCCTATTTCCGATGACGCCGAGGAGGATGGCTTAGGATGGGACGACTTTGTTGTCGACCTTGAGGAGGCACTTGCACTTGAGCCAGCCTTGCCTGAGGCAGATGCCCCTGGACCTGCTTCATTGATGACCTCTCATAGCTGTAACTTTGGGGCAGGCCCCTCTCAGGTTCAGCGTTTTCATCAGGCCGACTCGCTTGATCTATTGATGGCTACCTACGACGATGACTGACCGTTTACATATTGACTGTTTTGACTATTAGCTCTATCTCTTTTTGCAACTGAAATTACATGCATTAGAGTGTAGGGCAATGACCCCATTTTTGTAACATCAACTCTTGCATGCGCCCTAACCCATACAGATAGGGTAGGCATTGATCTGACCATACATGCTTTTTGTATCAACTTGACAATAAGTTATATATATAATATACTCTTTTGGATATTGTCGTCATTTGAATTGCTTCATAGTACTGTTGCATGCATGTTTCTCATTCTACTACCACTATCATGCATAGAATGGCTGGAGGACTAAGGAGGAATAGAAATTTGATCGAAGGAGCACCTGAGGCTGCCGATCCCATGGGAATATTTGAAGCTTTCATTAGACGCCTCAAAAGGGTTAGTAATCAGAATGAAAACCGACGAGACTGCCAGACTGGAGACAAATTGCTGGAGAGATTCCGTGCTCTAAGGCCCGAGTAGTTTGCGGGTACCGCAGAACCCTGGAAGGCCGAACAATGGTTAAGACAGATGGACCGCATGTTCGAGGCTGTCCAGTGCAACGAGATGGATAAGAGGAGATTGGCTACGTTTCAATTGACCGATGCTGCCGCAGATTGGTGGGATTCGGTCATAGCTACTATCGAGAATGAAGCTGCAATGGGAATGACGTGGACTGCGTTCAAGGGGAGATTTTTGGAGAAGTACTTCCCAGCTACAGAGAGGCACAGAAGAGAGAAGGAATTCATGGACCTGACGCAAGGGACCAAGTCGGTGCAGGAGTACACCACACAGTTTGAAAGACTGTCTCGGTTTGCCCCTCACCTGGTCGATACTGAGGAGAAGAAGATCCGTAAGTATAACCAAAGGCTGACACCGCAGATTCGCCGCCTGACTCTCGGCCACCTAGATAAATCATTTGAAGGACTTGTGGGTTTGGCTACCGATCTGGAAGAGGATGCTCGAGTGAACCGGAAACAATTTGAGTTCCGACCGCCTCAAAGGGGTAATTTTGGGAATAGACCACCAATGAATCGTCCCCAAGGGCAGAAGACGAATTTCGACGGAAGCAAGAAGACCCAGGCTATTACCTATCCGACTCAACCCCGAGTAGGAGATGGAAGTAGTAGTGGAAAGTGCTTCAACTGTGGCAACCCTGGACATCTGGCTCGTGATTGCAAGGCACCAAGGCGTGCTGCTCAGCAAGGGATAGCCTGCTTCAACTGTGGCGAACCAGGTCAAATCAGCAGGTTCTGCACAGCTCCTAAGCAGGTGACTTATGGTCAACAGGGTCAGACTCGCTTGAATGTTGTTATCCTGATGCCGCTGGATATGATAGAGCTGCGTATGAAGAAGGAGATTATGGAGAAACTCAACCAGATCATCAAGCAGTGGAAGGTACATTAACTCTGTTTAACTCCCATGTTAAAGTGTTATTTGATACGGGTGCTGCTCTTTCGTTCATATCTGTTAATACTATTCGGAGATTGGGTATCTTACCTCATCGCTTAGAGAAAGCTTTGAAGGCTACTTCGCCACTAGGAGCTGCAGTCAGATTAGGACACATGTGCAAGGATTGTCCTTTACGGCTAGGAGACCGTGAAATCCCTGCAAGGTTGATTGTCCTATCGATGAAAGAGTTCGACATAATCCTAGGGATGGATTGGCTCACTCAGAATCAAGCAACGTTGGATTGTGCGAGGAAGAGAATTACATTCCCCGACTATGTGAATCAACCCTTTGATTTTCAATGTAACCCTTCGGGAGATATGTTCCTCACGAGATGTTTGGCAAACATCGAAGTCGTCAGTACAGAAGCGACAGCGTTGTCTATACCTGTAGTCAAGGACTTCGAAGAAGTATTTGAAGATGTTTCTGGTTTGCCGCCCGAGAGAAGTATAGAGTTCTGTATTGAGCTTATACCGGGTACCGTACCGATCACCAAGGTTCCCTACAGAATGGCCCCCACCGAACTATTAGAATTGAAGGAACAAGTTCAAGAGCTCGAGAACCTAGGTTTTGTACGTCCAAGTACATCACCTTGGGGAGCACCGGTGTTATTTGTGAAGAAGAAGGACGGGATGCTCAGGTTGTGTATCGACTACAGAGAACTGAACCGAGTAACTATCAAGAACAAGTATCCCTTGCCTCGGATTGACGATTTGTTTGATCAACTACAAGGAGCTACGACATTTTCCAAGATAGACCTAAGGTCGGGATATCATCAGTTGAGGGTACAGAAGGAAGACATACCTAAGACTGCTTTCAGAACCCGATATGGTCACTATGAATTTCTGGTGATGCCGTTTGGAATGACGAATGCCTCAGCAGTATTTATGGATTTGATGAACAGAGTGTTCAAGCCTTATTTGGATCAGTTTGTCATCATCTTTATAGATGATATTTTGATCTATTCTAAGTCAGGAGAAGAACACGAGCAACATCTGCGGATTGCGATGCAGACGCTCAAGGACCACCACTTGTATGTCAAGTTCAGTAAGTGTGAGTTCTGGTTGCAAGAAGTGAAATTTTTGGGACACAAGGTGTCATCTCAAGGAATTTCAGTGGATTCGTCCAAGACCGATGCTGTGTCAAACTGGGTTAGGCCGAGCAACCCTACGGAGGTTAGAAGTTTTCTTGGACTCGCAGGCTATTACAGAAGATTCATTGAGGGATTCTCTAAAATAGCTGCACCATTGACCGGATTGACAAAAAAGAATTTGAAGTTTGAGTGGTCAGAGAAGCATGAGCGGGTCTTTCTAGAGTTGAAAGAGAGACTCACTACCGCGCCGGTACTAGCAATACCCAAGCCTGATGAGAAGTTCACTATCTTTAGTGATGCGTCATATCAAGGACTGGATTGTGTACTTATGCAAGATGGCAGAGTTATAGCCTATGGATCCAGACAGCTGAAGCCGAATGAGTTGAACTTTCCTATTCATGATTTGGAGTTGGTGGCAGTAGTGTTTGCACTCAAGATTTGGAGACACTATCTCTACGGTGAGAAGTTTGATTTGTTCTCCGATCACAAGAGTTTGAAATACTTGTTCACACAGAAAGAGTTGAACATGAGGCAACGCAGATGGATGGAGCTGATCAAAGATTACGACTTCACGTTAGAATACCACCCGGGTAAAGCCAATGTGGTTGCTGATGCCCTGAGTCGACAGACTCGTGGGACAATCGCCTCCTTAATGGTTAGAGAGTGGCGAGCATTGGAGACTTTGACGGAATTCGATGTACAGAGTGCTGAAAAAGGAGAAGGACAATTGTTCGGATGTCTTATCCTACAGCCTGTTCTTATCGACCGCATTATTGGAGCTCAGAAAGAAGATGAGAAGTTTCAGACATGGTTCGTGAAGATGTCAGAAAAAGACCCGACAGAATGAAAGGTGGGTATCGATGGAGGATATCGGTGCAGGAATAGATTATGTGTGCCAGGTGATGGAGAGTTAAGGAAAGATATCCTGGAAGAAGCACATAAGTCAAGATATACAGTTCACCCAGGAGGAACGAAGATGTACAAAGATTTGAAGAGAAATTTCTGGTGGGAAGGTATGAAGAAAGACGTGGCCGAATTTGTGTCCAAGTGTTTGACATGTCAGCAAGTCAAAGCCGAACATCAGAGACCGTCAGGATTGTTGCAACCGCTACCTGTTCCTGGTTGGAAGTGGGAGCACATTACGATGGATTTTGTAGTGGGATTGCCTCGATCGCAGCAGAATCATGACGCCATTTGGGTAATCGTGGATCGATTGACGAAGTCAGCTCATTTCATTGCTTATAGTATGACAAACCCGGTGGAAAAGATGAGCCGGATGTACATACAATAAGTGGTGCGGCTTCACGGTGCACCTGTGTCGATTGTGTCAGACCGTGACGCACGTTTTACTTCTGGATTTTGGGAAAGTCTGCAAGAAGCTATGGGAATTACCTCGCTCAAGATGAGCACTGCTTTTCACCCTCAGATAGATGGTCAAACTGAGCGTGTTAACCAGATCATGGAGGATATGCTCAGGGCTTGTGTGATTGATTTTGAAAAATCTTGGGAGACACACTTGCCATTGGTTGAATTTGCCTATAACAACAGTTATCACACGAGTATCGGGATGGCTCTGTTCGAAGCATTGTACGGACGACCATGCCGTTCTCCATTGTGTTGGGCAGAAGTTGGGGACACAGAGTTGTTGGGACCAAATTTGGTTAGAGAAACCAACGAGAAAATTTTTTTGGTCAAGAAGAAGATGAGAACCGCTCAGAGCCGGTATAAGAATTATGTTGATCGACGCCGGAAAGATTTGGAATTCAGTGTTGGAGATCACGTACTCCTTAAGGTTTCACCGACCCAAGGAGTAGTACGCTTCGGTCTCAAGAGAGGAAAATTAGCTCCACGTTTCATTGGGCCGTTCGAGATTTTGGAACGTGTCGGGAAGGTGGCTTATCGACTCGCTCTACCGCCGAAGATGTCTGGGGTTCACAACGTGTTTCACGTGAGTATGTTGAGGAAGTACATACGAGACCCTTGGCATGTGGTTAGTTATGACGATATTGAGACGAGTCATAACGTTTCTTACAAGGAGAGACCTGTGAAGATTTTAGATCAAAGTATCAAGAAGCTGAGGAATAAGGATATCCCATTGGTGAAGGGTCAGTGGAATCACCATGATGAGAACGAAGCCTCGTGGGAAGTTGAAGCTGATATGAGGAAGAAGTACACGGAGTTGTTTCAGGACTAGTCAGTCTTGATTTCGGGGACGAAATCCTGCTTAAGGGAGGAAGGGTGTAATAACCTGTATTTTCATTTAATTTCTTGTAATTGCATTTAACATATTTAAATTCAATTTGAATTTCCATGATTAATCTGTATTGTTAATCTCATTTTTGTTTACAAAATTTTATATGTTAAAACTGATTTCTTGTTTTATTTCATAATTAAAATACTTTTGGGGTCAAATTGTAATTTTTACAAAAGTTAATAATACCTGTGTGGATTTCAAAATCTGTATTTCAAAAGGGTGAAAATATTTCCTTTTGACTCAATCAGTATTTTTATGAAACCAGGAAATCACTTCTTACACTAAAATGAAATTCCTGTATTTTTGTGGTGACCACCGCGCCCCGAAAATACCAATTTGTATTCAAAACTGTCCACGCTGTGTTGAACTTCCACATATTTTGGAAGTGACTAATTGGACAATTGCTTTATTTCTAATTATGGAAACTCATCATTGGTTAAGGCCTTGTTTGGATATTACATTTGGGCATGTGTGTTTGTTGTGCCAAAAGCTAAATTCCCAAACAACACTAGTTGGCCCCTACTAATCTATGCTTGGCTCTTGGATACACAGTAGAGTTATATCATCAGTGCATTTACACATACGTATGTATAATTGCTGTGGAATTGAGAACTAAACTCAATTTGTTGAGTATAAGTTACTAAACTTGGCCTCAAAGTTCTCATACTTCTATATAATCACACACTCTATCTCATCCACACACTTTAATCTGCATTCTTGGAGTAAACCCAATATCAGAGAGTTAAGAGTGTGCTTGAGAGTTTATACAGAAAAATTTTGTAGAGAGAAGAGCTTCCAAATCACCATAGCCAAGCTTGGATTAATTTCTTATTGAGCTCATCTTTCTCAACAATCTCTCTATATTCAATCTGAGTGAGTATTATTAACTCACTCCCAATGTAATTCATGTCTCAATCTTGTTTATATAGCTTGATTTGGAAATCACCATAGCAAATTTTACGTTGATGTTTCATAGCTTGAAAATCATGAATTCTCAAACTCAATCAAAATCTGTTTTGTTAGTTAAATAAGAAAGATTATGGTATATATATACTATGTTTGAAGTTTCAGAGCCTAATTCATTCACATGAGAAAGTATATAAGAAAATTAGTTTTGTGATCTTTTAGTTTTTCAAAAAATTCTTGAGTTATAGAGTGATTCATGTTAAATTAGTTGTAGATTCTTAATCCTTGTTGAAAAACAAAGAGAATCATATATTATAAGGCCTAATTACTCCCGAAATTGAAAATGGGTCAAAATGGACCCTTAAAACTGAAACAGGGGAATTCTGGGGGAAGAAGACGAAGCCTCAGCATCAGCTCGCGCCAAGATCGCGCGCGCGAGAATCGCGCAAGCGACCCGCGCGCGCGAGGCATGCGTCTTCAGGCAGACATAAAAGTTTATATATATAAAATAAAATTTAGGTAGGTCGCACGAGAGACCTTTCGCGCGAGCGATCCGCACGCGCCACCTTGGCTTTTTCAGGCAGACAGAAAAGTTTATATAGAAAAATGAATTGGGCGTATCGCGCGAGCGGCCCGCGCGCGCGACTTCTGGCAGTTTCTTATTTTGCTTGTTTTATGATAAGGGACTGTTTGGCATGAAAATTTATATCCTGTGTGAGTACTGTTTGGGAAAATTATTAATACAGAATGCTATTAGTTACGTTTGAACGAATAGAACGTGGTATTATGACTTATCAATCCCCGTATGTACGTTGTTCCTTTAATTCAGCGTTTTGCTTATGTTTAAGTTCCTATCATTCATGTGGGGTCAGTGGTACATGCATGTGGGTGTCAGTCAGTGTGGAAAAGAGTAATGGTCAGTGTGGAAAGAGTATGAGTTTGAGTTTGAGTTTGAGATTGAGATTGCGGTTGTGTTTGTGGTTGTGGTTGTGGTTGTGGTTGAGGTTGAGATTGCGGCAAGGGTATCTTTGAAATGCGACGGTGGCAAATATGGACACGCCCTGACTCCCATGGAAGCGTTAAAGTGTGTGACGCCGAACTTGGACATTCCCTGGCACCCATGGTAGTGCTAAAGTGTGGCCTACGGACACTCCCTGATACCCGAGTCTGGATACTGCGTGAGGTTGCTCCGGTATTTGCATAGCGGTTTAGGTATTCAAAGTGTGAGGCAATGGACACTCCCTGGTACCCCGGACCAAAGTGTGAGGCAAACTGGACACTCCCTGGCGCCCCGTTGCTAAAGTGTGGCTATCTTGGTGTTTCAAAGATACCAGGAGTAAGATAGTGGGTTGTTGTGTCTGTCGAGAGAAAAGAGTCGGCAAGATGAGTGTGGTGCATTGTCTCATTACACGAGTATCTGTTTTTATAAATGAACGACTTTTAATATATTCCTTGTTGTTTTATAAAATGAATTCTTTCTGCGGTTTAACTATTGATTTATACAAATTGAAAAATGGAAAAAGGTAAATGGGTATGTTTTACATTCAAAGTCATGTTTTTAATACTCACCAGCTTCTCGAAGCTGACGGCGTTGATGCGTCCTGGACATTCGTGTTCAGGCTTTTCAGGTTATAACCAGGAGGAATCGTACAACTATGCTAATTGAGAATGGCTGCCCTCGGATGAGAAACTGTTTATTTATTATACGTTTTAAGTTCGAACTGTTTGTTTTATAAGGATGACTGTAATAGACATTAAGCTATTGTTTTGTTTCAAGGTGGTCTGTGCCTTTAGATGACCCGTGCTGTAATACTTATTAAGTTAGAATAACATTTGTAAGCTTTGATTGCTCTACTCTGATTATTATTTATTGTTGTCCAACTTTTGGGACGGAATCGATCCTTCAAACTCTCGCGACCTACGGGTCCATAAAGGAAATTAAACGCTTTCCTTATTTATGCTACGTCGGGGCGTGACATATGTCTTACCCTTTCACATCATGTATGTTGATACGCCCGAAATTGGCTCTCCTTTATGATCGAGCGGTTCTACTCAGCAACCGGTCCCTATCTCGACCAAGTCATCATAACTGCTTGGATGAGCACCATCCCGACCGGTCCATACTACCTAAGACTTCCCGGCCATGTAGCACAGTTCTGTCAGAGAAGTCCGACCTATAGGTCGGGATAACATCGATCAGACACCAAACAGCTCGGGAACAGGGCTAGCCCAAAGGCGCGTCCCAAACTGCTCAGCTCCAACAGACGGATCATTTCCAGGACAGTTCAGCAGACTCACGAGTGGTATATTCACAATGCCCGACCAACAGGTCTGGAATGCCGCACAGGCACGGTTCGTCACAAACATGACTCAGCCAAGCTCACAAGCTGTGCAAAACGTTCCGAACAGTTTCCTACGATGGCTAGAAGACTAATGAGATGTTTAGAAAGTTTTCTAATCCGATTAGGAAACTCGCATAATTTGATTGGATTATATTTCCTTATCCATGTAGTTGTCTTGTACAAGTAGGTCTCTTGCATCTATAAAAGAGACCACTCACCTCCTCCAAGGGGGAGAACACTCTTTAGTCTGCATAGCACCTCTATAGCAATCATAATCGTGCCCAGTCGACCTCTGGTAGCTCTAAACTATTGTTGGTTCACCAAAGGTCCCTGGCTTTTTAACAGTATAGTGAACGTGCTCAGACACACACGTGGACATAGGTCTTTTCATTAACAGGGCCGAACCACATACAAACTCTTTCTCACTGTTTCTCTCTCCTTGATCTGCTCTAATTTATCTTGCCCAAAAATAGCATCATCAGCTTGGCGCCGTCTATGGGAAATGATAGATTTCTCAAAAAACAAATCACTTAACTGATAATCATGCCTCTGAAGAAGGGTAAGAAGGCTGCACAGCAGGCCAATTGGGATGTTTCGCTAACCCCGGCGCCGACTACAGCAGTCCTGACATCGAAGCAGATCACCGCAACCCTCGCATAGCTCTTGGAGGCCCAGCGTCAAACCCAGCAGCAGATCGAAACCCTGTTGGCCCAACAAGCAATCCTCCAATGGCCAGGGAACAGCCCGTGAACGTTGCGCACGGTCGAAAACCAATCTTGACCAGAAATGTGCCCAAGCCAACCCATCCTATGTTGAGGACGCCAGAGACATCAACGGTAGGCGTGCTACCAGAGGGAGGAGGCGAGAACGCATGCCCAAAGAATCGGCCCATGATCACTCGGCCAAGAGCCGAGATGATCTTAGGCATACGATCAACCGAGGTCATAGCTAAGCCTCATCCCAGAGGACAGCACGCCATGTGAAGGAAGCCTCTCCCACCAACCCGACCTACATCTCGGATACCGGTCGGGAAGGTGTGGTGGCCCGTTTCAAGGATTTGGAGAAACAGATCGACGACATAGCCAGAGACCTGGGCTAGAATCCTATTCATGACCATGTCAATAACGAGATAGAGTTACCATTCTCTAGCCGAATCACGAGGTTTGCCCTCTCACGCAAATTTAAATAACCTCATCTAGATTCTTATAACGGCTCAGGCAGCCCGATCGGCCACGTCTGGACCTATAAGGCTCAGATGGCCCTGGCCACCAACACAGACGAACTGTACTTCCTGGCCTTCCCTAGCACTTTGAAAGGCCGGCAGCACAATGGTTCCACTCCCTGAAACCCCGATCGATCAAAGATTTCAAGGAGCTCAGTAAATAATTCATTAGCCAATTCATAGGCATGCTTGACCGGCTGCAACCTGACACCTAGCTACTCACTGTCAGGCAACGGAGGGGAGAGTCATTGAAGGATTACACCAATTGGTTCAACCAATAGAAGCTTCAAGTCCAACACCTGGACGAGATAGTTGCCATTACAACCTTCTACTCAGGAGTTCAACACACCAAGTGCGCCATGTCGTTTCACAGAAACTGACTGGCAACCTTGGTTGAACTCGTAGAGAGGGTTGGATAATATGTTGACACTAAATAATTTCTAAAGACCCCAGGCACGGAAGCGACGAACCTTCAAGAAATAAGCGGAAACGAGATCAGCCCGAGGAGAACAGTGTAAAGAAGCCCAGTAGCTCCGACAGCTCCTTCAGTGTCCAACGGTCAAGGTCCGGCAGCCCCGAGCCGACCTTCAGTTCACAGCGGTCACGGTCACAGTCCGGCAGCCTCGACCCGACCTCCAGTTCACAGCGGTTAGGGTCTGGCAGCCCTGACCCGACCTCCAATTTACAATAGTCAGGGTCCAGCAATCTCGACCTGGCCCCCAATTTATAGCAGCCAAGAGTTCAGTGATCCCGACCTGACCTCCGGTCTCCAACGGTCCAGCCGAGCCCAACTACAGTGGTACTTTTGCCCGATTATAGCACGAGGCTTCACAGACTATCAAAGAGCTCCTATAAAGACCTCGGGATCACACCCGAGGCACCAAAAGACCCTGGAACTACTAAAGTTATAGGTCGGCTGCCTACAGTAATTGTTCCTGCAACACCCTCCTCAACAAGAGCTCGGGGGCAAGAGGAAATAAAGACTATAGGAGGTCACACCGAGTATTTACAAGCCTTCGGATTAACTAAGTAAAACCCTTAGACAACCAGGGTGCCTACAATACTCAGAGGCACTAACTCCACTTAGGCCCAAACCGACGATAGAGGTAACTAAAACCTCTTAGGTTGGCTCACGATAGAGGAGCAAAAAAGACCCTAAAGTAACACACTTTAGGTCGGCTCTACCAATATGGTCAAACTCTTCTACCAATAGTCTTAACGAAGGCTTGCTGAGCAGAAGATAACCATCCTGGGAGCTAAGATAAAAAGGACCCCAAAGCAACCCGCTTTAGGTTGGCTTATCCAACATGGTCAAATTTTTCTCCCAAGAACCTTGACGAAGGTTTACTGGGCAGAAGATAACCATCCTGGGAGCTAACTTAAGCAAAAGACTCCGAATTATGCTGAGTCTCAACTCTTAGCCAATTCCCGAATAATTCAAAAGACTCAGAAGTTCCAAGGCAACCTTCCCGAGCAATCAACAGATTTTCAAGCTTGCCCTGATATAGCATCAAGCCAACCTTGGAAATGGGGGGCAACTAATACGCCCGAAATTGGCTCTACTTTATGACCGAGCAGTTCTACTCAGCAACCGGTCCCTATCCCGACCAAGTCATCATAGCTGCTTGGATGAGCACTATCCCGGCCGGTCCAGACTACTTGAGACTTCCCGGCCATGTAGCACAGTTTTGTCTGAGAAGCTCGACCTGCAGGTCGGGATAACATCGATCAGACACCAAACAGCTTAGGAACAGCACGGATAGCCCAGAGGCGCGTCCCAAACTGCTCAGCCCCAACAGACGGGTCATCTCCAGGACAGTTCAACAGACTCCCGAGTGGTATATTCACAATGCCCGACCAGCAGGTTGGGAATGCCGCACAGGCACGGTTCGTCACAAACACGACTCAGCCAAGCTCATAAGTCGTGGTCCATAACATTCCGAGCAGTTTCCTACGATGGCTAGAAGACTAACGGGATGTTTAGAAAGCTTCCTAATCTGATTAGGAAACTTGCATGATTTGAGTCAATCAAACCCAATTGGATTATATTTCTTTATCCATGTAGTTACCTTGTACAAGTAGGTCTCTTGCATCTATAAAAAAGACCACTCACCTTCCCAAGGGGGAGAACATTCTTTAGTCCGCATAGTACCTCTATAGCAATCATAATAGCACCTGGCCGACCTCTGGTAGCTCCAAACTGTTGTTGGTTCACCAAAGGTCCCCGGCTTTTTAATAGTATAGTGAACGTGCTCAGACACACACGCGGACGTAGGTCTCTTCATTAATAGGGCCGAATCACATACAAACTCTCTCTCACTATTTCTCTTTCCTTGATCTGCTTTAATTTATCTTGCCCAAAAATTACATCATCATATGTATAACAAAATCTCCTCAACTGAACTAACACTAGCTAGCGTAGACATTTTTAAATTGATTTTAGTTATTGATTAATTATGATAACATGGGACAACTCAGAAAGCGAGAGAACCAGGGGCTTTCCGACGGACAGAGGGCCCCTGAAAGAAGCGTTGGTAGTTAGGGTTTTTAGAGAGAGGTGAGAGCCCTTCTTATAGAGAGAAGGAGGAGGTTTACTTTTTGTGGTTTATTTTTGCTGTTATTGAATTTGAGAATTACTTATTACTTAGAATATTAACGCCTCTTTTCTTAATTGAATTGATTTTCATTTATAGTCTTAATTTCTAAGTGTAAAGCATTTAAGAAAATGAAGACATTATCTTACTTTTTAAAAATTAGCATAATATGATTCATCTTACAATTACTATTTCATGTATTTGTATGACTAAAGTATAAGGTTACGAACTTACGATACTTATTTTATAAGAAAAAGAAACATGAATCATAAAATATATGTTTATTTTCTAATACTAATGCATAGTCTTATGAAAATAAGAAGAGTAATGCTATAGACACAACACAAAGCACAGTAGGGCTTTAAATGCCTTGTACTCTGTGCTGTTTGAATTTTTCACACTTTTCTATGTACCATTTACACAGCACATGGTACATGCATTTAAAGCCCTGTTGTGCTTTGCGTTGTGCAATGTGTTGTGTAATGCTACCAATTGTCTTTTAATTTTACTATCATATCTCATTTCTTATACCGTATTCATAGTTAGATATAAACACATATATACATATAATTACTTTCAAGTGTGCTAATTAATAAATAAGAATAAAACTTCTAAAATAAAGTATAATAATGAGCATTTTAATCAATGGCAAGGCCAAATTGATGAAAAATTATGTACTTCATGTTGACGTATTGGTTCAAATATGCTTTAAAATAAAATGACTTAACGGTAATAAAAAAAAATATTCATGGATTTATTTCAAAAGAGATTCAAATTTGCAAGTCTTTGTGTTATCATACTTTTCTACCTTGATGTGTCTTAGCAATTATAATACGGTATTGTGGTAGATTGTGAAAATTTTCAAATTCGTTTACTGTTGCATCTTCTTTGTAGTTTTACTATGTATTTACCTATATTGTTTGTTTTCTTATATTTGCAAACTATGCACTAGGACAATTAAATTGATACCAGTATATTATATTCCTAAGTGCCAAATTAATTAGAATCTATTTATCTAAACTTTATTGCTCAAAGAAAAGTTACATTACAAACATATATAAAGTAAAAAGACCATCACCCACGTGCAATAAAACTAGTTCCAAAATATGTATGAATAAGTCCAAAATATACACAAAAAAAATGTACAAATATGTCCAAAATATGCATAAATAAGTCCAAAATATGTATAAACCCAAAATACACACAAAAAATGTATAAATATGTCCAAAATATGTATAAATAAGTCCAAAATATGTATAAATAGGTCCAAAAAAAAATTCAAAAGCAAAAACCCTCCTGAATTCATGTGATCTTGTGGATCGTGTTATCCTTGTGGATGAGGACAAGGACAATGGTTATTGTGGTTGTGACTATTGGCATCTTTAAATAAGTCCAAAATATGTATAAATAAATCCAAAAATTTTTTCAAAAACCCCCCACAATTGATCTTCTAAATCCGCCCGGGCATGTGATCTTGTAGATCATGTTATCCTTGTGGATAAGGAGGACAATGGTTATTGTTGTTATGAATTATTATGGTATCTGTCTATATCATATTATCATGTGATATTTTGTGGTCGTGTCTATTAGCCCATTTGCATTTTAGCAGGTTGTTGTTGACCTGGGTAGTGGCAGCTTGCTTGCTTGCTACTGGTTAGTTTATCAATTTCATGTATTTTGTTCTTGCTGCATACAATTTACATTTTTTACATGCGTATTGTGTATTGTACTATTGTTTAATGTGTAATTGCTTGGCTGCTTAGTGCGTGATGCCTTGCCAAGTTGCCATACTTGGGTCATACCCTTGGGGAAAAAAAAAGTCCCAGGGAATAATTTCTGTTCAGATTCAAACCGAACTCCAAAATCGAAACCAAACTTTACTTTCGGTCAATTATCAATGGTATTTTCACCAAACCGAACCGAAGTAACCGGTACCTGTTTGCACCTAAAAAATACATTTTTTAAATTAAAGTTGGTAGAGGCCGTTTAAGATTTTTTAATCGGACTCAAGAGACCGATGGCAAAATTAATTGCTATGTGACTGCGTCAAAGTTGGTAGGACCGAATGAGTTTTGGATCGGGCTGACTCACATATTTATTCGGACAAGTTGGAAGCCCGATGGTTTTTGGCTATGGAGTCCGATCTGCTTTTAATTTAGGCCACCTTACTTTGACCATTTTATAAATATGGTTTTGTCAACAGGTAACGTGTTTGAACATTGTTACTCGAGCATCACTCAATCGGGCTGTCATATGGGCCAATTCAATTACATCAATGGGCTCACTTCATGGCCCAGTCAAGAAGCACAAGCCCGATGCCAATTTGAGTGCTAAAATATTGGTTGAGTCCGATTGTAACAACCCACTTAATGGTGTCATCGGGCTACCACTTTATCTAGACATATGTTCTGCCAAGAATGAAGTCCAAGCTTGATTAATTTGTTGGCAATCTCATGTGGTAAATCAATCAATGGTGGGCCATGGCTGTTGGCTACATTAATGGAAGACTACAAAATTCTATATCACATCTAGTTGTAAATTCTGACCATTTGATCGACCATTTTGTAATTATGATGGGTGGCTTTAGCCTCTAATGTCCGAATTTGGATTGACCATTGCATTGCATTCCTATATGGTATGGACGGACCATATAGACTAGCGTGATGGGAAGTGATCTGATATGGTAATTAAATATGTGATATACATTATCACAATGTTGATTGGGATGATATTAATTTCTATATCTGAAAGAGGATAATATTATCAAGATATCAACCAATTTTTGGAAAGATAATATTCAAAATATTATCACTTTAGGGATAATATCAGCATATATATGGTATGTATCTTTTACTTGGTGACAAAGCAAGACGTACAAGGTCAACATGTGGACTACGTTCAATATATATACGCACATATATATATATATATATATTTCGAGATATGGGAAGTATTTATCTGATATGGAAGATTTCAAGATATAGCAGATTTTATCAATTTATGGAAATAAACTGGTAATTTTTACCAGATAATGATTCATCAGATGATTCCTACCTTATCTAGGAGACTTCCATGGCCGCTATAAATCAGCAGGCTGGCCTAGCTATCAATTCACTCCGCGTCTCTTCGAAAAAGCATCCAACCATGCATTCTTAAAGCATTCCTAGCATCCTTTAGCATTCTTAGGATTATGTTCTATTTTCTTAGCTTTCAATTACTTGTAATTTTTTCTTTCTACAATTAAATAAAAGTCACTCTTTTTATTTAATTTCTCTTTCCGTTTCTTTCATCATTTGTATGGCTTGTGTGCTTCAATACTGCCATAGGATCTTAGGCCAAGGGTACTTTCCTACTTGGCCATCACAATCGTTTTGATAGAAGTCAGATTTCCAAACCTTGTGTATCATTCACACAAGTGACTTAGGAAATTTTGTTTTATTAGTTTGGGCCTACCGAACAAGGCTCTGGCACGCCCAAATAAATATTATAGCAAACAATTTGGCACGCCCGGTGGGACCGCCAAGTGATGAGCCAAGCATACCGTGAGACATGGCTGCAATTCTACCGCGACCAGGTTCGTTGCAGGGACGAAAAAATAAGCCTCCTTGAAGGTTTAATTTCTCATCTCAACTTCAAAAAGGTGATGCTCCATTGCGATTCATGCTGCCAAAAGTTGGGATCGCCATGGGATTTGCAGCTGGGTCATTGGCTTAGTCGTGAAATAAGCCGATATGAGGATGAAATCGGTCAACTAAAAACTGAGATTGACCGATTAGAGACCGATAGACAATTTTTCAACAATGAAATCGGTCTCCTTCTTGCCGTAAGTAAAGTAGAAGAGCCAGCACCTTATGGAGAAAATTTCATGTCCATGGAAGATTTCTTAAACGGTAGCTGGAGGGAAAATCCTAGCAGTTTTCCTAATTTGCCGCTCAGGGGGCAAGAAGACGGCGGAAAAATAATGTCTAAGGATAGGCCGAGTGATCTTACATCGGCCATAGACCCCCCTGCTGTTGAAGAAGACGATTTACCGCTCGGGGGGCAAATTCAAGATGAGCCTCACAACTATGTTGAGGCCGAAGAAGAAAAGTGTGATAGGCCGAGTGATCCCGAATCGGCCATAGAGCCTCCTAGAGATGAGGAGGACGATGATGAAGACCCCATCACTGACGAAGAACTCGGTGATGAACCGCTCGGGGGACAAGCGTCGCCGAGACCGATTGAAATTAAATCGGTCATTGAAGCTTTTGAAAATATTTCTTTGAGGAAATCAGCCTCAATGAATTGTTCAAATTTTTCGGTCTCCTTGTTGTGACCGATTATTATTTTTATTTTAAGCCAATTAATTATTTGGCTTGGGTTGATCTACATCCACGGTGGCTGTGTGGATGTCACCAAAAATTAAATATTATTTGGTGGCTGTTCCTGCAACAATGGTACTATCGAGGAAGACTGAAAGGTGCTGAAGATCGGACTGAATTAATTCAGTCAATAGGCTATTCGGACTCACAAGGCCGAAAGCAAGAATAATAATAAATAAAGTGATGCTGGAAGGATGCTAGGATGCTGAATCGGTCTCATAAGGCTGATGATGAAGTATCGGAAGTGCTTGCGTAATAAAAGTGGTGAAGCCCGATTACATGGAGGTGGTGGGCTCAAAGGTGTTACATGGTTGGCAGCTGGCAATTATAAATCGGTCTCTTGGCCAAGCCCGATGTTAGTCCAAAGATCATCGGTCTACATGATAAGACCGATGCCAGTCAAAAGGTAATCGGTCTCTAGATAAATATGGTCATTCAAAATTTCACTTGTTTTTATTTTAAACGGCCAGGGGGGCAATTGTTTGCACCTAAAAAATACATTTTTTAAATTAAAGTTGGTAGAGGCCGTTTAAGATTTTTTAATCGGACTCAAGAGACCGATGGCAAAATTAATTGCTATGTGACTGCGTCAAAGTTGGTAGGGCCGAATGAGTTTTGGATCGGGCTGACTCACATATTTATTCGGACAAGTTGGAAGCCCGATGGTTTTTGGCTATGGAGTCCGATCTGCTTTTAATTTAGGCCACCTTACTTTGACCATTTTATAAATATGGTTTTGTCAACAGGTAACGTGTTTGAACATTGTTACTCGAGCATCACTCAATCGGGCTGTCATATGGGCCAATTCAATTACATCAATGGGCTCACTTCATGGCCCAGTCAAGAAGCACAAGCCCGATGCCAATTTGAGTGCTAAAATATTGGTTGAGTCCGATTGTAACAACCCACTTAATGGTGTCATCGGGCTACCACTTTATCTAGACATATGTTCTGCCAAGAATGAAGTCCAAGCTTGATTAATTTGTTGGCAATCTCATGTGGTAAATCAATCAATGGTGGGCCATGGCTGTTGGCTACATTAATGGAAGACTACAAAATTCTATATCACATCTAGTTGTAAATTCTGACCATTTGATCGACCATTTTGTAATTATGATGGGTGGCTTTAGCCTCTAATGTCCGAATTTGGATTGACCATTGCATTGCATTCCTATATGGTATGGACGGACCATATAGACTAGCGTGATGGGAAGTGATCTGATATGGTAATTAAATATGTGATATACATTATCACAATGTTGATTGGGATGATATTAATTTCTATATCTGAAAGAGGATAATATTATCAAGATATCAACCAATTTTTGGAAAGATAATATTCAAAATATTATCACTTTAGGGATAATATCAGCATATATATGGTATGTATCTTTTACTTGGTGACAAAGCAAGACGTACAAGGTCAACATGTGGACTACGTTCAATATATATACGCACATATATATATATATATATTTCGAGATATGGGAAGTATTTATCTGATATGGAAGATTTCAAGATATAGCAGATTTTATCAATTTATGGAAATAAACTGGTAATTTTTACCAGATAATGATTCATCAGATGATTCCTACCTTATCTAGGAGACTTCCATGGCCGCTATAAATCAGCAGGTTGGCCTAGCTATCAATTCACTCCGCGTCTCTTCGAAAAAGCATTCAACCATGCATTCTTAAAGCATTCCTAGCATCCTTTAGCATTCTTAGGATTATGTTCTATTTTCTTAGCTTTCAATTACTTCGTGTAATTTTTTCTTTCTACAATTAAATAAAAGTCACTCTTTTTATTTAATTTCTCTTTCCGTTTCTTTCATCATTTGTATGGCTTGTGTGCTTCAATACTGCCATAGGATCTTAGGCCAAGGGTACTTTCCTACTTGGCCATCACAATCGTTTTGATAGAAGTCAGATTTCCAAACCTTGTGTATCATTCACACAAGTGACTTAGAAAATTTTGTTTTATTAGTTTGGGCCTACCTAACAAGGCTCTGGCACGCCCAAATAAATATTATAGCAAACAGTACCAAAATTCCCATTTCAAAACCGAACTGACCAATTGCTTACCCCTAGTACAAAACAGTCAGGTCATCTTCACGTAGCACTAAGCTTCATCCCTCCGCTTTTAGTTTAAGTATATAGATATATAAGTTAAGACAATTATCCAAGATTGGAAAAGCCGAAAAGAAAAGTTTGTAAGAAAGAAAACACATGGTGATATATTTTCATTTCTTTACTCATGTCTCATCTTCTTTTTCCCCCTGGAAAGCCTTTAGATCATCATCGAACAAATCACCAAAGATAGAAGAAGGTAATCCATAGGTTTTCAAAATTTCTGGAGTTGTTTCTTTGGCAGTATTCGTTGGCAATACCACTACCTGCACAAAGAAGAAATCAGGTTAAGAGTTTATGGACATTATCCCCACACTACACATATTGGCAGGTTAGTATTTCTCATAAATATAAATGCATATTCTAATAAATAAAAAAATATGTAGAAGACCTTATCGTTTTGCAAAACAAAACACAAGTATTCGCTTTGACAACTCTCCACCATTGAGACCAATTCCTTCAAACCCTTGACAGGCTTACAATTCAAAGACATAACCTACACAAACAAGCAAGCAAAGTATTATTTTCATGGGCAAAGGCATGGTTTACCGTCCACAAAACAAGAATTTGTCCCAAGTGACAGCCACGCTTAGACCCAATTCTGATTTGAGCATTTTGGGCACACAGTAAAACGTAAAGTTCCACTAGTGTCACATGATGTGACTATCATCACATCGTACAAATTCTCATTTGTCAACTTTTTTGTGCTGCATCAAATTGAACATCCAAACCTGATAGTTAACAATGCCGGCCCTAGGATATCCTTTATTCACCTCTGCCTCCAGCACCTGCCATTATTTAAAATTATGGATTTCAACCAAATCAATTATCAAGACATTCATAGTCCGTTTGGGTGGGCTTTTATAATATTAATCAATTTTTCGAACAAGATATTTCAAAAAAAAAAAAACAAATCAGAATTTTTAAAAAAACTGTCTTCTAGCTTGAAGGTGAGTCAAAAAATTTTAAATTACTATGAAAAAGCTAATTGGAATGGCCACAATCCTGAAAAAACTATACCACTCATGATCAACACAGAAGGTCTTAGAGCATCTCCAATCAAGTTCTATGTTATAGCTTTTTAGCTATTTTAGAGAAGGAAAACCCTTTTGGAGCTCCAATGTGGGCTCTCCAAATGGTTATCTAACAAAACATATGGGGCACAATTGAGGCTGAATTTCTCAACTTCAGTGTCATTTAAAATAAAAAAAGCTTTTGTTCTAAAAAAAATACTAAAAAATTGAAAAGGTCTTCATTATAGGGAACACGATTGGAGATGCTCAAACAAAATTAGAATCTCATGAGAGAGAGAGAGAGAGAGAGAGAGAGACCTGAGACACAACAACACACTCTTTATGTAGAATTGGGGATACCAACCAATCCTGTACAGATCCATAATATTTTTCAACCTGCGAATTAATTGAGAGTGTATTCAAATGTTAAACGAGCACTCTTAGAGCCCCTCTGGGGTTGTACTTTAAAATAATCACATTTTGATATATATATATATATATAAAAACTCTTTAAAAAGCTTCAATCAAGTTGTTTTTAGTTTCCAAAAAAAAAGGGTCACAACTTTTTAAACCACCATTTAGAAGTGTGATTATTTTCCCTAAAAAAATAAAAAAAAAAACTATCCAATCAGGCTCTTGCCTTGGACGATATAAAGTAATTCACATGAGCTCAACCCCGAATGAGATAAAGAGATTGTAGAAGTACATACAAAAGAGTCCGACGCTCGCACATAGGGAATTTTTAGACTTGTGAAAACAAGTCCTCCAATCATGTAGTAGTTCCAAGGCCTCCCACTGTCTTTAGGCACATTTTGTTTGTGAGTAGCAAGTTTTATGCCAAATTCATATATTTTTGAATCACGCAAAACTTTTACAAGCACGTTGTCACCCGTATGTTTTCGGGTAAAAAGGTAATTGAAATTTATGCGCCATCCTCCCACAAATGGAACTGAAACTCAACCACCAGGAAATAAAAATTAACAATTAATAGAGGCATAAATAAATGTACTCTGTAACAAGGGATTCTCATGGAGTAGGCCTTCGGCTAAATCCTCGATGCGCACAATCATCGGCAAATCATCGTTGTTTTCCTAACCTACAAGCTGCAACCACTGCTGCAAACCAACAGCGCTGCGACTGCTGGGTGGAGGAAAACAGCTGCTGTGATGCGTGGCACAGAGAGAGAGAGAGAGAGTGTGTGTGTGAAAGAGAGTCAAATCAAGACTCATCTTAGGCTCACACTTTACGTCTACACAACTCACTTAATATTGTGTTGATAGCTCTATTACCACGGTCAGATTCCTATTATCTCTCAGCCTGATTATGAGCTCACAATAGAAAACCCTACGTATACGTTAAGCCCGTGAGAGTCAAAACCAAGACTCGTCAAAGGCTTACTCTTACCACATTGTCATTTGTGCCAGTTAATATATTATAGTGTTGATAATTCTGGCAAGGCCAAGTTCCTATTATCTCTCAGCCTCATTATGGAGATATCTAGAAGCTTAATACCCCATTTCAGAAACTTTTGCGAATGCCAGAAGCATCTCTGTGTTGCTTCTTGCTATCACAGTGTTCTCCATTAGAATGCAATCGCTAATAGCCCCTCGAAACTGTGTTTGAATTGCCAAATGCAGTTCCTACATGGGCTATCAAATTGGTGACCCAAAGGATAAAACATAAATATTACCTGTTCCATCATTAGCAACTTTAACCCCATCAATGCTGAGGATAACATCATGTAGCTCAAAAACATCCAATTCAGTACAATCAAAATCAAAATCTATTATAAGCACACCCTCCTGATCATGTTGCATCTCCATATACATGCGTAGGTCATGATTTTCCATCTTCTGCCACCTAACCCCAAAAATGGGTACCCCTATTATGTTGAAAATGTTGAAAACAAATTAGTCAATTCCAAATAATATATATATATATTCAGTGTCCTCTGATACAAAGGCTATGACGATTCATTGGAGAAAAATCAAGATTGGATATGATTGCACTAGCCAAATCTAGAGGGATAATTATTGATACACCTCTTGTGGTTGCGTTTTTTCCAATTTGCTTCGTATAGTAAATCTATTAAATTTAACAGAACAAAAGCATGCATAATAGGAGTATAGAAAAATGTGCTAACCACATGGGTGCATCTGTACTGAAACCCAAAATAATATTTAACAGTTGCTGATAATGAACCTTAAACTAAATGATAACAAAGAGGATAGTGTACTAAGTACTAACAACTGGTGAGCATGCATTCTGAAGTTGTCATTACAAAGTATAAACACACCCTTGTGTCAGTAGATTTTTTTTGCTTTTAACTTCTTCTTTTTCATTGAAAATGCAAAGGACACTGACGCTTCTTTATAAACCAAAGCAAACCAAGCATTGTGTCCCAATAAATTGGGGTCGGCTATATGAGTTTTTTTCTCCATTCTGCACGATCAAGAGCTATATGCTCATTTAAATTATATATATCCATATTATGTTGCACTACATACTCCCAAGTCAGTCTAGGTCTGCCTCTCCCCTAACCACTCCAGGCACTACGACCCTATCACTCCTTCACACTAGTGCGTCTATAGGTCTTTGTTCCACATGGCCAAACCATCTCTATTCTCTCTCAACCTATGAAGCACGGACTCTTTGAAAAGGCAGACGCACCCGCACTTAGTGCGCACTAATACTGGGTACTTCGTGGATTCTTTGAGTTCTTTTGGAGTGTTGCTGAGGATTTTTTGTAGCGTTCTTTTGAAAAAGAACACAAGTTCTTCATACAATTTTGAAAACTTTGGTGGTTTAAAAGATAAATAATAGAAAATAATAATAGCAATAGCAATTATCTAGGGTATACACTAATGTACTCATATTTAAAAAATAATTTGTATATACTACTATCTGAAAGTATATTTTTAATATTTTATCCTAGTACTCCCGCCGCACCCGCACCCTTACTTTTTGGAAAATTGGCAAATCCCTCGCACCCGCATCCCCGTACCCGAATCCCCGCACCCACCGGTGCTACCTAGCTCTCAACTTACCCTCAATATATGACACTCCTACAGTCTCTCAAATGTTCTCATTTCTAGCTATATCTTTCCTAGTGTTACCACACGTCCATCTTAGTATCCTCATCTCAGCTACACTCATTTTGCTAATGTATTATTTCTTAGTTGCTCAACATTCTTAGTGATGCTTCTTTATACATAACAAAAGGACAAGACAATTGAATAATGACTTTCTTCAATACATGAATTTTTCATGTAAAATCAAGTAGTCATAGCACTACGGAGAAAGAGTAATCATAAATAATTCCAAATGAAACGGCAAAAAACTATTTGATGCAGCAATTAAATTTACCAGTAAATCCTCCATTCCTATCATAGTCTTCAATGAAATGCTTAATAATTGTCCCTGGTATGACACGTCCCCAATAAATGCACTCTGGAGCAGCTATGGCCATACCTACACATTTTTCGTTCTCATTGAAAACAGCTGATCCAGACTCAGTGAACTCTGAATCATAATTAACCTGTTTTTAAAACCCATTATTCTCCAATTAGTGATCTGAAATTTAAGAAAGGCGTTTCTAAGCCCCAAGGTGACTAACAAGAACATGAAAAATGAAGAGAAAAAAAAAATTCGCAATGCTTTGTTTGCTTAATGGATTTAACGTGGGAAAAGAAAGGAAACAATAAGGAAAATGTTTTTCCTCTGATTGGTTAATAAGGAAATAGGGAGGGAAAAAAAATCTAAGTGAGAAATAAATTATGCCACCCTTTTATTTTCATGTCACAATTACATTTAAAAAATTTCCGACTTTTTAGTGTTTTTTTTAGCATGGAAGAAAACAGAATGTAAAAACACAATGGAATTGGGTTTTTTTTTTTTTTTTTTTTCATTCCATGAATTTGCAAACCAAACTAAGCCGAAGCAAAATAGAACTTACAAATCTAAGTCAATAACTAACCACAAATGCTGGAAGTTCGAGATTTAAGTTGAAAAATTTTATCATGCCCGCGTCTGATACGAAGCCACTTCTAGAAGTTACGGTGTTCATACCCTCCAAGTAGCCCATGGTGGTTAACTCATCTCTGGGTGATGGCATGTCTCCCAACTCCACAGACGCCACTCCTTCCCAAAACTCATCATCACTAACTGTAAGCATTGCTGTAAACAAAATAGATTAATGATTTAAGCTTAATCATAATCCAAACTACAATTATATTTGCAAAGTCTTCATGCATAGATTAGTTGTACATTCTCTCCATTCGTAACTAGGTTCAGTAAAAAGGTAATTGATATCCCAATGCAATTTCATCCAATACTGGCATGTTTTCTTGTTCAATGAATTGAATGGATTGATTCACAATTCGTAATAAGCACTTCAAGATAAAAATCCATTACCTTTAATTACATTATTTGGAAAATTGATAACTATGTGAAGAGTCAATCTTAAAGTAATCATGTTGAAACGCGGTAGCTTGTGCAAGCCGTATGAATTCACTATCTCAAATTATACAAGTATTGTAATGGAACAAATACATAGCAATAGATAATAGTAATATTATTATCACGATAATTCTAGCATGCCCAGACAGTATTAAATTAAATAACAAAAATAACTAGACATGAGTACATCACAAGTATGAAGACGTGTGAAAAATTATGTAATGACAACATACTTGACTACTCTTGACCAAACTCCGTATTTCCAGCGCGTTTATACGATACACAACTGATAAAAATGGGTATTCCTTGCACTTTGCTGGACACTCATGCACCATCTATGCAGTGTCCTAAAAATCCTCCTACGCCGTGACCAGCCTCCTCGATTTTCACCTAATCCTTTACAAAAATCACACAATAATTAAGGTCGAGCCCAGGCCTAGGCGGGTCGAGGGTGGGATTGTCATTTTTGTAAAATAATAAGGAAATAAAACCCACTAAACCATTCGCACCATATTCGACAAACTTGGAGAGAGGGAGAGAGACAATTGCGACTAACGTCTCTTTTGCGGCATCTACGTCTCAATTAGACCAACTTCTAAAGCGAAATTTCAGATGATGTTGGATGCGACTATGAGATAAATGTGGATCCTGGAAATTTGGATAAGTTACAATGCAAGTTGTATCGGATGAGGAAACA
Organism: Hydrangea macrophylla; assembly: GCA_033977485.1. Lineage (NCBI taxonomy): Eukaryota > Viridiplantae > Streptophyta > Magnoliopsida > Cornales > Hydrangeaceae > Hydrangea > Hydrangea macrophylla. The sequence goes on along the minus strand of CM066985.1, from coordinate 117,782,638 downwards.
AAAGAAGAGGGTGAAGAGGAGTATGAGTTTGAGTCTGATGGAGAGAGCAAATTGGAACAATATGGAGAAGAAGAGTTGGAAGCTTAGTTTGTTGGTAAGCATCAAATTAAGTTACATTGTTGATAATGTGAATTATTATTATTTTTATTAAAATTGTCTCTATACTATTAATTTTGCTTTACAATAATTTTTCCGCCTAGGCACCTAGGCACCCTCCACCGCCTAGCGATTTTTATAACACTGCATCTATGACAAGCTATGAAACACGGACTCTGCAAAAATGTCGCCGCACCCGCACTTAGTGCGCACCCGTACTGGGTGCTCCGTGGATTCTTTGAGTTCTTTTGGAGTATAGCTGAGTCTTTTTTATAGCGTTCTTCTGAAAAAGGACACAAGTTCTTCATACAATTTTGAAAACTTTGGAGGTTTAAACGATAAATAATAGAAAATAATAATAGCAATTATCTTAGGATATACACTAATGCACTAATAGTTATAAAATAATTTGTATATACTACCATGTGAAAGAATATTTTTAATATTTTATCCAAGTACTCCCCCGCACCCACACCCGCACTTTTTGGAAAATTGGCGATTCCTTCACACCCGCATCCCCGTACCCGAATCCCCGCACCTGCACCGGTGCTACCTAGATGACAAGTAAAATAAAAGTTTGAAAATAGCCATTGTAAAAAATATAAAAATAGAAATTTTCCTATTCAATTGATAGGGCTATGAAGGTACCACACATTGAAGCAACGGAGACTTCAATCACACCTCGACACTAGAAGCGAGCATCACTAAAGAAAGAAGACTCATCTTCCAAGTCGCCACCCCTAAAAGAACTAAAACATCAGCAGAAATATGTAACTCAACAACTACAGAACTAGAAAGATATATTGTTAATGTTACCTAGAACGCGGTTCACCCCGGTGCATGGTACGGGTTCGGGTACGTGGTACGTCTCTTAGCTTGGTTCGGGGTACGAGGGGGTAGTCTCAGTTGGTTCGCTTGTTTGTTCGTGGTTCGCTTCGGTTCGAACTTTTGGTTCGATTAGCACTTATGTAAATAATTATACACAGATATATAGTACTAAATCATTCCATGACTTAACATATTCAAATTTCAAACACAAAAAGTTTAGGAAAATAAGTTCAAATTAAATCTCAAATGCAAATATCTTGGAAGCTCTTAAAGAAAAACCAACAAGCAATGTAAAAGTAAGGATTTTATTTATCTTCTTCACAATTTCAAATTTATTTATCTTCTTCTCGTTTGGTTCGTGAATTTTAGGATCCAGATCCCCTAGGAATCATGATTTGGATCGCAAGATCCCGGATCGCGGTTCCATGGGAGGTACCAGGATCCGGTAACCATTGCCGCAAAACAAAAAAATACGGATTCAAGGTACGAAAAAGGAAGATAAGATCCTCGTACAGAAGAAAGCCTTATACGAACAAAAAGAAGCTGCGGGAACTTGGTACAGCTAGATCGATGTTTATTTCAATAATCAAGGATTAGGAGGAGCCAAAGAGAGACAGCTAGAAAAAAGATCAAGTTAAATGATTGCACTATTGAAGTTCAAGTCACAGATATCTTCAAAATATCACTACCAAGAGCAAAGTTCAAACTACTACGCACACTACCTCAAAATTCATGGGACGCCCAAACCCAAACAGGTGGCGCCTTTTCACGGAACAGAATGACAAAGAAATAAATATTTTTAATATCGAAAAGAACGCACCCAAATTGAAGTCATATGCAGTACATATGACCTTTGCTTGGTAGATGGTGTTAGAACCTTGTTTTTTAATTGAAACATTGGAGTGATGCTCAATGCAATGAGCTGCCGTCAACAATCTCCGACCCTCAATAATAAACCCATTAGTAGCCCACCTTCTATCACGTGCATGTTTCAAGAATGGACGTCCCAAATAAGAGGCTTCATGTCCATAAATCACTTGAACAATTGCATCCTCCAATAACGGTGTCTCTGCAGCAACAAACTAAAAAAAAAAAAAAAAAAAAACAAACCCAAATTAACTCTTTTAACATCACCAAATACTACATACATCCTAATGTTTGATTTGTTATTCAGCTACTGACGGAATAACAAGTAGATCTACTTTTTCATGCATACATTTTAGACGAGGGAGAGATATATAAAGATCTGATTTTTAGAGACAGATAGAGATAAAGATCTGAAATTGGACTCAAATAACAAGTAGATCTATTTTTCCATGCATACATTTTAGTTGAGGGAGAGAGAAAGAGAGAGAGAGATAAAGATCTGATTTTTAGTGACAGTGAGAGATAAAGATCAGATTTTTAGTGACTTGCACGTACGGAGTCTAATTTTCCCTCTTCGTCTTCTTTTTCTTGTGCTTGAATATTGACTTTTTTGCTCTTCCGATGTCTGATTTGGTGATGATCATCATCATCATCATTAGTAGTAGTAGTGAAATATGATGATAAACATTTCCCCAATGATGGAATTCCTTTGTTGAGGAGACAGAATATTGATGATGGACGAGGACGAGGACGAGGACGAGGACGAAAACTCCTTGTGGTCGAGGAGCATGAAAGAAGGTGGTTGTACAGCTTAACGCTCCTATTTCTATTTAAAAACGGAACCATCGACAAGTAGTTTTGGAATATCGGTGCCTCAAAATTTCTGGCCGTATGTATTATTATAGCCCTGAACATCGGCTTGAAGGCCATCGTTTCGTTGCGTTGCAGACAGGACGAGAAACAGAGAGTAAAGATTGTTTGTTTATACTACTATCTTAAGCAGGCAGCTCACTGACCGACCTGCTTCCACAAAGCAGCACGAATCTTTTGAAGTTTCCGTTTTACCCCTGTTGTGTTGTGATACGGTCAAATACCATCATACCCCTCTGTCTGCGATGTTTTACATTAGGGCAATGCTATTGTGAGAAGCTTCTCACATGAGAAGGCGGGTTTTAACCGTAGGATGAGCATCTAGCCTTAAGATTCCCAGGAATCTGGAGAGAATCTTAAGGCTAGATGCTCATCTAACGGTTAAAACCCGCCTTCTCACATGAGAAGCTGCTCATAATAGCATTTCCCTTTACATTAATTAAACTCAAGGAAACCTAAGTTTATGATACCACTAAGTTCCACTAATTGTGCAGGCCCACAAAGCGCATGGCACGTAGTATGCCGTCCTCCAGTAGCCGACTCTCCTTGTGCCTTCCACCTTCCTCACGGCACAGACTGTGCCTTCCACTTCCTCAAGGCACAGAGTGTGCCTTCCACTCCCCACACAGTCCACACGCTTCACGGCACACAGTGTGCCGGCCACCATCCTCACAGCACACTGTGTGCCATCTACCATTCTCACGGCTTTTTAAGTGCTATCCCCAATTTACACCACTACAACGCCCACCAAACTTATATAAGAACTAAGCTTAAGTTTACCTAACTTTTTCATACACCACTACGGATTTAGTACTTATATCTTCTCGATTTCTTCTCGCTCAATACTAATGTTTTGAAAACCGACCCTTTATCAAACCGGAAAAACGACCAGGTCACAAGTTAACGGTTCAATTGTAGGGTCAACCGAAATCCACCCGTGACATTATGATTATGCAATAAATATAGGGAATTGTTATGTACACTGCTCAACTTTACAAAAGTATGCATTTTTAAAAGAAAAATGATTAGAATAAATAGAAACATATTATTCAGTCCCTTATTATGCAGGTTTTGTATATTGAGTACATCTAAATTAGGTAGTTATGAAATCAATCCCTTAATTGGTGTACAATTCAGGAATTAGTCCCTTTTCCTAATTTTTGTTTTTTTTATTACCTTTACACCCTTTATCTGGTTTAAATAGAAATTAATTTGAATGTGTTATTTTTAGTCATTATGTATTATAATAGAAGTGGAGGAGTTATGGGATCATGGCTTCCTAAAATTATGGTTGTTGATTTGTGTGGTTTAAATGTGATTTTAAACTGCAACATATGTTGACATAGGATAATCATAATTCAAAATTTTTTGAATTTTAGATTTCTCACAGTTGTGATTAAAAAGGTGATAAATTTGTTTGCATCATCGCTTAGTTCGTTATAACTGTACGGGCACGTACATGATAAATTTGTTAGTAATATTTAATAGTGTGCCAAATTTATTGTGATGGTGACAAATTTATCACTCAATATTTCTGAGAGATTCACATATATGTTCGTCATTTGCATTTTTTGAGTTCGTGGAGCTTTACCTAAGGTTTTTTAATGTGAGAACTTCGAATTATGCCCATTCATAAAGTAAGAAATTTTGCAATATTTGCTAAAAAAAAGCGAGAAATTTCACGATTGAACAAGTAGTTTTTTTTGTGTGTTACACTCTTGAGTAAGATTCATAGGGTTATTCTTCATTTTGCATTTTTTATTTGTGAAGGTTTATTTTTGTGTTTTGAAGGAGAGAAATTGATTTTATTTTCTAAGAAATTTCGCATTATCTCTATTCAAAAAGTGAAAATGTTGCATCATTTCCTATTAAAAAGTGAGAAATTTGTTTTCAACAAGTGACAAATTTGATTATGTGCATTTTTTGCTGTTAAAGACAAGGAAATAATGATCCCAAAAATCAAGGCATTTTCCATATTTTACTCAACTATCGCTACTTATCTTTTGGTTTCAATGATTGAGAAGTTGTATGAAAAATTTACTTATATTTTGGTGTCTACTTTTAAGTGAGAAATTTCTCACTATGTGGCTGAGAAATTACTGAGTGAGGAATTTATCACTCTTTGCTATATTAGGAAATTTCTCAGTCAAATAGTGAGAAGTTTATTTTGTCAGATTTTAACAATCATAAAAGCAAAGTGTGAGAAAAAGTGAGAATTGCTGAGAAATTCATGCTCACTTTGACAGATTTTAACAATCATTAAATCATTGGGTTTTTTTACGTATCATATCGATTTGTTGAGTTCTTAGTAAATGTGTGAATTTCTCATTTTTTAAAAATGTGAAAATTGTTATGACAAAGTGATAAATTCTCAGTTATAGAAAGTAAGAAATTCATATAACAGAATGTGATAAATTTCTCACGAAAGAACAGAATGTGAGAAAATCATAGACCAGAAAGTGAGAAGAAAGAAAAAGTATTTTCTAAATACATTGCAATATCAACAAAAAAAAATTATCACTACCATCATGATCTACCCACGGTCACCACACAGAAACAAAAAAAATTACAATTGATGGCAAGCTTTAGATCTTTCGATTGCTTCGTGATCTCGATGAGTCTCGATGACTCCGATGACGATTTGTGTGATAATTGGTTCTTCAATCGTAGAAAATCATCTGGATCCATAAGAAAGAGTAGATCTTCGATTTCGGTTAGAAGTTTCGAGATCTTCTCGAGTGATGGGTCGTCCACATCACTACCATCAATTTACCACCTAAAATCCCACCATCATCATTGACTTACCCACTATCACCATTATCATCATTGAAGAAACACATTTCTGTGTAGTGATGGTAGAGAGAGAGAGTAATAGACAGATCGCGAGAGAGAGAGAGAGAGAGAGAGAGAGAGAGAGATCGTGAGATATACATGATATATACATATATGTTTAATCTGAGCAATTTTTGAGATTTCAATTCCAAACCCCTAATTTCAAGATGATGGTGGAGAGAGAGATATTTGACAATTACCATATATATATACATATTTATATATATATAATATGGGGATAATTTGGTCCTCAAAATAGGTGAGGGACTAATTTTTAAGTTGTGTTATATAGGCACCGATTTCTAAAAAGGGTGACTATAATGGACTATATATTAAGTATCCCTAGAATAAAACTCAACTTTACAAAAGTGAGGAGTTTTAGAAAAAAAATGATTAGGAAAAAAAAATTGGGTGTACATGGCAATTCCCTAAATACATATTTATAGACATTCATAAAAATATAAACATGAGAAAAATATTTTAAAAAAAAAATACAAAAAGAAGTTGCAAGTGGTTTGTTGATCACAAAATGTATTTTTACCAAAAATAAACCAAAATTATATCAAGAAACCTCCTTCTTTTGGAATGACGAAAATATATAGTATTTCCTTATGTGCAAATTTAAACACTTTTCATTTGTTCAATATTTATCTATGGTTGTACAAGACATATATATGTATATTATTATCATTTTATTTATTTATCTATTTTTTTTTTATTCTTACCTGGATTCAAACTAGATACACACACCCCCCACACGCACACTCATTCTGACTGAAGTACACACAGGGGGAAAGAACAAAGAATCCCCTTAAGGGGATTCGAACACACCACCTCCCCACTGGAAAAGTGATGCCATGCCACTTGACCACTAGGGTTCTTGGCGTATATATGTATATTATTAACTTGTATTGAATTCCATGATTGGTGAGTATATAATAAAATCACATCATTGGTCGGAATGAACCTAACCTAAACATTGGTTAGATACAAGGCACATTATAAGGAATAAAATATTCTTGGTATTGATGGCAATAAGCAAAATCATGTGTGTAATTGACGGTATATCATAAACATATGCTTTCCTATATTCCCATCTATACCATTTACAAGTTCAAAATCAAAAAACAAACAGAGAGGATGAGAAAACTATATTGGAGATAGAGACGTCTGGTGAAGCGAAGCGAGGGCCGATGACGGTCAGCAACCAGCTCTGGGGGCGTGGATGTGCATGGACGAGGAAGGGGCTGAGAGATGACCAAAAATGGGTTGAGAGAAATGAGATTATCGTCTCTGGAAGACATAACTATTTTAGTCCACTTTACATAGCTAGGCAATTGGTCTGGTTTAACTGAACCGTGAACGATTTTGTAGATTCCCGTTTAAACCGTCCGGTTCGAACGATTTTTGATTTTTAGAACAGTTTTTAGTCTATGAACGATTTTCGGTTCATTTCGGACCGCTTCGCTGAGGTCCTGGTTTTACTGTTCGGACCGCCCGATCCGATCGGAGTTCTATAACCTTGCTTTATACATCTCGACCTCCTTCCACTTCACAGCTCCCTCGCGGCCACCCACTTAGCATGAACCTTGTGAATAATGTGTCTGAATAATCTTTCTAAACATTATTCATGATATTTTATTTTTATTTTCTATTTTGAAGAAATCAACAGAGTTATTTCCATGTCAAGTTTGACTAAGAGGACAAAATGATTATGTCCATATGTAAAACTAATTGTAATAACCTGTATTTTCATATTTAATTTGTAATTGCATTGTCATATTAAATTTCATTTGGTATTGACTGCTTCATTTAAATACATTTCTCATGTTCTAATTATTATCCCTTGTGTTATTTCATATTAAAATTCATGTTGGGGTTAAATTGTAATTTTTATAAAATTTAGCAACACTTGTATTGATTTTCAAATCTGTATTTCAAAACGGTGGAAATGTTCTCTTTTAATTCCAGCTGTATTTTTATAAAATCAGAAAACCATTTCTTAAGTTAAAATGAATTTCCTGTATTTTTGTGGTGACCACCGCGCCCCGAAAATACCAGTTTATGTCCAAAACTGTCCGTGCTGTGCTAAACCTCCACAGATTTTGGAAGTGACTGATTTGGACAATTGCTTTATTTCTAATTATGGCAACTCATCATTAGTTAAGGCAATGTTTGGGAATGTTTAACTTGTATGTGTTATTGTAGTGCCATAAGCTAAAATGCCAAACACCTTGCAATTGGCCCCTACTACTCTATATTGCCCCTTCACCATCTGAGAATGCATACATAGGATATATCTATGCATATATGCTATATACGTATGTATATATGCTGTCATTTTAGAATGATTAAGGTTTTGTTAACTTAATTAGAGATTGCTAAGTGAGTTCTTAATTTTACTTGGCCACCAAGTTCCTCTTTGAGGATTCTATTTATACATGCTCAAGCTCACACTACCTGCACATTTTACAAAACAACATTCAGAGAGTTGGAGAGAGATAGCTTCATTTAGACAGAATTTTAAAGAGAAAACTTCTATCTCCATAGCCAAGCTTTAATTGAAGTTCTTATTGGTGACTTCTTTCTCAAACTAAATCTCTAGCTTCAATCTCAGTGAGTATTTCTAACTCACTAAGAATGTAATCTCATACTTATTTGCTGTGTATTGGTTTAATTTTGTCAACCTCCATTGAGGATTTTACGTATGAAAGTTCATAGCTTGAAATCAAGATTTTCAAACCTTAATCTAAATCCGTTTTCAGAGATGAATATCAAAGATTATAGTATGTATTGACTATGTTTAATGTATTGAAGCTTAATTCATTCATATGGAAAAGTGTATTAGGAATTAAATTTTGTCCTCTTTTAATCTTTCATAAAATTGGAGAGTTATAGTTAGAATCATGTTAAATTAATCATAGATTCTTAATCTTTGTTGAAAAAGGAAGAGATTCATATATTGCATGTCATATATAGTTGCAGAATCGAAATGGGTCAATTTAGACCCTGTTTTGTTGGTACAGAGCAGTTTCTGCGGGGAAGATGAAGCCTCAGCTTCATCTCGCGCCACGATCGCGCGCGCGAGAATCGCGCGAGCGGCCCGCGAGAGTGATCCTTCGCGCGCGCGATCGTTGCTTTCCCAGGCAGACAGAAGAGTTTATATATATATAAAGGAAAATTAGGCTGGTCGCGCGAGCGAGGGTCGCGCGAGAATCTCTTCGCGCGAGCGATCCGCGCGCGCGACCTTGGCTTTCTCAGGCAGACAGAAAAGTTTATATTATAAAAGGAAAATTGGGCATATCGCGCGAGCGGCCCGCGCGCGCGAGGTCTGGCAGTTTCTGTTTTTGTCTGTCTTCTGTTAAGGGACTGTTTGGTTCAACTTTTTAGTACTGATAAGTCTCTGTTTGGGAAATTTAGTTAATCAGAACTCTATTTGGTTATATTTGAATGACTAAAACATTGTAGTATGACTCATCCAATCCCCGTACGTGTGTTGTTCCTTTAATTCAGCATTTTTGCTTTCGTTTAAGTGCATATCATTCATGTGGGGTCAGTGGTACATGCATGGGGGTGTCAGTCTGTATGGAAAAGAGTAATGGTCAGTGTGGAAAGAGTTAGAGTTTGAGTTGAGTTGTGGTTGTGGATTGAGTTGTGGTTGTGGTTGTGATTGAGTTTGAGTTGTGGTTGTGGTTGAGTTGTGGTTGAGTTGTGGTTGTGGTTGTGGTTGTGGAGAGGGTATCTTTAAAATGCGACGGTGCAAATATGGACACTCCCTGACGCCCATGGAAGCGTTAAAGTGTGTGAAGCCGAACTCGGACATTCCCTGGCACCCATGGTAGTGCTAAAGTGTGGCCTACGGACACTCCCTGATACTCGAGTCTGGATACTGCGTGAGGGGTTGCCCCGGTATTTGCATGGCGGTTAGGGTATCCAAAGTGTGAGGCATTGGACACTCCCTGGTACCCCGGACCAAAGTGTGAGGCAAACTGGACACTCCCTGGCGCCCCGTTGCTAAAGTGTGGCTATCTTAGTGTTTCAAAGATACCAGGAGTAAGATAGTGGGTTGTTGTGGCTGTCGAGATAAAAGAGTCGGCAAGATGAGTGTGGTGCATTGTCTCATTACACGCGTATCTGTGTTTATGAATGAACGACCTTTAATATATTCCTTGTTGTTTTATAAATGAATTCTTTCTGCGGTTTAACTATTGATGTTACAAACTGATAATGGAAAAAGGTAAATGGGTATGTTTTACATTCAAAGTCATGTTTTTAATACTCACCAGCTTCTTGAAGCTGACGACGTTGATGCGTCCTGGACATTCGTGTTCAGGCTTTTCAGGTTATAACCAGAAGGAATCATACGACTATGCGAATTGAGAATGGCTGCTTTTGGAATAAGAGAACTGTTCATTAAATATATGATTTAAGTTTACATGTTTAAGTTTTTAACTGTTTTGTTTTATAAGGATGACTGTAACAGACACTAAGTTATTGTTTTATTTTAAGGCGGTCTGTGCCTTAGTTGACCCCGTATCATAAGATGTAATAAGTTAGAAAATTTTTGTAAGTCTTGATTGCTTTACTCTGATTATTATGTTTTGTTGTTCGACGTTTGGGACGGAATCGATCCTTCAAACTGTCGCGACCTACGGGTCCATAAAGGAAATTAAACGCTTTCCTTATTTATGCTACGTCGGGGCGTGACAGGATTTAGTGGTATCAGAGCCAGGTTATGATTTATCACAAGATAGTTTAGCCAGGTTAGGGTTTACCAGTATAGACCCGATTCCACATTCCATTAAGTGTTACACACCCGATGATACGACAGGGAGGATAGACTCAGAACCCAAACGCCTAAGATTATTCTGTTATGACTTAAGTAGCACCTTTTCAGGTATGGATCCATCTCAGCACCTGTTTGTACCTGATGCTTTTGGAGGGCATTGGGTTACTGTGGGAGCCATAGTGCCGGCTTCGGCGACCCTTTATTTCACTGCTGTTGGGCAGCGTGCAGCTGCTACCGTCGAGCTAGACCTCTGGCATCAGATTCACATATTAGGACTGGTCGACCTGTCTCGTGCTCGCCTCGAGATTCTTTACTTCATAGAGATCCAGCGCTTAGTACTCGTTAAGATGGTTCGCTTGGTTAATAGCGATGCCTTCTATCTTCCCCTTGAGGTTCAGGTTGTGCAGGCCCACCTTGCACAGCTGGAGGTACCTCCACCGATCATCCCCGCCGTTGAGGATGACGATGACGTTGACGTTGCGTTCGCTCCTATTTCTGAGGACGCCGAGGAGGATGGCTTAGGATGGGACGACTTTGCAGTCGACCTTGAGGAGGCACTTGCACTTGAGCCAGCCTTGCCTGAGGCAGATGTCCCTGGACCTGCTTCACTGATGACCTCTCACAGCTGTAACTTTGGGGCAGGCCCCTCCCATGTTCAGCGACTACATCAGGCCGACTCGCTTGACCTGTTGATGGCTACCTACGGCGATGACTGACCGTTTAGATATCGCCTTGTACATATTGACTGTTTTGACTATTAACTCTATCTCTTTTTGCAAGCTGTAATTACATGCATTAGAGTGTAGGGCGATGACCCATTTTTGTGACATTAACTCTTGCAAGCGTCCTAACCCATACAGATAGGGTAGGTATTGATCTGACCATACATGCTTTTGTATCTACTTGACAGAAGCTATATATATAAAATATACCCTTTTTGAATGTTGTTGTCATTTAAATTGCTTCATAGCACTGTTGCATGCATGTTTCTCATTCTACTACCACTATCATGCATAGAATGGCTGGAGGAGTCAGGAGGAACAGGAACCTGATCGAGGGAGCACCCGAGGCTGCCGATCCTACAGGGATGTTCGAAGTGTTTATCAGACGGTTGGAAAGAATCCGTAATACGAATGACAACCGAAGAGACCGTCAAACTGGAGACAAGTTGCTAGAAAGATTCCGTGCTCTAAGGCCCGAACAGTTTGCGGGTACCGCGGAACCCTGGAAAGAGGAACAGTGGTTAAGACAGATGGACCGCATGTTTGAAGCTATCCAGTGTAACGAGATGGACAAGAGGAGATTGGCTACGTTTCAGTTGACCGATGCTGCCGCAGATTGGTGGGATTCGGTCATAGCTACTAGCGGGAATGGAGCTGCAATGGGGATGACGTGGACTGCGTTCAAGGGGAGATTTTTGGAGAAGTATTTCCCGGCTACGGAGAGGCACAGAAGAGAGAAGGAATTCATGGATCTGACGCAAGAAACCAAGTCAGTGCAAGAGTACACCACACAGTTCGAGAGACTGTCTCAGTTTGCTCCACACCTGGTTGATACTGAAGAGAAGAAGATTCGAAAGTATAACCAAGGGCTGACACCGTAGATTCGTCGCCTGACTCTCGGTCACCTAGATAAATCATTTGAAGGACTTGTTGGTTTGGCTACCGACCTGGAAGAGGATGCTCGAGTGAATCGTAAGCAATTTGATTTTCGACCGCCTCAAAGGGGCAATTTTGGGAATAGACCACCAATGAATCGTACCCAAGGACAGAAGAGGAATTTTGACGGAAGCAAGAAGACCCAGGCTATTACCTATCCGACTCAACCTCGAGTAGGAGAAGGAAGTAGTAGTGGAAAGTGTTTCAACTGTGGCAACCCTGGACATCTAGCTCGTGATTGCAAGGCACCAAGGCGTGCTACTCAGCAAGGGATAGTCTGCTTCAACTGTGGAGAACCAGGTCACATCAGTAGGTTCTGCACTGCTCCTAAGCAGGTGACTTATGGTCAACAGGGACAGACTCGCTTGAATGCCGTTATCCCTGATGCCGCTGGTTATGATGGAACTGTGTACGATGAAAGAGATTATGGAGAAGCTCAACCTGATCAGCAAGCAGTAGAAGGTACACTAACTCTGTTTAACTCCCATGTTAAAGTGTTATTTGATACGGGTGCTGCTCTTTCGTTCATATCTGTTAATACAATTCGGAGATTGGGTATCTTACATCATCGCTTAGAGAAAGCTTTGAAGGCTACTTCGCCACTAGGAGCTGCAGTCAGATTAGGACATGTGTGCAAGGATTGTCCCTTACGGTTAGGAGACCATGAAATCCCTGCAAGGTTGATCGTCCTATCGATGAAGGAGTTCGACATTATCCTAGGAATGGATTGGCTCTCACAGAATCAAGTGAAGTTGGATTGTGCGAGGAAGAGAATTACATTCCCTGACAATGAGAATCAACCCTTCGATTTTCAATGTAACCCCTCGGGAGATATGTTCCTCACAAGATGTTTAGCCAACATCGAAGTCGTCAGTACAGAGGTGACAGCTTCATCTATACCTATAGTCAAGGACTTCGAAGAAGTATTTCGAGACGTTTCTGGTTTGCCGCCCGAGAGAAGTATAGAGTTCTGTATTGAACTTATACCGGGTACCGTACCGATCACCAAGGTTCCCTACAGAATGGCCCCCACAGAACTGCTGGAATTGAAGGAACAAGTTCAAGAGCTCGAGAACCTAGATTTTGTACGTCCAAGTACATCGCCTTGGGGAGCACCTGTGTTGTTTGTGAAGAAGAAGGACGGAACACTCAGACTGTGTATCGACTACAGAGAATTGAACCGCGTGACTATCAAAAACAAGTATCCCTTGCCTCGGATTGATGATTTGTTTGATCAACTACAAGGAGCTACGACATTTTCCAAGATCGACCTAAGGTCGGGATATCATCAGTTGAGGGTACGAAAGGAAGACATACCTAAGACTGCTTTCAGAACCCGATATGGTCATTATGAATTTCTGGTAATGCCATTTGGAATGACGAATGCTCCGGCAGTGTTTATTGATCTGATGAACAGAGTGTTCAAACCTTATTTAGATCAGTTTGTCATCGTCTTTATAGATGATATTTTGATCTATTCTAAGTCAGGAGAAGAACACGAGCAACATCTACGGATTGCGATGCAGACGCTCAAGGACCATCAGTTGTATGCCAAGTTCAGTAAGTGTGAGTTCTGGTTGCAAGAAGTAAAATTTTTAGAACACAAGGTGTCATCTCAAGGAATTTCAGTGGATTCGTCCAAAACCGATGCTGTGTCGAACTGGGTTAGACCGAGCAACCCTACAGAAGTTCGGAGTTTACTTGGACTCGTAGGCTATTACAGGAGATTTGTTGAGGGATTCTCTAAAATAGCCGCACCATTGACTGGATTGACGAAGAAGAATCTGAAGTTCGAGTGGACAGAGAAGCATGAGCGAGCCTTTCTAGAATTGAAAGAGAGACTCACTACCGCACCAGTACTAGCAATACCCAAGCCTGATGAAAAGTTCACTATCTTTAGTGACGCATCATATCAAGGGTTAGGATGTGTACTTATGCAAGATGGCAGAGTTATAGCCTATGGATCCAGACAGCTGAAACCGAATGAGTTGAACTATCCTATTCATGATTTGGAGTTGGCGGCAGTGGTGTTTGCACTCAAGATTTGGAGACACTATCTCTACGGTGAGAAGTTTGATTTATTCTCCGATCACAAGAGCCTGAAGTATTTGTTCACACAGAAAGAGTTGAACATGAGGCAGCGCAGATGGATGGAGCTGATCAAAGATTACGACTTTACATTAGAATACCACCCCGGTAAAGCTAATGTGGTTGCCGATGCCTTGAGTCGACAGACTCGTGAGACGATCGCCTCCTTAATGGTTAGAGAGTGGCGAGCTTTGGAGACATTGGCGGAGTTCGATGTACAGAGTGCTGGAGAAGGAGAGGGACAACTTTTCGGATGTCTTATCCTACAGCCTGTTCTTATCGACCGTATTATTGGAGCTCAGAAAGAAGATGAGAAGTTTCAAGCATGGTTCGTGAAGGTGTCAGAAAAAGACCCGGTAGAATGGAAGGTGGGAGTCGATGGAGGATATCGGTGCAAGAATAGATTATGTGTGCCAGATTATGGAGAGCTTAGGAAGGATATTCTGGAAGAAGCACATAAGTCAAGGTATACAGTTCACCCGGGAGGAACTAAGATGTACAAAGATTTGAAGAGAAATTTCTGGTGGGAAGGTATGAAGAAAGACGTGGCCGAATTCGTATCCAAGTGTTTGACGTGTCAGCAAGTCAAAGCTGAACATCAGAGACCGTCAGGATTGTTGCAACCCTGCCTATTCCTGGTTGGAAGTGGGAGCACATTACGATGGATTTTGTAGTAGGATTGCCTCGATCGCAGCAGAATCATGACGCCATATGGGTAATAGTGGATCGATTGACGAAGTCTGCTCATTTCATTGCTTATAGTATGACATACCCGGTAGAGAAGATGAGCCGGATGTACATACAACAAGTTGTGCGACTTCACGGGGCACCTGTGTCAATTGTGTCAGACCGTGACGCACGTTTTACTTCTGGATTTTGGGATAGTCTGCAAGAAGCTATGAGAACTTCGCTCAAGATGAGCACTGCTTTTCACCCTCAGACAGATGGGCAAACTGAGCGTGTTAATCAGATCATGGAGGATATGCTCAGGGCTTGTGTGATCGATTTTGAAGAATCTTGGGAGACACACTTACCGTTGGTTGAATTTGCTTATAACAACAGCTATCACACGAGTATCGGGATGGCTCCGTTCGAAGCATTGTACGGACGACCATGTCGTTCCCCTTTGTGTTGGGCAGAAGTTGGGGATACAGAGTTGTTGGGACCAGATTTGGTTAGAGAAACCAACGAGAAGATTTCTTTGGTCAAGGAAAGATTGAGGACCGCTCAGAGCCGGTATAAGAGCTATGCTGATCGACGCCGGAAAGATTTGGAATTCATTGTTGGAGATCACGTACTTCTTAAGGTTTCACCGACGCGAGGAGTAGTACGCTTTGGTCTCAAGAGAGGAAAGTTAGCTCCGCGTTTCATTGGATCGTTTGAGATTTTGGATCGTGTTGGGAAAGTAGCTTATCGACTGGCGCTACCACCGAAGATGTCTGGGTTCACAATGTATTTCATGTGAGTATGCTGAGAAAGTGCATACGAGACCCCTCGCACGTGGTTAGTTATGACGATATTGAGAAGAGTCATAACGTTTCTTACAAGGAGAGACCTGTGAAGATTCTAGATCAGAGTATCAAGAAGTTAAGGAATAAAGATATCCCGTTGGTGAAGGTTCAGTGGAATCACCATGACGAAAACGAAGCCTCGTGGGAAGTTGAAGCTGATATGAGGAAGAAGTACCCGGAGTTATTTCAGGACTAGATAGTCTTGATTTCGGGGACAAAATCCTGTTTAAGGGAGGAAGGGTGTAATAACCTGCATTTTCATATTTAATTTGTAATTGCATTGTCATATTAAATTTCATTTGGTATTGACTGCTTCATTTAAATACATTTCTCATGTTCTAATTATTATCCCTTGTGTTATTTCATATTAAAATTCATGTTGGGGTTAAATTGTAATTTTTATAAAATTTAGCAACACCTGTATTGAATTTCAAATCTGTATTTCAAAACGGTGGAAATGTTCTCTTTTAATTCCAACTGTATTTTTATAAAATCAGAAAACCATTTCTTAAGTTAAAATGAATTTCCTGTATTTTTGTTGTGACCACCGCGCCTCGAAAATACCAGTTTATGTCCAAAACTGTCCGTGCTGTGCTAAACTTCCACAGATTTTGGAAGTGACTGATTTGGACAATTGCTTTATTCCTAATTATGGCAACTCATCATTAGTTAAGGCAATGTTTGGGAATGTTTAACTTGTATGTGTTATTGTAGTGCCATAAGCTAAAATGCCAAACACCTTGCAATTGGCCCCTACTACTCTATATTGCCCCTTCACCATCTGAGAATGCATACATAGGATATATCTATGCATATATGCTATATACGTATGTATATATGCTGTCATTTTAGAATGATTAAGGTTTTGTTAACTTAATTAGAGATTGCTAAGTGAGTTCTTAATTTTACTTGGCCACCAAGTTCCTCTTTGAGGATTCTATTTATACATGCTCAAGCTCACACTACCTGCACATTTTACAAAACAACATTCAGAGAGTTGGAGAGAGATAGCTTCATTTAGACAGAATTTTAAAGAGAAAACTTCTATCTCCATAGCCAAGCTTTAATTGAAGTTCTTATTGGTGACTTCTTTCTCAAACTAAATCTCTAGCTTCAATCTCAGTGAGTATTTCTAACTCACTAAGAATGTAATCTCATACTTATTTGCTGTGTATTGGTTTAATTTTGTCAACCTCCATTGAGGATTTTACGTATGAAAGTTCATAGCTTGAAATCAAGATTTTCAAACCTTAATCTAAATCCGTTTTCAGAGATGAATATCAAATATTATAGTATGTATTGACTATGTTTAATGTATTGAAGCTTAATTCATTCATATGGAAAAGTGTATTAGGAATTAAATTTTGTCCTCTTTTAATCTTTCATAAAATTGGAGAGTTATAGTTAGAATCATGTTAAATTAATCATAGATTCTTAATCTTTGTTGAAAAAGGAAGAGATTCATATATTGCATGTCATATATAGTTGCAGAATCGAAATGGGTCAATTTAGACCCTGTTTTGCTGGTACAGAGCAGTTTCTGCGGGGAAGATGAAGCCTCAGCTTCATCTCGCGCCACGATCGCGCGCGCGAGAATCGCGCGAGCGGCCCGCGCGAGTGATCCTTCGCGCGCGCGATCGTTGCTTTCCCAGGCAGACAGAAGAGTTTATATATATATAAAGGAAAATTAGGCTGGTCGCGCGAGCGAGGGTCGTGCGAGAATCTCTTCGCGCGAGCGATCCGCGCGCGCGACCTTGGCTTTCTCAGGCAGACAGAAAAGTTTATATTATAAAAGGAAAATTGGGCATATCGCGCGAGCGGCCCGCGCGAGCGATCTTTCGCGCGAGCGGCCCGCGCGCGCGAGGTTTGGCAGTTTCTGTTTTTGTCTGTCTTCTGTTAAGGGACTGTTTGGTTCAACTTTTTAGTACTGATAAGTCTCTGTTTGGGAAATTTAGTTAATCAGAACTCTATTTGGTTATGTTTGAATGACTAAAACATTGTAGTATGACTCATCAATCCCCGTACGTGTGTTGTTCCTTTAATTCAGCATTTTTGCTTTCGTTTAAGTGCATATCATTCATGTGGGGTCAGTGGTACATGCATGGGGGTGTCAGTCTGTGTGGAAAAGAGTAATGGTCAGTGTGGAAAGAGTTAGAGTTTGAGTTGAGTTGTGGTTGTGGATTGAGTTGTGGTTGTGGTTGTGGTTGTGGTTGTGATTGAGTTTGAGTTGTGGTTGTGGTTGAGTTGTGGTTGAGTTGTGGTTGTGGAGAGGGTATCTTTGAAATGCGACGGTGGCAAATATGGACACTCCCTGACGCCCATGGAAGCGTTAAAGTGTGTGAAGCCGAACTCGGACATTCCCTGGCACCCATGGTAGTGCTAAAGTGTGGCCTACGGACACTCCCTGATACTCGAGTCTGGATACTGCGTGAGGGGTTGCCCTGGTATTTGCATGGCGGTTAGGGTATTCAAAATGTGAGGCATTGGACACTCCCTGGTACCCCGGACCAAAGTGTGAGGCAAACTGGACACTCCCTGGCGCCCTGTTGCTAAAGTGTGGCTATCTTAGTGTTTCAAAGATACCAGGAGTAAGATAGTGGGTTGTTGTGGCTGTCGAGATAAAAGAGTCGGCAAGATGAGTGTGGTGCATTGTCTCATTACACGCGTATCTGTGTTTATGAATGAACGACCTTTAATATATTCCTTGTTGTTTTATAAATGAATTCTTTCTGCGGTTTAACTATTGATGTTACAAACTGATAATGGAAAAAGGTAAATGGGTATGTTTTACATTCAAAGTCATGTTTTTAATACTCACCAGCTTCTTGAAGCTGACGACATTGATGCGTCCTGGACATTCGTGTTCAGGCTTTTCAGGTTATAACCAGAAGGAATCATACGACTATGCGAATTGAGAATGGCTGCTTTTGGAATAAGAGAACTGTTCATTAAATATATGATTTAAGTTTACATGTTTAAGTTTTTAACTGTTTTGTTTTATAAGGATGACTGTAACAGACACTAAGTTATTGTTTTATTTTAAGGCGGTCTGTGCCTTAGTTGACCCCGTATCATAAGATGTAATAAGTTAGAAAATTTTTGTAAGCCTTGATTGCTTTACTCTGATTATTATGTTTTGTTGTTCGACGTTTGGGACGGAATCGATCCTTCAAACTGTCGCGACCTACAGGTCCATAAAGGAAATTAAACGCTTTCCTTATTTATGCTACGTCGGAGCGTGACACTAATTGAGTAGATAAAATATTTATTTGCGTGAAAGTTAGGGAACAAAAGAATACCCAGGGTTATTTTAAAGTACTTTCTGCTGCGTATTGTTAGATGATGTTTGGATGAGCCTTGGTGGCGTGCCACGTGTCCTATTTCCACGCGTAGTGGGATGGGTCGTGACATTTATTGGTATCAAAGCTATAGGTAACAAAACTTTGGGAACGTTCGACGATGAGAGGAGTGTTGAGTGAATTGTCACATATTTTAAATTACATTCATACATCTTAGAGATGTTTGATGCATATGGATGTTGTTTTACATACATGACATTGTTATTGTTGTACATGCATAGTGTTTATGCATTGCGAACTACAGGATTGTAATCATGAGTGACGAAGAGCGAACTCTATCGCCACACACTCGTCGTATGAATGAAATGGCAGAGATGATGGGGAATATGGGGGAAATGATACGGAATATAGCGGAGCGACTGCCTCCCACACCCCAAATTGAAGTGGAACCCATAACCGTAGTGCATGCACCCGAAAATAGGGGTATAAGATCAATATCTGAACAGTTTACTCGGAAGAAACCGATGGAATTTCATGGAACACCTGATACGATGTTAGCAGAACATTGGATAATGGACATGGAGTGAATTTTTCGATCTATTCCGATGACAGATGGGGAGAAGATTGAAAATACAAGTGATGTGCTGAGGGGAGAAGCTCAGAACTGGTGGGTAAACATTTTAGATCAAAGGGCACCGATTACTTGGGAATGATTCAAGGCAGAATTCAATCGCCGGTTCTTTCCGCGAGCCGCCTACAACGCAAAGAAGCGAGAATTTGATAACTTGAAGCAGGGAGATATGACTGTAACCGAATATACTTCCAAGTACAACGCTTTGTTGAGGTTTGTCAAGGGTTCAGTGCCAGAGGATGAAGATAGGGCAAGGAAATTTGAAGAGGGTTTAAGGGAAAATATTCGTCTAAGGGTGGAAACCTACGAACATTCGACTGTGGCAGCAGTACAACAAACGACACTTGTGGCCGAGAGTGGAATGGAAAGGTCGAGGCAGAATTAGCACGGTAAACAAGGCAATAAGAGTGGAGATAGGAACCAAGGCGAATCTTTCAAGAGGCCGTTTCAGAGAGGCTCTGGTTCTAGTTTTAATGATTTTAGGAGAACGCCAAGTAACATACCATTGTGTTCACTTTACAACCGACCACACTCAAGCCGATGTTTCATGACCAAACCCCATAACAGAAATCAAGGAGGGGGTAGTGCTAATTCTACACCTGATATGAGAGGCAATTGTTATGATTGTGGAGTGTTTGGGCACCAAGCCAAGGATTGCCCGAGGAAGTATCCTCAGCAAGGAGCTAGTTCTATGGCTTCCAGTGGGTCGAAGCCTAGACAATCCAACGACAGGGGACAAAGGACGGAACAACGTCAAGGAAGAGCATATCAGATGAACCCAAGGGATATGACTGCTTCAGAGACAGTAGTCTCAGGTATGGTGCTTGTATGTTCGCACTTAGCACGCATACTCGTTGATTCGGGATCTACGCATTCGTTTGTATCTTATAACTTTGTGGAACATTTGAATGTTAAGTTCGCACCACTAGGATATGATTTATCCATTGTCGTGCCGCTTAGTAAATCGATAATGACGTCTACTATATATAAGAACTGTGAGATCAAACTAGGCGAGAAGTTGATGACCGTAGACCTTATACCGATTGCGGTGAACCATTTCGATGTGATACTAGGAATGGATTGGTTAGCTTTTAACCAAGCCACAATAGACTGTGAACGGAAAGAGGTTAATTTTCGATCACCGGTGCATGGAAACTTTTGTTTCCAAGGGAGTGGAGTTATACCGCCACCGTATTTGATTTCAGCTATCCAAGCGGGAAGGTTATTAAAAAAGGGATGTCAAGGATTCCTATGTTCAGTAACCGATGTCTCAACGACCGAATTCAAAGTAAAAGACATTCCGATAGTGCGAGAATATCCAGATGTATTTCCTGATGATCTACCTGATATTCTTATTGAAAGAGAGGTTGAGTTCACTATTGAGGTTATACCAGACGCAAGACCCGTATCAAAGGCACCGTATAGAATGGCACCCATAGAATTGAAAGAGCTGAAAATCCAATTACAAGAGTTACTTGACAAGGGTTTCATTCGACCAAGTATTTCGCCGTGGGGAGCTCTTGTATTGTTTGTAAAGAAGAAAGATGGCTCCATGCGTATGTGTGTTGATTACCGGGAACTGAACAAGTTAACGATTAAGAACAAGTATCCACTGCCGAGAATCGATGACCTATTTGATCAACTTCATGGGGCTCAAGTATTTTCGAAGATAGATTTGAGATCAGGTTACCATCAGTTGAAGGTGAAGGTCGAAGATGTTGAGAAAACAGCTTTCAGAACGCGCTACGGACATTATGAGTTCTTAGTCATGCCGTTTGGGGTTACGAATGCACCAGCCGCGTTCATGGATCTTATGAATCGAGTATTCAAGGATTATCTGGATGACTTCGTAATTGTATTCATTGACAATATCCTTATCTATTCCCTGAGTGAGATAGAACACGAGAACCACTTGAGGTTGATACTTCAGAGATTGTGAGAGAAGCAATTGTTTGGTAAATTCAAGAAATGTGAATTTTGGTTGTCTAGCATTACTTTTCTTGGTCACGTGATTGATAAGAATGGAGTTTCGGTTGATCCTCACAAAGTAGAAGTTGTATCTAATTGGCAAAGACCGACTTTCGTATCCGAAATTCGAAGTTTCTTGGGATTAGCGGGATACTATCGCCGTTTTATCGAACATTTCTCGAAGATTTCATTGCCAATGACAAAGTTAATGAGAAAGGGTGTTATTTTTTAATGGAGTCAGGAATGTGAAGACAGTTTCCAAGAGTTGAAGTCACGTTTGACGAGAGCACCGATATTGACAATACCTTCCGGAACTGAAGGATTTGTAATCTATAGTGATGCTTCGCATCAAGGTTTGGGATGTGTGCTTATACAAGGTGGTAAAGTAATTGCATATGCTTCTAGACAGTTGAAGACACATGAGGTTAACTATCCGACTCACGATCTGGAATTAGCCGCGGTAATTCATGCTTTGAAAATTTGGAGACTTTATCTGTATGGAGAAAAGTGTGAGATACCCACAGACCACAAGAGTTTGAAATACATTTTCACCCAACGGGACTTGAATATGAGACAGCGAAGATGGTTGGAGTTGATGAAGGATTACGATCTTTCGATTGAGTACCATCCGGGAAAGGCAAATGTAGTGGCCGATGCATTAAGCCGAAAAATGCCGAGGAATTTAGCCGACGAGCTAACACAACAAAAGGAGTTGATAAATGAGATGGAACGCTTAGAATTAGATGTGATTCTAGAGACCAATGATGGCTTGATGATGGCGATTGTAGCACACCCAGATATTATTGAAGAGATCAAGAAAGAACAATTTAACGATGTCTATTTATGCAAAATGAAGGACGAGATACCTTTGGGAAAAGGACCGGGATTTATTTTACAACAAGGGGCGTTGATGCTTGGGAACCGATTATGTGTGCCGAATGTGAAAGATTTGAAAGAACGAATTTTAAAGGAAGCACATAGTACTAGATATTCAGTGCACCCGGGAAGTAATAAGATGTACTGAAACTTGAGAGAAAACTTCTGGTGGAAGGGTATGAAGCGTGAAGTCGCTAAATTTGTATCTGAATGTTCGGCATGCCAACATGTCAAAGCAGAGAGACAAGTACCCGTGGGGTTACTACAGCCATTGCCAGTGTCGGAATGGAAGTGGGACGAGATCACGATGGACTTTGTTTCAGGATTTCCACGATCGTGCAATAAGAATGATAAGATTTGGGTTATAGTTGACTGATTAACCAAGTCAGCTCATTTTCTACCAATCAAGACGACTAAGCCTTCGAGGTTAGCAGAGTTGTATGTGAAAGAGATTATAAGACTATATGGAGTTCCAGCAGTGATTATATCCGATCGTGATAGTAGTTTTACGTCGAGGTTTTGGGGAAGTTTACAAAAGGCTATGGGTACGAAGTTAAGTTTCAGTACTGTTTTTCATCCTCAGACCGATGGACAGTCGGAGCGTATGATTCAGACATTAGAGGATATGTTACGATCGTGTGTATTGGATTTTGGGAGTGATTGGGAGAAACACCTACCGTTAATTGAATTTGTATATAACAATGGATTCCAGTCAAGTATCGGAATGGCACCATATGAAGCTTTGTATGGGCATAAATGTCGATCACCGGTTTGTTGGACCGAGGTTGGAGAAAGGAAGTTACTAGGACCTGAGTTAATACATGTGACTACTGAGAAGGTGAAGTTGATTCAGGAGCGACTTAAGGTAGCTCAGAGTCGATATAAAAGCTATGCGGACTCTAAACAACAACCGATGAATTTTGAAGTTGGAGATTTTGTATATTTACGAGCATCGCCTTCGAAGGGCATTGTACGATTTGGAAAGCGAGGGAAACTTAACCCAAGATTCATAGGACCTTTTGAGATTCTAGAGAGAGTAGGTCCAGTGGCTTATCGATTGGCCTTGTCATCAAAGTTGGAACATGTGCATAACGTATTTCACGTGTCGATGTTGAGACGGCGTATGACTGATACGAGTAAGATCATTGTACCTGAACCGCTGCAAATTCAGGGGGACTTGACTTATGTGGAACAACCGGTAGAGATTCTAGATCGAAAGGAACAAGTCTTAAGAACTAAGACGATTCCGATGGTAAAAGTATTATGGCGTAGTCACACGGTGGAAGAGGCTACATGGGAAAGTGAAGAAGACATGAGGAATGAGTATCCGTACTTATTCGACGCATGAGGTAAAGTTTGGGGACAAACTTCCTTTTTGGAGGGGAGAGTTGTCACACCCGTTCCAAAAATTTATGGTTTTGAACATGCATCATTTGAGATTTTGAAATTATTAATGTTATTAATAATTTGAGTTGAGGTTGACTGTGAGTCAACGGTAAGGTGTCAGTGAGGACACGGGAACATGGCAGTTCATATTACATGGATATGACTAAATGACATTTATATGATTTAAATGTTATTTGACTTTATCTGGTATTTGATGAATAGTAATTTTATCTGTGTTGTGGAAATTCTGGTCATCTTTGATATTGTTATATCATTTTGAGAACTGTGGTGAGACCGTGAGTGATACGTTAATTAAAAAGGTAGGTTGTGTAGAGATTCCACAGAATATAGTTTTCGGACGTTATTTTGGACCCAAACGAAACCTAGTCGGAAACTTTTGAAATTTATAGTTTTCACTCGTAAAGTTATAAAATTGACGTGTGCGAAGTTTCATAAGTTAATTAGAAGTTTGAGAAACTTGCGGGGAGGTAAACGTAATTTCTAGAACGTTTGTCTATATATAGTAGTGGATGAGATTCATTCTCATCCAAAACCTTCCAAAAATATCTAGAGAGAGAGGAGAGAGAAGGGAGATTGAGCCAACGGGCTTTGCGACGCCGATCGACGACCGTTCATCCGTCAGATTTTCTCCAGATTTTATATTTGAACTCGTGGAGGTAAGACCTACGTTTTGATACTACTTAGGTCGTGTTTGGTCAACTTTTGTAAAAAATATTAATTGTAGACTTTTTGGGAAAACCCAGTAAAACTTATAGGAATCGTCCCAAATTTGAAATCCAACGATTAATTAGCCCCCTAGACAATCCTTCAAAGTTTGAAGAGAATCGCACGAGGTATGAATTCTAGATCTATGAAATATATGGATTTTCATGTTTTGACCATCAACTTTGATATTCTTGGATCCGGGTGAAATTCATGTACTAATAAGGCTCGTTAATTATGCACGTGAAATTATATGAAAAGCACGTATAACTGTTTATGTGAGCATGTTATGTGTCTACTTGGGTCAAAGGGGAGTTTGGTGCAAATTCATCCGGGGTAAGCTCCTCGAACCTTGAGGATTGGAAATTTTGATTGTGATTGTGATGGAATTGGAATTTTGGTTGTGTCTGGATTGGAGGTGGGCCCAACAAGGACACGGTACCTGGTATGGAGGAAGGCCCAACCAGTGTACGAGATGCGTGGGAGAGGTGGGCCTCCTACGGCATCGACCGGATGAATGCGTACCACTCACCCTAGAGACTATTTCTATGTGTTTTAGATGCTTGAACCATGAATTGTCATATAAGCATACATTTAGAATTGTACGCTCAGCATATAGCTGAGCAGTGGAGATGTACTCCATTGCAGGTAAGAAGAAAGACAAGAAGAATCGTGAGGAGTGAGGCCGATGAACGCCGGGAGAATTACAATTGTAGATGTTTTTGTTTTAACTTCTAAAACTTGTGTAAGGATTTGTAAATTGTAAAATGTTATAATAGATCTTTGGATTAGTTTAGCAGTATTGTAATCTTGTATTTGAACGCCTGTGGTTATGTTTTAAATGTTGTAATTGGCTTTGGTTGTGATGGTTTGTGGATATTTGAGAAGCATGTATTATTATTTTCATCACAGGGCTGCCAGCAGGGGAGTAGTCGACTGGACCATGGATCAGTCGACTGGATCCCGTGTGTTTGAGACACTGAAAGTGAATAGTAAGAGAAACAGTCAACTAGACCCTTCATCAGTCGACTGAACCATTGTTGAATTTGGCTACTGCTTTGATTAATGGTAAAACCAGTCGACTGGACCTCCAGATCAGTCGACTGGACCCCCTTTGTAAAATGTTGCATTTTGGTTCTGCTTAACACAGTCAGTCGACTGAGCAGTCGACTGGGTTCCCTGATCAGTCGACTGAACCTCTGTTGAGAATTTTAGGTTTTGGTTTCTGCTCAGTACAGTCGACTGGACCATAGGAGCAGTCGACTGAACCCCTGTTTTCAAAATTAGTTCTTTTGGATGTGTTTTCAATTGAACAAAACTTTTTATAACTCTGATTTCAATGGATTGTCAACTCAGAGGGCAACGTTTCCTAAGTTTTAAAATACCCAGGGTTGTTTTAAAGTTCTTTCCGCTGCGTATCGTTAGAT
This sequence comes from Hydrangea macrophylla, assembly GCA_033977485.1. Classification (NCBI taxonomy): domain Eukaryota; kingdom Viridiplantae; phylum Streptophyta; class Magnoliopsida; order Cornales; family Hydrangeaceae; genus Hydrangea; species Hydrangea macrophylla. The sequence continues at coordinate 117,756,789 of CM066985.1, read as the reverse complement.
GATGTTTGGATGAGCCTTGGTGGTGTGCCACGTGTCCTATTTCCACGCGTAGTGGGATGGGTCGTGACAAAGAGATTCACTTGACCATCAAGGAAAGACTGAAAAACTTCACAATGTGGAAGGTCCGGTATCCGACTCTACAAAACCTGTCTCTAAGGATCATAATGGAAAGAAGAGTTCTTTTAATAACAAAAAGAGAAAATTTGGTAACTCCAATAAAAAGGAGAATACCAAGAAGAAGAAGAAAGGTCTCTGTTTTGTTTCTGGTAAGTTAGGTCATTGGGCCAAAGAATGTCGTTTTCGTAAAGGACAGAAAAAGAACGAGACTAACGTTGTGGAAGACGAAGACATGATTGCAATGCTCACCGAAGTTCACATGGTCAATAGTGATGAAGGATGGTGGGTTGACTCTGGAGCAACCTGTCATGTGACTCCTCACAAAAATATTTTCAAGATCTATGAAGCTGTGAATGGTGACAAGGTTGTATTCATGGGCAATTCCTCCACAAGTTCTGTCAAAGGAAAGGGGACCGTTCAACTTCCTCTCACCTCTGGGAAAGTGTTAACGCTTAAAGACGTTTATCACATTCCCGGATTGCGCAAGAGCCTTGTTTCCGTTAAAAAGTTAGATGACCATGGTTTTAGAGTTGTATTTGACTCCCAAAAAGTGATCATAACAAAGAAGGGATCATTTGTTGGGAAAGACTATGCCAAAGATAATATGTACTTGCTTAATCTAAATAAAGATGTTTCTATTTCTACTTATATCGTTGATGTGAATGATAGTCATGTTTGGCATTATAGATTAGGACATATTGGTAGTAATACTATGAATCGCATGATCTCACACAATTTAGTTCCTAAAGATAGTGCTATTTTAACTACACAAAATTGTGAATGTTGTGCTCAAGCAAAAATAGTTAAAAAAAAACCTTTCAAATCAGTTTCTAGGAAAACTACATTATTAGAGTTAATACATACCGATTTATGTGACGATAAAGATCATTTAACTAGAGGAGGAAAAAGGTATTTCATAACTTTTACATATGATTATTCTAAATGTACTTATATTTATTTACTTAGAACAAAAGATGAAGCTTTTGAAAAATTTAAGATCTTTAAAGAAGAAGTTGAAAATGCACATGGAAAAAGGATTCAACGTATTAGATCTGATAGAGGCAGTGAATATCAATTAAATGACTATATTAATTTTTGTGAAACTCATGGAATTGTTAGAGAAGAATCTGCACCTAATTCTCCCCCTCAAAACGGAGTAGCAGAACGTAAGAATAGGACACTACTTGAAATGGTTAGTGCAATGTTACTACATTCAAAATTACCTATGGCATTTTGGGGTAAAGCTCTATACACAGCATGTTATATATCTAATAGAATTTTACATAAGAATCAAGATAAAACTCCTTATGAATTGTGGAAAAATCGTAAGCCGAACATTGATTACTTCAAAGTTTGGGGTTGTATCGCTTATGTTTTAGATGCTACACAAAAACAACCTAAGTTAGGGAGTAAAGCTACTAAAGTGTTTTCGTTGGATACTCTAAGCAAAGCAAAGCTTCTAGATTCTTAAACTTAAGCACTAACAGTGTAATTGAATCTACACATGCTATTTATTTTGAACACTTAACTATTAAAGATGCGGATAGTCATGAATTAGGAAAGGATCTAATAGAAGAGGTAGATAAAGGTCCACATATTAATGTTCAAGATAATGGAGAAAACTCTCATAACTTGATTAATGAGAATAATTCAAATAGCTTGAGAAATGAAGACATAGAAGGCAATTCTAATAGATTAAGAAGGAGTAAGAGATGTAGAATTGAAAAAGATTTAGGACCGGACATGTACACTTACTTGTTAGAAGAAGATCCTAAAACTTTCCAAGAAGCTATGTCCTTACCCGATGCAGATTTATGGAAAAAAAACAATGGATGATTAAATAAAATCTATAAATGAGAATAACACGTGGTCTTTAGCTTATCTTCCTCCGAACTCTAGAACTATAGGATGTAAATGGATTTTGAAAAAGAAACTCAAAACTGATGGAAGTGTAGACAAATATAAAGCAAGATTAGTCGCTAAAGGCTTTAGTCAAAAAGAAGGTATAGACTATTTTGAAACTTTTTCACCTGTGACTAAAATAATATCTATAAGAATCATGTTTGCAATTGCTTCCGCTCATAATTTAGAAGTACATCAGATGGATGTTAAGACTGCATTTCTTAATGGAACTTTAGATGAAGAAATTTATATAAATCAACCTGAAGGGTATGTAGTCAAAGCTGAAGAAGAAAAATTTTGCAAGTTAAACAAATCTTTATATGGTCTAAAACAAGCACCAAGACAATGGTATGAAAAATTTAGACAAGAAGTTACAAACTTTGGGTTTAAGAGTTCCAAAGTAGAAAGTTGTGTATTTTATAAAGTGACTAATAATGATAAAGTTTTAATGACACTTTATGTTGACGATTTGCTTATATTTGGTTTGAATATGGGTTGCATAAATGAAACTAAGAGGTTTCTAACTCAAACGTTTGATATGAAAGACTTAGGACTCGTGGACGTGATTTTGAGTATTAAAGTAATAAAGAAGGATGGAGCTTTCATTTTAACGCAATCACACTTTATAGAGAAAGTGTTGAAATTGTAAACCTAGTAAGACACCTATCAATCCTAATAATAAGTTAGTACCTAATAAAGGAGAATCTACCAATCAAGAAGAATATGCTAAGGTTATTGGTAGCTTAATATATGCTATGAACAACACTAGACCTGACATTGCGTGTGGCAGTGTGCTATCGGAATACTTAGTAGATTCACTAGTAATCCTAGTTCTAAACACTGGAAAAAACTTAGTAGAGTTTTGAGATATTTAAAACACACTATAACTTATGGGTTACATTATCGTTGCTCAAATTCTGTTTTAGAATGCTATAGTGATGCTAATTGGGCTTCGGATAGAACAAATTCTAAATCAACTAGTGGTTGGCTATTTACTTTAGGAGGTGCTATTGTTGCTTGGTCATCCAAGAAACAATCTTGTGTTGCTTTATCATCCATGGAATCTGAGTATATTGCTATGTCTTTAGCTAGTAAAGATATTGTATGGATGAAAATTTTTATGAAATGCATTCCTTTTATTGATATACCTAAAGCGCCTATAACTTTGTATTGTGATAATCAAGCTGCGATCTATAATACTAAAAATATGAGAATATCTAGTAATAGCAAACACATCGCAATGGAATATAATCACATTAGGCGACTAGTGAAGAAAGGTAAAGTTACTCTTGAGTATTTACCTACAGATCAAATGCTTGCAGATCCTTTGACAAAACCATTAAGTGGTGAGAAGATTGACAAAACCATGAGGGATATGGGACTATTACTGTTTAATTAGAGGTAACCTTGACTGTAGCCTACTTTAACAAGATGATGTCAGAATCTCTGAAAATCACTTGATTAAAGTTCAAAGGAGTTTAGTCAAGCATTATCTAAGAGATGTTAACGCGAGGTTACATCTCCGGTGCATTACTTATGTCGGGAATAGTGGGGGTAAAGCTATTCTTTGCGAAAGTCTCATATCTGGTTAGTGCACTGAATATTTCACAACAAGAAGGTTGAATTATATTCTTAACAGAGTTCATAGCTTATGTGGGGCGATAGAGCGGTTGTGAAAAGCCCTTGATGAGTCTGCCTTTGCAAGTATGAAAGTAAGGGCCGCTTTCTATGGGTTCACGGTAAAACCCTAGTGTACTTGCTAAGAAGGATCAGCGCAAGGCCTATAATGCGCTGGCTCTAGAGAACCATGAATACAAGGTATTATGCGAACATTGTTTCAATTGCTTTAAAGGCACAAAGATCAAGACACAGTTCTCTTTGGCATTTAAAGTTCATTCTTTCATGTTCAATCCTAGGTTCAAGGCTCGTCCACCTGTGGATATCCATTATACTGTACCTGACTTTTGTGTTTTTTTTTTAATTTGATTTATTTTTTATTTATTATTAGTAAATAGTGGGGGATTGTTATATAAATATGAATTATATAGTATTTACTAATAATAGTTTATAATAGGAATCTTTACTATATCATATAGTAGTATACTTCTTATTTTTTTGGAGGGAAAACCAAATTTTCATTTTCCCACCAAATATTTGGTTGAAAGGAAATTTAAATTTGGTATGTTGTCCCACATAGGAAACTTGGAGTAATCTTGTGGGAAAACCTCTCCTATAAATAGGAGGTGGTTCTTCATATTCTCTCCCAAGCTCCTAAGGGATACCTCACAAGAGGAGACTCATGGAAGAGCTTCAAGTTTTTAATTTTTTCTTTTTAATTCTTTTATATATATATATATATATATAATATATATTATTATTATTATATATATATATAAGAAAGAAAGAAAGAAAGAAGATTAAAATAGATAGCTATATATAACGGTCGATTTTAATACATTTTAAATTTTACAAATAACGGTCAGTGACCGTAGGGACTGTTTGGCGACAGAAGTCTCCAACGGTCAAGAACAGAGAGTCACGACTTTTCTGAATAATAAGTGCGATCCTTCCTCGTGACTTCTGGTGTCTATAGTAAGTTACTTCTTTCTGTTCTGCTTTCTTCTTCTCTCTATACATTTTCTGATTTTATGTCTGGGTAGATTCGGTGGTTCCAAGACTGCTAAACAGTGCAATTTAGACAGTCTTAAGTTAGGCTTTGTATCCTTGAGATAGATTTCCAAGAGTCCATTTGCACCATAGTGGGAAAATTACTATCTTAAAGAAAGCTTCCTGGAAGTGCCCTGCCTAACGAATTTGTTTTTTAAATTGTTTCTGTTTTCTTTTCTTAAAAATCAGTCTTACCATTCTTCTTCAAATTTGTTCTTTTCACCATTAGTTTTACAACAACCACGTCAGCAAAATAACATACTCACATAATTGAAATTTGTGCTTATGTGGATGAGAGTTTTCCTGAAAATAGGAGGTGTAGATGGATAAATGAAGGGCTCAGATTTGCTTGTTACACCAGGTCAGCAAAATAACTGTTGCAATGAATATTTTCTCGTGGAGAAGAGAATGATCGTGCGGAATTTTTTGTGCCTTGCCTCATATAAGATAGATATCACTTATCTCTTTGTTGGGATTTTCTACTAATCAAAATACTGCTGCTCTATGTGCCAACAATGTTGATCAATGGGCACTTAAATCACTTTATTAAGAATAAATTCCTTTAGTTTAAACTATGGAAAAAAAAATTAATTAAATTTTTTTTCTTTTTTTTGCATCTTTTTTTTGGACCCGCGCCCATTGATCATGCTTATATCAAGAAAAATCAATATCAAAGTAAACTTTAGAAAATGCACTACTACATTAGAAATGCACAATTCCACAAATCAAATTACCACCAAAAAAAAAAAAATGAATGAGGGGGTTATTGGAATACCCAATCAAAACATTATAATTAATGTGTTAAACAACTCTAGTTGTGATGGAACAAATATTATCCAAATTATATATAGGGTTATTTATAGCTCTGCTCTGTGCACTGACACACTAAAATCATCAAGAAAAACACAAAAGTCAGCAAAATTAGAGAATTTTTCTTCAGAATTAGGGCCCATTTGGCAACAAATTTTGTTTCTGCCATTCAATTTTGTTATTTTTTTTTTTTTTGTAATTGGTCAAAAGCTGGCCAAGGTAGCTTCTAAATCGCAAATTTTTGCAAGTGATTCACATTTTTTGTGAGTGAATCGTATTGAATTTGATAAATGAAATTTACATTACCTGTTTAATGGAACTAAAAAAATCCACATGTTTGCTGCTAACTAAATTCTTTGACTGAATGGCCTTCAAAGTACCAAATCAGAGAAACACTGATTCGAGAAAATTAAAGAAAAAAGGGTTAGAAAATGTGAGTGCTAGCAATTTCTGAATAATAAAATGTTGTCAAGCTAATAAAAATAACATAATCATTTGGGAAAGCAAGGACAAAAATAACATAAAATGTGCTAACCTTGATCTGGGAAAACCCAGGGAAAAAAAAGTGAAAGCAAAAAAACTTCTTGAACAAATAAAGAACATATGCAAAAAAAGAAAAAAAGGGAAAAAAAAAAAAAAAGCCATGAATCTTTGCAAATGGGTATATGTAGAAACAACAAATGACTTATTAAAGAATGAACACACAATTTAGTAATGTTGCTATGAATGATATCCTATATATCATTCAACAATCAACAGAACACAACACAAATGGGATATATTAAAAATGGAAATCCAATATTGAGAGTTCACATGCACACATGCACACAAATGGGTTTGGAAACATTTTATTTAACACAACCAAACACACATGCACGTCTCTCTTTCCCTCTCTCTTTCTTGGCAAATAGCCCAAAATACACATACATACACAAACACACATACTCAATATATCCGAAATACAAAAAAAAAAAAAATACACAAAAAGAAAGATAAAACAAATCAGTCATCACATGCACACACTCACACACATCCAGAAACACACACCCACATGCACAATCACACACACAGAAACACACAGGAACACACAGATGCATAGACACGCGCACACACACGATCAGAGAGAAAGAGAGAGAGAGACAGACAGAGAGAGAGACAGACAGAGAGAGAGGAAAGCGGTTGATGGCGCGGTAGACTTGTGGCAGAGAAGAGAAAGAGAGAGGGAGTGAAACATGAGAGAGAGAATATCATGCCCAGCATAAAAGGAAACTATAAAATCTATTAAGAATGCATCATATTACACATAAAAGGAAACTATAAAATCTATTAAGATTATATCATATTGCCAAAAATTAGTTCAATTTAATTCAAAATAGATTTGGAAAGATGGGGTCACTGATTTCTCTCTCTCTCTCTCTACCAAAATTTAGTTCAACCATAGCACCCCATGTAAGCTCCAAAAAAAAATTATAAATTCATTTAACCACTCACTGAAAATATACATATAGATATATATTTGGTAAATTCATTTAACCACTCATTGAAAAAAAAAAAAAACACGGGGTGATATGGCCTTTGGGGTCAATTTCAATTCCAAAATAAAAAAATAAAAATAAATAAATAAATAAAAACACCACGCCCCGAACTTCTCTCTATTCTTTCAATATCTTTCCAAAAAATTCAATTCAAAATAGATTTGGAAGGATAGGGTCAGTGATTTCTCTCTCTCTCTTACACATGAAATTCTCTCTCCCACGAAAAGTTCGTAATCAAAATAATTCGCATGGGTTAGTGAAATTTGGGGAGTACTGTCTGTGGAGCATAGAAAAAATTGCCAATATACTTTTACTATTTTTCATTCTTTTTTTTTTTTTTTTTTTGCTGAGAACTATTTTTCATTCATGTGTGATGAATCAAACCGTGCAGTATTTAAGGGAAAATAAACTTTGAAAAGTATTTTGAAAAGTTCACAATCAAATTGTGCAGTATTTAAGGGAAGATTGAGTTTTAATTTAGAGTTTTAATAGGATACAATGCAATATTTAATGAGGTTAACCATTTTTGGTGGACAAACAATCCGACGGTCTGAAATATCTAAACTTGTCTCAATGGTCAAAATTAAAAGTTGTTAAATTGAGAGGGGTCCACACCGCTCTTCTTTATTTTATAGATGCTGCACATATATATATATATATATATAGACAGAAGGTGTTGACTGTTTATTGAAAGAGAGATTTGTGTTGAGGAGAAATGATTGTGAACATTGACACACACTAAATCAAATTTTATTCATGGCATTAAATTGGGAAAAATATTTTGATGAAGGATTTGGGAAAAATATTAAAATGGAAAGAACAGGACAAAACATTAATGTGATTTCGAATCACAGTAAAATTAGAAAGTACAAAATCACAGTAAAATAAGATAACAATTAAGAGAAAGATTTTACCCGTTGAATTCATGAAATTAGAGTAAAATTTGAGGAAAGATTTTGGAAAGGAGAACCCCAAAATAACGTTTTTAGGAAGATATAATTTGGAGAATGTTGACCATTCCTTGAAAACCACCATGTTTTTTCAATCCACCTCTCCAACAATTCTTTTTACCGGTCAAACAGGTCACCAAAGGTCAAAACACCCTCTTCCTTCTCTAAAGTAATCTATTTATTTTAACTTTATTATTTACGAATTTAAAAGAAAGGGAGCATTTTTCTCTCACCAATTGTTGTTTTTTTTTTTTTTACATGTGTCCTATTTTATCCTCATTTTATCTCTATTCTACCAACATAATTACTGAATAGGACAATATGGGACATGTGTCAAAAAATTGTTAGTGAGTGTGCAATGAATAAGTCAAAATTGAGTGAGCCAAAATGCACACTAAAAGAAATGCTAATTTATTACACAAGTAAAACATGGCCATTGGCCCATTCCCCCACCTGGGTGTGTGTTCGATACCCTCTCTTCCAATAAAAAAAATTATAATACTCATCAAATTTTGAATCCCAAATACTTCTCAATAAATATGACAGTTGGACCACCTTCAATAATGATGGGACCACTTCAAGATCCTCCAACCAAATTGCAGTGGTCCTACCGTCACAGGTATTTGGAAAACATTTGGGATTCAAAATTTAGGAAGCATAACATTACTCTTATTACATATCTAAGGTTTGTACTTTTTTGGACAAATAAAATTCATTTCACTTCATTAAAATAAGGACAATAAAATTACTTATAAGAGCATCTCCAGCAGTGAAATTGTATATGATCTGTTATTTTAACTAAAAACTATTTTATCTATTCAATATTTAACCTTCAATTCCAGCAGTTCTCTTTTTTCTATCTAATCATTTTGATTTACTATATTTTCTATGGTTGAGATTTGTATTATTTAACTTTAATGGAAGATTTAAAAGTTGAGATTTGGAGAGAGAATATAGAGAGTCATTCATGGCTAGATAACTTTGTCTAGTCAAAAGGATAAATGTTAGAATAGCTAGCCATATAGCTAGCCTACTGGAGCACAAAAAAATTACATTTGACTAGCTATTTTGTCTAAAAAATTAAAATAACTAGCCTGCTAAAAATACTAAGAGAGACGAATTAAACTAATTTAGTGACCTCATTACAAAATTACTTGAAGTCACCATTTCAAATAAAATGGCAAAGACTTTTCTTTCCATTTAAAATTGAACATAACGTTGTAATAAGTTAGGGAGTCTCATTAAATTATGATATTTTAAATTTTATAAATGACCATTTTATCATATTGTGATTACTTTTCAGTTATTAATTTGTCCTATATTTTTTCTTAAATATAGATGTTTTACTATTTCACATGTATGCAAGTCCAATCACAGTATGGTCTCATTTGCCCTCACAACTAGGGGTGCAACTCGGGCGGGCCAACCCGCGGTCAATCCGAGCCCGGCCCGAAAATTACCGGGCTTGGGCCCGCGGTACTTTCACCATGGGCGGGCTTGGGCCGAAAAATTCAAGCCCGAATTCAATTCGGGCTGGGCTTGGGCAAAATTTTGCTAACCCGTGGAACCCGAGCCCGAGCCCGAATTCTATTTATGTATTATTTTTTATATTATACTTATATATTATAGTGTTTTTTAGTGATAATAATACATTATTAGATATTATTTTAGCACTAAATTATTAAATAAATGTTTTTTCTCAAATATTAACAAAAAAAAATTGATTTGAAACTCTACATATTGTTGTTTACATACTAAAAATCGGTTTGCACCAAAAAAAAAAATTGCAATTCGGGCTCAATTCAGGCTCGGGCCCGGGCTCGGGTTGTAGTACTAATTCACAAACCGGGCTCGGGTTGACAAGTACGGGTTTATGTCGGGCTCGGACTTGGACAGACTTCTTGAATTCGGGCTCGGGCTTGGGCAGAGCCAAAACCCTCTGGATCCCGCCCGAGTTGCACCCCTACTCGCATGGATACACTAGTTGACTCCAAAAATAGTCAATAACAATATACAATAATATTTAATGCATTTAAATAAATATTGCATGTCTACAAATTTATGCAAATAATGCATTTAATCATATTAAACCATATTTCGTCACCCACACATTCCCGTTTCATCCGTAATGTAACTCTTAACACTTGCCCCAATTGGAACAATTTCTACCATTTGATTCCGGAGCACTATTAGACTCACACAGTGAATTACATATTTTTTTCACACACAATTTTAAATGTTTGTACCTTATGCTGTTTGAATTTTTTTACAGTGTCCACGTACAAACACCCATAATCACTTAGTGAAGTATTATCCACCTCTAATAAGTGTTAATTAACACTAATACATGCTTATGCAATGCAATTATCATAATCCCCGGGAGAAGGTGTTACATATATGGATCTAGATATAGATCTAGACCTAGATCTTGAAGACAGTGGCAAAGAATATTAGACAGTGAATTAACGAAAAACAATAATATTCCATAAAGATATAACTCATAAACTCATGATTAAGAAATTTTGTACCCTTATGTGCATTTTTTTTTTTATATATATAGAGGGAGAAAAAAAAAAGAAAAAAAAAAGGGGGAATATAAATGGAGATGGAAATATCTGAGATTAATTTGCTATAGTTGATAAAGGCTTCGTCAACTTTCAACGTATGTCTTCATGTATACACTACCATCTCCAACTTAAAGTATAAACAAGCTAGACGTGCTTTTATGAAAAAGTAAAAATTGTACATTAAAATGAATGTTTAAAATAAATTACTAATAAAGATGATAATAGAGGGGTTTTTGGTGACTCAAAATGAGATAATATAAACAAAAACTCAAAATTGTTGGCTTGTTTAGCTAAGGGCCTTTCTCTACATTTTTTTTTTATACTAATTAGAGATACTCGTCACATTGTTTTTCTTCTTATTTTAGTTATTTTTATCCTTTAAAAGTTAGTTATGCTCATTAGTTTTCTAATGGAATAAAGAACCATATATTTCTCATTTTTTGGCATTTTTTGATGATTTTTTTGTTGTTGGTTGGTTTCATGTATTTTTTCAAAATCTGTGCACCTATGAATGTCAAGTTTACAAAGATAGCTTATTTATTTATTTATTTATTTATTATTATTCATGCAAAAAAATATATATATATAGTTTCACTTTAACTTTTTTTTTTCCTCCCATGCATGATTTCACAGAGAGTATTGATCTGGTAGATTTCGTTTTTCTGTTTTCAAAATATCAAAGTTGAGAGAGAGAAAAAAAAAAAAAGACTTTTAGATAATAATAAAAAAATTATAACAATTTGATGTTTTTAAGGTATAAAACAGTATTTTTTACCCAAAAAAAAAGTATAGTTACAATTCGTAAGAAATTAAGAATGGAGTTATGCTATGTTTTCCAAATTTATATTCTAAAAGTGCTTCTCAAATAATGTAGTTCTGGGGTTAAGTAAATAACTTTCAATTAAAATTCAACTGGCCCTACTATTTTAGACCTAACAATGTGATGTTTTTAAGGTATAAAACATCATTTTTTTACCAAAAAAAAGTATAGTTACAATTCGTAAGAAATTAAGAATGGAGTAATGCTATGTTTTCCAATTTCTATCCCAAAAGCGATTTCTAAATAATGTGGTAGTGGGCCAATAAATTTCCAACTAAAATTCAACTGTTCCCACTATTTTAGACATGACCCAGTACTATATCATTTGAAAAGAATTTTTGAGATAAAAATTTAGAAAACATGACAATACTCTTATGAATGTTTAGCGAAGATGTTATTCCAAACATACCCTTGAGTCAATGCTAGAAAAGGGACTAGGGATGGCAATGGGTCGGAGTTGGTATGGAGTCCCCCTATACCAACTCCTACTCCGTTTATTTTCTTCCTACTCCGACTATGTCCTGTCTCGTTTAAGTAAAATATCATCTCCTACTCCATTCCTACTCCATTTACTATCGAGTACTCCTTTTACACTCCTACTCCATTTGCTAATTACCATTCCAAAATTAAATGTTATTTTATAATTCAAAACCCACTTATATTTTGGCTTGATTTCGTTAAAATCACTCATGCAAATGATTCTAAATTTGTTAATCACAATTCAGAAATTAAATATTAATACTGAAGAGAAAGATATGTATATATATGCCCTGTTTTTTTGTAAATAACTATAACTATGAGGGTAGTTTAGTAATTTAATGATTTAATTGGCGCGGAGCGGGTTTTAAATAGTAGGATTTCATAAATACCAACTCTGCTCCGACTCTTACATGGTTTTTATTTTTCTATACCAAATCCACTCCAACTCCTATTATAATTCTTCCAAACCCATCCTATTAGTAGCCGAGCAAGGTTCCATTAGTAGCGGAGCAAGGCGGAGTTCCAGCGGGGCGGGAAAAATTATCATCCTAAAGGGACAACTGAATTCATAGGAATAGAATCGAATAACTCACGAAGCCAAACACGCCGCATCGATATCCGTCTACTCCGACCACCACCATTCGGTATTTTCCCGAACTCTCCGTATGCTAACACAGTGAAAATCAATGGCGGGCAACTCAGAACGGCCACCAAAAACCCTAGACGACCGAGAAATGTCTCCAAACAAACGACCCAGAACCCTAAATTCATCTCACTCTTCATCATCCAAAGGCAAAGACAAGATCAGAATTGATGAACCCACAATCGATTCGGAATCGAATTGCTGTGGAATTTGCTTATCGGAGGATGGGAAGGCCATTAGAGGGTGGATCGATAGCTGCGACCACTACTTCTGCTTCGTTTGCATCATGGAGTGGGCCAAGGTCGAGTCACGGTGCCCAATGTGCAAAAGCAGGTTCGGAACCATTCGTCGTCCGGCCATGGACGGAGTTTTCGTCTCCGAGCGGGTCGTCAACGTCCCGGTTCGCGACCAGGTTACGAGCTTGTTGATTGAATTATCCAATTTGGGTTGCTTCTGTTTTCTGAGTTTGTTGATTGAATTTATTCAATCTGGGTTGCTTCTGTTTTCTGGGTTTGTTGATTGAATTTATTCAATTTGGTTTTGCTGCTGTTTTCTGAGTTTGTTGATTGAACTGTTTAATTTGGTTTTGCTTCTGTTTTTCCGAGTTTGAAGTTTGATACTAGTTTGTTGTGGTTTATAATATTGAATTGATAGAATTGTAGGTGTTCATTTCTTTAAGCTTAAGTTGGCTTGAGGACCTCAGTTTGGCACTTGAATATACTTGAAAGTTTTCTTCATCGAATACAAGTAACTCATCATAACTCTTCTGTATTTAAGTCAATTTTTGTTCTAGGAGAAAGGGTTGGTGGGAAATAATGGTTACGAATGACCACTGGTCATTCATTTTTCATGTATTTAATAACTCTGTTGTACAAGTATTTCCAAGGGAGAGCTGGTTTACTTGATTTGGTAGCGAAGAAAACATCAAAAAGAAAGGAAACAAAATTCTTGGTGTGTAAATTGTTGCCCTCAATTACAGCATTGAGATAGGATGGTTACTTGAGTGTTATAGAGTTGCTACATAAGGAAACTTAACATGGCTTTGAAATAGTTTTTTAAATTTAGGAGGGATGGAGTCAATGGACCAATTGAGGGGTTTTGTTACTATAACAACCAACTTAACATATTTCTGAATCTTGTATTAAAATTTTACAGATTGAAAAGAAAGGTGGGATCAGAACTAAGTGGTAGCATTAAAGTTTATAATATTTCTCATGGAGAACTATATTTGCAATCCTATATGCTTATGCAATGAACTTTCCTCCTCTTGAATAGCAGAGAAGCTTGACCATCCATTTCTTGTTGAAAAAAGCTACAATGCTGGAGGAATTACGAAAACATAGTGGGTTTCTTTCGCCAATTTATATCTTAGTTTTAAGAGATTGATGCCAATTAGATTATTCTTTTGTTTCTATTCAGTGTTCACTTTAAGCATAAATGTATCCATTTTAGGATTTTGAGTATGAAATAATATGAGTAGTCTATGTAGTCTTGAAATGATTAATTAGGGTTGGAAACTTTTTTGGGTTGGGTCATAGACATGACTCACGAGTTAGGGTAGGATGTGAAATAATGTAAGATACGAGGACTTGCTGTTGTTGATGAAGAGATGGACACAGTACTAGATTCAGAGGGTTGGATTCAGCTTGTAGGGGTTCTTGTCATTAATGGATTTTAAATTCTGTAGCTTCCCGAATTTTCACCTTCTTTTCTCTCAATGGATCCAACCAAGTGGGGCACACAATTTTCCTAAGGCAGTTCTAGTGTGTTGTGCGTCTGAGTGGGACAATGTGATTAAAGAATTTCATTTTGTGTAGCGTTAATTGTTAAAATTCGTGGCTCAAGCCTAGTAGGCAATTGAAGAACTTATCCGAACATCTTTGCTAGGGTCAAATTCACAATATTTGGATGCTGGCATGGCACTTAGATTGGAATTCAACTTTGAATAGTTTTGTCAACTTACACTTCAAATATGCAGGTACATTTTACCCTCTTTTTGTGTGGTAGATACTCGTTGAAAGATCACCCGTGTCTACACATTTCTGAGACTGACCTTTAGAAGCAGGAATCTTTAAAAGTGGTCACGCTCCCCACCCCCGCTCCCGCTTCCAACCCCACTTCCGCTCTCGCCCCGCTTAAGAAGAAACCTTTGAAACCTCGTAAAGTTTGGCGCTTTCCCGCCCTCGCTCCCGTTCCCGCCCCCCGCCCCGTCTCCCGCTTCGTGCAACTTAGGACTGACCTTTTTGGACATTTCCGAAAAACTTTATTGGTGGTCTCACAAACAAGTTAGGCACAAGAGAAAGTATTGGGCCTTCCAATTTTGCATTCACTATATTGATAAAATTCATGCAAATTTGCTTTTGGCGAGATATCCTGATATTGAAGAGGTGTTGTGCCATTTTTGCACCGTCTCATGTTGGATCGTTACACTCACGTTGTTGTCCATGAACTTACAAGTTAAAAACTGAATGCCTAGGTCATTGACTATAATTAGTGAGGCTTTGACATATATTTGCCTTACAGGTTTACCATTATTTTGGAAATGCAACAGTGGGACCTCCTGATCCATATTCACAAGTTCAATGTACTGTGTGCAATAGTGCAACTGATGAAAATCTTTTACTACTTTGTGATCTTTGTGACTCCGCCTCTCATACTTACTGTGTTGGGTTGGGTGCCACTGTTCCTGAGGGTGATTGGTTTTGCCACGACTGTAGCCTTTCACGGACTGAACATGCCAAGAGTGAAATAGACACGAATTTTGACAAAAGTAATATTAAAAATGTCCATAAAATTCCACAGGCTGAGGAGCACGTTTCTATCTTCGAAATTATACGAGAATCTAGTACAGAGAGGCCTACTCTAGTGTCTTCTCATCCAAATCAGTTGTCCAATAGGAGCGTTCCACCTAATGGAACGGATTCGGATGCGAGAACATTGAGGCGTTGCCGCAGTGTCCACGGTCATATACGAGCTTTACGTGAAAATTGGAATTTCTTCCGAAATGGGTCCTTGAACTTCACTTCCGGTTCAGTTACTTCTGCTGGAAGAAGTAATAAAAAACATAATGTTAATGCCGTGCTTTTTGCGGATCAACCTCATCTAGCATCTTGTTCAAGTCAACAAATTGAAGCTCAGAAAGGTTCTTCCTCCGATGTCTTACATGGTAGAAGCTCACACGATATAGACAAAGCCTGGAAAATGATGGAAGTAGCAAAATCAATGGGACCGGCTCGTGCGAAGATCACCTCAGTTCATCAGACCTCGAAACATTCTTCAAGCAAACAAAGTACACCTAAAGAGAAAGCTAACACGAGTTCAAATCCTCTCATATCAAATAGCAAAGCACATGATACTAAAGAGGTTGGAACCCCAAGATCAGAAAAGCATGCCCGGTGTAGTTCCTCCAAAAATGGAGTTGATGTGCTTAAATGTCCGATTCTTGGAAAACAAAAGCAGCGTACTTTGACTATGAAGAGGATGGAACCTCAAGAGGGAAAAGCTAGGAAAGAGAAAAGTTGTAGAGAAAGCAAAACTAAACGAGATGATGATGCCAAATCTGAAATTCAAGCTCTTGTCAAACTCAATCTAAAGCTGCTAGGTGGAGATAAAACTTTAGGTATGACTATTTTGTTTGAGCTTGTGTTTCCTAGATATACCTGCATTGTCTCCTCAACTGTTATGATGTTGTCACTCTCAAGTTCCCTTGATGGATGGCAGAAATATATGCTTTCATACGTTGAGGTTGTATGGGATATAACCCTTTAGAAGCAACAAATGTTAAGAAAGTCATAATCTGGAAAAGAAACATACAAATATCCAGCTAATGTTTGATGGTTGCAAATGCCTTGAAATTTTGTCATGGTTCTTGACCCCACCCAGCAGAAACATTATCAAATTGTTTTCATCAGATAATGATCCTAATTCCATTGAGGTTTTAGTTCTAATGCCACAGTGGTGTTACGGCATTTTTGAGGCACCCTCTTCTGAATTACGATAGGATCTGAAGCAATTTATATTGATTTGGATCGTTGATATGTTGAATACCCATTCATTGTTGTGTTGTAGGAGTCAATACATTTAAGGAAGTTGCAAGGCTTGCCACCCATTCCATCTTGGCCACATGCGGTTTAGAGCCCCCCAAACCCGGTGTTCCGTCCTTCCCCAGCTCAGTGTGCTACCATACAGATAAAGTTCATCAGCTCCGAATGTCCACTCTGATGCCCAACTCTTGCAGAGAATGCTTTTATGTCTTTGCAAAGGACGTGGTTAACACCATCATGTTACAGAAAATGAGTTCTGCTGAAAGGTCCTTTTGAGTTATTCTAAATTTGGTAATTGCTAGATATATTTATGTATTTGTATACACACACAAAACACACATTCATTTGTATACAAGTGATTGTTTGGTAAGGTTATATATATTGCCCCCAACTTCATTAATCAGAATGATAATCTGGCTCCCGATGTTATACTCTGGTACTAAAGAGTAGGCTTGGTAGGCTTAGGTTTCAAAACTGGACTTCTGGTATTCATATCATTTCATATCCCTGTAAGAACAGTTTTGTATTTTTTTTTTTTTTTTTTTTTTTTGTTTTTGCAATTAGATGCCATCTTTTAATACCACCTTTATTCATTGGACCCATCTTTTTAATGTTGTGTAGTGTGTATTTTGATCTCTGAGAGACTTTGGTGCATTTTGGCATGTGTGTAAAGTTTCAGAAAACAGTGTTATTGATGCTTGTAACGAATCTTCTCCATTTGTGAGTTTTTACGTGGGTCCATCTTTTTCATGGTTGCACGATTTTGTTTTGTAAGAGTATTAATGCTAGATCTGTGTTTAATCTAAAAATGCTCCATTTGTGACATGACACCAGAACCCTGAAAATTCAGAGGGCTGGGAGCTTAATTTGGCACTATACCACTAGAAATTATTGGGTAGTCTTGGACCACCAGCTCAACAAGCTAATGTGGTGGTTGGACAACATATAATATGCCAAGTAGACAAAAGGCTGACTAGATCAGCTCTGGCAGCTTTGTCTTTCTCAATCTTTGTGCACACAGGGCATCTGGTTAGCTTTTTTGTATACTGGGAATTTTATGTGTGATCACGATCACTACATCAACTTGCTGAGCTGACTAGCCAATACTTTCTCCTATACCACATAAAAACATGAGTGATGCTTGCTTTTCAAATCTATTGTCATTTATATCATATATAGTGGTATGGTACTTTTAAAGTATTCGGGAAGCATAACATTATCCTAAAAACATTTCTCGCTAGTTCTATTAATAGGAACTAGCTCGCAAGTCGGAATCTCGAAAAGAGAAGTATACACGTGTATAACACACACACACACACACACATATATATATATAGTCAGGCTCTAAAACGCATTGGGTATGCTCACTTGGATTTTAAGCCTAAAAAAATCGCGAACTAGTAGAACGGGGCAGCCTGCGGTTTTTTTAGGCTTAAAATTCCAGTGCGCATACCTAGTGCGCTTTAGAGTCTGACTGCATATATATATATTTATCTATCCATCTACATCTATATCTATCTATCTATACTATATATATATTTATATTTATATACGGTCAGGCTCTAGAGTGAACATGGTAGAGTGAACATACCCAGTTAACATTTTTTTTTTGCCCGAAAAAAACCCGCGGGTTAGTGGGGCGCGCGGGTCAGTGGGCTAGTCCGCTGGTTTTTTCAGGCAAAAAAAAATGTTCACTGGATATGTTCACTCTACTCTGTTCACTCTAGAACCTGGCTGTATATATATATATATATATAGGGAGAGGATCTTAGGTGCACTAAGATCCTCTCCCTGTGTATATTAGCCATAAATGTATATTATAACTTAGCCATATTATAACTAAGTGCACCTAAGATCCTCTCCCTATGTATATGTATGCATATTTTCATGGTCATCAACACTTTAATGCTTTTTCTAAGGAGCAACGCTACACCCATACCCATGATCTTTGCTCTTGATTCCAGTGGTCCTCATGTGGGTTTTACATGGATCCTACACGGGATCCACAGAAATCAAGGGCTATGATATGTTGGGTGTAAAATTTGGTGTGAATGTAGTATTTTTGTTTCTATGATCATTTTCAATATTTTATCATGTTCTAAGACCATCTCCAACCCTGAGGCAACTATTGCAGCAAAAGCAAAGTTGTTGCAAAATGTGATAAAACCTTGCTCCAACAGGCACAGCAACTGTTGCAGCAAAGTTGCTGGGTTGCCCAAATGGCAGCAACAATGCTGCGATAAACCCATGCCATCAAATCTTATTTTGCAATATTTTAATGAAAGATAGCATAATTCTTGAATAATTTATATTTGAATTTAAGCGAAAGTAAATTTTAAAATTCCTTTGTAGGGGGCAAATTTAAGTTTGAAATTTATTCGAAAACTAAAATTGTAAAAAATTCAAAATAATATTTTAAATTGTAAAATATTTTGAATAATATTATAGTTTTTTAATTAGAAAATGTCACATATTGCCAATAAATAATACTATAAAATCACAAAGTACAATAATATGGGTAGAATACAAATAATAGATAAAAGAATAAAAGTATATTAAAATAACAAAAGTTTGATGTAAGGGTTGGAGTGACTCATCAAAACCAACACAACAACTTTGCCTAAGACCCATCAAAGTACCAAATTGCCTTATCAATTGATGGTTTGCCTTTACGGCCCGTTTGTTTCACGGATTATTTTAGGTGGATTCTGATTACTAGGAATCATAATACCAGTAATCACTTTACTAGGAATCTGAATTCCTGCAGATTGTTTAGTTCACCAATAGAATTCTAGCTGAATTTAGAATCCAGTGTTTGGTTGGGTCAAGGAAAATGAAATAGAAATATTGTTAAATACCTAAGCTACCCTTGAAGGCTAAAAAAATGTATGAGATAAAATCAAATTGTCAACCCTCTAAAAATGGAGGGTGATTGAAAAAAAATAATGGTATAAATCTAAAAATTGATGACACATAAAAAATGAGATAAATAGAGTAATTAAGACATGAACATGAGTCTAAACTATTACATGCAGTTAAAATATATTTGAATAATAACAAAAGATATTTTATATTTTTAATCTTAAAACATGTATAGGTCTAATGTACAAATCACAATATGCCAAATATGTAATTGTAATATCATATAGACTTTTCAATCATTAACAAATAGCAACCCAAATTTGAATTCAGTCATTAAACTAATATCAAATATAATGTTTCAAGCATAAGAAATCATCATAAACAATCTCATCTACCAATCTCTCCATTTTAGAAAATAATAATAATTATAATCATAAATTTCTTCTGATCACATTATTTGTTTGTTTAATAGTCTAATAAAGGCTAGTTTAGGTATTATGAAAATAGTAAATCAAAACCCCAGTAATCCTTAGGAATACCACCTCTAAGCTAGGATTTAGAATCCACCCTATTTTCCACCTTTGGGTGGATTCTAAATCCAGTGGGACCCACATTTCTTTAAATATTCCATGAACCAAACAAAGATATATTTTAAGATTACTAGTAATCTTCGGGTGGAATCAAAATCCACCCTAAGAATCCATGAACCAAACGGGCCGTTAGAGATAGTCTAAAATATTATTGGACCACATATATGCCACATAGATACTGTTGTACACATTAACTACTCGTACATAAACACAGTATAGAGAAAGCACTTAAGAAAAAGTACTTTAGCATTTTCCTTCAATGGATGAAACAGTTTATGTCACGTCATTAAAGTGAGCACAATTAAATTTGAGAAATTCTTATAGTACCCACCAAATCTCTCTCTGCACACAGCTACTGCAGCTACAATTGTACATATATCATTTATTGTTGTACACATGGTGTAAAGAGAAATATTGTAGGTGCATTTAGAATTTTTCCTAAAATATTCTTGTAAATGATTAAACTAAATTATCATAGGGTAATACTTGGGGCACACCTAAAGACACAACTTTTAGGACACAATCTAAGAGATGAGTCTATCTCTCTCCCGTGTCATTGTGGGTCCTGTAACATCACAGAAGAGATATAAACACATCTTTTGAATTGTGTTCTAAAAATAATATCTTTAAGTGTGTCCCAATTTTTACTCTTCTGTTTTTTGTCGGGTGAAGGTGAAAGAAAAAGTTGAGAGTTGTGCTGCGTCTTGCTCTTAGATATATACCAAAAACTATACATCATCAAAGAAGTACAACATTAAATTTAGTGTTTGAAGTCTTTGGACTAATATGTTTGGTGTTTGATCTAGTGGTGATGTAATGACGTCAGTTTTGTTTCATTGCCATTTTAAGTACAACATTAAATTTAAATTATTTAATGATTTTTTTTTTTTTTTAGCATGCACAATAGTTTGTTTTGTGAGTTTCATGTGTGTTCTATGTAATGTTGCATGTGAAAAACCATTCACATGGAATAATTTCTATTTCTGAAACCACCACTATTCTCACTCTCTCTTACAGGAAAAGAGTCAAAGGACACTGAGGTTATGCTTGATTAACCAATAGTTGATTAAGGATAGAGCATTATTATACTTATACACTTTTTTACACATTTTTTGACACACAGTTTTAAATGCAGTATCCTGTGTTACGTAAGTGGTACACAGAAAAGTATGAAAAATTCAAACAGCACAAGGTACATACATTTAAAGCATAGTATGTTAAAAAGTGTATAAAAAAGTATGTATACCTAACATTATTGTTATGAAAATGAACAACTCCTCAAGACAAGAAGTTATTCGGTGAATCGTTACATGATGTGAATTCCCAATTACATGGGAGTCATGGGACCATCTATAGTCCCATGCATATTATTGGGGTATCATATGAGGGTTTGTTTTATAAAACTGAAAATTAAGTGCTGAATTTTAAGTACTGTAATTTTAAATTATTGGATTTGTGTTACTGAAAATAGTGTTTCAAGTATTGAAATAGACTGCACTCAATGATTATTTTCAGTAGAAAATTTCACATAAAGTTTTCAGTGGATTTTGCGATACTATTTTTAATTAAGTGGTACATTATCAAACGCACTGAAAAAAAATAAGTGCTGAAAATTTTCATTTTCAGCACTTAGGGTGTTTTTGTTAATTCAATTGAGTGATGAAAATGAAATATTCCAGTACTTAATTTATTTCAGTGCGTTTGATAATGTACCACCTAACTGAAAAAGCAGTCAAAAATCCACTGAAAACTTTTAAGTGAAAAATTTTTGCAGAAAAAAAATCACTAAATGTAGTCTGTTTCAGTATTTGAAACACTGTTTTTAGTATTGTAAAATCAATCGCTTAAAATTTTCAGTACTTAAAATTCAGCAGTTAATTTTCAGTTTTATCAAACGGGACCTTATTTGGGTCATCACACCCTAATGGTGCGTTTAATAATCATAAAACTGAAAATTAAGTGCTGGATTTTAAGTACTGAAAATTTTAAGCGATTGAACTTGTAATATTGAAAAGGGGCAATTAGCAATTAAACCAAATTAAGAGAAATATTATGGTTTTAGTCCAGTTAGAAAAAAGGTTGTAGTATTATGTCTATACCTTGCTACTTTGACACAAATACCCCTAAGATTTTGCAACACAGTGACAAAAACACAAGCAACACCATCATCACCTCCGACGACCTCGCCTGAGCTCCGGCGACCACCACCATGACATCGTCTGAGCTCCGGCGACTTCGCCTGAGCTTGTCTGACCTCCGGCGAACACCACCACACTAGACCCCCTAGCGACTACCACCACCACCACCAGACCTCTATCATTCACCACCAACGCCACACCAGACCTCTATCAATCTCTTCACAATCAAACCACCACATTAACTTGAAAGGATCATAAAACAAGATCCTGAAAGTAAATCTCTCACACCACCGAAAAAAATTGTGAAATTTAAAAAAAAAAATTGTGAAATTTATCAACAAAAAGTTGTGAAATTTCACAGAGTTCGTGAAAATTCCACGAAACCACCACCGCCACACCAAACGTCTACCGATCACTACCACGACCTCACTTGATTGATCTCTTCAAACCAAACCACCACATCAACATGAAATGAACACATAAAAAGTTTTTGAAATTTAATTTATCATACCAATACAGAAAAAGTTGTGAACTTTTCAAAAAAAAAAAGTTGTGAAATTTCACAAAGTTTGTGAAATTTCACAAAAAAAGTGTTCTAACTAACATTGCAAAAACGTTTTACAAATTCGAGCATTCATATCGATCTGCAAATTATTTTTTGCATAAAATCTAGATTTTTACAACCCACTTAACGAGATCTATCAAACAAAGTATCATAGTTGATATCAAAATCTAGAAAAAAATGTTGAAAAACTTCACAGACTTTTTTTGATAAATTTCTCAACAAAAGGTGTTAAAAAAAAAAAAAAAAAAAAAAACCACCATTCCTTAGAGATGACGATTGTGGTGGATCTGCTCGCGGAGGTGGCGGATTTGGAATTCTCGGTGGTCGTTGATGGTCGTGGCTAGTGCTCGTTGGTGATGGACAAAGTTGGTGGTGGTTGTCTGCGATGGCGGTGGATGGAGACGCGACAACGGCTTTTCTTTGGATGAGCACAGAGAGAATGGTGGTAGTCGCCGGAGAGGATGGTGATAGTCGCCGAAGATGATGGTGGTCACCGGTGCTCTCGCCTCTGGTTCTCGGTGGTCAGTGACGGCGGTGGTCTGTGTCGCCGGAGAGAATGGTGGTAGATCGTGCTCTCTCTCTCTCTAATCGTGCGCTCTCTCTCTCTCTCTCTCTCTCTCTCTCTCTCTCTCTCTCTCTCTCTCTCTCTCTGTCTTTGATTATGTTTTCTCTCTCTAAATGCAAATGAATGAAATGGGTATTTTGGTCACAACTAGAAGTAGTTGAGTTTATCCCTAACAACTTCCACCAAATATGTCCTTGTCCCCAATTATTTTTCCAATTTGTCTTATAACCAAATAATTCTCCTAATTTGGTATTTAATACCAAATTTCTATATTGAAAATAGTGTTTCAACTACTGAAATAGAATGCATTCAGTGATTATTTCAGTAGAAATTTTTTACTTAAAGTTTTCAGTGATTTTTTGGCTGCTTTTTCAATTAAATGGTACGTTATCGAACGCTCTTAAAAAAAGTAAGTGCTGAATCTTTTCGTTTTTAACACTTAATTAGATTATCAAATATACCTACATCAATACGATGACGGGGTATACCAGTCTCGCTGAATTTCACAAAAATTTTGTCCATTTCTCCAAAATTTAATCTTTGTCCTTTAATCTCCATAAATAAACATCCAACATAGAACTCATGAGTCATGACATTTTTCTAACAAGCCTTTGGAAATGAAAACAAGAATAAAACTACGTACAAATGGAAATTCGTTGTGAGTAAGAGAGAAGATACAGTACAAATATTTTATCTACAAATATGTATGTATTGAACAAGTGCAAACAAAGTGAAGAGAGTTAAATAGTAAGCAACTGAATTTCATATCCTTAGCAACAAAAAAAAAAAAAAAAAAAAAAAAAACTGAATTTCATCTCCAATGAATAAGAGTAATACTTGGGGCACAACTAAAGTCACAACCTTTTGCTCACAATCTCCATTTTGTGTCTATCTCTCTCTTAGTGGGCACTGTGGGGTCACTGGTACTGTAGGACCTATCAAGAGAGAGATAGACACAAAATAGAGATTGTGAGCAAAAAATTGTGACTTTAGTTGTGCCCCAAGTATTATCCAATGAATAAATTGAACTTTTGACTCTTTTATTTTACTTATATCTTCTTTTTGGTCCATCATCAGATACTCGCTCGACCCATGAGCTATATAAGGCACAGGCCGACCAAGGCCCAAGACACGACTGATTTATGTAACTTAAGACCATCTAGCTGGTATCTTTAGGGCTTAGGCTTATTTTTGGGCCCATAATTTAACTTGAAAATATTTTTCATCTCATTTGTAACTTGCTCATTTTTCTCACATCAAAGGTTAGCTTTCCTAAATGGCTTGATGAGGAGTATAAATTGGATACAATACAGATATGATCTCATTATTTATAATGTATTTAACATTTGAAGACTGTGTTAACAAGAGAGAATTTTCCTTGAAAATAAGCTAGGGAATATATGGATAACGGAAAAAGTCTGATTAGTTTGTCAATACTACATAATGAATATCCTTCTTTTTTCTTTGATGAGCAGTTATGAGATCTTTTAAAATTAAGCCAATAGACTCCATCAAAAAAAAAAAAATCAATACAAAAAGGAGAGGGGTCAAAAAAAAAAAAAATACATTTTTTTTGACAAGAGTGTGATTAAAGTAAGCACCCGAATTGTTGAAAATCAATGACTCGAGGGGTGCTCTTGATGAATATGAATAGAAAAAAAGTGCAAGTACTCTTACTATATAAAAAGGTTATCAACCTTCTTCTATAATCTCATAGTTTTGGTCTTGGACACAACCACAACTCCTATAATAATGGCTTAAAATTTTGAATAAATCCAATGGATAAAAATCTGTTCTCATATGGCTCTTGCAGTCAATTCCTAGGTTAATTTTGTTTAAAAGAACTTGATAACTACTATGATTTCTAAATTTTGCATCCGAAAATACATCCCAAACATACGTGACAGTGGACTCACCTTCATTAATGGTAAAATCACTTCAACATCTTTCAATCAAAATTAGGTGAGCCCACTGCCACATATATTTGAAAATCACTTAGAGATACAAAATTCAGCCGCATGACATTACTCAAAGAACCAAGGGGTGAACTAGCATGAACTGTGATGGTTTAAACCCCAATTTCTAAAGTCATAAACCGAATTGGGCTTTTTTTGAGCCCCACACAATAAGAACAACTCTATGACCAAGCATTGCAAAATCTATTTCTCCTAAATTTAATCTTTCTACTTTAAGTACTCCGATAACATCAAATCTGGAATTAATGACAAATTAACGAAGCATTTGAAAAAGAACAAAAAAAAAAAAACTACAAAAAGTTATAAGGTACGGACCAACCATGGACAGCAACTAATTCATATAGAGTAATGCTTCACACACTCTGAAAAGTACACCAAAATGCACAAATTTATTTTAAAATGTTGGACCTTGTGCTGAAAAGCCTGCACATACAAAAGTGAGTGTTTTGTGTGTGCAGACTTTTTAGCACAAGGTCCAACCTTTTTAAACAAGGTTGTACATTTTAGTATACTTTTCAGAATGTGTGTAGCATTGTTGAATTCATATAACTTAAGACCATCGATCCCGTTCAGGGTTTAGACTTATTTTCCCATAAATGAACTTGAAGATATGTTTAATCTCATTTGTACCTTGCATAAGGTTGAGCTTAAGATGGTAATTGTGAATGTTAGACCTTCCCGTTGGTATCTTCAGGGTTTAGACTTATTTCTAGGCCCATAAATTAACAGAAATTGAAGGTGAATTTCTTTTCTTTAAGCTTAAGTGACTGTTCGTGAACCTTTATGGGCCTTATTTATGCACTTTAATTTATATACTAGGAAGGCTTTTTCATTTGAATACAAATACACTTATCAAAGCTATATATTGTATTTGAGTCCAATTAGCGATAATTTTTTGCTCTGATAATAGGGTTAGCTTTTTGCAATTACAAATAAATTTTACACTTACAGTTTTCTTCAATTAAGATAAGATACATAAAAAATAAAAGAATAAAAAAAATTATTACTTGTTGGCAAACATCAAGGGAGTCAATTAAGAAATGTGACAATGGCTTAGAAATTTTCAATTGCATCTTTAAGAGATTGCATTTACAAACCAAAAAAAAAAAAAAAAAACACAAAAACAAAAACAAAAAACAAACATAAGATTGCATTAATATAGCTTTTCAAACATAATCTTCAATCCAAAGAACAAAATCATCACATGTAATATTGCTGCTAGGATGCACACAATATTTTTTTTGCACTTTTTTATTACGCTAAGATGCACAAAACATATATATACACATTGGTCATGATTATGATATATATATACACAAAATTTCCTAGTTGATTGCCATTGATTTAGACTTAGGTACATATTGTATATTAATTAGTTTTTACATGCTACAGTTTTTGGCAAAATTATCCTAGGTGACCGGTTTTTGTGTGACGGATCATTGTGGACCGTTGATATTGGGGACCCCATGTTGATCCAACGGATGACCCGTGACACACGAAGTTTTTTCCAGCTTTTGGGTAAGTTTGTGATTTTTGTCCATGCATGAACACTATAAATAGAGGCTTGTTAGAGCTTGCAGGATGAGCAAAGGACTATAATATCTTAGTTCAAACTTCCAACCTAGAGAGAAAAAATGAAGGGAGGAAAATTGAGGGGAATTGTACTGATTTTTTTTATTTTTGGTATGTTGGTAGGGCAGTCCACTGCTTATAATTTTTTTGAATGCTATAGAGATTGCTTTGGCGCTTGTATGATGGTAGATGACAGTGTTCTGCGATGCACTGGAAGATGCTTGAAAACTTGCACTTTTGGGAAATCTCTTGAAGATCAATACAAAGCAAGCACTCATGACTTCTGCAAACTTGGTTGTGCTACGTTGTTGTGCACCAACTTCAGTACAAACCAAGATCCTGGTAATAGACACACATACACACACATGCATATATATATACTAGGTTGCAAGCACGTGCGTTGCACGTGGTTTGTGCACTCTTCATTTTAGTTTTATATATTTGGTCATGCATGAGCAATTTAAAAAGTCTCTACAAATAATAACACACATAGCGAAATAAAATATTTCCAAGATAACTTAGTGTAGTTTGAAGTTAAACTGTCAAATAAAAATATTTCCAAGAGAACTTAATGTAGTTTGAAGTTAAACTATAGCCTAATCAAATAGTTCCAAGCTAACTTAAGGTTGTTGAATTATTTTTCTTTTTTGTAATCTTCTTGTTGGTAACGTTTTTGTTGTTTCCACCATTTTTCTCTGATCTACGTTTCTTCTTGCTGTAAGTGCCGATTATTTCAGAATCGTCAATTAGGATCGGTTCCTTGTCTTGAACAGCTTCATTTGCTTGTACAACAACAGATCCTTTGGATGCATCCTCTGTGGTGGTGTTGTTAGTTATGATAAGGAACTTGTACTCCTTTAACTTGCACAAACTCATAGCCTTATAAAACCTGGACCTTTCTTTGCCCTGATGTAACATTGAGGATACAGTCTATTTAGTAACATTTCATATTCTTAGTAAACTTTGAACTTGTGAAGAGGGGCTTGAGACTATACCTTACTTATTGATTCAATGTATTCTTGACCTAAGCAACCAATTAAGATTCTGGCTACTTCTTCAAATAACACCACCATGAGTTTGTTATTTCCTTTGACGACTTCTAGCCTTAAGAACAACCTTTGTATAGTGAATGGGAAAAATATGTCAGCATTTGTTAAGTGTTAATAAGAACATCACGATTGTATGAATAAAATTTTTGTCATTTTTTTTTTACCTTGGAATATATTCCACATTTTTATTCTTGCATCTGGTGCATTCAGCTCCATATTCAGTTACATTTATCTTTTTGCTACAAGTTTTGCATGCATTATACCACGGCTGGTCATAATTCTCTATCCTTTCAATTGTTGCTTTGAAGCAGTATGTTGATTCCTGCAAAATTCAGTTTTGTTATGCTATGAGTGTTAATTTTTTGTGATGTTTAATGAAGAATTTACCTTTTTGTAAAGACAATGGCTCAAATTGGATGTCTTTTAGCTTTATTTCCTTTGCTTCCTTCATCAACTTTTTGAATGGTGATACTTCTAATTTTGTGCTATCTTTGGAAGAGTTCAACCTGCATGTATTTTTAAAATATTAGAGCATTTACAAGTTCGATACATTATATAGCATAAATTCTTTGTTTTGTGTATATTACCATTTTCTTAGTATTTGAACCTCTTTATTGGTAGGATCAATTTGTATTGTTGACCAATAGGACGTTGAAAGTTGGAATTCACCTGTATGGCAATAATAATAGATTATTGTTTAATTCTATTTTGTAGGCGTTTATCACCGTAAATATTGAATATTGTATGAAAATACTTTTATAGTGCTTCCTTGTGCTCTTGAGATTGCTACTATAGGTCTTTGATATTGTTTCCAGCAGTTGTCCCTCATTTATGGCCAAGTCCCCTCAAAGATTCACCTTTATTAAATGAAGTATGCCCCGTAGAAAATGTAATATATATGAGAATGGTTTAATATAGATGAAATGATTATCGTTAAGTCGGAGAAAAAGATACGGTACTATATTACTTACTCTTTGTTCAGTAAAAGAATTTCTCGTTTATGAGATACTTGTCCGTTCGATTTTGTTATGACATAGCTTTGATGGACTTTACTGACAAAGCCGAAGGTATCTAGTAGTTGTTAAAAATTAATAATCATGAATTTTGGTACTTATTTGTGTAGTTCATGAATTTGGTAGCATATTAAACGGAAATTGGCATACCTAGTGATTTCTGGTTATTGGACTTTTTTTCAACTTCTTTAAATGAGACAAATTGATATGCGTTGTTATCCCACTTTGAATTTGTTTCAAACTTCCTCCACAAGTGTCTTATTCTGTAACACAAATTCAATTTCTGGGTGTACGTTTTGGAATTATGGATTTATTTTTTGTACTACCCCATCAGATATGTTATAAGTCTTACTATAGAGTAAGACTCTTTCATATTTTGTAGCTACTTCATTGAACAATATTGCTTGAATTTTTATGCCCTGCAATATAGTTAAATAATTAGTATTAATCATTTATCTATGAGAAACCATTATTTGGTAAATAAATCTGGTTATTTACTTATTGAAGCATCAAGAAGTATGAGTTTCCATAACTTCCCACGTGCTTTGCACTAGGTTGGTGCATAAAAGGGTAAATATTAACAAATTTTAAAAAACAAACGGGTTAAACACTTGACTCGTACAAGCAGTTTCTTAACATCTTTTTAAAGTATTAAAATCTAGAAGAATCACATCAATTGTCTAATGTTAAATTATTTAGATTATAAAATAGCTTTCAAGTGTTGGAGTACTCAGATTCTTCCTAATCGTTTACTTTAATTCATGTGTTAAATTATTTAAAAAATAAAATTCGCACAGGGTGAATATTTCCCTTCTTCCTAGTTGTGTGGTCATGTGGGTGCAAATTGGAATGCAAATTCCCAAACTAATTCAAAAAACTACGATTATGGAATTTTATAATTAGTTCAAATTGCAAAATTCTAAAATATAAAGAAAAAAACAAAGAAAAAAGAAAAAAAGAAAGAAAGAAGAAGAAGAAGAAGAAGTCATATTCGAATTGAAATGGTGCTAGAAATTATAAATTTCTAATTTCTCAACTATTCCAAACAACTTCCAATTTAAAAATAATAATAATAATAAAATTCGATTTCCAAACTTTTCATATGAGCATAATTTTAGTTGCAACCTGAAGAGTTGTTTTGTGAATAACTTGTTTTATAAAATGAGAGAATGATTTTACAATTTTTTCTGCTTAGAAAAGAAATAATTAAATCTATTCTCATTTTTCCGTTGTTTAATATCAACAATGTTTTTTCAATTCTTCAAAACTCAAAGTACTTTTAATATTTCAAAATTTTAACTGAAGATCATGATAAAATTAATAAGAAGAAAAATTATAATATCTTTTTCACAGTCCATAAATGCAACAATAAATTAACATAATATTCATAAGACAAGGTAAACTACTTGATGTTGTCATGACCAATCATTCAATTATATCATTCTTTTTAATAAAGTATACCTTATACACTATGGTTTTAAAAGAGGTGCAAAAACTAAACAAAAAATAACTAACTTTGATAATTTCAAATAACATATGCTCTGTAACGTATAATTCCAAGTTGATGCAACATTTTAACTTCCTAAACAACTTCAGTGAATAAAGAATTTTCATGCATGTGAGAGATACATAGATGAGATAATGTACATGCATGATGCGTTTTTATATATATATATATACATATGTATGTATATGTATAGGTGTATGTATATGTAGATTGAAAGATTTTCTTTGCCGACTCTTATTCTTAAAACATAAAACTAAAAGGTTTGTACCTTTTGAGAAAATCGAACTTAATAGTAAAGAACATATTAATGTGAAATCATATATACTATGTTATGTATGATTCCCAAGTTTGTGCACTATAACTTGTTAATAGTTTCATATTGCATCTTAGAAATGGCAACGAACTAAACAAACAAAAAAGATGAAGATCCCTAACAATAATTAATATGACAATAAGCAACAAAAACATAGAAAAGCATACCACAAATTTTGGCATTGCAAAGAGAATGTAGGTGGTTGGGAATATTTTCGAAAAAAGTATAGAGAAAATCTACAAGCAGAGACTTTGGTGTGCTAATTTTTAAACGCTCCACCTAATTAGTGTTCCTTATCATATTTTTATTTTTTAACATTTATGAAGTCCTGTAGTAATTATAAGAAATTGTCGATAAAATAAAATCTACCAGCAGAGACTTTGGTGTGCTTTATTTTTAAACGCTCCACCTAAGTGTTTCTTATCACATATATATTTATATATATATATATATATATTTATTTAACATTTATGAAGTCCTATAGTAACTATAAGAAATTATTGATAAAATAAATGTCCAAACTCTAATGATTATCTTAAAAGTGAAGAGAATAAAAATAATAGAAGAATAAAATAATAGGCCTTATATTTTTTTAGGACTCATTAGAACTAACAAAACTGAAAGAAATTTTTTTTTTTAAATAGAAGAACTGGAAAACAATACAAATTATGTATTCATTGAGGAAAATTGAACTTTTGAAAAAAAGTGTAAAACACTTAAGCGGTTGGTACCCTTATAAATATATATATATATATATATATATTAGATTATCGATACTGATTGCTTTTGCTGAATGTATCTTCAACTATATATAACATATAAACATAGAACTCTTATTGTTGGATCCAAAAAAAAAGAAGTTACGTAGTATTAAACTCTATGAAAATCACTTAAGTGAAAGTATGCCGATCAATAAAAGTGTAAAACATAAACACTCCTATGTCATAATTATTTTCTGTAAAGTGCATAAACATTTTTCTGAAGTGAACCTAATTCAAAATATCCATGTTTTTCATAAATGACATCTACAAGTTGTTATCTAAACAAAATTGTTATAATTGTGTGTACAAACTTTTTGCAATTGCTATTGCATGTTGTCAAACAGTTGCGAGAACATTTTGATACTTATATTCAATTAAGTTGAAAGTAAGCATAGGTGACAAAAGTATAAAAAGATTAATAATTGACTAAATAAAAATTCTAGATTTAATAAGAGGTGGATCAATTGATATTAGGTTTTTTTTTTTTTTAATAATGAAAACTAATAAGTTGTCTCAAACTATGAATATGTAGATGATTGTGGTGTTGTTGAATTGATTGTGGTGAGCAACGTGCTTATATTAATTATAATTAATTTTTATTTGAATGCACTTAAGAAAATTGTTTGATCTTGTACTCTTTCATTATGGTAAATGCAAAATTATATCAGTATGTTGAATGTATAGCACAAATGAATGTCATATTGATTGTCTATGCTATGTAATTTCAAACAATTAACCTATATTAGAGTATCTTTGACTATAGTGCGCAATGTGCTTATCTTAGTTAATTTTTATTTGTATAATACTCACGAAAGTTGTTTGACCTTGAATCTTTTATTATGGTAAACGTAAAATTATACAAGTATATTGAATTTATAGTTCAAAGCAGTGTCATGTTGATTCTCTATGTAATAAACAGTTTTTGATCACATAGGTATTAACACGTCATTCACTGAACAAAAATTATGCGACAAACATTCAAATAATAGGATGTCCTCAAATCAAATTTGTGTCGACCATATTTTATCATTGAAGATAATTGAATCAAAGTCGTAGTGGATATTCTAATAATAAAAAAAATTATAACTCTAAAATAAGGCTTCAATTTAATACTCTCACTATAGTGCTGTTACAAAAATCAAGTTATAAGTTGTTCGAGATATACAACAAAATGTAAAATTACAACTGGAAGATAATGTAAATGAAATTCACAAGTAGTTTGAATGAATAAATAAATAAAAAGAGTAGGGAATAGTGATTACCTAGAATAGATAGATTGAATGTTTAGATCTATGTAATGAGCAATCAAGTTTAGTTTGGTCAGAGCATAGTATTAGAAGAGTATCTTATTCATGATTGTTAAATTAAGTAGAAAGCCTCTAAAACTAAACCAATTGGAATCATGAACCTGGCAAACTTCAAACAAAAAGGAAATAAAAATTAAATCCTGATAGGAACATTAGATGTAGTATATCAGCCCAATAAGAACGTTAGTGTGAATATTTGTTAGAGTGCTATGGTTATAAGAAGTAATGTAAATCCATATCCATATAATAGTAAAATAAAAATAAAAACATATAAAAAAAAATTTACCTAATAGAAACAATAATGCTATGATTTTCAAATTTGAATCTTAAATTTAGATCCCAAATGGCTAAACAGTTGTACAACATACCGTGACAGTGTTCAGTGGTACCACATGTCATTGCATGTTGTACATCTGACAAAGCATTTGGGAACCAATTTTGGGATTCAAATGTGAGAATCATAGCAATAATAGAATGAAAGTTTTAGTTTATTTTAGATCTCATAAAAAAAAAAAAAAAAAACTACTTATCCATTACGCATATCCAAAAAAAAAAAAAACACAGGTAATCTTAGGAAAATAAGAGACTAAACATATAAGAAAAGAAGAAAATACAATTCTGTAAGTACTCAAATAACATTTAAAATATATACAAATTAGTTGAGTGATAAACGAAAAAAGAAAGATACCTTTGCCTAGCCGAAGTGAAGAATTAACAATTGATTCATCTAAAAATGAGGGTGGACATTCATTTTAAGCCAATAAATAGTACCTTGATCTCCTACCCAAAACAATAAAAATGGCTCTATGATCTAAATTAGGGAAGGAAATCAGGGACATGGATTGAGTTTTGATTTAAGCAACAAATTTTTATTTTTTATTATTATTATTTTTTTTTACCATTATTAGGATTCCAATTCCATTAAAAGTGTAGATTTATGTGATAATAATGGGATAACTTATAATTCAACCAAACGTGTAAAATTTGTTGCTTTTCACTGAGTTATCATTAAGTTGGTTCATCCAATTACAACTCTTACGCAATTAGCAGTCATATAAGATTGTAATTGTGACATATTAACATAATATTATATCCAAAAGAAAAGGAAAAAAAAGAAAAAGAAAGATGTAGTAGGACTTGCTTGTTGTAGGTTTTCAATGAGTTTGTTAACTTGGTTTCATCTCATTAAAAGTCTTGACCTAAATTAGGAGTCCTTATGAGACTTGATTTAGGAATCGTGACAAATAAAGATAATATGAATCCAAAAAAGAAAAAAATAAATAAAATAGGACTCTTATAGATAGACCACAAAAAAAAAGTGGCATACTAAAGTTATTAAAACTCTAATAAATTCACTTAAGTGAAAGTGCACCGATTGATAAAAGTGTAAAACACTTATGGGCATTGGTACATTTATATATAGTATAGATATATATATAGATCCATCTATATATGCATAAATCAGTCAGGTTCTAAAGAGAGCGCCCTCTCTTTATTAAAGAGAGGACTTCTGTTTTAGTCGTCGGATTGTGTTTTCATTAATGGCAGTTTTGTCATTTCACAGTTTTTAAACACAATCTGACGGTCAAAACAAAGTCCACTCTTTAATAAAGAGAGGTGGCCCTCTTTAGAGAATGTTTGATGTATAAATATGGGCATAGTTAATTTATTACGTATCTAAAAATATATCTAAGTATATACATATTATTATAAAGTACAACACTTCTTTTTGAGAAGATAAAGTACAACACTTCAATGCTTCTTCTTAAGTCCATTTCATCTGCGATGAGCCAAACATTTCCTAAAAAAAAAGTTGCATTCTTCCAAGATCTTTTGAAAATCAGTACAAAACAAGCACTCATGACTTTTGCAAACTGGGTTATGTGTTCCGTTGTTGTGCACCAACATCAGCATAAACAAGATCTTACTACACGAAAATTCTTCTGAGAGCGTTCACAACAGAAGTCCTATCTTTAATAAAAAGATAAAGCTCTCTTTAGAGCATGAATGTGTGTATATATATATATATAGAATTCTTCTCATGAGGGCGTCCACACTTTAACAAAGTGAAGACTACTGTTTACAGCCTTTAGATCCAGTTTTTAGTCTGTAAAATTACTTCAATACTCTTAATGAAAACTGGATCCAAGTTTGGGAAGTGCTAATTTATTACGTATCTAAAAATATATCTAAATAAATGTGCATATTTTAATGGAGAACAACACTTTAGTGCTTTTTCTTAGGTTCTTTTAATCATGTTATAGATGTGCCACATAGACACTGCCACACTGGCGAACCCAAATGTAGTTCAGGGGCCCCCCCTGGATTTTTGGAAATTATAAAATTATATATAATAATTTATAGATTTTAGAATAGGTCCTCTTAAATTTCACACAGGCCCTCCCTGAACTTCTGAAAATTTTAGACTTACATGTAATATTTTACAAATTTTATACACAGGCCCCCTTGTACCTTTAAAAATTCTATACTTACAATGTAATATTTTACATGTTTTAGATATAAGCCCCTAAAAAATACATGATATACCCCAAATTATGGGTATTAAACCAATTTTATATATGATTCTACCATTTTACACATAATTATGTACAGGAGACCCAAAAAAATTCACCTCAGGGGCACTATATACCCCGGAACCTCCGTATAGGCGTCCCCCTAGCCAAAAATCCTGAGTTCGCCCCTTCACATAGATGCAGTTACCCACAATGACCACTCACACACCAAAATAGTAAATAAAGTACATAAGCAATTAAAAGTACTTACAGCCCGTTTGAGTTAGATAAAATATTAAGTGATGAAACATTAAGTGCTGAAAAAAACAATCACTTTTTTTTCTAAAGCCGCAATTCATCATTTAAATTTTATTTTTTAGCTAACCCAAACAGGCTCTTAAGCCTTTTCTTTCTACAATAATGATAGGTCGGGTACAACTCATTCTTATAACTCATTTATAACAATCTCTATCTCTCCTAAGTGGCACTGTAAAGTAGGGTTAAATTTCAATTAGTCCCAGTGCCACTTAGGAGAGAGATAAAGATGATTGTTAGAATGAGTTATACCCTCTATCATTATTCTTCGTTCTATAGATGAGAAAGTCCATTTAACTCTCATTAAAGCAAGGACAATAAAAATAAGGGATTTTTTTTTATATAGTTTAGACACATTCTTGATTACTATTTACAATATTGAAGGCAAAAAAATTTGAGTAACTCTTTAGGCACATAAGAGTTATACAAAAAGAGTATACATAATTTTTTTGTGTCTATCGCTCTCTTGGTGGAGTCCACTGATACTATGGGGTCCACTGAAATAGTGGAATCCACAAAAGAGAGAGATAGACACATTGTGATTTATGTATACTCTTTTTGTATAACTCTTATGCGCTCAAAGAGTTACTCAAAAAAAATTAGAATTACGAGTGTGGTAAGTTATTAAAAAATAATTACACATAAGCGAAAAAAGTTTATTTTTTTTTATCAAGTTACATGACTGATTGGTCAGAAATGTGAAAATAGTTCCTTTTATCTTAATAAAGGTGTCACTTTGTACCAACATTATTTTACGCAATTCAAATTTTTAATTTTAGTTTTTGAAGTTTACGATGGACGATGATATAAATTCCAATTTTAAATCTTAACAATTGGAGTATATCAGGAAGTTTTCGGAGATCACTTCGGTACCACAAGGTGGTTTTGTTGTATATACAACATACCACTATAACACTTGTCAATCATTGATTGGAGGACAAGTGGAGTAAAGTCAAAAAATGTTGTGCATTTAATGCTTTCTGAGATGCATTAAATGTGCAGCAACCTGTGATAACCGGTTGGTCATGTATACAATGTATTTGTTCCTTGACCACAGATTATTGTTCCTTGGTCAGCAATATTTGTTTTATGTCTTCAAAGTCATGGATTATTGTTCCTTGGTCAATAATATTTGTTCTATAACTTAAGAGTTTGTTCCAGTGGATTTTTATTTATTTATTTATTTTTTAACCTTGTCTAATAATTTTGTACAATTATGATGGATTAATTGTTTACTCCCACTAAGGTTTTCATTAATCAACATTCAATTATATTTAATAACCCAACCAAGTTTTGTACGCAATGCAACAAATATTTAGAAACAAAACATAGAAAACTGGAACAAAAGTTTATGGTAAGAAGGAACAAACATTTATAATAAAAGAACTAGACTTAATAAATAAATAATTGTTCCTTTCTCACTAACTTTTGTTCCCTGTAGCTTATGTTTGTTCCTTGACCACGAATTATTATTCTTTGCTCAATAATGTTTATTCTATGCCTTAAGCTTTGTTCCATTGAATTTTTTTTTTTTTTTTTTGGTGCTAAGCATTATCAAGATTGTAATTTATTATAAAATGTTGTACAATTTAAAGATAATGTCTAATATTTTTGTACAGTTTTGATTAATTAATAGTTTACTCCTATTAAGGTTTGCATTAATCACCATTCAATTATACTTAATAACCCAACAATCGAGTTTGGTAATAAACAAAACTTAGAAATCTAGAACAAAAGTTTATAGTAATGAAACAGATATTTTATGACAAAGAAACAAAACTTTTTTACCTTAGAACAAAACTTAATGATCGTGGAACAAATATTTAGGAGGAAAAAGAAAAAACTTAGTGATCATGGAACAAAACTTTCTAATCATAGAACAAATTTTTATGATGAAAGAACTATACTTGCTTACCTTATGAACAAAACTTAGAAATCTGAAAGAAAAGTTTATGGTTATGAAACAGATGTTTTAAGTTGAAAAAACAAAACTTTTCTACCACAGAACAAAACTTAGTAATCATCAACAAATACTTTTGATGAATGAAAAAAACTTAGTGTGATCATGGAACAAATATTTTTGATGAATGAACAAAACTTAGTGATCATGGAGCAAATATTCATGGTGAATGAACAAGCTTAATCCCTATAGCTGGTAATGATTTATGATGGCTTCAGCCATAGCTCCCTCAAATAAAACTCTTCCAAGCTAAATTCTGAACTTACTACTGAAACGTTGTTCCATCATCATCATAAGTTGTTTCTTAACCATAAAAGTTTGTTCAAAAAATTGTAGGTTCTGTTAGATTCTGAAACAAATATTTATGATTATGAAACAATCATATATGGTTATAGAACAAAATTTTGAATTAAAAACTTACTTCTGAAACTTTGTTTCTTCATCATCATAAGTTGTTTCGTGGCCATAAACGTTTGTTCAAACAATTGTAGGTTCTGTTAGATTCTGAAACAAATATTTATGATTACGAAACAATCATATATGGTTATGGAACAAACTTTTGAATTAAAAACTTACTTTTGAAACTTTGTTTCTTCATCATCATAAGTTGTTTCGTGACCATAAAAGTTTGTTCGAAAAATTGTAATTTCTGTTAGATTATGAAACAAATATTTAAGATTACGATACAATTACATATGGTTATGGAACAAAATTTGAATTAAGAACTCACTTCTGAAACTTTGTTTCTTAATCATCATAAGTTGTTTCGTGACCATAAAAGTTTGTTCAAAAAATTGTAATTTCTGTTAGATTCTGAAACAAATATTTATGATTATAAAACAATCATATATGGTTATGGAACAAAATTTTGAATTAAGAACTTACTTCTGAAACTTTGTTTCTTCATCAGTATAAGTTGTTTCCGGACCATAAATGTTTGTTCCATAAATTATAGGTACTCTTAGATTCTGAAACAAATATTTTATGATCATGAAACAAATATTTATGGTTATGAAACAAAATTTTAAATTAAGTACTTACTTCTGAATTTTTGTTTCTTCATCAGTATAAGTTGTTTCCGGACCATAAATCTTTGTTCCATAAATTATAGGTACTCTTAGATTCTGAAACAAATAATTTACGATCATGAAACAAATATTTATGGTTATGAAACAAAATTTTAAATTAAGTACTTACTTCTGAATTTTTGTTTCTTCACCAGTATAAGTTGTTTCCGGACCATAAATGTTTGTTCCATAAATTATAGGTACTCTTAGATTCTGAAACAAATATTTTATGATCATGAAACAAATATTTATGGTTATGAAACAAAATTTTAAATTAAGTACTTACTTCTGATTTTTTGTTTCTTCATCAATATAAGTTGTTTCCGGACCATAAATCTTTGTTCCAGAAATTATAGGTACTCTTAGATTCTGAAACAAATAATTTACGATCATGAAACAAATATTTATGGTTATGAAACAAAATTTTAAATTAAGTACTTACTTCTGAGTTTTTGTTTCTTCATCAGTATAAGTTGTTTCCGGACCATAAATCTTTGTTCCATAAATTATAGGTACTCTTAGATTCTGAAACAAATATTTTATGATCATGAAACAAATATTTATGGCTATGAAACAAAATTTTAAATTAAGTACTTACTTATGAATTTTTGTTTCTTCATCAGTATAAGTTGTTTCCGGACCATAAATGTTTGTTCCATAAATTATAGGTACTCTTAGATTCTGAAACAAATATTTTATGATCATGAAACAAATATTTATGGTTATGAAACAAAATTTTAAATTAAGTACTTACTTCTGAATTTTTGTTTCTTCATCAGTATAAGTTGTTTCCGGACCATAAATGTTTGTTCCATAAATTATAGGTACTCTTTGATTCTGAAACAAATATTTTATGATCATGAAACAAATATTTATGGTTATGAAACAAAATTTTAAATTAAGTACTTACTTCTGAATTTTTGTTTCTTCATCAGTATAAGTTGTTTCCGGACCATAAATGTTTGTTCCATAAATTATAGGTACTCTTAGATTCTGAAACAAAAATTTATGATTATGAAACAAATATTATCGTTATGAAACAAATATTATTGTTACGAACATACTTCTGAAAATTTGTTTTCCATCATCATAAGTTGTTCCCTGACCATAAATGTTTGTTCCAAAAATTGTAGGTTCTCTTAGATTCTAAAACAAATATTTCACGATTATGAAATAATCATTTATGATTACGGAACAAAATTTTAATTACATGAAATTTCTTATTTGCAGGGGACAATGGCGGGTGGTTCATGTTCCAAAGGCAAGGGTGTGTATGTTGATTTGACGAATGATGAGGACTTCGATATTAATGGTGGAATCTATACAACTATAGATGAAGAAATAGAAAACTCATTTGGTGGGTTTCAATGCTCTATAGGCGGAGTTGAAAACAACAGTGGTGCAACGAGTAACACGAAAAACACAGAATACTCATTTGGTGGGTTTCATTACTCTGTAGGTGGAGTTGAACACAACATTGGTGCAATGAGTAACACTAATAACACAGAAGACTCATTTGGTGGGTTTCATTACTCTGTAGGTGGAGTTGAAAACAACATTGGTGCAACGAGTAACACTAATAACACAAAAGACTCATTTGGTGGGTTTCAATGGTCCTTAGGTGGAGTTGAAAGCGACTTTTGTGCGATGGACGGGACGGATAAAGCTATGTCAAAGTTGACCGAAGCGGATGTGTTCGCGTTGAAATTCAATTCTGAGGCTGAAGCAGAAATTTAGTACAATTTATATGGAAAAGTCAAGGGTTTCAGTATCAGAAAAGATAATAGAAGTGTTAACAATGAAGGTATGGTTCTCTCTAGAAGATGGTATTGTTCTAAAGCGGGTTTCAGACAACAACATCATTTACAAAGGCAAGACAGACTGAGAGAGCCACGGGCACTTACTAGAGTTGGATGTACTGCCACGTTCCGTATCCGATTGATGAAGAATGGATCAGAATATGAGGTGGTAGATTTTGTTAAAAAGCATAATCATTCTCTAGCAGCACCGCCTTGCGTGCCCTTCCTGTGGTCACATCGCAAAGTAAATTCTCCCGATAAAGCGCAAGTGAGTTCGATGCGTGCCGTTGGAATCAAACCAAGCAAGATTATGGACTTAATGGTATGCCAGTCAGGCGGGTATGAAAATGTTGGTTTCACCCAAAAGGACCTATACAATCATGTTAATGTTGCATGAAGGGAAGAAGTTAGTGATGGTGATGCCAATGCCGCTTTGTGTTTGTTACATTCTTTCAAAGACAAGGATCCATCCTTCTTTTACAAGTACGATGTCGATGATGAAGGTTTCTTGTCCAAATTATTTTGGAGCGATGGAGGATCGCAATTGGATTATGCAAGATTTGGAGACGTTCTCGTCTTTGACACAACCTACAAAACAAATGCATATAGGAAACCATTGTGATTTTGGTAGGCGTCAATAATCATTGGCAGTCTACGATATTTGGTTGTGCATTGCTAGCTGATGAGAAGGTAGACACTTATCTTTGGGTTTTGGAGACATTTCTTCAAGTAATGAAAGGTAAGAGGCCCATGTCTGTTGTAACAGATGGAGACAAGGCCATGCGCAGAGCAATTCAACAGATTCTCCCTTTATCACACCATTGTTTATGTCAATGGCATATACAACGAAATGCTGTGACAAATATACGTATCCAAGGCTTTGGTTTGAGATTTAACCACTGCATGACAAATAGGTGTTCGCCAAAGGACTTTGAAACAGCATGGCTGGCGTTACTCGATGATTTTCAACTTCACAACAATAGATGGATGATGGACATGTATGAAGCACGTTCAATTTGGGCGGAGGCATTTTTTAAAGAAAACTCATTTGGTGGGTTTCAATGCTCTATAGGCGGAGTTGAAAACAACATTGGTGCAATGAGTAATAATAATAACTCAGAAGACTCATTTGGTGGGTTTCATTACTCTGTAGGTGGAGTTGAAAACAACATTGGTGCAACGAGTAACACTAATAACACAGAAGACTCATTTGGTGGGTTTTATTACTCTGTAGGTGGAGTTGAAAACAACATTGGTACAACGAGTAACACTAATAACATAGAAGACTCGTTTGGTGGGTTTCAGTGGTCTTTAGGTGGAGTTGAAAGTGACTTTTGTGCAACGGATAGGACGAATAAAGCCATGTCAAAGTTGACGGAACCAAATGTGTTCGCGTTGAAATTCAATTCCGAAAATGAAGCAAAGATTGAGTATAATTTATATGGAAAAGTCCAGGGTTTTAGTATCATAAAAGATAGAAGTTTTAACAATGAAGGTATGGTTCTCTCTAGAAGATGGTACTGTTCTAAAGTGGATTTTAGACAACAACATCATTTAAAGACAGACTGAGAGAGCCACAGGCACTTACTAGAGATTGGATGTACTACCCCGCTCCGTATCCGATTGATGAAGAATGGATCAAAATATGAGGTAGTAGATTTTGTTAAAAATCATAATCGTTTTCTAGCAGCACCGCCTTGCGTACCCTTCCTGTGGTCACATCGCAAAGTAAATTTTCCAGATAAAGCGCAAGTGAGTTTGATGTGTGCCGTTGGAATCAAACCAAGCAAGATTATAGACTTAATGGTATGCCAGTCGGGCGTGTATAAGAATGTTGGTTTCATCCAAAAAAATTAGTGACAGAAAGTTTCATCAAGATCATAGATCCTGAATACGTCTCCATCTGTGGAATGACACGGCGCACTTGGTGTGTTGAACACCTGAACAGAAGGCTGTAATGGCGACAGTCTCATCAAGATCATAGATCCCGAGCTTCTCTTGATTAAACCGGTCGGTGAATTCCTTGAGGGACTCATTACTCATTTACTCCACGGGTGTGTCTGAGCACGTTCACTATACTGTAAAAAGCCGGGGACGTGTAGTGAACCAACAACAGTTTGGAGCTACCGTAGGTCGGCCGGGCACGATGAGATTGCTATAGGGGTGCTATGCAGACTAGAAGTTGATCCATCCCCCATTATGGGGGTGAATGGTCTCTTTTATAGATGCAAGAGACCTACTCGTACATGGATAAGAAAATATAATCCAATTAAGAGTTGATTGGCATTAATTGTGGGGGTTTCCTAATTGGATTAGTTTGCACTTTCCAGTAGTCTTATAGCTTGAGTAGGAAACTGTCTGGAATATTCTGGATCATGTCACGGGTCCTAGGTGAGCTATCCCTGCGCAGTCTTACCGACCTGTTGGTCGGGCTTCGGGCATATACCGCTCGGGATGTCTCGGGTAGACCAAACCGCTCGGACTGATGTTTGTCCAAGGAACTGTGCATGATTTGGTTGAGATAGAGGTCGGCCACTGAGTAGAACAGGTCGGTCATAGGATAGAGCCAATTTTGGGCGTATCAGGTGGTAACATGGGATAACCTGGTAACTGAGTCGTTGGGTTTTGGAGACATTCATTCAAGTAATGAAAGGTAAGAGGCCTATGTCTGTTGTAACAGATGGAGACAAGGCAATGCGTAGAGCAATTCAGCAGATTCTCCCTTTATCACAACATCGTTTATGTCAATGGCATATACAACGAAATGTTGTGACAAATATACATATCCAAGGCTTTGCTTCGAGATTCAACCACTGCATGACAAATAAAACTCTTCCAAGCTAAAACTCATGCTACATTTTTTTAAACTCATTAGATCATTTTTATGTCTAAACAACTTCAAATCAATTGT
This sequence comes from Hydrangea macrophylla, assembly GCA_033977485.1. NCBI lineage: Eukaryota > Viridiplantae > Streptophyta > Magnoliopsida > Cornales > Hydrangeaceae > Hydrangea > Hydrangea macrophylla. The sequence goes on along the minus strand of CM066985.1, from coordinate 117,713,472 downwards.
CTGTATGAATCATTTTTCTCCATTATGCACAATCAAGAACTATAAGCTCATCTAAATTATTTATATTCATATCTTGTTACACTACATACTCCCAGATCAGTCTAGGTCTGCCTCTCCCTCTAACCATTCCAAGCACTTCGATCTTATCACTCTTTTACACAGGTGCATCTACAGGTCTTCCCTGACTATACAAGTTTGTTCCAAAAATTGTAGGTTCTCTTAGATTCTAAAAAAAATATTTTATGATTACGAAACAATGCTTTATGGTTATGAAACAAATTTGTAAATTCAGAAATTACTTATGAAACAAATTCCTTCATCGCCATAAGTTGTTCTCTGACCACACAAGTTTGTTCAAAAAATTGTAAGTTCTCTTAGATTTTGAAACAAATAGTTTATGATTACAAAACAATCATTTATGGTTATGAAATAAATTTATAAATTAGAACTTACTTCTAAAACTTTGTTCATTTATTATCATAAGTTGTTCAATGACCATAAACTTACAAAATTTAAAATTAAGAACTTACTTCTGAAACTTTGTTCCTTCATCATCATAAGTTGTTCTCTGACCATACAAGTTTGTTCCAAAAATTGTAGGTTCTCTTAGATTATGAAACAAATATTTTATGATTACGAAACAATCCTTTATGGTTATGAAATAATTTTGTAAATTTAGACTCATTTGGTGGGTTTCATTACTCTGTAGGTGGAGATGAAAACAACATTGATGCAGAAGAACAAAGGTCATAAGGAATTTGGAGAGTTATCGGTCATAAGGAATATGGAGAGTTATCGGATCATGAAGGAGTTGTCATAAATATTTATGATGAAGGAACATAATTAATTGACTATTAAACAAATATCTGGGATGAAAGAACTAAACTAAGGGATCATAGAACAACAGTTTCTAGCATAGAACAAACATTTGAGATGAAAGAACTAGACTTGCATACTTTAAGAACAAAATTTAGTGACCATGGAACAAAACTCTCCAATCATGAAACAAATATTTTGGATGAAGAAACAAAACTTAGTGACTATAGAACAAAAACTTTCTGATCATGGAAAGAAATATTTATGATGATAGAACAAAACTTTATGGTCGCGGCACAAAATTTAGAAATCTAGAACAAAAGTTTATGCTCATAGAACAAATTTTTTTTTATGAAGAAATAAAACTTTCTGGTCATGAAACAAATATTTATGATGAATAAACTAGATTTACTTACTTAGGAACAAAACTTAGAAATCCGAAACAAAAGTGTATGGTCATGGAACAAATATTTTATGGTCATGGAACACAAATTTATGATGAAGGAACTAAACTTGTTTACCTTTTATGGTCATCCGAAACATGACGTAAGAGAGACTGGAGGTATGAGAGTAAAAGTGGGTGGGTGGGTTGGCTACCTGTTGAGGGGGTAATGAGAGACAAAGGGATTGGGTTGTGTGCAAAACCATTCTTGGTTTTGGTCTTAAAGTTATCTTACATGTGTAGGGCTAGGAGCATAGGAAGAAAGAATCCAATGGTTGACAATTGTTTTGTTGTACATACAACAAAACCATGTTTGGGTACCCAAGTCATCTCCGAAGTTTTCACTTGATCGAGTCACACGATGTCAACTTTTTAACAATCTACGTGGAAAAAATTAGTCCTACGATTTCACATACGTTTGAAATCAATTGTCACACTTTTTCGCTATCTTCCTATTTCGTCTGATTTTAAGTTTCCGCATATCCTGTTAATGCTCTGGTACAAGCAAAAAGCCTAATTTCAATGGTTAAGTTTTCTCAAAATAAGTAACAAATAAAAATAAAAATGAATATAAAATTCCTTAATCATGTTTATTTATGCCTTTTAAATAATCATTTGCATAGTATTTCTTTCACAGTAATTTTAATATTTAAATTTCCTTCTATTTATTGGAAAGTTACGTAAACTTGAATAATCCCATTAAATAATGGAAAATTCTAAATGCACCCACCGAGCTCTCACTATACACACTTGCTATTGTAACAATGTGTACATTAATCATTTCTAGTTGTACATTTGAGTGTAGAGAGAAATCATGTAGGTGCATTTAGAATTTCTCTAAATACTTTTGTGAAATATTTAAAGTAAATTGTTGTAACTCCCTTATTTCAAAATTACCTTACTATTGTCATTTAAAATATGTGATAGAAAGGTCTTTTGTTGTCTATTTCTCACAATTTCATGTTTCTTCTTTTATCAGGTGAAGAAAAAGTTGAGAGCTCTATTGGCTCTTGTTCGGAGACATGTACCAAAAATTATATATCGCCGAAAAAGAATTAGTGTTTAGAGTCTTTGGACTACTTAATAAGGTTTGATGTTTGGTCTAGTGGCAATGTAATGATATCACTTTTGTTTCATTACCTTTTTCGCTCCTTTCTCTCTATCTTTTGTGCTCTCGGATTCTCCCATCCACTCCTAGAGAGTCCTTAACCTTTTTTTTTTTTTTCTGTTGTTGTTTTTTATTGCTTTTAATAATATGTCCCCTCTTGTGAGGGGGTTTGTCCCTCTTTGTTGGGGGTTCTGTTCTCTTTCATGGGGGTTTTGTCCCTCCTTGTTGAGGGTTTATTTTGTTTTTTGTTTGGTTTGATTGGTTAATGCAGCTAGATCTTTTTGTCTCCATATTCCGTGGTTTGATCTGACTCTATTCCACACAGATCTATGTTAGATTTATTGTTTGTTTGATTCATTTTTGCAGTCACAGTGGTTTTGTACCTCGGATTTGACCCTAGTCCGTTTTTCGTAAAATTTGATGTTTTAGAATCAGCAAAATGAGATCTATCAAACAAATTCAATTGACAATGAAATATTTGGGGGGGGGGGGGGGGGGGGGGGGGGGGGAGGGGGGACCTAAACATCAAACAAATATGAAAAATTGCATTTTTTTTTTCACATGCATGTAATAAAAACATATTTCTTTCATACAATTGGCACCATAGATGCATGGATCTTGAAAAATACATGAAATAAAAAATAAAAAAAAATAAAAAAAATTCACCCAAACAACCCAAGAATTGAGAAAGTTATGGTAGTTTAAAGTTGACAGATAATATTATCTGTTACACACACAGATAACAGATAATATTATCTATAAGATAGATAAAACCTCAAAATCAGGCTGCAACTTAACTTCTTTTCTTTTTTTTTTTTGTAAAATTTCTATACCTATTGCGCAGATCTCAAAGAAATACACGAAATAAAAAATAAATAAATAATAAGATACCCAAAAAAATCCAAGAATTAATAAAGTTATGGTGGTTTAACGTTGACAAATAATATTATCTGTCAGTATCAACAGATAATATTATCTGTTTGAAAGATAAAAATAAAAAACAAAGTTCTAAATTACTTTTGTTTTTTCACTACACCAAAAATGCCAAACTGGCACCCTTTCGCGCATTTAATTTGGCACTGTTTAAAACAGTGCCAAATTTTGGCACTGAAATAAGTCAATCTGGCACTGTTTTTAACAGTGCCAAAACTGGAGCATTTTTTTACAGTGTCAGAAAGCGTCCCAATGGAATTCATTTCCCTCCCACCCCCAAAATTGTGTTGACCAAAAGTTAAAAAACCCCCAAAATCCTTTTCAGCCACTTCCTCTCTCTCTCTCTACCCTAGCTAAGAAAACCCTAACCCCCAAAATTTGAGACTCCATCTCTCCAACCCAAAATCGTTACTGCCCCTCTCTCTCTCTGTGCTTCACCACTGACCTCATCTCTCCAACCCCTAAAATCTGAGAATACACCAATGACCCCCCAATCTCTCTTGGCTTCTCCACCACCGACCCCAATCTCACTCGGCTTCTCCACTAACGACTTACAAGAACCAGATCGAGATCAAGAAGTTCCTCCGATCCGTCAATGGAGGAGTGTTAGATTTGGGGTTAAAGCTTAATGAGGTCACCTCTCTCTCTCTCTCTCTCTCTCTCTCTCTATGTGTGTGTGTGTGTGTGTGTATCCCCTATATGCATATATATATATATATTCTGTATCTTGAAGTTGTCAGATACATCAGGTGATTCGTCCTCATCCAACTCTTCACTTTTGAAATTCGTTTCTCTTTCAGAGTCAATAGTTTTTCAATTTCACTTCCATTTAATTTTATTGACTAACATTAATGCTTATCTAATTATTTCATCTTTTTGTTTGGGTCGACCATGTAGCTTGCTTGACTAACCATATTCAAAATCTTCATAAGTTATACATCTCTGATTTCCTAAATAAGTCCAACTCTCAGATGCACTTAAGAAATTGTTTGGATTGGTGATTGATATATGTAATACAAAAGTCACATGTATATATAGTACCAACAGATGTATTATATTAGTCTATATTTCTTTTTGACTCTTTTTTTTGTTTTGTTTTTACATTTGTTTTAGACTTCTATTTGGTCATCATGAATTATTGATGATTATTTGTTGTGGAGCTCCATTACTGTTCTGCTGATATAAATGCACTCTCATAGTATGGGAAGCTTGAATACAAAATCAAATAAGTAATTCTTTAATTTCTTTTAACCTTTTGCCTACTTTTGTCTTTGTTTATTCTAATAATATAATATTTCTCTTCTTTTTCATTTTCTCCCAATGTGTACAGTTTCCATGAATAATTTAACAAATTACTAAAAAGTCACTATTCAATTCTCATCCAAGTCAATGGAAATTGGAAACAAAATTGTTGCAGTCGTGTCCGAAACCATAGCTGAATCAGAAGGTGTAGCTAGAGATAGCATATCATTTGCTTCAGATATTTTATTCTGCACTTTATATAAGTTGACAAAATCTTGTCAGCACTAAGTCTAAAACTAAGGGAATTAAGTGCTAAAAATGAAAAATTTCAGCACTTCTTTTCTTTTTTCTTTTTTTCCAGTACATTTGATAATGTACCACTTCATTGAAAAAGCAGTCAAAAACCCATTGAAACTTTAAATAGAAAAAAGTTCTACTAAAAAAAATCATTGTACTTGCAAGTTCCAACATTTTTTTTAAAACTGCAAATTCAATAGCTTGAACAGTCGGTACTTAAATTCCAGTCTTATCAAACGGGGCCTTAACCCACATATTAGTATATTACAAGATTCATTACTTCTAAAATAATACTTTCCTAGTACATTACAGTATACAATACCAGCTTGCTTAGTCATTTTAATTTACTTGTCCAAGAGACAAAGTGAACCTTTCAAATAAGAAACTACTAGAAAATGAAAAACAAGCAATTTACCTCTACTTTTTAACATATTATCTACTAGGTTAGCAGGGGCAGATGCATATGTAAGAGCCCACCCCAAAATTTTGAAAATTTGTTTACTTATACTAAAAAAAAAAAAAATGTACTATTGTGTGCTAATGACCAAGCCTCGTGTGTGTTTGTCAATGACTAAACTTGGCATTAATATGTTTGTATAGATGTGTGTTTTGTATCGTTTTTATTCTTATCCGTGCTTTGATCTGTAATTTTTAGCATGCTATTCTGACCTCCTAAAATGTTGGTGAACACTCTCAAAGATGTTAACACAAACACAAGAAAAGAGGATCCTTCAACAATCCTTTATTTTTATTACTTTCTCCATATTGTTATTTTGCTTCCTTTTCTCTGCGATGTTTGCTTGATAACCAAACAAAACAGAGAGAAGTTTCTATTTTTTTTTTCCAAACTTGGATGGTTTTTTTCTATTGATTTGGTTGGAACCTTTGGGCAAAGAGAGAACTTTCCAACATAGTCCTTATTTGTTCATTTCTTACTTGATTTGTTGTCAGTAAGTGAAGCTCAGTCATTTGTTTTGTTTAGCCCCTTTATTTGTTGCTTGATTTGATGCAACCCCTTTATTTTGTGCTGCCCCTGCAGTGGTGCAGCTCGATTGGCTGATCAAATGCCTAAGGTTTTGCAGACGAGAATGCCTACATCGAAGTCGGGTATGGGATTTATTCCTTAATTGGCTGATCAGACCCATTTTTTATTCTGTTTTACAACATTCTCGTCTTTGTTTCATAATAAGCTGTTAAATTATGAACCCAAGTCTGGGGTTTAATTTTCTCATTTTCAAAGGTTTTACGTTCTCTTTTTATAGCTGTCTTTTTCATTTGCTACTTTTTAGTTGAAAAATAATCTTTTTTTTTCCTTTTAATAATATGTGCTCTGTTTTACTTTCTTCTATGCTCTGTTTCCATAACATCATAGGTAGCTAAAGTGGAAATGCACTAGGACATGCAAAGAGTGGATCCTGGATGGGAACATGGATATGCTAGTCTACCGATTCATTGTTCTTTGTTCTGCACTTCATCCCTTCGCTTGTTAGTTGTTACTTAATAGTGTATGTTTGAACCGGCGCTTGTAAATTGTCGTTAAGATCCCCAAGGTATCAATACCTCATATATTTTGATACTTTTGTTGCTGATACAACCTTTCTGGTGATGCAGAAGCATATTCAACGTTGTCACATTTGTTCATCAGGAAAAACATGCTACCTGCTATTACAGGTTAGCTCATATATTTTGGATCTTTATTTGGGAATCGAATTCAAGATTTTGCACTTGTTTCCAGTTCTTGTTCTTTGGAAAATAGTAAAATATTTGAGAAATTGTCTACATTTCTCTAAGTTAGGCTATTATACTAGGATTGACTTCATCGCCTCATACATTTTTTTTTTAATGGCAAATTTTTTTGATAAAGAACTATACAAAGCGATAAGCATCGCTATATACATTTCCTACATATGGAAGGGATCCAACAAAAGAAGCCCCCAAAAACCAAGTAGTCCGGGTTCCAAAATAAAGCAACCTTCCTTTTAAGAGATTAGGAAGGGAACCGCCAAAAAGAAAAAAGAAAAAATAGCAAAAAACCAAAAAAAAAAAAAATAACCACCTACCCATCTCAAAACCAAAGTGTTAGCATAATCACATGGCAAAAAAATCAGCAGTACATGAATAAACCAATACCCCCCAAATCAGCAGCACCCTAGGCAGCCAAAAGACTGCTCCTCCTAAATTAGCTAACAGCAGCTATGAGCAAAACACTAGAAGTAGCCATCCATGTTGCACTTGCACTATATGAAGAAAAACACTTGATATGTTTTTTGTTCAGCTTCACTACAACTTTCCGTAGTCGCCCCATAGCAGTTACCACCCAACGCGAGTAGCTTGCAAAAGAACAAAACCAAAACTATGCCCCGAGCAAAACCGAGCAGCGATCATCCCAAGAGCCCCAAAAATGAGCTTTAAGCACCACAACACTTCAAACGCAGCAGAAAAAACTCAAGCCCCCAACCAAAACTCAGTGCCCACAGACGCAAATATTCAACCTAGAAATAGCAGCGTATAGAGAAAAACAAGCAATAAAGCAGGAAAAAACATATCTCAGTAAGCAGCATCTGCCTAATGTGATTAATTGTTATTTTGGACATGGGAGTTGTGTTGGTTTCTCTCTTCAATAATCTGCCTGATGTGATTTATACAGGTGAAAGACTGTCCTAAGCAGAATGCGGAGCTCCGAAGCATGCTAGGTGGATTTTTGTATTGGCACGATCACCTAACCCCCCCCCCCCTCGAGGACGACACTGATCAAGAATGAAGCAGTTTTATGTTGGATTTCCATGGTTTTATTTCTTGTTAGGAACTTTATTTTAGATTATATGTTATTGGTTTATTTTGTTTCATGTATGCACTATACGTTGGATTGTTATGATTTTTATTTCTATTGGGGATTTATGATATTTTAATAGTTACTTGTAGTTGTGATTACAAGTATTATTTGTGATACCAGGTGCTATTGGTAGTTTATATATTGGTGCTATGATGCTGCCAAATTTTGGTCTCCTTGAAAGTAAATCTGGCACTACTCAAAACAGTGCCAGATAAAATTATTTTTTTATACTCAAGAAAATTGGCACTGTTTTAAGCAGTGCCAAAAGCGTGCCAGATTAATGTACCCGACATGTATACATGGCAAGACCAAAAGTTGCCACGTGTCAACAAGCTATCTTGAAATTCTAGCACTTTTTTAAACAGTGCTAAAAAAGGGTGCCAAATCTCTAAATCTGGTACCTTTTGACCAAAATCTGGCACTGTTTTGAACAGTGCCAAAAAAATTGGATCCCCCGTTTTTGGCACTGAAAAAAACAGTGTCAGATTTGGTCAGGCACTGTTTTAAACAGTGCCAGTTTAGCGTTTTTGGTGTAGTGTTTTGTACAATTTTCAAGCCCAATGCGTAAATCTCGAAAAAATACATGATATAAAAAAAAAAATCAACCAAAAAAGCCAAAAAAAAAACGAGTGAGTTATGATGATTTAAAGTTCACAGATAATATTAACTGTGAAGCGAAAGGGCTTTTTACAATACAAAAAGTAGTGATGGGCTTTTCACAAAATTTAAAAATAAAAAAATAAAAAAATAAAAAAATAAAAAAAATTTACTAAAACACGTCATTTTAAAGACCTACGACCTAATACCCCTTTTGTTATTTTAGCATCCACTATGGTTTGTCTATGAGTTTCACATGGGGCCTATGTTATGGAGAAATCACATTTACCAATATACGAGTAATATTCACATGGCATAATTCCTCTTCTCTAAAACCACCTTTTCTCTCGCTCCCTCTCTCTTACATGAAAGGAATCAAAGGACTGAGATTATGCTAGATTAACCGATAAGATATTAAGGATATGAGCACCAGAAGTTATTCAGTAAAAAGTCTTACCACGTTATGACAGTGACATAGCCCCATATATTATTGTTGGATCATACCACGACAGTATGATAATATAGTGTGATAGTTCACTGAATAATTTCTCACTCATGACCAAGCACAGTTGCAAAAGCTTATCTTTTTTTATTTTTTTGGACAAAAAGTTTATCCATTTCTCCTAAATTTAATCTTTAGAAACATATTGTTTAGTCTCTTATTTCGGGGGTTTAGTACAATTAGCCCTGCTAAATATGGTAATCTTAAAATTAATCCCTTATTCGGGGTGCATTTTAGTAATTAGTTCTTTCCCTAAATTTCGTATTATTTTTATTACATTCATACCCTTTATGTATTTTATATAGAAACTGTTGGATTTGTTTTTATTTATAGTTATCATACATATTGTGCTAAAAATGAGGAGTTATGCAGTTATGGTTCCCTTGAATTAAGGTAGTGGATTGTGTGTGATTTAAATGGGTGTTCAAACTGAAATATGTGTAGATAAGAGTCAGAGATATAATCATATTTCAAAATACTATGGATTCTTGAATTTCATAGTGCATCCAAAAATATCAGTGATTACTCTTTCGTAAATAGTAGTAGGAAGTTTGTGCTGAAGGTATGAAATTGTACCTTTGTGTTTCTAAGATCGATAGCTACCATTCGTGAGAAATTTCTCACGTATTATGAGTAGCTTGTTATTTATAATGATCATCTGTGAAAAATTTCTCACTATTCATGGAAAAATCTTGTATATAGAAAAATATTTAAAACTAGTTTATTTTTAGTAATTGTATATTATACCAGAAGTAAATGAATTGTGTAGTTATGGACTCTTAAAATCAAGTAAGTTGATTGTGTATGCTTTAAATAGGAGTTTTAACATAAATATATGTAGATATAGGATAGGGATCTAACAATAATTCAAAATATTTTGGATTCTAGAAAATTTCATCCATGTTTATACAATTGTACAGGCAAGTATGTGATAAATTTGTCACTGAAATATATGTGTGCTATGTTTGAATTTCTTTTATTTTTAGTTCGTTATAATTGTACTGGCAAGTTTGTGAAAAATTTGTCACTGATATTCACTGGTGTGCCAAATTAATTGCGATGGTGACAAATTTATCACTCACTTGTTAACATGTGAAAATTTTGTGAAGAAGTGTGTTGTATATTGTATTGATATGTTACTGTGACAAATATCAGAAGCGAGAATTTTCCACTTTTTATACAGACTCAACCATTCACACAAAGAGTAGATCCGAAATTTTAATACAAACTCAACCATAACAATTTTTGCGTCGCGAGTTCGAGTACAGATTTTGGTGAGAAATTTCTCACCTTTTTAGGAGCGACAAACTTTTGGTGAGAAATTTCTCACTTAAATTAGAAATGAAAAAAAAAAAAAAACACAAATTTTTACACCAGGCGACAAGCTTCTTCAATGAACGAGCAAAAGTTTCTTGAAATTCGGAGGCAAGTCACTCTCTTCTCTTCGGTGAACTTTGCTATTGCGTACTGGATCAATTTTGTCCTCTCCTTCAGTGACACAATCGCCTCGTTGATCATCTAATGTTTCACATAACTAATTTAGAAACAAATTAAAATCTCACATTCACAGAAAATGTATACATACATTTATATACATATATATAGAAGTATATACATTAATATTTCACCTCATCTTGTGGAACATGAGGCCTAGACTGCATGTATGTGTATCAGTGTATATAACTGTAGATGATGAGAATCGAACCTCCTCGAACTCGTCTTGAACCTCCTGCAACTTTTCGATGGAGAGAACGATCGAGGTCTCTGTCAATGAGATAGATCAGAAACTTCCTCATTGGGTCTTTCGGCGACCTTGGATTTCTTTTCACGGTCAGTGACAATCTTTGGAAACTATAGCTCTGTGGTCTCCACAATGGAGAGAGAGAGAGAGAGAGAGAGAGAGAGAGAGAGATTTGGAGGAATTTGTGAGATTTGCCATATATATATAATATAATATACATATATCTATAATATAAGGGTATTTTGGTCCCTAAAATAAATGTGGGACTAATTCTTACATTGTGTTACACTAGGGACTAATTTCTAAAAAAATAACTATAATAGATTATATATTAAGTATCCCTTTAGTCTTTCTCCTTTAACTTCTTTAACATCAAATTAATGACATATTCTAACGAAGTATTTGAAAAAGGAAAAAAAAAAAAATATATATATATATATATATATATACAAAGTTATAAGGGCATGGGCTGACCAAGGACTAAGAAGCAACTAATTCGTGTAACTTAGACCATCCTGATTTCCGTTGGTATCTTCAGGGCATAGACTTATTTTTATGCCCATAAATTAACTTGAAAATATGTATCATCCCATTTACAGTTGAGTAAAGTTTGAGATACATTCAAAGATATAACTTTTGGAACATAATTAAAAAGATATGTTCATGGCCGACCCAAAGGGGGGGCAAAAGGGGCAACCATCCCGGGCCACCAAGTTCCAAAACTTTTGAGAGCTCCATGAAATACATTTTCATAATTATATTTTAATTTTGAGATTTTTTTTGTATGTTACATTTGGGCCTCCCATTGCCCAATTTAGTGTCATCAACTACATATATATTGATATAGATGTATAAAAAACTCAAAAGCAAAGGTCCCAAGAATTTTGAAAATTACACTTTTAGTGTAAGAATTTTTTGAGTTTTACAAATAGGGTCCTTTCGAATTTTGAAAGACACCAAACAATGTTTAAGTTTTACAAACAGACTCATACTATAAGTAGACCCAAAAAAAAAAAAATCGTCAATTATGTATAAGTAGACCCAAAAACAAATCACCTCGGGTCACTGCCCCGAACTCCGGTATAAGGACGTCCCTTTTAGTAGTTTGTTCGGGGCATCCAAATACTCGGGACCGGCCCTGGATGTGTCTATATCTCTCCAATGATATCACTAGACCCCACAGACACACAGGAGAGAGATAGATACATCTCTTGAATTGTGTCCCAAAAATTGTGTCTTTGGGTGTGTCCTAAATATTACCCTTTGCAGCTTACTCAGTTTTCCTCACCTCTGAGGTCAGCTTTCGTTGATGAGGATTATATATTGGATACAATGCCGATAATATCATATCATTAATTTTAACGTAGTGCGTACTACATTTGAAGATTAATGCCTCACCACCCATATAATCATGATAATGAAAACTATTTCTTCTTGAGGTTTTTAACAGAAAATCCTTTATTCCCAATCTTTAATGGTAAAAGGCGCCCCTAAAAAATCTTATGTGCTAAAAGGTCCCTTAATCAATTAGAACCGCCAACAATATTGGATCACAATCAATTTGAATCTACATTCACATTCGTTTAAGGGTTTCACCATCTCCCTTTTTGAACAAGCTCATCAAGGTTGGCTAGGAACTAACCCGGAAAAGTCTCTGAGTAGTAATCCAAGTTCAGTGCCCGATTGTACTCCATTGAAAAGCTTTCATTGACGGTCGTGTAATTTATGTCGAGTTTGGATTCGCGAGCCCCGGCAACCTCTAATTGGGTTATTATGGACATGTTTGTGATGACTTCGGACGTTGATGAATTAAGGTGATGGTAAGTCCATGGGAAGAAGGCTTCAAGACCACTGGCAGATCAATTATGTGACCTTGGAGAGGATATAGTACCTTTGTAGCATGTGGTCTCTGTCTCTGTGTGTGTGTGTGTGTGTTTTTGTTTGTAAGATATATGTGTTGTTTCTACAAGACTACAATTATCAAGGGAAGGTTCTGGCTATTTGTTTTGAGAAATTTCTTAAAACTACCAATTCTTAACTTGTTTTGAGATATTTATCATACTCACAGATCATGATAACAAATCAGAAACTCAATCGCTTGTCAAAATCGATATAAAGCTACTAGGTGGAGATAAATCATAAACCCAACGTTTGATCCTTCCCCTGCTCTGTATGCTACCACATAGATCAAGTTCGGAAGCTCCGAACGTCCACTCTGATGCCTAGTTCTTGCAAAGAATGCTTTTTTGTCTTTGTAAATGATGTGGACCATGTGGTTAACACCATTATATTAGAGAAAGTGTCTTTTCAAGGTTCCTAAAATCAAACCTAAAATCACGGTTGAACTTTAATGAGTTAAGAAAACTTTCCTAAGTGGTTTCATCATCATCCATTAAATATTAAACTCAAAATAACATTTTGAACACAGATTGCTCACTATTTTGGGTGTTTTTGAGAAATTAAGGTTTTGATCTTTAAAAGCAAAGTTTTTGAGTTTAAGATGGGTTTTGAAATAGAAGTTTTAAGAGGTGCTTTTCAGTACTTATGAATAGATTATAACCACTCAATGTCCTTCTTGAACTCAATCAAAAGCTTGAAAAGAGAGGTTTTAATCAAGGTTTCATCAAGAGAATGATCATCAAGCCTCAAGTAGTGTGTATGTGTGACAAATATCATCTATCTAACAAAGTTTTGAGTATATGGACTGTCACGCCCCGGATCCACACATGTGAATCTAGGATATGTGGCACGCTATCAAAGTCTTCAAATACCAAGTTAAGAATGTAAAAGAAAGAAAACATGATCAAATAAACCTTCAATGCAACAAATGGCTCGCGATTCTGAATTTCTAGAAAGAGTTGTCTGTTTTCGTAAAAGTCGACAAAGCAAAAAAACACCTGCGGATCGATCCACCCAAAACTGGATCAATCAGGTTTTGGCAGTTTCAAATTTTAAGTTGCTCGAGATGCCCCAGATCAATCTGCATGAGACCAGGATCGATTCGTATTATGCACAATTCATTTTTCATCAGTTTTCCCCTGTTTGCAAAGTTCAAAACTTCACTAAAACCAAACCAAACCTCATGAACAAGATTCTAAACTTTCAAAACCATTTTTAAACAATTCCCAAGAGATTCCAACATGGTTCTGAACATTGAACAAGATATACAAGTGCTACCACACTCAAACACCCCCAACTCTTACAAAAACAACCAAAACATGCTTTTAATTCCAAACTTTTAACCAAACATATTCTCAACTATATAACAAAATTATGAAAGGTTCCAACATTACTCTAAATTTTGGTTACAACATTTACACATGTCTCGGATCTATAAACAAGAAACTAACATATATCTACTAAGTTTAGTACATTCCAAACTTAAAACCGTACAAACACGGATTACACAAAGTTACAAGTTCTACACATAAACAACCATAAACATGAAACTACTATATTCACAAGCCTTCTCTACACAACAATCCCCAATTCACCTCCCCGGATTCTCACTGTCGTGCTCACCTGGAATAGTTATTCAATAACCACTACAATATATAAGTTATATGATTAGTTAGAGATATCAATCAAGCATACGGATGACATATCAATGTTTAAATTCATCTCAACAAGTAAAAATGATCTCAGGATAAGCAAGTACTTCATCCACTACTACCTGCAAGTCTGCAACTCCCCCAATAGTCCACGACATAAGCTAATGACCCACGCCTTACACATGCGATCTAATGCCGTTGTCGACAACAAGTGGTCGTCACCACGATGCAATCTCATGGCAGATTTACACAAACTTCCCTTTGACCCAATGTTTTGAAAATCGGACCAGCAATTGAACCGAAAAAATGACCGGGTCACTGGTTCAACCGTTGGGTCAATCGGAATAGAACCGTGATGTCATAATTATGTAATAAATATTAATAATAATACAAAAAATAAAAAAATAAAATCAAAAAATCAAAAATTTCCAGGTTTTCGGTTCAATTGCCGATTTTACCAGTTCAACCACCGGGTTTTCCAGGTTTTTACAAAAATAGACCAGTTTTTTGCATTTTTTTTATTTTTCGGTTCAAACCAAACTGTTTCTTGAACCGGTCGACGGTTCAACCTGTCGGTCCAGTCTAAATTTTAAAACAATGCTTTGACCTAAATAGGCAATTAAGCATGCTCACATAAACATATCATCGTGCTTTTCACGTAACTACGTCGTACTAACCGATTAGGCGCAATTCTGTACCATGAATAATTCATTATAGCTAAACATGGGTAATTAAGAAAATTAGGCATGTAACTAACATCCAAATGAACATAAACATGAATCTCATCCAAAAACAAGATTGAAATCACTCACCTCTGCATGATTCGCTCTTAATTGAGAAATTAAAGCCCAATTTTACTCTGGGTTCAAATCCTACTTGAATTCGGCAAACGAAGGATTACCAAACTGAATTGGGTTGTAAAAATTTCAATGATTCAACTCAATAAAAATAGTACCAACGTTAGCTCTACAAGTCCAAATCCAGTCTCGGAATCGATATTGGAAGTCGAACGGCACGTCAATCAGCGTCGTACAGCTCTAGTGAAACCCTCTACTCTTTTCTCTCTAATCGACTGAGTGAAGAAGAAGATGGACATATAAATATTCTCTTTGATTCACAGCTCATATATGGTTTGCTATTTTCTTATGAAACCCACCTATTTTTTGGTTATTTGCAATTTCACCCCCCAACTAGTTTTACAACCAACTATTTAGTCCTTCAAACTTAAGTGGATATTTGTCTATGTCTCGCATGGGTCCCATATATAAGTGGTCCCATATAATTCCATGAAGTTAATAATTAGCCTATTAGTTATGTAGCGTGTTCAATTCGTTCTCACAAAGGTATCCCAAATGACCACATAAATGGTCCCTAATCATAAACAATATATCTTATGCAACATACAAATATTCCACATATATCTCAATAAACATTTAAGAATATAAGAGTGATTCCACAACCTTGTCCTATGACAATGGAACTTTCTCAACTCGTGTTCCAATTTGGGACTGCCACATTGGCTAACATTGGGTTCCTAAACTGGACACCCATAATTCACTAGTGAGCTGAAACCCAGCTAAACATGTGTTACTAGACACCAATTAATTATTCTAATGCATGTTAAATCATGATTAACGATTAATCACGGGAGCGGGTGTTACATAGGCGACAATTCATAAGTGATATACCCAAACTTGGCTCTACTCTAAGACCGAGTGGTTCTACTCAGCAACCGATCCCTGTCCCGACCAAGTCATGACTGTTTGGACGAGCACCATCCCAGCCGGTCCAAACTGCTTGAGACTGCCCGGCCATGAAGGACAGCTCTGCCAGAGGGAAAGCCCGGCCTACAGGACGGGGTAGCATCATTTAGACACCAAACATGATAGTTTGCATCGGTCATCTATAATGCAGCTCGAGAACAACTTAGCAGACACATCCCGAGCGGTACATGCAGTGTCAATAGACCCCGACCAATAGGTTGGGAATACAATACGGGCTCAATTCTTATGGGCGCACTCCCGCTAGGCCCACGAGATACGCCCGAGAATATTCCAGGCAATTTCCTACCCAAGTTAGAAGACTAATGGAAAGTATAAATTGTTTCCTAAAACAAATAGGAAACTTATTTGATTTATATTAATCATATCCTAATCAGGGTTGGCATACTTAATCTGCCCAATTTCCTTGTACGAGTAGGTCTCTTGCATCTATAAAAGAGACCACTCACCCCATAAAAGGGGATCAGCTCTTAGTCTATATAGCACCTCTATAGCTGTCATTATCATGCCTGGCCGACCTACAGTCGCTCCAAACTATTGTTGGTTCACCATAGGTCCCCAACTTTTTACAGTATAGTGAACGTGCTCAGACACACACGTGGACGTAGGTTCCTTCACTAATAGGGCCGAACCACATACAAAAAACTGGTTTCTCACTATCTCTCTCTCCTTAAACTGCTCTAGTTTATCTTATCTAAATTTTGGCATCATCAGCTTGGCGCCGTCTGCGGGAACCGACAGATTTTTCAAAAATAAGTCTCTTAGCTGATAACCATGCCGCCGAAGAAGAGCAAGAAGGCTGCTCACCAAACTAGTTAGGCGGACCCGCCGGCCCCGACGCCGGCAGGAGCCATCCTCTCCCTAGAACAAATTATCGCAGTTCTTACACAGCTCTTGGAAGGCCAAAGTTATCCAGCAGCAGATCGAAGCCCGGCTAGCCCAACGGAGCAATCCACCACCGATCGGGTCACAACCTGGGAGTGCAGTACGTGGTCGAGAGCCCATCTAGACCCGACAGCATGCCCGAAAGAACCCAAACCGTGTTGAAGGTGCAGGAGAAATCAACGAAAGGTATACTGTCCGAGCGGAGAGACAGGAGCCTGTGACCCAAGGATTGGTCCAAGACCGCTCGGCAAGAGCTGAAGTGATCCTAGATACACGATAAACTAGAGTCATAGCCGAGCCCAATCCCAGGAGATAGCACACCACGAGGAGGCCTCTTCCACTGACCCGACCTACGTCCTGGATACTGGTCGGGAAAGTGTGGTGGCCCGTATCAAGGATTTGGAAAAACAGATCGACTGGTCGAAGACCTAGGCCAGAATCCTACTCAGGACCATATCAATATCGAGACAGAGTCACCGTTCTCCAGCCGAATCACGAGGTTTGTCCTCCCGCGCAAATTTGAACAACCTTGTCTAGATTCTTACAACGGCGCTGGAAGCCCGGTAGACCACGCCAGACCTACAAGGCTCAGATAGCCCTGGCCACCAATACCGACGAACTGTATTGTCTGGCCTTCCCCAGCACTTTGAAAGGCCCAGCCGCACAATGGTTCCACTCCCTGAAACCCCAATCGGTTAAAGATTTCAAACAACTAAGCAAGCAGTTCATCAACCAGTTCATCAATATGCATGAACGACCAAAGCCTAACATACAGTTGCTGACTGTAAGGTAAACGAATAATGAGTCCCTCAAGGAGTTCACCGATAGTTCAACCAGAAGAAGCTCGGGATCTATGATCTCGATGAAACCGTCACGATTACAGAGCTTGGGAGTGTGCTATGTTGTTTCACAGAGACCGATCGAAAACCTTGGTTGAACTCGGAGAGAGGGTCAAAAAATATGTTAACACTGAAAAACTTCTAAAGACCAAAGACCCCGGGCACGTAAACTACGAGCCTTCAAGAAATAAGCAAAAGTGAGATCAGTCCGAGAGGAGCAACGCAAAGAAGCCCGATAGTTCTGGCAGTTCCTTCTGTTCACAACGATCCGGGTCTGGTAGCCCCGACCCGACCCGACCTGACCTCCAGTTCATAGCGGTCCGGGTCCAGAAGCCCCAACCCAACCTCCATTCACAGGGGTCTGAGTCCGGCCGGCCCGACCCAACCCGACCTCCACTTTACATCGGTCTAGGTCTGGCAGCTCCGACCCAACCTCTAGTTTGTAGCAATCAGGATCCAGTGATCCCGACCTTGTCTCCATCTTAGAATAATCAGGAGCCCAATGATCCTAACCCGAACTCCTACTCCAACAGACTAGACGAGTCCAACTACAATGGTACTTTCTCCCAACCATAGCATAAAGCTCAGACTGCAAAAGGGCTGCTACAAAGATTCGGATCGCCTATCAACTCCTCATCGATCCCCGGAGCACATGAAAAAGACCTCAAGTTCAAATTTTGAGGCGCTAAAAAGACCTCAGGCTCAACCCCGAGGCAACCAAAGACCACTATTACGCAGTTGGTAAAAGACCTCGGGATCACACCCGAGGTGCCCAAAAGTCCTCGAGATCACACTCGAGGCACCAAAAGACCTTGGTATCACACCCTAGGCGTCAAAGACCCAGGAACTACCAACGTTCTAGGTCGGCCACCTACTATAATTGTTCCTGCAACACCTACCTCAATAAAAGCTTGGGGGCAAGAGGGAATAAGAACTACAGGAGGTCACACCGGGTATTTACAGGCCTTGAGGTTAACTAAGTCGAACTCTAAGACAATCCAATCATCTACAATACTCAGAGAAAATGGAAGGAGCAAATTGTTGGAATAGTGACTTAATTTGAAGTATTTTGGGAAAAAAGGGAATCTTGGAAGACATTATTGCTCGAGCCAAGCATTCGATCGAGCTCTGAAATGAGCTTTGTTAGTAACTTTCTAAAAAGTCACCCGCTAGGAATCTTACCCAAGCAAAATCTCATCCGACAGGAATCTCGCCCAGGTGGGAGAACTGTTCGTTGATAGTTGGTTTTGGCAAGTTATATACGATTTTGGATTCCTTATTGGATTTTGGAAAGTCTACTATAGATACCTAAATCTAGGTTATTGTATAAGGGTTGGAATATTGTATCTTTCATCTTTTGACCTAGAGAGCCATTGAAAGGCATTGTAAAGCTCTCTAGATTTGTTTTTCACCATCATCATAGTGCATTGATTTGAGTTGCTCCGGGGTTATGGACGTAGGTCTCATTGGTCGAACCACACGTAAATCTTTGTGTCTTGTGTTTGTAATTGCTTTCTTGCTTTCTTGTTTGGATTCTTTGTTTATATTTTGAATAATGCGCTTCTGCACAACAAAGTGGTATCAGAGCATCCAGGTTGAGATCTTGGAGATATGGAGGGAGAAGGCAAGGGTACGAAGAATAATGGAATTGATGCTAAGGCATTCGGTTCAATCACAAATTAATGTAATACCCTGAATTTCTGGAGAGTATTAATAAATAAAACTTTTTTTCTGTATACTTATGTAACCTTTCCTATCCATTTGGTGAAATTTACATACCAATCGATTGCCTTTGTTTCCCAATCGATTGACACTTTTTGTTTACCAATCGATCGCTATCTTTCCCAATCGATTGCCATCCCACCGACTTAAATTCATCATGTGGCAACATACCAATTGATTGTCATTCTTTCCAATCGATTGCCTTCAAATATCTGTAGCCAATCGATTGCCATCTTTACCAATTGATTGGTATAATTTGAGACAAGTTTTCTTCTTTGCTTGAGCTTTGGACGTGTGGCACCTTTCATAATCTATGTATATGTCTTCATTTATGGCCTTGGGCCAGTTTCCACAGTCTTGAGAGAGAGAGGGAGACACACCTTGTGGGTTTATACACACAAATACACATATATCTATATATATACACCCACACAACCACACACACACACTCTGCCTTGGGAAGATAAAGAAGAAGAGAAGAATAAGAAGAAGATAGGAAAAAGAAGAAGAAGAAGAAGAAGAAGAAGAAGAAGAAAAAAAAAAAGAAAAAGAAGGAGAGACAGAGCTAAGACAGAGAGAGAAGGAGAAGAGAGACAAAGCTTGGAGGTTTCAAGCTCACACACTCCCAAACGCACCCTTGGTGAGTTATAACTCACTTGATCCCTCAATTTGATGTTTATACAAGTTATGGTGAAGATTAGATGTTTAATATGCATGATTTCTATGTTATGCTATTTTATTAATCTGCTGGTGAAGACGAAGTGTCAATCGATTGACATAATTTCCAATCGATTGCCATCAGTCTGGACCTAATCGATTGGAAATCTATCCAATCGATTGACATCCTAATCAATTGCCAATGTTAGCAATCGATTGACATTGTTTTAGACCCAATCGATTGCCAATTTCCTCAATCTATTGTTACATATTTTATCCCAATCGATTGGTCCTTATCCCAATCGATTGGTATTGGCAGAACATGGATTCCTTTACCTATTTATTATATAAGAGGTTTGATTGTTCAACCGTCGATTCGGACTTCTGTTATGCAATTTTAGTATAGTCAGGGGTACATGTAACACCAAAGAATAAAGGGAATGTGAAAAACAAAAGAAAATAATGACGTTAGATGCTATGCGGTTCCTGTATGAGTTCAGTATCCGTTCATTTCAAATCAGAGTAGTCAGGCCACAATGGGATGGGATGTCATGTATCAATCATAGTACGAAACTTAGATAGGTCTCGATAAGTTTTTGGAAAATGGTATGTAAGTGGACGTTTGGTCATATGATGCCCTTAATGAGCGGTGGACGGTGAGATGTCTTTGACGAGCAGTGGGCGGGACCAAGTAGTTCAGAGATAGCCAGGTGATCGATATGATATCCTTATTGAGCGATGGATGGGTTATGTCCTTAACGAGCGGTGGATGGGAGATCGCTGGTCAAAAGTCACTGTGTTGTGGCAATAGATGATATGCCTTGTTCGAAATGTTATTTCCCCTAAATGCGATGAGCAGGATATATTGTTCTTAAAAGCTGGGGACGGACTGACGTGGAGTCCATGACATGCTGTGAGCAGGATATATTGCTCTTAAAAGCGATGGATGGAATAAG
Organism: Hydrangea macrophylla; assembly: GCA_033977485.1. Classification (NCBI taxonomy): domain Eukaryota; kingdom Viridiplantae; phylum Streptophyta; class Magnoliopsida; order Cornales; family Hydrangeaceae; genus Hydrangea; species Hydrangea macrophylla. The sequence goes on along the minus strand of CM066985.1, from coordinate 117,692,570 downwards.
GGTGTATCCCTAGAGTTAAATGATTGAGTCTGTTTCATTCAGTCAGAGTATGTTGAATATCGGGTTTTGGATAACAAGACAACATGGGTTGGTTAACGAGGTTGAATAAAGGAGTAAGATATTATTATAGTAGAACTTATCTCGTGTCTTCATGAACTTGTTCTACTTCAGATAATTGGTACCTTGTTAATTTATACTCACTCAGCTCTCAGTAAGCTAATGGCCTTTTTTTGCCTGGATTTTTCCCGTCCAGACTATCATGTACCTTTATTATGCAGATGACGGAGCCTACGATGATGGGTACTATCCGGGAAGAGAATACGTAGAGGGTGGCCCCACTGATGATGTCTATGCCAGGAAGGACTACTACGCCGATATTTACGCTAGCTGAAGATCTAGAGATAGTTATTAGTTTATTATTTCTGTTTAGACTGTCTTTTTATATTTGGTACTTGGGAATATATTGCTTCCAAACCGTATATACTTCCGTTGTAGCTTTACTGTTGTTATAACTATGATGTTGGTAATAAAAACAACGGCTATTTATATCCAGTTTATTTTTATTACTATTTGTTAGCCTTAAGGTATATTAAGGCATATTGAATTATGTTTTGATGATGTCAAATATGCTGTGATAATTACATGATTCATATTGCTTCGTTCCTTGTTGTTATCATAGTCATTTTTATGCTCATATATAATCTCATGTATTAATTTTGTATTAATGCTTTAACATCTTTGTGTGCATGAGATTTAATTGATGAAGATCAAGATTACAAGGAGCTCAACAAGGATCAAGCTTGAAGACTTGAAGATATTTCATCCTTTGTTGAAGTCTAGGACCATCATTGTAAGGCATCTTGATCTCACACTCATAGGGGCTCAAACAAACTCTAAAAGTTAAAGTTTTGGAAATAAATTTTAAGTGGGTCATCTTTAAAGCAATGCCCCTACCAATTGGAAAATAATTAAATGTTGAACCTTATATGGTTGGAAAGTTATTTGAATCTAGTTTCCAAAACATCAAACAGATCGCAAATCTGATTTTTGTAGAAGGAGTTATGGCCATTTTAGTGGAGATGTGTCTGGCTGTCAAACAGGGAGGGGCAGTCGACTGAGGGCCCGATGCAGTCGATTGAAGTGAGCAGAATGCAAACAGAACCCTCTGTAAACACATCTCAGTCGACTGCTTCAAGGCCCAGTTGACTGCTTCAAGTTCCAGTCGACTGAAACGACCTGAAAGGCAATAACGACTAGTTTTTAAAGGGGTTTTTAATTACCAAACTTGCCACCAACGGCTATAATCTTCCAAGGCCTATAAATACATGTTATCCCAAGCTATTTGGGGTTGAGATTTTGATTGGAAAACATAGTATTGATCACACATCTCTTTGATCTTTAAACATTTTCATTTGAGCCCTAGTTGTGTGAGTTTATCAATTTGCTCAAATCTTTCATTTGTATTTCTTGAGAGAGCAAAATTGTAGTGAGCTTTATTTGTATTATCCACTCTATATAGAGAGTTTTAATTTGTATTCAAATCAATTTGTAAAGAGTCAGGGTTAGTAACCCCTGTGTGCAAAGAAGAGGTGTTCTTCTTTGGGAGAGATTGAAAGCTCTTGTAACGGTTTGGAGCACACCCGTAAGTGCTCCGGGAACGGTTTGGTCTACACCCGTGAAGTAGATCGGATTAAAGGAATCCTCAAGAGTTGTTCTTGAGGGGTGGACGTAGGTCGCGGGGTGCGATTGCCGAACCACTTAAAAAATTGGTTTGCAAGTATCTCTTCCCTTATCTCTTTACATAATTGTTTGTGATTGTGTTGAATTTTCTATTAAGTTTTTAAAAGGTTAAAATTCCGCTAAAACCTTATTCACCCCCCCTCTAAGGTTTCCATATTTGGGCCAATAATTGGTATCAGAGCCTCGGCTTTTCTTTTTCAAAAGATTTTTGAAAATCTAGAGATAAGATCCAATGGAAACCGACTCTTCTTGCATTTATTATTGTGAGGGTCAATCAACATTAAGACCACCATGTTTTAATGGCTCAAACTATGCCTATTGGAAAAATAGAATGAGAATCTATATGATTTCTCAAGATTTTGATTTATGGCAAATCGTGGTCAAAGGGCCTCATCTTCCTACAAAAATTGAAAATGGTTTTTCTATTCCAAAGACGGTAGATGAATATAATAATGCCGATAAGAAACTCATAAAAATAAATGCTATGGCAATGAATTTATTATATTGTGATTTAGAGCCAAATGAATACAATAGAATTTCATCTTGCGAATCCGTAAAAGAAATTTGGGATAAACTTGAAAATGCTCATGAGGGAACAAGTCAAGTTAAAAAGTCTAAAATTAATTTGCTTGTTCAAACTTATGAAATGTTTAAAATGTTGCCATATGAATCTATTGGAGATATGTTTTCTCGTTTTGCCATTCTTATTAATAACTTGAAAAACCTTGGTAAAGTTTATACTAATGAAGAAATGATTGAGAAAGTGCTTAGGTCTTTACCAAAGGATTGGCAACCAAAGGTCACGGCGGTTCGTGAAGCAAAGGAGCTTTCAACACTCTCCTTGGAACAACTCATGGATTCTCTCATAACTCATGAAATGGAATTGGCCGTCTTCGAAAGTGAAGACAATAAATTGGAAGTGAAAGAGGCCAAAAGAGGAGACATGGCTTTAAAATCCTCAAGCTCAAAGAAAAAGAGGAAAGATGTTGAGAGTGATGAGGATGAGAAAATGAAAAAGATCACTCGAAAATTTGCAAAGTTTCTAAAGAAAGAAAAATCGGGAAAGAAATTACCCAAGGAGGAAAAACACAAAAAGAAGACAATCAAGGCCACTAATAGTAGTTCCGAGAGCGAATCATCGGACGATGACTCAAATGGTGAAGAGACTGTCAATCTTTGCCTCATGACAATGGAAAGGGCCTCTCCTACTACCTCGGCAAATAGAGCATCCAAGAAGTGCTTGGACAATGGTTAAATCTCTCACCTTAAGCCTAGTAGGAGTAGGTTAGATTAACTTGTTTCGATATTTCTCTTGATTTTGATAGCATGCTAATCTTGTTTGATTTATTAAGTTATTTTGTTTTGATGTTCATAGCTATTTCATCCTCCTAAAGAGATAATGCATAATGTTGATCCCATAATTAGTATTCATTCATATATTCATATGTTGAGGAGAAACATATTACTATGTTTATTTTAGTTGGCTTAATTTGTTGGTATCATGATATTACGCTCACTTTAGTTACTTTTGGTATCTTATTGCCTCCATGATATGTTTACTTGAGTTCTCCAACTTTATTAGGTATCTTTTGGGAGAATATGCTCTCTTTTCATATCATTTGGTATCTTTTATCATTGCACATACTTAGGGGGAGCACTTTCATGTATGCACTTTCTCACATGTGGTTATATTTGTTTATTTTTTGTATCATTTTGGCCTTTTGATTTGTATGCCTATTGTGAGGGGGAGCTTTGTGTTTTATCCCCAAATCTTTTTGATAATGTCAAAGGGGGAGAAATATGAGAAGTATTAGGGAGAAGCATTTGGGTAGTTATCATTCATGTTCTTTAACATATGATATCCATTATGAATGATAATATGAAAATGACCAAATGTGCTTATATTGGCATATCCTTTATTGGTTGTTTGCCATCATAAAAAAGGGGGAGATTGTTAGCCTTAAGGTATATTAAGGCATATTGAATTATGTTTTGATGATGTCAAATATGCTGTGATAATTACATGATTCATATTGCTTCAGTCCTTGTTATTATCATAGTCATTTTTATGCTCATATATAATCTCATGTATTAATTTTGTATTAATGCTTTAACATCTTTGTGTGCATGAGATTTAATTGATATAGATCAAGATTACAAGGAACTCAACAAGGATCAAGTTTGAAGACTTGAAGATATTTCATCCTTTGTTGAAGTCTAGGACCATCATTGTAAGGCATCTTGATCTCACACTCATAGGGGCTCAAACAAACTCTAAAAGTTAAAGTTTTGGAAATAAATTTTAAGTGGGTCATCTTTAAAGCAATGCCCCAACCAATTGGAAAATAATTAAATGTTGAATCTTATATGGCTGGAAAGGTATTTGAATCTAGTTTCCAAAACATCAAACAGATCGCAAATCCGATTTTTGTAGAGGGAGTTATGGCCATTTTAGTGGAGATGTGTCTGACTGTCAAACAGGGAGGGGCAGTCGACTGAGGGCCCGATGCAGTCGACTGAAGTGAGCAGAATGCAAACAGAACCCTCTGTAAACACATCTCAGTCGACACATCTCAGTCGACTGCTTCAAGGCCCAGTCGACTGCTTCAAGTTCCAGTCGACTGAAGCGACCTGAAAGGCAATAACGACTAGTTTTTAAAGGGGTTTTTAATTACCAAACTTGCCACCAACGGCTATAATCTTCCAAGGCCTATAAATACATGTTATCCCAAGCTATTTGGGGTTGAGATTTTGATTGGAAAACATAGTATTGATCACACATCTCTTTGATCTTTAAACATTTTCATTTGAGCCCTAGTTGTGTGAGTTTATCAATTTGCTCAAATCTTTCATTTGTATTTCTTGAGAGAACAAAATTGTAGTGAGCTTTATTTGTATTATCCACTCTATATAGAGAGTTTCAATTTGTATTCAAATCAATTTGTAAAGAGTGAGGGTTAGTAACCCCTGTGTGCAAAGAAGAGGTGTTCTTCTTTGGGAGAGATTGAAGGCTCTTGTAACGGTTTGGAGCACACCCGTAAGTGCTCCGGGAACGGTTTGGTCTACACCCGTGAAGTAGATCGGATTAAAGGAATCCTCAAGAGGTGTTCTTGAGGGGTGGACGTAGGCCGCAGGGTGCGATTGCCGAACCACTTGAAAAATTGGTTTGCAAGTATCTCTTCCCTTATCTCTTTACATAGTTGTTTGTGATTGTGTTGAATTTTCTATTAAGTTTTTAAAAGGTTAAAATTCCGCTAAAACCTTATTCACCCCCCCTCTAAGGTTTCCATATTTGGGCCAACACTATTCTTGTTGTAGACTAGTACTGTGTGGTGTGGATCATTAGTGATATTCACTAGTCATTCCCTATAGACCCAAAAAGGAAATTTATTTTTCTCTATTTTGCTGCTCCAAGGCGTGACACGAATGCAACAAAAATGACTGTTTCGAATGCTAAATTCAAATTAGAAAATTTGACGGATCAAATAGCTTTGGGATGTGGCGGTGTGAGATGATGGACGCTCTTGTTCAATAAGGCTTGGACATAACTCGGGAAGGGGAGAAACCGAAAGATATAACTGAACAAGAGTGGTTAAAGATGAACAGATTAGCATGTGGGTCTATTCGTCTCTGCCTCGCAAAGGATGTCAAATACTTAATGATGAGAGAGAATATGGCCAAATTGTTATGGAAGAAACTTGAAGACAAGTACATGACGAAGAGCATTGAGAACAGGATATTTGAAGCGGAAGTTATTTTGTTTCCAATATAAGGAAGGTACGTCTATGTTAGACCATTTGAATGTCTTCAATAAATTGCTTGCCGATTTGTTGAGTTTGGATAAAGAAATTGAGGATGAGGATAAGGCCTTAGTATTGGTGAATTCGCTACCTGATTCATACGAACACTTGGCAATGACCTTAATTTATGGGAAAGATTCAATAAAGTTCGAGGATGTGTCAAATGCCTTAATGAATACTGAATTCCGCAAAAGAGATAAACAAGCCCAAACCGATACATCTGAGGCTTTAACGATAAGGGGTAGATCGGAGAGCAGAAAGCAAGAAAAGGGTCGAAATAAATCTCATTCCAAAGTGAGAGGAGCTTTTGTCAATGAAAGAAGAATACCGGCAAAGGATGAGTGTGTTTTTTGTAAAGAATTGGGTCCATTGGAAGAAAGATTGTCCGAGGTTGAAAAACAAGGAGAAGACTAATGCAAGCGTGATCCAAGTTGAAGACGATGAGTGAGATTTTGTTTTGGCTACCACAGTGAGTACTTGTAATGATGAGTGGATTCTATTCGCGTGTTCTTCTCACATGTGCCCTAATAAGGATTATTTTACTTGTCACGCCCCGGCGTAGCCAAAATATGGAAAAATTTAAAATTTTCATCTTGGACCCTGAGGCACGTGACTGGTTACAGTACCGAATTGTCCATGACCAGATAATAATATTTAAACGATATAATAAAAAGATAAAACCATCATACTTACTGGAATATATTACAAAGAGAAGTCAAAGTACTTAGCTAGTTAATACATCATTATAAATACATCAGAGTCTTATGGCTCTCGGCCTTACAAAACTATTACAAAATATATGCTAAGTCTTCTGGTTATAATCAAAACATTTACAGAGGATAACTGCTAGTCTTCTCTCTAACTAGCATAACCATAGCCATCTTCGGTGTACTCTTCCTCCGCGTTCTCCGCTTGCGTAGCATCATAACCCGCGTACTCGTTACCTGGATAAGCTGGACATGGGAATGTCCAGCGACATGAACGTCGTCAGCTTATGAAAGCTGAGTGAGTAAGCTAAATCAAATGGAACGTATATAGTAAAACACAATAGGAATACATTTACTACCTTTCAACATATCTTTTAGGATCTTTACGTTCTCACCGTCGAATTATAACTAGTAGCGTACCCGACTACGTATTCGATAGGAATACAAACAATTCAGGAGACCCGTCTAGACATTCTTAATGCCACTACCATTCATTTCTAACATCCGACATCATTTACAAACCCAAAGTGTCCCTTGCTAACCAAACCATCTTTCATCAACCACTTCATCTTTCATCAACCAAAACATCTTTCATCAACTACTTCGTCTTTCATCAACCAAAACATCTTTCATCAACCACTTCGTCACGAAGAACCGAAGTGTTAAGGAGTGCAAGAACATCCATTTCGTCACGAAGAACCGAAAGGAGTCTTCACTCAAAAATCACCGCTTCGTCACGAAGAACTGAAAGCGTTACGGAGTACAAGAACATCCATTTCGTCACGAAGAACCGAAAGGAGTCTTTACTCAAAGAATCACCGCTTCGTCACGAAGAACCGAAAGCGTTACGGAGTACAAGAACATCCATTTCGTCACGAAGAACCGAAAGGAGTCTTTACTCAAAGAATCACCGCTTCGTCACGAAGAACCGAAAGCGTTACGGAGTACAAGAACATCCATTTCGTCACGAAGAACCGAAAGGAGTCTTTACTCAAAGAATCACCGCTTCGTCACGAAGAACCGAAAGCGTTACGGAGTACAAGAACATCCACTTCGTCACGAAGAACCGAAAGGAGTCTTTACTCAAAGAATCACCGCTTCGTCACGAAGAACCGAAAGCTTTACGGAGTACAAGAACATCCACTTCGTCACGAAGAACCGAAAGGAGTCTTTACTCAAAGAATCACCGCTTCGTCACGAAGAACCGAAAGCGTTACGGAGTACAAGGACATCCACTTCGTCACGAAGAACCGAAAGGAGTCTTTACTCAAAGAATCACCGCTTCGTCACGAAGAACCGAAAGCGTTACGGAGTACAAGAACATCCACTTCGTCACGAAGAACCGAAAGGAGTCTTTATTCAAAGAATCACCGCATCACAACTCAACCGCACATCCCTTTTTCTTACTATCCTGATCTCCGTTGCCCAGATTACCTATCCGACAATTATCCTTATCATAATCTGCTTCTAACATAGCACAACCGACCCTTACATTTTCCCGACCACGCATTCGTCACTCATTTCGGAATTTAGTTCATTAAAGGACTTCCGAATATACTTTCGAAGTTACGTTTATACATCCATCATCCTATTTTATGTCATAACATACTTACATTTGAAACCTATCCAATCACTATCAGCGCAATAATCGTGCCGTACAACATACTTATAGCTTGGGTATGAATTCTCTATGGTCATCACACTATATTCATAACAACGGAAACCTAGCGTGTAGCTCGTGGATCTATAACATGGATTTGACATCAATAACCACATAGATGAAACCCTTAACATACTCATATATGCGATAGCACTACCATAACACAAGATATCCATAACCACATAGATACCGGAAAGCAAGCATCATTAATAAACACATCATACAAGTAGTTATACAATCTGCCAGGAATTAATTTTACTATGTCGACTGAATTGATAAGATTTATTTGGGCATGATGAATTGATTTGTAGATCAAACTCAAAACTAGAACATTGTAGATAATTGGATTAGCTTCATGTACAAAAAAATCTAACTTCAATTGCATTTTTGAGCTACTCAAAATATTTATTTTACTTAGACATTTCTATATTTTCGGACTGCTCTGTCCCAGATTTATAGTACTGCATTGCATGTGCATTTCACCTATTAAGGAGTCATTTTTAGACTAGGCTATAGAAGAGTTATTTGTAGATAAATGAATTAGCTTTCTCCACAAAAAAACCTAGCTTAATTCAGATTTCGGAGCTGCTTGAAACACTCATTTTACTAAACTGCATTCTGCTAGAGGTTTCTGTTTCTCAGATTTAAAGTACTTCGTTGCATGTACATTTCACCTATGAATAAGTGATTTTCAGACTGAGATATAGAAGAGTTATTTGTAGATAAATGAGTTAGCTTTCACCACAAAAAAATCTAGCTTAATTCGGATTTTTGAGCTGCACAAAACATTCATTTTACTAAACTATGTTCTGCTGAGAGTTTCAGTTTCTCAGATTTAAAGTACTTCGTTGCATGTACATTTAACCTATGAAAAAGTGATTTTCAGACTGAGCTATAGAAGAGTTATTTGTAGATAAATGAGTTAGCTTTCTCCACAAAAAAACCTAGCCTCATTCCCATTTTCTAACAGCTCGAAATGTTTGTTTTACTAAACAACACTCTGCTGGAAGTTTCTGCTTCCCAGATTTGAAAATTTATCTTGCATGGCATGGATCTCTCAAACTATCAACATCAAGCACTTAATAAACATTACTACATACTATATAGGTTCTAAAGTGAGTTAGAATACTCACATAAACTTGAAATTGAGCTTGGGCTTTGGATTTGAGCTTAGGAAGCTTGAACACAACCTCAATGGTGGAGACTTCTTCCTAGTTCTTCTTCTCCATCTCCATGCATCTCTTATCTCTCCATGGAGTTCATCTCCTAGCTCTCTCTAACTCTATATGCTGATTGTAAAATGACCAAGAGTCTAATGCATGAATATAGGCATCCTTATATAAAGAAAGGAAGGGATTATGTGTCACCATGCATGCTTGCATGGTGTGCATGTATGGACAAGTGTCCTAGAGGTGGACAAGTGGCAAGGGAGGTGGTGCCATGTGGTGCATGGGCTGCCATGTGGCCGGCCATGTGGGGACCACCTCGAGTTTTATGCCACTACCTCGGTTTGCGTGCAAAAGTTCCTCATTATGCGTGTCGATCTCGGTTTACGTGCAGACAGGTATTATTTCTGATGTTCGGGTCCAGGTACAGGACTAAGTTAATTCTAATTACGGTCGAGTCGGTGCAGTGATTATAGTCTAATTAGTAATTACATTACACTGATATAGTCACACAAATAAAATAATAATATAATAATAGACCAGATATAGAAATTCATAAAACTCGTATTATTGCACGTAGAGAAATTACAGGCATTACATCTTCTACCACCTATTACAGGATTTCGTCCTCGAAATCTGAGTTATCTAGGCACTAAAAATAAAAGGAAATTTCCCTCGCATTTCCGATTCCAGCTCCCAAGAGGCTTCTCCTTCGTCATGGTGTTTCCACTGAATCTTTACCAGCGGAATCTCTTTGTTTCTCAACTTCTTGATTCCGTGATCCAGAATCTTTACAGGACCTTCAATGAATGTAGCATTATCATTTACTTCGATATCTTTGAAGTCGATCTCATGTGCCGGGTTGTGAAGACATTTTCTTAGCATGCTTACATGGAATACGTTATGAACTCCCGACATCTTAGGTGGTAATGCCAATCTATGGGCGACTTTTCCTACGCGATCCAGAATCTCAAAGGGTCCAATGTAGCGTGGCGATAGCTTTCCCTTCTTCTGTCCAAACCTTACCACGCCTCGAACCGGTGAAACTTTCAGGTAAACATGATCTCCCACTTCAAATTCTAGGTCTCGACGTCGTTTATCCGCGTAGCTCTTGTATCTACTTTGTGCTGCCTTCATTCTTTCCTTTACTGTATTGATTCCTTTATTGGTCTCCTGGACTAAGTCTGGTCCCAATAGTTTGCCATCCCCAATTTCAGCCCAACACAAAGGTGATCGGCACGGCCTTCCGTATAGTGCTTCAAATGATGCCATCCCTATGCTCGAATGAAAACTGTTGTTATAAGCAAACTCAACCAACGGTAAGTGAGTTTCCCACGAACTTTCGAAATCGATTACACAGGCTCGAAGCATATCCTCCATTACTTGATTCGTCCTTTCTGTTTGTCCATCAGTTTGTGGATGAAATGCAGAACTTAACTTCAGAGATGTTCCCATCGCTTTCTGAAGACTCTCCCAAAATCCAGCGGTGAATCTCGAATCTCGATCTGATACTATTGACACTGGTACCCCATGTAACCGCACAACCTGTTGCAGATAAAGTCGACTCATCTTCTCAACAGGATAGGTCATATTATATGCAATAAAATGGGCTGATTTGGTTAGTCGATCAACAACTACCCAAATGGCATCATGGTTCTGCTGAGATCTTGGCAATCCCATAACAAAATCCATGGTGATATGCTCCCATTTCCATTCTGGGACTGGTAGAGGTTGTAGTAATCCTGGAGGTCGTTGATGTTCTGCCTTGACTTGCTGGCAGGTAGGGCATTTTGCTACATATTCTGCGACTTCTCTCTTCATGCCTTCCCACCAAAAGTTCCTTTTCAAGTCTTTGTACATCTTGGTTCCGCCGGGGTGTATAGTCATCCTTGACTTGTGGGCTTCATTCAGAATGTCTTCCCTCAAATTATCTGTGTTGGGTACACATAACCTGTCGTTACATCTGAATGCCCCGTCTGTTCCAATATTCCATTCAGTCGGATCCTTTGCTTTTGCCTTCTCAAACCATTTCCTCAATCCTTCGTCCTTCTTTTGAGCTTCAAGTATTCGGTTAATGAGGGTTGGCTGCACCATAAGACATCCAAAAGGTCGTCCAATACCTGGTCTTGTAGTCTGAAAGTCAAATTCCGTTAAAGCTTCTAAGGCTTTCCATTCCCTGATTAAAAGTGAGGCGATTAACCTGTGGGGTTTTCTGCTTAGAGCATCTGCGACTACATTTGCCTTACCGGGGTGATATTGCAAATTAAAGTCGTAGTCCTTAAGTAACTCCATCCAACGTCGTTGTCTCATGTTTAATTCCTTTTGAGAGAACAGGTATTTCAAGCTTTTGTGGTCTGAGAATAGGTCAAACTTCTCTCCGTAGAGGTAGTGCCTCCAAATCTTAAGTGCAAAGACAATTGCAGCCAATTCCAGATCGTGTGTAGGGTAGTTTAATTCATGTAGCTTTAATTGCCTAGATCCATAAGCGATTACCTGACCATTCTGCATAAGTACACATCCTAGTCCTTGATATGAAGCGTCACTGTAGATAGTGTACTGTTCACCACTCTTGGGTATAGCTAGCACTGGCGCTGAGGTCAACCTCTCCTTTAATTCCTGAAAGGCGCGTTCGTGCTTGTCCTTCCACTCAAACTTTATGTCCTTCTTTGTTAGTCCGGTTAAAGGAGACGCGATCCTTGAGAAACCCTCCACGAATCTCCTGTAGTATCCAGCCAATCCAAGGAAACTTCGTACTTCTGATGCGTTGGTTGGTCTATTCCAACTAGAAACTGCGTCCGTCTTGATTGAGTCCACTGAAATTCCGTTCTGTGAGACTACATGTCCCAAGAATTTGACTTCTTTCAGCCAAAACTCACACTTACTGAACTTAGCATAGAGACGATTTTCTCTAAGTGTCTGAAGTGCAATCTTCACATGCTTCTCGTGTTCTTCATCACTCTTCGAATAAATAAGGATGTCATCGATAAACACGATGATGAATTGATCCAAGAAGGGTCTGAATACCCGATTCATCAAATCCATGAATACCGCCGGGGCATTAGTTAATCCAAAAGGCATAACTAAGAACTCGTAGTGCCCATATCTTGTTCTGAAAGCTGTTTTCGGTATATCTTCCGGCCTGACAAGTAACTGATGGTACCCAGATCGTAAGTCAATCTTCGAAAAGGTCGTCGCTCCTTGTAGTTGATCGAACAAATCGTCTATCCTGGGAAGCGGGTACTTATTCTTAATAGTAACCTTATTCAACTCTCTGTAGTCGATACAGAGTCGAAGATTTCCATCCTTCTTTCTAACAAATAGAACCGGGGCTCCCCAAGGTGACGTGCTTGGTCTAATAAATCCAAGATCTTCTAACTCTTGTACTTGCTTCTTCAACTCCAGCATTTCCGTTGGGGCCATACGATAAGGAGCCTTGGATATCGGTGTCGTTTCGGGTATCAACTCAATACAAAAGTCGATCTCGCGCTTTGGTGGTAATCCAAAAATGTCCTGAAAGACATCCTCATAGTCTCGGACTATCGGAATCCGAGCGATCGTCAAATCTGAGCCTATAGTTTCCATAGCGGCTAAACGACTTGTAAGGAAGGCGTCACTAGTAGGGTTGCATTGAAAACTAAAGGGTGCACTTCCAGGTACTGAAAATGTGATCGACCTACCAGCACAATCTAACTTTGCATGATACTTAGTAAGCCAGTCAAATCCTAAGATTACGTCGAATTCCTTCATTGACAGAACAATTAAGTCTGCATATAGGTTTCTGTCCTCCAATGTCAAAGTACAGTCCTTGCACACCTTTCCTAGCTTCACGGTCACTCCCAAAGGTGATACCGCATTCAAGGCTACCTCAAGTTCTTGGGGTACTAAACCCAATCGTCGTACAATCTCAAAGGCAATAAACGAATTCGTGGCACCCGTATCAAAAAGTACTTTAACTCTACTAGCATATAATGAGAGTGTACCTTCCAAGTTCTGCTATTCCTTTTCATCATAGCTGGCCGTCTCGGGTATGATAGGATTTAGTCAACCTTTGCTAGTTTAACCTTAAGTAGTAGGCCCATGATAGTTTTCTCTTGGTGCATTGCAATCCATGATCATACGTCCTCTTTTGCGTCAATTGTAGCATATAACATTATCTCGGTTGTTGGTTCTGGGGGCTGTGTAGTCCGAGGATCCCACAATTGAAACATCCATCCTCGTTGTTCCCGGTAGTAGTGGTTGGTACTTGTGGTGCAGTTGGTTTTGCATGCTTATTCCGGGGAAAGGTGTGACCTGGTTTCTTACCACTATTCCACGGGTGTTTGTTTCCTTGGAAACGGGTCAGAGGTCTTCCCCTTGGTCCATTCCTAAGCTGAGGTGGCTGACTTGTCATCTATTTGTGTATTATGAATCTAACTGAATAACTACTGGTTACCCTCCAGTCCTAACTATGGTTACGAGATATATAAACGATATAAGGTATAGCTAACAATTCTAATATGAGTACATATCATGTCAATACATTTCATCAAGTAGAGGAAACAAATCTTTATAGATAACTTCAAATATTCACATAGAAAGGCGTACACGCTACCACTAGTTTGTGTTATATGCCTGGGTACATACTATATACACAAAAAGATGGGCTACTAGTCCTAATACAAGTAAAGCTCTAGATCGTGAGAGTCCTATCCCAAAAGTCCTTCATATCTGACTTGTATGGTAGAACATCATCCAAGATTGGAATCTCCATAGGTGGAACCCAGTCCAAGTACGGGTCAAACTTATCAACAATCTCATCTTCATCCTTATCCAAAGGCTCTATATCTGCATCCTTAGAGTCATCCTCCAAGTTATCCTCAACCTCTGGCTCTCCAGCCTCCATGACTATCATTGCTTCCCCCTCACCAGCACCCTCTGTTGGGTCAACATTCTCTGCTAGGTCAATACCCACTGCTGGGTCAATCTCCTCATCAACCCCATCCTCCATATCCATCCGGGATGTAATAAGGAGCCATGCTAATCACAAAACTACCATAGGGTTTATGTCTTTATGGATGGAAAAAGATCTAACGGTTTATAACTTAAGTGTGTAGGACAATCGGTGTACACGTCTTAACCTAAAGCTTTGATACCAAAAATCCCTGTCACGCCCCGGCGTAGCCAAAATATGGAAAAATTTAAAATTTTCATCTTGGACCCTGAGGCACGTGACTGGTTACAGTACCGAATTGTCCATGACCAGATAATAATATTTAAACGATATAATAAAAAGATAAAACCATCATACTTACTGGAATATATTACAAAGAGAAGTCAAAGTACTTAGCTAGTTAATACATCATTATAAATACATCAGAGTCTTATGGCTCTCGGCCTTACAAAACTATTACAAAATATATGCTAAGTCTTCTGGTTATAATCAAAACATTTACAGAGGATAACTGCTAGTCTTCTCTCTAACTAGCATAACCATAGCCATCTTCGGTGTACTCTTCCTCCGCGTTCTCCGCTTGCGTAGCATCATAACCCGCGTACTCGTTACCTGGATAAGCTGGACATGGGAATGTCCAGCGACATGAACGTCGTCAGCTTATGAAAGCTGAGTGAGTAAGCTAAATCAAATGGAACGTATATAGTAAAACACAATAGGAATACATTTACTACCTTTCAACATATCTTTTAGGATCTTTACGTTCTCACCGTCGAATTATAACTAGTAGCGTACCCGACTACGTATTCGATAGGAATACAAACAATTCAGGAGACCCGTCTAGACATTCTTAATGCCACTACCATTCATTTCTAACATCCGACATCATTTACAAACCCAAAGTGTCCCTTGCTAACCAAACCATCTTTCATCAACCACTTCATCTTTCATCAACCAAAACATCTTTCATCAACTACTTCGTCTTTCATCAACCAAAACATCTTTCATCAACCACTTCGTCACGAAGAACCGAAGTGTTAAGGAGTGCAAGAACATCCATTTCGTCACGAAGAACCGAAAGGAGTCTTCACTCAAAAATCACCGCTTCGTCACGAAGAACTGAAAGCGTTACGGAGTACAAGAACATCCATTTCGTCACGAAGAACCGAAAGGAGTCTTTACTCAAAGAATCACCGCTTCGTCACGAAGAACCGAAAGCGTTACGGAGTACAAGAACATCCATTTCGTCACGAAGAACCGAAAGGAGTCTTTACTCAAAGAATCACCGCTTCGTCACGAAGAACCGAAAGCGTTACGGAGTACAAGAACATCCATTTCGTCACGAAGAACCGAAAGGAGTCTTTACTCAAAGAATCACCGCTTCGTCACGAAGAACCGAAAGCGTTACGGAGTACAAGAACATCCACTTCGTCACGAAGAACCGAAAGGAGTCTTTACTCAAAGAATCACCGCTTCGTCACGAAGAACCGAAAGCGTTACGGAGTACAAGAACATCCACTTCGTCACGAAGAACCGAAAGGAGTCTTTACTCAAAGAATCACCGCTTCGTCACGAAGAACCGAAAGCGTTACGGAGTACAAGGACATCCACTTCGTCACGAAGAACCGAAAGGAGTCTTTACTCAAAGAATCACCGCTTCGTCACGAAGAACCGAAAGCGTTACGGAGTACAAGAACATCCACTTCGTCACGAAGAACCGAAAGGAGTCTTTATTCAAAGAATCACCGCATCACAACTCAACCGCACATCCCTTTTTCTTACTATCCTGATCTCCGTTGCCCAGATTACCTATCCGACAATTATCCTTATCATAATCTGCTTCTAACATAGCACAACCGACCCTTACATTTTCCCGACCACGCATTCGTCACTCATTTCGGAATTTAGTTCATTAAAGGACTTCCGAATATACTTTCGAAGTTACGTTTATACATCCATCATCCTATTTTATGTCATAACATACTTACATTTGAAACCTATCCAATCACTATCAGCGCAATAATCGTGACGTACAACATACTTATAGCTTGGGTATGAATTCTCTATGGTCATCACACTATATTCATAACAACGGAAACCTAGCGTGTAGCTCGTGGATCTATAACATGGATTTGACATCAATAACCACATAGATGAAACCCTTAACATACTCATATATGCGATAGCACTACCATAACACAAGATATCCATAACCACATAGATACCGGAAAGCAAGCATCATTAATAAACACATCATACAAGTAGTTATACAATCTGCCAGGAATTAATTTTACTATGTCGACTGAATTGATAAGATTTATTTGGGCATGATGAATTGATTTGTAGATCAAACTCAAAACTAGAACATTGTAGATAATTGGATTAGCTTCATGTACAAAAAAATCTAACTTCAATTGCATTTTTGAGCTACTCAAAATATTTATTTTACTTAGACATTTCTATATTTTCGGACTGCTCTGTCCCAGATTTATAGTACTGCGTTGCATGTGCATTTCACCTATTAAGGAGTCATTTTTAGACTAGGCTATAGAAGAGTTATTTGTAGATAAATGAATTAGCTTTCTCCACAAAAAAACCTAGCTTAATTCAGATTTCGGAGCTGCTTGAAACACTCATTTTACTAAACTGCATTCTGCTGGAGGTTTCTGTTTCTCAGATTTAAAGTACTTCGTTGCATGTACATTTCACCTATGAATAAGTGATTTTCAGACTGAGCTATAGAAGAGTTATTTGTAGATAAATGAGTTAGCTTTCACCACAAAAAAATCTAGCTTAATTCGGATTTTTGAGCTGCACAAAACATTCATTTTACTAAACTATGCTCTGCTGAGAGTTTCAGTTTCTCAGATTTAAAGTACTTCGTTGCATGTACATTTAACCTATGAAAAAGTGATTTTCAGACTGAGCTATAGAAGAGTTATTTGTAGATAAATGAGTTAGCTTTCTCCACAAAAAAACCTAGCCTCATTCCCATTTTCTAACAGCTCGAAATGTTTGTTTTACTAAACAACACTCTGCTGGAAGTTTCTGCTTCCCAGATTTGAAAATTTATCTTGCATGGCATGGATCTCTCAAACTATCAACATCAAGCACTTAATAAACATTACTACATACTATATAGGTTCTAAAGTGAGTTAGAATACTCACATAAACTTGAAATTGAGCTTGGGCTTTGGATTTGAGCTTAGGAAGCTTGAACACAACCTCAATGGTGGAGACTTCTTCCTAGTTCTTCTTCTCCATCTCCATGCATCTCTTATCTCTCCATGGAGTTCATCTCCTAGCTCTCTCTAACTCTATATGCTGATTGTAAAATGACCAAGAGTCTAATGCATGAATATAGGCATCCTTATATAAAGAAAGGAAGGGATTATGTGTCACCATGCATGCTTGCATGGTGTGCATGTATGGACAAGTGTCCTAGAGGTGGACAAGTGGCAAGGGAGGTGGTGCCATGTGGTGCATGGGCTGCCATGTGGCCGGCCATGTGGGGTCCACCTCGAGTTTTGTGCCACTACCTCGGTTTGCGTGCAAAAGTTCCTCATTATGCGTGTCGATCTCGGTTTACGTGCAGACAGGTATTATTTCTGATGTTCGGGTCCAGGTACAGGACTAAGTTAATTCTAATTACGGTCGAGTCGGTGCAGTGATTATAGTCTAATTAGTAATTACATTACACTGATATAGTCACACAAATAAAATAATAATATAATAATAGACCAGATATAGAAATTCATAAAACTCGTATTATTGCACGTAGAGAAATTACAGGCATTACATTACTACATTGGATCTAATGAGTAGTGCAACAAGATATGAATATATATAATTTAAATAAGCATATAGCTGTTGATCGTGCAGAATGGAGAAAAATGATTCATACAGTCGACCCCAATTGATTGGGACATAAGGCTTGGTTTGATTTGGTTTGGTTTTGTTTGGTTCGGTTTGGTTTGGTTGGGTTGGGACCTAATGAGTAGTGGAACAGTCCTTATGGGAAACAATCATTCGTGTGAAAAGAACGGTGTTGGAGTAGTCAAGTTGAAGTTGCATGATAGAACCACAAGGCATTTATCAAACGTGTGGCACATGCCTAATTTGAAAAAGAAACTGATTTCTTTGGGTGCTTTGGAATCTAACGGTTTCAAGGTATCAATAGAAGCTGGAGTATTAAAGGTGAAACGTGGTGCTCTAGTTGTCATGAAGGGCCTTAGGAGAAATAATTTGTATTACTTGCAAGGAAAGACCGTTGTAGGTGGAGCATCCACCATTGTGACTGCTAATAATACGACTAAGCTTTGGCACATGAGGCTTGGTCATGCAGGAGAGAAGGCCATGTAAGGCCTAGTGAAACAGGGGTTGTTGAAACGTGCCAAGACTTGCAAGTTAGACTTCTATGAGCATTGTGTGTTGGGAAAGTAAACCAAAGTAATGTTTGGCACAGTCGTCCACCAAACGGAAGGGATATTTGATTATGTGCATACGAATGTTTGAGGTCCCACGAAGACTGAATCATTGGGTGGAAGGCATTGGTTTGTGACATTTGTTGATGACTACTCAAGAAGACTTTGGGTTTACATGATGAAGCACAAAGTTGAGGTACTTGAAGTTTTCTTGACTTGGAAAAAGATGATTAAGGTTCAAATGGGCAAGAAGATAAAGGTGTTCAGATCAGACAATAGCAGAGAATATAAGTCAGATCCATTCCAAGAGTTGTTCAAGAAGGAAGGGATAATGAGGCATTTTGTCGTTAGGAAGACTCCAAAGCAAAATGGTGTAGCGGAAATGATGAATAGAACTTTGCTAGAGAATGTGAGATGTATGTTATCCATTACCGGTTTGACAAAGAAATTTTGGGAGGAAGTTGGTACTTCTGCGGGTCATCTAATTAACAGACTTCCTTTTGCTATGATTGGGGATAAGACCCCTATTGAGGTATGGACTGGTAAACCTGCTAATGATTATGATTCTTTAAGAATATTTGGTTGCCCTGCTTTCTTTCATGATACGGAAGATAGCAAACTCGACCCAAGAGCAAAGGAAGCGTTTTTTTTTTTTTCTGGGCTTTAGTAGTGGAGTGAAGGGGTTCAGACTTTGGTGTCCATCTTTAAAGAAGATGGTTCTTAGTAAGGATGTTACCTTCAATGAAGGTAAATTGGTTACCATTGGGAAAAAGAATAAGTCAAGTGAAGAGAACAGAGATGGCAGTATTGTGCAGAAGATGGAGTATAGCCCAGCGGGTTCTAGTTCACAAGACACTCTTTTAAAAGATGAAGAAGAATGGGACATTGATGATGAAGAGGAGATGGAGGCTTTTCCTCAAAGCCCTCCAGTTGGGACAGAGATAGTATTTTTCACAAGCACTTAGTCAAAACCCATCCCGCCCAGATCATTACAATAAATTAACTTGAAAACATTAAACTTATTCTTGTTTGAAGATTTTGTACTATAATTATGATTTTAGTTTGGGGTGAATTTTGTTTCTTTGGCATATTTGTGAAATATTATGTTTTTTTTTCACTTATGGATATTAAACTCTTTCATATTAGTTAAATATAAGTGGACCTTGTGATTAGTATATATGATTTTCTTTTGAGTAGTACTATAGATTATATGATTGATTTTTTTTTCTCATTTAAATAGAACGAGTCGGAGTGGCCATTATTAAATAGGCTAGGAGGTGATATTTAACATTAGGTGAGACCCGACAAAGTCGGAATAGAAGTGCATTAGCGGTAGGATCCTACAAGTTGGACGTCTCTCAGGAAGCCAGAGACTTGACCGACTCGGCTAGGCACAGTATATTGTACACAAACTCAACATACAACATATGGTACAAGTGTTGAAAAAAAAACTTTTTTAAGTTTAAAATTAAATTAGGATTTCATAATTAAAAACTATCGTGAATTATGATGGGATACCCAATTTCTCAGCCATAAAACTCAAATGGGCTTTGTTTTGGGCCCCATACAAAACAGGCGGTGTTAATGTTGGACTGAACTGAAGGACCAAAAACAGTTGCCACAGTTGGAGGTAACACGTGTACATCGAGCCTCAGTAGGAGGTAACACTTGTACATCGAACTGTGGGGCCACGTTTAAAATATTAGGACCAGCCAAAAAAGGAGCACGAGAGGCCAACACGTGAGTTGCCACGTCAGACTGCTTTTTTGGGGACTTCAATGACCCGTAAACGACAGGTCACTTCGGGAAAAGCCAGTGCACATGCCCACTATGTGCCACACTTTTCTTTTCTCTCTCTTTTATTCGATGGTTTTTTTTTTTTTTTTAACTCTTTATTTTTTGAGTAGGTCCCATATAAACACACACTCCCACTCTACATTCCCACGTGACACCGTCACGAGAAAGAGAACGACGCACCGCCAATCCCTCACTGCACGTGCTCTCACGTACCCCGCCCATACGGCTATATCCACTTTTTTTCACGAGCATTACTAATAAGTGTACGATGAATTGTACAATTAATTAAATAAATATATAGCAAAAGTTTAGACTTTGTGCTGAAAAGTATGTACATATCTTTTTGAATATACAGATTTTTCAATAAAAAGTTTAACTTATATTACACATTGTGCAATTCGTTGTGTACCAAGCATTTCTCTTTTATACCCTGTGTAATGTTATGTTTTTTAAATTTAACTTTTAAATTTTCATCATAAATTATATGGTAGTAGATTTACGAAATTTTAATTGAAAAATGTTTAAGTGATCCTACAATAATCAATGAATCCACTGAATTTTGATTGATTTCACATTATTTAAAATTATAATTTAATATTTGAATTTTAAAAACATAACATTACTCCTTTGCACCCTACCCAAACTACCCCTATGTTTTTAGATTGGCACTGTACCTAGTTTTTTAGACTAATTATGCTCTCTCCAATGTGAACCCTATAGGGAAATTGATGTGATGCGCACATAAGTTTCGCATGTGAGGAAGGATTTGGTAGCACTGAGGGGTGTTATTCGGTGATCTTGCAAGTATCACGTGAGTGTTGTTTGGTGGGCAACACCCCAAAGAGGGGTCGAGGATCTATCCTCGTATTGTGTGTGCATGAGAAAGTGTTCAAGAAAGCCACACACACAATAATAATAATAATAATCATCGAAAATCAACTAATTGATCGGTTTATTAGAATAATGCACAAGCATAAATCGATCAAAATCACTTAAACCGACCTACCAAAATTGAAAAGTTTGTTTTCAAACCACTAAAAAAATCAACTGCCTACACCCCTAAGGGCATCTCCAATGCAAAAAGTTATTTTTTCCATCTCAAAGCTATAATTCGGCACTGCTACAGTACCAAAAAGCTATATTTTGGCAATACTGCTTCAATGGTAGATTTCATCTAAACTACCAAATTTTGGGTCAACTACTATTCTATCACCTAGTCAACTTTCACCTACCATTATCAACTTTCACCTACAATATTGCTAAATGCTAGTATGCATGTTTGTAATTAAATGTTAATCTATGAATCTCTATGGCTTAATGAATTTAACAAGAACTTAATATTTTCATTAATAAAAAAAAAATACATAATCATGGAGATGGAGACACTCAATTATTTTGTGACTACAAGTTACCAACAATTGGATCTTGGGTGACACTCAACCAACTATTGTAAGGAAAAAATAAATAAATAATAAAATTGGACAAGAGAGCACAATATAAAAATTGGGTTCTAAGTTTTTTATTTATAGACATTTGGAAGGGTATAAAAGTAAAAGCACAAAATATATCCATTAGAATTGCAAATATTCGTGGGGCCCACTCATTTGACAAAAGTCATTTGAGCTCTCAAATTTGACAATGTAAATGACTTTGTCATTTTTTGGTAGAGTATTTGGCCTAGCATTGGACTGGGTTAAATTTGATAATCTATCATTTTATGACTTTGGTAGTGAATTTGGTAGCCTCATTGGAGAAGCTCTAACTCATCAACTGCCTACTCCCCTAACTCATAGCTCCTCACGTGGAAATTGGGTATTTAATGCTATCCAATTCCTAATAAATGTGCAATTGATGAAAAAAAAAAACACACACACAAATGCTAGGCACACAATATATACAACAACAGAACTTTAAATGTGTTGTATCCTGTATTATTTGAATTTTCATATTTTTTTATGCACCACTTATATAGCACAAAGTATAACATATTTGGACCCTGTTATAAAATGTGTTATAAAATATATTGTGAACCTAGCATTTTTTAATAAAAAAATTATATCTATCGTGACAAAAAAAAACTATGAGTAATATTTGGGGCACTAACAACATCCACTAACACTTATTAACACACTCTATCTCTCTTCTAGTGGCACTGTGGGGTCCACAGTGGACCCCGCTGTACTACTAGGAGAGAGATAGAGTGTGTTAGTAAGTGTTAGTGGATGTTGTTAGTGCCCCTAGCATTGCCCAAAAACTATTGCAAAGTGATTTTTTGAATGAAAGTGGGAAAAAATTATGAACACTAACATAAAATTGTAACCTATCACAAATATTATTGTAACCACTGTGATAAAAATATATATATATATATATATATTGATAAGCCCAAAATTATGGGCAGTTTCCTACTCAAGCTAGAAGACTAATAGAAAGTGCATCTATTTCCTAATCCAATTGGGAAACCCCCACAATTAATATCAATCAATCCTAATACAATTAGGAAACTTACTTGATTGGTGTCAATCACACCCTAATAGGATTATATTTCCTTATCCATGTATGAGTAGGTCTCTGGCATCTATAAAAGAGACCACTCACCCCCCATTGAGGGGGCGGCCAACTCTTGGGTCTACACAGCACCTCTACAAAATTCACCATTATATGCGTACACCCGGCCGGTATTACTGGTAGTGCCGCCCCTCTTTGTTGGCTCACCAGGCCCGCCGGTGATCTGCTAGTGAACGTGCTCAGACACACCCGTGGACGTAGGTACCTTCATTAACAGGGCCGAACCAGATACAAAAAATAGTCTCTCACTCTCTCTCTCTCTCTCTCTCTCTCCTTAAATTGCTCTACTTTACTCTTACCAATTTTTGGCATCATCAGCTTGGCGCCGTCTGTGGGAAACGACAATTCTTCTCATCAACAAATTCTTGACTGATCAATATGCCACCAAAGAAGGCTGCGCATCAGTCCGACCGGGATGTTCCTTCGGCCCCGGCGTCGACTGCAGCAGTCCCGACATATGAGCAAATCACCGCAACCCTCACACAACTCTTGGAGGGCCAGCGTCAAATCCAGCAACAGATCGAAGCACTGCTAGCCCAGCAAAGCAATCCTCCAGTGCCCGGGAAACGACCCGGGAACATTGCGTACGACCGAGAACCGATCTTGACCAGACAATGGACCCGAGCCAACCCGTTCCATGTTGAGGATGCCAGAGACATCAACAGTGGGCGTGCTGCTCGAGAGGAAAGGCAGGAGCATGTAGCCCGGGAATCAGTCCAGGGTCACTCGGTCAAGAGCCAAGTCGTCCCTAGGCGAACGGTTACCCGGAGTCATAGCCGAGCCCGATCCCAGAGGACAACACCCTGCCATGAAGAAGCCTCTTCCACCAACCCGACCAGCTCCTCAAATACCGGTCGGGAAGGAGTGGAAGTCCGAATCAAGGACTTGAAGAAACAGATCGACGGAGTGGCCAAAAAGCTTGGTCAAAACTGTGTTCCGAATCAAGCCAATACCGAGACAGAGTCACCATTCTCCAGCCAGATCACGAGGTTCTCTATCCCGCGCAAATTCAAGCAGCCTCGGCTAGATTCATACAACGGCTCGGGAAGCCCGATCGACCACGTCCGAACCTATAAGGCTCAGATGGCCCTAGCCACCAACTCCCATGAGCTACACTGCCTAGCCTTCCCCAGCACTTTGAAAGGTCCGGCCATGCAGTGGTTCTACTCCTTGGAGCCCCGATCGGTCTGCAGTTTCAAACAACTCAGCAAGCAGTTCATCAACCAGTTCGCCGGTATGCACAAGCGGCCAAAGCCAGACATGCAGCTACTGACAGTCAGACAACGGAGTAATGAGTCCCTCAAGGAGTTCACCGACCGGTTCAACCAACAGAAGCTTCAAATTCGCGATCTGAACGAAACAATCGCCATCATAGCCTTCTGTTCGGGAGTTCAACACACCAAGTGCGCCGCGTCGTTCCATAGAAACCGACCGGAAACTTTGGTCGAGCTCTCTGAGAGGGTTGGAAAATACATTGACACTGAAGAGTTTCTGAAGACCAAAGACACCGGGCAAGAAAGCAACGAGTTTGCCAGAAATAAGCGGAAGCGAGATCAGCCCGGGAATTCTGACAGTTCCTTCGGCTCACAGCAGACAGGGTCCGGCAGTCCCGACCCGACCTCCAGTTCGCAGCGGTCTGAGTCCGGCAGCCCCGGCCCGATCTCCAGTTCACATCGGTCAGGATCAAACAGTTCCGACTTTGCCTCCAGCACAGAGAGGTCAGAAGCACAACGACCCTGATCCGACCTCCTGTCTCCATCATTCTAGATGAGCCCGACTACAATGGTACTTGCCTGATCACTACGTGAGGCTTCACCGATTGTTAGAGAGCTCATCCAAAGACCTCGGGCCTAACCCCGGGGCAGATCCAAAGACCCCGGGCCTAACCCCGAGGCATCCAAAGACCTCGGGCCTAACCCCGAGGCATAAAAAGACCTCGAGCTCCGAACTCAGGCACTAAAAAGACCTCGGGCTCCGAACCCAGGCACCAAAGACCTCGGGGTCACGCCCGAGGCACCGGCTTCGCTTAGGTCCAGCCGACGATGGAGGCAAACCTCCTAGGTGGCTGATGATGGCAAGCTTCAAAAGACCCTGCAACCACCATGTTCCAGGTCGGTTACCTACAGATCATAGCCTCTTTAAGACCCTCGTCTTAGCGAAAGCTTGGGGGGCAAGATGGCGTAGTGAACTAAACAGGTAATCACACCGGGTATTTACAGGCCTCGTGGATAACTAAGTCAAAATCTTGGACAACCCGAGCACCTACAGTACTCAGAGACATTAACTCCTCTTAGGTCCAGACCAACGATAGAGGTGACTAAAATCTCTTAGGTTGGCCGACGATAGAGGAGCAAAAGGACCCTAAAGCAACGTGATTTAGGTCGGCTCCGCCAACATGGTCAAGCTCTTCTCCCAACAGCCTTGACGAAGGCTGGCCGGGCGGAAGACAACCATCCTGGGGAGCTAACAGTAAAAAGGACCCTAGAGCAATACGCTCTAGGTCGGCTTTTCCAACATGGTAAAATCCTTCTACCCACAGCTTTGACGAAGGTTTACGGGTAGAAGATAACCATCCTGGGAGCTAACTCAAGCAAAAAAGACTCCGAAGTAGGCCGAGTCTCAACTCTCGGTCACTTCCCGAGCACTCAAAGACTCCGAATTAGGCCGGGTCTCAACTCCCGGTCAGTTCCTGAGCAACTAAAGGTCCCGAGCTAGGCTGGGTCTCAACTCTCAGTCAGTTTCCGAGGACTCACCGGCTCAGAATCCCCGAGGCAGCTTCCACAAGCACTCAGAGATCGGCAAGTAACATCAAACTGATTTCCAAACTTGCCCCGATATAGCATCTGACCAATCTTGGAAATGGGGGGCAGCTGATACGCCCAAAATTATGGGCAGTTTTCTACTCAAGCTAGAAGACTAATGGAAAGTGCATCTATTTCCTAATCCAATTGGGAAACCCCCACAATTAATGTCAATCAATCCTAATACAATTAGGAAACTTACTTGATTGGTGTCAATCACACCCTAATAGGATTATATTTCCTTATCCATGTATGAGTAGGTCTCTGGCATCTATAAAAGAGACCACTCACCCCCCATTGAGGGGGCGGCCAACTCTTGGGTCTACACATCACCTCTACAAAATTCACCATTATATGCGTACACCCGGCCGGTATTACTGGTAGTGCCGCCCCTCTTTGTTGGCTCACCAGACCCGCAGGTGATCTGCTAGTGAACGTGCTCAGACACACCCGTGGACGTAGGTACCTTCATTAACAGGGCCGAACCACATACAAAAAATAGTCTCTCACTCTCTTTCTCTCTCTCTCCTTAAATTGCTCTACTTTACTCTTACCAATTTTTGGCATCATCATATATTTGTAGTTACCATTACAAAAAATTATAACCACTAACAAAATAACTGTGTGAAATTTGTTTGCTCCTACAAATAATGCATCCAACGACGAAGATCTCTGATCTCTCCCTCTCCTCCTCTCGCCTCTCGCCTCTCGCCAGCCTGCATAGTGGCGGACCCACACACATGCCAGGGGTGGCACAGGTCCCTTTGGACTTTTGAAATTTACATAATTACATGTAAAGTTTTGCAGATTTTAGATATAGGACCTCCTAAAATTCACACAGGCCCCCCCTGTACTTTAAAAAAGTGTAGATTTACATACAATATTTTATAGGATTTAGACAAATGCCCTCTGGACTTTTGAAAATTCTATATTTAAATGTAATATATTATAGATTTTATAAATAAACCCCTTAAAATTATATAATTTACCCCAAATTAGGGGTGTTAAACTAATTGTACAATTTTACACATAATTGTGTATAGGTAGATTCAAAAACATTCGCATCGAGGGCGCTACCCCCGAACCCCCGTATAGTTTAGGCCCCCCAACAAAAAATCCTGGATTCGCCCCTAAGCTTGCATACCACTGCACGAGCATAATAGAAGTTTCCAGCCAACAAGGATACCTTAGGTATTTCATATTCCGGCCTATAAACGGCGGTAGAACAAGCTAACGTGCTATGACGACGTTACATTGTATACTTATACAAAAATGGTACATTCACACCAAATTTTACACTCAACACATCAAGCTCTTGATTTTTGTAGGTCTTACATAGGACTCATATGAAACTACTGAAAATAAGGGTCAAGATTATTGTTGTGAAAATTGGTATGGAATTTGGTACGAGTATAGCATTACTAATATTTATATACATACAAGGATGGAAAAAAAAAAAAAAAAAAAAAACACTTAATTTTACTAGTCTTATTCATAAATACACATGCTCGCCCCCCCTAATTTTTTTTTTCTAAACTATTAAGCTCGCCCCCCCCCCCCACCCCCCTTAGATTTTTTTTAAAAAAAATTGATGTGTATATGTAATTTTTGAAAAAGTTTGGTGTATTTATAAATGTAAATCCTGAATTTAATTTATAAATTGTTCCATACCCTGTTGATACAAATAGTTTGTATTTTTCTCTCTTTATATAGTTATCTCATTATCATAAAAATGTATAAGTAAATACCAAAAAGATTTCTTTCGGTGGCGCTGCCCCACAACCCCTTTATGTTTTCGTCCCGTAGACTAGATTCTTGGATCCGTCCCTGTATATATATATATATATATATATATGTAGAGAGAGAGAGAGAGGGTCCCCACCGCACGCGAGCCGGCAGCCATTGTGGCAGATGAACGGCAGGGGATGGGCGCACGTGAGCGGTTGGGTTCAACCTCAGCTCATGTGTATGGGTACACATTCATTTTTGGTCCAGTCGCGTCATTATACCATAGATTTAATGCATTTAATTTGTTTTCACGGTAATCAGAAAATCCAAAAAAATATTAGCTTACAAACATTTAATTCAATAGTTTACACTAAATCATTATTTTATTAACCACTTCCCTTCTGGTCAGATGGCAAGATTTCTGGGTGTTATACTCAAAGGTCTCAAGTTCGAATCTTAATGGGGTGGCCATAGGTGATTCACCCGGACGCCCTGACCTCGTGGGATTAATTGAGGTGTGCGCAAGCTGAACCGGACACCTACGGTTATAAAAAAAAATCATCATTTTATTAAGCGTTCTAAAAAAATAATCGCGATCGTACCAATGTTTTAAGTTAGTCGACTTGAGCAAATATTTTTAAAAAATAAAATAAAAAATTGATCATTAATATTCAACTAAATTGGAAGTTAAACCAAGGGTCAGAATGATTTTCTCAAATTATGTTCAAAAGTTCAGGTCTAAATTTGATTAAAATGAAATGGATGAAGAAAATCATCATTAGGGGGGAAAAAATACATTCTTCTGAAAGTTCAATGATTTGGTAAAAAAAAAACTATTTGACAAAAACTTCGAAGTGGAAAAATAAAAAATAAAAAAATTCTAATTTAAGTGAGATTTGTATTAATTTATTGTATTAACCAATAAAACACATATAACACACAACAATATTGCCATGTTCTTAAATTTGATTCCCCCTATCTACGGCTTCCAATCGGGCCAAACTAAGCCGGGTTTAGGTAAGCTAGAACTCGGCCGGACAATTTCATAATCTCTCGAGTCCGAAAACCAAATTTGGATCAGTTCGAATTAAGGCATTGGCTACTTACTTTATGATTTTGTTAAACCCAAAAAAGCATGACTATGAATTTGAAGACAAAAATAAATAAGAGTAATATTTGAGTCACTAACAAATTCCATTAACACTCACACATACACTCTATCTCTCTCACACTATAACACTCACACACACACAGAGTGTGTGTGTGTGAGTGTTATAGTGTGAGAGAGATAGAGTGTATGTGTGAGTGTTAGTGGAAAAAATTCATATTCGTTTATTGAAAGCATGTGATGTGAGTGCTAGATAGATAGTGTGTGTGTGTGTTAGATAGAGTGTATCATGTGCTGTGTAAGTGATGTACAGAAAAATATAAAAAAATTCAAATAGAACAAGATACATTTATTAAAAACATAAGATGTGAAAAAGTGTATAGATGTAACATTTTCCATCTATGTATATAGATATATATATATATATATTGCCGACTAATTCCAAACTTTTTGTTTGCTATAATATGGGAAATACTTGGAGTGTTGAACACGTACAACAAGTTCGGCAAATTGCAAACCATTGGTCTTTATCAAAACCACATTATCATATTCGTTTAATAATCATTAATCAACAAAACGAGATCGCATAAAATAGTGGGGACCACTACATCACAGGTTTGAGTTGGCCACGTGATTTGGGAGGCGGATTATGTGGTACTACTGTAGTAGGCTGACATTTTAAATCACGTGATGTCTTGAGCCTTCCACGGACTAACTGCCACGCGTCCACCCATTTAATTATTTAAAAAAAAAAAAAAATTAGTGTCACTTTGTTGATTAATAATTGTAGTTAATAGTTGTTTATTATAGCATTGAAAAAGAGATTGTTAACTGATCCCTAAACAGATACCTTAAGAATGAGAATGTTCATCTTACACAGAAGTTTCTTTTATAGTATTGTATTAAAAAGTATATTAGTATGGAGTAATTTTTTTCAATTAAAACAAAACAAAGACATTGGATAGTGGTGGACACATTGGTGCGGCACTTGGTATAGTTCTATTAAGAAAATTGCTCCCAAAAACTCCTTCCTTTTTTTTTTTTTTTTTTAACAATGATCCACCATTTTCGGTTTTAAAATGTAAAACTAAAACTAAGAGGTGGTTATAATGGTAATACTAGAATTGATTTTGTGGTTCAAAGAAGAACATGTTCTAAACAATTATGTATTCGGATAGATGTTTCTCAGTTTACATAAAATTTTGTGCCTGGCTTAAAATGACACAAGAATTAGTTCTATATTAAATGATAACACTATTTTTACTAGAACCGATCAAAGTGGGACTTGGTTTGAATCTAAACATATTTTCATATTTTCGAAACATGCCCTAAGTAGTTGTTTGGGAATTATGAAAATAGAATATAGTTCAGACCAAGCCTCACTTTTTATTTCGGTCGTTGTTTAAAAATCAAGTCGATCTTCAGGCCTTTTTTAAATTAGACACAAACTCATAGGTGTACTAAAGAGTAGCTACACAAACACAAATATATTTGAAACTCGATTTTTTGTGTTTTCAAATAGCCTCCAAATTATTTAAATGAAGAACAAACCAAAATTTGCCAACTAATTGCATACAATTATCGGACTTGGAGCCATGTTGCACAATTATTCTATTGATTTTGTTTTTTTTTAAAGTAAAATTTAAAGTGAGAGGGAGAGAAACCTTATTGTTTATGCAATGAGATTTTCTAATCATCAACTAAAAATAAGTATAAGCAATTGTGTCCTCACAAACTATACCTTAAACAACATAGAAAAAGTTGTGTAAACATGCATTCATGAACCTATGCGCTGTCTTTATGAATAGGAATCTTTACTTTAATTTTTTTTATTTTTCTCTTGTAGGGATGTATTAAAAATGTATGTTTCTACACTTACAAGAAGTTATGGGAGTTTCTATTTTGTTATGTTAATATGATTATCATATGGGTTAGCTTAAAATATTAAATTTCTAGGCCACATGACGGGTATCAAAGTGTCACATTATTATATACAATTAAACAAATATTTTTATCCCCAAATTGTCAATCATATTTGGGCGCCAAGTCATCATGATCATTAATTACGAAGGGAAATCAAAACTTAATACAAGGATGGATAACCTTATAATTTTTGTATTCTAATTCTTTTACAAAATGAGAGCATAAGAAAGCATACCAGTTTTTACTTTTCACCACCTGGTTAAGAAAGATATTCAAAACAATTTAATTGCATGTATTGCCCCCAATCTTTCATTGTAATCGCTATATTTATGATATTCTTTTGGTTTATGTGTTTTAGTTATTGTTTGTGCTGAATAGGTGTAACAATTTTTTTGAAGTACATTGTCAATGGTGACAAAAAGCACAAAAGAGGGGTATATATGAAATCAAAACATCATAGATTGTGAGTTATTTGTTATAGAACTTCAGAATGGCAGGATTTCATCAACCACGATTCACGTCTAATATACCAAGTGTCATCTCGAGCTTAAAAAGGCAATAATAAGTAAGGATTGCTTTTTTGAAAAAACACAAATTATACTAGAATATACATATTTAAAATAAGTTAAAAATAAAGAGAACGTCATAGTTAAAATTTGTGAGAATGCATTCTGAACATAAAAATAATCCAAACACACTCTTAGCGTGATTTTATGATTCATATTATATCCTCAATCTTCTTTTAAAATAACCATGGTACATTGGTACCAAGTGGGAAGTTGTTCAAATTTGAAAACAAGAGAGTAGGAATTAATTTTTTTGTTTTTCGATTTCCTACATAATTCTACAGACCTCGGCCAGGGAAACGTTGGTATGCCATAGATCATTGCAAAATTGCAATGCATTATTCTATACGCAACTGGGAATAAGGGACTCCTTGGATTTGCACAGAATTGGTTTGTGATTCACAACTAAACTAGATCCACACATTTAAATATTTGGTAGAGGCCCTGTGTTCATAGAAGGTCATGTTCAATAAAAAATTATTCATAAAATTGGTTCGTTGTCAAAATCAATATTAATGTGGTTTGTAAAAACAAAAAAGCTTAACAGGAGTTGAGAAATTATTGTGTGGTGGGGGTACTATCAGTTCACCACATCAACTGTGTGATGTGGTGGTCCAATAATCAGATGATGTGGATGAATGTCACTATCATAATTTTATTGCATAGAAACCAAAAAAAAAAAAACTAGAACAATAAGTGAGGCTTAATAAAACTGTAACAGTGGCACTTTGACCATATGACATCTGTTTATTAATTAATTCGAATCATCACATCACATACGAGACATGGTGGTCCGGTCACACAATATAATTTAGGGTCATTTAGTATAAAGTCCTATCTACTAGGATTTTCTAGCAATTAGTCCAGTTCGATCAATAAACTTCTTAGTAATAGGGCACTCCTATTTTATTTAGACAATTTTGCCCTTATTCCATAATAAATTCACCCAAATAAATGGCTTATATATCTATATCTATATATTATATATACACATATATATACAGTCAGGCTCTAAAGAGGGCGCCCTCTTTTTATTAAAGTGAGGGCCTCTCTTTTGGTCGTCGTATCGTGCTTAAAGACTGTGTACTGACAATACTGTCCTTAATGAAAACATGATCCGACGGTCAAAACAGAGGTCCTCTCTTTATTAAAGAGAGGGCACCATCTTTAGAGAATTTTCGTACATATATACTTATATATATATATATATATAAACTAGCCTTATTGTTCTCCTAAAATCTTGAGATTCAATTATACCTTGTAATTGATTTGCAAAATCATATTTGAAATTCAAATAATTTTCAGCTGTATTCAACTTTGTTCAAGCAAAATCAAACCATATCTCCATATTTCAAATACGCAATCTCCATACATATTTCTTCTTCTTAAGAGCAGACCTCCATTGAAGTAGTTTTATTGCAGAAAACTGGTACTCTGTGAATTCATTTGCATCAACGAAGCAATGGAAATCTCTCATGAAATTTAAATCTTCAAAAACCAAACTAATGAAATTCCACAAAAATAACTATGTTATGAAGATGTGAAATTTCACGTGTTGGTGATGTGATATTTCACAATCAGGCTTACTGTTATGGAATTTTCATTGAAATTCACTCAAAAAAAAACTTTTTATTATAAAATTTCAACAAATAACTTACTGTTATGATATTTCAAAAAATACATTACTGTTATGAAAATGAGGCCTAAACGTGTAATGGAAATTTGATTATGGAATCACTGATAGTTTGCAACGTCCCTTAATTCGTTGATACATATTGACTGTAATCAATGAAGGATTTAAAGAGGCTTAAATCATGGAGAAGGTGTAACAAATTCTATAACAGATTTTGACCAAGTTTAATGACATAAATGTGTGTAAGTATATATAGATGTATATATATATAGTCTCTTTATATATCTAAGGGTAAAAATGTCATAAAAATTGGTAATTGAGTGGGTCAAGGGACCTATTACTACACACATATGGGGGGCGGGGACATATTGCTACACTAGGAAGGGAGGGGGGACTAATGGTTGTATGACCAGGGTAGGTAGGGATTTATCACCAAACTTCTATATAATTTTTTTTGGGTCCTAAGACACTATTATTCCACTTGTGTTCCACACATGTGCCACGTAGATACACATTTACATATGTGCATAACAAAATATACCGAAGGGAAAGTACCCAAATATTTTCTTTTTCAATGTAAAAAATTATTCCATGTAGGGGTGTTTTTCGGATGAATCGAATCGGAATTGAAGCATTCGGAAAATACTCCAAAAATTTCAGAAGATAAGAACTCATTACAATTTCAATTCCAAAATTTTTAAAATTCTAGAAATCATCCCAATTTCAAAATTATCAGATTTTTTGGAAAGATTCAGAATTGATTTTTTTTGTAAAATTTTGAATTTTTTTCATAACTTTTTTGGAATTTTTAGAATGACATGATCGGGAGAGTGAATGACAAATGCAGTTATTGGATCATATGTATATTATATCCTATTTTTTTATTTGT
The DNA here is from genome assembly GCA_033977485.1 of Hydrangea macrophylla. Classification (NCBI taxonomy): domain Eukaryota; kingdom Viridiplantae; phylum Streptophyta; class Magnoliopsida; order Cornales; family Hydrangeaceae; genus Hydrangea; species Hydrangea macrophylla. Next base: position 117,659,130 of record CM066985.1, on the reverse strand, counting down.
ATAATGTATGTAGCATAGTATTCGATTATGATTGTATATCTCTGTAAGTGAATAACATTAATTATCGATTACATATTAAAATTTTCGGAATATATCAAAAAATTCAGATAGGATGTGGTTCGGAATGCTTCAGAATTTTTAACACCATTCTAATTCCGATCCAAAAAATTTCAAAACTTTTAGGAACTTTCAAAATTCCAAATCAAATTTGTGTTCCAAAATCGAAAATTTTCAAATTAGACTCGGTCAAAATCAAAATTTTCTTTCTAATCTGTACCCCTAATTCTATATGATCATCACATGCACATATGACAACTATTGTGATCTCTTCATTTCCATAAACGCAAGTAAGATTAAAAAAATTCTGATCTAATGTACACCCTAATTCTGGATGACAATCACATAGTACGATAGTATTGTGATCTCTTCATTTCCGTAAACTCACGTAAGATCACAAAATACCCAAACTACTCTGGACGATACAGGATGCGGTGTCTAAGAGCAATGCTATGTTTTCCAAATTCAAATCTCCAATGATGTACCAGTGGGACCACAGTGGGGTTAATTTAACAATCTTCAATCATAATCTCGTGAGCTCATTACCACATCATTTAAAATGTGAATTTAAAATTTAGATTTGGAAGCATAGCATTACTAGATATTTAAACCAAATAATTTCTCCCTCAAAAGAGCCTAGATCTAAAAAAACAAACCAACCTGTAAATAAATATCACGCCTAGGAGCAGTAAAAATAGAGAAAAATAAATTTCCTTTCTGGGTCCATAGGGAATAACAAGTGAAAGCCACTAATTATCCACACCATACAGTACTAGTTCACGAGATAAACAGGAACAATAACAAACTGAAAATATGATAACAGTCGTATCGATTCTATTAAAAATATCAGAGTGTGGTCCTCAGGATCACAACAGGTCTGAAGACGACATATGCCCAAGTACCCGTTAAACTAATAAAGTTCGACAGAACAACAGAAACATAAATACTAGATATAACCATCTGCATGTCTTCAGCAGGCGTAAGGGTAGTCGTCAGCATAATAGCCTTCACCGGCATAATCGTCATGAGTGGGGCCACTCTCTGCATAATCAAACTCTGGGTAGTAGTCATTACTGTAAATTCCATCACCTGCGTTGTTAAGGACAGGGTAGTCTGGATGGGGAATGTCTAGGTAATAAAGGCCATCAGCTTACTGAAAGCTGAGTGAGAACTAACTAACACAGTCTCATAGAAATAAAGTAATTACCAGTCATGAACGATAATAGAAATAAAGTAATTACCAGTCATGAAAGATATATTGCAGTGATGTTAATAATATCTTTTCCTCTTTTATTCTGACACATCCTTAACCGATTTTCATCGTCTTTCAACTCTAAGACTGACTGTACCAATCCCAACTGACTATACCGAACTGATTATATCATCACGACATACTAGTGCTCATGTTCACCGCTTTTAAGAATTCTTACTGTTCACCGCGTTTAAGAACTCTTCTGAGCACCATACATCGTTCTCATATAACGACTAGTCTATGGACGCACCAATACTCTTGTTCACCGCTTTTAAGAACTCTTATTGTTTACCGCTTTTAAGAACTCTTGCGAGTATCGTCCGCCATAATCCATATGCACTAGTAATCTTGTTCACCGCATTAACGCTTTTAAGAACTCTTGCGAGTACAATACATAACGCTCACATCCCACGCAGATATGTTCACGACCAACTCATTACACTGCTTGGACCGAAAGTACTGATACCCCACTGACTCAATCACTAGGTTGTCCAATGTTCCCCACCATTATATCTCAAATCTTATCTCATTATCGCGTCGTATTACTACTAACATTCCGAACCTTACTACGTTAGTCACTACGTTATCTCAATCTCATTATCGTAACCCGTTATCTCCTAAATCCATAATACCGCATAATAGAAACATGGAATATTAATGAATAGCTAAGCATTATGAAATATAAACTAAAGGAAACATCCTTGTCCTGCTAAGGTTAGATCAATTGAGTCACCTCAATCGCTTGAGAGAAGTGAAGTTCGATCGCTCGAAGTGTTCTCGATCGATTGAGACTCAGGTTGTTAGATCGATTGAACCTAGTTTGATAGCTCGAACTTTGACTTCTACAAGTTCTGGCAGTGAACCTCCAAAATATGTTAAGGAGTGTTTGGATTATTATTAACACGTTTAGAATACGTAACACATCACAACTAAGCTACTGAGTGAGTTTAGAACTCATCGAAAAATCGTAAGGGTGTGTTTGGAAAAGCTTGAGCTTTAAGCTTCAATGGTGGCCTCCTCTCTTTCTCTTTGCTCCTCTCTTCATCTCTGTCTTTTTGATCCCCTTCTTCTTCTTCTTTGTCTCTCTCTCTCTCACACAGAATATATATATATGTATGTGTATATATGAATATATATAAGTGTGTGTATATATATCTCAAAACACAAGCACACACACTCTCTAAATCTCTTAGGTTCAGCAAACCTCACACACACATGTGAGCACAATGTTTATATAGAGGGGAGGGGGGAAGGGGTACAAGTGGGTGTGTTTGTGGGAAACTTGGAAATTCTGATCATTACAAGTTTGGTCGATCGAATTAATTTCGATCGCTCGAGAGCAGATCGGTCAGGTTTGATTGATTGAAAAGGGTTTGATCGATTGAAGTGGGGACCACGTCATAAATTCAGGTCAGTAGGGTTTCGATCGATTGAACGGGTTCGATCGCTTGAACTGTGGAATGTTCGATCGTTCGAAAGAGCTTCGATCGATTGAAAGTGAAATTTCAAGATTTGTCAAAGGAAATATAGAATCTCTTCATATAAGTAATTATTGAAAATACATAGTATTACATTATCCAACACTCATTAAGGATTTCATCCTCGAAATAAAAAATAAACAAGGTCTAAAACAAAAACGAAAATTCTCCCGCATCTCCGACTCTAACTCCCATGAAGATTCTCCTTCATCATGATGCTTCCATTGGATTATTTTTGAGCTTCTTAATTCCTTGATCTAAAATATGCACTGGTCCTTCATTGAATATAGCATTGTCATTGACTTCAATATCTTTGAAGTTGATCTCGTGCGTTGGGTTATGAGCACACTTCCTCAACATACTGATATGAAACACGTTGTGTACTCCTGACATCTTTGGCGGCAATGCAAATCGATAAGCAACCTTTCCAACACGCTCTAGAATCTTGAACGGTCCGATAAATCGCGGTGATAGTTTGCCTCCCTTCTGACCAAATCTGATGATGCCTCAAACTGGTGAAACTTTAAGTAGCACGTGATCTCCAACGGCAAACTCTAAGTCTTTGCATCGCTTGTCAGCATAACTCTTGTGTTGGGTCTGAGCTGTCTTCATCTTCTCACGTACAATCTGAATCTTTTCGCTTATCTCTCGTACCATCTCTGGCCAAAGAAGTTGAGTATCTCTGACTTCAGCCCAATATAGCCACGATCGGCAAGGTCTTCTGTATAAAGCTTCAAACGACGCCATTCCTATACTCGTATGGTAGTTGTTGTTGTAAGCGAATTCGATCAACGGTAGGTGTATCTCCCAAGAACTATCAAAATCAATAACACAAGTGTATAGCATGTCTTTCATTACTTGATTGACATGTTCAGTCTGTCCATTGGTCTACGGATTAAAGGTTGAACTTAAATTCAATGTTGTTCCCATAGCTGTTTGGAGACTCTTCCAAAACTCTGCAGTAAAGCGGGAATCTTGATCTGACACAATAGAAACAGGTACACTGTGTAACCGTACAACATTCTGTAGATACATCCGGCTCAAACGTATACTGGATTTGTCATACTGTAGGCAATGAAATGTGCCATCTTCATAAGTCGATCCGCGATTACCCAAATAGTGTCGTGGTTCTACTGTGACTTCGGCAATCCTACCACGAAATCCATAGTTATATGTTCCCATTTCCATTGGGGAATCGGTAACTGCTGTAGAAGTCCAGATGGTTTATGATATTCTACCTTTACTTGCTTACAAGTAAGACACTGGGATACATACTCAGCTACTTCTCTCTTCATTCCTTCCCACCAGAAATTCCTCTTTAAATCCTTATACATATTTGTACCTCCAGGATGAATAGTCATCCGTGATTTATGTGCTTCATCCAATATTTCTTTCCGGAGTTTTTCTTCGTCAGGTACACAAAGTCTTCCTTTACATCGTAAGGCTCTATCTGCACTGATACTCCAGACTTCTGGTTCCTTTGTTGACATATTGGCGAACCATAGCTTCAAATCTTCCATTGTTTGTTGCGCTTTTATGATACGGCTGATCACAGTTGGTTGTACCATTAGACATTCAAAATGTTGTTCTTCCATTGGTTCCACTGGCTGAAGATCAAATTCAGCTACAACTTCCAATGCTTCCCATTCTCGAATTAATAACACAGCAATCACTAATTGAGGTTTATGACTCAAAGCATCTGCTACTTTACCCGGATGGTATTGCAACGAAAAGTCATAGTCCTTGAGTAACTCCATCCATCGTCTTTGTCACATGTTCAATTCCTTTTGAGAGAACAAATACTTCAAGCTCTTATGATCGGAAAACAGATCAAACTTTTTTTCATAGAGACAGTGTCTCCAAATCTTTAACGCAAACACTATTGCTACTAATTCCATATCACGCGTAGGATAGTTCTTCTCATGTACCATCAATTGTCTGGATCCATATGCAATGACATTCTCATCTTGCATAAGTACATACCTAAGTCCTTGGTGTGATACATCACTGTAGATTACATACCTTTCTCCACTCTTAGGTATTGCAAGTACTGGTACAGAAGTTAGTCCTTCCTTTAACTCCTGAAATGAACCCTAATGCTTGTCTATCTTGGAAAATCCTTCTATAAATGTCTTGTAATATCCTGCTAGGCCGAGGAAACTTTTGACCTCTGTCGCATTAGTTGGTCTGTTCTAGCTTAAGACCGCATCAATCTTGGATGAGTCCACTATAATACCATCCTGAGATATAACATGTCCCAAGAATTTGACCTCTTGTAGCCAAAATTCACACTTGCTAAACTTTACATACAAGTTGCTATCTCGAAGTGTCTGCAAAATAATTTGTAAGTGCTCCTAGTGATCTTCTTCTGTCTTCGAGTAGACCAGGATGTCGTCGATGAATACTATAATGAATTGATCTAGATATGGTCTGAATACTTTATTTATTAAGTCCATGAAAAATGTTGGCGCATTCGTCAATCCAAAAGGCATAACTACAAACTCATAATGCCCGTATCTCGTCCTGAATGCGGTCTTCGTCACATCTTTCGGTCGAACTAATAGTTGATGATATCATGAACGTGGATCGATCTTGGAAAAGATCTTTGATCCTTGTAATTGGTCGAATAGATCATCTATCCGGGGTAGTGGATATCTATTCTTGATTGTAATCTTGTTCAACTCCTTGTAGTCTATGCAGAGTCGAAGTGTTCCGTCCTTCTTATTCACAAACAGAACTGGTGCTCCCCAAGGTGACGTACTCGGACAAACAAATCCTAAGTCTTCAAATTCCTGAACTTACTTCTTTAGTTCCAACATCTCAGTTAGTGCCATCTTATATGGAGTTTTGGATATCGGCAACGTACCAGGTACTAGTTCCACATAGAAGTCTATTTATCTTTTTAGTAGAAGTCCTTAATATCTTGGAATACATCCTGAAAGTCTTGTACAGTAGAAATCTGATCCATCGTTGGTTCTGTACTCGTACTCCCGATTGTAGCTAAGCCACTCGTGAGGAATAAGTCACTTGTTGACTGACACTGAAATCGGATCATCGGTCGTCCTGATATCGAAAATATAATCGTCCTAGTAGGGCAATCCAAGTTGGCATCATACTTAGTCAACCAATCCATCCCTAGGATAATATCGAACTCCGACATTAACAGAACCACCAAGTCTGCTGGAAGATTCCTATCTCCCAAGGTCAATGGGCAATCTATTCACACTTTACCCAACTTAACAATCATTTCCAATGGTGACACAACATTAAGTGTTGGCTTAAGTGTTTGGGGTTCTAAATCCAACTGACACACAATCTTAATAGTAATAAACGAACGTGCAACTCCAGTATCGAATAAAGCTTTAACTTGACTGTGAAAGAGTACAAGTGTACCTTCCATATATTGTTGCACATTCGCATTAAAGCCTAATTCCGCTGGGATGATAGCATTCATTCTAGTCTGACATGGGGGTCCTTGAATTTCTTGAACTGGTGCTACATAATATCCTCCGCGAGGTGTACGACAATCCTTGCTCAAATCTCCCGGCTTGTTGCAATTCTGACAAATAGCATCCATTCGGCGGTTAACTCTAGGGGTTGTGAGAAATTTGGCAAAGTGCCCTGGCTTTCCGCAATTAAAACATCCTTCATTATTGCTTGGCGGGGCTGTTAGCAGCGCTTGAGGCTATGGTCCCTGCTGGCGATATTGCTAGGGTCGAGAATAACTTGGCTGAAACTTTCGAGTTCCATCCCAGGTTCTCTTATTCCCTTGAAAACCACCCCGAGATCTCCAATTCTAGGTAATTCTCTGTGGTTGGTTCTGGAAATTCCTCAGTTGATAACCTCTTAACGACTGAGGTCAATTCATCTGTGGTCCTTGTGCTGGATAAGCGTCTTTTTCAACCCTACATCAAATCTGACAATCTCCTCAAACGACTGATTCAGATGACCAACCATCATATATCTAAGGTGGGGATTCAATCCTTAGTGAAATCTTTTCACCTTCTTCTGTGGGGTGTCTATCATATGTTGAGCAAATCGGGATAGATGCTCGAACTGTGTTGTATATTCCCGTACAGTCCATCCTCCTTGGACCAGATTAAGAAAATTCTTCTCCTGTTGATCTCTTCATCTTCTAGAAAGTACTTTTCCAGAAATCTTCCTTTGAACATTTCCTAAGTCATCGCCCTTGCAGCATTTATCCCAATTCCATCTCGTTCAGCTTCCCACCAATCTACAGCGGCATAGGTGAGCTGGAACGTAGCAAGACGACGCTTTTCATGTTCACTGCATTCTAATGCTTCAAAGATCAATTCCATCTCTCTTATCCATTGTTCGACTTTCCATGGTTCTGTTAGTCCATCGAACTTCTCAGGATGTAAACCACAAAAATTTGCTAGTAGTTTGTCTCCAGTTTGTCTTTGTTGAAACGATGCAGCTAGAGGTTGAACAGGTCGTTGGTTGGTAGCATAGTTGTAGGTGTCACCTACATGTTCCATCCTCTGCATAAAAGCTTCAAAGACTCTGGATGGGTCTATTCCCTCTGGAATAAGTGCTCTAATTTGCGCTTGATGATTTTTCAAGGATCCTACCATAATGCGTTAGGGATACGCACCTACAATAGACCTATCGATAAGCTGAAAGTCTTCTCATAGAAACAACATCAAGATATAGCAAGAAGCAACAAGAATTAATAGTTATACTCAACAACACATAACAATCTAAACATACCATCAATATATCAAAAGTACTGCTCGTATAAATATATATCAAAAGATGTACCGCATAGTACACACTAGTCAAACTGTATACCACATGGGACATAAGCTAAAATAGTACTAAGGTCAGCTATTTACAATAATATTACTACTGATAATACCTATACAAGCAATGGTCAAATAGCTATCTCTCAAGCTCCCAAATATCAAGTGGATAACATGTCCTGATATAAAACTAACAAACTAAACCCTGCAAATCCTGACTCAAAAGTCATCAGCATCTGATCCTGCTAGGGGTGCCTCATCCTCGGGTGCAATGTCCATCTCTACCGGTGGATCGGCCTCCACTGGCTCAGCAAGTCCTCCAACCACTACTCCTATATCCCATTCCTCGACGATCATCTCATCAACCACCATATCCTCAACACCGAAAGCTGGCTCGGCGACGTTAGCAACCAACTCAGCAAAATCCCCAACTATGGCCATAGCCTCTGCTAGTGCAGCCTGTCCTATCGGAAGTCTACCTAGCTGTGCAACCATGCTGCTACCCACTCGGCTGCCATATTGGTAATGGCTGCCATATATAGTACAAGCTCTGCTGGTAAATCGAACACAACGGGTATCTCTGATACGACTACTTCCTCATCAGGAACATCTTCTACTGGTGCCTCCAAAATCTCGTCTCCCTCTACCGTGTCCTTTGGCTTAAATTTTGGCTCCTCCGAGTTATCCTCCAGTTCCTCGTCATCGTCAACAGGCTCGATGTCCTCGGCGGGATCCTTCTCTGGGTCAGCATCTACCATCAGCTCGGCCTCTGGTGATTCAGGTTGTTCCTGTGGCTCTGGAATGTGTATCTCAGGTATTGGTGAAGGTGGTGCTACTGCTGGTACTGTCTCAATAGGTCCTCCAAGAATGACTCGTAGCTCTATAGCGTCCATCTCCATCTTGCTCTGGATCAATCGCAAAATCTCCTGGTAAATATCCCTACCAATCCTCGCTGAATGGTAATCATCCATACGCATCTCCGTAGGGTGGGTCTTCTGGGTCACATAGAGAGCCTTCCATATATCATCCTCTAGATATCGACTAGTTGTTTAGTGTATGCAGTCATCATAAAACTCTGAGTCAGCTGGCTCTACGGTATCCCCATGAATCACGTGTCCTCTATAGGGATCAGTCACAAACTTATGGAACTCTGGATCCATGACTGCAAAGGAAACTATCTATCATCAGGAAGACAAACTTATCTTAACCTCATATCTCATCTCAGGGATCTTAAAATACTAGGACCAGATGGTGTAGAAATGTTAGTGAACGAAAGTATCATATCCCAGAGCCCTGATACCAAAAATCCTTGTCACGCCCCGGAGCAGCAAAAATAGAGAAAAATAAATTTCTTTTTTGGGTTCATAACGAATGACAAGTGAAAGTCACTAATTATCCACACCACACAGTACTAGTCCACGAGTTAAACAGGAACAATAACAAACTGAATATATGATAACAGTCGTATCGATTCTATTACAAACATCAGAGTGTAGTCCTCAGGATCACAATAGGTCTGGAGACGACATATGCCCAAGTACTCGTTAAACTAATAAACTTCGACAGAACAACAGAAATATAAATACTAGATATAGATATAACCATTTGCAGGTCTTCAGCTGGCGTAAGGGTAGTCGTCAGCATAATAGCCTTCTCTGACATAATCGTCATGAATGGGGCCACTCTCTGCATAATCAAACTCCAGGTAGTAGTCATTACTGTAAATTCCATCACCTGCATTGTTAGGGACATGGTAGTCTGGACGGGGAATGTCTAGGCAATAAAGGCCATCAGCTTACTGAAAGCTGAGTGAGAACTAACTAACACAGTCTCATAGAAATAAAGTAATTATCAGTCATGAACGATATATTGTAGTGATGTTAATAATATCTTTTCCTCTTTTATTCCGACACATCATTAGCCGATTCTCATCGTCTTTCAACTCTAAGACTGACTGTACCAATCCCAACTGACTATACTGAACTGATTATATCATCATGACATACTAGTGCTCCTATTCACCGCTTTTAAGAACTCTTACTGTTCACCGCTTTTAAGAACTCTTCTGAGCGCCATAGATCGTTATCATATATCAACTAGTCTATGGACGTACCAATACTCTTGTTCACCACTTTTAAGAACTCTTATTGTTCACCATTTTTAAGAATGCTTGCGAGTACCGTCCGTTCAGAATCTATATGCACTGGTACTCTTGTTCACCGCATTAACGCTTTTAAGAACTCTTGCGAGTACAATACATGACGCTCACATCCCACGCAGATGTGTTCACGACCAACTCATGACACTGATATACTTGGACCAAAAGTATTGATACCCCACTGACTCAGTCACTAAGATATCCACTATTACCCACCATTATATCTCAAATCTTATCTCGTTATCGCGTCGTATTACTACTAACGTTCCGAACCTTACTACGTTATTCACCACGTTATCTTAATCTCATTATCGTAACCCGTTATCTCTGAAATCCATAATACCGCATAATAGAAACATGGAATATTAATGAATAGCTAAGCATTACGAAATATAAACTAAAGGAAGCATCATTATCCTGCTAAGGTTCGATCGATTGAGGTCATCTCAATTGCTTGAGAAAAGTGAAGTGTGATCGCTCAAAGTGTTCTCGATCAATTGAGACAGGGGTTATTCGATCGATTGAACTTTCGATCACTCAAACTTCATCTTCTACAGGTTCTAGCAGTGAACGTTCAAAATATGTTAGGGAGTGTTTGGGTTATTATTAACACATCTAGAATACGTAACACATCACAACTAAGCTATTGAGTGAGTTTGGAACTCACTGAATGATCGTAAGGGCGTGTTTGGAAAAGCTTGAGCTTTAAGCTTCAATGGTGGCCTCCTCTTCTATCTCTCTGCTCATCTCTTCGCCTCTGTCTCTCTGTCTCTCTCTCTTTGTCTTTCTGATCCTCTTCTTTTTCTTCTTCTTTATCTCTCTCTCTCTCCCTCTCTCTCTCTCTCTTTTTCTGTCTCTCTCTTTCTTACAGAATATATATGTTTGTGTATAAATGAATATGTGTATGTGTGTGTGTATATATCTTAAAACAAAAGCACATACACTCTCTAACTTTCTTAGGTTCAGCAAACTCACACACACATGAGCACAAGGTATATATAGAGGGGGAAGGGGTACAAGTGGCTGCCTTTGCGGGAAACCTGGAAATTTTGATCATTATAAGTTCGATTGATCGAATTAAGTTCAATCGCTCAAGAGTAGATCAGTCAGTTTTTATCGATTGAAAAGGGTTTGATCGATTGAAGTGGGGACTATGTCATAAATTTATTCGATAAGGTTTCGATCGATTGAACAAGGTTCAGTCGATTGAACAAGGTTCGATCGCTTTAACTGTGGAATGTTCGATTGCTCGAAAGAGCTTCGATCGATTGAAAGTGAAATTTCAAGTTTGGTCAAGGAAATATATAGAATCTCTTCATATAAGTAATTATTGAAAATGCAGGGTCTTACAATAAATCATGCACACAAGCATGGAGTCGGGTTTAGGTTACTTACCTAGCAGAATGTAGCCCGACGGATCGATATATTCGGCGTTGTTACGAGCTCGACAAGAAATCCACGAACGACTGCTCTTATTGTGCTTCCGTGTACTCTCTTGTACTTCGCATAAGTCGTAGAGGACGCTACTAGAGCAGTCTCCATCAATGTCACGCGCTAATCCCATAGCTCCATGGTGATGGCTTAGAGAGAGAGAGGCTGCCAAACGTTAGGGATGCTCATATGTGTGTTTATATTATATATATATATACACACACACATATTCACCAAACCCTAAGACTCCTAGAGCCAAAGCCCATTGGACCCAGTCTAATAATATATGGGTGCCTGTATGGCCCACAATATTTCTTACACAACTAATTAAGCTTCTTGAATTCTATCATGTCATTGGGATACAAGAAGCTTCTTGAATTTTATCATGTCAATGTTTGGCAAAGACTTCAATATGGTTTGGTTGTATGGTATCTTGTATGGTATGATAAGGAATTTTTATAACACAAAGTACAAAAGTTGTTTATATCGGGTACAAAGTTATATTACCGTAGATCATTATGTATAAAAAAAATTGAATTATCGGTACAAAGCTCCTATATCATGGTATAAAAGTTGTTTACCATGAAGACAAAATCACCAAACTATAAGTGGTTTTACTTTAAAGAGGATGGTGGGTTGGGATTAGCCATATATTGCATTCAATGGCCTATGTGAATTGGTTGTACCGAGGAGTGGAGGCAGTATAGGGCAAGGGTGGGCCCAAGCCCCTAAGATATTTGAGAATTAAAGTTTAGCCTAAAAATTTTAGATAGTTTGTTTAGCCCACCCCCACACTTACACACACACACAAAAAGAACAGATATAACCAATACCCATTTTGAAACAACTTAAAAAACTATTCACAATTTCAAACCAACATATATGCGCACACATACATAGAGAAAAATTGCAGATTGTAGATGATGTGGTAGAGAGAGTTTGTAGATTTAAGGTAAGGTAGGAGAATAAAGAGATAGAGAAAGAGAGATATCGACTAGGGCATTGTAAAGAGAGAAACATTGGACTTGGAATTGGGTCTCAATTTGTTTTAGCTTTTAATAAAATACTTAACGATTTATCAATAAATAAAAAATGACCCTCAAAAAAAAAAAAAATAAATAAATAAATAAATAAAAAATGGATGTTAAAAAATTAAAAATAAATAAAAATTAAGCATATGACAGCAATTTTTTTAAAGTGTTTTGGAGGGTAATAATAGATTTTGAAAATTTTCTTTAGTTTTTTTTTTTTTTTTTGAGACAAGTGTATTAAAAATTGCTAATATTATCCATTTTCATACATGTACTTAATGGCCATTGACGGTAGGGGGTAATTTGTTAGCAAAATACAAAACCTCGAGAGAGGTTAGTGTCACGTCAGAAATTTTAGTTGAGGTTTATAATAAAGTGCCAAACTTCAAGGGGGTGTTAGTGTAATTTATCCAAAAAAAAATTACCTGACGCGTGGTGTAGAGAGACTTGACTTGAAAAGTGAGCTGCAGTCATATTCAAGCTTTGTCGTGTAGGAGATGCAAACGGTGGCCCACGTGAGTTGACGCCATACCTCACGTGCATATAAAGTATAAACTAAGGACAAATATAAACAAACAGAAACAGTGTATAATAAATACTTCGGTAAACAGTTAAAACGGGTTATATAAACTACGTTTTTCGAGGGCAACAATGGTCAATATGAGAGTAAAAAAATGTTACTCCGTACTAAAAATTTTAACAAAAAAATAATAATATCATAGTAAAAAAGTATTGTTAATAGTTTTAGAGAATAAATATCACTAAATTTTTAGTTACACTTTTTGTTCCGATATTAATCACTATTACCTTCACAATAGTATTACCTTTTCGTACAATAAATAATTTCTTACTATATGTATTCATCTTTTTGTCTTTGATTTCTGAAGTTCTAGTTGAGATGGGCTGATATGTTCTTTGTTTTTTTTTGTTTTCCTTTATGCTTTGATATATGTATTGTCTGGGGTATATATGTTCCTTGTGTTGCGTATTTGCTCTTTTCGGTTATAAATTTTACTCTCTTTGTTCCTTTTTTTGAATCCATCTTTAGGAACTTAATTTTTTAAGGGGATAAAAAAATCTACACCTACTTTCTATAATTGCCCCTAATCACTATAATAACTTTTTTAGTTTTATCTTGGCGTAGATTTCAAAGAAGGGTGATTTTAGAAAGTAAGTAAAAATTGTATACCAATTTTAAAAAGTAGACACTAATTTTGAGAGATCCCAAAATAAAATATAGGACTAAAAAAAAAGGAGGAAGTATCTTTTTTCGAAAAAAAAAAATTTAAAATTAAAAAGTTATGCATTTGTAAAGAATAAGTTTTATATCCACATTCATATTACCTAGGATAAAAGTCCCTATTAATAGTGAAGGGAAAAAATAATATCCCCTTATTCAACTCAAGAGATAAAGAATGTCTAAATCTAATTTGCCACAACTACTCGTTCGACTCTTTGTCTTACTTAAAAATAAAAAAATATGTATAAATAACCCAAAAAAATTTTCTCAAGAGCCCCCTAGCACAAAATCCAGGGTCCACCACTGTCTCTAGGCATGGAATTCTGCCCAACCCGCTTGGTCGCGGACAGGTTTTTGGCTCGGGCTGGCTTTGGTGAATGGGTCGAGGATGGCCAGAGAGAGGTAAGGACTGAGATGACCTTCCTTTATGTATTGGTAGTTGAGTAAGGTGAGTGAAGGGCAGCGAAAGGGGGATCGATTCTGTGAAAGATGGGATCAGTAAATGGAAATTCACTAAGATTTCATCTTTGATGAGGACCCTAGGCTTCGGGATTTTATTAATTATTGTTTTAAACTAGATTATGCAATATAAAAAACTTTTAATTAATAGTAATTAACTCGTTAATTACTTGTAGCAACAATTACTCCTAAATTTGATGAAAATATATTTATAGGATAAATGTTCCGTTTTATTAACTGAACAAAGTGAATTTGGAATGGACCAGTAAATTGAATAAAAACTTTAATTATTAGTTGAACTAAGTGATGATTTGGAAAATAATATTATAAAAATGTGCTACAAAATTGAAACTAAAAATTCATTTCAAAAAGTATGTACAAAGAGTTGTCATTACTCCAACCCAAATTTAACACAAATGAAAACATATCTAATCTGAATTCAGAAACAACTATTGCTAATGATTCATGTCGATAGTTGTCGACGTCTCCTCCAAGTCTTCCATCTAAGGATTAATTCTTCAAAATTAACGTTGTTTCTTGTATCGCGTACCACTCTTCTTACTTGCACCAAAAGTTGTTTCATAAGTAACTAAGAAAGACATGCAATTAGTGTCTCACGAGCTCCACACATTTTGAATTTTGAAAATGTTTATTTACTTCCCTAATTAACAGATGAGAAGTACGTAATCCAAGAACTACAAACCTAGTATTGGCTACAAATTTCACGTATTGCTTTAATTTCAATTACACCATATTCTCACAAGCTGGGACGACGCAAGCTAAACTTTGAGTCGAGCTAAACTTTGGAGGGAGGGGACCAAGGGTCCACCGGCCCAAAGGGCTACGAGCTAAACTCAAGCACTACGGACTGAGCTAGATCGGCTTTAAAAGCCCTTTTTGTGTTAAAGACCTCGGCCGGCCGCGGCCTCAGTGCCATTTTCCATGCCTTACATGTTATTGCTTATTTAGAAAAGACGACGTTTGGTAAGGGACTGAAAAAGAGTTTCATGTGGGGATTCATATGCATGTCCACCCCAAAATCAATAATATTTGTGAACATAGTACGTGGCGATAAATGTGTCAACTGTTTGGCTTTAATGATAAACATTATATCATTTCATCTCATATTGGTGAAACTAATACCACAGGTCCACAGTGTATTTTTTTTTTGGGTAATCATGGGTGTCCGAGTCAGCTTACGCGCACCTCGACTAATCCCACAGTGTATCGAAACTACTAAAAACTAAAATGATATTTGTTAACGAAGTTGTCATGTGTCCAAATCCAACTCAAAAGAGTATAAAATATAGGGAATTTTGGTACACCCTACTTTTATAGACCCATGTTATTTCTCTTTTTCTATTCTTTCTACAGAAGAATAAAAATTAAAAAAATGTAAAAAAATAAAGAAAAGAATAGGAAGATAACATCACGCCAAGCTGTTGGGTTGTAACTGTGCACTGCTAGTGAATGCTTAGCGTGATTATCGGAGCTAGACAGCGACTCCATTTGTTTCGCATACACTTATTTTATACTGTATTTAGAGCATCTCTAGCAGACTAGCTATTTTAATTTTTGAGACAAAATAACTAGCTAAATAGAGTTTTATGTGTTCCAGCAGGCTAGTTACATGGTTAATCATTTTAACATTTAGCTCATTGACTAGACAAATTTATCTAGCCAAGAAGGACTCTATATTTTCTCTTCAAACCTCAACCTTTGGATATTTTATTAATCAATTGGCACAAATCTCAACCATTAAAAAGTAAGATGATCAGATAAAATAAAGAGCACTGCTGGAATTCAAAGTTAAATAATAGATAGCTAAAATAAATTTTAAATAAAGTAGCTAGCCATAAACAAATTTGCTGCTGGGGATGCTCTTATTTGTTACATATTTAACTCTCCTAATTATAGGGACAACACTTAGGTGCTTTTCACTCAATGGTTTTTGTGATGTTCTCTCTCACAAAAGTAGGACTCAGGACACAAAAAACATTGAGTGAAAAACACCCAAGTGCTGTCCTAATTATAATAGGATCACTTGATTTTTATTGAAACTTTTTTTTAGTAATCTCACTGGCACGGGATACATATTCAAGATAAAATAGTACTTACTATACATATTATGGATGATATCGATTACAACAAAGAACATTAGCAATCGTTGGTTTGTGTTTGGTTGGAAAATTTATAAGTGTGTGCGAGCGTGCCAGGAAAGCAAATTGTCAATGTGTAAATGTAATGATCCAAACTGCGCCTCACCAAGGAGATTGTGGTGACGTTCGATGCCTTGAACAGGACTTTAATTGTATAAAGATGTTCTTAATTGAAGCACTTCGAACTAATTTAAAATAACTACTCCTAAGTAAATTAATGAAAGAAGTAATACAATAAGAAACTACTTTGATTAAGTTAAAGAAAATACAATCTAACCTTGAAGATGACTTCGAAGGTGTTCTACTCCTAAATTTAAATACTTAGATAACAATACAGTAAGTGTTTTGAGAGATATATGTTGATGTTGATTGAAGGATCTCTTTCGAATGTACAATCCTTCTATTTATAGACGTCGAGGGTCCCCAACAACTCTATTTGAATACTCCCGCCCAATTTTCAAACTGATAACCTTTCTGACACCTGTTCTTCAATTGCTTCATGGTGATTAACACGTGTCCTCTAGCAATTACATATTTGAACGAAATGAATCAGCAACAACTACTCGTAACAGTTTCCACATTCTTCCATGTCTACCATTTATCCTGCCACGTAAAATCTTATGTGTCCATACTGCATTGCCTGAATATTTTCATCACAAACATTACCCCCCGCGCCATTTTTCCTTTTGGTTCAAAAAAGGTAATGGTGATCATGGCCGGATTGTGCTAAGTAATTAATATCTTACGCCATCTTTGAATATCTTTAAATTGCACGTTTACCTCTTCAATTATCTTCATATAAACAATCATTCCTGTTTGATTTAATCCTCCATTTTACCTTGTTCTCTTGACTTTGCTTTATTGATCATGTCTTCCTCTCAATCTTCCTTCGACACTAGTAATTATTTTCCTCTAGATCTTCCTGAAGAAGTGATGCTATCAACCAAACACCCTGAAATTTCTTCTCGAACTAATTGGGATCTTCCTGAAATTCCTCGTGAACCCTTCACTTATTCGAAATGGGGAAAGTGGCATGAAATGTTGAACAGACCAAGTGCTTCTTTAACAGGGCCAAATTCTTCTTCGAACTCTTCCAAATCGATTTATAATAACCAGACATTCCCTCCTGCTTGGGAACAACCTATTTCCCATGGTGAAGGAGTAGGATATTATAAAGGTATGAAGCTCGAAACCCCAATTACAATTCCTTCAGTTATTCATCCAAACTTTGACTATCCTGAAACTGAAGGGATTATTCGAAGCAGAACAATAAAACCCTACTATCCATTTTTGAATCGTCTCTCACGAGAGCAAAATCTGCTGAATGCATGGTTGATATCTTCAACCAGTCCTCCTGGTGAGAGACTTCAAAGTGGTAATGTCTTGATTCCTCAAGGCAGACCCCCTATTCATACATATGTGAGAGCATCTCATGAAAATTTTTCTAATGAGCATTATTCTTCAGCCTTCCTTTCAAAATGCAAATTTTTCGAAAAAGATTATGAAGAGAGGGTACTTCTCTTCAACCATTCTATTCTAGGCTTTCCTGACACCAAAGTTTAAGTGGTGGATCCCACTGAAGATATTGGTGACCCTTTTTTGAAATTAGACCAATTATGCAGGTATGGTCCCATTTTCAAGCATATTCCACCTATTCTATCACCTTCTCCATGCTTGATCATTCAAGCCCAAAGGCTTATAGTTGCCTTTTCACATCTTCCCTTTTCCATTTTACAAAATCCAAAGGCTCGAATTAATTTTGAATGGAGTTGCCATATCTTATGTCATGAATGGAATATTTCAACCCTTGTTCGAACCCAAATGGATTTCACCCTTCAAACCCTGGCTTCTCATTTAAGGTGGCATTCTCATCACCAAGAAAGTGTCCATCATTTGAATTATCTAATGGATCTTTATGAGAGTCTTAAGGAAGTACCCAATACACTTCTTAATGAAGTTTCAAAGTTCAAGGAGAAATACATCTATGGTTGTGGAAGTTCTGATGAAGAAAACAGTGTTTCTCACTACTCGAAACCTGATCTCGAAAGTCGAATTGCATATTTTAAAGAAGAAGCCAAGGCTGCTGGCATATCTCTTCGAGGCAAGACTCCATTAGCCAAGGAACTTCGAGATCTTCGCAAAGCTTTGTTCAGGATCACCTCGCGACTAAATCAGTATGAAGAACAACTCAGGGATGCTTATCTCACTCTTCGAAGCGAAGATGAATTGGCTTTACAAGCCAGAAACCTATGCCTCGAAATAGAATTGGAAGCAGAATACTTTGCTTATTATTGGGCTATGTTTCACAACCTAGTGACTTATGGGTTTCCCCACTTTTACCAATTATGTTTATGAATTGCAATCGCATTTCTCTTTCAATGTAATGAATTATGAAAAAATTCATGTTTCTATTAATTAGTTCATTCTGAACCAGTATGTCTTTTCCTTTGATGCAACGGTCCAAAAAGAGTAACCGAACCTAACGGCTATTTTTCAATAAATGCATCTTTTCCCAAACATCACCAAAGGCTATAAATAGATAAGCCAAAAGGGGAAAAAAAAAACCCTCCAACTTCTACAAATCTGCTTTGTTTTCTGCTTATCACCCTCTTTGCAATCTGATCATTTCACTTCTAAAGATGACAACAACTGGTGATAACACTCTACTTCAGAAAATCTGCGATGATTTTGAGCAGATCCTCAAAGACGAACAAGAACGTTACTTGCAAGGGCAAGAAACTTCTCTGATTCATGAAGTTCTTGTTCCCATTACTTTTTCCGATCACGAATCCTCAATCGCCGTAGGTCCTTGCCTGAGCACACCAAGCCTGAGAGTCCATGTTTATTACCCCGATTAGGAGAACAACATTTGACTTACCAACAGGATCTTCCAAACCCCAAGTATGACTGGAAGTTTCGACATTGGCCTAAACCTGCAAATGATTGGCCTGAATGGGTAGATAGAATCTTAGAGAACAAAAGAGAGATTCTAACCACAACGGGAATTTACCATGTTGTTCACCTTTCAAAATTTCCCATCGAATCCAGTCCTAACTTATTAGCTGCAGCCCTCTGTTTTTGGAACCCTATTTTCAACCATTTTCAATTTTGATTTGGTCCAATAGGCCCCACTGTTCTAGACATCTGTCATTTATTAGGGTTTTTGCCTCATGGGGAAGATGCTCACCCCTATATGGCTGAATCTGATAGTCCTCCCATCAATACTGATTCTAAATCATTAGGGATACCAATTTCTTGACTACCCATAAAAAGTCATCAGGAGCAGTGACAGACAAGGAATATTACTGCTTCCTCTTATATTGGCTTTCGAAGCATTTATTTTGCACTTCTTCTCAGAGAGTTGTCCTCGAATTTTCTAACATTGCTAGAGCTCTGGCTGCTAGTCGAAGGTTAGCCCTAGCACCTTTTGTTCTAGGATCTCTCTATAGGTCCTTTTCTGATTTGTGCTTCGACCCCTTTATTCTTACCCAAGGTGGTCCTTTCTGGATATTACAACCATGGCTATATGCTTATTTTCCAGAAATTCATAACTTAGAATCCTTATCCTACACTGTTGCTCACGGAATCTTTTTTGCCTTATTACCAAATGTTGAGAAGACCTTTAAAGAATCCATCTCCTTCTTTTTCGATCTCCCTGCAATAAGGCCAAACAAACTATTCCAACCATTTGCTGTTCTCTACAGTCCTGAAGACAAATCTCCTCTTTCTCCTCATTGGCTTTGTCAAATTTTGGACAGAGCAGCAAGTGCTCTTGAATTAAAAGCTGCATGGGGTAGTTTCTTGATTAGTAGGGATCTATTCTTTGGGAACATCCTTAGCCTCAAATCTCAAGGTGAACTATACCTTCCCAATCAGTTTTCGAGGCAATTTGGGCTTACTCAATCAATTCCTTTCCCAATCAGGAGTCAAGCCAATATACTTATGGCTTATAAAACTCACTCGAAAGTGCCAGAATCAGTGATAACTGCTGCATTAGCAGTTTATCAAAACAGAGTCAGCAATTTGGAGTTTACTTCTCTACCAGTTTACACCACCTGCACCCCTGCCTTCTCAAGTTGGTGGGAAAATTTGATGTCAGTGGAGATGGACAAGTGCCAACTCTTGAGATATATTGATTCGAAGCAACCAGGTAATAAAAATTTCCATTTAACCCTTCTCCCCTTAAATGATGAGAAGAAACCTGATTTATATTTGTTTGAATTTTACAACACAAGAGTAGTAATTGGAAAAAGCTCTTCACCAACAACCAGAGCTTCGAAGGTCAAGCCAAACGTTCCGATCCCTTTAAAGACCTCAAAAATTTCAGCTCCTGTTCCTCCATCCTCAAAACCAAAAAGAAAACTAGTCCTTCCAGCAAAGAGTTCACCTCCTCCATCAGAAAATGTTGAGTCTGAAGGAGAAGAAGAAACTAGCCCTGTCCCTGCTTTATCTCGAAGGAAAAAAGCCAAAACAACAGTTGAACCATCTGCTGGTTTAAAAATCACCAAGGAAACTCCCATTCTAGTAGTTCCTATTTCGAAGGTGGCACCTGCACCTGAATTATCGCAAACCACTTTAGAACCATTATCTCAACATTCTGACCTTCCAGAGATTTAGACATCTTCTCCATCCAGTGCTCACCTCCCATTAATTGCATACCAACCAACAGTAAGTTATTCAAACTTTTCTGGTATACATCTCTTATATACACAGACACATTCTAATGAAAATGTTCTGCCTTTGTTGCCCAGATTGTTCCTGAGACTGTGGCTGGTTCCTCAAAACCAAGTACAAGTTCTGATCCTAAGACTGCTCCAACATCAGCTTCGTTCGAACCTCAAGCTCCCCCAAGTGTCTCAAGTTCTGGGAAATTTCACCTGTCTCTTCCTCCCAATTTAAATCCTGAAGAAGTTAAAGAATTTAAAGAAGGTCTGAAGTCTGTTTTAAAGATGGGAGACACTACTGTGACCAATGTCCAAGAATTCTTCCAACAAATGACAGGTCAAAGCAAGCCAAAGATACCTTCTATAGATCCAGTAGTTGCACTTGCTACATTGAGATTATTTAGTAAGGTTTCGTTTGAAATATTCGAGGACAAAGAAGTGCAAAGAGCTATGAAAATCTTGTGCCAGTTCATGTTGGACAGTTCTGCCATAACTGTTCCTGACAAGGAAACCATCTCTGCATTGATGTCTACCTTTGATTTTGACTGTTTTTTACTTGAAAAGGTCATCAAAGATAGGAAACAACTAGAAGTTGATATGGAATACACAGCAGAGAAGACTCTCGAGATGGACCAATTATTGACAGAATTTGATGAGAACACCACCACAATTGAAAAACTTTCAAGCAAGGTTGAAAAGCTTAGAAAGAAACTCGAGGTTGCAGAAACTGAACTGGCCAAGTTGAAAGCGAAGCAAGGGAATACTGAGACAAAGCTGCTAGCTCTGAAGACTGCAATTGAATCAAGGCCTTTGAAGAACCAAGAATCGATTTCGAGGCAGAAATTCATTCTGAGCCAGTCAAAATTGTACTCTAGGTCTTGGGACAATTTTAGATTGAAGGCCCAATTCATAAATAAATTGTTGTGATAGATAATATCAATAGGACTTTGCAATGTACCAACATCTGGTTCTTGTATCTTAACTTTAAATGTGGAATACATGTTTTTATCCTATGAACACTGCATTTTTTTTTTTTATTCTAGATTTCTTGCTTCCCAAATAGTGGGATAATATTGCTTCAAAAATTTGCCATTGATCTTTCTGATATGGGCATACCCATTCAAATTTCTTAAATGGTAAAATCCTCCTTTGAAGACCTTGTGAATTTGGAATGAACCTTCCCATTTAGGGGACCATTTTCCATATTTTGGCTCTTTAGATCCAATAGGCAATATTGTTTTCCACACCAAGTCTCCCTCATCAAAGGTTCTTGGTTGTACTTTTTTATTATATCCCTTTGATGCTATTCTCTTCTATATCAAAATATTATTGAGAGCTTTGCTCCTTTCTTCATCTATATCTTCTAGTTCAATGGCCATGGATGTTTGGTAATCATCCAAAGATAACTGATTCTGCTTCATAACTCGAAGAGAATTAATCTTTATTTCAATAGGCAAAACTGCCTCATGTCCAAAAGTTAAAGCATAAGGAGATACACCTGTACTTGTTCGCTTCGAAGTCCTATATGCCCATAAAACTTCAGGCAAAATCTCATGCCACATCCTTGGGTTACTTTTTATGACTTTAGCCATATTTTCTTTTATGACTTTGTTGGTGGCCTCAGCCTGTCCATTTGATTGAGCATAATATGGGGTTGATTTTGACATTGTAATCCCCAACTTATTTGCAAATGTAATTACATCTCCTTCGAATATAGAAGCATTATCAGATACAATGGTTTGAGGGATACCAAATCTGTACACTATGTTTTCTAAAAATTTTACAACCATTGTTTGAGTCACAGTCTGCATAGGTTCTACTTCTACCCATTTAGTAAAATAATCTGTGGCTAAAATAATGAATCCATGACCCTTCGAAGAAGGAGGACTAATTTTTCCTATTACATCTATGGCCCAGCCTCTAAAAGGCCAAGGTTTTACCACATATTGAAGGTCAACAGTTGGTAAATGCTTCAAAGGACCATGCTTCTGACATTCTTGACATCTTTTGGAAAATTCAATACAATCTTTCAAAATAGTTGGCCAATAAATGTTATGTCTTCTAAGCAACCATCTCATCTTAATTCCAGATTGATGAGCTCCACATAATCCCTCATGAATTTGAGCTATAGCTTCTAATCCTTCGAGATTATTTAAACATTCCAATAATAATCCATCACTCCCTCTTTTGAACAATTTTCCAGTATATAAGATGTAATTTGCAGATTTTAACCTTATGCCTCGATTAGGTTTTTCACTGCATCCTGAGAGATAATCAATGATTGGCTTTCTCCAATCATCATAAACTTCTATATTTAAGATATCAATAGAAGGTAATCTATCTACCAATACTGGTAATAATTTCCTATAAGTCACTTGTTCCATTTCAATATTTTCATCATTTGTTTTAAATCCAGATGCCTTCTGAGCTACATCATTAGCTTCTTCATTAAAACTTCTAGGAACATGCAACAAGTTTACATTATCGAATTTGGATAACAAATCCATTGTAGTTTCATAGTACACCTTCAATGCACTACTCATACATTTATATGTCCCATTCATATGATTTATGACCAACTGGGAATCTCCAAATATATCTACGAATGTAGCTTTAAGATCCAACAAGGTTTCGAGACCCATGATAAGAGCTTCATACTCAACTTGATTGTTGGTACATTGATTCAAATTTAATTTATAGCCATATTTGGTTTTAATCTTTTCAGGTGATTCAATGACAAAACCAATGCCTGCAGCAAATTCAGTTTTTGAACCATCAAACCAAAATTTCCATGGACTAATGGTTATTTGCCCGATTTCATACTTCCCCTCTGTTTCGAGGCAATTTGGATGATCAGCCAAAAAATCTGCCAATGCCTGACCTTTTACTGCCTTTTGTGGCACATAACACAAACAAAATTCTGATAATGCTAAAATCCATTTTCCAATTCGATTCCTTAAAATAGGTCGAGTCAACATGTATTTGATTAAATCGAATTTAGCAATCACATAGACTTCAGTAGGAAGAAGATAATATCTTAATTTCATTACAGCAAAATACAAGGATAAACATAGTTTTTCCATAAAGGAATTCTTGCATTCGACAGGATTCAAAAACCTACTAAGGTAGTACACAGCCTGCTCTTTCTTATCATCATTGTCTTGGGCTAATAAGACCCCAATTGATACTTCTGCTGTTGAAATATATAGCTTCATAGGCCTATCTTTTCTTGGAGGCATTAATACTGGTGGCTTCACCAAATAATCCTTCAAGGCTTGAAAGGCAGTTTGATGTTTGTCTTCCCACTTTAATTCTTCATGATCCTTCAATTTCAACAAAGGGGAAAAAATTAAAGTTTTTCCAGCAGTATTGGAAATAAATCTTCAAATGAAGTTAACCTGACCTAAAAACCTTTGCAATTCCTTTTTTGTCGAAGGGGGTTTACTTCGAATAATTGCTTGTGCTTTATTCTTATCTACTTGAATACCCTTTTCATGTACCAAATATCCTAGAAAATTTCCAATACTAACTCCAAAGGCACATTTTAGTGGATTTAACTTGAGTTTGAAACATCTCATCCTTTCAAATGTTGACTTCATGTGACTAAGATGATCATCAAATGTTTTTGATTTAACAATTATGTCATCTATATAACATTCTAAAAAGGTTCCAATCATGTCATGGAAAATAGTATTCATGGCTCTTTGGTAAGTAGCCCCTGTATTTTTTAAACCAAAAGGCATTTGTACCCATTCGAAGGTACCTATGCTACCTGGACACCTAAATGCAGTCTTATGAATGTCCTCTTCAGCAATGCATATTTGATTATATCCGGAATGGCCATCCATCATGGACATTATAGCATTTCCAGCAGATCTATCAATTAATAAATCAACTATTGGCATAGGATATTCATCTTTAGGAGTAGCTAGATTAAGATTTCTGTAGTCGATACAAACTCTTAATTTTCCACTTTTCTTCATAACTGGAACAACATTCGAAAGCCATTCAACATACCTGACAGTTCTAATGAATCCTGCCTTGAGCAATCTTCCAATTTATTCTTTAATCTTCATAGTGACTTCTGAAGTCATCCTTCGAGGTTGTTGCTTTACTGGTTTGTAGCCAGCTTTGATAGGCAACCTATGTTCTACTAAACTCCTTTCAAGTCCTGGCAACTCATCATAATCCCAAGCAAAACAATCTTTAAATTCCTTTAACAACTCGACCAATTTATATTGGTCATCCTTTCTAAGTTTGGAACTTAAGTAAGTAACTCTCTTTTGTTGATCTGATCCTAAATTGATTTCTACTAAAGGGTCTTGTGAAGCCTCTTGTATTGAATTTTCTGGTAATACAGATAATTCTTCTTTGCCAATATCTTTTAACTCTTGTGAATCTTCCTCAAAGACATAGTCTGACCAATTTATGGTCGAGTCTTTCTCAATTCTTGACTCTAAATCTGCCATCGTTAGCTTTTGTAAGACCAATCGAATGGTCTCTTCTACATCTCCTATTTCCATAGGTGTATGAGTCATTAAACCATCTTATCACCACCCAATGGTTCCAAAGAACCAAATGGCATTTCAGCCAAAATGTCCCAATTTTCTTCTGGAGATTCATCTTCTGATTCTTTAAGGTCAATTGGCTTGACATCATCTTGATATAATTGAGCTTCGAAACAATTGGAACTTGTATGAAAAGGCTGAACATCAGCCTTTACTGTTTCAACTTCACAGTTTTCCTTCACAAGCAACAATTTCTGATGCATTGAAGAAGGAACACATCTATTAGCATGAATCCAATTTCTTCCTAATAAGGCATGATAACTAGGATTTGCATCTACTACAAAGAAAGCAGTTCTGGATTTGTTAGATCTTACTATAGTTTCAATAGGTATCACACCTTTGGTGTTTTTCTTATCACCAGTAAATCCTGATATCATAATGTGAGTTTTTATCAACTTTGCATTTTGTTTATTGATCTTTTTTAAAGTATTCTGAGGAATAATGTTGACAGCAGCACCATTATCAACCAGTATCTTGTTTAAAAGGACACCATTTAAACAAGCCTTTATATATAATGGTTTAAGATGCTTAGTCATTTCTGTTGATGGTTCTTCGAATGAATAAACAAAATTACAATCACTAAAAACAAACTCAGGAAGATTTACCTCAGAGACATCCTCAATAGAAACTTCCATTTCCATTTCTTCATTTAATTGTTGATCTTCTGTTGCTTCGAAGATCTTTGGTAGTATGAATGTGGCAGTGTTAATTTCCATATGTTCTGGAAACGTGCCAAACTAAATAAGCATTTTCTCATCTTCGGTATTTTCCTTTTCGAGTTTCCTTTCAGCATTTCCCAAAACCTGGGATTCTACCATTGTCATTGCTTCATCCCCATCATCAATACTCATTGCCTTTTCCAACTCTAATACTTTGGCTTTAACAATGCTTTCTTCAAACATAGTATCAGACTCAACCCTTGTATTTCGATCGAATTTGGGATTAGGCCTCGAAATATCACTGAACTCCCTTTTGATTTCATCTCCTAACTCTTGACTTTGAGCTTGCATTTTAGAAAATTCTTTCCACATTGTGAATTTCCTCTGCAATCTCCTTTGTTGAGTCCTGTTTATCATAGGAACCATATTCTGGTTCTTTTCCTTGGGATGTTGCAGTACATGCCATGTGTTTTTCTCAACATGAGGAGGTTTGATCATCCTATTCTTGTTTTGAAAACTTTGTTGTTCCATTATATTTTTGACTCTATCATCTTGCAGGACAAACCAGTTTGGTACTCCTGATACCAATGTAGGTTCACATACTTGAGATGTCTCACCAATCTTTGGTGCTTTATTCAATGCTTCGATGTTTATCTCAGCCTGTACCACATAGGCTGGTACCAATTTTGATGGTACAAATTGAGTTTGTCTCTCTCTCTGCATCCCATAATGTTTCTTTGATGCGTGAGAGAAACCTGGCCTTATATATTGCAAGTTTCTTGAAGGTCGGGCATAATTACTAGCATGAAAGTTTCTTGAAAAATTGGTTTTAAAAGGGACCACTGGCCTTGGAGCATACCTTGCTGTCATAGGACCAATGCATGTTGAGGCTTGATAAATTGGTCCTCTAAACTGTCCTCTTCCAATATTCATGATTGGTTGAAAAGGAAGTTCACAGGAAGTGCTTGCCTTCTTTTGCTCGAACAGTGACTGTTCGTTTTTCCTGCCTGTTTTGACCCTAACCCTTTCATCATAGATTTCAGCATACCTTTTGCCACAACCAATGCACAAGTTTTTTGCATCTTCTTGGTTGAAAACTGAAAACTCGGGATTTTTCTTTGTTATCTCTTCGACCCTTTTCATTTGGTCTTCTGACTTTGCAATTTCCCTATCCCTGATCACAGTTCCAAGAGAAATGTCATGGACATTAATGGACACCTCTTGCACTGCTGGGAATGGATCTTCATCAACGCCCATCTGTTTCTCAGGGAACCTTAATTTCCCTTTCTTGATCAAATCTTGAATCCTGTCTCGAAAAATAGTACAATTATTAGTTGAATGGGTCCAAGAATTATGCCACTTGCAGTATTTCTTACCCTTTAACTCATCATTAGAAGGTAATTTCGTCCCCTCAGACAACCTGATAATTTTCCCTTCTAATAGATGATCAAATATTCATCTGATTTATATACATCGAATGAATATTTTTTGAATGATCCTTTAGATTTGTATATCTCAGCAGAAACATTTTTCTTTACAAGACTCTTACATGTGAAAGGTTCTTTTCCTATTATTTCTGCAGCATCTATCTCATAATTAGGATCTTTATAATATGTTTTGATTGAAGAAGCATTCCTTTCATTTTCTTCTTCCAATAAAGCTTCATATCTAGAGACTCGAGCAGTTAACTCAACAAGATCTCTAAACTCTAAAGCATCGAATTTCTTTCTAAGTCTAAATTCGAGGCCATTTTGGGCCAACTTAACAAATTCAGGTTTAGGCAAAATGATTTTACACTTTGTTCTGGCCCTTTTGAACCTATTTATAAATTGAGTGGCCTTCTCATCAGGCTTTTGACATAGTCTGGCCAAGTCAGCCATTGATACCTCTGGTTCTGTTTGGAAGAATTGAGTATGGAAAGATTCTTCCATCTGTGCCCAATTATAGATCGAATTAGGGGCTAAGTTAGTAAACCAAGTGAATGCAGTATCTGTTAATGAACTAGGAAACAAACGAAGCCTAAGATATTCATTATTTCCTGCATCAGCACACTGACTGATAAATTTTGCTATATGTTCGACCGTGGATTGACTTACATCCCCAGCAAACATAGCAAATGTAGGAAATTTAAATCCTCTAGGGAATTCGATCCTATCAACCCAATCAGGATAAGGTTTCCTGTAAACTGGAGTTTGTACCCCCCGAGCCATGGGTCCACAAACTTCATGGATTAAATTAATCATATCATTCCTATCAACCATATTGAATGGTTGTTGATAACCTGGATGACCCAAGTGAGGGTTCAATGGTGGTAATGGAGGTGGCTGAGGATTATTATCCATCCTCCTAGGATTTTCATTCCTTCTACCCACTCCTATTCCAGTAGGGTCCGGCTCGAATGTAGGATTATTGTTTATTCTCCTATTTTGGCCTGTTATGTTTTCTCTAGGCCTTGGTTCTTCGAAATTTACTAATCTATGAACATGATCTTGACCATTCACATGGTTCCCTTGCATCCCTTCGAATACTGGAGGAGTATTATTAGGGACAGACATACAAAAACTCTCTTGTGAATTTGGCCTAAAAGGAGGCCCATTTACATGATTCATAATATTTGGCTGAAATGAGCCATGAACATGACCTCTTTCACTCTGTCGAATCATAGATGGATTTCCACTTGGCACCATTACTGGTGAAAATTGTGGTAAACTATTGTTAAGGGAAGTGATCAAAACATTAACGTTCTGAATCATATTCCCTAAATGATCAAATATTGGTGTCAATTGACTCACCAAATCGTGTTGACTTTCTGAACCAACATTCCCATAATTTGGAATTGAATTTAAATTTTCAATTCCTATTTCTGGGTTGTCATTGGTTGCATGATTGCCAGTATTGCTGCTCTGAGGATCTTGGTGTGGAGAACCACCAGTTTCAGCAATATTAACACCAACGTTGGCATTATCAACAGACTTATTGCTTTGAAGGTTTCTGTTTACCATCTTATGACACTTGTGTCCCACCGGGCGTGCCAAAAAATGTTTGGTTGGAAAAGTTATAAGTGTGTGCGAGCGTGCCAGGCAAGCAAATTGCCAATGTGTAAATGTAATGATCCAAACTGCGCCTCACCAGGCAGATTGTGGTGACGTTCGATGCCTTGAACAGGACTTTAATTGTGTAAAGATGTTCTTAATTGAAGCACTTCGAACTAATTTAAAATAACTACTCCTAAGTAAATTAATGAAAGAAGTAATACAATAAGAAACTACTTTGATTAAGTTAAAGAAAATACAATCTAACCTTGAAGATGACTTCGAAGGTGTTCCACTCCTAAATTTAAATATCTAGATAACAATACAGTAAGTGTATTGAGAGATATATGTTGATGTTGATCGAAGGATCTCTTTCGAATGTACAATCCTTCTATTTATAGACGTCGAGGGTCCCCAACAACTCTATTTGAATACTCCAGCCCAATTTTCAAACTGATAACCTTTCTGACACCTGTTCTTCAATTGCTTCATGGTGATTAACACGTGTCCTCTAGCAGTTACATATTTGAACGAAATGAATCAGCAACAACTGCTCGTAACGGTTTCCACATTCTTCCATGTCTACCATTTATCCTGTCACGTAAAATCTTATGTGTCCATACTGCATTGGCTGAATATTTTCATCACAAACAGTTTGGTAGATGGAATTTAACAAAATGGCTAAAAAATTTGCATATAGATACTAAATCCAGACATTGTTTTTGAATTTTGAACTTGTGACCACATCATACTAAGCAATGTATCATTAAACCAAGACTTGGGCTAAATCTTTTGGCGTTTTTCATGTTTGATTGGAGGAGATTCCTCCGTCTTGCCTTCCTTTTATAATTCAGGATGCTAGTTTTGTTGATGAATAATATCTCTTGCCGTTTTCTATCCAAAAAAAAACACTATATCTCAGTATCTAAATACTCAAATTAACATCTAATGATAACAAAACTTGTTAAGCTACTCAGTATCTATTTGATAACTAATTACATAATTAGACTAAAAAAGTTGAGTTCATTTAACAATCAATTTTATTTATTACAGCCTTTTCGAAAATCTGATTTTTGAAAAATTGAATAAATAGATTAATCTAAAAATAACAAATATAATTTTTTTTTTCTTCTAAAAAGCTTAACCAAACCTTTTAAAAAGATTAAGTGAAATAATCGTTTTACAAAAATCTTCAATTCCTACTGTATTACAAAATGTAAAATAGCTTTTTAAAAAATCTATACAAAAAAATAATAATAATAAATATTTTTGAAAAAAAATGAAAATTTCTTATTCACATAAAAAAAAAACAACAATGCTACAAACACTCTGAAAAACACACCAAAATGCACAACCTTGCTTAAAAAGGTTGAACCTTGTGCTGAAAAGCCTACACACGCAAAGCACACCAAAATGCACAACCTTGCTTAAAAAGGTTGAACCTTGTGCTGAAAAGCCTACACACGCAAAACACCCACTTTTATGTGTGCAGACTTTTCAGCACAAGGTCCAACCATTTTAAGCAAGATTGTGCATTTTGGTGTGCTTTTCAGAGTGTGTGTAGCATTACTCAAAAAAAAAATCCAAACAAGTACCCTCTTAAAATTGCTGAAAAATGTTAAGAGTAGTAGTAGCAAGAAATAAGAAGATGGTAACTTGGTAAGGAAAATTAAAAGAGTAATTTTCAACAGTTGAAAGAAGCGTAACTTAAACGTTTGAGAAACAAATAAAGAAAACGAATGGAAGAATAAATTAAAGAAAAATTTAGTGGAAAATCCCATTCTACCAATATTTGTTGTAATAGACCCACCAATTGGTACTTCCCAATGAAAGACCCTATAATTGTAAATGTTGTTAGAGATTAGTCCACAATCCCCAATTATATATAGTTTTAGTGACTTTTTTACCCCTATACATATACACAGGCATACATATATAGAAATATATATATATATATATATGGTAATAACTCTATTTTAAAGATTCCATTGATTTGCATATCAAATATATGGAAATAAAATCCCATAACTTTAGCCTTGTACATTATGGGTCTTTTGAATATTTCTAACGCCATTTTTATATGGGTATCCCATTTTTGTATGTTTTACCAATAATCATTGATCACATAACATATTAATCTGTTACTATGTACCATACATTTATGCGAGTATTGAATTTTACACTGCAACTAGTTCGTTTTACACTGCAATTGGTTCATTAGTGTGAAATTTTACACTGCAACTGGTTTGTTTTTACATTGCAACTAGTACATTAGTGTGAAATTTTATACTGCAATTGGTCAAACTCAATCCCATAAATCTTGCATATATTTTGGGAAGTTACCAAACTTAATCCCATAAATGTTGCATATATTTTGAGAAGTTACTAAATGCCATGATTGTATGGCTTTATAGGTTAGATTCTGTTTAGTATTACACGGATCTTTTTTAATTTCGCATTTTCACCATTCTTGGATGATCTAACAGTCATTCATCAATATCACCCAAAAAAAAATAAAAAATAGTGTTAAATTTCACACTAAATTTGTTAAATTTCACATTCATATTCGAGTTACGTTATTCAACAAATGGAACACTGTCTTATCACAAATTCATTTGCACATTCATTTTACACTAACTGCAAGATATCATAATTTTTGTTCACATAGTATACAATTTCGCATCACATCATGTGAACGAAGAACATTAGTGTTAAATTTTACATAAATTTTACACATAACATTTTGAACCACAATCTTTGAACTACAACATAATATACATTTTCACATCACAACTTTTTGAAGCAAGAATATTAGTGTTAAATTTTACAATACAACCTTTTAAACCACAATATAGTATACAATTTCACTTCACAACCTTTGAAACAAGAACACTAGTGTTAAAACAAAAACCAGAAAACAACCCAAAAAAATCTGAAAAGAAACTGCTACAAAAAGCCAACAAACGAAATCCAATCAGGCCCCTCCACAAAGCTACACAACAGCGAAACACACACCCAAGAACAATGCCAGAAGACCTTGACAGCAGCACCCCCATAAACAAACCACTATTAATTTTGAAGACTATCCCATATCCTTTGCTTCATTAGGCCATCCCTATACCCAACTTTAAAACAACACTAAAGACCCCACCAAGGCTCAAGAACAAGACCACCAGAGCTCCCGGATCAGAATCCCTATACAAGCTTTTCGTCATCAAAAGCCACCATGAACAAAGAAATTTCAGCAGCCCAAGACGAAAAAACTGCAGCAACCCATAAGAAAAAACTACAGAACCAGCATAGAAGACGATTGAGAAGGACATTCCTCTCCGAGAGCTTCATTCTTCTCAGGAGAGAGAGAGAGAGAGAGAGAGAGAGAGAGAGTAAAATGGATATAAAATGTGATTTATTCTCACTTGGGTATTTGGGTTTTGAATTTTGAAAACTCCCAAAATCTTGGGGTTATTTATTGCAGTGTTAAATGGGAAATGGAAAGGGTAGTTTGGTCCGGATTTGTGGTGTGGACTTCAGAGTAAATTGTTTCATAGGTTGAACCTATTAAAAGAAACTTAGAGTAAAATGGACATTATACTAATTAACTCTAAATTAAATATGAAGGGTTTTTTTTTTTCAGAAGTTAAATACTACTAATATATAATTGTGGTTGATTTTTGATCCATTGAGTTAGATTTTTCAACTACATTGAGCATTCTTCACTGAGGAAAAGGGGGTATTATTTGTTAGAAGAAAGAAAAACAAATGACTAATGCTAGAGACACATAAACGGCTCACTTAAAAAAGATATTGGATGAGTTGAATAATTAAAACTCTTCATTAATTACAAACAAAATAATACAAATCTATAGTAAATTTCAAAATTGCCGTTGACATGATATAAGTAGGTGAACAATTTATAAGATAAATAAATCTAAGTGTATTTAGCAGTTTCAAGGGAAAAAAATAAAAAATAACTTGCTTCTTAATCAACCCTGCCTACTAGCTTAATAAAGAAAACACAATTCATTCATCCTATGTACTGTGTGTAGGGATATCATACACTGATATACATATGTGTATGTATATATGGAGAGAGAGAGAGAGAGAGAGAGAGAGAGAGAGAATCTGGAGCACATGGGAAGCTTGGCAAAAGGGAGGCCCCGCGTTCCCCGGTACAGCAGAAAACGCATTACAAACTAGAGAGAAGAGAGAGAGAGCGGCCAGCACGTGACTTTTCCTCCTTTACCACCAACATCCTCTGGCACTACTCTCTTTCTCTCTCTACCACAAGAAAAACTAGGGAGTACAACTGTTTAATGTAAGATAATTAATCGGGATCTGTGTACTAATCATCATCTTAGGTTATCAATCCCTTTGTTAAACTTTTGGGGTCAACGGAGATTACTATTTTATAGTCAACTCTGAGGTTAATTGTACATTACTAGGTAAATAATCACAAAAATAGTGAAAATATTCAAAAATCAAATTTGGGATTGCCTTTACAATATCGTATAAGATTCATCAAAGTCATATTGATTAGTGGGATTCAAACCAAATAGTGATGCATATATATATATATATATATTGGATTCATAACCTAATTAATGGACAACTCCATTTTGGTTTTTTGTTGAAGTAATATTTCAAATGTTACAATATTCATTGCACTTGTCCAAAGCAAATACTTAATTGGGAAAATATGATTTTTTGTAATAGGATAGAAAAAGATTACTATGACATTTAATTTTTCTTGACTTTAAAAAGACATCACGCCATCTATTTTAATTCTTAGATTTCAAGGTGATGATATATATATATAGAAAATATATATATTTATAATATAATAATATAATTAGCTCAAACCCCAAGAGATACTTAGGACAGTAAATTAGTGTTATTAATCGGGATTGCTGAAGATATAAAAGAAATTACCACTAAAAAATATTATAAGATAATGTTTTGGCTGTTTGGGCTAATGGGATCAGGATGTGGACAATTAAGCCAAGCTAGTCGTGTAAACGGTCACGATCCGCAGTTTCGTAAAGTCGTTATCTTCTTTAACGTCGTAAGCTCCGCCCCCAACGGTGTTAGCGGAAACGGCGTTTCTGCTAAATCAAACGCGAAGAAATTCGAAAAAGAAAAAAAAAAAAAAAAAAAAACGAAGAGTGTATAAGAGGATTTCTCACACAAGCACACAGCGAGAGAGAGAGAGAGAGAGAGAGAGAGAGAGAGTCTCTCTCCGACCTACAATCTCATATTTCGCCGCACTGCTCGTTTTACGTATCAACGACGACATATATATATATATATATATAGAGAGAGAGAGAGAGAGGGAAAGGGAGTTTTGGAGATTTTCCGTGGAAATTGGTAGGAAAATCTGCGACGTTTCGTTCTCTGAGAACCACTTGATCCCACAGGACCTACCAACTACCAGCTTCAAAAATCTACTGTCTTGGATCAGTTCCAAAGTACACTTCGGAATTCAAGCTTAGTTTCGTT
The DNA here is from genome assembly GCA_033977485.1 of Hydrangea macrophylla. NCBI lineage: Eukaryota > Viridiplantae > Streptophyta > Magnoliopsida > Cornales > Hydrangeaceae > Hydrangea > Hydrangea macrophylla. The sequence continues at coordinate 117,624,683 of CM066985.1, read as the reverse complement.
TTTCAAGAGGAATCTGAGCAGAATTATGCAAAGTTCATTGTAATTCAGATCAAAGGTATTGATCTTTTCAACTTTTTTTTTTTTTTTTCTGGATCTCATTTCTCTCTTTTCAGTGATGTTCTGTATCGACGATTTATATGCATATAGATATTCACACACACACACACACACATATATATATATATATATATGTTGTGATAATTCGTGTTGAATTGTGATGATTGATTTGTATAAGTTGATATTGAAGATGTTCAATTTTGGTGAATTTTGATTTCAGATTCGCTGAAATTTAGAGATAAGACGTGTCACGTGGAGGAGAATTTCATATCGAATCGTCTGTACCAATTTTCACTGATATCAAACGAGCCAATTTTCTCAGGAAAAATTTTCTCGTTTTTCGAGTGCATCAACTTTTTCCATCCACAATTCGCATCTGAAAAGCCGGAGTCGGGAGTAGATTGAGCAGAGAATTCTCGTTTGATTTGTTAGAGAGATCGACCGAATGTGCCTCCGATGGTTAGTCGGATTTGCCAATTTCTCTACAACCATGCAGATCTGAGAAGCAATTACAGAGTTTGACTCGAGAAACAGTTTAATTTCCCAATTCAGTTCTGAAGTTTGCTAAATTCAACAATTCAGTTCACTAATCATCACAAAATTCAGTTATATATATATATATATATATAATTGATTCTGAAGATCACCTATACCACAATTCAATTGAATTACCGCGAAATCGCTCCAAAAATATCTCGCCTGCCGATGGAGCTTCCTCAACCCCGTCCCTTTGGAGCCGAAGGTATTTATCAACTCTCACATACATATAAATACAAACATACACACACTTAAAACACACACACTATCGAATTTTTATAACAAACTTTTAGTTTAAGCCGTTCCGTTGCAACGTTTTCCACAGGTAGGAAGCCCACTCATGACTTTCTTTCACTCTATTCCCCTGTTCAGCAAGATCCAAGACCTTCTCAAGGTAATTTTTTTTAAAAAAAAAATTCTTCATTCATGGAATATGTGAAAGTAAAAAAATTAAAAATTATTTCCTGTGTCCAATTTGAATCATATGGATCTGGGGGATGAATATTAGTGGGCCATGTATTGGATAGGCTGAATCGCCAAATCCAAAAAGGGCAGAGTTGGGACTTAGCACCATCATATTGGTATTTGGGATTTTTTTTTTTTTTTTTTTTTTTTAAGGTGGGACCTATTAGGAGTTGCACAGGATTGAGATTATACATCACTAGGCCCTATGCAGTGCATGGTATTCAGATATCTAATGCATCCTGTATAGAAAGCACGCGATCCGTGAGATGACTTTAGTGTGCAGTAAATGACAACATGGATTTATCATTTATTTGGTGAGAGGAGTTATCTGCTGTTGTTGTTGCTTGTATGGAACCTTTTCCAACCCTGGATCCTCTGATATTTGAGTTATATAAGAGCCCAAAAAAAAAAGATATAGTCAGGATTTTGTTTGAGAGACTAAAAACTTGAATTTAAGCGATCAAAAAAAAAAAAAAAAAAAAAAAAAAAAAAAACCACCGAGGTGGTAGCCCAGTTGGGACGGGGCTGACATTCCTTACCTCAAGGTCAGGAGTTCGAATCCGAACGTAAGTTGAAAGCGCTTGCGTGAGTAAAGCCTGATTTATGGGGTCTGTGGATAGGTTTCTGGCCCACCTGGTAGCTTCGGTGGGGGTGTGGTGACGGGCTCGCTTATACAGGCAGTAGCTATGGCTCAAACCGGACATTCCACATCGGGGAGGGGCTCCTATGGTCACGCCCAGGGAGGGTTGCTACGCTGGTTGCCCCCGCCTCCCCTTTTTCTTCAGCAAAAAAAAAAAAAAAAAAAGCGATCAAAAAAAAAAAAAAAAAAAAAACTTGAAATTAAAATAAAATAAAATTAAAAAAGCAATATTATACGTCTTGGTTGTCAATAGGTCATCTTGTATGTCTTCATCGATAGAGTATTTCCCATTAGGTTTGGTCCATTTGGAGGTAATTTGATAAATAACGATAAGTCTTAATTGTCGAAGATGTCAAATGTTGAAGATGGAGACAAAGGATACTGAAGGCTTGATGTGTGAACAGTGAGAGTAGTGAGGGATATAGAAATACAACAATACTAGGCCACACCCATTCACACCCAAAAAGTATCTACACCCTGAGGTGGACTAATAAGAAGAGACTGGCAGTGGATCCACGAATCTCTATCTCTCTTCTCATTGGTTTTGGGTGTGAATGGGTGTGGCCAAACATTACTCATAGAAATATAATGTCACAATAAGTGAAGGAAGCATAAACTCTTTTAAAAGGGCGAAGAGTCTGCACCTGCACCTGCGTAAATTCTTCTCTTATGCAGCAAGTTTCTGTTTTTTTTCTTATATATGTAAAAAAATGGGGACTTTTAACATAATTTAAAAAACTTTGGAATCAATTTAAGAATGTTGAGAGTTATATTACACAACAAAAGACTTGATAAAGCATTTATACTTGTTATTTGTCTTAATGACAAAAAAAAAATTAAGACAGAGTATAATTTATAAAAATTATATAAAAGCTTTCTTTTATTATTTACAAAAGTACCCCCGCCGTGTTGACATGCCAAATTATATTATAGCATCCAAAAACACCACTCCAATGGCATGCTATAGCTCATGCTAAATTATAGCAGTGCTATACTTGACACAAGATAGAGCATTGCCATAATTTGGCATAGAATTTGAGGGGTGCTTTTGGAGAGTCATGCTATAATTTGGCAATAACATAAGCTTAGCGTGCCCATTGAAAGATAGCTTTTGTATAATTGTATGGCATTCCAATGCAACATGCCATTTTAAGCGTGCCAATGCTATTTTTTGGCATTACGACAGTGTTAAATGCTATATTTTGGCATTTCTCCTCCAATGTTACATTTCGTATCAAGTGTTGTTTTCTTTTCTTTTTTTTGGCACAACTACCATTCATCTTCCACCTACCATTTCTAATTATTATTCATCTCCCAATAATTATTGGTATAAGTGTTTATTTATGTAAATGCTTTCTCTTGCTTTGTTGATTGTTGAGTACATTCCATTTTTTTCGAAAATGAATTGCAAGAAAAAAAAAACCCCACAATTGGAGGTAGATTATAAAATTTATATAGTTTTTGTGAAGGGCAAAGTGGTCAATTTATTTAATATAGACGTTGGGAGCAAAATAAAGCCGTTGAAATGGCATGAGTTTGGCGAAAGTTGCTTCTGAGTTGGCAAGAAATGGCATGAGCCATTTGTTGTGCCATATTTGGTATCCAAAATGGCACGGCCAAAATTTAGCATGTCAAATGGTTATGCATTGGAGATCTTCTTTTTGAGGTGCATGCCATTTAATAGCATTGGCAGGCCATTGGAGGTGGTCTCAAACTTGGAGTGCCATTTTCATTCTTGTTTCCCATATATTAGCCATGCGTGTACAAGTACATAGTGGTTCCCACTTCTAGGTAGTGATTAGTGAGTCCCAGCCAAGCATGGGATTGTTGATAAATGACTGGTTGAAAAGAATTAGTGGATGTTTGGAATTGCATAGCATTTAAATGATTATAATGAAGAAAAAAAAAAAGCATAACCAACTATGCAATAAGGGGACAAATCACTTGGGAGGGATTCTTAGATCAGGCATAACCTACTATGCAATAAGAGGACATATCACAAACACTTGAATATATAAAATCAGTAAACTTATGAACCAGATACTTCATTCTGCACCTTCCTAAACAGCTCCTCATAGAAATAACTAAAATAGGAGAACAGCCTTCCCCCATCTACAGTAACCTTTTTCTTTCTGATAGATTCTAAGCTCCAGTCACAGATCAGTGGTGTGGAAATCTTATCATGCAGGATACTGGGATTTTTGGGTTGTATATGCGTATGCAGTATATGAATACACAACATATTAAAGAAGTGAATGGAACAGTTGTAATTTTGATGGTGCTTTTTTCTATTTCTTCTCTGTTTTGGTGAATTCAATTTACATAAAATTTAATTGATGGATACTATAGTTACAGTTTCATAATTTCATATGTTTCAAAGACGTTTGATTTTCTAGTCCCATGTTCCTGTTGCATTAGCTAGTAAATTGTGTGAGACTTCATAACAGAAATTCGCCTTATTCTCCCCGTATTGTCCTTATGGAAAAGAATAATTTTGGTGCGCGTGTTTGGATTTGATTTCTTTAAAATTGCCTGAACTTATGCTTGTTCCTGGTCGAACACAATGAGAGAACATTTGTTATCTACTGCTATGGCTTTCACAACCATAAGAGTGTCTCAAAATTTTCTATTTTGCAATTATTCCTAGACAACAATGCATCTGGATTTAACATAAGAGGCCTTGTATTTTTTTTTTTTTTCCTTTTGTAGTTTTCTATGTAGATTGATCATCTGCATCTTCAATTATGGAAAACAGGTGGTTACCTGAAAACTCATGATTTCCTACAACCACTGGAACGAGTAGGAAACAACAATGCCAATGGAGACAATACTGTCAAGAAAACAACTCTGGAGAAGCCTCCACTGTCAGCTCCTCCACCATCAGTTGGGCAGCTTCTCCCGGGAGGAATTGGGACTTACAGCATAAGCCATGTTTCTCATTTTTATCCGACGGTTCCAAAGCCAGAGGGTTCTATATTCACAGTAGCTCAGGCTAGTAGTACAGAGATAAATGACGAAAACTCTAACTGCAGCTCTTATACTGGAAGTGGTTTCACTTTGTGGGAAGAATCTGTGGTGAAGAAGGGAAAGACAGGGAAGGAGAATATTGCTGCAGACAATCGTGTCATTAGAGGTAAAATTAGTAACATCTTTGGCTTCAATTCTTTCCATTTTGAAAATTTCACTGTCCAGCACCATACCACTATACTATTTAGTAGAATTTATTCAAATTCTTGAAGGACTAATGCGAGTGTTGTGGTAAAATATATGTCTCACTTTGTTTCTGTTGTATTTGCATGTGGATGCATGTAAGCAATTTCCCAATAAACCACAAGGTCTAACTTAAAAGAAGGGGGAAATTGAGAACCTCAAACATGTTGCTCAATGTTTTCTGTGAAGGAGACAGCTTTGGGTGCCTACCCATTGCTCAAGGTCTCATATAGACTGGGCAGTGCTGTGGGCCAAATGGTCCAAGTAGTGATTGCTTAATCCATTTTTCCATGTTGTACTTATCAATTACCATCGAAGTACCAGAAGTTTGAAACCTTCGACACCAATGGAAATTGACTCATTTTGTTTGGCAGATGCAGGGGTAAAGATAGGAGTGCAGCGGACGCCATCGGAGTGGGCTTCACAGTCATTTTCCAGCTACCATAACAAAAATACCAGCTTCAGTTCTCTCTCTTCCTCTCAGTCAGTCACTTTTTTTCTCCTTTCTCTTCCATGTTGACATCTTTTGCTTCTTATCCCCTGTATATTAATATGATTTGCATGAATAATTAGGAACTAATATATTAACCGTGGGCTTTGCAACTTTTTTTTTTTTCAGGCCATCATCAGGACAGAGGAATCAGAACTTCACAGATATGGTAAAATCTGCCCAGGGTACCCATGAGGAAGAAGACGATGATGATGAAGAGTTCGTTTTCAAGAAGGAGCCTTCCTCCCACTACAAAGGTATATCTCATAGGAATACATTCATATACATGTGTTGGTGTGTGCGTACATATAGGTATGCATGTTTATTTTTTCTTGTTTGGACAAGAATGTTGATATGCATGTATGATACTTCAATATTTTGAAATTTTGGTAGGTAATATCACGTGTGGGATACTTGCTTACCTGCTATTGTTTTCATCTTCTATGATCTTAAAATATTTTATAGCACTGACAGGAAATTTGACAGTAAAAGTGGATGGGAAGAGCACTGAACAGAAGGCAAACACTCCGCGATCAAAACACTCAGCGACAGAGCAGCGTAGGAGGAGCAAGATCAATGACAGGTATGTTTTAGAATTTGGAAATTCGGTTTTCTATTGATTGTCACATTTAATTTGGTAGATTATATATATATATATATTTTTTTTTTTTGAGCAATAATTGGTAGTATTTTGGTATCTTTTTTTTCTGTTCTTGTAGTTGCCATTTGTATTTTCATTCCATGTTCTAGTTTTGAAATAGTCTTCTATGCATAAAGATTTACATAAATTCCATTTACCAAGTTATTTGTTGGAACCTCAACAAATTTTTGTTGGCAGTATTTTAGTGCGTACGTTTGTAAGTTCTTAATGATAGTCTCTAGAATTTGGTGGTTGACATCATTTCCAGATAATGAAATTTCAACTGTCATACAGATTTCAGATGTTGAGGGAGATCATCCCTCATGGTGACCAGAAGAGAGACAAGGCATCATTCTTATTGGAAGTATGTCATATGTGCATATCTTGTGATTTCAAATTTCCTTGACACTGAAATAATCTTAATTACGGGAGGTTAGTGATTCTCTATTGGAATATATATGCAGGTTATTGAGTACATTCAGTTTTTACAAGAGAAAGTTCATAAATACGAGGGGTCATACCAGGAGTGGAACCATGATCAAGCGAAATTGATGGCATGGGTACTTCCTACACTTGCCTTAATAATGTCTTCTCTATTCCCTAAGTTGGATAAAGGAGAAGACTTTGTATTAGGTAGTTGAAAGCTGGCAAAACCTTAATGGCCGAATTTAAATGGGGTCATTCACAGTTTGTAAGACATTCAACCACCGAAACCCATCATCTTAAAAATAAATGGAAAAGTGTTAAGATTGTCTGTCCAACATCGGGGACTTATAACCCAGCTACTCAATATATAAGTTCAAGGGGCCACTCCACCCATTGCCAATTGGTTTTGAGTTGGATGCTCCAATTTAAACATGGTATCAAAGCAGGTTATTGTTGGGCCCAATTTGTCCACGTGTGCTCCACATCACCCTATTTCCGTAATCCACGTGTTTGGCTCTCAGTCATGCCACACGTGCGGGGGCGTGTTGAGATTGTCTGTCCCACATTGGGGACTTATAACCTAGCTACTCAATATATAAGTTCAAGGGGCCACTCCACCCATTGCCAATTGATTTTGGGTTGGATGCTCCAATTTAAACAAAAAGTTCCATCATGTTTATTTACATGTGGTCATTCCTGGATTCTAGATTCTCTTAAGATGATACAACTAATGAGTTTAAGTACTATTTTGTAACACCAACTACCATTTTTCCAAATGACCTAATTCAGTGTGATGGATTTCTACATTGAAATGCTTTGTAAATTGTGATGGGTCCATTAATATTCATGGGACACACAAACATTTCATAAAAAATTTTCAGAAGCATGCATCAGAGTTATCAACCATATGATTTGGAATCTTTGTATATGATACTGGATTTTAAGGACTAAATAAGAGTTACACGGTTAGGGTGGTCGTAAGATTCAACAAAACATTGAAAACAGGGTTTGCAAAGCTTACCATTGAAATAAGGGCCTTGTTGATCTGAGTAGTGTAAGCAATACACATACATCAAGATAAATAGTGTAGAACGGTAGATCTTTGTAGATATAGACACCAGGAAAGTAGGGTTTTATCGCACATGGACAGCACTTCAATACATTTATTTTGGTATATACAATTCTGTTCCATTACATGATTGATCCACGTAGATAATACTTGCGCACGTGTACCAATCACCTTAAGGAACAAGACGTACATACAAGAGGAAATGTACCCAATTCTTTTACATGTAGTTTACATGAAAGTCATTTCGAAAATTCTTTGATGAAACAGAAGAATGGTCAACGGCCTGCTGAAGGATTTGGTGATCAATCTCAAGGGATAATTTTTGCTGCAAAGGTCGAGGAGAATAATTTAGCTGTCCCCCCAACCATTCCATGGATTCAACAGAACCAAGTGGAATCAGACATGAGTACAGCTACTACACTCAAAGCAACGGAACACCACCCCGGATTTACACCTAAGGTAGTGCCACTTCCCATAACCTTGCAGCCAAGCACCTTCACTCCTGGTGGGACTAGCGGACCCAGACTGACATCTGATGCAGAGAACAAATCATTTCAGCCTCAATCCCAATCGTTGCAGAGCAGATCATGTGCAACCGACTGCACTGCTGTAAGTGACAAGCTGAAAGAACAAGATCTAACTATCGAAAGTGGTAGAATTAGCATCTCAAGTGGGTACTCTCAAGGGTGAGTTGTTGTATTACTCTGTCCTTTCGTTCCTTCTTCTTTTATTGCTTTTTCCTTCATCTTGTATGCATAATATTTTTAGAACACAGGATGGAAGTCCTCTTGAGCTCTGACCATTGATAAGGTTTCAAAAAATAGTATCAGAGCACCACATTTGAGATGAAAACATTGAATTGATGACTCTAGCTATTTGATTTGATTTTGTGGACAATGAGGTTTGACACATTTCCAAAGATAGACATTTAGCGTTGTTATAGGCATGGGCCCTATCTAATACTAGCTAGTAATATGCAGTACATTGGTTTCTTAGCAGATAAGGTTTTGTTAGCATGATCTGAACTCCACCACCATATACCATACAATGTAATGATATGTAAATGAGTTTAGTCACTTTTGTGTGTTCTTTTTTTTTTTTTCTGAGTTGGTTGCTCTGATTGACTATGATTTAGTAGCCTTGCCAGATACCTTAGCTATAGATGGAAAAGCAGGAGCGTTCAGCACCTCCAAAGGTTCTGTTGAGGTTTTGTGTAGTGTTGGTTTTGGGCCCTTAGGAGGTGTTTGGAGTCATTTTGGAATTGTGGCTTGATTTGGAAGTAAAAAGTGTGCACCATTTACAAACCGTCTGATAGCCATTCGAATGGTGGCTCATGATGATTAGGCACCATCTGCAGGCTGTTCAAACAGTGGTTCAAACGGCAGAATTCCAGTGTTCACCGTTTGATAGCCGTTCGAGCGGTCCGACGCAGATTTGGAAAATCTGGTAGAATTTTATTCTGATTAGGAAACCTGTGCACATATGGAATAGGGAACGTAGAGACCTATATAAGAACTATTTTGGGTCATTGTAAGCAACTTAGACCTTTGGAATATTGGTTTATTGTTTTGATTATTTGGAGGACCTTTTGGTTCAACTTTGGAGATCTTTTAGAGAGTTTTGTGACACTTTTGGAGAGATCATTATGTGAGTTTGCTGAGCCTTCTTCTGAGGGTTTCTTGTGAAACAATCTTGGATACATGGTAATCGTCCGTTTGATTTAGTGGAATTGTTCCTTTGCTCCCGTGGACGTAGGCTTTCACCGAACCACATACAATCCTGTGTTTTTCTTGCGTGTGTTTGTTTATTAGTTCTTTCTCGTTCCGTTTGGATTTTTTCTTTGTTTAGAATGCTTCCGCACAACATGTAGGTCATACATATAACAGTTGTAATAACGTGGATTCTTCTCCTGTACGATTTTCCTTAAAGAGAAATCTTCTTCGTTATAGTTTCAATTACTTGATGTGTAGGTTATTCATATAAGTTAGGGTAAATTACACTTTAGTCCATTAAACTATACACTTGTTTCAATTGGGTTCATAAACTTATTTTTTTTGTTCAATTGAGTCTTTAAACTTCAAAAATTCATTCAATCAGACCCAAATTCTGACACTGTTAGCTTAAATTATTAGAAATTGTCACTCACGTTGCGCATAATGCTTACCTGTCACATGTTAGGTTAAGACAAACACGTGAGATTGTGAATAGTGCAAAAAAATCGCATTCAATCAGATCCGAAATCACGTTCAATCAAATTTGAAAACACATTCGACTAGATCCAAAATCGCATTCAATCATACCCAAGATCGCATAATTTTTTAGCCATTCACAATCTCCCGTGCTTGTCTTAACCTAACATGTGACGGGTAAGAATTACGCGCAACGTACGTGACAATTTCTAATAATTTAAGTTAACAGTGTCAGAATTTGGGTCTGATTGAATGAATTTTTGAAGTTCAAGGACCCAATTTAACATAAAATAGTTTATGGACCCAATTGAAACAGGTGTATAGTTTGATGGACTAAAGTGTAATTTGCCTTATAATTTATAACATTAGTAAATAGGATGTTCTTCCTATTGCAGCACGTGTTGAAAAGGACCTTGAAGCTAGTAGCAAGTGGTTATGAACACGAGTAGAGAAATTCGTACATGTTTGAAGTTTGAAATTCTTGACTAAAATGCATTACCATTTATATTGTAATTGCATAACCACAAAAATTCGTTGTATCAGACCGAGCTTATTATTGTTTTCTCCTTGATTGTTTGTATCTGCTGCCTGTTTAATATATCATCTGCAAATATATAGCGAACTTCCTCTCTAGTTGATACATAAAACTTTGTCATTGGGAGCAATTGCAGCTGAATCATGTCATATTTCATATTTAACATACTCTTGAGATTGAGTGTGAAATTTTAAGCTTCTAACACTAAAGATATGTTGATATTGAACAGGTTGTTAAATACTTTGACAAAAGCACTACAAGGTTCAGGAGTAGATTTATCACAAGCCAGCATTTCAGTGCAAATCAATCTAGGGAAGCGAGCAAATAGCAGACCGAGTGCCCCAACATCCATCACTAAGGTACACATTAGATTCTTAAATTTTGAGTTCTTTAATTATCCTAGTAATGTTTCAATGGACTTGTAGCCTCATATCGAATTTTCGTTATCGTGTAAAACCATGGAATGAAGACCTAATTTAGCTAGCTTATCTTCACCTATAGGATGAGGAGGTTCCTTCGAAAAACCCAGTGATGACGCGTTCTAGAGTTGCAAGCACAAGGGAGGATTCTGATCAAGCACTAAAAAGGCTCAAGACCGGCAGAAACTAATTTTTCAATTTGACGATATTCCTTTCTTATTATAAAGATCTGATTTATTCATTTTTTGGGGTTCAGTTTTTTTTTTTTTTTTGGTGGGGTATATTTATATCTTCTCCTGCTATATTATAAACATTACCACGTTGAGATCAGGACCTACTGTACATGTAGTGATTTTCCAGATTGCTGGAATGGACAGGTTTTCCTAACCCAAAAAAAAAACGTGCAGTTTATTTTATTTTGTTTCTCTTTATTTAGGCTTCCATTTTGACATTGAGAAGCTGCTTTCGATTCTTAGGCTTCCATTCATGTGAAATTTGTACATTTGGCTTCTAAAAGAGGATCTATTTTCCCTCTTTTTTTTTGTCGGTGATATGATGTAAGAAATTTATATTAGTGATTTATTGTCTAATTAAAATTTGCTGCTGAAAACTTCTCAATTGCATGTTTTGGATCACCGAAATGGCACTTCTGAAAGTTATTGTTGAGACTGCTTTGACATCTAGGTCCTAGGATTTGGATTCTCTCCACCTCTTTTTTTAGTTCTCCATGTATTTCTAACTAACCACTACGGTTGGACTCGCCGTAAGTAGATCTTAAAAAGACACCTAAATTGTTTACCTTTTATGTGTTAGATGCCAATTGTGTTATAAAATCTAATGTTAAATTTTTTTATTCTGTAAATAAAGCAGAACTTTAATTATTCACGTCAATATGTGTATTTTTTTAGGTGTTTTTTTTTTTTTTTTTAGGTTTATCTAGCGTTACTCTTTTTTTTCTTTTTCTTTTTTATTAAAACAAGGTAACCATTTAAGGATCCACATAAAATGAGGCCCATGGGCCATTGTGGAGCTGTGGGGTGGGGTGGGTTTGTGTGTGTGCGTTGTATCTAGTCGTGATCAGATAAGGCTAAAAAAAAAAAAAAAATTATTGGTTCCACCAAACATGAATGTTTACCTTAGGGTCGTATTAAGAGAGAGAGAGAGAGAGGGCAATTACCCAATAATAATCTCACTTAAAACAGGGTAGTATGAGAACCACAGTTGAGACATGGTCACATATATAACATTTGAACAAAGGAGTTGCCAACCTCAATCTTACATTCTCTTACTTCCCTATCATCAAATGACTTAGCAACTCAAATCGCAAATTCCCATCTTACTATTATTGTACTTTGTGAAAATATTTGAAAGAATAATATTACTTCAGATAAATGTTCTCTAAAATGACAACTGTGTGTGGTCTTTAAGGAAATGTTCCCTAACATGCTTATAAGCCTATATGTGTGTGTGCCATGGTCCTAAACCTGGAAATAGGGCCTGAGTATTCTTTGGGCCAGGCTTTAAAGAGTTAATATATTAACGAATTTTAACAATTTTTAAACGAAACACTAATTTTAACCATTTTTGTTCTCTCTGTTTGAACCTAAAATTTATGTTCTTTTTTCCCCTTTAATACATGGCATTCTTGAACGCATAAGGACTGTTTGGGAAGGAAAAGAATTGATTTCGTAGTTCGTAAGCGAACAAGTTCTATATTCATGTGTTTCGTAACTGTAATTTTAGGTACAAAGTAGAATGCATCTGATATAAAACAGTCTTAACACAAGTTCTTTTTCGATCTATCATGGAATTAGTTCTTTTATAAAAATAAGATAGAAAAAAAAAAAATACTAGAATTGAACATTATCATATTTTTTTGTAAGCACCCAACTAATCCTTGAACAAAGCACCTGTTCACAAGGATTTAATACTCGTTATCGTGGTTATTTGGCTAATATGGTATAACACACCAGTTAAACATAATTATTAATTCATCTATTCACTAAAATTTAGTCAGCATTAGCAATACATCTAAGTGTATTAGTACATGACAGTATTGATGTAATATCACCGTTAGATCAAATATCTTATCGTCCACGTAGGCAAACTTAATTGATGTTCTTTGCTTATCGTCAACTAATTATTTACAATCGACACACACTTAAGTTTAATATAGTAAGGCTAACATTGGATCATGTGAAAAATGGATATCATTTGATTCATTCAATCCTAGCTATTTCATCCATTTGTAGAATCACTCAGTTCTTGATACCTTTTTACCAAGTCAAACCAGTTTTGCAAGTTAAACCAGTTCTTTATTTTTCACCAAACACCACTATTAACCACTATTTAAATCACCTTCCTCGAAGAACACAAAACTAATGCGTATGAACTATGAAGTTAGATTGATTAACTATTACTTCCTCCGTCCCATAATAAATGTTCACTTCTATTTTGCACATTGTTTAAGAAAGTTGTATTATTTTAGTTTTTTTATTCATTAAATGGTCACTTTCCATGTGATGGGTGTTTAACTTTTTACTTGTTTTGAGGTCATAAATAAATGCTACTTTGTCTTTATTATAAGGGTAGTTTTGGAAAGTAAGTAAAAACTATATGCCAATTTAGGAAAGTGGACACTTATTGCAGAACATCCAAAAAGAAAATATGAACACTTATTATGGGACGAAGGGAGTACTTAGAAACCAAGCAGTGGACTCAATTACACTCCTATAAAAATTTTAATCTTTTGAAAAGGTCCAATTTTTAAGCATTTATCCATTGGTATGTTCCACATTTTTATTATTTAAAAGCAAAAAAATAAAAATAAAATTGTAATGAACATTGAGAAAAAATCTTTGATTTTGACTGACAAAACTCCTTTTAACTCCATTATATAAAATATTGCGAAAGCGATGGTTGGATTGTCATTTGAATGCCTTTTATTTATCACTTAATTTTAACTGAATTCTATGCTAAATATATTATATATATATATATATATACACACACCTACGCGTGCGTGTGTGTAACACGCGTGGATAGCCTAAAACTCCCTAACTCCTTCCTCGAGGGTGACTTCTTGGATCATTCAAACATCCCAAATGATTGGAGTAACAATATTGGTTGGGTGATCAAAAATGTGCATTGAAAAATTGTACTTCCTCCGTCCTATTTTGAGAGTCCGTTATTCTATTTTGGGATGTTCCAAAATAGTGTCCACTTTTCTTAAATTGATGTTCAATTTTTATTTACTTTCCAAAATTATCTCTCCTTGAAATCTACACCTAGACAAAACTAAAAAAATTGTTGTAATGATTAGGGGCAATTGTGGAAAGTAGGTGTAGATTCTTTTTGTCCCCTTAATAAACTGAGTTCCCAAAGATGGACTCACAAAATGGGACGGAGGGTGTAGTCATTTATTTCAGTAGCCTAAAAGTATATGGGGTCCACTGAAATGAATAGCCCTGATTTTTCGGTACACAAATTCTGTGTAATGCTAGTTATACACACTCTGAAAAGTACACCAAAATACACAATCTTACTTAAAAAAGGTTGGACCTCGTGCTGACAACTCTACACACATAAAAGTGGGTGTTTTGCGTGTGCAGGCTTTTCAGCACAAGGTCCAACATTTTTAAGCAAGATTGTGCATTTTAGTGTACTTTTCAAAGTGTGTAGCATTGTTGAAATGATTATGCATAAACATGCTATTGGCTCATCTAGGATTGGGAAAAAAAAAATTCAAAAAGTTGGAGTATGCAGAGTGTAATTTTTAAATTAAGTGGGACAACTCATTTGGATTTACTCATTTAGCTGGAAAAATAGAAATAAAGTGATGAATTGTGGATTTTGAAAAAAAAAAATTTATTGTTTTGTAAAATGAAAATGTTTGGGTTAGTTTAAGATTTCAGCACTTAAACAAAGTAATTTAAAAAAATTAAGTTGAAAATCAGCTGACTAATTAAGCTGAAAAAAGTAGTTTATTTTTCAAACAATCACGTGCGTTTGATAAAACTGAAAATTAAGTACTGAAAATTAAGTGCTGAATTTTAAGTACTGAAAATTTTAAGCGATTGAATTTGTAGTATTGAAAACATATTTTTAACTACTGAAATAGACTACATTCAATGAATATTTTCAGTAGAAATTTTTCACTTAAAGTTTTCAGTGATTTTTTGGCTGCATTTTCAATTAAGTGATACGTTATCAAACGCACTGAAAACAAATAAATGCTGAAAGTTTTCATTTTCACCACTTAATTGGGTTATCAAACACACCCTAATTTCATTTTTAAGTTAAACAATAATAATGCCTGAAAACAAAAGAGTTTAATAACATTTACATGTCGTCATGTTATAGAAACAATCATTTTTTTTCAGCTTGCTTACCAAACACTCTTGTTTTTTAAGTGATGAATATTCCAGCTAACCTAAACTCCTAACAGCTTAATATTTCATCATTTCAAATTTCAGCACTTAAACCCGTTTGGGTTAGCTAAAATTTTAAGTGCTGAAATACTGCTTGTGTTAGCTAAAATATTAAATGCTGAAATTTTTTAAGTGCTGAAATATTAAGCTACTTTTTTCAACTGAATTTTTTTAGCTAGTTTTTAGCTTAAATTTTCTACTAATTTTTTAAGTGTTGAAATTTTGAGCTAACAAAAGACTTCCATTTTACAAAACAATCACTTAATTCCTAAGTTAATCCTAACGGGTCCTTAATATTTCAACACGTAATATTTCATCACTTAATATTTCAACTAACCCAAACGGACTCAAAGTAAAGGTTGTCTAATCTACAAAAGCCAAAGGCCTCCTTACCATCCACTTGAACCTTCATGTTTAGCCAAAAAAAAAAAAAAAAAATTGAATAACCGTCCTTCATTTCTTTAAAAAATAAAAAATAAAAAAATTGAAGTTATGAATGGTATTCCTTCATATTCGAAGGAACTTCCTAAAAAATGAAGGCTTGTTTCATTTTACTATTCACTCCCAAAAAATTCATCTATATTCTAAATCTTCCTGCATTTCACTTCATCCCTTACAATTCCAATTACACCCCAAATTTTGTATATTACGGAGTAATTGTTATATATATATATATATATATATATATATATATATAATACTATTCTTATTTAGAAATATTTACTTAATTGAATTTAGTTAATATACAAATTATATTGAGATTTATTTAATGGAGATATATTGGTTCAAATAGAAGCATAAATCAAGTTTGACTAAAAATATGGTAGATAATCAAATGATATATAAAGTTGTGAAAAAAATATTTAATCTCTAAGATTTTTTAGGCTAAAAGAATGGTAATTTCAAGAAATAAATAGTAAAATGAAGGAGGGATGGTTGGAGTTCATGTTTGTAAAAGGTGAAGATTCCAAAATGAAAGAAATCTTTTGAAAATAAATTGTCAAGTTCTAAAACATTTTAAAAAAAAACTTTTTTAACCGTAGAATTAAGATTTTTCTTGCAAAGTAATCCAATGCAACATTTTGGATTGTTTTTTTAAAGCTTTTTCAAAAATCCCATTTCAAAAAGTTAACAAAAATAAATAAATAAATAAATAAAAAGACATCAATTTAAAAGCTGCAAATTCAATCTTTTTTTAAAAAGCTAAAAATCTCTGATTCCAACAATAATACCAAATTATACAAAGCTTTCTAAAAATATATCTATGAAAAAAATCTCTTAAAAAAAAAAACTCTTATTCCCTAGAAATTCCAAATGTACCCCAAATATTGAGGGCCACATAGATATGGTGCTTTCATCTTCAATAGCCCATTCGGTGTGACTAAAGGAAGGAGATGAGAGAAGGGGGAGAGGTGAGGGGGTTTCCCTTGTTTGGTAGCAAGGATGGAAAGGAAAAGAATGGAGATTAGGGATTCTAGGACCACCATTTTGTATCCACCCAAAAGTGGATGGTTTGAGGGAGGTAAGAGAGATTTGCTTAAAAATTACTTTTATATCCACCATTAGGGATTCTAGGACCACCATTTTGTATCCACCATTTTTATTTTTTTTAAAGAATGAAAAAATCTTCTCCCTACACATCTCTGACTGTCAGTTTTGTCAAAACACTACTGCTAAAATTTCTGAGATATCATTAGTCTTCTTCATTACTGTCAATACTATTTCTACAATATGTTCACACTCACTATTTCAAAAAATAATGTTCAATTAGGTAATAAGGTCACTTCATACTATCTCCATTGCATCTTTAGCTGTACCACAAACCTTCCACTCATATAAAGGTAGTTAATTGTGCTGCTGAAATAGTGCCTAAACTTCTTTTTTTTTTTTTTCCTTTACTCACAATTTCCCTCACCCACCCAACTCCACATTAAACATCATTGTCTTACTCATGCTTCAATCTGGAAAAAGTCATTTCTTGGTGGCTATACATATTTTACAAATATTTAATTTTGAGTTGAGTAGATCATGCCCATTAGTATGTTTGTGAATTGTGCATGTCACCATCCCCATCCATCCATCCACCCATCCATCCATTCTCTCTCTCTCTCTCTCTCTCTCTCTCTCTCTCTCTCACACACACACACACACACACACACACACACACACACCCCTCTTGCTGAATATGAATGCGTGTACACCGTATCCACAGACATATATTATCCACCCACAATGTGAAACCAGAATACAACCCATGAAGACTAGTGAAAATGTGCCTTCTTTCAGTATTAATTATAAGAAGATATCAGACTCTATGTAGCACTCCAAATATTGAATAATGCACAGAATGATTGACATCATAGATTTCACACTAAATACAGCCAAATCCTCAAGATGTTGGTGAAGAAGTCATTATCTTATAGCACCGAAAGATCATGGAAATAGTGGATTATAATTGTGGAATAAAAGTTGCGCAAAATTAAAAATAAAAAGATTTTTAATGAACTTGAATTATTTATGGAATCAACCATTACATGAGAATGATGGCATTGTTGTTCATTCAATACCACGCATTCAGAGTTGGTGAAGAAGTCATTACAATACAGATAGAAGAAGATCTTTTAGACCAATCAAAAAATTATAGTGATGGAAAATCCTCAGTTCATGGAAAATGTAAAAATAAAAAATAAAAATTAATAAAAATAAATTTTTTTTTAAAAAAGGAGGAGAATCCGCGGATCAAGTAAAACCAAATCTATATTTGCACCTTCTGTGTACATTGGCAGTTGAATTGCTATCACCCTTGTAATGGCAGGGTTAGCTTCTATACATGAATTCGATTATTGGAATATATATTATATATAACCCTATAAATGTGTCCCCCACCTGCTTTGTCAAGATGGTAACTCACCCTCCTCCTAACCTTTAACATTGCCTCCACTGAACAAAATCCATTTCTGTCACTATATTTTTTTGTATCGAGAACTATCTCTAATTCTGTGGCAGAATTAACATTCTGGGATATTGAACCTTCAAGTACTATATCTCAACTGTTCATCTAATGGTAAACATTCTTGTGGGTTGGCATAGAAATAGTCTTCTTCTTTAGGTCGGTCTGGAATGACTAACCGTTTCGTAGGGTTACCCATTCGATCTGCATGAGCTTCCTTCACCGCAGATGAGAACTCATCCCAACCCAGTGATCCGTGATTATATTGGTCTATCAAATCAACTAGAAGCCTTCTGTCCAACAGTATTGTCTTCTTGAAACCAAGGAATCTGTAAAGAATTGGAATTCGTCTATCAATAAATTAAAAAAAAAAAAAAAAAATCCTCAAAAAGGTCACTACTTACTGTGATACCATGAAACAAACATTATCATAGACCGTAAATTATAAATCTGTTAGAGGAAAAGGCGAAAGAAATAATTAGGTGATAATTTCAAACATTTTTATAAAAAATAAAATAAAATTTAAGAGGGTTAAATTCTACCCGGTTGAAGTTTGCATGCTATTTCCTTCTCAATAAGGTCTGCAAGAGATATAGTACAAAAGTATTTGATAATATGTAACTAAGATGTATAGCCGACCCCAAATAGTTTGTGACAAAGGCTTGGTTGAGTTGTGTTATCTAATCAAAATGTATCATTTTGACATTAACAAGTAGACAGAATGCTTAGCAAAACAGTACCTGCGATGGCCTTCAACAACTTTGGCCATGTTTCCATCATATGTTGGAACAAAAATATCACTCTCCAGTGCGACAAGATAATCCAGAGCAGCCATTTGTGATGAGTGATTCTGGAAAAACCTAAGATCTGACGGTTCCAGCAGTGTTTCCTTTCTGACCTGTTACGACAAATCAAAAAATCAACCATTAAGATAGAAAAAAAGATGCACCCAATTATCAAAGCTTTGAAGAGGCTGAAGAGGTAGTTTCAGCTTTTGTCAACTAACCAATCTCGGATAAGCTGCTGCAAGACTAGCCATTCTTCTCTGTCCTCCGTAAATTTCTCCAGCTGCAATGTAAATCTGGATATTGCTATCTATGTCCAGTGCCCTCAGTGTAAGAGCAGTTTCCTCAGGTGTCAAAGGACACAAACCATCTTTCCTCTTCAACTCGGAATTTATAATTTTCTCTTTCCACCAGGGGTAAGCATATCTGCCAGGACAGGGATGTTAACATAAGGATCATTGTTGTCAAATCGTGAACCGGTTAGTGAAAGTATGAATGGGGAACCATATTAAATAGTTAATCCAAAGATCATTTTCTTGGAAATTATTATAAATAATATACATGTACGCTATTTACATTTGAAAACATATGTACAATGCCTAAAATTGAAATTAACTATTTAACACAAATTTCATGCAGCGTTAAGGCCCAAAATGTTGAAAGCTTTTAACTTAAAACTCAAAACTTCAAATTCCAAGATTATGGATCGAGTATTATATTGAGTTGTGTGCTGCATTGGGTTGTATGAAACTCGAATCAACTTGTGAATTGTCTGATTCTAACCACCATGATAATGATAACCGACGATATCTACGCTTTTGATCACCTATTAGTCCTTAAACAAATACAAGCTCACCTCATTCTTGTCAACTCATCCACCTCTTCACTGTTGCAGCCTTGCGTACAGCCAGAAAAAGCCAACATGTCCATTTCATATCTAAGATGAAGTACAAGGAAAGGTCCATTTTGCTTCAGAAGCCTGATAACCCTTCTACCCAACTCCTCTATTTGAGTGGTGAATTTCAAAGCACTGAAATTTACTCTGCAGCGCAGCTTTTGAATTTCCATGGGCTGACCATTATTGGCAAGCCGAGCATCAGTTCTATTTAAATGCACAACTTTGTACTTCTGTATCAAAGGAAGTATCTGCATGTAGCATAAGAGGACCATATCTAATTAAGAGAAGTGAGCCCTAGCAGAAGAAAAGAAACTAATGCAGTGTGATGAAAAACCCACTCACCTGGTTCTGATAGTAAGACATGTCAGACCAACTAATGGGTGGCATGGTATAGATCAATCCTAGCTCCACTCTCCTCTTAATCCTAGGAGGCAACTCTTTCAGGATTCGAACCTCATCTCTCAAGGATGTAATGAAATGATCCACATCGAATATGTCTTGAAACTCACTGTAATAACAAGGTGTAGACATCCATTACAATACAAGAAACAAAATTCTAGTCCACGAATACGCAGTAATAAATATCTGAACTTCAGAATAAACATATACACACCTAGGATCAGCCCAGAAAGAACTTTTATCCAGCTCCGGAACAACGAGCGTGACATTTAAATATCTTGCAATCACAACCATGTCACAAATCTGCACAAAGAATATAAAATTTGGACTAATCAGCACGTGCAAATTGCAAAACAAGAACTTAAATACTACTAACCAAAAAAAAAAAAGATAAAAAGGCAACGGAACTGAAAAGAAATCATATGCCTAAGACTAGTCCAATAGTTGACCACTCACCGCTGCCCGCATTTGATTAAGCCCTCCATTGCACGAAACCATCAGGTAACCATTGTTCTTATAAATCCCTAATGGCAACACAACAAATTCAGAACAAACAATAACAGAAGACTGATACAGAGGAGGCAGTAAATCAATAATTAAAGACAGCAAGGCCAATTGCATATTCACAACCAATCTATCAACATGAACAAGAACAAAGAATATCAAACATAACTTGACAAAATTCTCAAAATAACACCAATAATAACATATTCAATCATGGTACTCCATAACTACTACAATCACATATGGTCATGTAATTTTATGGGAGCAGTGTCTATAATTCTATTTCAATAAAAGATTTTAGTAACCCATTTCAGCAAAAGTACCGTTTTTTGTTTTTGTTCCACATGCTAACACAAATACAACACAAAATTCAATTCTCCAATCTGAAAAACGATATAACCACACAAACCCAGACAAATATGTGCGCGTATATATATATATATATATATAGAAAGTATAGCAAACTCACTCTTGGGTGGAAGAAGAACTCTGGCCTGAACAGCTGGTGAATCGTGAGAAAAACAGGAAGGCCAGCCCTTCAAAACCCTAGGCCCCCACATCTCACCCAACGCCGTTAACTGAACCAAACAAGTCCACAACAAAACCGTCGTCGTTGCTCTGATCATCCAAAGCTTCATTCGGGACTTCGAAACCATCGAACCCTTTTGCTTCTCGACTCTGCAGCCCTCTCCCAACGTCTTCAACCCCATCGCCCACCTCCTTCCCCTTTCTCTCTCTAACTTGCACATACCAATCCTCTCTCCCCCATGCATTCACACACACACACACACACACACACACTCTCTCTCTACCACATCTGAATCACAGATACAAATCGATTCGCTTTAACCTTAATGCACGAAACCTCCTTAATTACAATCAATGCAGGATCCAAAAAAAAAAAGCCCAAAATCTGGACCAAAATTAGTGGAATTAAATAGTTTTTTGAATAACAATTAATTGCAAAAATCTCGAAGATCCAAAATTGCTAAATATAGAGTGAAATCAAACTGGATCTAACTCAAAATTCAAATCTCACGAAACACTACCACAAAAGGCAACGCCAAATGTATCAAAAACTAGGACTTCTCTTACTTTTTTTTTTTTTTTATCACAGATTGCTTCCCGAAATAGCTCACGAAACACTAATTTTCTCACACATTACCAAAACGTGATATCATTAGCCAACAATCGCTAATCGAAGAAGCGCATAACCACCTCGCGCACAACGAATTAACAAAAGACATAATTGAATCAAAATTTTCGATTTCTGAACCCAATTCGAATCAAATTCAATGTTCAACTCTATGGAGATCTGACGTGTTTACCGGTGAGAAATTGTAGGGGTCGCCGGTATCTGAGGCCGTCCGCAGTCGGCGACAATGAGGGAGAGAGAGAGAGAGAGAGAGAGAGAGAGAGAGAGACAGAGAGGAACAAGGGTGTCGTCGGTGCATAAGCACAAAAAATGAAAAATGAAAAATAGGCGTACAACACTTGATTGCTTCTTAACCATGCTCTGGTCAGAAGCTATTATCGGCTGTGTAACACTCCACGCTACAACCATGCTCTTTAATTTTATTTTTTTTTTATTAAATTTTTTTTTTCCCCTTCTTTTTTCTTGTTACAAATCAGACCCTCTAAATTCTGGAGTAATATATGTCCCTAATACGAAAAATCTCCAGAGAGGGAGGGCGATCTCTCTTTAATAAAGAGAGGACTTCTGTTTTGACCGTTGGATCGTGTTTAAAAACTATGAAATGGCAAAACTGTCATTAATGAAAACATGATCCGACAGCCAAAACAAAAGCCCACTCTTTAATAAAGAGAGGGCGCCCTCTTTGGAGCCTGACTGATCCTAATAATTTTAAAAATAATATTACTTCAACACTAACTAGTCTAACTTGGGCTCATATGAAGTATCCAAAAAAAAAAAAAAGGTAGCTGGTAAGGGCAGGTGCATTTTTTAATTTGGGCACCTCTTTTTAAGTTAAAAAATCAAATTTTTATCTTTTACTGTAATTAGTAAGGGCACCTCACTTATTGTACTATATATATATATGGGTAAATTGCAAATTACACTCCAATAGTTTAAGGGTTGTGATAGTTTGGTCCCTATAGTTTCAATTTTGGCAATTTACTCTCTTTCCAGTCCTCAAATTGTGCAAAATCCACCCAATTACAAAATAAGCAAGGGTACAATGGGAATATCACATTATTTCTTGCCCAAAATGACCCCATAATCTATCCCATAATTTTTTCACGGAAGTTTTGTATTATAAGCTTAATTTTTTTATTTATTTTTATCAATTTCACTTTGATATTAGTGTACAAGTGCGTGTCCAACTTTAAATGTATCAGATTATTTAAAAGATTACAAGATATTATCATGTGGTTTAAAAGATTATAAGATATTATCAGATTATTATAAATTTTAAGTATATCAGATTGTTTAAAAGATTATAAGTTATTTATGGGATAGTGATGGTAATAGTGATGGCGATCCACGGTTGTGGTGGAGACGCGATGGCAATAGTGGTGGTGGTGGTGGCAACGACGGCGATGGCGATGGTAATCGACGACGATGGTGGTGTTGGCCGGCGATCATCGCCGATGGTGATGGCGATGACGATCTCTGTCTCTCTCTCTTTCTCTCTCTATACACGTGTTCCTTAAAAAAAAAAAAAAAAAAACCTAACTATACACGTGGCATGTGCATGTCCATATGCGTTCCTTTTGAATGCAGAATGTCGGATAGTGCATATGCGCGTGCTAACAATACACAAAAGACTATTTTGGTCAACTAAATTTCATTGGGCATTTCATTAAACTAGTTCACGGGTTAGCCCAATCACGTAAAAAGTATCTAATGTGGCACCTAATCCTAATTAACCCAAAAAAAAAAAAAGAAAAAAAAAAAGAGGAGGACTAAAACTTATAATAAACTGAAGAAGGAAGAAATTAAGAAAGAAACAAAATAGGAATAAATAAATAAATACAAAACTACACTGATTTACGAAACTAGTGGAGTGTAATTTGCAATTTACCCATATATATATATATATAGTACAATAAGTGAGGTGCCCTTACTAATTACAGTAAAAGATAAAAATTTGATTTTTTAACTTAAAAAGAGGTGCCCAAATTAAAAAATATACCTGCCCTTACCAGCTACCAAAAAAAAACTTGGGCTCATATGCTAACGTTGTAGTTTTTGATTTTTTGATTTTTTATTTTAAGTGAATTGTCCTGAATTATAATGAAAGAATACATTTTTATACATTTACTTAGGTCATCATTGGTGTTATTCCTTCTCACAAAAGTGGATCTCTATATTTAAAAACTATTTTTTAAATTATTTTTTTAGTTGTGAGAACCCCTTTTACGAGAGAGAACAGTACCAACAGGACCTAAGGTAATATATGAAAACAACAATGTTACGGGCACTAACAAATTCCACTAACACTCACACCCACACTTTATCTCTCTTCTAGTGGCACTTTGGTTCTACTGCGGATCTCATAGTGCCACTAGGAGAGAGATAGAGTGTGGGTGTAAGTATTAGTGGAATTTATTAGTGCTCCAAATATTACTCTTATGAAAATATTATCCTATAATTAATCATGAATATAAAAATCAAATAAAAAAATCAAAACAAAACAAAGAACCGAAACCGCACGGTCTCATGCGAGCTTAGTTTCACGAAAGTTATATTTCTTTCAATTTTAGAAGTTATAATTTAATAGAAGAATTACTATTTTTTTTTTTTTATCGCAATAGTATAGAATTACTATTCGTGTATAGAGAATCTGGTATGTATTAGTAACAAATATTCTTGAGAAAGGGAAGAAATTATCAAGAGTCAATTTTGTATCCAACTGTATGTATTAGTAACAAATATTCTTGAGGAAGGGAAGAAATTCTCAAGAGTCAATTTTGTATCAAGTTGGATAATGACAGTTTAATTTTTTTGGTTATGTGACATCAATGTTTTACTTAAAAACATGTATGAGCTCCTTTTCTATATAGAAAGTCATTCTTATATAGGGGTGGGTGAAAACGGTTCGGTTCAGTTTAATTTTCAGGCAAATTATATCATTTTAATTTAGTGTAAATTTTTAGTTCGATTTTAATTTTACACTCCATGAAAACTTTGAGAATCGATCGGTTCGGTCAATTTGCGTACACCCCTATTCGTATGTGTATAGAAAAAGCTTATATTTTTTGGGAAAAAAAATGAAAGAAAAAAACTGATCAAAAAAAAAACAAAGAAAAGAAAAGACAAATTTACCATATAGTATCAAATTTTCTGTCATTGTAACTTGTTAATAGTCCATTATAGCAACATTTTTTTAGAAATAGGTTCCTAGAATAACACAACTTAAGTGACAAAAGATTTTGCACAGTAGACAATAAACATAAACTGAAGGCTATCGCTGTTTGGGAGTAAGTTTTCAACCTTTTAACAAAATGATACCGCTGTTTGGGAGTAAGTTTTCTTATAATCCTTGGACCAAATTGTTTGATTTATTGTTTTCAAGTTTCAACGTTACTAATTTTGTTAATATGCAAGTTCCTTTCTGGTTAAAATACCTCCCGAAATCCCATACCCCTTGCCAGTGGAAAAATAAGGCATCTTTACAATAGAAGATGTGTAAATCGCAGGCAGTCACAACATGCATATTCCCAATGGGTTAGAGTTATTGCACTATCCATGGGATAAAAATCTAGTTTAGTACTATTTTATCCTATCCAATGGCGCCACCAAATGCTGGATAGGATAAAAGTTATATACCTCTCATCCAGACCACCCAAAAGGTTTAGAGGTTGTGTTGTGGTAATTAAATTAGGGAACTTCTATCTGTCCACCCTCCCCCCCCCCCCCCCCCCCCCCCACCCCCACAAAAAAAAAAAAAGATGAAGAAAAAAAAAATTAAAGGAACTTTTACTGTGCAGTAGGTAGTTTTACATGGACTTTGTACAGAATGCTCGAAACTCCTTAGACTTAAAGAGAATCATAGATTTCCTAGAGTCTTTTAGAAACTTGTACAGAATATTATAAGTAGAGTGCCCTTCTAGAAAGATTACTTTATTAGGATGTCTAAAACTTCTAAAACATTATCATGAGTTTCTAATCCATTAGATGATCACCCCTTATATTAATCCTAGTCGTTGACCATACTAACTATTATTTATAAGTAGGTTGGCCTTCATCAAATTTATTCAAGCATTATAAAGTTTCTCGAGAAAAAAACTACACTTCGTAGAATTATGCAGATTATTGACAAAATAGTAAAAAGTGTCTACTTATGTGTTTTCTCTACTTCTTCATATCTCTTTTATCGTCAAATATGAAAAGTCAACTTAAGTCTTGTAACACGTAAAAGATAGCCCCATGGGCCAAATTCCTGGATCGATTGTGGCCGATTTCCAATCGGTCACGATTGGCTTTCTCCATGTTGCGCTTGCTTCAATTGATTAGATGTGGAACGGATTGTTCATTCCATTTCAGTTCTGCTTGAGCTCATTGGTGCTTAGGCAGAGACTTAACATCGGTGGATTTATTAAATCTGGGTGCTCTACTCTTCCCTCTGTATGAAATAGATTGAATTCCAAGACTGACCTGGTTCATTTTCGATCTCATTAAGCTCAATTAGGATGCCATTAGAGCTCCTCTGATGTGTATCAGAGAGAGTAATACTATGTGTATATATAGAGAGAGAAAGATATATATATATAGAGAGAGAGAGAATATTTGGTTTTGCTTTTTTGTGATACGTGTCAGTGTCAGAACATATTTTAAAACTGTAATGATTTTTTTGTTGGGTTAAAACAGAATTATATTATGTGTATGTGTGAGTGTGTGTGCAAATCATGGTTTTAAAAATTGGACCGGACCGGCCGGTTCGACCGGTTAAACCGTCGACCGGTCGGAGTGCCGGTTCGGTTTGATCCGGTAACCGCCGGTGGAGCAGAAACCGTTCAAAATCGGTGGCCGAACCGGTCCCGGTTTTTGCCCCAGTCCGGTTCATATAAGTTTAGAAAAACAGGGATCTCGTCGGCCATCCGCCTCCCGTCGCCTCACCTGGAGCCGCCTGCCTCTACTGTCTTGTTCGTGAGGCCTGAGTGTTTAGAGAAAGAGAGAGAGTGGTAGACTAGATCTAGATGAGGGAGACCAAAGGGTTTAAGATAGAGAGAGAGAGAGGGGGGGACTAGATAGATGAGGAAACCAACTGAGTCGCTGACGAAGAGTTTAAGAGAGAGAACGATAGAGAGAGAAAGAGATGTGTGGTGTCAGCTGGCAGCTTTAAAGATTTTAAATTTTGCCATTTCCCAATGTGAAGCTTTAAAGATTTTAAATTTTGCACTGTTTTCTTTATTAGTTTTTATTTTTTGTTTTATGCCCCTCTCTCTCTTCGTGTATATCTCTCTATATATATTATATCTACACATATATGCACACATCAACTCAGAAAGAATTAAATAAATAAAAAATTCAAGTACTTGATTTGATTTTCAAAAAGAACTCTGAATGTGAAAGGTGTTAAAGTAACTGTTGGGAGCTTACAACTTTTTATATTATGTTTTTTTTTTAACATTTTTAATGTTATATTGTGATTATAATTTATAAATAAATATATTTATTATATAATTATTACATCACGGTTGGATTCCGGTTCACCCGACAGTTGAACCGGTAACCCGTGACCCGGTCATTTTTCCGGTTTAATCAACGGTCCAATTTTCAAAACATTGGTGCAAATTGTGATTTTGCGATTTGGGTTTCGCACGCATTTGAGAAAGCTGGGGTGTCAAACGGGGCAACGGGTCACGGGGCGGTCAGTGAGACAAGCGGGGCAGGGCGGGTGACTCGAAAATGAAATAACACAAATTCGACCCCGCCCACGAATTCATGGGTCTACGGGACGGGGTGGGGCGAGGCGAGTCAACTCACGAATTGGGGTGTTGGGTTGGTTGATCCGCGAGTTGATCCACGGTTTGCTTCACGGGTTGACCCATGGTTTGATTCGCGGGTTGGCCCACATGTTAGAAAAATTTTACAACTTCAAAGAAAAGTTTAAAAAAACAATTTTGAAATCTTTAAAAAAAAAAAAAAAAAAAAAAAAAAAAAAAACAAACAGTTTTTAGTCCCCTCACATCTTTAATAGACACAACTACCCTCAGAGCCTCAATTCGCGCTACATCATGATATGCAATTAAATCACATCAAATCTGCACTACAATCTAGGAATTCAAAATACAATATTTATCACCAAAAATTTCACAGCAATGGTGATAAACCAGTTAGATTCTCATCGTTCCAAAAAAAATTTCTCTCCAAACTTCTCATTGCGAACGCTTTGAAAATCTCTACACTTCTTTGATTTTCTACGATTCATGGGGATTTCTTGGAGGATTTGCAGCGGCTATTCAAGAACTTGAAGTTTCTGTGATTTTAGATCCTCAATGGAGAAAAAAAGATGAGAAACTTGATCTTAAGTGGTAATAATCTGTTATAATGTGATAAATTTGTTTTAAAATGTATATAAATCAATAAATCATGTTCTGTCTGAGGCATTTTCCGATTTAGTTCTGCTTCAATATTCATTTTGCAATTTTTGAATATTAGTGTTTCAAATACAGTTATGGTCTTCAAAAACTAACTTAAAAGTCCATCAATGGTTAAAAAAGGTGAGAAATTTATTCTATAAGTATATGAACAAGTAAATCATCTTTGATGACGATTTTAAAAAATAAATACAATCTTACTCATGTTAAACAATTTCTCACAACAATATAAACGTTAACAATATGAAGTGTGAAAATTCCACAAACCAAGTTGAGAGTAATTTCTCACATCGGTAAGAATTTTGAGAGTGTGAAATTTCTCACTCATGTTAAACAACAATATTGCTAACACTTGGACGTTTCCGCAACTCGTTCAAACAAGGGAAAAAGTAACCAGAAGAACCACCGTTGACAAAGCAGCTGACGAACACTGACCTCTCATCGCTCGCCGGCGCCCAGCCTCGAGTCACCTACTAGAGAGTCCCCAGTGCGGACAGTGAAGCCACCGCCATGAATTTCTCACTTTCTCACTTTTCTGTTCTATGATTTTCTCACTTTCTATTCTTTAGTGAGAAATTTCTCACTAAATACTCTATGTTTGTATGCATGTACTTGGGTTAACAATTGGTACTTCTCACTTTTAGTATTTTTATGAATAAAGCGTGAAATTTTTGTTGTATGTATAAAATTTTCACTTTATGTTATATGAATTTCTCATTTTCTGATCTTTAGTGATAATTTCTCTCTTTCTATCATATGAATCGCTCACTTTTCTGTTATATGAATTTCTCACTTTTTAGTATTTTCTGTGAATAACATGTGAATTTTTTGTTGTATGTATGAATTTATCATTTTCTGATCTTTAGTGAGAATTTCTCACATTCTGTTATATGAATTTCTCACTTTCTGTAAGTGAGAATTTCTCACTTTATCATAATAATTTTCACATTAAAAAATGAAATATTGTCACATTTACTAAGAACTCAACAAATCGATATGATACGTAAAAAAATCCAATGATTTGATGATACACACGATTCCTTGTACTCAGACTACGAACATGAAAATCATAAAATTGAGAAACTTCTTCTTTAGTCAAAGTGAGAAATTTCTCACACTTTGCTTTATAATTGTTAAAATCTGTCAAAGTGAGAAATTGAAATTTCTCACTTTTTGACTGAGAAATTTCCTAATATAAAATTGACGAAGTGAGAAATTTCTCACTTTTTTTTAGTAAAAAAAAAGTAGGTATGATTTTAGCAAAGCATATCATGCTAATCAGATAGTAATGGATAACAAAAAAAATGTAAACAATTGACATGTACACGATTCCTTCCTTTTAAAGAACTTTAATTAAATTAGGAGACCATAAATTTAGGCAACTCCAAGATTTTAGCAACCATAACTCCACAAATCTATAACTCCTAAATTTAGGTTGCAGTTATCTTATCTAAATATAACACAAATATATCTATTGAAAATTAACTTAAAATATGCATCAAGGGTATATACGTCCAGAAACTACCTACAAATTTGGAAAAAATGACTAAATCCTAAGATTTGGTGATATAAAGGATTAGTTTATATTCCTACAAAATCGGATGGACCAAATCCATATTATATCCATATATCTAGAGACCAAATCATAGGTTTCTGTCACACCCGTCCTGGAATTTCAATTGTTTTAAATGAATAAGTGAATTTTTTAGAATTATTAACGTTGTTTAATAATTGGGAATGAGGTTGACGTGGGTCAACGATGAGTGTCAATCGAGGACACGAAGACATAGTAAATCAAAGAGTCATTGATATGAATTAAATGACATTTATATGATTAAATGTTATTTGATATATCTGGTAGATGTGAATAGTAAGTTTACTTATTTTAGGTATTTTCTGGTAGTTTGGATCTTGATTAAGATCAGTTTGATTGTTTTCACAATAATGGATAGGATGCGTTGCGTAAAAGGTAGGTTATCTAGAAATTCCACGAAATTAGGTTTCAGAACGTAATTACGGCGACAAAATGGAACTTAGACAAAATCTTTTATAATTTTTAGCTTTCACTCGTGAAATATTGAATTAGATGTGTAAGGCGTTTCGAGGAATAATTAGAAGATTAGAAAACTCGCGAGGAGGTAAACGTAATTTCCGAGACTTATGTCTATATATAGCAAAGCTCAAGATATCTTTGTTTGACAATATTATTAAAATTGAAATCAAGAGAGGGATTTTAGTGCTTAGAGCTTTAAGACTCAAATCGACGACCGTTGTTCGTCCATTTTTCTCCAAATTCCATATTCGAACTCCTCGATGCAAGGGCTTTGTTTTGATACCTATTAGGTCACGTTTGGCAAATTTTTATAAAAATTCTAATTTTGGAATTTTGGGAAAAACATGTATTAACTCGTAGGAATCACTTGAGATCGGAGATTCGACGTTTAATCAGACTCCTAGTACTTCCCCTGAAGTTAGAGAGATATAGAACGAGGTATGAATTCTAGACCTATGTATCATAGAAAATTACATGTTTTGGATATGTGACTTGATATTTAGGCCCGTTAATTATGCACGTGAAAATGCATGAAAAGCATGTATATGTAATTATATGAGCATGTTATGTGTCTATGTGGGTCAAAGGGGGGTTTGGTGTAATTCTATCCGGGGGTAAGCTCCTCGACGTTTGAAGATTTTGGTATCAATAGTTGTTGTGCCTGATTTGGAGGAAGGCCCAGCTAGGGCACAGTGCATGGTTTAGGAGAAGGCCCAGCAAGGGCACTGGATGCGTGGTAAGAGGAAGGCCTTCCACGGCATCAATTTCATTTACCGGATGGAAGCTTACAACTCTCCTAAAGACTAATTTGACGCGTTGATATCTTCTAGCAAGAATTGTCATATAAGCATATGTTTGGAATTGTGCACTCAACATATAGCTGAGCAGTGGAGATTTACTCCATTGCAGGTGAAAAGAAGAAATGGAAAAAGAAGCGAGAAGAGTGAGGCCAACGGGAATGTCGGGGATCACCATTGTATATACTTTTGCTTTTCCATTCCAATGAGTAATCTATGTTTTGAGAACTAAAACTATGTTTTGGATTAACTTGAGAATTATGGAATGGTTGTGTAATAGTGTAATAGGTAGTAAGAACTACTTTGGTTATGGTTGTATAGAATCCGAACTTATGGATTCATGTTTTGAACGTTAAACTTGTCAATTTCAGATTTTGAATGAATATTGTTAGTACTTTTGTAATCGAGCCAAACAAGCCTTAGCTTGTTCTGTTATCATTTTCCTTTCATGGATTAGTAAGGTTAAACTTTATTTTTGAAAGCTTATTATGGCGTGTGAAGTTTAGAATAATGTAATAAAGGTTGGGTGACTCCTTAGCAAAATTCTGCTGCTAGAAGGAATTCTGCTAAAGGGTCATTCGACCGGTCGAAGGGGGTCGTTTGACTGATCGAAGAGGTCGTTCGACCAGTCAAAATGACTCCCTGCATGAAAACTTTTAATACCCATTTCGAAAATTATTTAAATATTTTGATTGGTTCTTAGGGCACCTTTGGAACTCTTTCAATATAATTTCACCCGATTCTAAATATAATTACATTTTCAAATTTATACGGATTTTTCCACTTGTTTTCAAAAGTTTTAAATACTCGATATTGTTTTAAGTTCTTTTCCGTTGCTATAATCTCTTTTATTGATTGGATGAGCTTCGGTGGCGTGCCACGTGTCCTAACTCCGCGCGTCGCGGAATGGGTCGTGACAGTTTCTATTATAGTTATGGTTCTATAGGCACATGTTAAAAAGTAAAAAAAAATAGTCAGAAATAGAAATAAATGAGTGATATTCACACCTATTTTTTTATCAGTGTGAATTCTCTATGTAAGTAATTCTTTGGTGATAACTTTCATACAACCTCTTAAAAAGATGTGTCTATCTCTTTCCTGTGATGTCACTGGACCCTACAGTGACACAGGAGAGAGATAGACACATCTTTTAGGAGGTTGTATGAAAGTTGTTACCAAAGAATTATCTTTTTTTTTTTTACTACTTTAAGCTCCTTAACATGTGCCATTAATATTTCCCTTCATAATAAGTTCCCTACTATTTTCATTATTTATGCGAGATTTACATGTATAGTGTGTGGGAGAGGTACATACAAATATTATGAGTGTTAATTGTGATATTTGTGTAATAAGTTCAAATCACTAGATGACTAAACAGAAAATTCGTATATTAGTATATGTTAATTTGTCTATATTCAAATTTGAACGTACTTCTTATATATATATATATATATATATATAAACAGTCAGGCTCTAAAGAGGGCGCCCTCTCTTTATTAAAGAGAGGACCTCTGTTTTGGCTGTTGGATCGTGTTTTTATTAATGACAGTTTTGTCATTTCACAGTTTTTAAACATAATCCAACTGCCAAAACAGAGGTCCTCTCTTTAATAAAGAGAGGTGGCCCTCTTTAGAGAATCTTAGTGTATATATATATATAAAGTTAAAAGAATCTGACAAAAAATATTTGTCTAAAATTCTCCATTATAATAATGGTAAACACCGTATATAATGCCACTCTCGGGTCTTGCGAGAGTTAGAACTTAGAATTTAGATGTATGCAGAAAACATATTTTCACAATTCTCGTGACCTCCAAATCACTATAGAGCAACCTTATTAGTTATCACTGAACTAAGGCACACCTAATGACAAATTACCCTATTCGAAAGATTTAGTGAGTTTACGCAATGAATTGAATATAATGTAATTTGATAGATTTGGTAAGTTTATATCACCAGCAATAATCTTCTTTCTTTTTTCCTTCTTCTTTCTTTTTTATGTACTCATGATATCTCCATTATTTTTTCCTTCTTATTTTTAATATTATTTAAACATGATAAAAGTTATAATGGTAAATACAAGAAAATTAAATTTTCTTATTATTTTCCTTTCTCTTTTTCTTTTCCAGCAAGAAATTTGCAAACCAAACAAAGTTTAAGATGGAAAAAAAATGAATTGAAATTCTTTACTTTTACAGTTTTACTTTGATTTTTCAATATATCCACCAATAAATATATTCCTTTAGATTCGCAAAATTGAGGTGTAGAGTGGAAAATATTTTAGGGAAATACTATTGTGAGAAGCTTCTCACATGAGAAGGCGGGTTTTAACCGTTGGATGAGCATCTAGCCTTAAGATTATCTCCAGATTTCTGAAAATCTGGAGGCTAAATGCTCATCCAACAGTTAAAACCCGTCTTCTCATGTGAGAAGCTTCTCACAATAGCATTGCCCAATATTTTATTAACCATGGTCAGAGCAAAGCAGCCAATAAATGTAGCCAGCTAAACAGTAATCCAAACGGACCCACAAAAATCAAAGTCCTCGTCAGACGTCAAAGATCAAGGCCCGTAAGATCGACACTTGCTATTCTCATGATGACACTATGCAAATTCCGTACTCCCCTGATCTGTACGCCGTTTGATTCGAGCCCCATTTTGATCTTTCTGTCGAGAGACGCCGACAATATATCGCGATACATACTCATAATAATTGCCAGCAGTGTCTGAGATTGAAGTTGAAAATCATCTCGCCAAGTGGCATGTACAGTATCGCGGTAAGCACGGGTTGACATATGACAGGTGGCCTTCTTTTTGGTTTTTTTCTTTCTCTTTTTGTTGTTTTGCTGCTTGCCGTTATATTTCCTTAGGGTTTGTTTGGTTTGTGGAATTTATCGAGGGAACCAACTCGGCTATTCGAGCTGGCTAGAGCTCTTGGGCTCCCAAAAGAAGGTTAATGGTTCGAAACCCCCAGGGGTCATATGAGTGGGTTGAAAAGATGAATCTCAAGTAGTTGGACGAATGCATCCAGAGCTTGGTATGAGTTTGAATCCTACTTTATAATTTACTTGATGTGTGTTGAGTGGTTGATGCACGTTTCCGGGATTTGCCTCTCTGTACTACTTCATAAAAAACAACAATGTATTGAGGGATTTGTCCTCCACAGCTAAGGGGATTTGTCCTCATATTTAAATATATATATACAGCCCGGCTCTTAAGCGGACTTTAAAAAATGGACCTAAAATGCGGACTGTGTAAAAAATGAGAATTTCTCACAAAAAAGTGAGAAATTTAGAAAGTGAGAAATTTTGAAAATGTGAGAAATTCTCATTTTTTTGTGAGAAATTCTCACTTTTTACATAGTCCGTCTTTTATGTCATTTTTTTAAGGTCCGCTTAAGAGCCGGACTGTATATATATATATATATATATTGGGGGAGAGAAATGAAAACAAGAAGGAAAAAACAAAATCCTTGTGTTTTTCCTTCAAGTTTCCGGTTGTGCTTAAATTTTTGAGTTTTTTTTTTCAAATAATTATATGATTTTCAAATTTAGTTTCCAAATGCATCATCAGTTATATCACCTGTAGTGAGATGAGCTACCCATCAATCACAGTCATATAGCTTATGGTACATCTGAAAAGCCATAATTGGGAACCAAATTTGAAGTTCAAATTTTAAGAAACATAGCATTATATTCTTATTTTTCACTATATTTTATTTTCCTTCTTATATTTCACATCCCTTTCTTTTTCCTCAATCCTCACCCAAACATGAACAAACATAGGCTAAGAATGTGGGTTGGGACGTTATAACGGAGAGATAACGGTGGTGTCATAACGGTCGACTGAGAAGAAGCTTGTGACTTGATTGAGCTGTTGGTCAGGTCAAGTGTCAGATTCTTTTGTTGGAAGCCTTTCATACATCATGTACATATCACTATCTTATATATATATATATATATATATACAGTCAGGCTATAAAGAGGGCGTCCTTTCTTTATTAAAAAGAGGACCTCTGTTTTAGTCGTTGGATTGTATTTTCATTAATGGCAGTTTTGTCATTTCACAATTTTTTAACACAATCCAATGGCCAAAATAAAGGTCCTCTCTTTAATAAAGAGAGGTGGCCCTCTTTAGAGAATCTTTGTATATATATATATATATATACTAGTTGGAGTCCTGCGCAAATTTAATTGTGTCGTTACGTCTGGTTAAGTGGTTGTTAAAAGTATATAATAAGATGTTAAAACAGTTAAATAAGAAATTGTAAATGTAATTTTTTAATCTAAAACTCTTCTTATAGAAGAAGTTGATAATTCTGACTATCTTATAAATGAGTAGTAAAGGAACCTAATAAAGCGTCACAAAAATATATGACATAAGTAGGGTATTTTCTCTAAAAAAAAAGGGTATGAATGTGTTTGTAGGGCTTAATTGATATTCGAATACAATCTATAAATCCTGAATTTGAGGGAAGAAGTTGACTAAAATGTAAATATTAGTGATAAATTAATAATAGCTACTAAAATAGCCACTTTAATTGACAATTTAAATATATCAGAACTTGAATTTTAGAGAAGAAGTTGACAAAAATGTGAAATTAGTGACCAATTCCTAAATAGTCACTAAAATAGCCACTTTTTAAAACTTGTTTAAAGTGAATAATAAATATCCCAAAACTTGCTGATCTAAATGCAATTACACATATTACAATATATGAATCCTAACTTTGAGAGAAGAAGTTGAGCAAATTGTAAATATTAGTGACCAATTCCTAAATAACCACTAAAATAGCCACTTTTTTTGGCTTTTTATGAAGTGAATAATAAATATCCCAAAAATTATTGACCCAATGTAATTAGACACAAATTGTTGATTGAAACCTCATTTGAGAGAAGAAGTTGACCAAATTGTAAATATTAGTGACCAATTCTTAAATAGCCACTTTTGTTGACTTTTTTTGAAGTCAATAATAAATATCTAAAAAATTGTTTACCTAAATGTAATTAGACACAAGATTGTTGATTAAAACCTCATTATTATATTAAATAAAATTGTAAAAGCTAATTTGAATGTAATTATTTGTCCAAAATGACAGATTTACCCTCACACAAATCAATATATCATTACGATGTATAGATAGATATATGAGTAATTATGGTGTAGTGAATGACAAAAGAGGAAGTTCATATTTTTTGACGTGCTTGCTTATTCGTTATTATACTATAGTAGATATACACACACATACACTAGAGGAGCTCCAAGATTAATTGTCTTTTTTTTTTTTTTTTTGCTTTATTTTTTGGTAGGATATTATTTCTAGAAGAGTAATGATTCATGTACATAAAGTATGCACATAAAGATCCGTGTCATTCATTTTAGTAGGTTCCATGTATGCAGGCACAGACTCCACCAAAATGAATGGCCCAGATCTTTATGTGCACTGTGCACACAACATTACCCTTTCTAGAAAATACTTTTGCTTATCCAATTTTTGTTGCACCAATGCTCATCCAAGCCTTCCATTAGTCAATACAGTGTGACCCATTATTTAATTAATGGTGTTTAATCCTAAATTCCACTGTATTAACCAATGAAAGGCTTAAATAAGCATTGATACACCAAAAATTAGGTGAGCAAAATGATCTCTATTTTCTATCTTCTCCATGTCTTTGATAGATTCAACTGTTCCAGTTATGGTGCAGTTAGAAGTATTAATACTAAATTTATAAAGATAGACTATAACCATATTATTAGGGATTAGTCTCACATCAAATCATAAACTCTTTGATTGTGATCATTTGTGCCAATATTCTGGTTGCTTAATGAATATATTTATGCAACGAGTGCTACAATAATAATATACTCCAGTTGTAGACTTGTAGTCCAATGTACATTATGTACGTATTTGTGCATGAACGTCCATAATTTATAGGGTTGGGATTCTGGACAACATTTGTCGCATGTGGGGGCATGTAAGACCACAATAATTTTTCTCTCTTTTTAACGACAAATGTGCTGCAGTTGATGCTTAGGGTATGTTTGATAACCCAATTAAGTGCTGAAAATGAAAAGATTCAACACTTAATCTTTTTCAGTGCGTTTGATAACATACCACTTAATTGAAAAAGCAGCCAAAAAATCACTGAAAACTTTAAGTGAAAATTTTCTACTGAAAATAATCACTGAATGCATTCTTTTTCAGTAGTTGAAGCACTATTTTCAATATTACAAATTCAATCACTTAAAATTTTCAGTACTTAAAATTCAACACTTAATTTTCAGCACTTAATTTTCAGTTTTATCAAACGCACCCTTAGTCTAATTCATATCCTAATTCTGTGATATCTTTTATGAAAAGAGAAATATTTATAGTGTAAAAGAAAAGCTGTATAAAAGTAGAGGAAGGAATAGTATGTCTAAATTCTCCGTACACTTGATTAAGGGTCTTTTTGCCTTTTTGGGTTTTAATTTATGTTAAAAGCTGATGATGCAGTTTTAATTTGTAGACTTCAAACAGACTTTTTTTTCAATTTAAATAAAGTACATGACTGACTTTTAAAATGTCAAAATATTATTGACTGATTTTTAATAATACCTTTTATTTTTTAAGAGGACATACTGATTGTCATTCACATGACATGTAATTGATTCAAAAGTTCCAAAATGTCCTTATTTTTTTTTTCTTTTTCCTTTACTTTTTGTTGAATCATTTCAAATTCAATAAGGGTAATTTTGAAAATTATTCCGTCCGTTTCAAAATAAATGTCCATTTTTTTTTATGT
The DNA here is from genome assembly GCA_033977485.1 of Hydrangea macrophylla. Taxonomy (NCBI): domain Eukaryota; kingdom Viridiplantae; phylum Streptophyta; class Magnoliopsida; order Cornales; family Hydrangeaceae; genus Hydrangea; species Hydrangea macrophylla. Next base: position 117,586,841 of record CM066985.1, on the reverse strand, counting down.
TACAGAATAAGTGTCACCTTTAAAAAGCTCAATGTGTATTTACATAAACTTCCTAAAATACCCTTACAATAAAGACAAAATAGCATTCATATGTGATCCAAAAAAGTCAAACACTCATCACAGCAATCGTAAAAGAGGAAAAACATTTAATGGACCAAAAAAATAAATATAATACATTTTTCTTAAAGTTCGTGCAAAAGTGTATGATTACGTCAAAATCAAGTTCTTTGTTAACTCTATTAAAAACGTAGCATGTTGGAAGTTGAGCGTCGAGTGTATATGGATTGAATTACAAAAATAATGTATGGACACTTAACAACCAATTATAATGCGATAAGAAATTAACAAACTAAGAACTAAAACTAAGTCTTTTCGACTATGAGCGGTTCTCAAATCAATAACTATTTAAACAATAATGACTAAGTATGGAAGAAGAAGTGAGCTTTAAACAAAGACAAGTTTTAATTAGATTGGGATTTTTTTTTTTCAAATAGAGAAATCTAGGTTGGGGAGCATTCCCCCACCTTGGACCAAACAACATATTGATTCAATTTTTGTAGTATTTTTCAGGGTAAATAATCTAATTGAGGCAAACTATCAAACATGTGGTTGTCAACCTACAATGTATGATAGGAACTTCTATGAAATACATGAGGTGGGGTTTGATCTCAAAGCATGGACAACTTATGATGCTTGACATCATAAGTGTAGTCCTAGAAGGTCAAACCCTACACCAATGAACCCTAGAAAATGTTACAAAGCATATAAATATAACATTAAAGCACAAATGAGTCCAATGATGGGTTTATGATCCCCAACCTACATTACCTAGCTACTCCTGGTTGCAAATTAAGACATAAATATTAAGAGAAGGGGAAGATAAATTATACCAACTATAAAGATTCATCATAAATGTATGAAGATACCACTAGAGATTCCAATAGAAGCTCCAAAGTACCCAATACAAGTGGAATCCTTTCTCTCTAGAACTAAATACCCACTAAATGTTGGTAGATCATGGAATGTACAAGGCATGTACACCATCAACTGCGAGGCTGAGTAAGCTTAAACACTAACAAGGTATCAATATTATGAAGTTATGAAACCTTATCGATGATAAATCATAGTTCTAGTAATAGTATCTTTTCTTTCATTCCTCTTTCTCAACAGCAATCATCTCAGTGATCATTCCTTGGCTTCCTTAAGAGAACACTCATAATTGTACAGAAATGCTGGTTCACAAACTATACTAAAACTCTTAAAGGACGCATCATTGCTCCAGTTCATAGCTTTTAAGGACATATTCACAGCCACACTGCTTAGAACGTCTTGTCGACGAAAAAAATCTCACGTGGACGGCATATGGTTACTTTTGAGGGCATATTTGACATTTATATTGTATTTGGTCAAAAATACCCTTTATGCCTATAAATTTAAAATCCAGGTAATTTATAAATGAGGCTATAAATTTATAAATTACACAAAAGAGGTAATTTTTAAATCACACAAAATAAACGAGGCTATAAATTTATGAATTACACAAAACAATTAATTTATAAATGTATAGCCTCATTTATAAATTATCTGGTTTTTAAAAAGTACAAGGAGATAGATTACTTGATTTTTACACAAAAAACATGCAATGTTTAAAAATCAGTACGATTATTTCATATATATTTTTTTTGAGATCTATGCACTTATATATGGTGTCAAATTTACAAAAGGAATATATTTTTATCACATTTATGCAAAAAAAAAAAAAAAAACACAAAGAAAAAGTTTTTACATGCTTGTTTAATTTTTAGTTTTTTTTTCCCTCAGGATTTTCATAGTAAGTATTTCATTTGATAGACCTCCATATATATTTTTAGGTATAAAGTGGTATTTTTGACCAACTACAATGTAAATGTCAAATATGCCCTCAAAAGTGACCATGTGTCGCCCACGTGAGACTTTTTCGGTCCATTTTTTTTGGACAGAAAGTGCATATGGCAACTCGGAAGATAGTTCAGGGTCCAAATTGCAACTCGATCGATTGTCCAGGGTTGACATTGCATTGTTTTGAAGTTCAAGGACTAAATTGCAACTCGGTAGATAGTTCAGGGTTGACACTGCAAAGTTTGAAGTTCAATGTCCAAATTGCAAAAACGTGTATAGTTCATGGGAGCAAAAATGCTTTTTACCCTATTTGTTAACTTTAGGCAACCATAACTTAATTACTCTTTTTTCTTTTTATAGCCTTTTGGGGTTTTTTTTTTGATCCTCGTCTTATGTTTTTATTTTTCTAAACAAATAATATTATCTATTGACAAACATATAATGTTTGAATTAAGAGTAAATCTTTGGTGACAACTTTCATACAACCTCCTAAAAAGATGTGTCTTTCTCTCTCCTATGATGTCACTGGACCCCACAGTGACACAGGAGAGAGATAGACACATCTTTTAGAAAGTTGTATGAAAGTTGTCACTAAAGAATTACCCTTGAATTAAACAACCACAACTTCCTCATTTTTTTGGCCTTGTTCGAAGATTTATTTATTTATTTTTTTATTTCATGTATTTCTTCGAGATCTTTGCATTGGACTTGAAGATTTACAAAAATAGATAATTTTGTTCGCCCTAGCACCACATTGGGTGAGCATATGAGACCGATCACTTTAGATCTTTTGTCTATCCCCATTTTGTCCATGAAAAGTGGTGGGTTTCACATGCTCACCAATTGGCAAAATTTGGGTGAGCATTTGTGAGTACATATAATTTTTATTTCATGTTTTTATCGAGATCTAATCAATTATGTATATTAATTTTATAAGAAGGATATATTTTCAGATGATTCATGAAAAAAAGGACGTTTTTACATTTTAGCTTAAATTTAAAGATTTTTTTTACTCCAGGATTTCATAGTCAATATTCGATTTTTTGTTTGTGTATAAACCTAATTGAACCACAAGTAACGTGTACGTGTATATATATATATATATATATAGTATTCAAAATCGTTAATTGTAAGTGTAATAAACATGACATCGGTATTTTGAGAAAATGTAACTTAAAAATTATCAGTTTTTTTGCAACAATGATTGTTGACTGAAGGAGGGGAGTTGAGTATTGCACAACTATAAACCTCAAATGAGGTTGATTTAATTAGACCATAGCTCGAGGGAGGTAAGTGTAATGTAACAATTAAGGGTAAATATGTACTTTCTCATAAATTTTAATGATATTAGTCTTCCGTTACGAAGAAGATAAGTCATTGTAATTATAAAAACTATAGGGGAGGTCCATGTAATTATACCTAAACTCGGGGGAGGTCAGAGTAGTTATCCCTATGCATTAAGACAACATTAGTGAATGAACCCTTGCTTGTATGTAGGGGTGGACACGAGCCAAGCCGCTCAACAAGGGTTTGACGCTCAGCTCGATAAATGCTAGGTTTGGCTCGTTCAACAGAGCTCATAAACACGATTGATAAAGGCTCGTGAAAAAACTCATTAATAAACTTGATAAAGTGCTTGTATACTGACTTATATAAATGTACTTATTATAAAACTATATAATTTTAGAGAAAATATGATAAATCTTGTAAATAGGCTTGATAAATAACTGATTTATCATTAAACTATATAGTTTTAAAGGGTGCACGAAAAAGCTCATTAAAAAAATCGTAAGAAAACTCGACTCATTTAAGCTCGTGAGCAAGCTCGCAAACATATAAACTCGACTCGACTCGCATTCACCCCTACTTGTATGCACACTCTGTTCCTCAAACTAGAAAATCTAATATATATATATATACACGGTCCGGCTCCATGATGAACCGGGTAAGTGAACAACTCGGTGAACATCATGGGTCGACCCGGATCTCTTATGCTTGGGTTATCAATTTGCGGGGGAAAATCAAAATGTTAGGGATAAAAGATTTAGGGGCAAAACATACATCTCTCATTCTCACTCACTCTGCTCTCTCTCTCTCTCTCTCTCTCTCTCTCTCTCTCTCTCTCTCTCCCCTCACTGCACCGCAAGCCAAGTCATCGCCGGCCTCTCGCTCCCTCCACGTCAGAGCTTCGACCTCTCTCTCCAAGTAAGCTCGAGTTCCCATCCCTCACCATCTCGTTCTCCATCTCTCACTCTCTTGTCATGTATCTCTCAAATCTCCATATATAGCAATTGATTAAACAATAGCTTCCCATCACCATCTGCAAAGAAGGGCCCTTTATCGCCATCTATACATTTGCATGTATATACACATATTAATTTACATTTATATAGTACACTATAGCTTTAGCGCTGAAATCATAATACGTGCATTAACAACAGTTGAACATTGACTAGAAGTTGAATTTTCGTTAAAGATAGAATTTTTTTCCCCCCAGTCAGTATAGCTTATTTTGGATTGTTTTTTTTTATACCATCTTTGTATATAAACCTGTTTATTGATCTATGTGAAGTGGGTTGAAAAACTTCACCCAATTATAATACAAAATCATGGAATGTGCATCTCCACTAACACCCATAGTTCTCTCATCATTCTCTGTAGATAATATACAAAATCTTATAGCACTTGGAATGAGCCAGTAGGTATACAAAATCTACTGAAAACCTGCACATCTTCTACTACCACAGTTGAATCTGTGAGTTTTTACCACAATTGTTCAACATCGTACATACTTGTTCATTTGCATTTTCAACACAATACTTTGGTTTTGCTTATTCATTTGCAGCTGTACAATTTAATAACATCGAGGTGGATAGTAAGCATTTTCTTATTATTTTATTTATTAAACTTCAGGCATGGAGGTGGAGAATTCGGCCAGAAATGACAATATGGATGAAGAGGCAGAGACTGTTTAATTCAGTCTAGATTATGATAAGGATGAATGGGGGGACACCTACAATTGTCGTGATATTTACAATCCTCAAGTGGCCAATGATCTCAAACCTAGTGTTGGCCAACAATTTCAAATAATAGGGGATGTTTATAGTTTATACAATGCATATGCTAAACAAGGTGGCTTTAGTATTCGAAGTTGGGTGTCTAAAAAGATGGAAGGAAGTGATGTGGTTTATAGGAAGGACTTTGCATGTTTTAAACAAGGAAAGGGAATAATGGTTGGGGATATTGCGAGCCAAAGGCGTCGGGGAATAGATAAAGAAGGTTGTAAAGCAAAGATAGCTGTGGTGAGATCCAACTCTGGGGTATATGTAGTGACACAATTTTATGAGGGCCATTGTCACCCATTGGCAACCCCTTCAAAGAAGCATCTTTTGAGATCTCACCGATCCGTTTCGAGTGCCCAAAAGAGTTTGATGCAACAACTTGGACTTGTGAACATGCCCTCACATCAGCAATTCAGTTTTCTCGGAGTCCAAGCTGGAGGGTGTAGACACCCCAATTTTGACCGACCGTCGAATTTAGGAGAGCGTCACCTCCACGTCCGATGATGATAAGGACCGAAAAGATTCGAAGTATTCCAAGCTCTTCAGAAAATTCTCCAAACGCGATAAAATTTCACATAAAGAAGAAAATACCAGGTATTTAGGAGAATTCAGGTGTAAAACACCATTTTTGGAAAAGATCTTCAAAATAAATTGCTTTGGGAAAAAGAAAGACCTAAAAAGGGAAGCTCAACAAAAAACGGCACACAGCAGATTTCCGCGGCACTCACTAAGTGCCGAACGACATTCAGTGAGTGCCGGCCCGGCACTTACTGAGTGCCGCCAACATTTTCTGACTGCCGTTCACTTTTAAAGTCCGTATTTTGCAGTGCAATACGTATGTGTATGCGGATAAGAACAAAAAACTGATAAAGTAAGACTGACAAAAATGCGGCAATCCATTAATTGCCGTGGCATTAGATGAGAGCCGCTCGGCAGTCACGCAGTGCCGGAAAGGCAGTCATGGACTGCCGCGGCGGCTTTCACGGACTGCCGCGACAGTTTCTTGACTGCCGCCCTGGGCAGCAGTCTGTCTAATTTTAGGAAGTACATATTGTACCATCAAATGAGATGTTTACACATGTCTTTTACTCCGAATTCACTGAAAATACCTGGGTTATTTTGTCTATAAAAGGAGAGGATCTTCCAAGGGAAGAGGATGAGGGAGGAACACATACAAAAAACATTATCATTACACCAACATTTTTGGAGAGAAAAAAGAGAGTTTGGAGAGTTTGAAGAAGAGTTTGGAAGATCTTCAAAGGAGAGAAACTTTGAGGATAGTTTGGAGGTGACCCTCTAATCTTAGTTGTGTTTTCTTTCTTTTGAGCTTCTAATTTTCAAGTCATTTAGTTTCTTTTTTTCTTGACTAAGTTTTAGAGCTTGTTAAGTAAACTTGGAAGCCTTTGTTTCTAATTCTTTGATCCTTCTTCTATTTCTTTGTTTATGTTTTTCTTTTGAGATTCTTGGAGATCTTCAATATCTCTCTTGAAATCTCTTGAGTATGATCCTTTGAATCCCATGTAAGCTCATGCTTCACATGAGAGTCAAAATTTGATCATCACTTCATTTTATAAGTAAATAAATGGATCCAAGTCCATACTCATGACTTGGATCCTCTAAAGTTGATGTTTCATGGAATCCTCTCTATATTCTTTTGAGACTCATGAGTATTAGTCATGTCTTCATCTCCAATGACCATCAAATGGTAGGAGAAAGTGGTTTGGAGCCTAAGCCCATTTCCATGGTTTAGATCCATTATATTAAGATTCTATGAGGTCCATTCATACTTCATTTTGAAATCTACAAATGTGAAGGTCCTTAACCTCCAATGACCATCAAATGGTGGGAAAAGTGGTTTAGTTTAAGTCCAACTTCATGATTCAATAGTTGGGGTTAACAAATAAAAGTTGAACTTAACAAATGAAAACAGTGAGTTCACAAACTGTTTTTGATCAAAGATTTTTAGTTCGAAATCTAACCGTTGGATTTGAATGAAACCAATGGAAAAGTGTCAATAACACAATGTTCTACCACTATAATTTTTGTTTTAAAATAGTTTCATGTTTAAAATGGTTTGATCATGAGTTTTGTGGAGTCACTACAATCTGTCCAGATTTTCAGAACAGCAACACTCTTTTGAAATAAGTAAATCAGAGTTCTAATAAAGTGTTTGAGACCAAAAATAATTTTTTCTATGAGGTTCAATGTGTTAGGAAGATACCCTAAAAAGAACTAAGCATTTCGGAGCTTTTTCCTATTTTTAAAAAATCAAACAATATCTCTGGACAGAGAGTTGTACATCTCCAGGTGATGTCTGGTTTTTGTCAATTTCCCGGAGATCTAACCGTTTAAACCTTGATTTTCTTTTTGATTTGAAAACTAGACTCAAAGAGGCATCTTGTGTCCAAAATTCACCAACATCAAACCATAGGAGACGTGCTTTTTCTTTTTTTAATGTTCTGGTCTACTCTCTGCAATTTTCAGAATTTCATGACACATTTGACCAACTTTGTTAATAATGGGTCAAATGACTTTTCTATGACTTAGGGCTTAGACCATGTTTCAATAATGATTAGTTGAGCTTGAATTCAAAGCTTAAGAGTATTTCATAGTTTATTATTGTCAATGTACATATTCATCCATATGGTTTGGCACTTGTAATTAGGACTTATTTGCTTTAGATTCAATTACATTTGATAGATTTAAGCTAGAAATTCAAGATTGTTATTTCTAAACTTCACCTCTTGTATATCATGTGCACTAACCTTTGTTTTGTAGTGCTATTGAGGTACGATTTCTCGACCCCTGTCTAGTTTATTGAATTCTTTGATTTTATTTGATTTTCGACCTCATGTGCGGCACCTTAGAATTAGGTTTTTGCCTTATGTGTATATGTGATTAGAGATTCTTGTTAGGATTTTCTTTTGTTTGCATGCATTGCACGTTTAATATCGCTGTTGGACCCCAGGTAAGCTCTCTTGTTCCCTATTGCATATCATATTGTATGCTATTTGACCTATGTGGCTTATGAATGATATTTTGTCATTAGCAATTTTACACCCTTTGGACATGATTTTGTGATGTATACGTATATATGTATTAGTTGAAGGCATGCTTAGAATAATAAATTTGATTAAAAGGATGTTGAGTAGAGGCCTATCGCAAGATAGGATGAGAGAGGGTGTTTTAGTCTGACGGGCTCCTTCCTCTCTCATTCCATAATCCCCGGACCTAGTTAATCTTTGGTTTCGCAAACGATCAGTTTCCTTTCAAAATGGTTTCTTAATTTTTCTTTGTAAAAATTAAGTGGCGACTCATTTGTTTTTAATTTGAATTTTAAAAGAACTTTAAAAGAAAAGCTGTGGGTAAAAGAAAGAAACCTGCGATATCCACAATCTGGCGACTCTGCTGGGGATCGAACACAGAATCTCTGGTTTCGCAGACCAGGCATTTTCTGGTTTTGGGTTCACTTGAGGATTAGACTTGAAAAATGTCCCTTTAATCGAATTAATTGATCTTTGTGTGCCTGTTGCATTTTACTTGCATGTCCAGCCAGTCGATTGTACGGAACTATGACCTTGGAGGCTCGGGACAACCCGGTCGGTCAAGTCATCATGGGGCTGTGTGATCACCTTTGATCTCGTACCATGATTTGGTATATGAAGCATCCTATCGGATGTGTGTCAAGGGTCCCTTATTTGACCAAAACCCAGCCTGTGCATGATAGTTTCTGCAGAACCTTTCAATCTTAGGAAATCAATTCTTGATTAGATTTTATATGCTAGGGAGTTTTGTATGCCCGGAAGGGATTACTTGAGATGATGACGATACTTGCTTGATGAAAGATGTATAATCTTTTAATCACCTTTTAGCAAATTCTCCTCATATTCTGCGACATTTGGAGAACATGCCGAACCTTGATTATAAGATTATATTTCTTATATCATGTCTAGTTGAGCATCATTGACCTTGTATGTATCCAAATTCATGGAAAGTGCGGTGATAATCCGGTCATGTGATCCCCCTACCCAAAGGTTTTTCTCAAGATTTTCGATTACATTTTCAAAAAAATCTTTTCCTCTTTTCAATTAAAAATTCCCAAATTACCCTTGCATATTTCACTTGATCATCTTCAAAGAAAAATAAAAAATCCTTGAAAATTATTTTGGTAGAAGAATACTCTCAAGGATTGTTTTCAAAGGTCTTTCTTTTTTTTAACTACCCAAACAAAAAAAAATTGCTTTTCAAATAGATTTTGAAAATTTCGAAATGACCAACCTCTGAGAAGGTAGTGAGGATCACAATGAGAGGAGAAATCAGCGCACTTGACATGGGTGAGGATTTTATGTGCTTATGTGTTAGGATTAGGTTTTTTGTTTCTTTGGCATATAGGATAGGCACACACGCACACATGCATTGCATCCGCATGACATGCGTTAAAATAAAAGAGAGAGTTTTCACTTTACCAAAAATCTTTTAAAATAAAAATACGTGGGTTTTAAAACAAAATTAAACCTGTTTGTAGGGGCAAAGATAGCATCGAGTTCAGATTCAACCTGGTTTAGGGGACCCACAGCAAGACTGATAAGGAGAGAAGACTTCGAGATGGCAGAGGAAAGAGATACTGGAGAAGTGGCAGAACTAAGAACACTGGTAGAGCAACAAGCTGAACAGATGAGGTGGCAAGCCGAGAATATGAATTGTATGATGGTTATGATAGAAGCAATAGCGCGTCCACCACCTGTTGTAGATCCACCAGTCATAAACCCACCGAACCCGGATCCGCCTATCAGAGAAGAGGTTTGGTTTGATGATCTAGAGATGCCGAGAACCGAAGCGCTCAGGGTAGAAAAAGAGAAGAAAGAAAGGGAAAAGACTGAGAAGGAGAGGCTTATGGCAGAGAAAATCGAGAAGCTTGAAAGGGTCGTACGAAAGGCTCAAGGGGTCAACACTTATTTGCTGGAGCTAGAGGGTTTGTATGAAGGGGCTTGTGAGGTACTGCCCGCCGGTTTCAAAATGCCCGTCTTCGATAAATTTGATGGCACTGGCAACCCCCGCAGTCACGTTCGAATGTGCATAGGAGCTTTTCAGCCTAGTGGACTGAGCACTACCATGATGGCTGTCCTGTTTCAACAAACCTTGACAGGAGCTGCTCTATCGTGGTACCTCACACTTGAGCCAAGCAAAACCAGAGTTTGGGAAGAAGTCGTAAAATCATTTGTGATCCAGTATGAGTACAACCAAGACCTGGACGTCACTGTCCGAGATCTAGAAACAACGAGGCAAGGGAACAAAGAATCATTTGCTGAGTATCTGAGTCGATGGAGAGGGAAAGCCGCGAAGATGGTGCAGAGGCCATCAGAAAAAGACCAAATCCGAATGATGATGAAAAACCTGCAGCCAGTTTATCAGGAGAAGATGAGGTTCCAGTCAATCAGCACTTTTGCTGAAGTATTCGATGTGGGGACGAGGATCGAAGATGCGATTCAGGAAGGAATAATCAAGAAGGAAGAACCGCCAAACCGATATCGGAGGCCCAGTTATGGATCAAATGGGGGGCATTCGGGGGGTCACTCTGGCCCCACCGATGTCAATGCACTTAGCGAGCCAGGGAGAAAATTCGATATCGTTGGAAACCATCCAAGAGGAGGGGGGGACAAGCCACTAAGAAAGTTTTCAGATTTGGGGGTATCATTATCAACCGCCCTCGACAGGCTGTTGGCAAAAGGGCATCTCCGTCAGTTAGAGCCTCGACCCCCACCGAGTCCACTCCCGCCACACTTTAAAGGAGATCTCTACTGCAAATATCATCAACAGAAGGGCCACTCGACGGATCGATGCATGAGGTTAAGGCATGAAATCCAAGACCTCATTGACAACAAAGTGATATCCGAACCGCCTGTTAAAGACCCCAATGTCACCAAGAATCCTCTGCCAAACCATCGTGCTGTGCCGCCGCCGCGGGGCCTTTATTTCTTGGGGATAGAAGAAGCAACCTTTGATCCATCTAGGCTAATCACTAAGTCTAGGGCACCGAGAAGACCATACCTGCTGCCTAAGGACTCAACGATCTGCGCTTTGGAGGATCAGCTAGGGGAAAATGAAATAGGGAAGTCAGATTGGTGGATCCAAGAGAGCGACGATCAAGACGTGAGCCGGGTGGAGAATGACCTTTGGTACGAAAGCGACAAGGAAACAGAGGTGTTAGAGAGTACTTTGAAAGTTAAGTCGGAAACCGATAATCTATGGATGAGAGAAGAAGTCAGTCACTTGACCTGGTCAGGCAGACACTTCAAGCTGCACAAACTGGAGGAAGATCACCCCGGGAGAGATCTGGACAAGGGAAAGGGTAAAGTTGATGAAGAAACAGGGGAAGACAGGGTCCTGAAACAGTTGAAAAAGACCCAGGCTAACATCACTATTTAGGGTTTGCTGATTGCCTCCAAACGTCACAGGCAGGCGGTTCTAGATGCTCTGAACCAGTCTGACGTATCTATCGACACCACCCCGGAGGATCTCATAGGACTGATCGGCAAGATCCCAACTTCGACTATTACCTTCTCGTCAAATGACCTGCCTCCGGGAGGGCCCGTGCGCAACAAACCGTTATATGTCACCGTCGAATGCTTAGGGAACGTCGTGCCTGCTTGCCTGGTAGACAATGGATCAGCCCTCAATGTATGTCCTTTCCGAACAGCTAAGCGAATGGGTCTAGACGAGTCAACGTTTGCACCATCTGAGCAAAGGGTAAGAGCCTACGATAATACCCAGAGAACAGTTATGGGGATAGTCCTTCTTCGTCTCACTGTTGGCCCTTGTGAAAAAGAAGTTGAGTTTCAGGTCATTGACATACCCGCTTCCTTCAATCTGCTATTGGGGAGGCCTTGGTTGGACAGTTTGGGGGCCATACCATCAACAATCCATCAGAAGGTTAAATGCATTTGGGAGAATGAAGTCCGTGATATCCTCGGGGATAGTTGGAATCAGTTGACCGAAGCATCATCTAGCGCGCCGATTTTAGAACTTCAATTGCAAGAAGAAGAAGCTAAGATAGAAGGGTTCGAGTTTATCAGCATGTTGGAAGAGGAAAAGCCGAAAGAATTTCTACCGCTCCACTTTGATCAGCATGCTAGTCCAGTGGTTGCAGGGATAATGAAGAAGATGGGTTTCTTTCCAGGACTAGGATTGGGAAAGAACCTTCAGGGCCTGCCTGAGTTTCCAAGAATTCCTACTCAGACTCATACTCACGGCCTGGGGTATCAGCCAACGAAGAAGGAACTAAGGGCAAAGAAGAAGGCTTTCGATGCGCCACTGGACCCTTACCTAAAAACGCTCAACGGGTACTTCGTGAAGGAAGGAGAAGATTTCCCCTTCTGTGGCTTCCCAGAGCCTTGGATGGACCAGAAGGACAAAAGTCTAAAGCCGGGGTTCGAAATCTTTTTCTCCCATGAATTCTCCGAGTACAAAGACCCATTTTTGCAAATGCCTGAAAAGTCTGCTGTCGTCAACGATTGGGTTGGTGTACTGGATGGACCGATCATGTAGAACCTGTTGAGCGAAGAAGGGGCAAAAGCCGAAGAAAAGAAGAAAGAAGACGAGGGCCTGGAAGTCAAGGTCGAAGAGGGGAGTGATGAGGATACAGAGTCGAAGCCAGGAAAGGAAGAAAAGACGAAATCCGAAGGACTGCCAGGTTTAGCACTATGGAGCTCAAGCAGGGAATCAACAAGGAGTGGGTCTTTGAGTCTAGTAATAAGTATCCCCCTCACCCAGAGTTTGTAATGGCCCAAATGAGGCGTCTTACTATTGCTATGTCTGTTGTAATCACTCCTAACAAAATCAATGAAAGTATGACTGATTCCGCCTACTCGAATGCGCTTAATGAATGTGATGAATGTGATGATCATGGAATACCTAATGAATTGCAAAAGTTAATTGAAAAAGAAAAAGAATCTGCATGCAAAATCATTGAGGACACTCTAACGATTAATCTAGGAAATGAAAATAATCCTCAAAATGTCTGTATCGGCTCAACACTTAGCAATGAAGAAAGCAAAGAACTAATCAATCTATTAAATGAATTCAAAGATGTTTTTGCATGGTCTTATAATGATATGCCAGGTATTGATCCAAAGATAGTCCAGCACCACATCCCTCTCTTTCCCAATTCAAAACCCATAAAACAGAAATTAATGCGAATGAGGCCAGAATGGGCACTTAAAGTAAAAGAGGAGGTTGAAAAGCAACTAAAGGCTGGATTCTTGATGGTCACCGAGTATCCAGAGTGGATTGACAACATTGTACCTGTCCCAAAGAAGGATGGTCGTGTTAGGGTTTGCGTTGACTTTCGAGATTTAAACAAGGCAAGCCCTAAACACGATTTCCCATTACCCCACATCGATGTGTTGGTCGATAACACTGCGTGACATGAGCTTCTATCTTTCATGGATTGATTCTCTGGGTATAATCAAATCCTCATGGCGCCCGAGGATAGGGAGAAAACCACGTTCATCACTCCGCGGGGGACATATTGCTATAGGGTCATGCCGTTCGGACTTAAGAATGCAGGTGCGACCTATCAAAGGGCTGCCACCACTCTACTGCACGACATGATCCACAAAGAGGTGGAGGTGTATGTGGACGATATGATTGTGAAGTCCAAAGAGAGGGAAGGGCATCTAGAGGCCTTGAAAAAATTCTTTGGGAGATTGAGGGAGTTTAAGATGAGGCTAAACCCGCAGAAATGTACCTTCGGAGTTACCACAGGGAAGTTGTTAGGGTTCCTTATTACCCAAAGGGGGATCGAAGTAGACCCAACCAAGATAAAAGCCATAACCGAAATGAACCCACCAAAAAATGAGAAAGAACTGAGAGGGTTCTTGGGGAGAATACAGTTCATCAGCCGCTTCATTTCCAAACTCACCTTGACCTGTGATCCATTATTCAAACTGCTTAGAAAAGGAGAAAAATTCAAATGGGACACCCTTTGCCAACAAGCCTTCGACAAAATCAAAACCTACCTCCAGAACCCCCCTGTCCTATCACCACCATCACCCGGGAAACCTTTATTGCTTTATCTCTCCGTATCCGAAGATTCGATGGGGTGTATGTTGGCCCAAGAAGGAGAAGAAGGGCACGTGGAGAAGGCTATTTATTACTTGAGCAAAAGAATGATCGGATATGAGTTGAAGTACTCGCCCTTGGAAAAAGCATGTTGGGCCTTAGTCTGGTGTACCCGTCGCCTTCGCCACTACATGCTAGCATTCCCTGTGATCTTGATATCCCGAATGGACCCACTAAAATACCTATTCGAAAAACCCATCTTGACCAGTAGGATTTCCCGTTGGACCATGATGCTGGCTGAGTTCGATATCAAATATATCACTGCCAAGTCTGTAAAAGGGAGGGCTGTCGCTGAGTTTTTAGCCGATCTCGCTGTAGAATCCGAGGACAAAGGAGAATTCAGGTTCCCGGATGAGGGAATAATGGAGGTAAAGGAGGAGTTGTGGAAAATGTACTTCGATGGATCAGCCAACCAATTAGGTTACGGAGTTGGAATCATTCTCATAGCACCCGATGGGACCCCTACCCCATTAGCTGTCAAACTCAAATACAACTCAACCAACAATACCGCGGAGTACGAAGCATGCATAATTGGGATGGAAGCAGCCTTGGCTTTGAAAGTCGGACGGATTGATGTCTTCGGAGATTCCAATTTGATCATATCCCAGGTCCGAGGTGATTGGAGGGTGAAGCATTAGAAATTGAGACCTTACCATGACTATCTAGAAAGCCTGAAAGTGCAATTCAAAAGGATTTCCTTCTATTACCTTCCCCGAGAAGAAAACCAATTAGCCGACTCATTGGCTACCATGGCCTCGATGATCCAAATCCCCTCCAAAACTACCATGATCCCTCTATCCATAGAAGTAAGGAAACAGCCGTCGTTTGAAATAGTCGCAGCCGTGGAAGATGAAGAGGAAGTACCATGGTATGAGGATGTGTGGAAGTTCATTAAAGAAGGAGAATACCCCGAAGGAGCCTCAGAAAAGGATAGAAAGGCAATTCGGCGGTTCGCCGCTCAATTTGTGATCTATGCAGATAAGCTATGGAAGAAATCCTACACCGGGTACAATCTAGAGTGCCTATATGGAAGGGAAGCTAAGAGAATGATGGAAGAAATACATGAGGGAGTGTATGGGCCCCACATGAATGGGCACATGCTAGCGAAGAAGATCATCCGACAGGGATACTATTGGACAACCTTGGACAAAGACTGTTGTGAATATGTTAGAAGGTGTCATAAATGCCAGATTCATGCAAATCTAATGCACACTCCGCCGTCACAGCTTTATAGCATGACCACCCCTTGGCCGTTTTCCGTATGGGGGATCGACATCATTGGTGAGATAGTTCCAAGGGCTTCCAATGGGCACCGGTACATAATCGTGGCGATTGATTATTTTACAAAATGGGTAGAGGCAGCCTCGTATGCAACTTTGAAAGCCAAAGATGTGGTAAGTTTCATCGAGAAAAACATAATCTGCAGATATGGGGTCCCGAATGAGTTTATCTCCGATCATGGCAGTCATTTCCAGGGGGAAGTTATCCCACTCTTGGAAAGGTATAAGATCACTCGTCACCAATCATCCCCGTATAAGCCTCAGACGAATGGAGCAGTAGAAGCGGCAAACAAAAATGTTAAGGCAATCCTGGGGAAAACGACGGATACATATAAGGATTGGCATGAAAAGCTGCCATTTGCTTTGTGGGGATACCGGACCTCGGTCAGAACTTCAACGGGTGCTACGCCGTATTCATTGGTCTATGGGATGGAAGTTGTTCTCCCAATCGAGGTAGAAATACCCTCTCTTAGGGTTTTGGCGGAATGCGAGGTCCCCGAATCAGAATGGGTACAAGGACGATATGAGGAGTTGATGCTACTCGATGAGAAAAGGTTGGCAGCGATAAACCATACTCGGGGATATCAAAAGAGGATAGCCCGTGTTTTCAACAAAAAGGTCCGCCCTAGGAAGCTTGCTGAGGGTGACCTGGTCCTCAAAGAACTGAAAGTGCCTGTTTATGACCCCAGAGGAAAATTCAAACCCAACTGGGTCGGGCCGTACATCATTAAGACTCTCCTTTCCGGAGGAGCGGCTTATCTCATGGACCTGGACGGGGTTGAATTTAAACAACCAATTAACCTCGATCGCCTAAAAAAATACTTTGCTTGAAACCGTTTCTTTCAAAACCTCCTACCTTGATGAACTACGCTTGACCTGATTCCCGCTAGGGGATACGTAGGTGTAACACCCGTACCCGGGAAACGGGTTAAGCATTTGTGTTAATACGCATTAATTAATATAATTAGTGTGTAAAACGGATTAAGGGGAGGCTTGGACTCGCCCATGTAAAAAGTGTCCAGAGAGGGACACTAGTTGGAAAAGTCCCCAGTGAGGTGGGACAGGTATTGAAATGGAACCCATCGAAGGGTAAAATGGTAATTTGCATTTTAAGTGATTAAATGCATTTTATGTGGTTACATGAATATGTGTTTAAATGCTTTCATAATATATGTTGATATATGTGTTAGTATTAGTTTGAGTTTGAACACCCAAAGAAGGGTATAAATGAAAAAGATGTAAAATTTGTAGGTACGATAGCAATTTCACAAAATATATGGGACCCACGTTGGGACCCATACGGAACTTAGACAAACACTCATTAAATAACTGG
This sequence comes from Hydrangea macrophylla, assembly GCA_033977485.1. Taxonomy (NCBI): domain Eukaryota; kingdom Viridiplantae; phylum Streptophyta; class Magnoliopsida; order Cornales; family Hydrangeaceae; genus Hydrangea; species Hydrangea macrophylla. The sequence continues at coordinate 117,570,168 of CM066985.1, read as the reverse complement.
GTAGTTAATGGAATGTTTGGGGGATTTCATAATAAGAACTCAAGAAAATCCGGGGGTGTAAATGAAATTTGGAAAAAAGAAGTGACACATCACATGCATGTGATGTGTGGTGTCAATATGAGAGCTTAGACTCTCAATTTACAGCAATTAAAAAGAAAACAAAAGAGAGCCCGAGAGAGAAGACGGAGAAATCGTCGCCGACGTCGAAATCTTGCCGTTCCGTCGCCACCGTTCGTCGGATTTACGATCCGAGACCACTTTCGGACTCGTGGAGGTGAGACGATCATTTCTATACCCTTAATTTCTGTTTAAATTGCTAGATTTTAGTAGCTCATATTTGACGGTGAGACGTCGTCTACCAAATTCTTGTAGGATTCTTGTTGGAATAGAAATTGAGGTTCAATTTGGTGAAATTCAGCACTTCTCTAGCTTAATCTTGGGTAAAATCAGTGTATAAGGTGAGTTTTTCTACACCTAAATCTGATTGTGTTTAATGGGTTCAAGCTATATGTGATGTTAGAGATGTTAATTCATGATTAGGAATTATAAAGATGTGAATTATGTGAATTCCATGTCAATTCTATGAAAAGTATATGTTGAAACATGAATATGTGTTTATGTGCTTATATGTCTATGTGGTAGTCAATGAGCACCGGGGAAATGGTTCATTGTTGGGAGTAATAAGGGTGGTGAAGAGGAAGAATCCGATAAATACGGAAGTCCAAGGAATAGAAGTGACCACGGGACCAAGGGAGGTCTTCGGGTCTGAATGAACCATATAACCGGTGACTCGGCGACTACGGTTGTGCTTTATGTGTTAGTTATAGCATTGCACGTGTTAAACATACAATCATGTTTAGAATGCTCACTAAGCAAATTGCTTAAGAAAACCGTTTTCCTATTTCTGTTGTGGTACATAACAACCACCGCAGGTTCGGAGCAAGGCTCGGAGAGGAGGCGAAACGAGTTTGGATCGGGCAAGGCTAGGACTTATGTGCATGTGTTTACCATCGTGTAATATGATGTAAATTATGGTTTTGGACTTGTGGTACTTAAGTTATAATGTCTATGGTGATAGGAGTTGGAGTTAAATCTTGTGAAACCTATGTAATTCCTTTTGTTAAAACTATGGATTTTGGTATGCGAGGGGAGTTGGGCTATTCCGGCAAGTCCGGGTGTATGTCGCAACTATTTTGGGCAAGTTTTGGTTGTAACTAAGTCGTATGTAAAGCTTTTGAACTATTTCTGTTAAAATCCCATGTTTATGCGAGTTAAGCCTAGATTTGGGCTTTAATGTCTTATTTGTTTCAATTGAGCTTGGGTACAAGTTTCAAGTGCTTGGAAGTACCCCAATGTGTATTAGGTTTTTGTTCAAGAAGTTTTATAAGCCTTTCAAAAGTGTTGGAGTGAGTTTTAGTTTCAAAAACTTCATGTAAACAGGTTGAAAGTTGCTGCTGCAGAAAAGTTGCTGCTGCAGAAAAGGTTCTGCAGAGGGGCTTTCGACCGGTCGAAGGGACCCATTCGACCGGTCGAACAACCCTCTGCCAGCCCTTTGATTCTAATTGTTCCCATGTTTTGTTTTAACTTCTAAAAGGCCAAGAGGGTACTTTTGGGGTCCCATTGACCTATAGAAACTTTACTTTTAATTACAAAGGTTGATAAGTATTTTTCGCGAAATTTCTTAATCGACACAAGTTATACTAGTGTTCTTTGGCTCAAACTTGTTTAAACAAAGCTTCAAACTCTTCCTCAAAATGGTTTCATGTATATGCTAGTTTTTAGAATGAACTTGAGTTAGTTTCTTGTTGAAATTCAATTGGAATGAGTTGAAATCTCGCAACGATTGCATGATTCGATGGGTTTCCGATGCTTTTGTGCACTTTTCGGTAGTTCTAAGTTGGTTGGGAAGTAGCCCCAAGTGACTTGTGTGTTTGGGGACTTCTTAGAATGTTAAATGGGGGAAAATATGGTTCAGAGGGTATCTGGACCGGTCGAATTGACCCGCTCGACCAGTCGAATGCCCCTCTGCACAAGACAGTGATTTCAAAGGTATTTTTCGTCGCCTTTTACGGAAACGGGCATAACTTTTTGTAGAAAATTTGAATTCATGCACCGTTTTTTGAATTAGAACCGGGACTCAAAGAGCTATCTTTTTATGTAAAATTTTGTCATATTTTATTAATGACCATTTTGCCCTTGGGCTATTTTATCTCAGCATAGTAGTTTTAAGCTACTTCAAATCATGTTTTTCCTTCATAACTAACATGGTTCTTGCTTATTAGTGTATTTTGGGTGCTTATAGTCTTGTTACACGTGTCCTAATCCGTGGAGGCGGGTTGGGGGTGTGATAATTTTTGGTATCAGAGCAATAGTTAGAGCTTTTGGAGACGAGAGACGTATACGACGCGTAGTATGCACACAACGACACGTAGTTGCATACACATGCATACACGTTTACTTAGCATGTTTTAAATGTTGATTAGCATGCCATATGTTTATTTAAAAGTAACGTGCATGTGTGTACTATATGTGGGTGCCAGGCATTATGTCTGGAGGTGACACCTCAAACCGAATGGAACGGGTTGAAAGAGCAATCGAAGGGTTGGTACGAGTAGCAGAAACTCATGTGATCGAAGAGAGACCGGTACAACCGAATCCGAATCCAAGGGAAGACATTGTTACTATTTCAAAATTCCACAAACAAAAGCCGACCATATTCCGCGGGGAAGCCGATCCGATGAAGGCAAATTTTTGGATCTCGGATATGGAGAAGATCTTCCGGGTATTACCATGTACTGATGAACAAAAAGTGCTATTTGCTGCAGACACGTTAAAAGATGAAGCGCAATATTGGTGGCGTACTAAGCTAGGCCTGGGTCAACCGACAACGTGGGACCAATTTCTTGAGATTTTCAATGATCAATATTTTCCAGAGTCATTTGGGGATCAAAAGGCTCAAGAATTCATGGAGTTGGTACAAGGGGAAAAGTCAGTCCGGGAGTACTCCACACAATTTACGAGTTTGGCAAGGTTTACCGGGGACATTGTAACAACCGAGAAAGTGAAAGCAAGGAAGTTTATAGCGGGACTTCGAGGTGACATCCGAGGACGAGTGACCGTATTTCGTCCAGAGACTTATGCTAAGGCATTGGACATTGCTTCTATTGCTGAGAGAGACCTTGGTTATACTTCAAACATGTCACCACCACCGAGTCAACAAAGTAAACGACCGGGATCAAGTCAGTTCAGTGGTCAGGGAAGTGCAAAAAGACAGAGTTTAGGAGGATCATCAGCTAGTATTGGTAGTGGTTCCGGTGGAAATAAACCGAGGTGTCAGACTTGTCAGAAATTCCATTGGGGCCGGTGCAATCAACTTCCAAACCCAATCATTTGCAATAGTTGCCGACAACCAGGACACATTGCTAGAAACTGTCCGAATCAGAATATGGACATGAGAGGTCGATGTTTCACTTGTAAGGAATTGGGACATCAAGCTAAGGATTGTCCAACCAAGCGTCAGGGAGCTTCTGGTTCCGGTTCATATGCAGCTAGTGCTACTATACCGCGAACTACTCAACTACCGAGGACAGAGCAGCGAGAGGCAAGATCATTTCAACTCAGGCCAGGAGATACCGCTTCTGCCGATACCGTTGTTTCAGGTATGGTTCCCATTTGCTCACATCTAGCAAATGTACTTATAGATTCGGGATCCACACACTCATTCGTGTCACACCACTTTGCTAGGAATTTAGATAAGCCATTAGAGTTCCTAAACTATGATTTATCTGTCGCGATACCATTGGGGGCTCCGTTGGTTAGTTCGGGTGTGTTTAGAAAGTGTGAGATTAATGTGAATGGTAAAGAGTTAACTGTTGACTTGGTACCGTTAGTTATCCAGCATTTTGATGTTATATTGGGTATGGATTGGTTAGCAGCTAATCATGCTAATATTGATTGTAATACTAAAGGAGTAGCATTCCGTATTCCGAATCAAGATGAGTTTTATTTTCAAGGTAAGGGTGTTGTATCTCCACCGTATATCGTGTCAGCTATTGAAGCTTGTCGTTTGTTAAAGAAGGGATGTCGGGGTTTCTATGTAGTATTCTTGATACTAAAGGTCTTGATTTAAAACTTGAAGATATTCCAATTGTTAGAGAATTTCCAGATGTGTTTCCAGAAGAATTACCCAGTGTGTTAATTGATCGAGAAATCGAGTTTGGTATCGATGTTATGCCTGGAACCCAACCAATTTCACGAGCACCATATCGAATGGCACCAGTTGAGTTGAAAGAGTTAAAGATACAGTTGCAAGAGTTGCTAGACAAGGGCTTTATCCGACCTAGTGTGTCTCCATGGAGTGCACCAGTACTATTCGTGAAGAAGAAAGATGGTACAATGCGGATGTGTATTGACTACCGGGAGATCAACAAAGTAACCATCAAGAACAAATACCCGTTGCCACGTATTGACGATCTATTCGATCAACTTCAAGGGGCTGAGGTATTTTCAAAGATTGACTTACGATCTGGGTACCATCAACTGAAAGTTAAAGCTAAGGATGTGGAGAAGACAGCCTTTAGGACCCGCTACGGGCACTATGAATTTCTAGTGATGCCGTTTGGGGTTACTAATGCGCCTGCTGCCTTCATGGATTTGATGAACCGTGTATTCAAATCATATTTGGATGAGTTCGTTATTGTATTCATTGATGACATTCTCATTTATTCTAAGAGTCCGGAAGAGCATAAACGACACTTGAGACTAGTTTTGCAGCGACTTCGAGAGAAACAATTGTTTGGGAAGTTGAAGAAGAGCGAATTTTGGTTGACGAGTGTCACTTTTCTAGGACACGTGATTTCTAAAGAGGGTATTTCTGTTGACCCACAGAAGATTGAAGCTGTTATGAATTGGTCAAGACCGACAAATGTATCCGAGATTCGAAGTTTCTTGGGGTTAGCCGGATATTATCGAAGGTTTGTTAAAGACTTTTCTAGAATTGCAACGCCAATGACAAGGTTGATGAGAAAAGATGTACCATTTGAGTGGAACAAGGAATGTGAAGATTGTTTTGTAGCATTGAAGAAAAAGTTGACTACGGCACCAATACTTACAATTCCAACAAGCACTGGAAATTTTAGAATATACAGTGATGCTTCCCACCAAGGCTTGGGATGTGTTTTGACACAAGATGACAAGGTAATAGCCTATGCTTCAAGGCAGTTGAGACCTCACGAGAAGAACTACCCGACACATGACTTGGAGTTAGCGGCGGTAATTTTTGCGTTAAAGATTTGGAGACATTATCTATACGGGGAAACTTGTGAAATCTTCACGGATCATAAAAGTCTGAAATACCTATTCACTCAGAGGGATCTTAATATGAGACAAAGAAGATGGTTGGAACTCATGAAAGATTATGATTTAAAAATTCAGTATCACCCGGGAAAAGCCAATGTAGTTGCCGATGCCTTGAGTCGGAAGTCGTCAGAAAACTTAGCTTATGCCTTGACTGGACAGGAAAAGTTGATAAAGGAATTTGAACAATTGAAGCTTGAGGTAGTTCCTAAAATTAGAGGTGGTTTAATGGCTGCGATCGTGGCACAGCCAAGTTTAATTGGTGAAATCAAGACTAATCAGTTCTTAGATCCAAAATTCAAGAAGATTGTGGATGAGTTACCAGAGGGGAGAAGGCCAGAATTCAGTTTCCAAGATGGTGTTCTGAAATATATAAACCGATTATGTGTACCTAAGGTTGGAGATCTGAGAAATAAAGTTATGGAGGAAGCCCACAATACAAGATATTCTGTACATCCAGGTAGTACCAAAATGTATAGAGACTTGCGAGAAATTTACTGGTGGAGTGGTATGAAACGAGAGGTAGCAGAATTTGTGTCTAAATGCATGACCTGTCAAAAAGTGAAAGTTGAACATCAACGACCCGGAGGAGAGTTACATCCTTTAGAGATACCAGAGTGGAAGTGGGAACATATTACAATGGATTTCGTCTCGGGATTTCCAAAGTCTCAAAAGTCAAATGATAGCATATGGGTGATTGTAGACCGGTTGACTAAGTCAGCCCATTTCCTACCTATTAAGACCAAAGATCCATCAAAACTTGCAGAGATTTATATCAGAGAGATTATACGGCTTCATGGAGCACCAGTGTCGATAGTGTCAGATCGTGACACTCGGTTCGTATCAAAATTTTGGGAGAGTTTACAAAGGGCTATGGGGACAACTCTACATTTTAGTACTGCATTCCATCCCCAGACTGATGGTCAGTCCGAGAGGGTGATCCAGATTTTAGAAGACATGTTGAGAGTATGTGTTATGGATTTTAAAGCTTATTGGGAAACTCATTTGCCGTTGATAGAATTTTCTTATAACAACAGCTTTCAAACTAGCATTGGAATGGCGCCTTATGAGGCACTGTATGGAAGAAAGTGTAGATCGCCAGTTTGTTGGACAGAAGTTGGTGAAAAACAGCTTTTGGGACCAGAAATAGTGCAAATTACTACTGACAAGATTCAATTGATTAAGCAACGGTTACAAACGGCTCAAAGTCGTTATAAAAGTTATGCGGATACGGGTAGAAGACCGTTGGAGTTTGAGGTTGGTGATTATGTATTTCTGAAAGTTTCGCCTTCAAAAGGCATAGCACGTTTTGGTAAGCGAGGTAAGCTTAGTCCGAGATATGTTGGGCCGTATTTGATTCTTAATCGAGTTGGGCCATTAGCTTATCGGTTAGAGCTGCCACAAGAGTTGGTGAATGTTCATAATGTGTTTCACGTGTCGATGCTTCGACGTTATGTGCCGGATTCGAAACATGTTATCATTCCGGAACCGTTAGAGATTCGGGAAGATTTAACTTACGTGGAACATCCAGTGCAAATTCTTGATAGGAAGGATCAAGTATTGAGGACCAAAGTGATTCCCTTGGTGATGGTTCAATGGCGAAGCCATTCAATGGAAGAGGCTACTTGGGAGCGGGAGGATGAGATCCGAGCCAAGTACCCGCATCTCTTCAATTCTTGAGGTAAGAGTAAGTTTGGGGACCAAACTCCCTTTTAGGGAGGGAGAAATGTAACACCCGTACCTGGGAAACGGGTTAAGCATTTGTGTTAATACGCATTAATTAATATAATTAGTGTGTAAAACGGATTAAGGGGAGGCTTGGACTCGCCCATGTAAAAAGTGTCCAGAGAGGGACACTAGTTGGAAAAGTCCCCAGTGAGGTGGGACAGGTATTGAAATGGAACCCATCGAAGGGTAAAATGGTAATTTGCATTTTAAGTGATTAAATGCATTTTATGTGGTTACATGAATATGTGTTTAAATGCTTTCATAATATATGTTGATATATGTGTTAGTATTAGTTTGAGTTTGAACACCCAAAGAAGGGTATAAATGAAAAAGATGTAAAATTTGTAGGTACGATAGCAATTTCACAAAATATATGGGACCCACGTTGGGACCCATACGGAACTTAGACAAACACTCATTAAATAACTGGGTAGTTAATGGAATGTTTGGGGGATTTCATAATAAGAACTCAAGAAAATCCGGGGGTGTAAATGAAATTTGGAAAAAAGAAGTGACACATCACATGCATGTGATGTGTGGTGTCAATATGAGAGCTTAGACTCTCAATTTACAGCAATTAAAAAGAAAACAAAAGAGAGCCCGAGAGAGAAGACGGAGAAATCGTCGCCGACGTCGAAATCTTGCCGTTCCGTCGCCACCGTTCGTCGGATTTACGATCCGAGACCACTTTCGGACTCATGGAGGTGAGACGATCATTTCTATACCCTTAATTTCTGTTTAAATTGCTAGATTTTAGTAGCTCATATTTGACGGTGAGACGTCGTCTACCGAATTCTTGTAGGATTCTTGTTGGAATAGAAATTGAGGTTCAATTTGGTGAAATTCAGCACTTCTCTAGCTTAATCTTGGGTAAAATCAGTGTATAAGGTGAGTTTTTCTACACCTAAATCTGATTGTGTTTAATGGGTTCAAGCTATATGTGATGTTAGAGATGTTAATTCATGATTAGGAATTATAAAGATGTTAATTATGTGAATTCCATGTCAATTCTATGAAAAGTATATGTTGAAACATGAATATGTGTTTATGTGCTTATATGTCTATGTGGTAGTCAATGAGCACTGGGGAAATGGTTCATTGTTGGGAGTAATAAGGGTGGTGAAGAGGAAGAATCCGATAAATACGGAAGTCCAAGGAATAGAAGTGGCCACGGGACCAAGGGAGGTCTTCGGGTCTGAATGAACCATATAACCGGTGACTCGGGGACTACGGTTGTGCTTTATGTGTTAGTTATAGCATTGCACGTGTTAAACATACAATCATGTTTAGAATGCTCACTAAGCAAATTGCTTAAGAAAACCGTTTTCCTATTTCTGTTGTGGTACATAACAACCACCGCAGGTTCGGAGCAAGGCTCGGAGAGGAGGTGAAACGAGTTTGGATCGGGCAAGGCTAGGACTTATGTGCATGTGTTTACCATCGTGTAATATGATGTAAATTATGGTTTTGGACTTGTGGTACTTAAGTTATAATGTCTATGGTGATAGGAGTTGGAGTTAAATCTTGTGAAACCTATGTAATTCCTTTTGTTAAAACTATGGATTTTGGTATGCGAGGGGAGTTGGGCTATTCCGGCAAGTCCGGGTGTATGTCGCAACTATTTTGGGCAAGTTTTGGTTGTAACTAAGTCGTATGTAAAGCTTTTGAACTATTTCTGTTAAAATCCCATGTTTATGCGAGTTAAGCCTAGATTTGGGCTTTAATGTCTTATTTGTTTCAATTGAGCTTGGGTACAAGTTTCAAGTGCTTGGAAGTACCCCAATGTGTATTAGGTTTTTGTTCAAGAAGTTTTATAAGCCTTTCAAAAGTGTTGGAGTGAGTTTTAGTTTCAAAAACTTCATGTAAACAGGTTGAAAGTTGCTGCTGCAGAAAAGGTTCTGCAGAGGGGCTTTCGACCGGTCGAAGGGACCCATTCGACCGGTCGAACAACCCTCTGCCAGCCCTTTGATTCTAATTGTTCCCATGTTTTGTTTTAACTTCTAAAAGGCCAAGAGGGTACTTTTGGGGTCCCATTGACCTATAGAAACTTTACTTTTAATTACAAAGGTTGATAAGTATTTTTCGCGAAATTTCTTAATCGACACAAGTTATACTAGTGTTCTTTGGCTCAAACTTGTTTAAACAAAGCTTCAAACTCTTCTTCAAAATGGTTTCATGTATATGCTAGTTCTTAGAATGAACTTGAGTTAGTTTCTTGTTGAAATTCAATTGGAATGAGTTGAAATCTCGCAACGATTGCATGATTCGATGGGTTTCCGATGCTTTTGTGCACTTTTCGGTAGTTCTAAGTTGGTTGGGAAGTAGCCCCAAGTGACTTGTGTGTTTGGGGACTTCTTAGAATGTTAAATGGGGGAAAATATGGTTCAGAGGGTATCTGGACCGGTCGAATTGACCCGCTCGACCGGTCGAATGCCCCTCTGCACAAGACAGTGATTTCAAAGGTATTTTTCGTCGCCTTTTACGGAAACGGGCATAACTTTTTGTAGAAAATTTGAATTCATGCACCGTTTTTTGAATTGGAACCGGGACTCAAAGAGCTATCTTTTTATGTAAAATTTTGTCATATTTTATTAATGACCATTTTGCCCTTGGGCTATTTTATCTCAGCATAGTAGTTTTAAGCTACTTCAAATCATGTTTTTCCTTCATAACTAACATGGTTCTTGCTTATTAGTGTATTTTGGATGCTTATAGTCTTGTTACACGTGTCCTAATCCGTGGAGCCGGGTTGGGGGTGTGACAGTAGGCAACCTACTCGGTTCGGTCATCAAAAATAAAACCGCCCGAACGACGTCTTCCTTCGTACCTTGAGCCGAACTACTGCAGGCCTGATGCCCTTTCAGGGATAAGTAGGCGGGCTCTCGAAAGCCTTCGGCCCATGAAAAGGAACCTGTGCTAAACTGGGGGCAAACTGGCGTTCGCCCGGAACCACTTCAAAGCCCCGAAGCCAGGGACAAACTTCATTTGCTAGCCAAAGAACCCAGATATCGGTCTGAAACCCGTCTTTGGATCTCCTGGCTATCAAGATACATACTATAAAGAAACAAATGAGAGTTCATGGTATAGAAAGAATGAAGCCTTAAGCAAAATTTAAAGCAAGGTGAAGAGCCGAGAAAAGACATTTGAAAGGAGAATTCTTCATAAAAGATTAATTGAAAGGGGGGAACACTTTGATTGAACATGTTAGAACTTTCCTAAAAGATAACAACACTTTTTGAAAAATAAGGAAAATCACATTCAAAAGCGTAAACAAAGAGTAGGCAGGGTCTGTCAAAAAGTTTTGTAAAATGGAAAGCTTTTCCCTGTTTTCGTCTACTTTATTATGCATGTGTCCATCAAGCTCGCCTCGCAACCAAGGTTTGGATCTCTAGGAGATACTCGGTAGTAGGCACAGTCAGAGCAGGAACCCTCAAGAACAGAGCAGCCATTCTGCTGGGCCAAGCCTCCATGAAAGCCTTCACAATAGAAGGGCGCAAAGGGGACCCCCTGGTGAAATCAGCAGTCACGGACTCAGTAGCATCTTGCAAAAGTCCAAACTGACGGACAACTCGGTCAGGAATGTAGAAAGTAGTGGCGTGCAAACCCGGCAGCCAGAGGCCAGGTCACCCGGGAAGGCGTACAGCAACAGAGCGACAAATCCACGACAGACAAACCCAGCAGATGTCACTAGAAGAGAGGCCATGAAGCCAACCAAGCCACGCGTCGGCGGACTGAAACAAGCTATGAATCTCCATACGATCATAAAGAAGTGACCCACGGAGATGAGAAGCATGTATGAAGAGGTCCAGACGCTCCATGAGCCAAATTTGCAAGACAAAAGGTGCCCTAGCGGATAACATGACCCCAGTAGCATGAGCATGGCCCAATCCAATCAGAGTTTCACCAAGGACTAGCATAACAGCACTTTTCATCTCCCGCAAACCACAGGCAATGGGTATGAGAGTGTCAGAAGATGATCGAAAGAGAAAGTAAGAGAGCATAGCAATCGACAAGGCACTACGTCGAATAATCTGGTACTCACCATTGTAAGGGTCCCCTATGGGAGCATAAATAGAAGAAAGGCGCTCAAAGTCGATTTGCCTGTCATGAACAAAAGAGCCCGCCGCATTCCGAGACATGTGGAGAAGGGTGGCTAAATCACGGACATACCCGGCCTGGACCTGAGGAACCATCAATTCAGTAGAAGGATCCGTGTGAAGAATGGCGCTAAACTCCTCAAATAAGGGGCAAATCTCCTGAGAGCCGAAATGAAAGACATTGAGAGCAGGATCCCAACATTGGACGGCGGCGCAAAGTAGACCCTCATTCAGATTCATCTGTTGGAAAGAGAAGAGATCGTTTAGTCTGAAGCACTCAAAATTGAGCTTGTCAATGCCAGAGAGAGTATCCATCCATGGGAAGAGAATTTGAGAACTAATGGGGGCCATTTGGAGAGGAAATGAGAAGAAATGAGAAGTATTTTGTGGAACTTTGAGAAAGAAGGGGTATAAATAGAAGAATAAGGCTGTCTACCTACCCGCGGCACTCGATAAAGTGCAGCGGCACTCGATGAAGTGCCGCACGGCAGTCCGTGAATGTCGTTGCGGCACTTACTGACTGCCGCGCGGCTCTCACTGAGTGCCGCAGAGACCTAACCGAGTGCCGTTCCAAGTTTTTCATTGGCCAGGGCTTGTTTGAAATACGATCAGCCCACCTGCAAACAGAAAACTAAATAGGAAAAACAATAAAACGTGCGCATCATGCAGCACATGCAAATACATTCATTCATTTCATTCATTTGTGCATTTCAAATAGATAAAGGAAATAGAAGCATTCAAGATAAAAATTAGGGGTGTCCACGGGTCGGGTGAGTCGGGTTTGACCCCCACCCGTTCATCCACCCGAATCCCATCGGGTTGAGCATATGTCACCCGCCATCCATCCGATTGGTCGGATGAAACCGAATCGTCGATTTTGGTTGGAGTCGGGTCGGGCTCAGGTTTCATCCGATAGAAATGTTCAACATATCAAAAAAAAAAAAAGATTCAAATCTCTTTAATCTCAAGAGTCAAGACTACCACTCTATAAATCTATCAAATCTCATCAATAGAGAGACGAGGCACTAATCAAATATATTCTATCTCAACTCTCAAGACCACCACTACACAGTTATATATCTATTCTACATATATACACACTGATACACGCACACACATATATATACATATATATATGTAATAATCGATCCAAAATTTGAAAAAGAAGAAGAAGAAGAATCTAGAATCAAAAAGAAGAATAAGAAGAAGACGTGAATACATACCCGAGAGGCTGAGGAGAGAGATCCATTGAGAGATGGTGTAACGTTGAGGCGACCTTCCACGATGCTAGATTTCCATGCTCTATTGGCGACGACGAGTGGTGAGAGGCGTGAGGTGTGGCAGTAGATTTAGGGTTTGTTTTTGTAATTTGGGGGTTTTTGTTGTGTGAGGAAGAGAGAGAGAGAGACTGATTAATGTGGGTGTGATGTTAGATATATAAGTGGGTATACCACAGTTTTTAGCATGTTTGGGGTCGGGTCGGGTGTAGTCGGGTGTAGCATTGGAACAACCGACATCCGATTCGAAAGGCATCGGGTGTCACTTGTGAAACCCGTGACTCCACCCACTATCCGTGAAATCCGACTCATAGCCATCGGGTGGGTCGGGTGGGGTCGGGTCTCGCGGGTCTCGGGTCTTCTTGGACAGCCCTAATAAAAATAAAGACGGGACCAAGCCATGATCCCACATACGGCAAGAGATGGACCAAGCTATGGTCACACATACGGTAAATGTTAATAAAGAAGCAACAATATAATAATAGAGGTATCCAAAGTGCCTATCCTACTGGCTATCACGAAGCCATCACCAAAATAAAGCATGTATATACAATCGTCAAATAAAGTGTAAGACCTCTCAAAACACTCAAAAGAAAAAGGAAAAGAGGGAAAGAAATATGATCAGCCCCGGCCCCGGCCGCGAGTCTGGCGGGTCGTACGCCTGAGAGGCTCCTCCTCCGACTCTGTCCCGCTGCCTCTGCCACTCCCTCCACGTCCGCTGCTACCACCGCCTCTGCCTCTGCCACCGCTAGTACCCTCGCCGCTGCCTCCACCACGCCCAGCACCACTACCTCCGGGGGCATCGCTGAGAGGGATGCCGAACTGCTGAAGCCTCTGCTGGAGCTGCCCCACCTGCTGGGACAGGATCCTATTCTCCTCCGTCTGAAATAAAAAAGAAGGGGGTAAGTCAAGGAAGTGTTGAAAAGGCAAATGAAATACTAAGAATAAAAGGGTGTAAAGATCATACCTGGGCCCTCAACTGGGTCGCAGCAGTCGCCCGAGCTCCCTCAGCCTGAAAAGAACAAGAACCAAGAATAAAGGCTAGTAAAAGGGAAGCAGTCAAAGTCAAAATGAAAGGTAGTCCCTTACCATCCACTCTCGCCCAAGGACCCACTGTCCCACGCTGTGGGCGTACTCCAAGCCCTCCTCTGCGTAAGCACGCGAGACAACATCGTAATGGGATATTAGGGGCGCCCTGTGTGAGTCGGGGGATCATCGTCAAGTAAGGCTCGCCAAACGAGACGGCCGACATAGTCCAATCCCACTTAGGCAAGGCGGGAGGACGCGTGGCAGCAGGAACAGGCTGCAAACGAAAAGTAATAAAGCATGAGTAGAGAATAAAATGAAATTCATGAAAAGGTGATAGAGGAATCGTATACTCACCCGAGTCAACTCCATCAAAGGGAAGTTCGGTATCAGCCTAGCAGCGCGGAACACTGGGTATCCGTCGGGGGGGTCCACGAAGTCATGAATGCTCAAACCCAGCAGAGCCACCGTAAGCTCGCTACCCTGGAGAGTGTCCGTGGCTCTCATAGAGTCAGGAGGAGGGAACGACACGAAGAATCCAGGAGCTGCCAGTGACTGCCTAGTCACCCTCTCTCCCAAGTACCACGCCTGGCCCTCGGGCCCATCAAGGAGTCGCCTCGTCGGGTCATATCCAGTCGACCCTCGGATCTCCACACGAGCCTCGGTGAGCACCCTAAGCCAGGGCTGCCAATGAACATGCTGCTCCCTCAGATTCGTCAGGAAGTTCCTGAACGAAACGAAATCGTGGGCCTCGGTCTTCCGCCTGACCCTATCATTCACCCATTTCAGCCCTTGGGGCATGATAAGGGCGTCTGCCTCACGCGTCTCGGGAGACATCATGCGAAGATACTCGTGGGACCAAATCTGCAATAATAAAACAAAAAAATGGGGGGGGGGGGTTAGTCTCACAGTTCAAATAAATTTCTGAAAGATGCAATAAGTAATGAAATATAGAAAAGGCATACCTCCCACGCTCTCCAATAGCCACTGGTGGAGGCCGGCCTGTCCCGGGAGATGTCACTCATATGCCTGTACAGGATAGATAACCCTGCAACAGCCCAATCATACTCTTCAACCCGGTCCAGGTGCTCCAGGGATGCCACCAGGGAAACAGCGACTCGATCGCCCTTGGTGCTCAACAAAGAGCACCCCAGCATATACATAAGAAAACCTCTGGCCATCTGCTCGTCCGTAAAATCCGGTTTTCCCCGGAACGTGTCCATAAACCATCGAGCCATGACCAAAGCCTCATCCGGGACCACCCCCAACAAGGGCTCCACCTGGTCCCACTCCCGGTCCGTCAGATGCCGCAATCGCTCTCCACCAAAGGCGATCCCGGTAATCATCGAGAAATCCAAGGGAGTCTTCGTCATCTCCCCAAAATCAAAATGAAAAGTGCTCGTCGTATCCCATCATCGCTCGGCCAGCGCGTGTATCTGCCGCAAGTCGTTGGAGCTCTTCGTCAAAAGTTTGACGAAGTCTCCGAACCCGACCGCGTCTACCAAAGCCCTCACCGACCCACTCAACTGCGTGTACCACTTGTAACCGTGGGCAAGGCTGTAGTGCCCCTTCAGTACTTTGGGCTGCAGCTGCAAGAAAGAATCACAAGTTCCGATGTCAGTAATTGAGTAAAAGAAAAAGCAAAGTAAAATAGATGATGTTCAAGAGACAGAGAAATTTTCAAAGTATACATAAATTTGTGAAAATCCAAAGCATGTTCGGATTCAAAGGAGGCATTAGTTTCAATACAGGTTCACAAGTACCTAAAGCGAGTTTGAAAAAGCATCGCGCTCGTGAAATCTAAAAAATAATAAATAAAGGACAGGAAAATTCAAACATAACATTCGTTTTACGAGAAGTTTTGAAGAAAATAAAAAATTTCTTAAAAAAGGGGCATGGAATAAAGCAATCAAGGACGCTCGGGGGCGCCACGAGCACGACATTCGGAACAGGGTATCTAAGTGGTGACAATTCTATGCTACATTCACACAGAGAAGGAAATGCGAGAAACAAATACGAGAAATAAGTAAAAAGGGGAGCGTTTACCTCGCGCTTAAACGCGCGGACCGATAAATGCTCGTCCGGGTCCCGGAGCAAGAGCGTAGCGTCTGGATGATGGGTGGCCGTGTACTTGGCCTTCTTCTTCCGCCCTGAACCACTCGCCATAATCTGTCAAAGAGAAAGAGAAATCTATACGTTAAATTCATAAAAAGTTCAGAAAAACAATGAAATAATGGGGATTAATCAACTCTTGATCGAGTAGGACTAACCTGAATAAGCTAGAACAATACAAGCAGAAGAGAAGTAGGAAAATTTTTTCCAGAGAGATTTCGAGGTGAAGGGAGTTGAGAGAATGAGGAAAATGAATTGAATCCGCCGGATTTAGCCACTTCCGCTCAAACGCGGCACTCAGTTTTCTTTGCGCGGTAGTTGATGGATTGCCGCACGGCACTCACTGACTGCCGCAACGGCACTTCGTGAGTGCCGCACGGCAGTCACGGACTGCCGCGAGAATCCACGTGTGCCGCGGTTAAGTCGGTTCAAAAAAACCTTCACTTTCCCCCCAAAATTCACATCAAGTCCCGAAAATTGAATTTGAGGCCCCCAAAATTTGCCCTCATTACACTTTTTGCCCTCGGGGTCGTTTTTAGGTACACATTGACTATAAATTTCAAAATTTAAGAATATATATGAGTCCGTGGGCCCCAATTTTGAAAATTGAAGACATTTGAGCCCGTGAGCTCTCGAATTTTTGAAAATTTTGAAAATATTTGAGCCCGTGGGCTCCGAATTTTTGAAAATTGAGAAGACATGAGAGTATAACGGATTTATATTCCCGGTTCTCGCAACAGATTTGCGTTTACCCCCGTTTTTGGAATATAACAGATTTAAATTCCCGGTTCTCGCAACATATTTGCGTTTACCCCCATTTTTGGAATATAACGGATTTATATTCCCGGTTCTCGTAACAGATTTGTGTTTACCCCCGTTTTTGGAATATAACGGATTTACATTCCCAGTTCTCGCAACAGATTTGCGTTAACCCCCGTTTTTGGAATATAACGAATTTATATTCCCGGTTCTCGCAACAGATTTGCGTTAACCCCTGTTTTTGGAATATAACGAATTTATATTCCCGGTTCTCGTAACAGATTTGCGTTTACCCCCGTTTTTGGAATATAATAGATTTATATTCCCCCCGAGATCAAATCAAAAGATCATGACCCCTGTAAGAGATCTTCGCATCAGTCACTGAATTAGGTGATCTTCCCTAACTAACACGTCACACAAAATGCGTAAGGGAGACATGATGAGCATGGTGCTTGCATAACCAAGTCAATTCGGAAAATACCATTGCATGGCACTTGCATCACGATAAGATAGGTGCATTCATCTGTATGGTCACTTGTGCTTGTGTAAGTTTAGCTCCTGCCTGAACTACGTCTTGGTCTGATTCCTGATGGGATACGTAGGCAGCTCACCGATGAGCACGACCAACATGAACCGTTTGTGAAGCCTTTTTTTGCAACGCATTTTGTTTTTTTACCTAAATTCGACAGTCTGGTCAAAGGCTTGTCTTCACACATGCTTTGACATTCACTTATGAGAAGCGTTGCCCCACAAGCTCTGTCAAAGAGGGGCAAACTGTAGACACCCCAATTTTGACCGACCGTCAAATTTAGGAGAGCGTCACCTCCACGTCCGATGATGATAAGGACCGAAAAGATTCGAAGTATTCCAAGCTCTTCAGAAAATTCTCCAAACGCGATAAAATTTCACAGAAAGAAGAAAATACCAGGTATTTAGGATAATTCAGGTGTAAAACACCATTTTCGGAAAAGATCTTCAAAAATAAATTGCTTTGGGAAAAAGAAAGACCTAAAAAGGGAAGCTCAACAAAAAACGGCACACGACAGATTTCCGCGGCATTCAGTGAATGCCGAGTGGCACTCACTAAGTGACGAACGGCATTCAGTGAGTGCCGGCTCGGCACTTACTGAGTGCCGCCAACATTTTCTGACTGTCGTTCACTTTTAAAGTCCATATTTTGCAGTGCAATACGTATGTGTATGCGGATAAGAACAAAAAACTGATAAAGTAAGACTGACGAAAATGCGGCAATCCATTAATTGTTGCGGCATTGGATGAGAGCCGCTCGGCAGTCACGCAGTGCCGGAAAGGCAGTCATGGACTGCCGCGGCGGCTTTCACGGACTGCCGCAACAGTTTCTTGACTGCCGCCCTGGGCAGCAGTCTGTCTAATTTCAAGAAGTACATATTGTACCATCAAATGAGATGTTTACACATGTCTTTTACTCCGAATTCACTGAAAATACCTGGGTTATTTTGTCTATAAAAGGAGAGGATCTTCCAAGGAAAGAGGATGAGGGAGGAACACATACAAAAAACACTATCATTACACCAACATTTTTGGAGAGAAAAGAGAGAGTTTGGAGAGTTTGAAGAAGAGTTTGGAAGATCTTCGAAGGAGAGAAACTTTGAGGATAGTTTGGAGGTGACCCTCTAATCTTAGTTGTGTTTTCTTTCTTTTGAGCTTCTAATTTCCAAGTCATTTAGTTTCTTTTTTTCTTGGCTAAGTTTTAGAGCTTGTTAAGTAAACTTGGAAGCCTTTGTTTCTAATTCTTTGATCCTTCTTCTATTTCTTTGTTTATGTTTTTCTTTTGAGATTCTTGGAGATCTTCAATATCTCTCTTGAAATCTCTTGAGTATGATCCTTTGAATCCCATGTAAGCTCATGCTTCACATGAGAGTCAAAATTTGATCATCACTTCATTTTATAAGTAAATAAATGGATCCAAGTCCATACTCATGACTTGGATCCTCTAAAGTTGATGTTTCATGGAATCCTCTCTATATTCTTTTGAGACTCATGAGTATTAGTCATGTCTTCATCTCCAATGACCATCAAATGGTAGGATAAAGTGGTTTGGAGCCTAAGCTCATTTCCATGATTTAGATCCATCATATTGAGATTCTATGAGGTCCATTCATACTTCATTTCAAAATCTACAAATGTGAAGGTCCTTAACCTCCAATGACCATCAAATGGTGGGAAAAGTGGTTTAGTTTAAGTCCAACTTCATGATTCAATAGTTGGGGTTAACAAATAAAAGTTGAACTTGACAAATGAAAACAGTGAGTTCACAAACTGTTTTTGATCAAAGATTTTTAGTTCGAAATCTAACCGTTGGATTCGAATGAAACCAACGGGAAAGTGTCAATAACACAATGTTCTACCACTATAATTTTTGTTTTAAGATAGTTTCATGTTTAAAATGGTTTGATCATGAGTTTTGTGGAGTCACTACAATCTGTCCAGATTTTCAGAACAGTAACACTCTTTTGAAATAAGTAAATTAGAGTTCTAATAAAGTGTTTGAGACCAAAAATAATTTTTTCTATGAGGTTCAATGTGTTAGGAAGATACTCTAAAAAGAACTAAGCATTTCGGAGCTTTTTGCTATTTTTATAAAATCAAACAATATCTCTGGACAGAGAGTTGTACATCTCCGGGTGATGTCTGGTTTTTGTCAATTTCCCGGAGATCTAACCGTTTAAACCTTGATTGTCTTTTTGATTTGGAAACTAGACTCAAAGAGGCATCTTGTGTCCAAAATTCACCAACATCAAACCATAGGAGACGTGCTTTTTCTTTTTTTAATGTTCTGGTCTACTCTCTGCAATTTTCAGAATTTCATGACACATTTGACCAACTTTGTTAATAATGGGTCAAATGACTTTTTTATGACTTAGGGCTTAGACCATGTTTCAATAATGATTAGTTGAGCTTGAATTCAAAGCTTAAGAGTATTTCATAGTTTATTCTTGTCCATGTACATATTCATCCATATGGTTTGGCACTTGTAATTAGGACTTATTTGCTTTAGATTCAATTACATTTGATAGATTTAAGCTAGAAATTCAAGATTGTTATTTCTAAACTTCACCTCTTGTATATCATGTGCACTAACCTTTGTTTTGTAGCGCTATTGAGGTACGATTTCTCGACCCCTCTCTAGTTTATTGAATTCTTTGATTTTATTTGATTTTCAACCTCATGTGCGGTACCTTAGAATTAGATTTTTGCCTTATGTGTATATGTGATTAGAGATTCTTGTTAGGATTTTCTTTTGTTTGCATGTATTGCACGTTTAATATCACTGCTGGACCCCAGGTAAGCTCTCTTGTTCCCTATTGCATATCATATTGTATGCTATTTGACCTATGTGGCTTATGAATGATTTTTGTCATTTGCAATTTTACACCCTTTGGACATGCTTTTGTGATGTATACGTATATATGTATTTGTTGAAGGCATGCTTAGAATAATAAATTTGATTAAAAGGATGTTGAGTAGAGGCCTATCGCAAGATAGGATGAGAGAGGGTGTTTTAGTCTGACAGGCTCCTTCCTCTCTCATTCCATAATCCCCGGACCTAGTTAATCTTTGGTTTCGCAAACGATCAGTTTTCTTTCAAAATGGTTTCTTAATTTTTCCTTTTAAAAATTAAGTGGCGACTCATTTGTTTTTAATTTGAATTTTAAAAGAACTTTAAAAGAAAAGCTGTGGGTAAAAGAAAGAAACCTGCGATATCCACAGAGGGTTTGAAAACATTGGATGTACACAAAAAGATTTATATAATCAGCAGAGGGATATGCGTAATGAGAAAAAGGGACACGGAGACATGTTGAGTGAGTATTTAAAATTGGAACAGGCGAAAAATCCATCATTCACATACAAAATTGAGGCAGATCATGAACAGAAGATAAAACATTGATTTTGGGCCGATGGGACATCTTGACGGACTTACAAATTTTATGGTGATGTGGTCGTCTTCGATACTACATACAACACCAATCGCTATGGTATGATTTTTGCGCCACTAATGGGGGTTAACAATCATGGTCAGACCATTATTTTTGCTTGTGCATTTTTAAGTGACGAGACCGCAGATTCATTTATTTGGCTATTCAACCAATTCTTGGAGGCTATGCCAGGTGATGCCCCTAAGATGATCATTACTGATCAAGACCTGGCAATGACTAAAGCAATTTCACATACTCTTCCAGATACATTCCATCGATTTTGTAGTTGGCACATTTTGATGAAGTTCTCTGAGAAGATAGACTCGGTCAAATATAGTAAGCACTACAATGAGTTCTCCAATTGTATTTGGAATTCAAAGTCTAAGGAAGAGTTCGACGAAACGTGGATAGATCTTGTTAAGAGGAGTGGGTTAGGCACCAATAGTTGTTGAAGTCAATGTTTGATATTCGGTCCTAATGGGTGCCTGTTTATTGTAATCACATTTTTCTGTCGATATGACAAGTAGTTAAAGAGCCGAAGGCTCTCATGCATTTTTCAAGAAATTTGTGAAGAAGGAAAATTCATTAGTTGATTTCATGATTCAATTTGGTAGGGGCCTACTACGGCAACAGAATGAAGAGTTGTTGTTCGATCACAAAGATCGGACCGAGGAGCCAAGGGTGAAGATGCTTCATGACTATTTGTTACAAATGGTTGAGATTTATACGTCGAAAAAGTTTTATGAGCTTCAGGATGAGCTTTGGGAGTCCTTGAACGTATAGATATGAGCTTATGAAGGAGGATGAGAAGCACCGGGTATATAAAGTTCAAAGAAATTCATTTCAAAAAGTGCGAGAACTTCTTTATGATAAGGAGTTGTGTTTTGCTTCATGTAGTTGCAAATTGTTTGAGAGTTCGGGTATACCATGTAGACATGTGTTAGGATACTTGCACAAAATGACCAATTTCGAAGAATTGCCAGAACACTACATCTTAAAAAGGTGGTCTAAAACAACAAATACTGGGGTGGTGGTTGATAATGACAACGGTACGGTGATAACTGATGACAAATCATATCTACTAATGCGGAGTGAATTGATTCAATGTTCTTTGGAGGTGATTGACAAGGCCTTAACAAGTCCAGAATCCATTAAGATTTATAAAGATGCTTTGGCTAGTGCAAATGAAAGAATGGAACATGTTGTTGGTAGTGGTCCAATGTTAGATTGTGGTACAGTTCAAATGAGTTGTAATAATGTCCGTACTTATAATGAACCCAAGCAGGCGAGGGCAAAAGGGTGTGGGAAAAGGCTTAGAGGAGGGAAAGAAAAGGCACTACAAAAGGCGAAGAAGGCTACAGCAAGACGTTGTCATGGTTGTGGTTTAGTTGGACAATCCCATGACAAAAGGAATTGTCCAATGCTTACAAATCCGTATGAATATTTATTTTATTATTGCTTTATAATAATAATTATTATTATTTTTAAATCTCTCACATTGATTGATGAGTTTGTTTTTGGTTTAACTTTGTGTAAAGCTTCTCACGTCAATGAAGATGAAACTCCATGTTCAAGTTCAGAGAATGATAGCTATGCTTCCGAAAGTCCATCAAGCTTCAATTTCCTTTAATTTCATTTTTTAAAAATTATATTATGGTATTTGTGGATCATGACTTTTAATATGTAATGGTTTTTGTGGATCATGACTTTTAATATGTAATGGTTTCATTGGGTGACCATGTGTTATGTTTCTATTACGGAATGATTTTAAACTATTTTGTGCATAATTTGTACTGTGGTTTTGCAGATGTTGTGCTGTGTTTGTGCAGTAATTGTGTGCAGGATTTGTGCTGTGGTTGTGCAGAAGTTGGCCATGTGTTGGTGCAGTAATTGTGTGCAGTTTGTCAAAAAGTTGTGCAGTTCATGTGCTTATTTTTGTGCAATATTACCAAAATATTATGCAGTTTGTGTGCTGTTTTTTGTGCAGTTTGAGCAAAAAGCTGTGCAGTTTGTGTGCTATTTTTTGTGCAATATGAGCAAAAATCTGTGCAGTTTTAGCAACAAAAAAAAATGTGCAGTTTGTGTGTTGTCTTTTGTGCAGTTTTACCAAAATTTTGTGCAATATATGAACATTACAAAATCAAGAATCCAAACACAAATATCAATAACAAATGATTGAGGATGTGTAACAACTCTAAAATTTTAAGTGTGTAAATAATTATTTTAATAATTATTTTTAGTTAACAATATTATATGAGTGTGCCTATGTAAGACATGTGTTTGAAAAATTTAAGTGTTTGGTGGACATATCAATTAAATCATGAGTGAGCGCGTTTAGTTTGGGAGTTATATTTTATTAATTTATATTTGTTAAAAAAAAAGTGAAGGGTTGATATGTATTTTTGTTATATAGTGTTTACAGGCCCGCGAATGTGTTAAATAATGTAATTAACATTAAAACTTAGTACCGGGGTCATGGGTACCCATTGGGCTACTCATTTTAACACTTTGTACTGCATTCTGGGCTCATATGAGTCTCTTTTGTGAGCCCATAAAAAAAACGGGATTTATATATTTGTGTGTGTTTTATTGGCATGTGTTGTGTGTGTAGTGTACATATATACTTATATTAAAAACCCTAGCCCCCATATTAAAACAAAAAGGGAAGAGAAGAAAAGAGAGAAGAAGAGAGAACAGACGTTTATGTGTGTGTGTGTGTGTGTGTGAGAGAGAGAGAGAGAAGAAGAAGAAGAAGAAGAAGAAGAAGAAGAAAGGAGAATGGTCTCGGGTTCGTGGGCACGTGGGGAATCGCGAAGCATTCGTGGTGGTTGATTTTTGATCAACGAGGTGAGTTGAATTTTGTGTATCCGAGTATATATATATATATATACACATATGTATATATGTATATGAGAGTAAATTAAAGTAGTACATGTTTAATTTAATTGCTAGGGTTAAATCTTTGTAATGGATACACGCTATTGTTGAAGTAATTTAGATAGTTTCTTTCCCCTTCGTGTGACCTTGCGATCATGACATTAGGGTATTCGAAAGGGTTAGGTGAATCGTTAGTTTGATAAAAACCATATGTGAAATATTCATGTTTGTTAGGAAATATATGTGAAATTCGTTTTATTTGTAATTCACACAGTTGCAGAAACTTTAGAAAATTATTAGAAAATCGTGGCTTTGAATTTGAACATTCTGTCCGCATTACTCATGTAAAACGTGATTCTGCACGTTTTTCGTCTAATGGTATTTTTCATGATTCTGCACCATTTGGGCAGAAATTGAAGATTTTAGTAGCAGTTTTTAGTATATTAAAATGTACGAAATTGGAGAAATATGATTCGTTGTGTTATTTTTTATTCATTCGTTTGACTTAACGAAAATTACTTAGAGATACATGAATTCTCATATAATGTTGATAAAAAATAAAGGGTAATAGTCATTAACGTTGAGTCCGATGAAAATATTGTGGAACGACTGTTATAATACTTTACGATATGAGAATTTGAATTTTTATTATGGGTTTCATGTAGGCTAATTTTGAATGTTGGGTTGAGATTATTGTACCTGAAATAACTGACCTTATTATGTGGTCATTTTGATAACAATGAGTAAATTAGATACGTTGAATAGTATATTGGGGATCTTGTAATTTGATTAGAAATTATTGAGGGAAGAATTGTTACGGGTTAATTGATAAAACCCTCTATTGTAAGAAATTGGAATACATCTAAAAGTTAGAAATGTGATTGGATTTAGAGACGGAACTATGTGATAAACATGAAATTCACAATTATTGGGATAATACGAACGATAAGTGATAATTGCAACATGGTTCTTTAGTGTTCACCGCTCCCCGTTGTTGTGTTATTGTTTTTGGTAGCTCGCACTCTTTTGCCAGTGGCTTCGTGATCAAGCTGGCTTAAGACTTGCTGAGTGTACTTTTTGCCAGTGGCTTCGTGATCAAGCTGGCCTAAGACTTATGCTCGGCTTATATTGTATAGACGTCTTGACATATTGACCAGCCGTCCGTTGTATATACCTGGTTTGGTTGATACCCCAACCAAACTGGCACCGGAGTGGGTGTTGGTAGTATGTCCGGGCACACATGGGATATATGTGTGGGTTGTACCATGGAGGGTGGCCAAGTGGTGAACCTAGGGAACACAAAGATAAATTAAAGGCTAATAAATAATGACAATGGAGTATTTCATAAGACTGATAAGTTTGGAATAATGAATGCGACATTTAAGTTATAACGTGGACGGCTTATGTATGGAATTATTCGCCTGGTTTGTGATCATTCGATTTACAGGATGGTGAACCCACTAACTTTTATGCAGGGCTGGCTCACCATATATATCCGAGGTAAGTACAAAACTCGTAGTAACTTTGGATTTTGGGCAAGAAACTACTTGTCATCACATAAATGGAAAGTACTCTTTTGTCCAAATATGTGTGTGGAACTACCTGTCTTGGCCCAATAGTGTTGTAATGTGGTTTGTAGTCTACGGGTTCAGGTTAGAGCCCTCAGATTTTATTATTTTTGTTTAACTCATACCAGTCATGTGACTGACCCGAGTGTGTTATGCATTCGGGTGCGTTTCTGTTGGAAACGTAGTTGGATGACATGTGCAGGATATTACTTTTGATGATGTGACCGATGTGCTTGGCTGTGGAGTCTTTTGGGCATTGGAACGTTGTAGTTGCTCTGACCATCGGATGTATAGATTTTATTTCTTTTTTTTTTCTGAACTTTGTAAGAAATTTTATTTAATGAATTTTGTATTCCTTTTGTAAATTAAAATGGTATTATATTTGTAATAGAATATTATTTCTTTTATAATGAAATGGAGGATTGGGAATATAAGTTTAATAATACATTGTTTTTATATTAACACAGGATCACGTGTCCTTATTTAATGAGTATTAAATTCTATTTTCAAATAAATTATTTATTAGCCTGTGTGAGGGCGTCACTCTCGGTGTTTTGAAAATTGAATATTAGTCTGGATACATGCTCTGGATTAAATATTTGGTTGTCCAAAAATCGGGGTATGACAGGATGTCTAAATAAACCCACTTTATAAGAAAACTCCCAACATCCATTCTCAGAAAGTTCATTACAATATACACCAGCAACATTGACCATGCACTACGCCAAATACATTTTCTTAGACTTAGCACTTCTACCAACACTGGATAACATAAACATGCCAATTATACTACACACCAAAATCATGGACACTCGAAACCAAAATTTCTTCCTTTCGATATGATTTGCGATCTCTGCTCTAAGCCTTATCACCTCTGTTTTCATCTCTTCGTTTTCTTTTTTCAATGCAACCTTCTTATTTCGAATCCTTGCAACCTTCTCTGTCGGTTTTTCAGTTTCATATTTGCTTTCCAACATGGAGCTTCTTATTTGAGGAATAATTTCAGTAGCTCGAGCACAAATGGGTGGGTCAACCCATTGGAAAAACCCACTGTAGGCATCATTCTGCAACAAAAAACATTTGAATTCAAGAAAAATAATTGATAGTATATATGTCTACATCTATATATTTTTAAGATTCAAAAGTTTTGAATCACCTTGTAGTTACGATACCCAATGAACCTCCTTCCTGGGTTCTTTAAGCTCCATGATGTCCACATCGGTGCTATTGAACAACATCTACACATCGCCCTATTCCCTTTGCTTGAATTGCAACTTCCCTGTCCATTGCAGTAGCTCTTCAATGTCCCTTCGTCTTCACCCGTCTTCGTGTTCGTCCCCCTTGTTTTTTCACTTGTTACGGGTTGCAACAAATCTAACATGCGGAGACAAACTTTAGATTTTCTTACGATACATCCATAGGGCCACAAATCAAAGGGTTTGGAATAGATACATGGATTTTTATGTTTGTTAAAACAATGTGGAACTATCTATTGGTTACTGTGGACTCTTTTTCACCATTGAGCCTGAAATATTTTGTTTTGGGCTTAAATGACGTTCCTGAATCTGGTCAAAGTTTTGCACTCAAACTTCATTATGAATTTATGAGCAAAGCTTAGGGAAAACCTAACTTAACCAGAAGCTTATCTTGACCAAAATTGCAAAATGATATTGTGACATGAACAAGTTGAACATACATAATATGCTGGAGACTAAAGTTGTTTCTCCGCAGTTGATTTGATTCCTCAATAATAAAATGAAGATGGTGGGTTATGTCATGAGTTGGGTAAACTGAGACATTATTACATCACATATTAGAAAGAAGCAACAACAGATTCTCCAATTTAGGCAAGCCCAACACTGCCTTAAGGCAAAAACAATGAATATAACCTTACCCAAAAAAAAAAAAAGATAATGAATATAAACAAAAAAAATTCAATAGCCTTTGCTTAACAAATTGGCTAGCTTCAGAAGGCAGGACCTAACAATTTGGCTATATTATTCTTCAACATATATTCCACCAAACAGCAGCAAATTGCTGCTTCTAATTTAAATTGTTTTTCAGCTTTAACGTTGATTTGATTATTGGAAAAGCTGTCAAAAAGTTCATGTCAAAGGGACTGAAAAATCAAAAAGAGATGCAACTCAATTGCAAGTCAAGCATGTGTAGACACCCCGATTTTGACCAAACGTCAAATCCAGGGATTGGTTACCTCTAAAGACCAATGATAACAATGACCGGTGAAATTAAGAGATTTTCCAGGAAATTCAGATCCGTCAAAGATTCTTCAAATAAAAAATAAGAGAGAGAAATTGGGTATTCGGGAGAAACTCGAATGTTGAAGAACGTATGAAAAAATTAGTCTGGGGATTCATCCTGAGAAATAAATATGAAGGAAAGTTTTGAAAAGAAAATAGAAAGGAGAAAAGAAATAGAAAGGAGAAAATAAAAAGGAATTTTGAAAAAAGGAGTTTTAGAAAAGAAAAAGAAAAGGAAAAGAGAAAAAATATACTAAGATATATACTATGGATGTATTCTTAAAGAAATATATTACAAATATAAGTATATTAATATATATTTTACTAATAATTAGGTTTATGTCAAGACTTATTTTGAAAATTTGAAAGAAGGCAAGAATTCTGTTAGCCGCGGCACGAGGCGAAGCCGGCGGCACTCGCTAAGTGCTGCAGGCAAGGCATCGAGTGTCGCGCGCTGTAACAGTCTATTTTTCTCATATGTTCTAGAAAAAAACTTTGCACATGGGTTTTCACCCGAATTTACCCATTTAACCTTGTGATATTGGTCTATATAAACAGACATTCATCTCCATTATTGGGACTTTTCACTTTTCTTTTGAATCAAATTGAGATATACAAGAGTTATATATATACAATAGAGAGAATTGAGAGAGGAGAAGAGAGTTTTCTTGAAGAATTGGAGAAGAATTTGAAGATTTTTGGAAGAGCTTCACAAGAGATAGAAGAAATCCTTGAGGTCATAGAGGCAACCTCTCAATCCTTGGTAGAATTAGGCAAATTCAATCACAAATTCATAGTCCTAGGATCTTTTACACATTTTCAAAACCTCTCTTCCCACCTCATTTCATCACACACCACATAGAATTTGTGATTGGATCTCATGGTAAATCATTAGCTTGGATCTAAACAAGCCTTGGGTCTATAAAATATGAGTTGGTTTTGAAGAATTGGCTCTTTTGTTGAAATTTCTTAAGAGATTTTTGATTTTAAACTTCTATTTTCCTTTTGACTCATAAAATTTTATGTATTCCTTTGAGTCCTTTTGAGTTCAATTCCTTAGTTCCCTATGATCTTATGATTCATATGGAGATTAAGGTAAATCATAGTCATGTCTACATAGTTGGTGAGATTCAAGTCTTAATCCATGACTTGGACCTTCTTACTAAGAATCTTATGGAATTCATATTATATTCCCTAGAGATTTGAGTGGATATAAGTCTCATTTAGTCTCCAAGGACCATTAATTTGAGAGGGGAGTAGGATGTCATGACTCTACAATCCTCAAGGACCATATGTTTGGGAGAGGAATTATATGAAGACTTTCATAGTTTACATTCAAAATTCATAAAAATAAGTAGGACCTTAGCATTCTCTTGCTAGGTCTCCAATTATGAGATCTATGATAGAAATCCATTAAGGATAAATCCATGGATCTCTCCATATTTCATTACCTATTCTAATAATCATAACCATACTTGATCCTAGTCCTCTCTAGAATCATGGATCAAGTTGGTTTCAAAATATGAACACTAATCTAACAATGGTGCAGTGAATCCCTAAACCCACTGTGATCAAAGATTTTTCATTAAATCATGGTCCATTGGAATGGGATGAGACCAATTGGAGGATATTCATAACTCACTTAAGTACCTCTGTGATTTTTGTCTTGATGAAATTCCATGTTTAAGATGGTTTGGCCTTATGATCTCAAAGCAAGTAACTTTCTATCCAAAGTTTCAGAACAGTAACTCCGTATTGAAATTAATAAATCAGAACCGTAACCAAACTTCCTTGGCCTCTAATAAATTTTTTTAAGTAGCTTAATGTGTTAGGAAGGTACCCTAAAAAGATCTAAGTGTTTCTCATTTGTTTACTATTTTTAGAAAATCGTACAAGATCTTTGGACAGAGAGTTGCAGATTCCTGAGTAATGTCTAGTGTTTTCCTTATTCCTAGAGATCTAACCGTTTAATCTTCTATTTTCTTCTTGGGTTAGAAACTAGACTCACAGAGACATATCATATCCAAAAATCATTAAGATCCAACCGTTGGAAGCATGGTGTTTCTACCTTTTAAAATCTGGTCTGCTCTCTGCAATTCATGAGAAACAGTCACTGTTTTTGTCTAATCTCATTGATCTTAACTTAAATGGTTTCCAAAGTGCTTTGGGACTCAAATCATGTTTTGAATAATGATAATTAAGTCTAAATCCAGAGGCTAAGTGATCCAAATTAGTGAAGAGTTCATAGTTCGTCCTCATTCGTGTTTACATCCATGCAATCATCCATGTATATTGATGCTTATAGTTAGAATTTAATTCTAGTTTGATTTGTCCCTAATTGAACCTAGTTGTGAAACCTTTATAATCATGTTGGGATTATACTACCTCTATATGGACATTGCATTGGCTCCTAGTTGAGATTTGCATATCTATGGAGATGATATGTTTTCAACTAATTAGAAAGAATCCATAAATAGGTCAATTCTTTCCATGGTTGATAGATTTAAGCTAGAAGTCTAAGATTGATTATTTGATACCATGTTTTGTTTAAAATATGTGGACTAACCCTTTGTTTTGTAGCACTTTTGAGGTACATTTTCTCAACATTTTCTCTAGTTTATTTTGCTTTATTGATTTTTATTGATTTTCGACTCCATGCGCGACACATTAGCCTAGGTTCTTGCCTTATGTGTTTATATGCATTAGAGACCTTTTCTTACGTTTTATCTTTATTTGTGTGCATTGCACGTTTAAATTCGCAGCTGGATCCTGGGTAAGTTTCCTAGTTCCCTATTTGCACGTCATCTTGCTTGCTACTTGAATTACGTGGTTTATGAATGATATTTTATCATGATATTTTATCATTAGCAATCTTACACCCTTTTCAATATGCTTTTGTAATGTATATGTATAGATGTATTAGTTGAGGACATGCTCAGATTAATAATTCGATTAAAAAGGATGTTGAGTAGAGGCCTATCACGAGATAGGATGAAAGGGGGTGTTTTAGTCCGCCGGGCTCCTTCCCCTTTATTCCATAATCTCCGGACCCAGTTTATCTTTGGTTTCGTAAAAGATCGGTTTGCTTTGAAAATGGTTTCTTAATTTTTCTTTTAAAAATTAAGTGGCGACTCTTTGAAATTGAAAATTATTTTAAAATTAAAAAAAAAGTGGACCCAAATGCTGGTATCCACAGCATGTAATGTAGAATTTTCTTTAGATTATGGTTGGTTTTGGTCATTTTCTTTAGATTATTAGGTAATGCAGAATTTTGAGTTCTTTATAGGGGGTCTATTTTTTTAATGTGTTGCTGCAGAATTTTGATGGTCTGTTTGTGTTTGCTGAGTATCTGTATTTGGCTTTGTAGTGATGCCAAGTTGAGTGTCTAGTTTTGGTACAATGTTTTCTCTTTGGCCTTGTGCCAATGTTTTACTAAAAATTCCTTGCTTAGCAAAAAATAAAAATAACATATACTTACACAAACCCACCAAAAAGGCATTACAAGCTACCCCATGGATGTTATGTCAATATAACAGAAAGAGATATTTTTTAAAATTTTAAAAAACCTCATTACAGATAGATCGAGATAGTGAGAAAGTGAGAAACCCCAAAAAAAACTCCAAACACATTGCAAAGACAGAGAGATCGAGAGTGAGACAGACATACCGATATACTAGGGTCGGCCCATCTTCAATTGAACTACAATGGAGGATCTATTACTGTTGAAACTGATGCAATAATTCAATAATTCAAAGATTTGAGTTAATCAGACATTCTTTTGTTTAATCAATTGCTATAGATGGAGATTTGAGAGATACAGGACAAGAGAGTGAGAGATGGAGAACAAGATGGTGAGGGATGGGAACTCGAGCTTACCTGGAGAGAGAGGCCGAAGCTCTGACGTGGAGGGAGCGAGAGGTCGGCGGTGCAGTGAGGGGAGAGAGAGAGAGAGAGAGAGAGAGAGAGAGAGAGAGAGCAGAGTGAGTGAGAATGAGAGACGTATGTTTTGCCCCCAAATCTTTTAGCCCTAACATTTTGATTTTTCCCTGCAAATTTTGATAACCCAAACATAAGAGATCCGGGTCGACCCATGATGTTCACCGGGTTGTTCACTTATCCGGTTCATCATTGAGCCGGACCGTATATATATCTATGAAAGCGGAAGTTTACGCTCCCGCCATGTGGCACACTCTCCATTTTTCTATAATTTTAAATTTTTATATTTATCCTAATCACAATTATATATCTAGGGATATATGTGACAGTCTTTCTCTTCTCATCAATGCTACATTGCTTTAATTTCTTAGTGCTAAAATTACTCCAAAATTAAATTTTCTCATTAACTCTCCATACGTTTTCTTCTAGGAACATTTTTTTTCCTTCTTAATTTTGCATTTATTTCACATCTATCTTTTTCTCTTTCTAATTGTGAGAATTGACTTTTTTTTTCCTTATTCACTCTCATTGTAGATATGAACGTCAGACTAATAATAAGAAGATGAATATTGGTAGGCATAATTAATGCAATTTGCACTTACTGAACCTCTATTCTCTATTTCTAATTATGTGAAACTTATCATTTTCATTATGTCTATACATACACACAAATTGTATTATATGTATGTTGAATCAAAAATTCAGAATTACAAGAATATGATACACGGTTTTTCCTAATAAATATAATCTACATTTATTGGACCTTTATTCTCTCTAGGCTAATTATATGATAAAAGGACTATTGGTCTCCTTCACTCTCTCTATTATATGTGTATGCATAGACGCAGATAATCATATTTATGTAGCTAAAGTTTGCTATTTCAGTCCTCCTCTAATCACATAATTGCCATTTGTCCTTGATTCACCTCTCTCATTCTCTTGAAAATTGCTTGACAAGCACCATTTTTGGGACTAACCGATCTCTTACAAAACTATTTCAGGTGTCTTATGAAAATTGCATGTTAGCTAAATTCATGTACTTTATGTTATATAGAGATTTATGTAAGCAACATTCTTGCACTCATTGAGAATTTGGGATTCAACATTTGAATGGTGACACTAATTCATTATGATAGAAGTATTAATTCTTGCCACACTCATCTTAAAAAAGCTCAAACAATTAGTCCCAAAATCAGTACAACCCTTTAGGTGTAAGTTTATTTAAACCAATGCTAACTTACATATTTATTTTTATTAAAAAAAAAATTAGCACTTTGAAGAAGAGGGTTCAGTTTCTTCTTCGTTCTAGTATTGTTGATTTATGTTCGACTCTGTTAATTA
The DNA here is from genome assembly GCA_033977485.1 of Hydrangea macrophylla. Taxonomy (NCBI): domain Eukaryota; kingdom Viridiplantae; phylum Streptophyta; class Magnoliopsida; order Cornales; family Hydrangeaceae; genus Hydrangea; species Hydrangea macrophylla. The sequence continues at coordinate 117,537,878 of CM066985.1, read as the reverse complement.
TCCTCTAAATTAAAAAAAATTCTCTAATTTTTAGGTTAAAAAAAACCACCTTCCATTGTTGTTTGAATTGTTTGGTGCAATATATTGTTCACTCATATCACTCGATAAGACTGCAACCTCTAATCCTCAATTAGTTTTGACATTTTGTCTATATTTATAGATATTTTCCTTCTAGAAAGTGAGATTTTGTCTATATTTAGTGTTTCTTTTCCCTATCTCAATACCTATAGTGTAGTAGTGATCTATTGTTATTGATTTCAAGGTATATTGATTTTTAAATAGGGAATTGCCATTTTCACTCTAAAATTGTTTAAGTGCAGGTGTTCAATAGAATATCTTTGGAAGGAACCAATAGCTCAACTAGGAGCAGAATTTTAGCTCAGTTAGAAAGGGCGCTCTATGACAAGCTCATTGTCAGGGTTTGAACCCAGACCTTGGTACTTAAGTCCTCGTATGAGATGACTACACCATATGATGAGGAAAAAAATAGCTCACCTTGACATAAGTCAAGGATATGTTATTTGTGACCCTTTTCAATTAAGGGGTTATGCCTTTCTAACCACATTGTGAGCATGCCTTACAAATTAGAACACTGAAAACGAATATTAAGAGTAATTTTTTTGTGACAACTTTCATACAACTTCCTAAAAGATGTGCCTATCTCTCTCCTGTGCCACTATGGGGTCTAATGACATCACATGAGAGATAGACACATCTTTTTAGGAGGTTGTATGAAAGTTGTATGAATTTTGTTACCAAAGAATTACTCGAATATTAATATATCAGAATTGATCTTTGCATAGAAAGCTGCACAGAATTAATCCGGGTCACTCATTTCGGTGGCCTCCACATACGAGTGGTCCGGATCAATTCTGTGTTTTGTGTGGAGGCCACCGAAATGAGTGGCCCGGATCAATTCTGTGTAATTTTCTGTACATGTAGCATTACTGTTAATATATTGTGCCTTCAAAATTAGACATTTTAATCTTTCACTACATTTCACTTTTAATATTGAGAAAAAAATTGTCTTTATAAACTATTTTTCTTTTTGCTAAACAGGCTCTGTAAATCTTTTTTTTTTTTTTTTTTTTGTTTGTTTGATTGGAACCAGCCTTGTAAACTATTTAATCATAATAATGTTCTCCCCTCTATTGCACGGAATAGAGCTAGTCTTAAGAAAGAAAACTCAGTGACAGCTAATTGAAAATCAGCCTCCTGATTGGGCATACTCGGTGCAATTTGGTTTAAGAGAGACAAGTGTCAATCCATGCGCCAATCATGCTCCAGGAGGAATAAGTGTCTCCGCCACGTAGGGCCCACTTGGAATTCTGGTCCCCCTTGCATCCGCAGCTCATCGTGCTGCGTACGCGCTTCGCAAAATTACAATGATTATCTCAAGCATCTACCAAGGGAAGGAAATTATTTCTTCAAACATCTAAGAGGGTGTTTAAGTAAATATATATTCAGAAAGGAATTATTTCTGAATATTTTTATGTTAGCTGTGGATTAGTCACATAAAAGTTCATATCTGTTTTAAAATGTAGTAAAAAAAAAACACTAGGTTTTTATCAAATCAACATAATGCAAGTTAACCAAACTCGGGCTAGCATGGTTTGTCGAAGTAAGTGATATAGAAGGATAAATTTCAAGTGGCTGAATGAATCAAGGGCGGAGGTAGGATATTTATTTTTATTTTTTAGAGGGGTCTATTTATACATATTTGATAATAAGATATATAATGTCTAATTGAGTTTATTTAAGAACAATAGTATCTTTTGGGTTATATTTATACATTTTGGGGTCTATTATTAATAATGTATGGTGTCAAATTGAGTTGGAACACGTAATTGGAATTTGGGGTGGGTTAGGCTACATTTGGGCTAAAATATCACATGTACTTAAAAAATTCTCGAATTTTAGAGTGGGCTAGACTGCATATAGGCTAAAATATCACATGTGCTAAATTTTTTTTTTTCCAAAAATGATGACAAAATTCAGGCTGTGGAGAACAGGTGGAATGGTTTGTACTCGAAAAAAAACCACATAATGCTAGTTTTCATAAAAACTTGATAAAAGGAAACTTGATCTGAATCTAATCATGTATTTATTAATAGAAATTATTCGTGCCGACACTACAAAAAAAAAAAAAAAAGTTTGTTTAAACGTAAGTTAATCATACTTTGAAAAATAATTTATCTAGTATTAATGTATGGATACATATTTAATTGAGTAATACTACAGACACAACACATTGCACAACACAAAGCACAACATGACTTTAAATGCCTTGTACCCTGTGATGTTTGAAATTTTCAAACTTTTCTATGCACCACTTATACAGCACAAAGTACAAGCATTTAAAACCTTGTTGTGATTTGTGTTGTGCAATGTGTTGTGTTTGTAGCATTACTCTATTTAATTTAGAGAGAAAGAGAGTTTTGAGAGGAGGGAATGATGTATAGAAAGAGGGGATGGAAACGCAAAAGGTGTAAAAAGAGGAGGAAGTTTTATAGTTATCAAAATTTTGAATTTAAGAAAGTGTAAAGAGTGCGAATAATTTTGGATCCTTGGGCCATTTTTTTCACAGGACTAAGTGAGGGATTGCAGGAGATTGGACTATTCAATTAAAATAGACTAATAGTCCGGCGATTAGATCGTTAACAAGACGCATGACTAGTAGTTCATTTTAACTAAACAATCCCCCATATGGAGATTATATAATCCCAAAGAGGGTGTGGTATTAATAGTTCATAAACTATTCAATTAAAATAGACTAATTGTCCAATCCTACCTTGACAGCCAAACGTGGCCCACATGATAACACAGGGTTCAAAATATCCAAGTTATCATGGTCATTCCTCAATAATATATAAGTTTCCAAAAGGGTCCTAGGACTCCTACTTCAAAACAAAATAGGACTTTGAATGATCAAATCACCATCCTTCTGGCCCAAACCATTTGTAAAGTAGCATAGGTATCACTTCAACTAATATTCTTGCCAAAAAAAATGTAACACTCAATTTAAATGTTAAATCTATGAAATGTCACATTGAATGAGGTCGCATATCACTCTCATAAGGCATAAGTGGTTGATATGCCATTTAATCATTCATCAATTTGAAAAGAACACTAGCATGAGTAAAACTCCATCATTTTCGCAAGAAGTAGATCCTAAAAAAAATAGCCTCCACTTGTGTTTTAAATCTCAAGCGTACATATTTTTGCTGCAGGGATTCCAGTACTAGAAGCCTTTCAATATGTTTCAAACAGCATAAAATTATCCCAATAGTAAGTGATATTTTAGAGGTGTAAATCTATTTTTTGACATTAATATCTTGCTAAGAGCATCTCTAATGGGGTGTCAAATAGGGTACTAAGGCCAAAGTATAGCATAACATCCAACAAACGCAACTTCAATAGGATGTCAAAGATGGTGTTATAATTTGACAATGCTATAACATGTACCAAATTGCGTTTTTGAAGTTGATGCTATAATTTGGCATTACCTATGGTACCCCATTACAGTGGTATTTCTAGGTTCTAAGCCATTATTTTGTTTTTTGTTTTTTTAAATGTATCATTTGAACTCATATGCGTAAAAATAGCATTTAGTACTATAAGTATAACAAAATATATATAGATTTGACATCTCTAAAATAGCACTCAGTATTGGAGATGCTATAAAATACCAAGTTGTTGCATAACACCCAAATTGGAGCGTTATTTTGGAGATGGTGCTATAGTTTGGCAATAACAACCTCTTTGGAGATGCTCCAACTTTGGATTTCAACCAATTGTCTCCCTATTCTTCTGAAAAATGAACTCCATTTGGAGTAGGGGTGTTCATAAAAACCGAACACTGATCGAAACCAAACCGACCAAAAACCGATTGGTTGGTTTTCTAAATAAACTCACAAGCCAAAACCAACCAAAATCGCCTAAACCGGCCTACCGAAACCGAATGGTCGGTTTTAAAATCAATAAAAATCCGAAAAAACCGACCGCAATCACCCCTAATTTGGAGGGAGTCCAGGGACAAACAGTAAAAGAAAAAGCTTCATACTGGTGAGAGAAGTATGCAAACACAAAACAATTAAGCGGAAAAGGTCATGCTCAATATTTGTACATTTGTACCCCACCTTTAGGGCTATATGTAGATAAGATAGAACGGATTTGACCCCATAATTTAGAAAACATAGTTTTTTTTTTGGTAATACATGTATAATTTTTTATGTACATTAGATATACAGAGAGTGAAAAAGATGAAAGAAGGGTAGAGATGGAGATTGAAATACTATAGAGTGTAGAGTGATAGTTTTTTGTTATAAAAGTGAAGGATCATGGGGTTTCATCAACCCCCAACCCATATCCCTATATACGAAACACTTTCTCTAACTTCACAGCAGAAGCAAGCAGGGCCGGGGATAAGTGTTGTTTAATTGAATCTACTAAAATTTGGTAAGAGAACATTTATGTAAACATTTTAATGTTTTGAAAATTATTGCTTACTAAGTCGAACCCACTAAAATAAAAAAAATAAAAAAAAAAAAAAAAAGAAAAAGAAAAAGGTGTCAAATTTTGTAATTTAATGAGGTTCAAATAGCCCATTCTATTTCACTATCGATTCATGTGTTCAACCAAATGGGTAAAGTGTATTGCACCAACAATTAGTGATGTCGATCATTCGATAACCTAAAATCATATTTTTGTGATATTTAAACTTCAACAAAGTACATTCTACTACACCCATGTGGTTTGTAGAATGACACATTGTTGTGATGTTTAAATTTCAGCAAAGTGCATCTTACTACTCCCACGTGGTTTAGGTTATAAAATGACACCATTGAAAATTAAAATCTAATTACGCCACTGGAGCTTTTTTGAAGAAACAAATATTTTATTATAATGCATCTTATAAATAGGTTAAAAGTAAAAAAATTATACTTGTAATTGACAAGAATACATGCGACAAATATCATTCCAAACTGGACTAGTAAATTGGGAAGTGCACATTGATATATAGTTTCAAACGGAAAGTGCTTACTTTATTTCTTATAGGGGTGTATCTATTTAATTCCAATTACGTTCTAGAATTGTACTATCAACTATGTGCACTAAGCCGTTTTGTGGTCTAATTAAATTCTAATTTTCTATGTTTTTATTAGGAAATAATATTTTTTTTTTGGTTCTCTCTAACGAAAACAATATCAAGTCTCATCATTATATTATGAGTATATGTACACTTAAAAAGAACACTAAGTTCTTTTTTTAAAAAAAAAGTTATGTGAATCTCCTAAAATACTCTTTAATTACCAACTATATATATGAATACATAATTACTTTGGTTCTCGCAAAAAATGAAATAGAAAGTGGGCTTCAAGTGAAATATCCTACTTTTTTCTAACACTATTTTTACCAGCATTACTATTTTTACCAGCATTTTGAACCGTCGAGAAAAAATCTTTCTCGATAGTTTTTCTAGTGTCGAAAAATGACAGTCCGAAAAAGCCTATATTTTTGTAGTGATGAAGTATTTTAGGAAATCTACGTCAATTTATATTCTTTTTAAATGCATTACTCTTATAATATATATATATATATATATATTAATAAATAAATAAATAAATGTTTCGCACTAATTGATAGAAACTACTTCTTCCTTGGTGTGTGGAAATGATGAGTTGTATTATAAATATAAGGGTAAATTACACAAACCTCCCCTGAGGTTTGCCTTAATTACACGGACCTCCCCTCTTGTTTCAAAAATTACACAAACCTCCCTCGAGTTTTGAATTAGGTAACAAAACGCCCCCTCTCCTAATGGTTCATTAGTTTTTTTTGCATTAGCCTCCCCTAAAAATTACAATTAGCCCCCCTAATATTATAAAATTGTCATACTAAAGCCCCCTTTCTCTTATATTTTTGTGCTAATTATAAAATCTCTCCTCCGTCCTACGTTTTTGGGTTAATTTTTTTAGCATTAATTTATATCATCTACACAAAATATACACAAAACATATATAAATAGGTCCAATTTTTTTTCCCCCGAACAAACCTCTATCAAGCCCCCCTGTAATAATTTTCTAGATCCGCCCCTGTCCCTATGCTTCAAAAGTGGACACTTAACCCCCTGTGATTGTGGACTAAAATAGAACTGTTATGATTTCACTCAAAGAGCGTTAACCCCAAAATTAACATCACAAAATGGGTTAAGTGTTTATATTTTTAACCAATTTTAGAATTTTTGTCAGTTTTGAGTGAAATCATAACAATTCCATTTTAGTCCACAATCACAGGGGATTAAGTATCCACTTTTGAAGCATAGGGACAGGGGCAGATCTAGAAAATTAATACATGGGGGGCTTGATAGAGGTTTGTTTGGGGAAAAAAAAATTTGGACTTATTTATATGTATTTTGTGTAGATGATATAAATTAATGCTAAAAAAATTAACCCAAAAACATAGGACGGATGAGGGATTTTATAATTAGAACAAAAATATAAGAGAAGGGGGGCTTAGTATGACAATTTTATAATATTAGGGGGGCTAATTGTAATTTTTAGGGGAGGCTAATGTAAAAAAAACTAATAGACCATTAGGAGAGAGGGCGTTTTGTTACCTAATTTAAACCTCGAGGGAGGTTTGTGTAATTTTTGAAACAAGAGGGGAGGTCCGTGTAATTAAGGCAAACCTCAGGGGAGGTTTGTGTAATTTACCCTAAATATAAATACTAAATAAGTGGCTAGGATGGCATACCATGATACCATCATCAAATAAGTGGACACAGGAGCGAAGACAAACACCTCAGACACTTTGCTGCCACAAAACAACAAATTCTTCTTCTTGTGGACTATAGGAATATGACAAATTAGAGTTTACGTTATATAATACGTACACACATTTTTGTCGGAAAGTGCACATATGTATATACAGATTACAGAGGGGCTAACTTTTTACAGCTTTACAAAGCAATCAACGTGTGAATTGTGGCAGCTTGAGTCAGAGAAACATCAAATATTGGATTAAATCTGTCAGGCAAGAAGATTCAGACCAAAACAAATCTCCTAAAATCAACATCACGGACTATATAGATAGATTAGTAATTGGCCGTGTGCCCCGCGGTGCACAAAAAAAAAATTGTTAAGGTAATTAAATAATTTGAATACTTTCTATGCTAATTTCGCGTGTCTTCGATTCTAATATTCAAATAGTTCTTAAGCATTTTTTTTCTTCTTTTAGATAAAAAATTAATTTTTTAAAAGGAATATGTAAATAAGTCCAACAATTAATTAAATTAAGACCACATTTTAGTTAGGTATGTAACTAGAAGACAAAATGAATTCGAACTAGAGAGCTTCTCTCTCTCTCTGAAAAAGTAGAGAGAGAGAGAAGTGATGCCCTAAGTAAGCTGCCGCCCCTCATCCTCCTCCTCACGCCCCTTCTTCACCAACCTTTCCCCCTTCTTTCTCTTCTACTCTTTTCCCCTTTCTCCTTCGTTTGTGAATGTTTCTACTTCCTATGTGAAGTTTTCTTGGGCTTTTTGGCCCATTTTTTATATGTTTATTTAATTTACAGGTTTTTTTTGTTTTTGTTTTTTTTTTGTTCCCTCTTTGTGCAATTCTTTGGATTCAAGATGTTAGATGCTTGGCTAGACTAGTCTTGAAATAGTAGATTAGCTTTTTGGTCATCATTGGGTATGATTGGTGGCTTTGGTGCTCTCTTCTTCTGCATTGTTTCTTTTTATGATGTAGTTTCTACTACTATGAAAGATTTTCAAGCAACTTTAGTTGTTCCCTTTAGTGAAGTTTCTTTACATTTATGGGCTTGGCTTTCTACAATCTTCTTTCTTGGGTAGAATTGAAGGAATTGAAAATCCAACTACAAGAACTACTTACCATGGGTTTTATTTGACCTAGTATATCACAGGTAGGGAGCTCCAGTGTTGTTTATAAAGAAGAAAGATGGTTCGATGCGTATGTTTGTTGATTATCGGGAACTAAACTAGTTGACAATCAAGAACAAATATCCATTGCCCAGAATCGACGACCTATTCGACCAACTACGTGGTGCACAAGTGTTTTCGAAGATAAATTTGAGATTGAGTCACCATCAGTTGAAGGTAAAGGTTGAAGATTTTGAGAAGACAACTTTCAGAACGCATTACGGACATTACGAGTTCTAAGTCATGCCATTTGGAGTTACTAATACACCAGCCGCATTCATGGACCTTATGAACCAAGTCTTCAAGGATTACGTAGATGATTTTGTAATTGTGTTCATTGATGATTTCCTTATCTATTCGCCGAGTGAGATGGAGCACGAGAAACACTTGAGGTTGATACTCCAGAGATTGCGAGAGAAGTAACTATTTGGAAAATTTATGAAATGTGAATTCTGGCTACCTAACTTTGCTTTTCTTGGTCATGTGATTGACAAGAACGACGTTTCAGTTGATCCTCATAAAGTAGAAGTAGTATCTAATTGGCAAAGACCGACGTTCGTATCTGAAATTCAAAGTTTCTTGGAATTAGCAGGATACTACCGCCGTTTTATTGAAATTTTTTCCAAGATTTTATTGTCTATGACAAAGCTGGTGAGAAAGGGTATTATATTTTAGTGGAATTCGGAATGTAAAGACAGTTTTCAAGAGTTGAAGTCGCGTTTGATGAGGGCACCTATCTTGACAATACCATCCGGCACCGAAGGATTTGTGATCTATAGTGATGCTTCGCATCAAGGCTTGGGGTGTGTACTTATGCAAGGTGGCAAGGTGAATGCCTACGTGTCTAGACAGTTGAAGACACATGAGATAAATTATCCGACTCACGACCTTGAATTGGCCGCGGTAATCTATACTTTGAAGATTTGGAGACATTACTTGTACGCGGAGAAGTGTGAGATCTTCACGGATCACAAGATCTTGAATACTTATTCACGCAACGAGATTTGAACATGAGACAAAGGAGATAACTAGAGTTGATGAAGTGTTATGATCTTTCGATTGAGTATCATCTGGGAAAGGCTAATATAGTAGCCGACGCTTTAAGTCGAAAGACGTCAGGGAACTTAGCCGACGAGCTAACCAAGCAAAAGGAACTGATCAGAGAGATGGAATGGTTGGAGTTAGATGTAATTCTAGAGACAAATGGTGGCAATCATAGCTCGCCCAGACATTATATATGAGATTAAGGCGGAGCAATTCAACGACTTTTACTTATGTAAAATGAGAACGAAATACCTTCAGGGAAACCACCCGATTTTACGTTGGAATGAGAATTGATGCTTAGAAATCGATTGTGTGTACCGAATGTAAAAGACTTGAAAGAACATATTCTGGAGGAGGCATATAGTACTAAGTACTCAGTTCATTCGGGACGTAACAAGATGTACCAAAGTTTGCGAGAAAACTTTTTGTGGAGACGTATGAAGCGGGAAGTTGCTAAGTATGTTTCAGAGTGTTCGGCATGTCAACAAGTCAATGTAGAGAGACAAGTACCTGTGGGACTACTACAACCATTACCAGTGTCAGGATGAGATCACGATGGATTTTGTTTTCGGATTTCCATGATCACCTAACAAGAATGACAAGATTTGAGTCATAATTGATAGATTGACGAAGTCAGCTCATTTATTACCGATCAAGATGACTAAACCATCTAGACTAGCAAAGTTGTATGTGAAAGAGATTGTAAGGCTACACGGAGTTCCAGTAGTGATCGTATCGGATCGTGACAATAGTTTTACATCGAGATTTTGGGAAAGTTTACAAAAGACTATGGGTACCAAGTTGGGTTTTCGTGCATTTCATCCTCAGACCGACGGACAGTCAGAGCGCATAATTCAGACACTAGAGGATATGCTTAGATTGTGTGTTCTAGACTTTGGGAGTGACTAGGAGAAGTACTTACCATTAATTGAATTTGCTTACAATAACAGATTTCAATCGAGCATCGGAATGGCACCGTATGAAGCTTTATATGGTCGTAAATGTCGATCACTAGTTTGTTTGACTGAGGTCGGAAAAAGAAGATTATTAAGACCTGAGATAGTACAGTTGACTACTGAGAAAGTGAAGTTAATTCAAGAGCGACTTAAGGTAGCTTAGAGTCGTTATAAGAGCTGTGCCGACTCTAAACGAAGATCAATGACATTCGAGATAGGAGACTTTGTGTACTTGCGAGTATCGCCTTCAAAAGGCATTGTCCAATTTGGGAAGTGAGGAAAGCTTAATCCGAGATTCGTAGGACCGTTTGAAATCCTAGAGAGGGTAGGACTGGTGGCGTACCGACTAGCCTTATCATTCGAGCTAGCATTTGTGCACAATGTGTTTCATGTATCGATATTGAGATGATGTTTAACAGATACGAGAAATATCATAATACCAGAACCATTGCAGATCCAGGAGGACTTGACTTATGTAGAGCATCCGGTAGAGATCTTGGATCGAAAAGAACAAGTATTGAGAATCAAGACGATTCCAATGGTGAAAGTATTGTGGCGTAGTCACTCGGTTGAGGAGGCTACGTGGGAGAATGAGGAATGAGTATCAGCACCTTTTCGGCTCATGAGGTATAAGTTTGGGGACAAACTTCCTTTTTGGAGGGGAGAGTTGTCACACCCGTCACTAAAAAATATATATTCTTTTTAAATGCATAAGTGAATTTCTGGAATTATTAGTGTTGATTAATAATTGAGATCAGTAGTTGACTGGTGGTCAACGAAAAGTGTAGTGAGGACACGGAAAGTTGGGAATTCATGAAGCTTTGAAATGATTTAAATGACATTTATGTGATTAAATGTTATTTGACATATCTGTATGTGTGAATACTAATTATGCATGTGTAGTGTGATTTTTGGTACTTTTGATCTTGATAAAGATCAATAAGAACGAATTAGAGATAACCAGTATGATACATTGCATAAAAGGTAGGTTATCTAGAAATTCCACGAAATTAGTTTCGGAACATAATTGTGACGACAAACGGAACTTAGATAGAAACTTTTATAAATTATAGTTTTCACTCATGAAGCAATGAATTAGACGTGTAAGACATTTCAAGGAATAATTAGAAGTTTTGAGAACTCATGGGGAGGTAAACGTTATTCCTGAGAGTTGTGCCTATATATAGAAACTCATGAGATATTTTCATTTACAAAAGTTTCTAACCTAAATCAAGAAGGGATTTGTAGCTTAGAGCTTCTCGACGCCAATCGACGGACTTTTGCCGATTTATTTTCAACCAAATTGCATATTCCAACTCCTTGAGGTAAGGGCTTCATTTTGATACCATTTAGGTCTCGTTTGGTAAAGTTTTACGAAAATTCTAATTCTAGGAATTTGGGAAAAATGTGTATATACTTGTAGGAATCACTTGAGATTAGAGATTCGGCGTAGAATCAGTCTCCTAGTACTTCTCTTGAATTCAGATTCGGCGTAGAATCAGTCTCCTAGTACTTCTCTTGAATTCTTAAGACTGTAGCTTAAGGTATGAATTCTAGACTTATGAATTACAAAAAAATTTCATGTATTTAAATATCCGACTTGATATTTTGGATCCGGGCGAAATTCATGTATTAATTATGTGCGTAAAAATGTATAGAAGGCACGTACGTATATGTGATTATATGAGCAAGCTATGTGTTTATGTGGGTCAAAGGGAGTATTGATACAATTCCATCCAAGGGCAAGCTCCCCGATGTTTGAGGATTTTGTAGCGACTGCTACAGTGCATGATTTGGGAGAAGGCCCTGCCAGGGCACTTGGATGAGTGGTTAGGAGAAAGCCCTCCACAGCATCAGTTTCATGATTTCATTACCGGATGGATGCGTGTCTCTCACCCCAGAGACTATTTTGATGTGCTTTGATGTTTAGAGCATGAATTATCATATAAGCATATGTTAAGAATTGTGCACCCAGCATATAACTGAGCAGTGGAGATTTACTCCATTGCAGGTGAGAAGAAGAAAGGAAAGAAGAAGCGAGAAGAGTGAGGTCGATGGGAGGACGGGATAGTCCTTGTAAATACTTTTGTTTCCATTCCAATGTGTAATATATGTTTTGAGAAACTAAAGTTATGTTTGGATTAACTTGGGAACCATGGAATGATTATGTAATGATGTAATAGTTAGTAAAAACTACTTTGGTTACGGTCGTAAGGAATCCGAACTCATGAGATCATGTTTTCAATGCTTAACTTGTCAAATTCAAATTTCGGAGGAATGTTAATAGAGTGTTGTGAATTGATCCAAACAAGTCCTAACTTATTCCATTTTCGTTTTCTTTTCAACGTTTAGCAAGAGTTTTGTTAGTCCTTGTAGCCGTGTTATGTTTCCAAAATTTGGATTAAAGTATGAGTGTTTGAGAGATTTGCAAATGTGTGAAGTTATTTGATCCTTAGCAAAATTCTGCTACTAGAAAGAATTATGCTAAAAGGTCATTCGACCGGTCGAACGAGGCATCTTGACCGGTCGAAATGACCCCTACATGGTTACTTTTTATAACCCTTTCGAAAATTATTTAAATATATTGATTGGTTCTTAGGGTACCTTTGGGACCCCTTTCAACATTTATTCATTCGTTTCGAAATGTAATTACATTTTCAATTTAATACGGATTTTATAACTCGGAGGGTATAATTTTCAAAAGAGTTGCATAGTCAATGTTGTTTTAAGTTTCTTTTCCGCTGCTACAATATTTTAAATGTTTTGGATGAGCCTTGGTGGCGTGCCACGTATCCTATTTTCACGCGTAGTGGGATGGGTCGTGACAAGCGGAGTGATTTCTTTGACCACTTATACTTCATTTACTATTGTACCTTTTATTTTTGCACTTGTTTCTTTAACTGTTGTTTTTGTTGCTACTTTTGTTTTTGTTTGTGTTTTCTTTGTAGTATTTGGTCTTAGTTAATTTGGCGACCTTCCTCTTCGTATGTTTGAGGATAGTCATTTTATGACTAGATTTTGTTTGTAGTGTTGTTTTTAATTGAATGCATTTGCCCTTTAACAAATATATATATATATATATAGATGAAAAATTTATGAGTGAAGGTGGTATATTTAGCAAAAAATGTGGTGAATTTAGTCTTACCCTATATATATGTATATATATATATATATATATTTCAATTAGGACCATTAGATTAAAGACTTGGGTTGGATTTATTTGGGTTGAGCTGAGTTTGTTTGGACTGAATTTATTTGGACCATTGGAGAGAGATAGAAAAGTCTTGAGTAATTATCAACTCTTAGATTAAGATCCAAAGGGTTGAAAATGTCTCTCTATAAAGGTTTTCCTCTTTTATTAGATAAATGTAGATATATTGTCAGGCGTAATAAGACTGGATAAATAAGGGGATCAAAATCTTAAGATCCTAACCTTTTCTCTTTCTTTCTTTCCACACTTTACTAATTTACTAAACCTCCGGTGGGACAACTCCAGAGAAAAATAATAATTACATTTTATTATTTATTCAACGAAAATTTAGTGCATAAACGGTTCGATTTGGTAGTTTTTTTTGTTTTTTAAATCAACTAAACATGGTCAGTTCAGTCCGTTTTATTCTTTATTCTCTCTTTTTTTTCTTTTTCTTTTTTTTTTTCCTCGCTTGAGTCCACCGATTTTTTCTTACACTACCAACAAAAACTGCCAAGCATTTAATATACAACCAAAAAGCATAAGTCATGCCATTCAATTTTCAACAACCCACCCTGTTTTTTTAAAAAAATAAAGAGAGAAGAAAAAGTAGGAAAGGAAATAGGAAATAACAACAAATGGTTAATGAATATACATGTATCTTAGTATCTATGTACTCTATTTACGAATCAAAAAATGGTAATGTTATGTGCACAGAAAAGATTTGAGTCATTCATTTCGGTAGAGCTCGTGCCTGCATATATGGGATTCACCGAAATAAATGATCAGATATTTATGTGCACACTTTATGTACACCAATGATTACTCATAAAAAAAATTATATCCAAAAAAAGAGCAAAATAAGATATCAAAATTCTAGGCGCATAAATACACACCAAGGACCCTAGTGGCCCAATGATATCACCTCTTCTCCCTATATGGGAGGAGAAGGGTTCAAATCTCTCCAAGAAAAGAAAGGGAGGTGTTTTTCCCCTCTTTAAAAACTAACACATGTTTCTCACTTTGAATGTATCTCATGGATATTAATTGCTTAGATTGTGTGTACGTGGGATGAGTTCATCCAGATAAGTAATAAAAAAACCAAAAAAAAAGTATGCAAATACACTATAATGACACCCCAAATATGGTTTATGTTCATCGGAAAACATTATCACACAGGTTACATGAACTACCAGTATGGATCAGCCATTGAAATTGCCTGAGGCCCATATGTCATATGAGTAATGTTAGATGCACTCCTAAATGTACAACTAAATGCACAACTCTGTTTAAAAATGTTGGATCTCGTGCTGAAAAGTTTGTACACAAAAAAATGGGTGTGTAAGGTGCGCAAGTTTTTTAGCATAAAGTCTAGCATTTTTAAACAGAGTTGTGCATTTAGTTGTGCATTTAAGAGTGCATCTAGCATTACTGATGTCATATACAGCTTATGTCCTCCAACCTAACTAACCCCTACATTTATGTCTAATAGGGGTGTCATTTGGAACGGAAATTCCGATTTCGACCAATTCCGATCCGAAAAATTCCGATTTTGACAACTAAATATGCATTCCGAATTCCGAATTTTTGAATTCCGAAAAAAATCGGATCGGAATCGGAATTGTTTTTAGAATTCCGAAAATTCTGAAAAATTTCAGAAAATATTCCGAAATTGTATTTTTCGAAACTTTTCCGAAAATATTCCAAAAAATTTCCGAATATATTCCAAAATTGTATTTTCCGAAACTTTTCCGAAATTATTCCGAAATATTCCGAAAATTGTGTTCATCTAACATTGAAAAAACACACACACAAAAAAAAAATGGGATGTAATGTGCTTCTATAAAAGGCCTACAAGTCTCAAGTGAAATCCCATTAAGCTTGAATTCCGAATATTCCGAAAACATTCTGAATATTCCGAAAAATTCCGAATCTGATGAAATTCCGAAAATTCCGAAATTCCAGAATCGGAAATAATTTTGGAATTTCCGAAATTTCGGAACGGAATTCGGAATGCATTTTTGGCTTCCAAAAATTTTGGAATTTTTTCCAAAAGAGGTGTTTCCGATCCGTTCCGGCCGAAACACACCCCTAATGTCTAACAATGAAAGTTGAAATGCACTGGCCAACTGTAAGAGAAGATACATTTTCATCAATCATGCAACAAAAAGACCTTTAACTCGGCCTACGAATGATTTATATCTAGGAAAAGACTAAAGGTGCTTTTTCTAAAGTTTTAAATTGTAATTAGTCTAAATGTACAAGTGTGTCAATAGCATGCAGGTAGACCAATAGTATTTTAAAACATGACAAGGACTTGAAGACTCAGGAAAAAATACTAAAGTGTTGTCCAATAATTTATTTACGACCACCCAAGATATGTGAATTATATCCTATCATATGCTATTGACAAAATTAGTATGTTTGGTTCCTTGGCATAAACTTGTTTGGTTCTCAAGATGTACTCCTCGACAAAATTTCACTTTATGGATTGCTGTTCAAAATATACTTGCAACCCATGACAGGATTTATGCCTTTACCCCTGGTCCTCTAGCATGTGTGTTTTGCCACAGTCAAATGGAGTCTCATAACCATTTATTTTTTGAGTGGGCTTATACTTCCTTTATTTGGCAAGAATTGATGCATAAATGTGATTTGAGATGGAATAGGACAGATTGGAAGACTGTGGTGCAGTGGATGGCACAGTATTAGAAGGGGGAGGAAGATTCAACATGCTATACCTAAAATTTGCCTTGGAGTGGCTGTCAAGGGATTATGGAGGGAAAGTAATTATAGGACTTTTCAAGGCTCTTCCACTCCAAAAGAACAATTGTTGCATAATATCATCTTATAGATCAATATTCACATTAGATCTCAGTAGAAACATCACCCCATCTTGGCTTATATGATCACTCATGGACATAAGGGATTTCTTTGTTTTTTAAGATTTATGCCAAGTTTTGTTTGTTATTTTGTGGCTTAGTTCTAAGTCTGTTTTAGACTGTCTTTGGCTTCGTCCTTTTTTGTGTGGCTTCCCTTGCCTCAATCCTCATGCATTGAGCTTACTGTTATTTCCTGCGATATGCCCCTGAACATTTACCATTTTCCGAAGGGGGACAAAAAAAAAAAAAAAAAAAACCACAAACTAGCACTTCAGAAAAACTGAGTCCAATTCATCATGAAAATGTGAACTAGTAAACTAGGAACACATGCTTTTCTCCAGTGTTCAGTAATGGAACTGAAGCTCACTGGGGTCAGGGGAAAAAGAGGAAGAGTAATGATTCATGCACATAAAATGTGCACATAAAGATCTGGACCATTAATTTCGGTGGGTTCCATGCATGCAAGCATTGACCCCACCAAAATGAATGGCCCAGATTTTTATGTGCACAATTTATATGCACATAGCATTACCCAAAGAGGAAAGTACAGAGAAAAAATATATACACCTTAGTTCCTCGTGAAAAATCTAATAAATAAAGCCATCATACAGAGAATGATAATAGTTGCCAAGATGGCAAAACATATAAAGTTCAATACCAAAGAGGCAGTATACTTAAAAGTAGACTCCTAATCAATGATGCTATTACAACTTTTGGAGAGAGAAAGATAGAGTGATCCAAAAAAAAAAGAATTAAAGAAGGAAATGACAGAAAGAATTATAGAACAAAAAAACAAAGAAATGGGTAACAGTGACAATTACATAACAAATACAGGACAGATGGACAAAAAATTTAGCCATCTGTCAGATCGCGATGTTTTTCAATTAGTCTTTTCTCCAAATATCAAAATGCCTTCTCCACTTACAAATCACTGATAAATTATGTGCCCCCTTGTGTTTAGTTGTTTCTCTTTTTCATCTTCCTGCAGATTCATGCATTTAGGATAGTGAGGTCAGCAAAAATTCAAAACCTTCAAAATCTATATATCGCTAGATGGGGCACGCATGCTATCACCCCAACTTCATGTCAATCAAGATTCAACAATGTAACTCATACTGATTGTAATATCAATATTTAATTACAGAATATATCTTAAATCAAGATAACCAAAGTATATGTCAAAAAGTTCCAATTATACATAGAAGCCAACACCTTTGATCTGGGGCATATCTATTTACAGAGTGTTAAATGTGTGCATGCTTGATAGTATAGTTTGCTGATTGTACAGATGCATACGCCATCTCATTCTTATGATGATAATTTGGATTAATTGTTACATTTCATTTATAGTAATCGTATCCATTATCCAATGGAATGTTTTGAAGCATTCTTTAGACTGTCAAATTTGCTATATTCAAATCCGTTAAAAATAAAAATCAAATCCTTTTACCGGCTTAGCTCCACAAGTAGATTAGCATAGCAAATCAGCTGAAATGTGTGCAACATAACAAATAAAAAGAAAATACACAAATTGTGCTTACTGATCTATATCTTATCGAAGTCATCATCGAAGGATTCGAAGCCCGCATCCCCATCATCTGAGAGACAACAAATATGATCAACACAACCATTAGGACCATTTATATCTATTCAATGAATAAAGTAAAACTAGAAACACTAAATAGATGAGCAAGAAGTAAAAATATCAAGCAGAAAAGCAGTTTTCAACTCAGTTGAAACCCTTATATAAAAGACTGATTTCATAGTGACCATCTCATTGTTACGATCATGACCAATTCAAGATCTCTGCACTGCACGGTAGTTGAGAGAACAGATACTAACTCACGGACAGTAATTATTTAACCCAGGAATCTCTGTAGTGGCTAAAGTTTTTTCTTTTTCTTTTGCGAAGTATGACGCATAAAATTTAACCACACGGGTAGACCAATTGGGGTTGATCTCACAGCAAGACCTGTGAGGCATCTACAGAGAATCAAAGGAAAAAGTTTCGTGTGGGAGCGGAGATATCACCCACGTAGTCAAATTATCAACATGTGGGGTCTCACTTCATACACAAAAGATAAGTATAACACGCACTCTCACCCTGACCATTTTGGATTGAAAGCTTCACCTTCCTTTGTAGTGGACAATGTTAAGACAGAGAGCTCATCAATTTGAATATAACAGCATGGTTACATGGTTCATTTACACAAATGTTGACAGGAATCTGAAGAGGCTTGTACCCACCCACATAGAATATTGACGAGGCTTGAGTATGCAAATACAGAACTCAAAGGGAAAAAGGGAATAACGAAAGCTTTCTACTTTCCTTTGTTGGCTTGGGTGGCAGTATATGGCAAAAGGATGATAAAGCCACAAAAGCTAACAAGTTGATAATGGCCATGTTTTGTTTCAGCTTATGGGGGTGTTTGTTGCAGCTTATAAGCTGACAATTATAAGTTTAAGCTGCACCAAACAGGGTTTAACTTACAACTTATATAACTTAAAAGTGAGAACTAAGCTAACTTATCAAAAGCAGGGTTTTAGATGCTTTTGAGATTATAGCTTCTCAGCTTATTTTAAGCTGCAACAAACAGGGTCTATAAGCTGCAACTTATAACTTATATAGGTTAGAATAAGCTGAAATGAAGTGTTTGGTGTGGCTTAAAGCTTTAAAACTTTAGCTTTTTCCAACTTATTTAAGGCCCAAAAGTGAACTTATTTGAAGCTGGGTTGGAGGTGCTTTTCCAGCTGATTTGCCATTTAATAAATCTTTAATTGGACAACCTTGTCCTTTATTTTATTTTCTATTCGCATAAATTACCCCATTAAATTAAGTACATCACTTGCCTAAAAACCCTATCATTATTCATCTTCTCTCTCTTATTGTTGTAGCACTAACACCCTATTATGAATTGAGAAGAAGTGAACCTTAAAATTCATACATTACAATAACTAATTTTTAAAATTATATTTAGACCGTTGTTAAGGGCATTTTGTACAATACACAACTTGATAGCTTATGTTACCAAACACCACTACAACTTAATCACTGCTTTCTAAAAAGCTGTATCAAACAGGTTTACAACTTATTCTAAGTTCTAAAAGTTATAATCTGAAAAGCTAAAAGCTACAATTTCTCTGATTAAGCTACAACAAACATGGGCAATAACTTAATACCTGCACCCTCATCACTGTCGCCAAGATCGCCCAGAAGAAATACATCCAAGTCCTTATCAGTAATTGATGAGGTTGCGCTCTTACTTAGCTGGCTTGTTCCCCTCACCTCTGTTTTAGCTTGTGTTCCTGCTGTTGAAGCTTCCTTCACCACATCGTCTTTCACTTGTTCAGCAGATTTAAGCTTTGCATCTTCCATGTATTGCTTTTCATACCTAAAACATCAGTTAAGAAACATTACAATACATGACAACCAGTAGATAAGTAGGCCATACATATGTACACACATTACATACGCGCAGATAACCCACGATGCGAGCACGCGTGCACACACACACACACACACACACACACACACACACAGAGAGAGAGAGAGAGAGAGAGAGAGAGAGAGATAACAAGGTAATCCGTTATTCCATTAATTATCTTTATCTTAATCTTAATGTCATAAAATAATGCTAAGCACAAGTAGTGCATGTGCACACATTCACTCACCGGCTGAATATGTGAAATCGGTGGCAAAATCTTAGTTCTACACTAACAACTTTAGGAAAGGGTGGAATGGAGAAGATTTCAGTCCTAAATGCGCCAATTTGAAGATTGAGCGTGGAGTGAGGATGCGTCAAACAAGGTGGGATTTAAAACTCAAAAAAGTTGAGGAAGGTACAGTTCATGTGCCTGCTATGATCCCATCTTAAATAATTTGAACGCCTTATCTGTGTATATTTTATGTTTGGAGTTCAAGAGCAATAACTTTCTTTTTGAGAGTATGTCAATCAATAGAAGCTTGGAGGATGGTTCATTTATTTCTTTTAACGGTGCTTTAGAAAATGTTCCAAAGTCAACAGGTTAGAAGACAAAGATTCCTACAAGATGGGTGTGGTTCACACTTCACAAAACAATTAAATCAGCAACGAGACCATGGCACTGAGATATATTAATTATTTTTCCAACAGTATGTGGCACAAAAGAACCATTCAAGCAAGCCATATGCATAATAGAACCCAAATCTAGGACCAAATAGGCAAATGAATTTAAGGGACTAAGTAATAAAACAAAAAGGTGTCTAAGCTCAAATATTCCTATGTTTAATTCACAAATTTAAAACGCCCGACACTTCTCATTTCCAAACCGGTAAAAATAAAGAGAGAGAGAGAGAGAGAGAGAGAGAGAGAGAGAGAGAGGGCTCAGTCTAAGCAACGTTTTGGCAGCAAAACCCAATTTGTCAAACTTGAGTTTGAATATTCAATATTCCACATATGTACCCTATAAATGAAACCCCATCGTTGGAAATCAAACATATAGAAGAGCATGTCTATGGATCTAAACTTGTAAGCATGTCTATAAAAAAACAAAAACAAAAAATTATCTAGGTTCTGAGAGTAATGAATAAAGGTCTTCATCCAAGGAACATGTTACTTACGGAGCTACATGACTGTTGACTAGAATAAAATATATCCTCCAGAACTTTCTTTCTTTCATTGTACGGGGGCATAACTGGTACCTTAACTTTGAGACTTCCTGCAACATCACAGTTATATAAGGTTATGCTGCAGTAATTTTTGGAACAAGATATAAGGCCATTAAGGCTTAGTTTGGCCCCCATTTGGTACTTCTCCTTTTTTTAAAAGCACAATTTCATGTTAATTCATTTGGTAACTAGTTTTCGAGCTTTGCAAAAATTGAACTTAGGGCTTTTTTGAGGGGAGCTTTTAAAAAGCACTAGAATGGAGCTTTTAAAAAGCACAAGGTTACTTTTTGGTTTCATAATGTTTTTTTGAAGAGTAATGTATCACTTGTACAAAATTATCAAACTTACTAATAAATTTCATAAGCTACTGTTAAAAAGCCACCGTAGCCATGTGGGGGCCAAACTAAGTCTAAGGCATTAAAAATTTAAAAAGCACATTTGACAAAAGAAGACGATTGCTAACAATTGGACAACCTTCAAAAGGCATTACAACTCTTTTTTGTGAGTCTAATTTATCGTACAAGTAAAAACATCCAAGGTAGTGAGATGACAAAACAAAGAAAGAAAAAAAAACCAAAAAATTGTAAAAAGACAATAATCCTGAGAAGGATGAGTAAGAAGAATGAAAGGAATCAAAGAATTACATCTGACTGAACAAGTATTGTCAAGAACGGTAAAACAGGATTCATATAGCCTACTTTGTAGCTTGTACAGTCTTTGTACTTTGTGGTGATTGGAGTATAGTTACCATATAAGGGCATATTAAGCAATAGAAGGAACTTCATCTCTTAAAGTTCACTCACCACTTGTCATTGGCCTCACCTCAGAATCCAAAAACGGTGACAATTAACACTGGTACAATGTCATACAAGGCAGCACGGTTTAAAAGGTTGAACTATGCACCTGAAGCGCCTGCATTGGCGTGGATTCTTCTTCAGTTCTGGTAGAGTGTTTTTTTCTAAATTTTTTAAAAATATATATATTTTTTTTAAAAGGGGACTCTGACATAATTTTAAATACTTTGGAGTCAATTTAGGAATGTTAAGAGTTGGATTACACACGTCAAAAGGCTAGCATTGCTTATTTATGCTTGTTATTTGACATAATTATATTAAAAAATCAAGACAATGTATAGTTTATAAAATTGTAGACAAGTATATCCTTTAATAATTTTAAAAAGTATCCCCGCACCCGTACCCTTGATTTTGGAAAATTGACTAGTCCCTCACACTGGTGCTTCCCAGATGTCATATAATGAAGCAACACTCATGAACCGCATTTTAAAAGCAGTAGGAAGAAAAACCAAAAGAAGATGATGTTTACAAGTTGTTGAATAAGCATCCGAATTCTATATTAGCCTCACAATGGGGGATCAATCATTCCACAGTATGGACCTTTAAAAACTGTACCATATCAAAAACATTAAAAGAAATTTCCATACCATTACACAGTGTTAAAGCCAAAAGAAAAATAATGTTCCCAATTGCACAAAAACATTCGCAAGGCAGGGTTACCTATCCCCAGAAGAAAAAAAAAATAAGAAATTGAGGTCTCTGTTTGCATACGAAACGAACGTGAATTGACTAGTGAAAGAATAAGTAATGTTAATGGACCATACAGACTCCATCCTGAAAAATGCAAGACCTAACTACATGTCAATCCTTTGATCCTCTTTTTTTCTTGGCTAAAGTAGTGTTAAAGAATAAGAAGGGGGCTACCTTGACTGTTGAGAGAACAAGTTTAGCATGTTTTTCTTGCCATTCTGTAAGATCCTGCCTAACATTTGAGACTGTTGGAATATCAGACATCTCTGAATCATCTGCATCAAAGAAAACAATTAGATAAGATCTGACCATATGCCAGAGTGGAGAACGGAAACAGCAGTATGTTTAGCCCTATGATGCCATTCATACTCCATCCTCCACCCAGAAGAAATTAAAAAAAAAAAAAAAACCTCCTTCCTTTGAATGAAATGTTTTGAAAAAAACAATGAATAATGCGTGCCCTATCTTGTGGATCAAACTAGAAATGGCCCAAAAGAAGGAATCCAAAATCAGGATTCTCTAAAGTCTATCTACTAAGTGTAATAGGAAGGGCAAATAAAGATTGAGGAAACAAGACAAATAATGCCCCATAAATACCACATATTAAAGGCTATAAACCACTTTTGGTTCCCAGAATGTAGAGAGTTAGAGCAACTCCAATTGGAGTACCCATTTTGAGTTGCTAAAATACAATTTTGGGTCCTTGAATAGTGCTTTTGGATACCCAAATGGATCTTTCCAACAAAAACACTCTAACCCATAGTAATCAAAGGAGTATCCATTTAATATTTAATTGTATTTTAAAACTAAAAATCTATGAAAGTGGGTCTCAATTTTGTCGGCATGTACACGTGGCAGTCAAAGACTGGCTCTTAATTTCCACCAAAAAATGGATCCCCAACTTTCTCTCTCCATCGGCTATTGTTTTGGGTCCCCAAGTATGGTGGCTCCATTTTGCATACCCCTTCAGAGCCTCCGTTGGAGCTCACGTTTTTTTACAAAGGAGCCAAAATGTCAGTTTTTTGGGAATGGATACCCATATAGAGCCTCCGTTGGAGTTGCTCTTAGAAGGGTGGTGCATACACATTTCACCCTGGCATTATCTGTGAAAGTGAAAAATGGCTACCCTCATATTCAAAGCCACTTTCTTTTGCTTGTTCAGCTGCACCTTTTAGTTGAACCAAACACTCATTCCTAATACTAATGCAAAGGTACTACTGAATCTTTTCACAAGTCAAAACCAAGTAAGACCAAAATATCAAATGATACCAAATGAAGACAACCAGTGCAAGCCAACATCAATTGTTATTATGTCTGGAATTCCAAAACTGATATTCACAACCAGCAAAAAAAGTTTTCTTTTATGTCACCTACAAAGGTAACCTAAATATATCAATAGAAGCAACACTATACCTAACTGAAAATTATCTTCCTGAACACAACATTTATAAGTATACACCTTCAGTTCAAGAATAACCACGACCCATGCGGCAGAGCGGTAAGCCTTTGGGTCTACTACCCAGAGGTCTAGTGTTCGAACCATGGGGGGGAGTGGCCACTGAGGATTTACACGGCTGTTCCTCAGGGACTTGTGGGATTAGTTGAGGTGCGTGACCAGCTACACCCACGGTCACCCAAAAAAAATAACCTTCAGTTCAAGAAGCCATGATGTACTCCAAAACAGACAGGCTAAAATTCAAGTCATTCACCAATTGCTACATTATATGCAAGTTTTACCATGGTGAATTCCAATATCAGAGCTTGATTCCTCACCTCATAAACAATTAAAATTCCAAAACTTCAAAATGTGTGGTAGATTCTAATGTGATGTGTATGAGAGATACCGAAGGGTATAACACGTAAGCAGGTTAGTACCAAAGGGTATAACACTATACCTAACTAAAAATTATCTTTCTGAACACAACATTTATAAGTATACACCTTGAGTTCAAGAATAACCACGACCCATGCGGCAGAGCGGTAAGCCTTTGGGTCTACTACCCAGAGGTCTAGTGTTCGAATCATGGGGGGAGTGGCCACTGAGGATATACGCGGCTGTTCCTCAGGGCCTCGTGGGATTAGTTGAGGTGCGTGACCAGCTACACCCACGGTCACCCAAAAAAAAAAAAACCTTCCGTTCAAAAAGCCAAGGGTGTACTCCAAAACAGATAGGCTAAAATTCAAGTCATTCACCAATTGCTACATTATATGCAAGTTTTACCATGGTGAATTCCAATATTAGAGCTTGATTCCTCACCTCATAAACAATTAAAATTCAAAAACTTCAAAATGTGTGGTAGGTTCTAATGTGATGTGTATGAGAGATACGGAAGAGTATAACACCAAAGCAGGTTAGTACCGAAGGGTATTACACTATACCTAACTGAAAATTATCTTCCTGAACACAACATTTATAAGTATACACCTTCAGTTCAAGAATAACCACGACCCATGCGGCAGAGCGGTAAGCCTTTGGGTCTACTACCCAGAGGTCTAGTGTTCGAACCATGGGGGGAGTGGCCACTGAGGATTTACACGGCTGTTCCTCAGGGCCTTGTGGGATTAGTCGAGGTGCGTGACCAGCTACACCCACGGTCACCCAAAAAAAAAAAAAAACCTTCAGTTCAAGAAGCCAAGGGTGTACTCCAAAACAGACAGGCTAAAATTCAAGTCATTCACCAATTGCTACATTATATGCAAGTTTTACCATGCGGCAGAGCGGTAAGCCTTTGGGTCTACTACCCAGAGGTCTAGTGTTCGAACCATGGGGGGAGTGGCCACTGAGGATTTACACGGCTGTTCCTCAGGGCCTTGTGGGATTAGTCGAGGTGCGTGACCAGCTACACCCACGGTCACCCAAAAAAAAAAACCTTCAGTTCAAGAAGCCAAAGGTGTACTCCAAAACAGACAGGCTAAAATTCAAGTCATTCACCAATTGCTACATTATATGCAAGTTTTACCATGGTGAATTCCAATATTAGAGCTTGATTCCTCACCTCATAAACAATTAAAATTCCAAAACTTCAAAATGTGTAGTCGGTTCTGATGTGATGTGTATGAGAGATACCGAAGGGTATAACACGTAAGCAGGTTAGTACAGGTGGAACAACAATTAAAATATGATAAAACAATGCAGATGTATGGTACAATAATATTATGTAAAAATGCAATGGAATAAATGGGATTCGGAGATAATAAGGCTCGGGTGAGAACAAAGGTAGCCCCAAATAAGAGAGAGAGACAGTAGTATGTATCCAAGGTTTGTCAAAGGGTGGTGAGTAAATATTGATAGGGGGAAAACGAAAAGGTGAGGTGAGACGAAGGGTAGTGTAAGACGTAGGGTCTTATAAGGCGGAGGATCTCGGAGGGTCAAGGGTAATGTTAGGCGAAGGGTCAAGTTGTGCTAAAGACAATGAGAATGTTTTGCAAGTGGGTGAGAATAGGAATAACTATTAATCATTTGCTCTAGGATAGGATTGAGTTGGGTTAGGTTGTTGGATGTAGTAAATGAGGCTACTTATTTATACTGGAGGTTGTGGGCAGCTACAAAGCTTTGAAGTGGTAGGGTGAAGCCGAGTTGGCATCCTCTTAGTGGGTTGTTTGTATGTTTAAGGTGGTTGGGATCATTAAATGAGATGTAGACAAAGCGGTGTATTAAGATGGCAGAGACATGTGAGAGAGAAATGTTGTCATCCGGTGGTGAACTAATACAATTGGTTAGTCGAAGGGGGAAAGGAATACTACTGGTGTCGAGGCCTATCTCACTTGAGTGACACGGGTAACACCCTCTACTTCGATTTGAGAGGCCTCACTAGGGCGACACGAGCAACATGCTCTACTCCTTAGAGAAAGGTGGCACAAGCATCGTGCTCTCCGCCAGAGGGGAGGTACAAGCACACTCCTCCCCTTGCCTCCATATCTCCAAAGAAGGGCACAACCCTTATCTCTAGGTTTCCATAGATGGTACGAGAACCCACTCCTCCCTAATCACCAAAAAAGGGCACGACCCTTATCTGCATGTCTCCATAAGGCGGCACGAGCACCGTGCTCTCCCCTAATCTCCATATTTCCAAAAAATGGCGTGACACTCACTTCCATGTCTCCATAAGATGGTACGGGCGTCGCTATCCCCTCTTTATCTCCAAATATGCACAGCGACGTGAGCATCAATCTCTCCTGCTCGGGACGGCATGAACATCACGTTCTCCCCCTAATCTCCCTATCTCCAAATGGCTTGATCATAATCTCCAATCCCCAAAGAGCGCGACTCTAGTCTCCATATATCCATATAGGTATATTAGCACGAGCAATATGTCTTCCACCACATGTGCGGCATAAGTAACACTCCCTCCCTCCTAAAAAGGGGACAAGCATCAACTCCCCCATTGGCACCGGCATCAATGGGCAGCGTGAACAACAAGCTCTCCTCCCTCTGTGAGTTTCCCACATCATTATCTCCATACAAAGAAAATGCAAACGATTCCACTGTCTTTCTCACGATACCTCTCCTAAGAAATAATGACCAAAACACGCCATCACCAATCACAAATACAAGAAGAAGAAGGAATAAAAATCTAATTCTAATTCAACGAGTACAAGTTATAGACCCAATACATATATCAACAGATAACAAGTATAAACATGTGCGCTACGTACAGACCCAATACATATGATAAACGGGTGCGCACATGCATCTACTGGAATTAGATTCGCAACGAGGAAAGAAGTCAAAATCCTCGTTTTACCTGAAAATGTTGTCGAATTTAGGATCATATAACGAGAACGTGTCCAATCATTTCACATCCTATCGAGGCCTCCTAAAAACCAAAATCCCAGGATGCAGCAGCCCAGTACTTTAGCCAGAGGCGGCCCCACAACGAAAGAGGACGGAAACACAAGGGCTTCTCCAATTCATCCCACATCGCAATCTTCATCCTTAAAAATATGAGAAAGGAAGTATAAACCAGTTACTCGCCGAATGCAACATCTGAACAAAGCATGCACAGTTCAAAGACATGTGCTCTGGTAAAATACTGCTTCCCAACTTTTGCTCTGGTAAAAATACTCCTTAGAAATATGCTAGGCAAAACTCGAAGCCCAACTCCACATAGAAGCTTGATACAAAGCATGGAAGAGGTGCCAAGAAGTTTTGACTCCACGCCATCGCCGAAACACTCTGGCCTCACATGGTAATAGCCCAGAAGGGGAGTTTTCTACAATGAGAAGTGCTCTGTTGTGAAAGGCGCGCCTAAGCACGAGGCACAAGCGGGCGAAGGACATGAACCTCGCCTTAGGCTAGGCGAGGCGATTTCACACAGGAGCACAAGAGGCGCGTCTTTTGGCGCCTTTTCACGAGGCGCAAGGCGCATGAGGCTCGCGCCTAATGAAAGCAAGACCCAAGCAACATTTTTAATCCCCAAAACTAGTCGACTTTGAAACCAAGTATTTTCTTTTTAAAGCTTCTTGATCTTCTTCTTCTTTGATCATCTTCTTCTTGTTCTCCTTTGATCATCTTCTTCTTCTGTGTCTGCGATCTGTTCTGTGACTCTGTGGTGTTGTTTTTTTTATTTTTTATTTCCTTCTTCTTCTTCGATTTGTGTTTACGATCTTCTTCTTCTTCTTCATGCTACGAACTTGCGACTCTGTTGGTTTTTTTTTCTTTCTTCTTTCTGTGATTTGATCTGCAATCTCTCTTCTTCTTCTTCTTCTCTCTTCTTCTTCTTTCTTCTTCCTGCGAAACAGCAAGACAAACAGTCTTTTTTTTTTGCCCCCTTTATAGTTGATTCATGAATTCATTTCTTTATTATTATTATTATTATTATTATTATTATTTTCTGTTCTTTTTTTTTTTTTTTTTTTTTTTCATTTTTTTTTTGTCTTTCTTTCTTTTCTTTTGTGTGTGTGTGTGTGCGTGCGCGGTACTATACTAGTTATACTACTATAATATCTTAATCTTTTCCCCCACAAAAACACATTAAAACAGACTTTAGAACTTAGAAGTTACTAGTTAGACATAGTGATACAAATTGCTATCAATTAAATTTGGCTATCGTACTATATATAATTGATAATCTCTTTAACTTGTATATAATAATGTAAAATCATATTATAATCATCTAAAATCATATTTTAGATAAGCTATTTACATGTAAAATCATGTAAAAGTGCGCCTCGCTTCGCTCGAGCGCGCGCCTTGGATTGCGCCTCGCGCCTAGGCTCCAGGGGACCTTTGCGCCTTAAATAACCTTGGAGAAGTGGAACCTGAAGCATATCTCACACTTTCACCAAAAGAGTTCAAAATGGTCGAAGAATTGGATGTAAGAAATTTCCAAAGGCCCTCTATTTATAGCAACTCTCTAAGGACAATGCACAGCAGATACCAAGTAACACTAATATCTACTAGACCGATCAATTAACCAGATTCGCCATAATTCCCGCTGAAAAACCAATACCACCTGCAAAAGATGAAATGTCCATCCATCATCAGAAAAGTTACTGAAAACCCAGTACCACCGCCAAAAGATGAGATGTCCATCCATCATCAGAGAATCCATTTCGGAAAGATACGGAAGGATCATGCCCGCATCCTAGCCGATTCACGCCTAGAATACGGACAATGGGGCTAATGTATGTAATGGTTGACAACTCACATAGTTTGACCAACACATGTTACCACCGACTCCACGTATATTCAATGTCGCCACCAATTAATGGGCCCCACCTATAACCGTTAACTCAATATGGACCCAGTCTAACACTGTGCATGCCTACCCTATCGATAAGTCCATTCTAACAACCTACTTTGATGCCCACCTCAGAGTACCTACTCCGAAGCCCACTGCAGAGTACCAACTCTAAGGCCTACTTCAGAATACTCGCAAGCAAAGTCCACTGCAAAGGAGCCCATTCTAACAACCCACTCCGAAGGCCACTTCAGAGTACCAACTCCGAAGCCCACTTTAGAATACCCACAAACAAAGCCCACTGTGAAGTAGCCCACCCCAAAACAAAGTGGCCCCATTCTCACCTACTGCTCTCTTCACTCGCTCCACCACCACTCACTTGACACGTGGACATTATCACTCGTCGAGACTTGTCATTGCTTGGAATAACCAGTCGCTAGAATTTGCCATCGCTTGGAACGACCACTCGCCCTCAATCGTGTCACTCTCCTGGGTCTCCACTCGCCTGAGATCCTCACGCGCCTCAATAGATATCTCCTCGATACTCGCCATAATATTGTGCTACACATACTTACACGTGGATTCTCCACCCTTGGTCATGAAGCAGTACTAAGGGTAACCATGTCCACTGGGAACTCGAGAGCTCATGACTCGATGGCTAGAACCAAGGGCAAAGCTAGGGTTGGTCCCACAGAAAAAGAGAGACACGTGACCATCGTCAAGTGCCCTGCCCCTCCAGCCTCACAACCAATTAGAGTGGCCAATAACTACAAGACCAGCTGAAACCTTTGACTCTCACCTTGCTTAGTCACTTTGACCTCCCTGAGTATTTTGCAAACCAATAGCATGATCTCGAAGAACCCCAATGCTTAACCATCTACACCAGTAGAAATCATCGCTACGCAATACTGAATCGTCGCTCCAATCGACAATACCTCTTGCCGAACCAATAGAAAAGCCTCGATGTTTCCGGTCGCTTAAACCTTTGAACCAATAAAATAGAACCTCAATTCCCTCCCTCACTGAATCTTCTACACCAATAGTATTCCTCACCCTTCCTCTCCCTTTGACCAACCAATGGTATTGGTTCACCACCAAACGACAACACCATCTCTCACATATCAAGTGCCTTCTCAATACACTGCCTTGTCCACATCCCATTTAATGACCCCCAACTAACTTAAACATACGCATTTAAGTCCCCATTTATCTCAAACAAACGAACCACTCCGAAGATGCCAACTCAGCTACTTTTAGACTTTAGTTGTACCAAGAACCTCACAAGCCTTGTATAAATACCAATCCCATTTAATACATCCAATAACCCAGTCCAATTCGGTCTAACCCAACAATAACTCAATCTGAATCTACACTTCAGACATTAACTCCCGTCTTTAAACTCTCCAAAAAGACCATTGGTTATCAATTGGTCTCCACCAACTGCCTTTAGACCTTCCACCATCTATCTTAAACTCTCCAAGACTCCACTACCACAACACTTACTGCTTTCTCTCTCTCTCATTTAGGACTACCTTGGTTCTAACTCGAGCCAGGTCCTCTTGGAGTCCCATTTCTCTGCTGCATTTTACTGCGCTTCAGCGTTATTTTATTATATTTCATATGTTCCACTTGTACTAACATGCTTACGTGTTATACTCATCCATATATCTCATACACATCACACAAGAACCTACCACAAAATGCAACAAAGGTAGCATTATAAATTCATAACATTCAAAAGCAAATGCCTTTCACCAAAAATAGAAAAAAGAAAAGCAAATGCCCCTCATATTACCACTCTGTTACATTGCATAGGAACCCATGAATATTGAATGTGCTTCAATGTTCCAATCAACCAAAAACATGAAATTCTCCCTTAACAAATCACAACCCTAATGCATTTGCCCGAGCTATATATGTAGAACATCAACAAAACTAATTCTTTTCTTTCACAATGCCAATAGTGCACTTACGCAGCTGATATGCGGCTACGGCTAGGCGATCATGCCCAGATGCCCAACATCCTACTGCTCCAATCCATTCTATTCTAACCTGTCTTAGCTTGGTATTACCTTCACATTTAGTAGATATATGTATAAATGTATTACCAAATCACGCCCCTATTGTCATTTGCAACAGCTATAGACGTAGAACATTAATAACCAAAATTCATCCTTTTTCTTTCACTGCATTTTCTTTTTCGCAGATTAAACAGAGACATCAAAATCAAAATCAAAATCATTTACCTTCCAACGGAAAATCCTGAAAGGTGTTAATCGTAATCTCCTTAACAAACTCTCTCAACTCATCCGTAACCCCAAACTTCTCGAGATCCGCAACCTCCACCGCCGGCGCCGGAGCCGGCGTCGAGTCCACGAGAGACGACAGCGCGGCTGCGGGAATCTGAGCCTTAATCTGATCGGCTCGCTTGATCGCCTCCTCCTTGATCTGGTCGGCTCGCTTCGAAGCCTCTTCCTTGATCTGATCGGCTCGCTTCGATGCCTCGACCTTGAACTGATCGGCTCGCTTGGACGCCTCGGCGGCGATCTCCTTCGAACGCTTGGAGGCCTCCGAGACGATATCGGAGATCTTTGACGATCCGATCGAGAGCTCCTGAGATCGCTTGGCCGCCTCTAGGGTTAGCTCTTGCGATTTCTTCGCTGCTTCTTCGGCGAATGTTCGAGCTCTCTGCCAGAAATCCATGACTGGGATTCTGTGATTATGATGATTCGGAATGGAATCCAAAATCAAATGATTCAATTTATATATACTCTATATATATGTATGTGTGTATGTATGTATATTTAGTGTCCTTAGGATTGCATTTCGGGGAGATACGATACGAATAAGAATACGAAATGAGGAACGTCAATATCATACTCATACAGTACTGTTATGTATGAGATGGGATTGGGTGCGTTAGTTCTACGTTGGAGGAGCTGGAAGAGTGTTTAAGATGCAACCACGTGGCGTATTTGACCAAAATGGAGAGGTATTGACCCATAAAAGGAGGTACTCATTGGTTTTAAGCTATCGAGTTTCTTTGCAATTTGATCAATTATCCCACAAGTATTGACTATTGAGTGACCAAACTAAAAAGTTCCAATCAAAATAATTTTGACCTTTTGTTTTTTACCCCCACTCATTCCAACATGAATGGCAAAAGAGTTTGTAAAATTCAACTTTATGACTTGAGGGCTAAACTTACAACAAAATGGAAGAGTGAGACTGTGAGAGGGAGATTGTAAAATTTGGAAGGAAAATATTGGTTATTGGAGTACCAACTAAAGTGCAGGAATGGTTGAAACTTGAAAAAAAGGGTTGTCATTTAGAACAAAAATTCTAATTTTGATTTGAAAATTATCAATTTTGGCATCAAAAATTGAATTTTGGAATTTCAAAAATTTTAGAAAAAAAAAAAATCAGATCAGAATCGGAATTATTTTGAAAATTCTGAAAATATGTTTTTCGAAAATATTTCCAAAAAAATTCAAAAAATTTGGAAGAATGTGGACTTGTTTGTCCCACATCGAATAAAAAGAGAAAGGAGAGAATAGGGGACTCTCTATAAAAGCATTACTTACCCTTTCAATATTATTTGTATTCCGAAAATTCCCAAAATTATGAAAACTTTCGATTCCAATTTCGAAAATTCCAAAAAAAATTGTGAAAATTTTTGAAGAATTCTGAAAATTTCCAAAAATTCCTAAATCGGGAAGGAAAATGAAATTTTGAAAAAATCAGAACGAAAATCGGAACACTTATTTAATTTCTGAAAATTTTAGAATTTTTTCCGAAAGAGGTTAATCTGATTCGTTTCGCCCGAAACATACCGCTACTTGAAACGCGTCAAAATAATTAAGGGTTAATTATATTCACATTCCCTGTGTTTTTCCTTAATTCTATGGACTTCTCTCGTATTTTGAGAAATTACACGAAGCTCCCTTAAAATTAGTATTCTATAATACTTTCTCCCCATAAAATTAATATTTTGTAACACTTTCCCCCCTTAAAGTGTAAAAAAATATTGGGCATAATAGAAATTCGTGTAATTTCTTAAAATGTGAGGGAGGTCCATGTAATTAAAATAAAACACAGGAGCAGTTGGTATAATTAACCCAATAATTAAATATCAAACGTCAACTCATTTATCATCTATGGTTGGAATGCACTTATCACAATTAGTGCAAGAAACGCAATTTTTTCAAGAGGCCAAAATGATACTTTATCCACTCAAAATCATGGGTGAACAAAAAATTGGTGGACCAAACCGACCAATTCGGTAGATTTTTGAAAAATCACTAATTGTGTAAAATAATAGTGTAAAACCAAATACCGAATTGACCACTTCGATCGATTTTTAAAATATGAAAAATCAATCGAACCAATCAATGTACACCCCTACTCAAATACATTTTTCCATTAGAGATGTTCTACAAAGCCAAAATAGTAGGCATTTCACCAAAATAGCCATTTTGGTTCCTCACATGCGAAAAAGAGAAGAAACTAAAGTTGGAGAGGGAATACCACACCCATTGATTGCCAATGCCAATGCCAATGCCTCACATTAAATGTACTAAAATCAATACTTTTAATTTGTTGGACTTTACGTTTGTTTGGTTGAAAAACATTTTTCAACTAACCGATAGTAAATTTTTTTTTTTGTTAATCATACCACAATTTTTGGTGCATAACATTTTTTTTTGTTCATAACTCTACCGTGCATTTGCACGGGGTCATAACTAGTTGGAAAAGTAAAATAAAATATTAGAATTTGCTGCAACTGTTAGAATGTCCAATAAATTTGATACAGCAAATTGGACATCCGTTTGGAGATGTTGCCTCCTCGCATGAACAACGAACAAAGAATCATGAGAAAGACTACAAATGACCCCAAATCCACTTTTAGGATAAAAACAATAAAGTGAACCTAAAGTTTGATTTCATTGGCAGCATTGTTTGGAATTTGTAATTGAAACATAAAGACTTGTTAAATGTACTAAAATCAATACTTTTGTTGGACTTGACGTTTATTTGGTTGAAAAACATTGTTCAAGTAACAGATAGTAAATTTTTTATTTTACTTTTATTTATTTATTGATTTTTTGCTGTGAACAATTCATTAAGAAGAAGTATAAACAGACCAAACAAAAAGAGGAACATCCTCTCTTGATTTCATTCCACAAGAACAGAAGGGGGAGTGTCTTCAAGAAGGATGGCTCCAGAACGATGAGAGCTCGATGTCCATTGGCCTACATTATGAGCTAAACAATTAGCAATTCTATGAATCTTTTGGACATTCCAAAGTGAAAAATAAGCATCAAGCAACTTCCTGCAATCCCTGATGATGGAGTCAATAGACGAATCTGGCTTGAAAATCCAATCTTTTAGAGGCATGCAAACGAGAATAGAGTCACCTTCCATGAGCAGATTTTTAAAACCCAAACGAGCTGCTTCCGAAATGGCCTGAAAGGCCGCTTGAGCTTCTGCCAAAAGAGGGTCCACCAAAGAGGTCATTTCTTCAACAAAGGTGTGGACAATAGAACCCAAGTCATTTATGATAATAACAGCTAAGGAAGAAAACTTTTCCCTAACAGCAGCATCAAAATTAACTTTAACCCAATTAGATGGAGGTGGCTGCCATTTAAAAAGGGTGGGTGTAGGTGTTGGATATTTTCGTAATTAAGAATGATAATCGATGTACATGAACTATCCCATAAACTGATTGAATTAAAAATGAACAAGTACCTTAAATGAAAAGGTACCTCTTTAATAAGGCTACATATTCAGTAGGTGGTTTTTTCGTTGTTTGTTTAATTCAAGTTAGTGGTTGTGTTTTCAAATGGGTATCCAAAGACAGACCATGTGTCACGTGAATGGGTGTATGTAATAAAGGGTACAATAGACATCACTTGGGGTACCATAAGCACCATTGGATGAATGGGTGCCTTGTTTATTATTGCCACCATTTCAAAAGCATGCCAATTGAATGGACATTAGTCCAAGGGATGGCATAACACCTGGTGGTTATACACCATGTGTCTATTCTATAAATAGCATGGCTTTGCTCTCAATATTTGCTATTCTAATTCTTTCGAAAATAATACAGAACATCAGTTGTTCTTTTTAATTTTATTTCTCTTCTATCATCATCAAAACCATCTCAGAGTGTTTCTGGGTTGATTTGAGTAGTGCATATTCAAACATCAACAACAATTAGAAGGCTTCTTTGTATCCTCAAGGTGTTTCTCATATACCGTGTTGCACTCGTGATTCTAATCAGAGGGGGAGAAATTTGTCTAAAAGATAGCGATCCCATGCCTAGAAGTCTGTCTAATTTCTCCCTTGCCCCTCTATTACTTTTTCCAACAATATTTTGACAACATTTCTTTACCAAATGGAGGGTACTGTCATTGAACAATCCATCCAAGTAATGAACCAAGATTTGGTTTGCCTAGATTGTTTTGACGGGCAAAATTTTACAAGGTGGCAAGAGAAGGTGTTATTTTTCCTTACTACTCTCAAGTTGGCCTACACTCTTGGTGACGATCTCGAAGCGATTCCTGCACCGATTGACACGATCCCCCTGAATTGAAGGAAAAACGACGCAAGCAAAAAGGGGGATGAATTTCTGTGTCGAGGACACATTCTCAACGCTCTCTCAAATGCAATCTATAGTGTACATCGTTCGATAGCAACTGCCAAAGATTTATGGACTGCATTGGACAACAAATACCGCATTGAAGAGGCAAGTAATCAAAAGTTTTTAATTGGTAACTATATTGATTTAAGATGTCTAATGATAAGTTAGTTTTAGCGCAAGTTCATGTATTACAACTTATTGTTAGTGATCTTAAAACCGCTGGGATTAGCCTTGTAGAAGAATTTCAAGTAGGGGTGATTATTTCAAAACTGCCCTCTACTTGGAATGGCTACAAGAAAAAATTTAAGCATGAAGAGAAAAGTCATACTCTAGAGTCTCTACTTCGACACCTTCGCATAGAGGAAGATTCTCGTAACCATGAGAAAAACGATGTGCAAGTAGAGAATCATCATTCTAAGGCAAATATGATCGAGGGTGACAAATTCAAGGCCAAACTTAAGCCTAATAATGATAAAGGTTTTAAGAAACAAGATTCCAAAAACAAAAGGAAAGGAAACTGTCATTATTGCAATGTGCCCAGACATCATATTCGCGAGTGCCGTAAACGCAAGAGAGATTTGAAAAATCAAGCAAATGTGGTGAATGAAGAATCGATGATTGCTACAGTGACCGAAGCAAACTCCGTTGGCATCGAAAGTGGATGGTGGCTTGATATTGGGGCAACCATTCATATCTGCAAGGACCGTAGTCTCTATAAGACTTATGAGGCATCAAATGACGGAATGAAAGTCAAGATGGCAAACATTATCAGTACAAAAGTCATTGGTAAAGGCAGTGTGGATATGAAGTTTACATTTGGGAAAAACATTACTCTGATCAATGTGTTACATGTTCCTGAAATGAGTAAAAATCTTGTGTCTGGAGACTTACTCAATAAAAGGGGTTTCAAACTAGTGTATGAATCGGATAAGTTTATCTTATCCAAGAATGGGCTGTTTATTGGAAAGGGGTACTCTTGTAATGGCATGATTAAATTAAATATAATAGAAAATATGTCTTCTGCTTATACTGTGGATTCTATTTCTTTATGGCATGGTAGAGTAGGACATGTGAATTATGGTTCTATAAAAAATATGTCTAATTTAGGATTAATTTCACATTGCAATAGTGATTATCATACTAAATGCCATTTTTGTGTCCAAGCTAAGATCACAAGAAAATCTTTTAAATATGTTGTTCAAAATTCTGAATTATTAGATCTTGTGCATAGTGACGTATGTGATCTCAAAAATCATGAAACAAGAAATGGAAATAAATATTTCTTAACTTTTATAGATGATTGTTCTCGATATGCATATGTTTATCTTCTAAAGGCTAAAAGTGAAGTTTTTGAAAAATTTAAAATTTTCAAGGCGGAAGTTGAAACACAACTTAATCGAAAAATTAAAGTCCTTAGATCTGATCGAGGGGGTGAATACTATCCCACCAAATTTGAAAAATATTGTGAATCTCATGGGCTTGTCCATCAAGTTACGGTGCCTTATACGCCACAACAAAATGGAGTAGCCGAAAGAAAAAATAGGACTTTAACTGAAATGGTAAATGCCATGTTACTTAGCTCTAGATTGCCACTCTCATTTTGGGGAGAGGCAATTTTATCTGCTTGTTATATCTTGAATAGAATTCCTATGAAGAAAAGAAATATAACTCCGTACGAGATTTGGTTTAAACGAAAGCCCAATCTCAGCAGACTTAGGGTATGGGGTTGTCTTAGCTATGTAAGGAAACACGACCCTAAGAGACCTAAATTAGGAAGTAAAACTTATAAGTGCATTTTTATTGGATATTCCATGCGTAGTTCTACCTATAGATTTCTAAACCTAGAATCTAATGATATTAAAGAATCTGTAGATGTAGAGTTTTTTTAGCACTTATTTATGTCTAGTTCTAATGCTCCTAATTTACAAAGTGTTATTACAAAATCTACTCAGCCAGAGGACAATTCCCTAGAATACCTTGCTCCAGATACTTATATGGACATTGAACCCAGAAGGAGCAAGAGACCAAGAATTGAAAAGTCATTTGGGCCAGACTTTATTGTCTATCTTGTTGAAGGAGATAGACATGGAATAATGGATAAAACCATGTTCGTCATGAATGTAGATAATGACCCTGCAACATACCTTGAAGCTGTGAATTCAAGAGATGATTTTCTTTGGAAAGAAGCTATTAATGACGAAATGAATTCTTTGCTATCAAATCAAACTTGGGTTTTGTCTGACTTACCCCCTGGATCTAAAGCCATAGGGTGTAAATGGATCTCTAAGAAGAAGCTTAATCCAAATGGGTCAATCAATAAGTTTAAGACAAGAGTGGTCACTGATGGTTTCAAACAAAAACAAGGGATAGACTATTTTGACACTTACGCTCTTGTTGCACGAATTTCTACAATTCGAGTGTTAATTTCTCTTGCGGTAATTCATCAATTAGTTGTTCATCAAATTGACGTAAAAACAGCTTTCTTTAATGGTGAACTAGGGGAGGAAATTTATATAGAACAACCTGAAGACTTCGTTCTTCCAGGCCAAAAAAAAAAGTTTGTAAACTTCGTAAATCGCTTTATGGTTTGAAGCAAGCTCATATGCAATGGCACAAGAAATTTGATCAAATTGTACTATCTTATGGTTTTTACGTGGTTGATGCAGATAGATGTGTTTATTGTAAATCTCATAACAATAATGTAGTGATCATATGCCTTTATGTCGATGACATGCTTATATTTAGGTCTAATCTTTCTTGTGTGGAAGATACAAAATCATTCTTGTCATCTAGCTTTGATATGAAAGATCTTGGGAAAGCTGATGTAATCTTGGGCATTAAAATCCTAAGAAAGGACAAAGAAGTGGTACTTTTGCAGTCCCATTACATTGAAAAGTTACTTAAGGGATATGGTCATTTTGATTGTAATCCAGCTTCTACCCCCACAGATCCAAATGTTAAGTTAACAAAAAACAATGGTCGCGCTAAATCTCAATTAGAGTATGCGAGTGTTGTGGGAAGTCTCATGTATGCTATGAATTGCAAGAGACCTGACATAGCATACGCAGTAGGTATGTTATGTAGATTTACGAGTAACCTGGGTGAAGAGCATTGGAAATCGATTTCTAGAGTTCTTTGTTACCTGAAGAAAGCTATAGATTATGGACCACATTATCAGGGATATCCTATTGTATTAGAAGGATACAATGATGCAAGTTGGAATAATATAGAATCGAAGTCTAAATCTACAACTGGTTGGATCTTTACATTGGGTGGTACTGAAGTGTCTTGGGGTTCCAAGAAGCAAACTTGTATTTCTGATTCAGAATTCATAGCATTGACTGAAACATGTAAAGAAGCAGAATGGCTTAAAAACTTACTGATGGACATACCATTATAAAAAAAGC
The DNA here is from genome assembly GCA_033977485.1 of Hydrangea macrophylla. Lineage (NCBI taxonomy): Eukaryota > Viridiplantae > Streptophyta > Magnoliopsida > Cornales > Hydrangeaceae > Hydrangea > Hydrangea macrophylla. The sequence goes on along the minus strand of CM066985.1, from coordinate 117,498,939 downwards.
CTACTCCTGTAATAATGATCAATTGTGATAGCCAGTCAACATTGTACAAAGTCTCAAGTAAAACTTATAACGGAAAATCAAGACATTAATTTGAGTGTTAGGCATCAGTTGTTGAGACTATCACTCAAGAAGGGAATAATTAATGTTGGCTACATAGAGTCAAAGGCAAACCTAGCAGATCCTTTAACAAAAGGTCTGGCTAGAGAGATGATCTCAAAAACATCAAAAGGAATAGGGCTAAGGTCAATATGAAATTCAACTATGTTTAGTGGGAACCCAACTTTAGTCTTGAAATTATAGTATAAGTTCAATGGGTACAAACAAGCTAAAAGGTTGGTTAGTATAACACTAGAATTTTTGCCTCATGTCCTATATTCGGTCTAGTGTTAGTGTCTGCATGAGAGAGATTGGATTAGGATCCTTAATAGATTCAAACGGGTGATTCACAGACTCACCTAAAGAATCTACCTATAAGAATATGGATGTGGGGCCGCTTCTTATGAATTACGTGACCTAGTTCAGAAGTACGCGAATGAGGATGTAGCACAAGATCATGAATGTGCGAAGTAAGGAACACTCTGAATGCAGGATTCAGTATGTATGACAACTCCGACTTATCTACAAGGGTCCTTAGTTCAAGATTCGTTCACCACATCACCTTGATGACGCTTTGAATTATCAATACTAAGTGGAAGTTCAAGTCCAAAAGACACTTACCATTAGGAAGCAACCTTCCAAAGACCGACTTTGTGGCGCTCATGAAGCTTCGCATTCTAAAGCTTATTCCAGAAAAATTTGGCTCACCCCATTAATATTAATTTCTCCATCTACGATGTTGGTCCGTAATGTACACAGATTTCACTATGAAGGATCCTTTGGGATCTGGGGTCCAAATAAGCTTATCAGATTTGTAACAACCTGCATTTCCATTCATTTTTAAATTACATTTTCATAATTAATTTGTTATAGCCTTGTCATATTTAAATTTGTATTGTTTGCTTTCTTTTTGTTTCAAATCCCCTATATTAAAACTGGTTGCTTGTTTTAATTCCTATTAAAATTCTTTTGGGGTCAAACTGCAATTTCTGTAAAATTTAGCAATACCTGTGTTGAATTTCAAAACTGTATTTCAAAACGGTGGAAATGTTTTCTTTTAACTCAAGTAGTATTTTTATAAAACCAGAAAACCACTTCCTACATTAAAATGAATTTTCTGTATTTTTGTGACGAACACCGCGTCACGAAAATACCAATTTACGAGTAAATCTGACCGCGCCGCGTTAAAATTGCACAGATTTTGAAGTGACGCAAAGTTGTGAAGTGACTTGCACTTTATTTCCATTTAAGGCAAGTCATGATTGATTAGTGCCTTGTTTGCCTATGTATAGCTTGTATGTGTAAGATTGTACCATAAGTTCCATTTTGCCAAACACTTCTACCTTGCCCCCTAGAGACCTATTTGGACTCCTATAATAGTTTAGCCTTCATCTAAGCATTTTCTACCACAGATTGTAGATATGAGCTGTGCATACGTATTGATATATTGAGAGTTTAGTTAATTAAGAATTAAATCATTTTGTAGTGTGTGTGTAAAGGGACTTGGTCCCCAAGTTTTACTATTTGATTTCTATATAACACACTTACCTTTCACAAATTCTGGATATTCTCACAAAGCTGTAAACACAGAGAGAAAAGAGAAAGCAGAGAGTTCATCTTATACATTGTAGGAAGAGAATTTGAAGACTTACATAGCCAAGCTTGTAATTGGGTGTCCATATTCTTAAATCTTTCTCAACACACATTTCAATCTCTTATCCAGTGAGTATTCTAAACTCACTCTAGAATGTAAATTCATGCTTAGTTACTGGATTTGTGTATGTATTAATGATCCTCCATTGCTAAATTCGTCCATGGAAGCTTGAGCTTCAAAATCACAATTTTCCAAACTCAACCAAAATCCATTGTTAGAATGAAATATGAAAGATTATACATCGTACATGCCATGTTTAAAGTATTAGAGTTTAATTTGATCACATGAGAAAGTATATAAGGAAATTAGTTTTGAAATGTTTTGATTTTTCATGAAATTGGGGAGCTATAGTTTAAATCATGTTAAATTGATAATGGATTCTTAATCCTTGTGGAAAAACGAAGAAAACCATATACTATATGATCTATATACTTACAGATTTGAAATGGGTCAAAATAGACCCTGTTTTACTGAAACAGAGCAGTTTCTGCGGGGAAGAAGAAGCCTCAGTAAAACCTCGCACCACGATCGCGCGCGCGAAGATCGCGCGAGCGGCCCGCGCGCGCGATCTTCATTTCCCCAGGCAGACAGAAGAGTTTATATATATGAAATGAAATTTAGGCAGGTCGCGCGAGCGAAGGTCGCGCGAGGGACCTTTCGCGCGAGCGGCCCGCGCGCGCGACCTTGGCTTTTTCAGGCAAACAGAAAAGTTTATATATAAAAAAAAAAAAAAGGAAAAGAGGCAGATCGCGCGAGCAACCTTTCGCGCGAGCGGCCCGTGCGCGCGAACTGGCAGATTCAGGTTTTTGTCTGTTTTGTATTTAGGGACAGTTTGGTTTAACTTTTAAGGACTGTTAAGGTTCTGTTTGAAAATTTTATTAATACAGAATGCTATTAGTTATGTTTGAAATGATTAAGGTAATGAATTACAAGTTATTAATCCCCGTACGTGCGTTATTCCTTTAATTCAGCGATTTACTTTATGTTTATGTCCATGTCGTTCATATGGAGTCAGCGGTACATGCATGCGGGTGTCAGTCAGTGTGGAAAAGAGTAATGGTAGTGTGGAAAGAGTATGAGATTGAGATTGAGATTGTGTTGGTGGTTGAGATTGAGATTGCGGTTGTGGTTGTGGTTGAGATTGCGGTGAGGGTATCTTTGAAATGCGACGGTGGCAAATATGGACACTCCCTGACGCCCATGGAAGCGTTAAAGTGTGTGACGCCGAACTTGGACATTCCCTGGCACCCATGGTAGTGCTAAAGTGTGGATACTGCGTGAGGTTGCTCCGGTATTTGCATGGCGGTTTAGGTATTCAAAGTGTGAGGCAATGGACACTCCCTGGTACCCCGGACCAAAGTGTGAGGCAAACTGGACACTCCCTGGCGCCCCGTTGCTAAAGTGTGGCTATCTTAGTGTTTCAAAGATACCAGGAGTAAGATAGTAGGTTGTTGTGTCTGTCGAGAGAAAAGAGTCGGCAAGATGAGTGTGGTGCATTGTTTCATACACGAGCATCTGTTTTTATGAATGAACGACTTTGAATATATATATTCCTCGTTGGTTTATAAATTAAATTCTCTCTATGTCAAACTATTGATTTTACAAATTGAAAATGGAAAAAGGTAAATGAGTATGTTTTACATTTAAAGTTATGTTTTTAATACTCACCAGCTTCTTGAAGCTGACGACGTTGATGCGTCCTGGACATTCGTGTTCAGGCTTTTCAGGTTATGAACAGGCTCCCCAGTATGATTATGCTAATTGAGAACGGCGGCTTGAAGAGAATATGTTATTGTCATTGCATATTTTAAGTTATATGTTTAAGTTTTTAACTATTTGTATTAAGGATGACTGTAATAGACACTAAGTTATTGTTTTGTTTCAAGGCGGTCTGTTCCTTAGTTGACCCCGTATCATAATATGTAATAAGTTAGAAAAATTTTATAAGCCTTGATTGCTCTGCTCTGATTATTATGTTTTGTTGTTCGACGTTTGGGACGGAATCGATCCTTCAAACTGTCGCGACCTACGGGTCCATAAAGGAAATTAAACGCTTTCCTTATTTATGCTACGCCGGGGCGTGACAGGATTTCACTGTGAAGGATCCTCCCAGTAGGCATGTCAATGTTAAGGATGGCATTGGCAGATTCAGTAGTGAAAGTGCTGGAAATCAGCTCCAAGTTCCAACCATTGCCATGGTTGGTAGTCAATAGTATTTTGCTTATTCAAAATGCTTCCTATGAGAGATGATTAAAAAAAAATGAGGATTAGTTTTGTTCTTTCTAATTTTTTCATTGATTTTTATAGTTAAAAAGTGATTACAGAAACTAAGGGGAAAAAAAAAAAAAACAATTCACTTCTTCACAAGCTTTGATTATTTGTAGAACCTATTTAACTAATTAAATTATTATCTTGACTTCCACTAAAATTTGTTAGTGTTGCAATTCAGTCAAAGTCAACTACAAAGCTTGAATATGGCACACTTAAAATTACTTTTGTTAGCGAAGTCTTCTGTCCCACATCGCTGGACAGAAAAGCAAAGAGCTGGGTACGTATAAGTTCTTAGGCAACCATCACCTTATAAACCGGGTTTCAGGGTTGAGTTAGGCCCACGAGTTCGAACATGGTATCAGAGCTAGTTGCAAAAGGCATGTCTCAACCTCTCGTCTAACTCTCCGCTCTCCTCACATTTGCATCAGCGTTCGGTTTTCAGAATTGAGTTAGGCCCACGAGTTCTAACAACTATTACTGTTTCTTTTATCAACAAATTTTTTTTAGACAAAACTCAAACAAATAGTAACATCAATGTCATCAAATGAACATCAGATTCAGAATTGGTGAAAAGTATATGCAGCATCTTTACAAAAACAGAACTGGAGAGAATGTGCAACCGTGGTTGACTTTCAGAGTTTCCATTGCTTGAGAAGTTATTCAATGGTCCGAGACTATTATTACGTGGTGGTTCCAGCCATCAGGGACTGTCATATATGTGGCAAAGTTGTCTTACTTTAGGAGACACAAATTTAAGTTTACACTTTGCCATGTGATACTCTACTATTGGCCGGGACCTCATGTGCCATATGATCTAGGACCATCGAATAAACCTTGTCCAAATCTATCAGGCTCGCAGACAAGCTTCAAAGCCTTTACTCATCTCTCTATTTTTTGGTGTATTTGTAAAGGAGTGTAGTTTTGATCATCCAAAATTGCTCACTTATTGTTCACCAAACTCTCTTACTGGCTAATGCAGTGGGACCTATGACTTTTTACCATTAATCAATTCTTATTTAATCATGGGTCCTATTGCATTAACCAATAGGAGAGTTGGGTGAGCAATGCGTGAGAAAAAAAGTACTCCCTCTGTCCCATATTAAGAGTATTTTTTGGGAATTCCAACTTATTAAGGGGACAACCTTAATTTTGGTGAAACTTTCAACTTTCCAATGTTGCCCTTTTTGAAATTCAAAATTATAGTGTCACATAAAAAAAGAGAGGGAAGAGTTGGACATAATAAAGGGCAAATTTGGAAAGTGTGTATTAAAGTACTTTGGCTTTTCAAAGAGGACTCTTAAAATGGGAATCAAAAAATGGCATTAAGGACTCTTAATATGGGACAGAGGGAGTATTCATTTGTAAAAGCTCATTCATCAACATTACTTTGGGAAACGAGGATTATCCAAAGTGCCACTATTATTGTCTCACAAGGTCCATTTCTTCCCTTTTCTTAATCTTATTTTGGGTATTAAATTACTCTTTTGTAGATATTATCTTAATGTCATTGTAGAGACCTCACTTTCATGCATCAAGCCAACAATGATGGTTTGATTTCATGTATTTTTCATCAGGGTGTTGCTGATTCTTTATTTTTCATCTGGGTTTGATTTCATGTATTTTTCATCTGGGTGTTGAACTAATTGTTTGACAACTTAGATTTTGTTTTTCCTTGCGATTTTGAATTTAGGGCTCTATTCAGATTTTGAGTTCTAGGGTTTGTGGAACATAGTGGACCTTAGCATGAATTCAAAGAGGCAAAGGTGCCCAAATGTTAGGTTTGGTGAGACAGGAGATGTTTCTACAGATTTTTCATTTTTCAGATGGTATTTCTCAGAAAACTAATATTAATTTGGGCTAGTTAAAATATTAAGTGATGAAATATTAAGCTACTTTTTTCAGCTGATTTGTTTAAGTGTTGAAATTTTAATCTAATCCAAGCAATTCTATTTCACAAAACAATCACTCTTTTTTTCTTTTTCTAAAAATCCGCAATTCATCACGTATTTTTTAATTTTCAGCTAACTCAAATGGACTATAAGGCAATTTGGGGCCAAAAAGATGGGAAAAGATTAACAAGAATCCAAACTATTCAAAATCAAAATTTGATATTCACAGTTAATTTGAATGAAATTGATGTGGGTAAGTGTAAGCTGTGTGAATATATTAAATTACCAAGAAAACAACAAAGGAAAAAGAGAAAAGAGAGCTAGAGTTTCTCATAACATGAAAACTGAATGAATGAATACAATAGAAAAGAAGAGACAATATCTAGGTATACATTATTACCCTAATAAAAAGTAAAAGACTAAACTACCCTAAAGCTAAGAAAACTAATAATTCTAATAGCCAACTCTAATACCCCCCTCAAACTCACGATGTTGCAGCTAGAAGCATAGAGAGTTTGCCAACTAAAAAATGAAAACGCTGAATCGGGTGTGACTTTGTAAACAAATCAGCAATCTGTGCGAAAGAAGAAACAAAAGGCTAAGTGATAGCTCCATGCTTAAGGTGATGACGAGTAATGTGACAATCAATCTCTATATGCTTGGTCCTCTCATGGAAAACTGAATTGTGAGCAATCTGAATAGCACTCTTATTATCACAATACATAGGTGAAGGGTGAGGAAGGGAGACACCCATATCTGTAAGTAGCCGGCGTAACCAAATAACCTCACGGGTAGTCGAAGCCATAGCACGATACTCAGCTTCTGTGGAAGACACATCAACAACATCTTGCTTCTTGCTCTTCCAAGAAATGAGAAAATCACCCAAAAATATACAATATCCAGTAACAGACTTGCGATCTGTAGGATCACCGACCCAATCAGAATCAGAGTATGCACGCAGGTCCAAGGAAGAAGATGACGAAAGACTTTGAAACTGAGTGCCCTCTCAAGTACCTCAAAATACGATGAACAGTAGCCTAATGAACTGTAGTAGGGGAAGTAACAAACTGACTAACAACATGAACAACATGACTAATATCCAGACGAGTAATAGTAAGATAAACCAAGCTACCAAAAATAGTGCGATATAAGGTAGGATCAGGCAAAGGAACACCATCAGAAGGAGAAAGACGAACATTAAGCTCCAAACGGTTATCAACAATCTTATTATCAGTGAGGCGAGCACACTCAAGAATGTCACCTGTATACTTAGACTGAGAAAGAAGATAACCTTTTGGAGAAAAGGCTACTTCAATCCCAAAAAATAACGTAGTAGACCTAAGTCCTTCATTTCAAAATAACGAGCTAATTCAGACTTCAACACTGCAATCCCATTAACATCATCACCAGTAATAATCATGTCATCAACATACAAAGAAAGCATAATACGACCAGCAGTGGTACACCTGATAAAGAGAGTTGAATCATACTCACTCGGGCAAAACCCAAATGAGGTAATCACGGTGGAAAACTTCCCAAACCAAGCTCGAGGGGCTTGTTTAAGACCATATAAGGCTTTCTTAAGCCTGTAAACTTCACCAGGACCATAAGGAACACTTGGAGGAGGAATCATATAAACCTCCTCTTGGAGGTCTCCATTCAAGAAAGCATTTTTAACATCCATCTGAGTTATATGCCATTGACGAATAGAAGCAACTGCAATACAAGTACGAACAATAGTCATTTTAGCAATAGGAGCAAAAGTCTCCTCATAATCCATACCATACTGCTTGGAAAAACCCTTTGCAACCAATCTTGCTTTGTACCTTTTAACATACCCATCTGACTTGGTTTTGATTTTATAAACCCAACGAGAACCAATAGTGCTCTTACCAGAAGGTAAGGGAACCAAACTCCAAGTATCTGTCTTATACAATGCAGAGAGTTCCTCTGCCATAGCCTGCTGCCAAAGAGGATCAAGAACTGCCTCTTTATATGACAGAGGCTCAGAGAGATCATGAACTGAAGCTAAAAAGGAAGCAAAAGAATTCGAATAAGAAGATTAAACAAAATCAGGTGATTGAGTGGACTTACGAGTGCAAGCAGGATAGCGAGGAGGTTCCACAGCCTCATTAGGTGCTTCAGTGGCCTCTGGAAGGGAGGTAGCATTAGGCGGCAAGGTACCAGTATCATCGTAAGTAGAACCATGAGGTGAGACAATATTAGTGGTGCATAGGGCTTGAGAGGGCACACTATCAGTATCATCAGAGAATGGGTCAAGATGGATGAGATCAGATTTAGCCAACTCATGATGATTATCAAGAATAGAAAAGAAGGGTATGCCTCAAGAAACACAACATGGCAAGAGACATATAGTTTGTAACTGGGTCAAAGCAACGATATCCCTTTTGACCCTTACCACAACCTAGAAACACACACATAGTAGACTTTGGTGACAATTTAGTACGCTCTACACGAGGTCGAAGGACAAAGCAAGTACAACCAAACACCTTTAAGGAAGAATAATCAGAAGCATGCCCATACAATTTTTCAAAAGGTGACAAACCTGAGCAGTGAGAGGATGGAATTTTATTAATTAGATTGACAACAGTAAGGACAGCCTCTCCCCAAAAATCACTAGGGACATATGCAGATAATAAAAGAGAGCGACCTATTTCAACAATATGCCGATGTTTCCTTTCAGCAACACCATTTTGCTCAGGAGTGTCTGTACAAGAGGACTGGTGAATAGTTCCATCTAAAGCAAGCAACTCACAAAATTTATGATAGGTATACTCTCCACCTAAATCACATCTAAAATATTTGATGACAACAGAATGTTGAGTTTTGACAAAAGCACGAAAGGTTTTGTAAATATCAAAGAAGTTTAAACGATATTTCATAAGAAAAACCCAACAGTAACGAGTATAAGCATCAATAAATGATACAAAATATCGAGACCCCCCTCTTGTAGTAACAGGAGAGGGTCCCCACACATCAGAATGAACTAAATCAAATGGTGCAAGAGAATAAGAAATATGTATATTAAACCTTAAAGCTGAAAATTTTGCCAGTTTACAACCACTATAATCAGAAATATCATGAGTTTGTAAATCTCCTAATTTTCCTGTAGAAGCTAAAACTTTTCAACGAGAGGTTGAAACATAACCAAGGCGAGAATGCCATAAATAAAAACTAGATGAAGATGAACTCAAACGAAAGGATGACAAGTCAACACTAGAAGCTACAACTACTGGTACATTGAGCTTGTCCAAGATGTATAGTCCCCCTTGCCTACGGCCTGTCCCAATCAGCGTCTGAGACTGCGGATCCTGCACATGACAAAAAGTAGAAGAAAAAGAGACTAAGTAACCCGCATCACAAAGCTGACCAACAGAAACAAGATTCATAGTAAGTTTGGGAATGTGGTAAACACTAGAGAGAGATACATGAGGTGTGATAACAGACCCAACACCTGTTAATGGCATGGAAGTACCATCAACAATCATAACAGGCAAAGAGGAAGCAGGACATAAGGATGCAAAAGACGATAAGTCAGGTGACATATGATTAGAAGCTCTAGAGTCTAAGACCCAAATACCTGAGGACATACCTGAAGACATACCTAGTAAAGAGGTGCCCATAGCATATGACTGTGTGGAAAGGAACTTCTGAAATTGCTCAGCAAGGGAGGTCATGGACTAGGGAAGGGGAACCGGGTCCAAATGAGTCTGATGGTGGTACAACTGCTGTAGTGTTAGGCTGTGGAGGCCTATACGAGCGCTGCTGAGATTGGTTGTCAGATTTCCAATGAGAAGGTTGAGGTTGCTGTTGTTGTGGTGGTCGACCATGTGAGGGCTAGTTGCTGCTATTGGGCTGGTTTGCTCGACCCAACCTAGGACACTGAGCCTTCCAATGACCCTTCTCTTTACAGTAGCTGCATACATCACTACCAGCTCTCGAATAAGGCTTGTTCTGATTGTTGGATGGTGGTCGAAAAGGGGCTGCTAAAACAGACGGAGTAGAGTCGGGGAGAATTCCCTTTCCAGATTGAGTCTTGAGACGTATTTCCTCGGATACTAATTCATGGACAACAGAATCAACTGACAGAAGTGGGCTACGATGGAGAATGGATCCACGAAGGCCCTCAAAATCATCATGTAGAGCCATCAAAAACTAAACCAGGCGTTGTTCCTCCCTACTAGCGATATATGGTGCAAACACCCGTAATTCAAGTGACTCCATAAGAGCCAACTGATCCCAAAAATCTGTCATTATAGAATAGAACTCCTTAATACTCAATTTTTTTTTGTTCAAGGGCACGAATATCACACTCTAATTGGTACCTTTTTGCAAAATTGGACTGTGTAAACAATTTAGCCAAATGATCCCACACCTCCTTTGCATATTCAAACTTCGCCAATTGCATACCTATCGAGGGAGCAACGGAGTTGTTGATCCAAGTAATGATTTTCGAATTGTTTGTTTCCCAAACATCTAGCAATTCTGTAAATTTATCAGCCTATTCATTCGTAGTACTAAAATCTCCATTGATATAACCCCACATCTTCTTCCCCTTCAAAAAAATTTTCATCACATAATCCCAATATGTAAAATTCTTTCCATTGAGTTTAACACTAATCGCTTAAAGCGAATCATCGCGTTCAGCAGCCATTACGAAAACGAAGCAATTAAATAACACAAAACAAACGAACCAGAATCAGTGACAAATCCAAAAACGAACGCGAATCAGTGCGAGATCGATCCAAATACGAATCTGAATCAGCGAGAAATCCAAAAACGAACCAAAATCATTCGAAATTTTTTTTTTCGGCCAATAGGGGCGCGCTGCCCCTTGCAACCCCCAGTCAACTCACTGCAAAGTTGGATCTGCAAAAATTGTGGATGAGATTCGAACCTACTCTGATACCATGTGAATATATTAATTAATCAAGAAAAACAACAAAGGAAAATGAGAAAAAGAGAGATAGAGTTTCTCATAACATGAAAACTGAATGAATGAATACAATAAAAAAGAAGAGACAAGATCTAGGTATACAGTATTACCCTAATAGAAAGTAAAAGACTAAACCACCCTAAAGCTAATAAAACTAATAATTCTAATAGCTAACTCTAATAAGCTGAACTTGGGAACCATAATCCAAAAATGTACGTACGCTTATGAAAAGAATGTTGCGGAAAAAAAGAGGCAATTTTAGTGTTCTTCTTGGTGCTTGGAATTCTAAAGTTAGTCCCGAATTTAGTAGTGAAAACACTAAAGAAGTACTGAAAAACGAGGTTATTAGATTCACTTAATTCGAATGTTCCTTTGAGGATTTTCCAGAAACTGAAACTACTACTATATATGACCAAAGAAGGTTTTGAGGATAATATCAATGAACTCACTCTCTCAGTGTGCAAACACAAGGAAATTCCAATAGCTTCAGAAAACTGATGAATTTTTTTCCCAATCTTTTGGAGAGTATGAGAATATATATATATATATATATATATTAGTCAGGTTCTAAAAAAGGTTTCCTCTCTTTATTAAAAAGAGAGCCTCTATTTTTGCCGTCAGATCCAGTTTTTAAACACGATCCGACGCTCAAACAGAGGTCCTCTATTTAAGCGTTGGCCATTGTGACTAGTGACTAGTGTTAGGAGGATCTAAATATGCTTATTTGCTCTTTGTGCTTCATGGAGTTGAGTGATCTTAAAATTGGTTGGTTCTTAAACTAGCTGTGCAATTTATGTAGATACAATAAAGCCCCATTCACTACATTTGAGATACAATAATGCTAGGCACACACTCCAAACCACACTTCAAACCACACCCTTGCTTTAAATACATGTACCCTGTGTTGTGTAAGTGGTGCACAGAAAAGTGTGAAAAATTCAAACAGCACAGAGTACATGCATTTAAAGCATATAGTGTGGTTTGGGGTGTGGTTTGGGATGTGTGCCTAGCACTTCTCTTTGAGATATTATAGATGTCTATTATTATCTACTAGGTAATCTGTATAAACAATATAAACTGATACTAAAAAAAATAGTAAGCAATCTGTGTAACCAATATAAACAGGTAACAAAGGAAACAGTAAATGAAAACAGGAAACTGAATTAAACTCACTGTTACAGAATATAGAAACAATTATTTGAGACAGAATCTGAGCCCAGTGAACTGTTTCCTTAAGACGAATTTGCTCCCTCTCGGTGCACAAGGTTGATGAACAATCGTCGTCCAAGCAGAGCATTCTGTTGGAGTGGTGACTGTACGAAAACAGCACAACCAAACAGAGCCTAATCACTAGAAGGACATGAATGTTAAAAAAAAAAAAACTGGAGGGAAATTCAAATAAATTTTCTCCAAAAAGAATAGTCAACAAGCCCAGGACCACGGACCCACGGCCCGCGCCCAAGCCCAGCCCGGTCAGCGGCGGCGCGCGCGCATGGGGTAAATCCCACAAAGGCCTAGGTCCTCCCCCCTTAACAAAAGTGGGTACCCCAAAGGGGCATGCCCCTTGGTTGGCTTCCCTCTTAAACATACCCTTAAGCTCTTTGATGTTTTTCCTATGTGGGACAACCAATGTTTCTCACATTTTTCCTCCTTCACCAATGTTTCACATGGGCCACTTTGGATGACAATTTCTCATTCATCCCTTATTGGATTTCAACATGTAAATATACGGCGTTCATCTCCTCACGGAGGAGAACACATTCCAATGTGGTCCCGCCCCTAAAGACGTGTGGGACCCACCTTAAATTGGAGCCAAAGTTTACATCAAACTTGTTATTTGAAGTCCAATTTTCCAACAGTCTCGACTTCACCTCTCTAATATAAAAATTTTCTGAATGTGTGTACAAGGTTTGTTAATTGTCATCACTGTCAATACTAATGTAGTAACATTTACTCCCAAAACCTTAAAGATGATTGGAGGACGTGGTTACTCACCATATAAGCCTAAAAACACACAATCGAAGTAAGACAACAAACTGCATGAAAATTTGGTGCCTAACTAGTTTATACTACTAACAAATTCGTAATTAGTGGACTAAACCCTGGATTAATAAACTGTACCCCCTTTCACATAATTAGTGATCCAAACTTAGGACAATTAAATGAAAATAAATTAATAGTCCGTGTCAGATTAGTATCCGTTGTCCCAAACGCGGGTTTATAACAATTAAAATAGATTAATACTCCCTCCAATCTCTCCTTTTTAGTCTGGAGTAATGTTATAGGCACAACACAAGTACAATACAAAGCACAACAGGGCTTTAAATGCTTTGTACTCTGTGCTGTTTGAATTTTTCACACTTTTCTATGCACCACTTACACAGCACATGGTACAAACATTTAAAACTATGTTGTGCTTTGTGTTATGCAATGTGTCGTGTCTCTAGCATTACTCTTTTAGTCTGACACAACAAAATTGGGCCCAAGGTTTACATTCTACTGGTGTGGATGCGAATATGGAATTTCTCTGCCTGCCAAGGGGAAGACTGAAGAGACTTCATTTGCTTCCTGACATGAGCTGCTGGACAAACTGTGCACCGGTAGGGCTTGGACCTACTCCTCTGTGGTCCGACCCCTACGTGCCTGTCTTAAGTCTGTCTGAGCCCGCAGTAGGACTTGGCCCTGGATTGTTGTTGGCCCAACCAGAAGACTACACGTCAGCCCACCAGTCCAAGCCCAAAAATAACAATGAAAAAATAGAATACAAAAAATAACTGTAAAGTATCAACTCTTTCGATTCTTTTTTTTTAAAAAAAAAAATTTAAAATCTATACTATTCTATAATGCAAAAGGTAAGGGTACCAAAAAGATTGGGTATACCACTCATATTTACAGTTTTAACCATAAAATTTCCCACTCAGAAACATTACTACAAGGATAGAAAAAAGTAATTTATCATTTTCATACATTAACCACTTTGAAAACTGCCCCCTAAAGCAATTTAAAACACACACACACACAACTGCTCCTTAAAACTCCTTCAAGCCGCCTCCTAAATCTTTACCGGAACTGCCTCACGTTCAAAATGGAAGTTTTCTTTTGACAAGACAGAGGACATTAAGGTAATGCTCTTTCCAGTTTTGAACTCCAAATATATTGAATTTAAGATGTACAAGCGCATAGTTATGTAGATTTAATGTGTTTGCCTTAAGGCTTAGTTTGGCCCCCATGTGGCTTTTTAAAATGAGCTTATGAAATTTACTACTAAGTTGTTTGATAATTTTATACAAGTGACACACTACTCTTCAAAAAGATATCATGAAACCAAAAAGCCACCTTGAGCTTTTAAAAGCTCCATTCTAGAGCTTTTAAAAGCTCCCCCAAAAAAGCCCTAAGTTCAATTTTTGCAAAGCTCATAAAATAGTTACCAAATGAATTAACATGAAATTGTGCTTTAAAAAAGGAGAAGCACCAAAAGGGGGCCAAAACTAAGCCTAAGTTGTTTGTAAATGGAGATATACAGGCATGGAGCAAACTGTACACCCAATTCCCATTCCAAGTAAGGTACTAATATGTATCTTCTTTGTTTTCAAAAAGTTACTGCTTACTCATATATATACAATGTCCATTCTTCACAAGTTTTATTCTACTCAATGTACTCATGATTTTCTTAATTTATGATTCATATTATTTTTTTCTTTGCTATCTTCGTATAGAAAATAGTTTTGCTCACTCCAAAGATGGTTCACTAATGATCACCCAAGTATCTCATTGGTCAATGCAGTAGGACCTAGGATTAAATTAATGGTGTTTAATCCTATGCCCCACTGCATTGACCAATGGAATACTTAGATGGGCATTGGTGAACTATTTTTGGGATGAGCAAAAATACTCTCCTTCATATATTATGGTAGCATTGATAACTGATAAGAATGAACGGAGAGGAGTATCATAGTCTCTTCAAATTGTACAGTTCATGCATCATCTATCCTTCATAGTGACCAAAATTTCTTTGATTTTTTTTTTATTTAATACAAATCAATGACAATTTATTATTGCCTCTTCTAACCAAAAATAAATTATAACTCCATATTCAGGGAAAAAAGCTTTACTACATGATCAGGAAAAAAGTTTTTCAAATTGCATGCAAATGGAAATGTATTTTTTCAAGCACAACCCAACGATATCTCAATCGATTAAGATTAGTATTACATCACAAATACAATGCATTGCACACACAACGCGCATGTGTGCCTCCGCGGCTAGTAAATAATAACGTTTAAAGGGATTTTCAATGATGCATGCTAGCGGCTTAGGATGTATCATACTTTTTAATTTGATATCAAAATATTGTAGTTAGGTCCCAAAATATTGTTACTTTGATCTCAAATATCTTACTAACTTTAAAAACCAGCTTGATTTTTAGAATTTGAGGCATAGTTTCAATACTTTGGGACCCACATCACTGGGATGTATCATAAATTCTCCATGTATAAACTATGCTGCATTCAGGTGTATTTACGTTAGAGTAAAGGCTATCTCATTAATTACTTTTGTCAAAAAAACATTTAAAGATCATCATACTACCATAGAGAGGTTAAGAACCCAAAGATCTTTTAGAAAGAAGACAGAGAGATCAACTAACAGGTCCTACAGGTTACACGGACAGAGTTGATATTTTCATACTGAATAGATATTTTACATTTGATTTGGTTTTTCTGACCAAGCACCCAAGTTAGAGCTGAACTAGGTTTCAGAATTTGGCATAGTGGGTTGTGTATGTTTAGACTGAGAGAGAGAGAGATGGTGAAAGACAACAACATTAATGGTTTTGGGCCTTTGGCAATGTTGATTTTCAAGAATTTGACAACACCAGAAATTATTTCATGCGCGCATGACACAGGTTATGAATTGACATTAGACAACCACTGGGCCTTGTTTTCTTTTGATGCACTAGATGAGAGGCAAAGTTTTGAAGGAGTATTTTGGTAATTTTTAAAATTATATTCATTACCTTTAATTTTAATTTTTGAGCGATTCTAAAGTCACAATTTTGCTCACTACCTTTTTTTTTTTATGTGTCTATCTCTCTCTTGATGAGTCCTATGTTGTCTTGTAGGACCCATCAGGAGAGAGAGACACACACACAAAAAAGTTGTAAGTAAAAGTTGTGAGCAAAAAGTTGTGTTCAAAGTATTACCCTTAATTTTTTTGGAGTGCATATCAAATATGTCTCTCAACACATATGACAATATGTAGGACCACCTTCAATAATTGTGAGACCATTTCAACATTTTTCAATCAAAATTAAGTGATATTACTACCGCATATATGGAGAATACCATTTACAACAATGCTATGTGCACCAAAAATTGCACATACCATTACTCTTATATTTAGGAAGCAAATGTGAAAAGCGTAGCATTACTCAATTTTATGTTATTTAAGGGTGGCTATATGCACCCTACAATCTTCTATCATTCTGCCTATGGGAATAGTGAATATCTCAACCAGGATGAAGATTAAGTAATCTTCTCTCCTTCTGCCATTGGGAATAGTGAATATCTCAGCAAGCAAATTTAACTGAACGAAGATTAAGTGAAATTTCTGATTAGGGAAAGGTTTTTTGTACAAGAATATTAAGCGAAATTTTACCATACCATATATACATGAATATAATAATTAATTTTTTTTTTTCTTTTTCAAAGACTTTTCAACAATTTAAGAATAAAATTCAATTTTAATTAATGGATGTGGTAGACTCATGTGGTTAGGCCTAATTTCTGCAGTTTACTCTCCATGTGCTTCAAAGTGGACACTTTTTTTTTGGTCGAAAAATTGGACACTTCACTCTTTGTGGTTTCGACCTAAAGTGAAATTGTTAAGATTTTCCTCAATTGATGAAAATTATCAATTAATTGGCCAAAAACATTTAATCTCGACTTGTCTTGTGAGGTTAATTTTGGGGTTAACCCACCTATGTGGGACTAATTTTTAACACTTAACCCCTTGTAGGGCTAATAAATTTTGGGATGAAGTGCTTATGTGAGGTTAATTAATTTTGATACTTAAACTCTCATCTCTCCTACATGGGGCTAATTTTAATACTTAATTCCCATGAGTTTATTTTGAGAGAAATCTTAATAGTTTCACTTTAGTCCAAAATCAAAGGGAGATTAAGGGTGTGTTTGATAAAACTGAAAATTAAGTGTTGAATTTTAAGTACTGAAAATTTTAAGTGATTGAATTTGTAATACTGAAAACAGTGCTTCAACTATTGAAATAAAATGCATTCAGTGATTATTTTCAGTAGAAAATTTTCACTTAAAGTTTTCAGTGATTTTTTGGCTGCTTTTTCAATTAAGTGGTATGTTATCAAACGCACTGAAAAAGAATAAGTGCTGAATTTTTTCATTTTCATCACTTAATTGAGTTATCAAACATACCCTAAGTGTCCATTTTTTAAGCGTATGAAATGTAAAGTAAAAATAAATCCGACAAAGGGGGCAAAATATAATTAACCCTTTATTTTATTTTTTGCTCCTTTTTATTTTATATTTTGCTCCTACCGACACCTTCGACTGTTTGGATCTAATGGATTGGTCCCTGTCCCATGTGGCCGGCTCCTGAAACATGATTAGGGTTTCATTGCTTGTAAATACTTCGGTGACACAGATGTTTCTTTTTATTAGGCAACTGTATGTGAAGGAAATAAATCAAGAAAAAGTATTGCAGACCTTAAAAGAAAAGTCTCATAAACATAATAATTAATAATGTGAGCTTTTCTTAAATTATTTTTTGCTAACAATTTAGAAATCCATTCGTAGATTAAGCTGGTAAAATCTGCATATGTCTAAGTTTCATAGCAACATGAGTCACTATGATAATCATATTGCTTGTTTTAACAATCCAAGAAAAATAGTTTACCCTACATATTGATCATTTTTGTTCATACTTGGTGGTGACTGGTGAGAACAAGTGCACAGTAACGGCCCATTGATTATTTTAGTTTTACCCATTTGCTGGTTCGTTTTCATTTTCATATTTAATATGTTGAAACTTTTTTTTTTTCAAGTGGAGGTTTTTATTTTTTATTTTTTCCAAATTTTCGAGAAATGAAAACAAATGATCTGGTGCGTGCTGGCGTCGGCCACGGTGGTGGTGAGGGTGTGATTTAGGCTTTTCTTTTTCTTTTTTATTTTTTTCTCTATTAGAGCTTCTACGGAGTATTTTTTTTCTTTGTTAGAGCTTCTCAAGAGAGAGAGAGAAATGATTTGGGGGGTTTATTTATTTATTTTCAGTCAACGGGTGTTTCATGGGAAATCATTTTGGGATATTTTTTGGCACGGTAAATTTGCCAGATTGGCACTGTTTTTGAAACAGCTCTAGATTTGGCATTGTTAATAACGGTGTCAGATTCATCTAAAATTGTATCAAATTTTGGCACTGTTTTAAATAATGCAAAATGAAAATACACGGAAAAGTGCGAGTTTAACACTTTTGGTCAGGGACTGAGCCATGTGGGGTCTAGGGTGGGCCCAAGTGTCTTTCAATCAACTTTCAAATAATCACCAACCAATTTGAATTGGTTTTTCATATACAATAATAAATATACTATATAATAATATAATATAATAAGACTTTATATACTAATACATATAAAAATAATTTATGGTCCAAACATACCCCCCATGGCTCTTTAAAAACGAAGTTCTTAGAGAGTCGAAATAACATTATTCGATCCAATTAGTAGGTTCGAAATGGACCAAATTAACAATCTAAAGCAGTTTTTTGAATTAGCTTCGAAGCCAAGATAATAACATTGAACACAAAATAAACCGCTTTTATACTGATTTGATGCCAATAAAAGTCTCGAATACACAAAATATTACTTTAAATTGGCTTTCGAATCAAATGAAATTGCATAGAAGGCTTTGAAGCCAATATAATTATTTTGAAGACAAAACAATGGCTTAAACTTGCCTCAAAGCCAATAACATTGCTTAAACATGCTTTTGAAGACAATGTAATTGCTTCGAATCACCAAAATGATAGCTTAAATTGCTTCGAAAATACATAATTGCTTCGAACACAAAACAATGGTTTCAAAGTTGCTTCAAAGCCAATGAAAAGGATTCGAACATAAAATGATGGCTTAAAACCGAATTCGAAGTAAACACAATAGCTTCGAGCGCTAAAACAATGGCTTTAAACTTAATTCGAAGCTAACAAAAAGGATTAAAACATCAAATAACTTGCTTCCAGGTCAAAATAATAATTTCAAACTCAAAATAAACTGTTTTTAAATTGGTTTGAAACCAATAAACTAATTTTGAACACCAAATAACCAAAAAATGGCTTAAACTTTGCCTTGAAGCCAATCTAATTACTTCGAACATAAAATAAGTGACTTTAATCTGGCTTCGAAGCCAATATAAATGTATCAAATCATAAAATAATTTCAAAAAAGTTACAACCATCGAATTTTCTAATATCTACCTCAGTGGAAATTAATCCAAATATTTGGATGGCCTTTGGAGAAACTTCAACCATGATACTTGAGTCTCACCAAAAGTGACTCGAAGTTGAATGCATTCATGGAAATAAGGTAATAAGCCTTGACATTCAATAATGGCCCACTGTGATAATGATATAACTTGAAAATACAATTGACTGTCATCCTTTTTTGCATCAGCCAAATTGTTCGATTTAACACAGTGGCCGTATGACTGCTTAAAATTTCAGTCAATAATTTTCGTTGTTTTCATAAAAATCTTGCCATAGAAAAATCCACATGGTCATAACTCATTTTTGATGAGATCCACAAAGTCAAAACGGGTATTGACCAATTAAAACCATAAGTGGCTTAAATAATTCACAAGTTTCAATACTTTGCATAATATTGAAAACCTCAAATCTATGAATGAACATGAGTTTTGTTCATGATTCTCAACCATACTTGGTTGAAAAATACACCCCCCGAGTATATTTTCATCACAACTATTTGGTTGATTAACCAATATTGGTAATGAGAGTGTTGGTGATTTTTTTGTTTCCACCATTAAAGGACCATGTAGATTCTTCATAATTAATTTATTTTCACTCATTGACTCATAATTTTGAAGAATAGTTGACACCCCCCGAACCATTTCATACATTTTAGTTTTCAAACTAAATGCTTGATCCTTTAATTCTTCCAACAATGGAACAAAATCATTTAACCAATTTTCATTACCAAAATTTGGTGTTGGTGGTATAAAATACAAACATTCGAATTTGTTATCACCAAAATTTGGTGTTGATGATGGTGAAACATACAACCCTTGAAAATTCATCATTTTTTTTCTCTCTTTACACTTGGCCCTCCCAGCAGACGCACCAAAAATATGTTTGAACTCTCAAAAACATATAAGATCAAGCCCTTGAAACACACACTCGTGTTTGAAGTGTTCGATTGCCTCAATTAAGAGGACTTAGAAGCAACCAATTTGTAAAGAAAATGAGACGAGAAAGAGAGAGTTCGAGGTCGAATACTCAATCGATTGTGGACCTTCGAAGGTCTTCAATATGGAATAAATGAAAGTAGTGTCCAACGGTGAAATAAGAAAAAGAAGATGGTAGAGTTCGAAGGATGCCTTCGAAGTGGTGATTAAACTATGGAAGAGAGTAAATGAAATTGTAGGCTAAGAAACTAATTAACTAGAATCTAATCTAGTGCTAGAAACTAAACTACATACAAAGTAAAATGGCCATGGTGACCTAATGAAAGTAAATGATATATTGAAGAAATGCTACATAATGTATTTATAACACCCACATTTGTGTTATTGCATTTGTATCATATTGTCATGCATGATAATGTGATGTGGCGTGTCCTATGACACATGGTTGAGTGAGTTTTGACTCACGAGTTGATTTGGGTGTCTGTATTAGAGAACCCTCTGAAACTGTGGTGATTGAGGATTTGTTGTTGTGACGTCTCTTCGAGTATGAGACGGTCACTATGGAACACTTTAAATGTTTATCTGAAAATAAATGTTTACCTGTGTATTTCAATATCTGTATTATTTGCTGGCTTAGAATTTATTTCTGTTGTTAGATTTAGTATCCTGGTGAGAACGAATGAACACGCTATTAATTTGGTAGGCTAATTAGCAACTTCGAAAACGTCATATAGAAATTCGCGTTTTAGCAACCAAACGAAACTTAGTCGAAAACTTTTATAATTTTGAGGTTTCACTCGTAAAGCTATGAATTAGCTGTATAGAAAGTTTCAGAGACTGATTAGGAGTTTTGAAAACTCGCGGGGAGGTAAACGTAATTCCCCGAGAATGTTGCCTATATATAGATAGAGATGAGATGAGATATTTCTCATCACTCTTAACCTAAATTCCAAGAGGAGGCCAAAAGGGGGCTAGAGGGAGATTTAGGAGTTTAGAGCTTTGCGACGCCAAACGACGACCTTCCGTCAGTCTGGTTTCTCTCAGATTTCATATTTGAGTTCCTCGAGGTAAGAGCTTTGTTTTGATATATGTTAGGGCCTGTTTGGCTAAGTTTTCCGAAAAGTTATTTTCTATAGTTTTTCATAAAAGTTGATAAATGGAATTCTGATCCATAGGAATTGTGCTAGACGGACTTCTGCACGTTCTTTGTGCACGGGTTTTCTTCAGATTGAGTTATAGGAGCGTAAATCGGAGGTGAGTGATTCAACTATGTTTTGGAATGATTTCTTGGCATGTATTCATGTTATGTTTGAATAGCATGTATTAATTCTTAGAGATATATTGTGTAGTTCATATTGGGCAATTATATTGATAAGTAGGCCCAATAGCACGGTGATATGTTTTGATTACCGCGAGCATGGTGATATGTATTTGAGCATGTTAAGTTGCTTATTTGGGTCAGAAGGAGCACGTGGTCACCGTGCCATTTTGTGGAGCCGATAGAGTGGCATTAAGGTCGCACGATTGTTTGTAGAATCGTGGGTCTTACCCTTTCGCGTGGACTTATTGGCGAGGAGTCGCGGATTGGGAATATGGACGGGCACGTGAGTCTCCGGCGACTAGTATGAAATGTAGAGATGTGAATGCGGACATGTTTATCATTCATGTGCATATGTTGTTTTATTCACTAAGCTTTAGCTTAAACAAATCGAAATATGTGTGGTTATTCAAATAACCATTGCAGGTATAAATGCTGGCGAGGAATCGCAGAAGTGAGTACGTGGGTTGGGAGTTCGCTTGTGAGGCAACTTGAAGGATAATCTTGTAGTTTTGAAATAATAGAAATGTTGTAATAAGATTTTGGTTGTTTTAAACCATGTTTAACTTAGTATGTTAGAATGGATTTTAAATCGTTGTATTAGACTATAACATGTTGTAATTATGTTTGGTAATACTTTAATACAGCTAGAATTACTTTGGCTTGAGTTTGGATTGAATGGTTAATCATTGGTGATAGTTAGAAAGCTTTTAAAACTTGTTTTTCTGCAGTTTGGGCTGCTGCCAGGGGAGCAGTCGACTGAGCAGTCGACTGAACCCCTGAGCCTGTTAGTTCTGCTTCTCTTTTAGCAAAAGCAGTCGACTGGACCCCTCGGCAGTCGACTGGACCCCTCGGCAGTCGACTGGACCTCCTTTTGCAGTCGACTGAAATTTGGTATTAAAATCCCTGCCCGCCTCCGTCGACTGAGCAGTCGACTGAACCTCTGGTTTTAAAATGTGTTTTGTTTTCCGCTGCGTGTGTTCTTCAAACAAAATTTTTGGGAACGTTAATGAATTGGTTTAGCCTCGGTGGCGTGCCACGGACTCCGGTCCCGCCATTGTGGGACCGGGCTGTGACATTTAGTGGTATCAGAGCATAAGTTTAGAGCCTTGGGAACGAGTGACGTTATATATGCTGAGTGACGTCGAGTGGAGTGTGTAATTGTAAAGATAATGGTTATCATTGTAGAAATGCTTCATGTATTAGCATTTGTTGATTGTGATGAACTGTGCACATATATCTATATTGTGGCATAGCATGCATGGTCATTATGCATTGGACTCAACAGGGAAAATATTTGAAACGTTATGGCTGATCCACCAAGAGAATTATCACCGCATTCGCGGATGGACCAAATAGTAAATATGGTGGGAAATTTCATACAAGCGGTAAGTGAAAGAGAACAGATGAACGTTCAGCCTCCACAAGTGGAAATTCGTTATGTCAATGCACCATCGACACCGCGACCTCAACACACAATCGTGGAACAGTTTCATAAGCGGAAACCGACGTTGTATCATGGACAGATTGATATAGACTTGGCCGATCATTGGATGATGGACATGGAGAGACATTTTCGTCAGGTTATATGTACCGATGAGGAGAAAATTTTATGCGCATCCGATACGTTGATGGGCGAAGCATTGGATTGGTGGAATAACGTACTTGAACAAGGAAAACCAACTACGTGGGAAGCATTTAAAGAAGAATTCAACAAACGTTTCTTTCCGCAATCTGCTTATACTCAGAAACGTCAAGAGTTTGCGAGGTTGGTTCAGGGAGATATGACCGTAGGTGAGTATGTTTCTCGTTTCAATGCCTTGTTACGATTTGGGAAAACTACCGTTCCAACTGATAGGGATAAAGCTCGTAAGTTTGAGGAAGGGCTTAGAGAGAACATCCGTGGCCGTGTGGACATGTTGCAACACCCGACCGTTTCTCTCGTTGAGGAAGCTGCCCGTATTGCTGAGAAAAGTGTCGACAGATATCGACAGGGACAACAAGGGAAGAGAGCAAATGACAGTCGGAGTAAGGGTCAAGGGAATGCGAAGAAACCATTTACGCAAGGTTCGGGATCATATATGAGTAGCCAAGGAGGGAGTACGTTCATGGGGGACCCGAGACCGTTGTGTCCAACATGTAACCTGCGACACAGAGGAACCTGCTATCAATTGATCACTTGCCATATTTGTAAACAATTGGGGCATGTGTCTAGAAATTGTCCTTTGAACGCAAATTCGACTACACCAAACACAACCTCGAACGCCAAGAGCTATAACCCAGAAACGAGAGGAAAATGTTTTGAGTGTGGACAACCGGGACACATAGCAAAGAACTGTCCGAGTAAGAGACAACCGGGAATGAGTACCGGGGCATCAAGTGTGCCAAGCGGATCAAGGGTAGAACCTCGAGTGGATAAAGGGAAAGGAGTCGCGCAACAACAAGGACGATACTTCCAGCTCAGGCCGGGGAATACGGATGATACCGTCGTATCAGGTATTCTTCCTATTTGTTCGTATCCTGCACGTATACTTATGGATTCTGGTTCGACGCATTCATTTGTATCACGTGATTTTGTTAAGCATTTAACTGTTAAGTCAGAACCGTTAGGATACGACCTGTGTGTATCATTGCCTAGTAGTGAACCACTAGTTACTTCTTCGATATTCAAGTCATGTGAGATCAAGATAGGTGATAAAGTCTTGAGTGTTGATTTGATTCCGTTGACGGTGAATTACTTTGACGTTATTTTGGGTATGGATTGGTTGTCGGTAAATCAAGCCAAAATTGATTGTGAACAGAAACGGGTTAGTTTCTATCCGTCAGGACGAGAAGAGTTTACTTTTCAGGGTAAGGGAGTGATCGTACCGCCGTATTTGATATCGGCAATTCAAGCAAGCAAGATGTTGAAGAAGGGTTGTTCGGGTTTCTTATGTTCAATTATCGACACGCGAGTGCATGGACCACTAATAGAAGACATTTCAGTAGTTCGAGAATTTCCAGATGTTTTTCCCAATGAGTTACCCGACGTATTGATCGAAAGAGAGCTTGAGTTCACAATAGAAGTAGTACCAGGGTCACAACCGGTATCCAAAGCACCGTACCGAATGACACCAATAGAGTTGAAAGAATTGAAAGTTCAGTTAGAAGAACTGTTGGAGAAGGGTTTTATCCGACCGAGTGTTTCGCCGTGGGGAGCTCCAGTCTTGTTTGTGAAGAAGAAAGATGGAACAATGCGTATGTGCATCGACTACCGGGAGTTGAATAAGTTGACCGTCAAAAACAAGTATCCGTTGCCGCGAATAGATGATTTGTTTGACCAGTTACAAGGGGCTCAGGTATTTTCGAAGATCGACTTGAGATCCGGTTACCACCAGTTAAAAGTCAAAGAGGAAGATGTTGAGAAGACAGCTTTCAGGACTCGATATGGTCACTTTGAATTTTTGGTTATGCCATTTGGAGTGACAAATGCACCAGCTGCTTTCATGGATTTGATGAACCGTGTTTTCAAAGATTATTTAGATGAGTTCGTTATCGTGTTCATAGATGACATCCTAGTCTACTCCAAAAGCGTAGAAGATCACGAGTATCATTTGCGATTAGCTTTACAACGATTGCGTGAAAAGAGATTATTCGGCAAATTGAAGAAGTGTGAGTTTTGGTTGACCGAGATAGCTTTCCTTGGACATATAGTGTCAGCAAAGGGAATTTCTGTAGACCCTCAGAAGATAGAAGCAGTTACCAACTGGGTGAGGCCAACGAATGTGACAGACATCAGAAGTTTCCTAGGATTAGCTGGGTATTATCGGAGATTTGTAAAAAGACTTTTCGAGTATAGCAATGCCGATGACACAGTTAATGAGGAAAGACATTGCTTTTGTTTGGAGTCCAGAATGTGAAGAAAGTTTTCAAGAGTTGAAAGGTCGAGTATAGCAATGCCGATGACACAGTTAATGAGGAAAGACATTGCTTTTGTTTGGAGTCCAGAATGTGAAGAAAGTTTTCAAGAGTTGAAATGTCGACTAGTGAAAGCACCAATTTTAGCCGTTCCGTCAGGGACTGAAGGATTTATTATTTACAGTGATGCATCATATAGAGGTTTAGGTTGCGTTCTTATGCAAGGTGATAAAGTTATTGCGTATGCGTCGAGACAACTTAGACCGCACGAGAAGAATTATCCAACTCATGATCTAGAATTGGCCGCCGTGATTTTTGCACTAAAGATTTGGCGTCATTACCTATACGGGGAGAAATGTGAGATCTATACGGATCACAAGAGTTTGAAGTACTTGTTTACACAACGAGATTTGAACATGAGACAAAGGAGATGGCTAGAGTTGATGAAGAACTATGATTTGTCGATTCAATATCATCCGGGCAAGGCGAATGTCGTCGCCGATGCTCTTAGTCGCAAAGTACCAACCAATACCGCATCAGATTTGACTTCTCAGAAAGAACTGATACGAGATATGGAGAACTTAGAACTTGAAGTGATACCGAGGATTGAAAGTGGCTTGATGTCAACGATGGTGGCACAACCACTCTTGATTCACGAGATCACGGAGAAACAACTTCAAGATGTGGCTTTGAAGAAGATTTGTGATGAGATTTCAATGGGCAAACAACCGGGATTCACGTTTGAGAACAATGTTTTGAGATTGAGGGGTAGAATTTGTGTACCTAGTGAGAAAGAGTTGAAAAAGAACATCCTAGAGGAAGCACACAATACAAAATATACCGTTCACCCGGGAAGCACCAAGATGTATAGAGACTTGAGACATGTTTATTGGTGGCCGGGAATGAAGAGAGAAATAGCACGTTATGTTTCGCGTTGTACTAGTTGTCAACAAGTAAAGGCCGAACGCCAAGTACCTTCGGGATTGTTACAACCGTTACCGATAGCCGAGTGGAAATGGGAGCACATAACAATGGATTTTGTTAGTGGATTTCCGAGATCGAAGAGATCGAACACTATCATTTGGGTGATTGTTGATCGTTTGACGAAGTCGTCGCACTTCCTACCACTTCGAACGACTAAGCCGATGACGTTAGCTAAGTTGTATATTCGCGAAATTGTGAGACTACATGGTATCCCAGTTTCTATCGTTTCGGATAGGGATAGTAGTTTTACATCGAAGTTTTGGAGAGCCTTGCAAGAAGCAATGGGTACCAAATTGCACTTTAGTACAGCTTTTCATCCTCAGACCGATGGTCAATCAGAGAGAGTAATCCAGATTTTGGAAGACATGCTTAGGTTATGTGTACTTGATTTTCAGGGTGATTGGGAAGACCATTTGCCGTTGATTGAGTTTGCATATAACAACAGTTTTCAGTCGAGTATTGGGATGGCTCCTTATGAAGCTTTATATGGTCGTGTATGTCGTTCACCGATTAGTTGGACGGAAGTCGGAGAAAGAAAGATTGAAGGACCGAAAATTGTACAAGAGACGACAGATAAGATAAGAGTAATTCGACAACGGTTACTGACAGCTCAGAGTAGGTATAAGAGTTATGCCGATAAGCGCAGACGACCGTTGGAATTTGACGTGGGAGACTTAGTGTATTTGAAGGTGTCACCTTCAAAGGGAATAACCAGATTTGGTAGATACGGGAAACTCAATCCGAGATTTGTAGGACCTTTTGAAATCATTGGAAAGGTTGGACCCGTAGCTTATCGTTTGAACTTACCGAGCGAGTATGCTCAAGTTCATAACGTGTTTCATGTATCGTTGTTACGCAAACAGTTAGTGGAAGATAGAGATCAAGTGATGACTCCGACATCGGATGAGATTCAGAGTGATTTAACGTATGTTGCGTATCCGGTAGAGATATTGGATCGGAAGGATCAAGTCTTACGAAATAAAGTAATATCGAAAGTGAAAGTGTTATGGTGTAGTCAAACTACGGAAGAGATGACGTGGGAGATAGAAGATGAGATGCGTACTCAGTATCCACACCTTTTCGAGACTTGAGGTATAAGTTTGGGGACAAACTTCTTTTAAGGGGGAGAGTATTATAACACCCACATTTGTGTTATTGCATTTGTATCATATTGTCATGCATGATAATGTGATGTGGCGTGTCCTATGACACATGGTTGAGTGAGTTTTGACTCACGAGTTGATTTGGGTGTCTGTATTAGAGAACCCTCTGAAACTGTGGTGATTGAGGATTTGTTGTTGTGACGTCTCTTCGAGTATGAGACGGTCACTGTGGAACACTTTAAATGTTTATCTGAAAATAAATGTTTACTTGTGTATTTCAATATCTGTATTATTTGCTGGCTTAGAATTTATTTCTGTTGTTAGATTTAGTATCCTGGTGAGAACGAATGAACACGCTATTAATTTGGTAGGCTAATTAGCAACTTCGAAAACGTCATATAGAAATTCGCGTTTTAGCAACCAAACGAAACTTAGTCGAAAACTTTTATAATTTTGAGGTTTCACTCGTAAAGCTATGAATTAGCTGTATAGAAAGTTTCAGAGACTGATTAGGAGTTTTGAAAACTCGCGGGGAGGTAAACGTAATTCCCCGAGAATGTTGCCTATATATAGATAGAGATGAGATGAGATATTTCTCATCACTCTTAACCTAAATTCCAAGAGGAGGCCAAAAGGGGGCTAGAGGGAGATTTAGGAGTTTAGAGCTTTGCGACGCCAAACGACGACCTTCCGTCAGTCTGGTTTCTCTCAGATTTCATATTTGAGTTCCTCGAGGTAAGAGCTTTGTTTTGATATATGTTAGGGCCTGTTTGGCTAAGTTTTTCGAAAAGTTATTTTCTATAGTTTTTCATAAAAGTTGATAAATGGAATTCTGATCCATAGGAATTGTGCTAGACGGACTTCTGCACGTTCTTTGTGCACGGGTTTTCTTCAGATTGAGTTATAGGAGCGTAAATCGGAGGTGAGTGATTCAACTATGTTTTGGAATGATTTCTTGGCATGTATTCATGTTATGTTTGAATAGCATGTATTAATTCTTAGAGATATATTGTGTAGTTCATATTGGGCAATTATATTGATAAGTAGGCCCAATAGCACGGTGATATGTTTTGATTACCGCGAGCATGGTGATATGTATTTGAGCATGTTAAGTTGCTTATTTGGGTCAGAAGGAGCACGTGGTCACCGTGCCATTTTGTGGAGCCGATAGAGTGGCATTAAGGTCGCACGATTGTTTGTAGAATCGTGGGTCTTACCCTTTCGCGTGGACTTATTGGCGAGGAGTCGCGGATTGGGAATATGGACGGGCACGTGAGTCTCCGGCGACTAGTATGAAATGTAGAGATGTGAATGCGGACATGTTTATCATTCATGTGCATATGTTGTTTTATTCACTAAGCTTTAGCTTAAACAAATCGAAATATGTGTGGTTATTCAAATAACCATTGCAGGTATAAATGCTGGCGAGGAATCGCAGAAGTGAGTACGTGGGTTGGGAGTTCGCTTGTGAGGCAACTTGAAGGATAATCTTGTAGTTTTGAAATAATAGAAATGTTGTAATAAGATTTTGGTTGTTTTAAACCATGTTTAACTTAGTATGTTAGAATGGATTTTAAATCGTTGTATTAGACTATAACATGTTGTAATTATGTTTGGTAATACTTTAATACAGCTAGAATTACTTTGGCTTGAGTTTGGATTGAATGGTTAATCATTGGTGATAGTTAGAAAGCTTTTAAAACTTGTTTTTCTGCAGTTTGGGCTGCTGCCAGGGGAGCAGTCGACTGAACCCTTGAGCCTGTTAGTTCTGCTTCTCTTTTAGCAAAAGCAGTCGACTGGACCCCTCGGCAGTCGACTGAAATTTAGTATTAAAATCCCTGCCCGCCTCCGTCGACTGAGCAGTCGACTGAGCAGTCGACTGAACCTCTGGTTTTAAAATGTGTTTTGTTTTCCGCTGCGTATGTTCTTCAAACAAAATTTTTGGGAACGTTAATGAATTGGTTTAGCCTCGGTGGCGTGCCACGGACTCCGGTCCCGCCATTGTGGGACCGGGCTGTGACAGTATTGATGTGATTGTTTGGTCAAGGACATTTACAAAGGAGTACAACACAAGTATTTATAAAAAAAGTCTACAACTACTTCGAATTTGAATTACATTTCCCTCCAACTACAATAACTAATAATTCAAATTCCTACAACTACCAATTAGTGAGAGATGCTCCTACAATGACAAGTGTCTTCAAGCAACTTCCATCTTCATCATCACCATTGATCTTCAAGTAACTAATATTGATCTCCCCTTGTAATGTCAAGTGTCTTTCAATCAACTTCCAAATAACCACCAACCAATTTGAATTGATTTTTCATGTGCAATAATAAATATACTATATAATAATATAATATAATAAGACTTTATATACTAATACATATACAAATAATTTATGGTCCAAACACACTCATAAATTGTTTTCATGTTAGACGCACGGAGTACTTTATTTATTTCCTGATCATCACTTTCCAGTTTCCACCGAAGGTGGTGGTGATCCAGTGGTTCAGGCTTTACTCCAAGCAAGGAAGGTCACAAGTTCGAGGCTTAGCGGTACATTCAATTGGGGGACTAGCCTCGTCATGTTGGTATATACTAAATCCTTTGCCATCTACGCTACACTATGGCCACTACTGGTCTCTTCAAGATTGTGGCTGGGTCAACTATGGCTTGCATAGTCTGTCTTGAGGACGCATCTGTGATACGCCTAGTAACGGATTCACAATGGGGGCGAGCGGGTGGCCGCTCCCACTAAATTTTTGAGAAAAAAAAGTTTTATATGGTAATTTTAAAAAATATTTGGGTTTTAATTAGTGAACTATTATTTGTTAAGAGTAATGATATGCTTCTCAAATTTTACATCTCAGATGTTTGTGGCTGTGGGACCTGTGGAGTCACTTCAATATCCTTCAATCAAAATTCGGTGAGGTCACTATCACATGTATTTGGAAAACATTTGGGAAACATAACATTACTCATTTTGTTAACTAGGGAGCTTTATTGAGATTATACTCATATTTAATGTGAACAAGAGGAGTATTGTAATAAAGTTATTTTGACGTTTTGTAGTGTTGAAAATGTTAGATATTTATAAATACTTTTTTTTTTTTTTAAAAAAAAAAAAAAATTATTTTGTCAAGTTTTAATACTAGAAAAAAAAATTATAAGTAAGGGTGTATACGAGCTCATGAACTCATGTGTGTTTGAGTTTGATTTGTTCACTAAGCGAACCTGAAACTCAAATCTTATTGTCTAGGAAAAACAATGTAAAAAATAAATAAAAATTACTCAATCCATACTTCTTGTTTGTGGTTGGAAGTGATTTAGTGTATTGCTAAGAACATGCAGCCGGCCACATAACCGAAAAAAAATAAAAAAAATCATGAATTCATATATCTAGTTGCAAGGTGAGCCAGTGATCTGAGCTATGTAGGAGTTCAAACCCAATAATTAAGCAAATTGTTGCATGCTTTGGACTTATGATTTATGAGTCACACTATATACTGTAGATTCCTCATGCGCAAGGCAAGTTAGGCAACGGTTTGCTTGCTGGCCTACCCCAATATCCTCTTTCACATACCACTTTCTGTTTGTTTTCTTTGTCCAATTTCTATGATGACGTTGGGGCATTCTATCACAACAAAATTCCATCACTTCAATGAGTAAAACTACTAATTAATCACAACACTATGAGATTGAAACAACCTATGTTTCATCACAAATTAAGGAGCTAAAGAAAGACAATAAAATGTTAATATTCTTAAGGATAAATTATTCCATGCACGACTGTCATACCATGTGATAATCACTGTGATCTCTTTATTACTGTCGTCTGTAGAATCCATAGAATACTCAAATCACAACAGATAATTTTTTTTTTCTTAATGCCGTATAAAAATTAACACTTTTTTTCATTAATGATACTCTAGAGTTTCTTAATACTGTGATCTAATAGGTTTGTAGTACTATATATATATAAACCTTTTGGTTATGGGTTTAAGATATTTTTGTTCGCATTCTTGCAAAACCTACACCACAAGAGCTAGGGTGGGTCTCACCCTGTCTGACACTCATCGATATGATTAGTATTGCTAATTGCAACATTAGTGATGTGTTTGGTTGGAATAATTGTTGGATAACTAACTATGTTAGGCCAAGATTTAGTGGGGGAATGAGAGTGACATGACTATGTTAGAAAGTGGTGGTTCGGATTTATAACATAAATTTTGAGGAGATCTTAGGGTTTGTCTTCCATTAACATATAAAATCTTATAAGTCCAAAAGAATAAACAACAAAACCATCACTTGCAATTTTTGTTGTTAAGTGGAAAGTGGGTACAAATATGGTGACAATCAAATGTGTTATGGACCCATTAGGAACATGACACGCTATTCCATGTTTCGTACTCTCCCTCTAAATACATAAAGGGAAATGCTATTGTGAGAAGCTTCTCATATGAGAAGACGGGTTTTAACCGTTGGATGAGCATCTAGCAATAGATGCTTCTCCAGATTCCTGGGAATCTTATGGCTAGATGCTCATCCAACGGTTAAAACCCGCCTTCTCACATGAGAAGCTTCTTACAATAGCATTGCCCATACATAAATACATACGCGTGCGTGCATGCACACACACATATATATATATATATAAATATATAATACAATATAATCTAGTCCATGAAATTTGGGGTGGGCTATCAGTCAATTCAGTTTCGAACTGAAAATTTTAGTTTGGGTTGAGAATTTCGGTACCAAAATCCGAACTAAAATAAACTTCGAAAATATAGTTCGGTTTCGAAATTTAAGTTTTTGGTTCGAAACTTCGGATTGAAACTCAACCGAAGTTTGTTTGTTTTTTTTTTTTTTTTTTTTCAGGAAAAATTATATATAGTAAATGAGTAATAGCATTATAATTTATAGCAGCATTACTACATATTTGGTAATCAAGGATATTAGTTAACTACATGTTTGGTAACCAAGAACAAAATCTAGACTTAGCTCTGTGAACAAAAAAAAATATATTGCAAGCAATCCAAAACATTTTGCAAGAATAAATGAAGGAAGGAACAACTCTAGATTGATCTATAAATAAAAAAATTATTTGGTAATCAAGATCTAGACTTAGTTTTAGATTTACTCTTTAGGTTCAGCCCTAATTTTGGGAATTTGTTATTTATACGTTTTAAAAGCTTTGAAAATTCGGTTCGGGTTCAGGTTGAAAAACACTACCGAAAACCGAACTGTAATTATAACTTCGGATCGGTTTCAAACCAAACTGAAATAGTTTGAAACTTCGGTTTCGGTTCGAAAGTTCGGTTGGCCCGAAGTATGCCCACCCCTACATGAATGAAAAATAGAATAGCCTTTAATAACAAAATAAAAGAACATAAATTTACGTTAATTTTAAAGTTCTTATAGATAGATCAATCGATGATTAAAATCTAATGCATTTAGCGTTTTTCACTCAGAAACTAAATCATGGTGTGTAGAGTTTATTTGGGTTAGTTGAAAATTAAAAATAAAGTGATGAATTGTGACTTTTGAGGGAAAAAGAGTGACTGTTTTATAAAATGGAAAGTGATTAAATTAGCTTAAAATTTTAACACTTAAATAAATCAACTAAAAAATTAAGATGAAAGTCAGCTGAAAAAAAAAAACTTAATATTTTATCACTTAATAATTAACAATTACGGAGTACTTAACATTTCAACTAACACACAGTCTCTTAGTATAGATACGCTACTTTGCTCAACATAAAAAAGTGAAAAATAAAAATGTAGAAACGCCATTTATGACAACTTTATCCTTCTTTAACTTTTGTGATACTCCGTAGCATATTTGCAAGCTCAGCTCTTGTATGCCTACCAAAAACCTATAAGAGTCCAAACCTTTACTATTTTTTTTTTCAAAATTGTTTCAATAATGTTAGGTGTATACACTTTTGTATATATTTTTTGACACATTGTGCTTTAAATATATGTACCTTGTACTGTTTGAATTTTTCACATTTTTTTACACTTTTTTGTGCATCACTAACATTGCACATGGTACACACATTTAAAGTAACACGTCAAAAAATGTGTACAAAAGTGTGTACAAATAGCATTATTGAAATTGTTTTGGCCTTTCCAACTCGTTTGGAATGTAGCAACTATGCTCCTTACCATTGAACCTGTTGCTTGATCCAAGAGCCACTGCATGCAATGAGTTTAAATATATATCATAACCTTATAATATAAGAATGCAACACCTCAAAATTGGACTTAGTCAAATACCATTTTGCCCCTCTCCAAAACTTATATACATACTCCTCATAAGAATACCTTATAATATAAGAATGCAGCACCTCAAAACTGGACTTAGTCAAATACCATTTTGCCCCTCTCCAAAACTTATATACATACTCCTCATAAGAATATATTGATTTGTGTGAGGGCAATTTCATCATTTCAACCCACCAAGTATCTTTAGGAAAACTTGTAATTACAAGTGCACCCTTTTAGTATACATAATGACTCATACATCTCGATACTCATCATAATGATATATTGGTTTGTGCGAGGGTAATTATGTCATTTCAAATGAATTATTACATTCAGGTCAACTTTTAAAATTTTATTTAATATAATAATAAGGATTCAATCAATAATATTATGCCTAATTACATATAGGTCAACAATTTTTGGAATATTTATTATTAACTTAAATAAAAGTAAAAAATTGCGGCAATTTTGGCGACTATTTACGAATTAATCACTAATATTTATAATTTGGTCAACTTCTTCTCCCAAATTTAGTATTCATATATTGTAATATGTGTAATTGCATTTGGGTGAGCAAGTTTTGGGATATTTATTATTCACTTCAAAAAAAGTCAACAAAAGTGGCTATTATAATTGCTATTTACGAA
This sequence comes from Hydrangea macrophylla, assembly GCA_033977485.1. Taxonomy (NCBI): domain Eukaryota; kingdom Viridiplantae; phylum Streptophyta; class Magnoliopsida; order Cornales; family Hydrangeaceae; genus Hydrangea; species Hydrangea macrophylla. The sequence goes on along the minus strand of CM066985.1, from coordinate 117,464,407 downwards.
TCGGTCACTAATATTTACATTTTGATTAACTTCTTCTCTAAAATTTATATATTTACGAATTGGTCATTAATATACCAAACTTCACTTATACTCAAATCTCATACCAAATTCATATATTATACTCAAATGCATAAGAGAAGATTGGCACGTGCATCGCACGTGTTGGGACCCTAGTATATATATACATACATATATATATTTAGGGAATGAAGTTTCAATTTCAAATATGTTACTATATATGTGCAGGCTTATCCAATAAAATTCAACAAGTATTTTTATAATCATATACTTGCTGTGGTGTACTGTACATGCATGCAAGTGTAACTGTGTAAAGGGGTGTAGATGAGCTGAGTCGTTCAACAAGGATTTGTAGTTCGATTTGAAAAAGGCTAGACTCGGCTCGAAGAGCTCATGAACACGTTTAATTAAGGCTCATGAGCAAACTTTTTAAAAAGCTCGTCAGACTTGGTAAAGAGCTTGTATATTGACTTTTTTTAGTACTCATATATATTTATTATAAAACTATATAATTTTAGAAAATACTTGACAAATCTCGTAAATAGACTTGATAAATGACTGATTTATTATTAAACTATATAGTTTTAAAGGACGCGCGAAAAAGCTTGCGAGAAAGATCACGATCTTTTTTTTTTGTAACCGTGGGTGTCCGGGCCAGCTTGCGCGCACCTCGACTAATCCCACGAGGCCAGGGCGACCGGGTGAATCACCTGTGGCCACCTCCTTGAGATTCAAACTTGAGACATCTGGGTATAACACCCAGAGACCTTGCCATCCGGCCACAAGTTAATAAAAAATAATAATAAAATAAAGAGAAAGATCACGATCACTTGAAATGCATGACTCACTTAAGATTGTGAGCAAACTAGCGAACACATGAACTCGGCTCGACTCGTATGCACGCAAGTGTGTAAGTATCAAAATATTTTGACAATGTTCAATTCTTCAATCAAGGGTGATATACATAATTGAAAGAAATTTTTTTTGGGGGGTTATTAGTAAATAAAAAAAAATGACATTTAAGATAAAATGAAAAAAATGAGTAGGGTCCAAAAAATAGAATTCCAAAAGCACCCAACTTGATGGGGAAAAAAAAACAGTATAAAAAATGATGGGGACCACAACTTGATTAATTCCATACTAAAAACCAACCACGTGCATTCTAAACTAAATCTACGATGATCAAAGATTAGATACTAAACTTTACAAACACCAAAACAAAACATCATTAACTCATGTGATTGCTCTCACTCACAGTCTTTAGGGAACATGATCCAATATGGATAGTTGTATAATTAACATTATTTTAGTATATTCTATTATGGTTTGGTGAAGTAATTGATAACATTACTTAATTTGAATAACGCTTGGCATGATACGGATTAGGGTGCTAATCTCGGAGGAGGTCAAACTTCAATGCCATTGTCAAATGACAAATGTCATTAAGAGATTTCTAAGCTGATTTTTTTCTCACCCAAAATATGGTCATCAATGCTCACCTAAGCATCTCATTGTGCTGCATTGGCCAATGGAAATGCTTAGGTGATCATTGGTTACCATTTTTTGGGCGAGCAAAAATGCCGCATTGGCCAATGGGATGCTTAGGTGAGCATTGGTGACCATTTTTTGGGTGAACAAAAATGCTCTCTTTTCTTTAATGTTTTTACTTATAATAGTGCAATTTTGCTCACCCCAAAATTGTTCACTTTTGCTCATCGTCCTTTCTTATTGGCTAATGTAGTGGAGTTCAGTATTTTACACCATTAATTAATTTTTATTTAATCTTGAGTCCTACTGTATTAGTCAATGGAGGACGAGGGTGATCAAATATGAACAATTTTGAAGTAAACAAAAATGTATTCTACTAATAATTAGGTCGGACTTAAACATTTTAAATTGTTTTGGACTCGGATTAACCCGCGCAATTGTAGCCCTATCAACTGTCGCCCTATCAACTGTCAATGCTGCTTTAATTAACAAGATCTAAAACTTAAAAAAATATTAAGTATAATGCTTGGGTGATTCAAAATGTGCACAGAATTTGTGTACTGAAAAATTGTGGTAATTTATTTTGGTGGCCTCCACGCAAAAGCATATGGAGCCCACTAATATGAATGGTCCTGATTTTTCAGTACACAAATTCTGTGCACATTTTCGATACATGTAGCATTATTGAAATATTACTCCGTAATACTTATACACTTCACTAAATTGTTTAGGTACCAAGCCTTCATTTTAGATTAGGCGCTACAATCTTAGCAAAAAAAAAGATTAGGCGCTACAAGAGATAACTATTGCCGCACAAATTGCTCAAGCAATGCACTATTATGGCCCGTTTCTCAATAGTTTTATGGTTTTGACTCCAAAAGCTTTAAAAAAAAAATTAAAAAAAATTATTTGTGTTGACAAATAACCAGTTTATTTTTTTACCGCAAAAAAATAAAAATAAATAAATAATATAGGTTAACCTCAAAAATTTGAGATTGGTCAAAAAGCTATATTAGACCGCTTTTATCCATAAACAATTATTTGTGATTGAATTGCAAAACAAATTGTTGCCAAACAGGCCATATTGCCCACTGCCCACAAGATTTGCCTAGTAGTAGTAGTACAGTACCTGGCTATATGCGCTTGGTGTTTAGGTAGGTAGGGTTTGGGGCCCAAGTGTAAAATGGTGGGACCCAAAACTGAAGGGGATGTCAAACACTCCAACCGACTCGGCCATAGGTGGTGTAGGACTAGGGGTGTCCACGGGTCGGGTGAGTCGGGTTTAGCCCTCACCCGATCATCCACCCGAATAGCAGTCGGGTTAGACCTTCTCCACCCGTGATCCACTCATCATCCATCGGGTTCGGGTGAGTTCGGGTTCGGGTGGTTTCGGGTTGGGTCGGGTGAAACCCGACTAAAAACCACAAAGTGAAGAAAAATTGTACAATGTAAAGAACAACTAAAATTCTGAGGAACAACAATTATAGATCTGTAAAATAAAAACAATTATACATTCAGTTAAGTAAAAACAACAATGTGTAAATGATAGATCTGTAAACCAAAAAAAAACACACACACAAATTGTAGATATGAAGAAAAACTTAAGAACAATCGCTATAGAGCTGTAAAACACACACAAATTATATACATACATATATATACATGCACATTCAAAGTTTTATTGCATAGTCTGTAATTAAAAAATATTTTTTTTTAATCATGTTGTGTACAGTCGGGTCGGGTCGGGTGTAGTCGGGTGTTTGAAGGGAGAAACCGACATCCATCCGAAACATGTTCGGGTTTGACTTGTAAAACCCGTGACTCAACCAAACAGTCACGGGTGGGGTCGGGTGGGGTCGGGTTCGGTCGGGTGGGGTCGGGTTTGGTCGGGTTCGGTTTTTGTTGGACAGCCCTATGTAGGACAACGACGTCCACTAAACGTACAACCAAACAAGACCCAGTAAACACATACCCATTATCTTTTCCAATCTTAGGGATTTAGATAGGTTGAGGAACCAATGGACTTACTCCAAAAAAAAAAAAAAAAAGAAAGAAGGGGCCAATGTACTCCATAAAAATCCAAGGGCATTGCTACTTTGTGTGCATATAGGTTTAAGGGAAACTTCTACTATGTGCATATGGTGGTTCGTGTGTGCCATGCGCACCGGAGAGAGATAGACTTTGGATGAAAAATATAGTGATTTTGTTAATTACAATTGTTGTCTTAGTGATTACACTTTTTTGTCATGGCACACGGTTACAATACCCACTTTGTTACAGTTCTTTTTCGTGATAGTTACAATTTTTCGTCATCAGTTATAACATTTTATCATAAGTGATGCAATTGCCTCAGCCTTCTCTGATATATGCATGCATTTTGTGTAAACAATAATATATATATGTACAGTCAGGTTCTAGAGAGGGCACTCTCTCTTTATTAAAAAGATGACTTCTGTTTTGGCCATCGGATCGTATTTTCATTAAAGACAATTTTGTCATTTTACAGTTTTTAAATACCATCTTACAGTCAAAACAGAAACATTCTCTTTTGTATAGAAAAAACGCCCTCACTAGAGATTTTTCACGTATATACATATATAGATATAGAGAGAGAAAATGGAGATGTAGTGTGAGAAAGAGACAAGTACCAGAAGACCTAATTGGGAGTACCCCACCGTCCCATGTGCATGTGGACATGTTCCTATCAAGTACCTGTTCAATCAAGCAATGTGATATCATGAATTCAATACAATTCAATTTCCCTTTGAAATTTGAGTACCTTACCACACACTGTCCAAATAATGATTTTTGTTCTAAGGTGTACGTTTTCACACCATTCTTAGGGGGTGGCACAAATGCATGAACCCTCAAAATTTAGACCAATTTGTAGTCAATTAAGGTCACTATTAGATCACATGTGGCCTTGAGAGTTTTGTACGAATCACACACATTATTAGGATGAAATGTCCACCAGGATGATGGCGCGAACTTAGTTTATAGGGTTTCAAAACAATAAGTCTATACACATTATAAAACACAACAATAAGCACACATTATTTTTACACACATTGCAAAAACATTCATATTAGTACAAACAAAATTCTGCGTATGGGGCCCAATTAATTACCCGCACATAAACAAACAGATCGGATTCATACTGCACTAGTAAAATTTAAATTCAATTTCATAAGAAAATAAAATAAAATTATCCAATTCGGATATCCATGGGATTGGGTTCTGTGAAATCCGCATCTAATTTTGTTAGTATATACAGGACGGATTTTGGAGGGGCGTAAAAGAAAATATTAAAAAGTTTTAAACTAAAATTTTAATTTTTAAAATTTCAAAAGGACCTGAGCCCTCCCTGATCTCACCTTCCCTCCACCCATGGGGATGGTCACCCCAAGTTGCCCCTCTGGATCCATGCTAATAAACACATTGTAGTCTTAATCTTCTATATATGATAAATAAATGAAAAATAAAAAAAATTACAACCTCAACTTCTGCGAAATATTTATCAAGTTATGTTTTCATGATATGCAACTATAAACAGTCTGGACTCTGGAGCTTAAACGGACCCAAAAAAAACAAAAGCCGAGAAATTCCCACTCTTTACACAGTCCGTATTTTAGGTTAATTTAATTTTTTTTTTTTTTGTCCGCTTAAAATCCGGACGGCAACTATAAATACCTATTATATGTGGAGATAGATCCCTCTCCATAGATATAAGCATCTCTGTGTAAATATAAATAAAATGTAACTCTAATGAAAGCGGATTGGATGAATCCAAATTCATTCTGCAAAATTTAACCCTTAATGAATACAAATTCGAATCGGGTTCAGGTTCAAATTGTAAAATAACTATAAAATATTATCTAAATGCAACGAATTCATATCCGATTTGGACATAAATCCGGTCTAGAGATCGGCCTACCTAAGAAGAAGGCACAGGTATGCATGGAGTATTCTTGATTTCTATGGATACAGTATTTTTGAATCATGAACTATCCAAAGCACAAAATATATACCCAGTGATCGAGTTTTTGAACAAAATTTACTAGCATTGATACATGACTTAATTACAACACAGATATATACTTGAAGTTTGGTCCATATTTCACTTTTGTCTCTATAAAATCAATTGAATCTTTAGTTTTTGAAAAGAAGCAACATGGTTCAAAGATCTCTTTCTGTGAGAAAAATTGATGAAAATAACTAACACACACACACACACACGGTACACAGTAGCCTTGAAAAGCAGTCGGGACGATTGATGGTGTTCCATTTTCCTTCTAGAAAGCGTGACCAAATGTTAATACGTGGGTGACTTCAGTCAATTTTTTTTACTCATGATTGGGACATCTGGACCACATTTCTTCTATTTAAAAATTTCAGGGATTAAATTAATGCAAGTGAAATAAAAGGGACTAAAATGAGATAAAGTAAGACCAAACTTCAAGGATAGATTTTATAACTATGCCTTAATACATGGATGATCGATAGGGTGTTTGTGGGTTCAATTCTTGGCAAATCTTCTATAAAATTAGATATGTAAGCAAGTATTCAAAATCATTCTAATCTTTTTCTAAATTAGAACATCCTTGTGCTCTATGGGGCTCTGATTAACGTATTAAAACTATTTGAAAAAAAGACAATAGAAAAGAAAAGAAAAAGAAGAAGCATGCATTAGCCTTGTATTTTTCTTTCTTACCTTAATGCAATATAAATTTATTAAATTAAGTAAATGTTACGTTTGGACCATTGCAAGTGCTATAAACAGAGCACATACCACTGTTTGGAACATTAGATATTTGGAATTATTGATTCAATCTCTGTGTAGCAATATGTGGAGATTGTTTCAATTGGGTCTGAAAATTTTTCTCTTTTGTCAACATCCAATTGAAACAAGACGGGCAAAAACAAATAGTATTTTGCTATGTAATATCCCAAAAATATCACATTATGTGTATATACATATACTGTTCAAAGAAATGACATATCATCCAACTAAAACATATATATATATATATATATATATAAATATATACTCGATAATTGTACAGTCCCAATATTTGACCATTAATTAATAGGCATTAAAAGATTTATGTCATTTTTATATTAAATAGTACGCATGCATATATACATGGATCCACTTATAAATTAATGAAGAGATGGATGTTATGCCAGCAATTTAAATGGTAGACATTCACATCTCTTTTATGGAACTTTGAAAATCTCAGCTAGTAAACAACCAAGTGGTACTAGAGAGACAATTCGAGAAATCCAACTATAAATGCAGCAAGTTTCAGAACCTTCTGTATATTTTTGTGTGTGTGTATATATATATATATAGAGATGATTCATATGTTTGGAGCTTTATTAGCAGGATTTGTAGTTTGGAATGCAATGATATGAACTGTAATAACAATGGGTACGTATGACAATTCCATAAATATCTGTGGTGGAATTTCAATTCCCATGCAAATTGTGTATCATTAAAAAATGAACGTCATTTTAGCTATAATTATGTTCTCCTCATGTAATACATTATTACGTACGTACTCTCTCGACTAAATACATTTCACTCAGAACACCATAATTAATGAGAGAGTGATAAAATTACATTGCAAACAAATGCAATATAATTACTATAACTTATCAAGAGTTTAGATAACTTATTTACCAATAACACTATACCCATTCACCGTGCCAAGTCTCCAATTTCAAATTTTACCATCCACCCATTGATGATTAGATACGCAATAGTCTGATTATATTTTCTCATAAAATACTTAGCTTAGTTTAATTAACCTAGTACTTTTGTTTACTAGAGCTAATCATGGTAGAGATTCACTCCCTCTGCCAATAAATGAACTCAGTACTCCGTAAAACAACAAACTCAACCAGTTGCTCAACTAAGTGATCAACTCAGATCTATGAAATATGGACACAGATACGTCGACACGGGTACGACACGACACCGGTATCTCGACACGGCAGAACTTGAAAACCGACATGACACAGCAGGGATACGACAATTTTATTTGTTAACTTTTTTTTTTAACTATTATTATTTTAATTAAATTTAAGTACATTTCTTATGCTTTTCAAAAATGTAATTGTATTATCTATTTCATGTACAATTCTTAGTTGTCCGAAATTATTGTTTGAATGAGATAGGGAAATGGAACAATAGGGTTTTGAGAGACTATTGTCGGGAAAGAAAATGAGAACATAAGTGATGTAATATTTTTGACAAAATTGACGCACTATAGGTTTTAAACCTGTAAAAGAATTACTAAAATGTTACATTTTGGTCAAAAAAAGTTTCCCTCCACGTCCCTTGAGGTGTCTTATCGTGTCGCTGCAGTGTTCAACTCTAAAAAATGCGAAACAAAAATGTGACACATATTTGTTACGACCAATACATGTCGGAAGTGTGTCGGTGTCAATACATGTTAGACACGAGTACATAGACTTTTTTGAAATGTCAGTGCTTCCTAGGCTCAAACTCATCGCACAGTAAGCCAAACTAACCCTAATGTTAAATTAGATCATCTGACAACTCGACCAATTAGATTGTGTAACTTGGCAATCAGTGGACCAGTCATTGTAATTGATACGAAGATGAGCAATGTTAGGAAATATGATAAATTTTACAAATAAAATCTACAAATATTAAGATATGTCTATCTTTCTCTTCTATGAATTCCACAATATTAGTAAAACTAAAGTGTGAGTGAACCCTAATAGAGAGAAATATACAATTTGATATTTATAAATTTTATTTATAAGATTTGTTATGCTCTCGAATATTAGCCTACGAAGATATTAGAGTAAATAATAAGTGGCCGACAAGGCCGACAAAAACTGATCTGTGTGACAGCAATAACTCCACTCTCTCGTTAGTCCACGTGTCATCCGCGTACGACGCCAACGAACGTATGGTATGGTCAAGTTCTCTGTTCCCTTCCCATTAGCCCCATCAACGATATGTAAGAAAGAGAGAGAGTGTGGTTGTGTGTTAAGAGTGCTATTCTCTCTGTCCCATTTTATGTATCTATTTTAGGAAATCTAATCATTTAAGAGGATAAAAAGAATTTACACATATTTTTTTACAATTGTTCATAATTATTAAACTCCTTCTTTTATTTTGTTTTGGTGTTTACACACTAATTTAGAAAAATAGACAACAAGTTTGGAACATCTCAAAAAAGAAATATGGACACATAAATTGGTCTTATGTGATTTTGGGATTAACATCTCTTGTCGTTTTTATTGGAGTAGAATAAGGGATGAATCTCAGACACGTGTACCGACCTCACAATATACGATGAACTAGCGGAAAAATCTGAATCCACACTAAACTGAAAATATCTTAAAGTTAATCGCTAACACCATCTTGTTGAGACTTACTTCCACCTAAACTAAGTGACTGTAATTGGGTATTACTATTACTGATGAGAGAAAAGCAAAACCCACCTCGTAAATACCAACTAAACCAAGGTCTCGTCGATAAATTGTCAAATTCGACTTGAAATGTAGGAAAGCAAGTTCATAACAAGTCGTATTTGGTAGTCTAATTCATTGCATTATCGTCCGTGCCTAATCTAAGGCTATATATATATATATATATTTTTAGAAAAGTACCAAAATCAAGTTTAGTCAATGTTAATGTCATTTTATATCTGATTCTTCTTATAACAACCAATGTAACGTTTTTTTTTAATCTCCTCCAGATGACACAGATAAAGTCCTAGTCAGAATTCGGAATCAATACTTAGGTCGTTAATTAAACTAGAATATGAGGAAATTTTGAGCACGTGCATCGATCCCACAATGCACGCACCAAATAAATCAAGAAATCAAGAAGGTAAGTGAGTGGTAAAATATGAGTCTGTCCAGTTACTTGAAATTTGTCAATCCAATTCACTAACACAACCTTTGAGAAATTTCGAACTCCTAACCTGGTCTCCTCTTGGGAGACCAAAGGCCCTGGCCACAAATACTATATTGCCTTTGTGGAGTATCGAACACATGACCAAAGGATAGAACACCCCTTTATTATGGTCCGCCTAGCACTATGCTAAAGTGGAAGTGGTTCAACCAATGTAATGCTAATTTCACAACAAAAAAAAAAAATTTGTTTCAGGATAGTTATTATATTTGGCTAGGACCCTTTACAAAAATTTGACACTTACCAAATATAGGAATTAGTAAAGTCGGTTCAAGTATAAACCATATAAGCGGTTCTTAAATTGCTTTTCCAGACAACCTCTAATAATTCTTTTAAAATTAGTTCTATGTTAAGCCAATAGCACTTTAAGTTTGATAAGAACCAAATAAAAATTGATACTTGAATTAAATGTGGTAATTTAATTTTAGACTCTTTCAAATAGATTAAAAGATTCTGTTGGTTACAAAGATCTAGTTGAAAGAGAGTTGGTAGAATTAGATATGGTTTCCTTTATAAGAAAAATTAAAGAAAAATTACTCTCTCTAACCCTTTTTTTAGGTCTTATATTTTATTTTATGATGTTTTAAAATTTATAAAATTGACATATAATTTTTACTTACTTTTTAAACTATTTTTTCTTGAAATATATATCAAGATAAAATTAAAAAAGTTATTACAATGATTAGAACAATTGTGAAAAGTAGATGTAAATTCTTTTTGTCCCTTTAATAAATTAAATTCTAATAGATGAACTCAAAAAAGGGATAGAGGGAGTAACACTTATCAAACACTAAAGATTCGTTTCTTTGCTATCCATTTAATCCAATAGTCCACTGTATCACAGGGTTGTATCTGTAATTTCACTGAGTAGTCAGTAGTGGCTAGTTGTCATTTTGTCTAAGATATAGGGTTAGTAGAGTAATTTCACCACGTGATCAACTTTCTGATTTTATTTCTGAAAAAATGGTAGATAATCATAATAGAAGTTGTTTAGAAGATTTGCAAGGGATATTTGTCAGAGTTCTTAGAATCTCCACAGCTTTCACACAATCTTCACCAGTCGGCAAATGTGAACTCTCTCTCTCTCTCCTGAAAATTTTCAAACTCTCAATTCTAACACTAAATCATCGATTCATTGTGTTAACATTGCGAATTTGATATATAGTTCTGTTGGAATTGGAGAGTTTGGATTTATCAAATTTGGTCAAAAATGCAAGATATACATTCGATCGGAGGCGGAGGTGGCCGGTTATTCGGCGGCGGCGGAGACAGGAGGTTGAGGCCGCACCACCACCAGAACCACCAAGCCTTGAAGTGTCCGCGTTGCGACTCTCTCAACACCAAATTCTGCTACTACAACAACTACAACCTCTCTCAGCCCCGCCACTTCTGCAAGAGCTGCCGCCGCTACTGGACCAAGGGCGGCGTCCTCCGCAACGTCCCGGTTGGCGGCGGCTGCCGAAAAACCAAGCGATCGAAACCGAAGCCTAATTCCACCGACGATCCACCGCGAGGTCGGAAATCGAACTCCAATTCTAGCAGCGAGAGTTCCAGCCTCACCGCCACCACCACGGCGGCGGCGACGACAACAACCACCGTAACTACCACCGCAACCGCCACCACCGAAGTAGCGTCAGCGACTACGTCGACCTCAGCTTCTACGCTTCTCAATTTTCCGGATTCGAGGTTTTTCAAACCTAACTTACACACATCGACCACTAATTTCGATCCTCAATTGATCGATCAGTCGCCGGACGGCGCAATTTTTCCGTCCATCGGAAACTTCACGAGCCTGATGACGTCATCGAACGATTCGTCATTTCTAGGGTTCAACATGGCAGACATTTCATACCGGTTGAACCAACACAATCAGAGCTCGAATCAGCAGTGGCCGCAACAGGAGAAGATCACGAGTAGTACTGTTCACGATGATGTCAAGATGCAGGAGATCACGACAGCTTATCTCGATCAGATAGATCAGATTGATCTACCGGGTTTGCAGAACAGGACGAACAACTGTGGACTCGCACCACTTGATTGGCAAGTTGGTGGAGATCAAGGAATGTTTGATCTAACCGGAACCGTTGATCAAGCTTACTGGAGTCAAACTCAGTGGACTGACGGCGAACAGACTATGTACCTCCCCCCTAATCTCTAAAAATTAAAAATAAAAATAAAAAAAATAAAAATTTAAAGAAATATGAATTTGAATATGACTCTTCTTATATGTAAATTTTGTTTTATATTTTTCATTTTTATTTTTCGATTCCGGAAGTGTTTGGGTTTGATCTTTCTAATTCTCATCTGCAACTAACTTTAATGTTAGTTTTTCTTTTAAATTTTTGATTTTGTTGTCAATGTATTTTGGAAATCAAGTATATTAAATTATATAGTTGAAATATATCTAGTTTTTCTTTTGTTTCTCTTTCCTTGGTTTTTGTTTTTTTTCATCTTTCCTTCTTGTTTACACGCGCAATATGTAAGTCAGAAAGGAAGGGGAGCAAAACTGAAGAATTTGAAATCACACCAAACTTTGAATACAGTTATTTCAGCGATTAGGATTCCTCGGTCCAACCCACTCGCATATTGAGAGTTATGTCCACCGAGAGCTCTAGTGGAGTTGGTTGTTTTTGGATTTTTTTTGTTTGTTACTGCTCCTAATTTGAGTGTACATGGTGTTAATTATTAAATAATTAGTAGCTTATTACTGTGTTTAGGGAGAGACACGTGGCAATTAGAAATTGGTGATGATGCGAATAGATTATGGGAAATCAGAGTGTGTGTGTGTGTTGGTGAGTGTACGGAGAAGAGTATGGGGAAAGGGGTTGGGGTGGAGACTGGAGAGTGAGAGGGACATGTAGCTGTAAGGTCGGTTTTGGGTGGTGGGACCACAATGGGAAGTGGACAAGTCCCATGCGCTGATTATGACTCCACGTGTCGTTTTGATGTGGTTGAAGGAACGTGGGGGAGTGTTATTGGGTGCAAGTGGTGAAGAGAGCCCCAAGGGCCAAGAGGGTCGGTTTGTCCTCTTGTAATTCCCCATGGTCTCTGCCTTTCTCTCTCTCTCTCTACATGTAACTCACACTCTCTCTCTCTCTCTCTCTATATATATATAATTATTATATATGCAAAACTGACAATTGAGTGCCCAGCAGGGTAGAGAGAGGAGCAGAGAGACAGTAGAGGACGTGATTTGATGTGATATTGTGATGTGGATGATATGTAGATGACGTGGAGACTTCTGTGCTGGATGAGGGGTTCACACACTCTAGGTAAGTAGTTAATAGTGATGATTCTGATGAAGTGGTTAAGTGGGGCCGAGGTTTAAACCTTCCACAATGCATGCATGTGCTGAGAAGTGGTCTCCAAGCTCAGCAGCTCAAGTCATCATCATGCATTTGGTGAGGACATGCAATGCGAGTCTTTGATTCAAACTTACTGTAATTGCAAGTGCTCATGTTTGGGAGAGAGAGAGAGAGAGAGAGAGAGAGAGAGACAGAGAGAGTGGAGAGGACGGGAAAGGAGAGAAGTTCAAATTTTGCTACTTGTGTTTTGCCTCTGTTCCTTTTTCCCTTTAAATCCGTTGATATATCGCCAGGTACAACGTGGGACCAGTTTAGTTCAGTTCTATTTTTCGATTCAATCCCAAAAAAAATTGACTGACAGATCAAGAGCTGAAGCTACCAATCTCGAATCAGATTTCCTCAAACCGGCATATGGCCATTTGAGATTTTTAGCAGTACTATACGCAATATATCTAAAGAGTAATATTTGGGCACAAATAAGTTTTATAAACACTTACAAACATACTTCATCTCTCTCTTAGGTGACACTGTGGGTCTGGCCCCTTCGAGAGTTGCGAGTCCTTACCACTTAGGAGAGAGATAGAGTGTGTTTGTAAAATTTGTTTGTGCCCCTAACATTATTGATATCTAAAAGTGGACCGAAGACATTTAGTAAAATATCATGAATATCTGAAAGAACTAGAGCGACACAAACCAAAGAGGGGAAGTTGTTTACATCAAAATGGCTTAATTAAAACGAACTTTGAAGGTTCTCTTAATAAAATAACCTTTGGTCAAAATGTAGTTACTTAAGCTTATGATCGACTGCATCGTCTCAAGAAAACCTCAGGAGATTGAATGACCATATATCAAAAAAGCACGATGAACTTTTTTCTTTTTTCTCAATGAGAGCTAATTCAAGATGGATTTTTAAATCAAAATTTTCACAAGTCAGTGAATGGTTTCATCGAATTCACAAACGAATCATAACAATTTGATCTGATACGAGATAAAACATAATTTTTTTTAACTAAAAAGGCTTTGCCCAAATAATGTGACATCTTTCTTTCTTCCTTAAAGAAAAGATTGATGGTTCGACTCCTCTCAAAGTGGGAGTCTTTATTTGCCTCCTGTTTGCTCAATCTTCAAGTCAGAATCAATGATTCTTTTTGCGCTTTACTATAGGTCATTGTAAAGCTAAAATAAAAAAAATAAAGAATACAGTGCATAATTTTTTTATAACACTACACTATTTTTGGCCAACAAAATCAGTACGTAAACGCTATGCAATAGAATTCGGATGGGACATCGGTCCCTAGGTAGTTTACTCTAAGCATTAGGATGAAAATGTGAAGTTATATATGGGCCTCCTGTTCCCTACTATAAAAACAATGAAGCTCCAATTTAGGAACCCCACTTGGTTAGCTCAAATGAGAGATGTTATACCCGATTTTATACCGGTTACTAATAAGTATATTTGTGGGAGTACGGTGTTGAGTTTGTGCCCTCAAACTATTATTTTATGTATCACATATTGACATTTTAATATATGGATATCAACTTTACATTTTATTGTGTATATTTCTTTCATGAGATGATTGTTTAATCCTTAAATATCATAGTAAGTAATTCGTGTATGTATGAAATACATACAAGTGAGATACAAATTACTATTCTTTGATACTTAGAACTTGTCGCAGTGGATGACGAGATTGGATACCTCATCAGGTTTACACTGTAGTATGATTAACTACCATTGGATGGAGTGATGAATCTCAACACTGGAGTATGATTCTTAGTTAATATGTTAGTGCTTATAGTGCAATGACAGACATAAGCTTTCCTATTGACACTCAAGAGTGTCAACAGTCGATAGAAACTCATAACTTGTATAAGGTACGTGTTCTCAATCTTGAGACGATTATGAACACAGACTATGGATATGACTGTTTTGACTTACCAATTAGTGAGGTCTATAGAAGATCAACATCTGGGTACCTTGGGTACGTTATGTTCACAGGGTTGTGAGCATATATCGTTAAGATAGAATCTACTCTCTGTTTCAGAGTAATCATTCTCTTAAGAATGTCACCAAGTTGATTACTGAGAACCTCAGTCTTGTTGATAAGTAGTTATCAACATGTTTGGTAATCATGAGAGGTGAATGGAACTCAAGAAATACAAGAAGTAATCATGATTCAGGTTGACAGTAACAGTTATCTGACTACCTGAATATGATTACAAATGATGATGGTAGAGGAACATTAGTACACCATACAAGTCTAGTTATCGCTTCGGATATGTTCTTTTGCGTTGGAGTTCAGTTATCGTTTTATAGAAGAGTAAATGTTAACTGACCAGTCAGTTAATTTGCTGATCAAAAAGTTTGGTCATGAAAATTAACTGGTCTGAACCAACAATAAAGAGTCTAGGAGGTCCCACTCTTAGCTCCGCTAGGATGCTTGGAAAGGCACATGAGGATCTTGTCAAGGCGGGTTCGATCGATCGAAGGTGTCTCGATCAATTAAGGGTCTTGGTGGGTTCGATCGCTCGAAGATGAGATTCGATCAATCGAAGGTTCAATCGATCGAAGCCGCTTCGATCGTTTGAACGTTAGGTCGGTGACGTTGTCAAAATCAAGTTCTTATTTAACCCTATTAAAAACGTAGTATGTTGGAAGTAGGGTGTCGAGTCCACAAGGATTGATACAAGAACAACGTTTGGAAAGTTTAGTAACTAATTATAATGCTCAAAAGAAAGAAATAAGAAAAGATGATAAAGAAAATGAGAAAAAATGACTTTGCGACTTGCGGCTTTTTATTTGGTTTTTAGAGAAGAGAAGTGCAAATAAATACTAATCTAAAAAGTAATAGGTTGGGATCATTCCCCCCCATCTTGGGTCACAACAAGATAAAATGGACTAATATTTTAAGCAAACTCTAAGGTAACATCTCATTGTGGCATATTATCAAAACAAAGGAGTGCATCTATGTGATCGATAAAATGAGCTTTGAGATTTTCATAGAAACGGATTTGGAGCTAACGTTTGACTATCAATGATGCATGACATACAAGATGAAGCCTCTATGGCTTCTAATCCGAATGATTTGTCCACCCTACACTAACTAATCTACTTGGTAGACAAATCACCTATGAAGCCTTCAAAAGATAGTATTTAAAACCAAAGAGTTTGAACAATCAAAAATGCTTGACATCAAAGATGAAGACCCCAAGTTATAAATCCCACACACAACATTTATCAAATACATGGAGTGCAAAACACAATGTTACATATTATTCCATATTAAATACATAAGGTAGAATTCAAAGTCTAACTTTGACAATCAAAGATGCAATACAAATAAGATGAAGCCCTTAGTTTTGAATATTACACAAATGAACCCTAGAAATGCTACCACATTAAATCCAAGAGCTCATGATCCACAACTTAAGTAATCTAACTAATGATAGAAAGCATAGCAATATCATCAAAAGAGAAGAGATAGAAAATATACCTACCCATTAAAACTTCAATTCAAACTTCAAGTTTATATAAATGAAGAAGAAATGGAAGGGAACCCAAGTGGGTTCCCAAAAATGAGAGAAGGAGAAGAATGTTGGGAGAAAAAAAACACCAGATCCCTAAAATAAAACTATCTCTATCTATTTATACAAAACCCACATAATGGAAAACTTGTAATTAAAAAAGGGGCATAACACAATAGGGGCGGATCGATCCGCGGCTTGTGGCCGGACCGATCCGACATTCCAAAACGCAAGCAGAATCTCCGTCCAAAATCGTTGATCGATCCGCGTGTAAAAGCCGGATCGATCCGGCTTTGCGAGAAGACGTCTCCAGGTCCCTGGGCAGTAGCGGATCGATCCACCTTAAGAACCCGGATCCATCCGGTTTTGCAGAGTTGTGATTCTTTCCCTTTTCATGAGGTGAGAACCAAAATTCTTGGTTTTAACTTTGAACAAGTTCCCAATTACTACAAGAAAGAGGCTTTTATTAGCAACAAGTGAACAAAAAATAAAATCAATAAAAGTACAATTTATCCATTAAATCTCCCAGTATAAGTGATAATTCGTGTCCAATAAGAATAAAATCACGAAGTTAAGAATGCAATATTGGATACGAATCACACCCCCAACTAGAATGTTGCTAGTCTCTTAGCAACAGAGCTAATGACCAAGAGATTCAAGAATAATCTTGCATAACAATTTATTTAAAATGAAAGATAAACCATTTTCGTGGGGAACACGATTGCATTGAGCATATGCAAAAGCCGTTAAACCTCTAGGTTACCCGTAGAGGCGGAGTGTTGTCTCCAAGGGTTCTTGGAATGATACCTCATGATAGTTGCCCACTATCTAACGCCGACACTCAACATAGTCCCAAGAATTTTTAAAAGATTTTAGCACATGACACACAAATCCAAAAAGATGGCAATGCTTTCATAATCCGAATTTTGTTTAAAACGCGCTTCAACTCAATTCTCACCGATACTACACTCTAAAAATGAATCACTCAGAATGGTTAATATACTCGGGGCATGCGGGCAAAAAGAGTAATGGGAATGGATACTAAAACCACGCACATGCCAATGATGAAAAACATAAGCATGAAAAATGAGTAAAAATTAATCTCATAAAAGATACTATTCACTAGAGGATATGAAATAATTCTAACTACTTGTCATATCCGTTTCAAACTCCGAATCACACAGCTTGAGGATCAATTAGGACCTTTAGGGGGTTGTAGAGTGAAAGTGATGTTAGGTGAAGGATAAGGGGAAATGAAGTGAGATGTTTGTGTACAAACTTGGGATTTATTGGAATGCATGGATATAGATGACCACAAGAGATGAATCATCCACAAATATTTCTTTGAAGCTCAAAAAGAGAAGTACAATTGACTATGAAACTCCTTTTCTTTTCTTTTTCCTTTTCTTTTTCTTTTTAATTCTTTTACTTTACATACATTTTTTTTAGCTTCATTTATTTTCTTTTTCTTGTACTCTCCCAATCATACGATTCAATCTCTTTTGCAACCTTACAAACATAATCTCATGCCAAGCTATCCCAAAAATGTAATTCAAACGCGGATATGGAAGGTGTATGGTTAAGTGAGGGAAGGGTATATGTGGTTGATGTTAGGAAATTGCGTTCCCAGAATTCGTTGACAGTGCGTATAAGTTGGTACTGCAAAAAAAATTTACGTGAAAGCTACAATAACCCTACAAGGGCGGAACTAGGGTTACCTTAAAATGCTAAAACGGATTGCTGTAGTAGACGAATCGAGAACACGGGCTCGATAACAGCTCACGATCTTCTACCGTATTCCTCCGCTGCCAGAATATCGAACTGAGTGTGGGCTCTTTCGAAATCCTTTCTGTTTTCTGCTCTCCCTCTTTTTACGCTCTCTTTTCTATTCCGAGTTATAATTCTCTATATGGAAAAACGCAAACTGAGAAGAGAGCCAAAGCAGCATATATATAGGCTACGATAGGGACCATAAGAAGTCAATAAGGAATAGAATTCTTTATGGAATTAGGAAACCCTAATTCGAACTGAATCAGATTCCTATTTTCATAAATTATAATTCATACCACTAAAGAATTATAATTGCACTCCTACCCTTATCTCAAAAATATATTTCGAGCTCCATGTTATTAAATGCTTATTATCTCCCCACGTTAAGATTACAGATATCCATTAATTAAATATAATTACTGACAATCATATTTAATTAATTTCTTAAAATTCCTTGAGATCCTCTGCTTAACTTATCTGATATGTCGGATACAAAATCCACCTGCAGGGTTTGACATAATCAAAACTTATAAGCTTTCTCAAGGGGATATCATCAATCCCAAAATTGAGACATGGATTCCATTATTAATTAATATCCACCACACAATTAATATTGCCACCCAATCCAATAAGATATTAACCCATTTAAGGATCTCACCCTTTTAGGGATCAAAGTGTAAATATCAAATGTACGTGTCTACAAATTAACTTAGGATTTAGAGCATAAGCACTCATAATAGCCATGAGGTATTAATTATCTTATAAGTCAGTATAAAGATAATTACCCCAAGTCAGTCCTGTTTAATACACAAAGTGTACCAGCATAGTGAGTTGAAATTATACCATTTTCCGTAGGCAAAACAAACCTACTACAACACCATGCTGCAGTCCTACCGATGGTGTGTCCAATCTCATCTAAGATTGTAAACCAAAATCTTACATTCTATAATATCTGATGGCTTGATCTTCCGTGTGTAAGCCGAACTCTACACACCAAACCACCTACTATATAGAATGAGAGACACACATGCATAATATTAAATAAATAATATAATACAAACATTGCCCACACAGATTCTCATATAAAAAAATGGATCAACTGATTTTATTAAATGAATAATAAATCAACTACATAAAGCATGTCTTTTAGTATATATCCCTAACAGTTGAGGCTAGAAATGGTGAAAAGATCATAAATTCATTTCCTCGGACCATGTGATTCTTTGTTCTCCACTACAATGACAAAGCAAGAATTTTACATTCCACCAAAGAATTCCTCTAATGAACAATCAAAGCAAAAAGATGAGATTATCTACGAATTTTATATGTTTTTCAAAAAAAAGAGAGAGAGAGAATTGAAGTATGTAACGCTCAACAATGGAGAAAAGGATCTAAAGCTGACAAAGGTAAGGTCTCCATAAATGTTTTAAATGATTTTCGGGTAACAATTGCATTAAACATTATCTTAACACAAGTAGTCATACAACGTGCTCGATAATCCAAGATTTGAACTTCATGAAATTTACTATAATCAAGATAGTTAGAGAACTAATGAGATTCAACAAGTGACGCATACTAAATCGACAGAAAACTCAAGACAAATATCATCACTCGGCATTAGAACGGGGCCACTATACTAAAATCATTAGAAACTAATTTTTTTTTTGTAATCATCTTTTCTTTTATTAACAAAAAAAAAACATACTTGGAGAATTAATGGCAAGAAAAAAAATGGAACATAAATATGATGGGTGAATATCCCACACCCCCCCAACTAGAACAGTGCATTGTCCCTAATGCAAATGGTTTGTAACAAGGACAAAAATTAGTAGGGATAGAGTGATATCACCAACAAAAGGAGCGATCCCCGATGAGCACAAAAATGATGTTCCTGTACATGAATCACTACCGAGCACATCAAGCAAATAAAAGAAGAAAATAAAAGGAAAAATCAAAACACAAAAGAAATGAAAATGGAATGATGAGGAGATGATGCGGATAAATTTGAAGGTTAGAATGTTAAATCTACCACTAGCCCAACATGAAAAAGAGAAATAATATTCCTTTAAAAGAGGTGTTCTAGAAAGTTTGGCAAAACAATTATACTTTGCATTATTATTCTTTGATATAAATTATGTATGAGATACATACAAGTCAGATACAAATTACTATTCTTTGATACTTAGAACTTGTCACAGTGGATGATGAGATTGGATATCTCGTCAGGTTTACACTGTAGTATGACTAACTACCATTGGATGAAGTGATGAATCTCAATCACTGGAGTATGACTCTTAGTTAATATGTTAGTGCTTATAGTGCATTGACAGACCTGAGCTTTCCTATTAACGCTCAAGACTGTCAACAGTCGATAGGAACTCATAACTTGTATAAGGTACGTGTTCTCAATCTTGAGACGATTATGAACACAGACTATGGATCTGACTGTTTTGACTTACCAATCAGTGAGGTCTATAGAAGATCAACACCTGGGTACCTTGGGTATGTCATGTTCTGTCATGCCCCGGAGTAGCATAAATAGAGAAAAATAATTTCCTTTATGGGTCCGTAGGGAATGACAAGTGAAAGTCACTAATATCCACACCACTCAGTACTAGTCCAAACAGGAACAATAAACAACTGAAATATAAACACAGTTCTATCTATTACAAACATCAGAGTATGGTCCACAGGATCACAATAGGTCTGGAGACAACATATGCCCACGTACCCGTTAAACTGCTAAGTACAACAGTAAGAGAACAAATAGTAACATAAACTACTATCTATCTTCAGGTCTTTAGCTAGCGTATGGATAGTCATCAGCATGACCGGCATTAGTGGGACCACCCTCTGTATAAGTTCCGTCAGGATAGTAACCATCGTCATAAGCTCCACTATCTGCATTAAAAGGGACAGGGTAATCTGGACGGGGAATGTCCAAGCAATAATGGCTGTCAACTTACTGAGAGCTGAGTGAATCGAAACTCACAGCGTATCAATAATATAACGAATGACAAGTTGTCGAAATGTCTAAGATATAGTTCTACTAAATAATATATTCCCTGTATTCCAATATCGCAACTCAACCCTTATCGTTTTATTATTCAGAGACCGATACTCAACATACTATGTCTAGAAAGAACATACTCAATCGTTTAACATATGTAGACATACCATCATTCTGTCCATTGCTCGTTAAGGATATAAACCATCCACCGCATTCATGGACACCACATCAGTCCATCCCCCGCTTGTTAAAGATATAAACCATTCACCGCATGCCGGGATACAATGCTTTGAACAACATCATATCAAATCTATTGCCACGACTTCTCGTAGTATACCAGTGATCCCCATCCACCGCTCGTTAAGGATATAAACCATCCACCACTTGTTAAGGATATAACATGGATCATCTAGCTACCCTAGGATTACATGGTCCTGCCCACTTCCTGCTGCTCGTTAAGGATATAAACCATCCACCGCATGCAAAAGCATATCATGACCAGGCGTCCGCCCACGTACCATTTCCAAAACTTATCAAACCTACTTAAGCTCAAACACTTCTATTGATACATGACTTCCCATGTGGCCTGACTACTCTGATTGAAATAAACGGATATCGAACTCATACATCAACCACATATTATCTCACGTCACTGTATTAATCCATTATTCTTAAACATACTTATCTGTATTGTCACATTATCCCTGTTTAACCTATAATCGCATAATAGAAGTCCGAGTCGTGGATCGAGTATTCGAACCTCATATAAAATAAACCAAAGAACTAAACCATGTTCTACATGTCTCAATCGATTGAAATCATTTCAATCGATCGAGGGAAAATGAAGTTCGATCGATCGAAGTGGATTCGATCGATTGAACCTTCGATCGATTGAGCCATGCTCGATCGCTCGAGAGTTGTCTTCTCCAGCATATTCTGAACAACACATAAATAAACGTCTTAGGGATGTACTTAATATGATTAATCAATACAAAATCTTGTAATACATTATATAAGGAGACCGAGTGAGTAAAAACTCACTTAAGGTGCGTTTGGCTTGAGTTTTAAGCTCCCGAGCTCTCCAATGGCGGCCTCCTCCTCTCTCTCTCTTCTTCTCTGCCTCTCCCCTCTCCCTGTGACTCCTTTTCTTTCTCTTCTTCTTTGCGTCTCTCTAACAGATTCTATATATATAGATGTGGATATATATATATATAAGGAGGTGTGTATATATATATATATAACACAAACACTCACAATTCTCTCTCAACAAAGCGTGGGCATAATCCAAAACCTCACACACATACTGCCCCAAATAGATATATAGAGAATGGGGAGGGCAGATGGCTGGTTCTGCGCATAAACTGGAATTCAAATCATTACAAGTTCGATTGATCGAATGGAGTTTGATCGCTCGAGATCAGTTCGGCTAGGTTTGATCGATTAAAAAGGGATTGATCGATTGAAATGGGGACCACGTATTAAATTCAGGTCGATAGAGTTTCGATCGATCGAAAAACGTTCGATCGCTTGAACTTCTGGGATGCTCGATCGCTCGAACGAGCTTCGATCGATCGAAGATTAAACTTTGTAAATGAATCAAGTGAAGTATATAAAATCTCTCTGTATTAAATATTTATTGAAAATACAGGGTATTACATCATCCACCACTCATTAAAGATTTCATCCTCGAAATTGGAAACATACAAGACCTAAAACAAAAACGGAAACTTCTCACGCATCTCGGACTCTAGTTCCCACGAAGCTTTTCCTTCATCATTGTGCTTCCACTGGATCTTAACTAATGGGATCTCCTTATTCCTGAGCTTCTTGATTCCATGATCTAAAATGCAAATCGGTCCTTCGTTAAACGTAACGTTGTCATTGACTTCAATATCCTCGAAGTTGATCTCATGCGCTGGGTATGAGCACACTTCCTCAGCATACTGATGTGAAAAACTTTGTGCACTCCTAAAATCTTTGGCGGCAACACAAGGCGATAAGCAACCTTCCCAACATGCTCTAAAATCTCAAACGGTCCGATGAATCACGGCGATAGCTTGCCTCTCTTCTGACCGAATCTGACGATGCCTCGAACAGGTGAAACTTTGAGTAGCACATGATCTGTCACGGCAAACTCCAAGTCTTTGCGTCGCTTGTCAGCATAACTCTTGTGTCGGGTCTGAGCTGTCTTCACCTTTTTCCGTATAATCTGAATCTTCTTGCTAGTCTCTCATACCATCTCTGGCCCGAGAAGTTGAGTATCTCCTACTTCAGTCCAAAATAGCGGCGATCGACAAGGTCTTCTGTACAAAGCTTCAAATGGCGCCATTCCTATGCTCGAATGATAACTGTTGTTGTAAGCAAACTCTATCAAAGGTAAGTGTGTCTCCCAAGAACTCTCAAAATCAATGACGCAAGGGCGTAATATGTCCTCCATTACTTGATTAACTCGTTCAGTTTGTCCATCAGTCTGCGGATGAAAAGCTGAACTCAAGTTCAATGTTGTTCCCATTGCTGTCTGAAGACTCTTCCAAAATTCTGCAGTAAAGCGCGAATCTTGATCTGACATAATAGAAATAGGTACTCTGTGTAACCGTACTACGTGCTGTAGACACATTCGGCTCAAACGTTCCACTAGATACGTCATACTGTAGGCAATAAAATGTACTGTCTTCGTAAGTTGATCCACGATTACCCAAATAGCATCGTGGTTCTGCTGTGACTTCGGCAATGCTACCACAAAATCCATGGTGATGTGTTCCCATTTCTATTGAGG
This sequence comes from Hydrangea macrophylla, assembly GCA_033977485.1. Classification (NCBI taxonomy): domain Eukaryota; kingdom Viridiplantae; phylum Streptophyta; class Magnoliopsida; order Cornales; family Hydrangeaceae; genus Hydrangea; species Hydrangea macrophylla. Next base: position 117,440,558 of record CM066985.1, on the reverse strand, counting down.
AATTGGTAATGGTTGAAGTAATCCAGGTGGTTTCTGATGTTCTGCCTTTACTTGTTTACAAGTAAGACACTGAGAAACATACTCAGCCACTTCTCGCTTCATTCCTTCCCACCAAAAATTCATTTTCAAGTCCTTGTACATCTTCGTACCTCCTGGATGAATCGTCATTCGTGACTTATAAGCTTCATCCAATATGTCTTTTCGGAGATTCTCTTTGTCAAGTACACAGAGTCTACCTTTACATCGTAAGGCTCCGTCCGTACTAATACTCCAGACTTCTGGTTCTTTAGTTGACATCTTTGTGAACCATAACTTCAAATCCTCTGCTGTCTGCTGAGCTTCTATGATACGGCTAATCAAGGTTGGTTGTACCATAAGACATCCAAAATGTTGCCCTTCCATTGGTTCACTTGGCTGAAGATCAATTTTAGCTAAAACTTCCAATGCTTGTCATTCTCGAATTAGTAATGTAGCGATCACTAGTCGAGGTTTACGACTCAAAGCATCTGCTATGACATTTATTTTACCTGGATGGTATTGCAAAGAAAAGTCATAGTCCTTGAGTAACTCTATCCATCTTCGTTGTCGCATGTTCAACTCCTTCTGAGAGAACAAATACTTCAAGCTCTTATGATCGAAAAACAGATCAAACTTTTCTCTATAGAGATAGTGTCTCCAAATCTTCAATGCAAACACTGTTGCTGCCAATTCCAAATCATGCGTAGGATAATTCTTCTCGTGTACCTTCAATTGTCTTGATCCGTGTGCAATAACATTCCCGCCTTGCATAAGCACACATCCAAGTCCTTGGTACGATGCATCATTGTAGATCACATACCTTTATCCACTCTTAGGTATCGCAAGTACTGGTGCAGAAGTCAATCTTTCCTTCAACTCCTAAATGTACCCTCATGCTTGTCTGTCCATTCGTACTTTGTCTCCTTCCTTGTTAAATTCGTCAAAGGTCCTGCTAACTTGGCGAATCCTTCGACAAATCTCTTGTAATATCCTGCTAAATTAAGAAAACTTCTTACTTCGATCGCGTTGGTCGGTCTGTTCCAACTTAAGAATGCATCGATCTTAGATGATTAGAGATACCATATTGAGATACAACATGTCCCAAGAATTTGACCTCCTGTAGCCAAAACTCATACTTACTGAACTTTGCGTATAACTTGCTATCTCGAAGCGTCTGTAAAGCAATCTGTAAGTGCTCCTTGTGGTCTTCCTCCGTCTTTGAGTAGATCAGTATGTTGTCGATGAACACTATAATGAATTGATCCAGATATGTTCTGAACACTGTATTCATCAAGTCCATAAATATGACTGGCGCATTCGTCAATCCAAAAGGCATAACTAGAAACTCGTAATGCCCGTATCTCGTCCTGAACGCAGTTTTCAATACATCCTCTGGTCAAACTAACAACTGGTTGTATCCGGAATGTAAATCGATCTTCGAAAAGATCCTTTATCCTTGTAATTGGTCAAATATGTCATCTATCCAAGGTAGTGGATATCTATTCTTGATCGTTACCTTGTTCAGCTCCCTGTAGTCTATTCAGAGTCGAAGTGTTCCGTCCTTCTTCTTTACAAACAGAACTGGTGGTCCCCAAGGTGACGTACTCAGGCGAACAAATCCTAAATCTCCAAATTCCTGAACTTGCTTCTTTAGTTCCAACATCTCTGTTGGTGCCATCCTATATGGAGTCTTAGATATCGACAATGTACCAGGTACTAATTTCACACAGAAGTCTATTTCTCTTTTGGTGGAAGTCCGTTAATATCCTGAAATACATCCTGAAAGTCTCGTACAATAGGAATCTGATCCATCGGGAGTTCCATCGTGAGCTTTGTACTCGTACTCCCAATTGTAGCCAAACTACTCGTAAGGAACATGTCGCTCGTTGACTGACACTAAAATCTAATCGGCCTTCCTTGTATTGGAAATACAATCGTCCTAGTAGGGCAATCCAAATTGGCATCGTACTTAGTCAACCAATCCATTCCTAGGATAGTGTCGAACTCGGACATTGACATAACTACTAAGTCTACTGGCAGATTCCTATCTCCCAAGGTCAATGGGCAATCTTTACATACTTTATCCAACTTCACAGTCACTCCCAATGGTGACACCGCATTAAGTGCTAGCTCAAGTGCCTGGGGTTCTAAACCCAACTGACGCACAATCTTAATAACAATAAATGAGTATGCAGCTCCAGTATCAAATAAGGCTTTAACTAGACTATGAAAGAGTACAAGTGTACCTTCCAAATGTTGCTGCTCATCAGCATTAAAGCCTGCTTCTCCTGGATAATAGCATTCATCCTTGTCTGATCTGGAGGTCCTTGAATCCCTTGAACTAGTGCCCCATAGTATCCTCTTTATGGTGCACGGCAATCCCTGCTCAAGTGCCTTGGCTTGTTGCAATTTCGGCAGTTGGCACCCGTCCGGTGGTTAACCCTAGAAGCTGTGCAAAACTTTGCAATGTGCCCTGGTTTTCCACAATTAAAACATCCTCCACTATTACTCGACGGGGCTGTTAGCAATGCATGTGGTTGTGGTACCTGCTGGCAATATCGCTGGGGTCGAGAATAGTTTGACTAAGGCTTTCTGGTTCCATCCCAGGTTTTCTTGTTTCCTTGGGAATTTCCTAGAAGTCTCCACCCTTGGGTATTCCTCGGTGGCTGTACTTGGAAATTTCTCTGTTGGAAGTTCCTTGATGGCTGTGGTCGATTCATCTGGGGTTGCTGCACTGGATACGCATCTTTTTCCAGACTTACAGCAAGTCTGACCAGTCCTTTGAAACTCTGGTTTAGGTGACCAATCGTCATGTGGCGAAGGTGGGGATTCAATCCCTGGTGAAATCTTTTCACCTTCTTTTGCGAAGTGTCAATCATATGCAAGGCGAATCGAGACAGTCGCTCAAACTATGTGGTATACTCTCTTACAGTCCAATCTCCTTGAACTAAGCTCATGAAATTCTTCTCCTGCTGATCCTTTTCATCTTCTGGAAAGTATTTCTCCAGAAATCTTTCTTTGAAGGTTTCCCACGGCATTACTCTCGCAGTGTTTATACCAATCGTTGCTCGCTCAGCTTCCCACCAATCTGCGGCGACATAGGTGAGCTGAAAAGTAGCAAGACAACGCTTCTCCTATTCGCTGCATTCTAACGCTTCAAAGATTATTTCCATCTCTCTGACCCATTATTCAGCCTTCCATGGTTCTATTAGTCCATCAAACTTCTCAGGACGTAACCCACAAAAATTTGCTAACAACTTATCTGCAGTTTGTCTTTGTTGGAACGGTACAACTGGAGGTTTGGCCGGTCGTTGATTAGTAGAGTTGATGTAGGTATCACCTACATGCTCCATCCGTTGCATGAATGCTTCAAAAATTCCTGTTGGATCCATCCCATCCGGAATAGTGCTCTAATTCGCGCTTGGTGATTTCTCAAGGGTCCTACCATAATGACAATGAGTGTCGCCTACAAGAGACATATTAATCAGCTAAAAGTTTTCTCGTAGAAACAAAACCGAGATAGAACGAGAAGCAAACAAGAACTAACAGTTCTACAAAACAACACCTCAATGCAATTACACAACCAATATCAAAAGTACTGCTCATATATATCTACCAAAAGATGTACTGCATAGTACACACTAGTCAATCTGTGTACCACGTGGGACAAGGCTAAAATAGTACTATGGTCAACTACACAATACTACTGCTAATATCTATACAAAGCTATGGTCAAATAGCTATCTCTCAAGCTCCCAAAAATCTGGTAGACAACATGTCCTGATAAAACTAACAAAAATTAAGTCTTGCAGGTCTTGACTCAAAATTCGTCAGCATCTAATCCTGCTGGTGATGCCTCGTCCTGTGAATCAATATCCATCTCCTCGAGTGGATCATCCTCAATAGGTACGACAAGATCTCCAACTACAACTCCTATATCCCAATCCTCTATTACCTCTGTATTACCGTCCTCCATCACGTCTACGATTGCCTGGGTAGAGACATCGACTGCTACTGCGGTGAATCCATCGGCTATATCAAGAGCTCCCGCTATCGTAGCCTCTCCTAGAATGAAATCCGATGGCTGTGCTACCATCTGAGCTATCCATCCTACTGCCATATCGGCCATGGCTTCCATATGCATAATTGGTCCAGCTGGTATCTGAAGCATAACGGGTACTTCTGGCACAACTACCTCCTCGTCGGGCACATCCTCCTCTGTAACTATGTCTACCTCAACAGCCTCTGGGTCCGGTGCTGGATCCTCTGGCTCAAACTCTGGCTCCTCTAGGTCATCCTCGGGCTCATCCTCATCTACATCATCCGCATGAACATCCTTTACTGGGTCCTCATCGTCTATCGGCTCCTCCTCTCCATCCCCGTCCATGTCCTTATCGGCATACTCATCCTCTGGCTCTAGGTCCTCGTCCTCCTGAATTGACTCAAGCTCTGGAATTGGTACTTCGGGTATTGGTGATGGTGGGGCTACCGGTGCTGGTGCAGCTATAGGCTCTGGTGGACCGACTATAATAGCTCTCAACTCAATCTCATCCATCTCTGACTTACTATGAACTAACCGTAATATCTCCTGGCAAATGTCCCTACCAACCCTCGTAGTATGGTAAGCATCCATACGCATCTGCGTCGGGTGAGTCCTACCGGTCTCATAAAGCGCTCTCCACATGTCCTCCTCCAAATGTCTACTTGCTATCTGGCATACATGCTCACGATCAAATTCTGGGTCAGCTGGCTCCACGGTATCCCCATGGATCACGTGTCCTCCATAAGCATCGGTAACAAACTGATGGAACTCTGGATCCATGCTATCCTGCAAAGGAAACTATCTATCATCAGGACAACGAACTTATCTTATACTCATATCTCATCTTAGGAAATTTTAAATGCTAGAACCAGATGGTGTGGAACGAATAGTGAACGAAAACATCAGAACATAAGGCTCTAATACCAAAAACCCTATCACGCCCCGGAGCAGTATAAATAAAGAAAAATAAATTTCCTTTATGGGTCCATAGGGCATGACAAGTGAAAGTCACTAATATCCACACCACACAATACTAGTCCAAACAAGAATAGTAAACAACTGAAATATAAACAGTTCTATCTATTATAATTATCAGAGTATGGTCCACAAGATCACAACAGGTCTGGAGACAACATATGCCCAAGTACCTGTTAAACTGCTAAGTACAACAGTAAGAGAACAAATAGTAACATAAACTGCTATCTATCTTCAGGCCTTCAGCTAGCGTACGGATAATCATCAGCATGACTGGCATCAGTGGGGCCACCCTTTGTATAAGTTTCGTCAGGATAGTAACTGTCGTTATAAGCTCCACTATCTGCATTAAAAGGGACATGGTAATTTGGACGGGGAAGGTCCAGGCAATAACGGCCGTCAGCTTATTGAGAGCTGAGTGAATAGAAACTCACAGTATCAATAATATAACGAATGACAAGTTGTCGAAATGTCTAAGATATAGTTCTACTAAATAATATCTTCCCTGTATTCCAATATCGCAACTCAACCCTTATCGTCTTATTATTCAGAGACCGATACTCAACATACTATGTCTAGAAAGAACAGACTCAATCGTTTAACATATGTAGGCATACCATCATTCTGTCCATTGCTCATTAAGGATATAAACCATCCACCGCATTCATGGACACCACATCAGTCCATCCCCCGCTCGTTAAGGATATAAACCATTCACCGCATGCCGGGATACAATGCTTTGAACAACAGCATATCAAATCTATTGCCACGACTTCTCGTAGTATACCAGTGATCCCCATCCACCGCTCGTTAAGGATATAAACCATCCACCGCTCGTTAAGGATATAAACCATCCACCGCTCGTTAAGGATATAACATGGATCATCTAGCTACCCTAGGACTACATGGTCCTGCCCACTTCTTGCTGCTCGTTAAGGATATAAACCATCCACCGCATGCAAAAACATATCATGACCAGGCGTCCGCCCACGTACCATTTCCAGAACTTATCAAACCTACTTAAGCTCAAACACTTCTATTGATACATGACTTCCCATGTGGCTTGACTACTCTGATTGAAATAAACGAATATCAAACTCATACATGAACCACATATTATCTCACGTCATTGTATTAATCCATTATTCTTAAACATACTTATCTGTGTTGTCACATTATTCCTGCTTAACCCATAATCGTATAATAGAAGTCCGAATCGTGAATCGAGTATTCAAACCTCATATAAAATAAACCAAAGAACTAAACCATGTTCTGCATGTCTCGATCGATTGAAATCATTTCGGTCGATCGAGGGAAAATGATGTTCGATCGATCGAAGTGGATTCGATCGATTGAACCTTCGATCGATTGAGCCATGCTCGATCGCTCGAGAGTTGTCTTATCCAGCATATTCTGAAAATCACATAAATAAATGTCTTAGGGACGTATTTAATATGATTAATCAATACAAAAGCTTATAATACATTATATAATGAGACCGAGTGAGTAAAAACGCACTTAAGGTGCATTTAGCTTGAGTTTTAAGCTCCTGAGCTCTCCAATGGTGGCCTCCTCCTCTCTCTCTCTTCTTCTCTGCCTCTCCCCTGTCCCTGTGATGCCTTCTCTTTCTCTTCTTCTTCTTTGCATCTCTCTAACAGATTATATATATATAGGTGTGTGGATATATATATGTATGGAGGTGTGTATATATATATAACACAAACACTCACAATTCTCTCTCAACAAAGCGTGGGCATAATCCAAAACCTCACACACATACTGCCCCAAACAGATATATAGACACTGGGGAGGGCAGATGTAACAACCCTAAAATTTTTAAGTGTGTAAACAATTATTCTAATTAATTTTTTTTCATTTAGCAATAATATATGAGTGTGCCTATGTAAGGCATGTGTTGGAAAATTTAAGTGTTTGGTGGACGTATCAATTAAATCATGAGTGAGCGCGTTTAGTTTGGGAGTTATATTTTATTAATTTATAATTGTAAAAAAAAAGTGAAGGGTTGATATGTATTTTTGTTATATAGTGTTTATAGGCCCGCGAATGTGTTAAATAATGTAATTAACATTGAAACTTAGTACCGGGGTCATGAGTACCCATTGGGCTACTCATTTTAATACTTTGTACTGCATTCTGGGCTCATATAGGTCTCTTTTGTGAGCCCACAAGAAGAAAAACGGGATTTATATATTTATGTGTGTTTATTTGACATGTGTTGTGTGTGTAATGTACATATCTACTTATGTTAAAAACCCTAGCCCCCATATTAACATAAAAAGGGAAGATAAGAAAAGGGAGTAGAAGAGAGAACAGACGTGTGTTGTGTGTGTATATATGTGTGTGTGTGTATGTGAGAGAGAGAGAGAGGGAGAAGAAGAAGAAGAAGAAAGGAGAATGATCTTGGGTTCGTGGGCACGTGGGGAATCGCGGAGCATTCGTGGTTGTCAATTTTGGATCGAACTAGGTGAGTTAAAGATTTGTTTTTGGGTATATATATATACACATATGTATATATATATATGTATACGCTAGAGAATCCTATTAGTTCTTGTTAACTTGGTGATTTGTTTTAAATTGTGTGTTGATCCCCATTTGTTATTATGGACTGATATAAACATTCATTTTTCTTATTGTGATTTTATGAATGTGATCTCGGTGTATTAGGATAGATTATGTGGATAGTTAACTTGATGAATGCACAAAGGAAAATAATTTTGATAATGAATAAATAATAAGAAAATTCGTTTTTATTCTATTTTAACAGTTGCAGAAACTTCAGAAAATTATTAGAAAATCATGGCTTTGAATTTGAACATTCTGTCCGCGTGTCTTATGTAAAACGTGATTCTGCACACTTTTCGTGTTTTAAGTTTTTCCTGATTCTGCACCGTTTGGGCAGAAATTTAAGATTACAGTAGCAGTTTTCAATATAGTTCAACGTGCAAATTGGAGAATATTATTTCTTATTATGTGTTTTATGTATGCTAATATGGAATGTTGGGTTGAGTTTATTGTACCTGAAATAACTGACCTTATTGTGTGGTCATTTTGATAAAAAGGAGTAAATTAGATACGTTGAATAGTATATTGGGATCTTGTAATTTGATTGGAAATTATTGAGGGAAGATTGTTATGGGTTAATTGATAAAACCCTTTATTATAAGAAATTGGAATACATCTAAAAGTTAGAGATGTGATTGGATGATAAGACGGAACTATGTGATAAACGTGAAATTCACAATTATTGAGAATAATACGAACGATAAGTGATAATTGCAACATAGTTCTTTAGTGTTCACCGCTCCCCGTTGTGTGATATGTTTTTTTTTTGGTAGCTCGACTTGCTGAGTGTACCCTTTTGCCAGTGGCTTCGTGATCAAGCTGGCCTAAGCCTTATGCCCGACTTATTTGTTAGACGTCTAGGCATATTGACTGGCCTTCTGTGTGTATACCTAGTTTGGTTGATACCCCAACCAAACTAGCACCAGAGTGGATGTTAGTAGTATGTCCGGGCACACATGGGATATATGTGTGGGTGTACCATGGAGGGTGACCAAGTGGTGAAGCTAGGGAATGCAAAGATAAATTTAAAGTTAATAAGTAATGAACATGGATTATTTCATAAGACTGATAAGCGTGGAAAAATGAATGCGACGTTTGAGTTAGAATGTGGACGGTTTGTATACGGAATTGTTTGCTTGGTTTATGATCATTCAATTTGCAGGATGGTGGGCCCACTAACGTATTACAGGTTTGGCTCACCATAAGTAATGGGTAAGTATGAAACTTGTAGTAACTTTGGATTTTGGGCAAGAAACTACTTGCCACCACATAAATGGAAACTACTCTATTGTCTAGATATGTGTGTGGAACTACCTGTCTTGACCCAAGAGTATTGTAGTGTAATTTGTTGTCTACGGGTTCAAGTTGGATCCATAAGACTTGTTGTTTTGTTTAACTCATACCAGTCATGTGACTGACCCGAGTGTGTTATACATTCGGGGGCGTTTCTATATGAAACGTAGTCGAATATATTTGTGCAGGTTAGTTTTTGGAGATTTTGAAGAGATGGTCGTTGTGTTGTTTATTATTGGAGTTGTACTTATTTTTGTTGTACTTGATTGTATTTTATTTTCTGGCATTGTGGGCCAGTATGTATAATTGTAATAAATATGGTATATTGGGTATTGGGAACGTTGTAGTTACTCTGACCAATGGATGTATAGATTTTTTTTCTTATTTATATTTTTTATTTCCGCTGAACTCTGTATGTGGACATTTTATTTATGAAAATGATATATTTTTTTTAATTTGAAAAGTGATATAATATTTATATTGGAACTTTATTTCTTTTACAATGAAATGGATGTTTGGGAATACATGTTTAATAATAAAGAGTTTTACTTTAAACACAAGATCACATGTCCTTATTTAAGGAGTATTAAATACTGTTTTCAATAAATTTTCTGTTAGCATATGGGAGGGTGTCGCTCTCGTGATTTTCGGTAATTGAATATTAGTCCGGATACAGGCTCTGGATTGAATATTTGGTTGTCCAAAAAATCGGGATGTGACAGCAGATGGCTGGTTCTGCGCAGAAATTGGAATTCAAATCATTACAAGTTTGATCGATCGAATGGAGTTCGATCGCTCGAGATCAGTTCGGCCAGGTTTGATCGATTGAAAAGGGTTTGATCGATTGAAATGGGGACCACGTATTAAATTCAGGTCAGTAGAGTTTCGATCGATCGGAAAATGTCCGATCGCTTGAACTTCTAGGATGCTCGATTGCTCGAACGAGCTTCGATCGATCGAAGATTAAACATGGTAAATGAATCAAGGGATGTATATAAAATCTCTCTGTATTAAATATTTATTGCAAATACAGGGTATTATATGTTTACAGGGTTGTGAGCATATAACGTTAAGATAGAATCTACCTTCTGTTCCAGAGTAAGCATTCCTTAAGAATGTCACCAAGTTGATTACTGAGAACTGCAGTCTTGTTGATAAGTAGTTATCAACATGTTTGGTAATCATGAGAGTTGAATGGAACTCAAGGAATACATGAAGTAATCATGATTCAGGTTGACAGTAACAGTTATCCGACTATCTGAATATGATTACGAATGCTGATGGTAGAGGAACATTAGTACACCATACAAGTCTAGTTATCGCTTCGGATATGTTCTTTTGCGTTGGAGTTCAGTTATCGTTTTATAGTGGAGTAAACTTTAACTGACCAGTTAGTTAATTTACTGATCAAAGAGTTTGGTCATAGGAATTAACAACTGGTTCAGCCAACAATAAAGAGCCTAGGAGGTCCCACTCTTAGCTCCGCTAGGATGCTCGGAAAGGCACATGAGGATCTTGTCAAGGCGGGTTCGATCGATCGAAGGTGTCTCGATCAATTGAGGGTCTTGGTGGGTTCGATCGCTCGAAGATGATTCGATCGATCGAAGGTTCAATCGATCGAAGCCACTTTGATCGTTTGAACGTTAGGTTGGCGATGTTGTCAAAATCAAGTTCTTATTTAACCCTATTAAAAATGTAGTATGTTAGAAGTAGTGTGTCAAGTCCACATGGATTGATACAAGAACAACGTTTGGGAAGTTTAGTAACTAATTATAATGCTCAAAAGAAAGAAATAAGAAAAGATGATAAAGAAAAGGAGAAAAAATGACTTTGCGTCTTGCGGCTTTTTGTTTGGTTTTTGGAGAAGAGAAGTGCAAATAAATACTAATCTAAAAAGCAATGGATTGGGATCATTCCCCCCTATCTTGGGTCACAAGAAGATGAAATGGACTAATGTTTTAAGCACACTCTAAGGTAACATCTCATTGTGGCATATTATCAAACAAAAGGAGTGCATCTATGTTATTGATAAAAGGAGCTTTGAGATTTCCATAGAAACAGATTTGGAGCTAACGTTTGACTATCAAGGATGCATGACATACAAGATGAAGCCTCTATGGCTTCTAATCCGAATGATTTGTCCACCCTACACTAACTAATCTACTTGGTGGACAAATCACCTATGAAGCCTTCAAAAAATAGTATTTAAAACCCAAGCGGTTGAACAATCAAAGATGCTTGGCATCAAAGATGAAGACCCCAAGTTATAAGTCTCATACACAACATTTATCAAACACATGGAGTGCAAAACACAAGGTTACATAATATTCCACATGAAATCCATAAGGTAGAATTCAAAGTCTAAGTTTTGACAATCAAAGATGCAACACAAATAAGATGAAGCCCTTAGTTTTGAATATTACACAAATGAACTCTAGAAATGCTACCATATTAAATCCAAGAGCTCATGATCCACAACCTAAGTAATCTAACAGATGAATTTAGGTTTCAATGATTCGCACACTTATTATTCTTCTCAATATGAGGAATATATATACAACAATACATGAGTAGAGGACAAGAAATCTCTTACCTAAATTACAGGACACTAATTATAAAAAAAAGCTAATTACAATGCTAATTACAGGAGACTTGTTATAGAAATACAATCAAGTATTATCTTGAATGACTATCTTAACACTTCCCCTCAAGATGGTGCGTATATGTCGCTCATGCCCAACTTGTCAAGATAGCTATGAAATGCTTGACTTGAAACCGCCTTAGTGAGTACATCCGCAAGCTGGTCTTCAGATCGAACATGGGGAACTTCAATGATCTTTGCTTCTAGTTTTTCTTTGATAAAGTGCCTATCCACCTCAACATGTTTCGTCCGGTCATGTTGAACTGGATTACGTGCAATGTCACATACTGCCTTGTTATCACAATATAACTTCATTGGACTGGCCGGTTCAATACCTAAGTCTTGCATTAGGTTCCTAATCCACAATAGCTCGCATACTCCTTTAGCCATTCCCCGGTATTCGGCCTCTGCACTGGATCTGGCTACAACTTCTTGCTTTTTACTTCGCCAAGTAACCAAATTCCCTCCTACAAATGTGAAATACCCAAAAGTAGAGCGTCTGTCATCAATCGACCCAGCCCAATCGGCATCAGTATAACCTTCGATATTCAAATTGTCTCCTTTTGTAAACATAATTCCCTTTCCCGGAGACGACTTCAAGTAGCGCAATATATGAATTATAGCATTCATATGCTCTTCACTAGAAGAGTGCATGAACTGACTGACAACACTCAGTCCGTAAGCCAAATCAGGTCTAGTATGAGCAAGATACATCAATCGTCCCACTAGTCTCTGATAACGCTCTTTGTTGGCAGGGACTTCATTTGGATACATCCCCAGTTTCAGATTTTCTTCCATAGGAGTGTTAATCGGACTACAAGCTGACATACCAGTTTCATTTAATAAATCTAAGGCATATTTCCGTTGAGATAAAAAAATACCTTTCTTTGACCTTACAACTTCAATTCCAAGAAAGTACTTCAATGGACCAAGATCCTTCATTTCAAATTCCTGGGCTAGATAATCCTGCAATGCTTTCTTTTCTTCTAGATCATTACCAGTCACTATCATATCATCAACGTACACAATAAGAGCAGTAATCTTTTCTTTATTATGCTTCAAGAAAAGAGTATGGTCTGAGTTACTTTGTTTATATCCAAATGCTTTCATAGAATTCGTGAATCTTCCAAACCAAGCTCTAGGGGATTGCTTTAAACCATACAAGGACTTCTTAAGTTTACAAACCTGTTGGGTTTTTTTTCGTTTGCATATTGCATCCAGGAGGCAACTCCATATATACTTCTTCTTTGAGATCTCCATGCAGGAATGCATTTTTTACGTCGAACTGATGAAGTGGCCAGTCAAGGTTCACAGCCAGAGATAGCAAGATACGAACTGTATTAATCTTGGCCACTGGTGCGAATGTTTCCATATAGTCAATTCCGTAAGTTTGCGTGTACCCTTTGGCAACCAGTCTGGCTTTGAATCGTTCGACAGTTCCATCAGCTTTGTGTTTAATGGTGTAAACCCATCTGCATCCCACGGGTTTCTTCCCTTCAGGTAAATCAACAACTTCCCATGTCGAGTTCTTTTGGAGAGCCTTCATTTCTTCATTCATTGCTTCCTTCCACTTGGGATCTCTTAATGCATCCTGCACATTATTAGGAATAGATACAACAGATAATTGATTCACAAATGACTCATATTCCTTTGATAGCCTATGGTAAGACACAAAGTTACTCAAGGGATATCTAGTTTTGGACTTGGGATCAGGTTCATACTGTACTCTAGGTATACCTCTTGTGACTCGATTGGGTAGCAACTTTGTATAAGGTTCAGGCCTGACCTGGGACTCAGAGGTGGATTCGGCTTCAGGAGATTCGGCTTCAAAAGACAATTGATCAAAGAATGGTACAGATTGTGATGTAGATTGTATGGGAGAAGCTGGCATATATGGCGACAGAGATGTCGATTCTGGTGATGAAGATATTGAGTCCGATGACGGTTCGTATGATAATGGTTCCTGGTGAACTCTCGGGTGAATCTGACCATTCTCTCCATCGGGGTATTCTTCACTTATACCCGAGTTCTCACCACTTATAGGTTCCTCCAAAGTGTCATCCTCCAAAGTATCAAGGAAGTAATTCAGAGTCTGTACTTCATTGTTACTCTCCCCCTGAAGTGCAGACTCAGAGGCAGAGTAATACATTATAGTCTCATGAAAGGTAACATCAAGTGTGACATAGAGCTTTCGAGAGGGGGGGGGGGTGATAGCATCGATACCCTTTTTGATTCAAAACATAGCCAACAAAGACACACCGAATAGCTCGGGGTTCCAACTTACTTCGCAGTGATTTGTGAAGATGTACAAATGCGACACACCCAAATACTTTAGGGGCAAATTCGGCACGGCAGGAGCATTGATAGCATCATGTAAATCTTGAAAGGGGGTTTGAAATTGGAGTGTACTAGAGGGCACACGGTTGATTAGGTAGGCTGCAGCAGTAACAGCTTCACCCCAGTAGCTGATGGGCATATGAGCCCAAACAAGGAAGCACGAACAACTTCAAGAAGGTGACGGTTCTTACGCTCGGCAACCCTATTTTGTTGAGGGGTGTCGACGCAAGTCATTTGATGAGCCATGCCATGAAAATTTAAAAATTGTTGCAAGTCCTGATTAACGAATTCCCTTCCATTATCAGTTCGAATGGCCTGGATGTGAGATTGATACTGAGTAGCTATTGTCTTGTGAAATTTTCGAAAGAGGGAACTTACTTCACTTTTAGATTTCATTAAACAAATCCAAGTCATACGAGTACAATCGTCAATAAATGAAACAAACCATCGGGCACCACTCAAAGTGGGAATCCTCGATGGGCCCCATACATCAGAATGAATAACCATAAACGGGATTGAACTCTTATTCATACTTATTGGAAAGGGAACACGATGACTTTTAGCCAGTTCACAAACATCACACTTAAAATCAGAAACATTCAACTGAAAAAACAACTTTGGGAACAATTTTTTTAAATATCCAAAAGAAGCATGACCTAAGCGCTGATGCCACAACCAAATTTCTGAATTTTTTCGAAGTATTGTTCTGTCAACTGAAAAAACTTGGGCCAACTAATTTGAACTCGTCCCTGTCAGATCGAGATGATAAAGCTTTCCCCTCCTAGTACCATAACCAATTGTCCTCTGAGTCCGGATGTCCCTGAAAACACAACGATTAGGCCAAAAAATCACAATAAAATGCAAAGCGCAAGTTATTTGAGCAACAGACAAAAGGTTATAATTGAGGGAAGGAACAACAAGAACAGAGCCCAAATTCAAATTTTTAGTGAGTGTAATAGAACCTTCTCCAATTACAGGAGAGGGAGTACCATTCGCTGTGGACACTATAAGTTGTTTGGATGACTTCATAGACTGAACATGGGTCGATTCAAAGGTCATGTGATCTGTAGCACCAGAATCAATAATCCATGTACTATTACTATTAGGTGCAGAAACATTAAGAGCCTTACCAGGGTTACCTGAAGTAGCAATCAATGCCGAGGCCTCCTCGGGAGGATGTTCAGCCACAGCAACTGAAGCACTATGATTGGGCTTTGAGTTCCGTTTTCTAGGTGCCTTGGAAGGATCCCACCACTCAGGATATCCAATTAGCTCATAGCACCGTGACTTGGTGTGTCCTTTTTCCCCACAATGCGTACATAATCGTTCTGGCTGGTCGGCTCCTGTTTTATGTTTGCGACTTTGTGATCTAGATGAATGGGATGGATCTGCATTATTGTTCAATAGACCAGATTCACGATCCGGTTTCGCATCGGGCCACCGTTGTGAAGGCTTGGACCGACGTGTCATCATGACGGATGACTCTGGGTGTTTGGGTTCTCCATTCAATATAGTCCTGCGAATTGCATCACGTCGGACATAGGCATAGGTTTCTTCAAAATCTAGTACTGGATCCTTTCTAAGAATTTCTCCTTGGATTTGTTCAAATTCTGCATCAAGTCCATTTAAGAAGATGTGTACACGAAGACGTTTAACGGATTTTTTATATGCGGCAACATCATCTGGATCCTTCATTACAATTTTATCGCGATGATCCAACTCCTGAAAAATTTCTACCAGATCACCATAATAGGTTGAGAGAGGTCGACCATCCTGCTTGGTGGAAAACGATCGCTGATTCAGTGCAAAGATTTGTGACTCGTCTGACCCATCATAGAATGCCTTGGCGAGAGCATTCCAGATTTCTTGTGCGGTGCGCAATCGAAGGTAGCGCTTCATAATCTCAGGCGACATAGAAGTCAGCAACCATCCTTTGACCTTTTGATTTTCTGCATACCACTTGGTATAAGAATCATCGGTAGTCGCAGGTTGAGATTTTTTTCCAGAAATATATTCAAGTTTTTCACGTCCTGCAATGTGCATTTCCATGATTTGGGACCATATATCATAGTTGGATTCGGTAAGGATGATTCCGGCATTGAAAACAGAACCTTCAGATTGAACCTGTATAATTGGTGTGGTCATGGATGAGGATTCGAGTTTATCTTTGGTCATGGTGAGGTTAATGATGACGTGATATGGTTTCAATGGGCTGAGAATGCTAGTGGGTTTCTAGTGGGTTTGTAATGATGATTGGTGAGTTTGAAATGTTTGGGATGATGTTGTAACAGTTTTAGCTTTGATGGTATGATGATGATTGGTGTTAGTGTGATACTGTTGTGGTATAGAGTTTTAACCTAGCTTTGATACCAAGATGAATTTAGGTTTCAATGATTCGCACACTTATTATTCTTCTCAATATAAGGAATATATATACAACAATACATGAGTAGAGGACAAGAAATCTCTTACCTAAATTACAGGAAACTAATTATAGAAAAAAGCTAATTACAATGCTAATTACAGGAGACTTGTTATAGAAATACAATTAAGCATTATCTTGAATGGCTATCTTAACACTAACTAATGATAGAAAGCATAGCAATATCATCAAAAGAGAAGAGATTGAAAATATACCTAACCATTAAAACTTCAATCCAAGCTTCAAGTTTATACAAAGGAAGAAGAAATGGAAGGGAACCCAAGTAGGTTCCCAAAAATGAGAGAAGGAGAAGAATGTTGGGAGAAAAAAAACACCAGATCCCTGAAATGAAACTATCTCTATCTATTTATACAAAACCCACATAATGGCAAACTTATAATTAAAAGGGGGCAAAACATAGCAAGGGCGGATCGATCCGCGGCTTGTGGCCGGATCAATCCGACATTCCAAAACCGCGAATCGATCCACGTGTAAAAGCCGGATCGATCCGACTTTACGAGAAGACGTCTCCAGGTCCCTGGGCAGTAGCGGATCGATCCGCCTTAAGAACCCGGATCGATCCGGTTTTGCAGAGTGGTGATTCTTTCCCTTTTCATGAGGTGAGAACCAAAATTCTTGGTTTCAACTTTGAACAAGTTCCCAATTCCTACAAGAAAGAGGCTTTTATTAGCAATAAGTGAACAAAAAACAAGATCAACAAAAATACAATTTATCCATTAAATCTCCCAGTATAAGTGATAATTCGTGTCCAATAAGAGTAAAATCATGAAGTTAAGAATGCAATATTGGATACGAATCAGTCAGTTCTGGGAATCTGTAAATGGGGCAGCTGCGCCCAGAAAAAAGGAGTTTGTCATTTTAATACGTCAGATGCTGTAGAAACTATTTTTAGAGCTCCCAAACCTTTTCCTTCCTCTCTATTAGGGTTCCCACCAACCCTAGTCCTTCCGGCAGGCATCTGTAGGAGTCATAAGGGAGAAGACAACCTAGTGGAGGCTACTACACCATCGAGGAAGAAGACAACCAGAATTGGGTTCAAGACCTGAGGTATAAATTCTTGTTCCCTCTCTTATGCGCATCTATAGAATTGACAAGTAGTAGATCCTGGGCTACCAATAAAGTTTTTTATAACTTAATATTTCGAGACTGCTTCTCTGTCTATGTATTTTTTTCACAATTTTAAAGTTTTTAAAATTGTCTACTTTAATTTTAAATTATTTTGTAAAAATTTTCAAATCATTCTGTGAAACTGCGAGTTTAATCGATTGAACTATGTTCAATCGATCAAAGGTTCGATCGATCGAACGATCGATCGAAATGTGACAGAGAACAAAGATGTTGTTTTATGTTCTAAATCACTATATAAAGAGTTTATGTGTGTGAATCAATTAGGGGATCCAATAGTTACATATATATATATATAGATATGCGCGGATGCCTGTACGACTAACCCTTTTGCAACAAGTTTAGTCCACTATCTCCCATGGCACCAAGACCGAAGTTTTAATTTTGTATTTAAGTGTTTGTGTTTGGTGATTGTTGTGTTTAATTATTGATTTGGTTTTAAGTCATGTGTAAAGGGCATTGTGACTTCAATCCTACGAAAAGGAAAGTCGCACCGGCTTCTATTAGAATATTGTATTCAAATTTAAAATAGTTAGGTATGTGATTCATCTATAAATAGATGTTTTCTACTCCTTTATAAGGGTCCTTGACTACACAAATGAAATGCATTAATCCATTTACTTAGTTCTTCTTTTTTTCCTTTACTGTTCGGCCACTACGGCCTCTAATTTCCTTAACTTAGTTTAGTTTAGTTTAATTTCATTCAGTTTTGTTCGACTACATGGAGTACCTGTGTCAGATCGTGATTCACATTTCACGTCAGGATTCTGGGAAAGTTTACAGACAGTACTGGGAACTTCGTTAAAGTTAAGTTCAACATTTCACCCCCAAACCGACGGACAGACCGAGAGAGTCAATCAAGTCATGGAGGACATGCTTCGAGCCTGTGCGATAGATTTTGAAAGTTCATGGGAGGAGAACCTACCATTGATAGAGTTCGCATATAACAACAGCTACCATACGAGTATAGGAATGGCACCATTTGAAGCCCTATATGGAAGACCGTGCCGATCACCCTTATGTTGGGCAGAAGTTTGAGATGACAAGCTCTTAGGACCTGAGATGGTTCGAGAACGAATGAGAAGATCAATATAGTCAGAGAAAAGATGAAAGCAGCTCAGAGCTGACAGAAAAGCTATGCAGATAAACATTGGAAGGACTTGGAATTCAGTGTTGGAGATCACGTATTCCTAAAAGTATCACCCGTACGAGGAATTGTCAGATTTGGACAGAAGAGAGGAAAACTTCAACCCCGCTACATTGGACCATTCGAAATTCTAGAACGAGTGGGAAAAGTCACTTACAGACTCGCACTACCACCCAAGATGTCAGGAGTGCATAATGTGTTTCATATCAGCATGTTGAGGAAAGTCGTGCACGATCCGTCTCATGAGATCAACTTCACGGATATCGAGGTAAACGACAATGTGACTTTTAATGAAGGACCGGTGAAGATCATGGAACGAGGAACTAAGAAGCTGAGGACTAAAGAGATCCCTCTAGTGAAAGTCCAGTGGAAACATCATGATGAGCGTGAAGCTTCTTGGGAGTTAGAATCAAAAGTGCGTGAGAAGTTTCCTTACCTTTTTAATGTATAGCTAGCTCCGATTCTGGGGACGGAATCTTTGATAGGTGGTGGATGATGTAATACCCGTAAATTTCCGTTATTAATAAATTGGGCCCCGTATTTCTTTTAAATTAGTTATTTTTGATATCCATATAAATAATACATATTATTTTATTGAGATTTAGATTGTAAAAATTTTGACTCGGACTAACATATCACACGGACCCGTAAAATCTGCAATTACATGGACTGTCCTACACATTAGTATACCTACCCAACCCATTTAAACCCATTACCCAAACACCTCCCACCATCTAAAACCACCTAACCCACAGGATTTACAAGCTGTCTTGACACCCTCGTGGAGATTTCGTGCATGGGTGGGTTTGTGTATGAAATGGACCATTAAGGGTAGACTGAGAAACGAGCAAACTGATCAAAGCCCCCCCACGCCGGCTCTTTTTCCCCAGGCACAGTCACCTCAATCTAGTCCTCAGCAGATTGGGAGCAGATGATTATATATGTGTGTATGTATATGTTACTGTGTACATAAATAGGCTCTAGAGTTTGAGAGGGACCACCACCGAGAGAGTTAGAGAGAGTGAGAGACTTAATCACACACACATACTGCCCTCTCCCTCAACCTACCCTCTGCTCCACTATCACACACACACGCAGACCCTAGGAGAAGGAGAAGAAGACGCAGAGAGTGGGACTCACCGGAGACAAAGGAGAGAGAGAGAAGGAAATCGAGATTTGGTAAAACCCCATACCCCCTGTTTACTCCTATACACTCACACACTCCTACACGCACACCCAGACCCTTCTTGCACGAACCAAACAGAGCCTAAGGCTCTCTGTTAGCCTCGGCGGCCATTAAAGAGCCCTCACCGGAGCTCGTTTTCCCAAACATTACAAGGGCGTCTAAAAATGAGACCAAAAGAACCCTTAGGTTCCCAATAGACCCCCTTTAATTCAATTTTAAGTTTAGTGCACCCTAGGTAGGCCATGCAGGCCATTATCCCCTTTAAACCCGAAAAGAATAATTCACTAGTGGGTCCTTAAAACGAAAACACCAGATCTTGGCCTCCTAGCATGTTAAAGAGCAGGGCAAACCGGTCCTAATGGCGTTGGTTAGACAAATTTTTATGAAAAACGAAGGAGTTATGAACTTGGGAAGTTTTTCGGCCAAAACGGGCCCACCGGCGGCGGCGACTTAGGCTCGCCGGAGAAGAAAGGTTTTCGGGTTATATCGTTTACCCGTTGGGTCGGGTCGGGTACGAATGTGGGTGGGTTAGTTGTTAGTATAAACAGTAGTGGGTTCGGGTTATAATAAATGTAAATGGGTCGGGTCGGAGCTATTAAGTTGGATCGGTCTCAGTGTGTATATGGATAACCCGTGAGGTCTGGGTCGAATCGGGTTGACCCGCGGGTTTGTTTTGTTATTATTATTATTATTATTATTATTGATTATTTTTTTAGTTAATAGATTTATATGTTATTAATTGGTTTTAAATTATGTAAAGTTAATTTTATTATTATTATAAAATCTGGATTATTATAACTTAATACTTATAATATTCTGAATTATTACTTTTATATATATAAAGTTAATTTTATTTTATTTTAAATAAACAATAAATGTTGGACTATTATTATAAATAGATATAAATGGTTTTAAATAGTTAAGGTATTCTTTTAAAATAGTTTCTAATGCCCAAAAATAATATTCTAATAATCTGAAATATTATTTTTGATAAATATTCTGAAATTATATTGTATTTTCTTATACAATATACTTAGTGTTTAATTAGTCTCAATAAATAATAAAAGGCTATAGTTAATTATAAATAGATTTTTAAATGATTTAAATGGTTCGAATTCATTAAAAATAGTTTAAATACTATAAATAAATGTTATATATATAATCTGAAATATTATTTTAATAATATTCCTATATTCTGAAATTATCATTTTTATGTATATAATGTTGATTATCTACTATTTTAAATAAACAATAATTATTGATCTTATTTCAATAAATAGATATAGGTATTAGTAAATAACTTTAAATTATTTAAAAAATGGTTTTAAATACCCAAAAAATAATATTTTAATAATCTAAAATATTATTTTTGATTATAAACTTACATTCTGGAATTATAATGTAATCCTTATATATATTATACTTATTATTTGTTTAGTTTCAAATAAATAATAAGTGCTTGTTTAAAATTAAAATAATTAGGTATTAAATACCTAATGACCAATTTTAAATAAGGGAAAATTTTAATGACTTTCCCTAAAAGTCTAATGCCTTAGTTTACAAACTTGCATTTATAAAATCCAAATTTTAGTATTTCTATAATTATTAAAGGACCCGTTTGGTTGTATTTAATTTATCTAAATACCAAACGAACTCCAAAAGAAAAATTATGAGAAAAATACCACTGGCCTAATTTAAGGCCTGGTATTTAATAAAAAAATATTTATAAGGGTCAAATATCTTCCTAATATATATTTTATTATTAGGGTGTTCCTAAGCCTAGTATTAGACGATTAAACTTCAGAAATTCATAGAAAATAAACCGTAGCTCAGAAAATACGCGGTCAATTTTCAGAGTCTTAGAATAATGTCTAGAATGTCCCCTTAAGGTTTGGTGACCTTTTGACACGGTCAAAAATACAGCTTATCTTTAGGGCCCAAACTGGTATAGAAAACCCTGCCTTTTATGCGAAGGACTCCGATTTGAGTCTAGTCAATAGCGTTGGACTCAGAATGATGCCTGGATCATCATGTTGGGGTTTAGGAACCCACCCGACACAATTACCATTATGCCTCTGATTTTAGTAAACTTATTAATTAACGCTCTATGTAATTTTATACTTTGTAGGAACCGCTACGCTTACTATTACTCACCCGCATCGAGGTGAGTCGCCCTAACTCACTCGGTATATTATAGAATTATTCTGTGATTATATATGTATGCCCAGTACGTCCTGTGTGGATGATACTGATAAGTATTAGATATGCGAACATGATATTGATTCTTATACAATGAATGCACGTTAGCTAACTATACTCCATGCTTAGTTAATATTCGTTGACATTCTTGTTATCATGAATTCTGTTTCTATAGTGTAATACCCCTAAACTTCACTTTTATTACTTTTAATTGATTAAAAGTATTTATAGGGTTAAATAGCAATTAATAATTTATTGGGGGTCTAATTGTAAATAAAATTAAATTATGGTTAGTCATGTGTAATGTGAAGTGGTAGTATAGTGACACATGTGTGTTGTGTCATCCTAAATGATATTGGAAAAAAAAAAAGAAGCACTATTCGTGTGGTGTGTGCAGTATAGTGTTATAAGTATTAGGAGCTACTTTGTGCCATGATCATTAGGAGGCTAGCTAAGGCCACGTTTGGTCTTGGCTTAGGGAGGAGATGCATGGCTAGTAAGGCTATGTTTGGGAAAGGTTTTCAACATGGTTTGCTATTAGAATGTTTAATTCAGGTACAGGGGTTGTATACAATATGCTTCCAAATCTCCGGAGTATTTCTTTATTATCTCTCTTGTACTCTTTTGGAGTTCTACTGCGTTTTCATTTGAAATCTATGAATTCCTGGTAAATGTGTTAGTAGAAAGTGTGTTGGCTAAATACCACGGAACTGATGGGTATATGAGTAAGGAGCACCTGCCAAGAGCCAATAGTCCAGAGACCAGAAAAGTCATGAG
The DNA here is from genome assembly GCA_033977485.1 of Hydrangea macrophylla. Lineage (NCBI taxonomy): Eukaryota > Viridiplantae > Streptophyta > Magnoliopsida > Cornales > Hydrangeaceae > Hydrangea > Hydrangea macrophylla. The sequence continues at coordinate 117,417,792 of CM066985.1, read as the reverse complement.
TGGCTTGGTAAAATGTGAGGTAAGGTAAGGTGACTCTTACTATATTACCACGAGAAACCCTGGTATGATGCTCTTGGGGGTGAGCGGTTGATTGTGGGATAGGTGTATATTTTTAAACCTATCAAATTGTGTATTCATTGAGCTGTTTATTCCTGTCATATTGTATACTTTCCCGTGTGTTATTGGTAAATGCAGGTAGTGCAGGTAGCTAGGAGAGCGGAGGTATTAGAGTAAAGTCTGACTGGGACGCTGTATAGACTACTGTGGAGTCCAGGCTATTTTAGTTTTTATTTATGTCAAAAGAATTCTTGTAATTTCTTTACAAGTGTAATATATGTTATTTTTAATGAAAACTCATTTATAAATATTTCATTTATTTTATAAAGTGGATCCGGGGTGTGACAATTTGGTATCCGAGCCTGTCTCCAACCGGAAGTGTGGGGCTGAGTCGAGGTCAGGTACTTGGTTCCACATCGCCTGGGGGATTGGAGAAAAACATCATTTGTTTAATACAAAAAAAAAATATATATATATATATATTTGAAATGTTTAGAGTTTACCAAATGATTTTCATTTTTAAATTTCGAGGACGAAATTTCTAAAAGGTTGGGATATTGTAATACCCCTAAACTTTACTTTTATTACTTTTAATTGATTAAAAGTATTTATAGGGTTAAATAGCAATTAATAATTTATTGGGGGTCTAATTATAAATAAAATTAAATTATGGTTAGTCATGTGTAATGTGAAGTGGTAGTATAGTGACACATGTGTGTTGTGTCATCCTAAATGATATTGGAAAGAAAAAAAAAAAAGAAGCACTATTCGTGTGGTATGTGCAGTATAGTGTTATAAGTATTAGGAGCTACTTTGTGCCATGATCATTAGGAGGCTAGCTAAGGCCACGTTTGGTCTTGGCTTCGGGAGGAGATGCATGGCTAGTAAGGCTATGTTTGGGAAAGGTTTTCAACATGGTTTGCTATTAGAATGTTTAATTCAGGTACAAAGGTTGTATACAATATGCTTCCAAATCTCCGGAGTATTTCTTTATTATCTCTCTTGTACTCTTTTGGAGTTCTACTGCGTTTTCATTTGAAATCTATGAATTTCTGGTAAATGTGTTAGTAGAAAGTGTGTTGGCTAAATACCACGGAACTGATGGGTATATGAGTAAGGAGCACCTGCCAAGAGCCAATAGTCCAGAGACCAGAACAGTCATGAGTGGCTTGGTAAAAGGTGAGGTGAGGTAAGGTGACTCTTACTATATTACCACGAGAAATCCTGGTATGATGCTCTTGGGGTTGAGCGGTTGACTGTGGGATAGGTGTATATTTTTAAACCTATCAAATGAGTAATACTTGGGACACAACCTTCATACAACTTTCATACAACCTCTCCAAAAGATGTGTCTATCTCTCTCATGTGATGTCACTGGACCCCACAGTGACACAGGAAAGAGATAGACACATCTTTTGGGGAGGTTGTATGAAAGTTGTATGAAGGTTGTGTCCCAAATATTACTCCTATCAAATTGTGTATTCATTGAGCTGTTTATTCCTATCATATTGTATACTTCCCCGTGTGTTATTGGTAAATGCAGGTAGTGCATGTAGCTAGGAGAGCGGAGGTATTAGAGTAAAGTCTGACTGGGACGCTGTATAGACTACTGTGGAGTCTGGGCTATTTTAGTCTTTATTTATGTCAAAAGAATTCTTGTAATTTCTTTACAAGTGTAATATATGTTATTTTTAATGAAAACTCATTTGTAAATATTTCATTTATTTTAGAAAGTGGATCCGGGGTGTGACATATAGCCACATGAACTTTCATATGAACATGGTCGAGTCTTGATGTCAACATTGACGTCTGCATGGTTAGTCACGGGGACTAACCCAGTCATATCAATATATACATTGAATGGACCGCGGAGGTCCGAGTGGTACACTCAAGTAATGGGAACAACAATGAAACTGCTATAGGGCCCTGTTAGGCGACGATAGCCAGAGTTTTCATTGAAATCATTAAAAGTTATGCATGAATTGATGGTTGATATGCTATAGGGCCCTGCTAGGCGACGATAGCAATGTATCCATCAGAATACAATAGTTACCTTTCAACTGCTATAGGGCCCTGCTAGGCGACGATAGTACTGTAACTATTCTATTCTCCCGGCAAGGTCACGAGGACCTAAGAGTCCAATGATTACACTCTTTTAAAACCAAAAAACTACTATAGGGCCCTGGTAGGCGATGATAGCAACGTAATCATTCTACTGTGAGCTAACGGCGTTACACTGGTAATGTAACAAGTCACATGAGTCGGTTGTAGTGTCCATGGTCGAATTAAAGTCGAATATATCGATAATGCATCGTGTCGTCATTCTACCTTGTCATATGCTTATTTAATGTTGGTTCAAGATATTGTCATATTTGTATATCCTTAAATGTATTAGGAGTGATCGGTTAAGACGATTTCACTTAGCTTCAAAAGCTAACGGCTCCTTCCCTGCCCTGGACATTTTACGTCTAGGTTATAACGAGGAGAACTATCAAGGTAACAATGAAGATGCATATCACTATCCTCAGGATGGGAACTATCAGGAAGGTGATCCTGAGGCATACTATCAGGAAGAGTTCGCTAACGAGGGTTACGGGTTTGTCAGTTAGAAGGAGGACCCTGGCCTACTTCCGCACTAAAACTTCTCTTATGTTTTAACTATCTTTTGGTCGATGTAATAATTTAAGTGGCGTAAATCGCCTAAACTTATCTTTTGTGGTTTTCATTTGGAACTACTGTAATAGCCTAAGTAGCAAAACACTCTAAGTTCCCCCATGAATACCATCAGACGCTTTTGCAAATTTCTTACTCTGATATATATGTTTTGTTAGTATGTTGCACAGACAGGTCAGTTTTATGTAACTCGTCATTCCCTACGGGTCCAGAAAGGAAATTTTAAATTTTCCCTATTTTTGGCTACTCCGGGGCGTGACAAAATTACACAAATATCTTTCAAAGGATAAATAGCCAAACATAATTTTGGCACGCCCAGTGGGGCTCTAGTGTCAAGATGTCAAATGGACTTCAAATGAGCAATTTGGGAATTGAAGTATCAATGACACTAAACTTTGGTTATAGAAATTTTGAAGGGTTGTATGTACCCTCACCAACACCAAACTTTTGTGATAACAATTTTGAATGCTTGTGTACTTCATCACCATCAACACCAAGATATGGTAATGAACATTGGTTCACTAATATTGTTCCATTATTGGAACAGTTAAAAGATCAAGCATTTAGTTTAGAAACTAAAATTTATCAAATGGCTCGGGGGTGTGAATTCTTCTTCAAAATTATGATCCAATATATGGAAATAAATTGATTATGAAGAATCTTCAAGATCCTTTAATGGTGGAAATAAAAAATTCATAATCACCATCATCACCCATATTGGTTAATCAACCAATGAATTGTCGTGAAAATATATTCGGGGGGTGTAATTTTCAACCAAGTATGGTTAAGAATTATGAACAAACTTTAGTTCACAATTGTGAGTTTTTCAATATTACACAAAGTATTGAAACTTGTGAATTGTGTAAGCCACTTTATATTATGGCTTTAGTTGGTCAACACCCACTTTGGCTTTGTGGTCTCATAAAAATTTGGTTATCACCATCTTGGACAATGATTCTATGAAGAAAACGTATTTAGTTGCTTGTACTTGTTTTGACCGTATAAAAATCAATTTCGGTCATTTGTGCTTTCTTAATGTGCAGAAATTGGAAGAAACATGGATCCGAATCCCAGTAATTGGTTCTCTGTAATGGTCAGTAGAAGGAAAATGGTTCATAAGCTTTGACGGGGTCGCAAGCATTTATGGTGGGTCCCAATTTGAGAAGTGTCGAGGCTGAAATTTGGCCCAAATTTTAAGGCCAGTCGCAGGAATTCATACATATTTAAATATATTTAAATATGACTCCATTCGGATGAGGACTAATTTCGCGGCACTTGTAAACCATGCATTTTGTTTTTTTGTTTGACTGATGATGTTTACATGGCTCGAAGCATGTACACATGCTTCGAAGGATACTTGTACTCGCCTATCAACACCAAAGTATGGTGATGAAGTATGGTTTGATTGCAGTAGAGGACTTGCTTATGTGTGTTAATCTTTAGACCTTGGAATTCGATGTTCCTTTTTTAGTTTGAGAAGTGGTTTAAAAGGTTTTAAAATGTCATTGCATTGGCTTCGAATCAAGTTTAAAGTCATTATTTTGCACCTTAATTTTGTGATGAAAAAAATACCCGAGGGGGTGGGGGGGTGTATTTTTCAACCAAGTATGGCTAAGAATCATGAACCAACATTTGTTCATGAGTTCGAGTTTTTCAACATTAATATACGAAGTGTTGAAATCTATGAATCATTCAAGGCATTCATGACTTTAGTTGGTCAACACCCACTTTAACTTTGTGGTACTCATCAAAATTGGGTTTCGACCATGTGGTTGTTTCTATGGTAGTTACATTATTATGAATGGAAAAATCTATTGACCAAATGAGTACTTGCAATCACTGTTGTAATTCGAAGCAAGGGGTTCAATGAAAACATTGATTGTAGTTCGGTGATGAGGTGGTAGTCAGCACATGGTTTAAATTGTCAATTATTAACCCAGGTTCGTGCTTGACATGAAGCATCGATGCAGCAAGGAAGACAGTGATCATGACACAGAAATTTTCATTCTTGAAAATCTCTAACAGTTTTGGTATTATTCTCTGTTTTCTTATATGTGGGACACGAGTTATCATGACCCATTCTGCTTGCGCTGAAATAGGACACATGGCATACCACCAAGGCTCATCCAATTCAATTAAAGTAAATACCAGCGGAAAACATAAGTAAAATCCATAAAATTCAGAGTTATAAAAAGTTTTACGCATTTGAAAACACTTAAACAAACACCATGTTTGGAACCAGCAATCCAGTTGACTAATCAGGGTTCGATCGACTGGAAATGCAAGATACAGAGAGCCTCAAAATCCCAGCAGCCAAATCCAGTCGACTGAATAGGTTCCGGTCGACTGAAAATACAAGATACAGAGAGCCTAAAATATCAGCAGCCGATCCAGTCGACTATGTCAGGGGACCCAGTCGACCGTGGTGTCAAATTCTTAGTCCACTGGTACCTTTCCATCGACTAAAATCCTAACACCCAGAAATTCCCATTTTGAAAATACAATCCAGTCGACTGTCACCCAGTCGATTGTTTCTTTCACGGAATGAAAATAACATTTTTAATCCAATGATCCAGTCGACTGCGTCGAGGCCCCAGTCGACTGCTTTTCAATATTTCAGTGCAGTAGCTAGTTCAAAACAGGTCTCCAGTCGACCGTCCCTAAACCAATCAACTATTTTCCCTCAATTTATTCTGCAGATTTTCAATCTATGGTTCTCCCACCCAATTCCAACACATTCGCTACTATACTTCAACTATTCAAAACATAATTACAGAAGTATTACTACAAGTTACAATAACTACAAATCCATTCCAAGGATCTGAATAACATGTGGTTTCAACTTCTCAAAATCTTTATTACAACATTTGGAAAGGAAACAAAACCATATACAAGAGCGATCCCATCCTCCCATCGGCCTCACTCTACGCGTTTCTTCTTTTCTCTCTTCTTATCACCTGCAATGGAGTAAAGCTCCACTGCTCAGCTATATGCTGAGTGCACAATTCTAAATATATGCTTATATAACAATTCATGCTTTAAAACATCTAAACACATCAAAATAGTCTCTAGGGAGAGTGGCACGTTTCCATCCGGTAATTGAGATTGATGCCGTTGAAGGCCTTACTCTTCCACGCACCCAGTGCCCTGGCTGGGCCTTCGTCCATACCAGGCACAACTATCAATATCATAATCCTCAAACTTCAATAAACTTACCCCCGGATGGAATTGCATCAAACCCCCGTTTGACCCAAGTAGACACATAGCATGCTCACATAAAAATTTACACGTGCTTTTATCGCATTTTTATGTCCATAAATAAAGGGCCTAATTAATACATGAATTTCACCCGAATCCCAAAATATCAAGTTGGATATTTAAAACATGAAATTTCTTATAAACCACAGATCTAGAATTCATATGTTAAGCTACAGTCTTAAGATTTCAGATGGAGTACCAGGGTACTGAATCTACGCCAGATATCTATTTATACATAAAACCTACGAGTTTTGACACGTTTTTTCAAAAAAAATATTGTCACGCCCCGACGTAGCATAAATAAAGAAAGCGTTTAATTTCCTTTATGGACCCGTAGATCGCGACAGTTTGAAGGATCGATTCCGTCCCAAACGTCGAACAACAATAAACAATAATAATCAGAGCAGAGCAATCAAGGCTTACAAAAGTTTTACTAACTTATTACATCTTACGATACGGGGTCAACTAAGGCACAGACCGCCTTAACACAAAACAATAACTTATCATCTATTACAGTCATCCTTATAAACATACAGTTTAAGACATGAAACATATAACTTAAAATATGCAATGATGATAACAGTTTCTCTTCCAAAAGCAGCCGTTCTCAATTAGCATAGTCATAAGATTCCTCCTGATTATAACCTGAAAAGCCTGAACACGAATGTCCAGGACGCATCAACGTCGTCAGCTTCAAGAAGCTGGTGAGTATTAAAAACATAACTTTGAATGTAAAACATACCCATTCACCCTTTTTTTTTCCAGTTTTGTTAAAACAACAGTTTAACCATAGGGAGATTTCAATTATAAAAGTAACAGGGAATATATTTAAAAGTCGTTCATTCATTTAAAACAAATGATCGTGTATGAGACAATGCACAACACTCATCTTACCGACTCTTTTCTCTCGACAAAACACAACAACCCACTATCTCACTCTAGTATCTTTGAAACACTAAGATAGCCACACTTTAGCAACGGGGTGCCAGGGAATGTCCAGTTTGCCTCACACTTTGGTCCGGGGTACCAGGGAGTGTCCAATGCCTCACACTTTGAATACCTAAACCGCCATGCAAATACCGGAGGAACCCTCACGCAGTATCCAGACTCGGGTATCAGGGAGTGTCCGTAGGCCACACTTTAGCACTACCATGGGTGCCAGGGAATGTCCGAGTTCGGCGTCACACACTTTAACGCTACCATGGGCGCCAGGGAGTGTCCAATTTTTCCACCGTCGTATTACAAAGATACTCTCACCGCAATCTCAACACGTCACACTTTGGTACACCATAACCAGGGAGTGTCCACCACACAATCTCAATCTCAATCTCAATCTCAATCTCATACTCATACTCTTCCCACACTGACCATTACTCTTTTCCATACTGACTGTATAACACCCACATTTGTGTTATTTCATTTTCATTTCATTGTCATGCATGATAATGTGATGTGGCGTGTCTTATGACACATGGTTGAGTGAGTTTTGACTCACGAGTTGATTTGGGTGTCTATATTAGAGAACCCTTTGAAACTATTGTGATTGAGGATTTATTGTTTGTGAAGTCTCTCCGAGTATGAGACGGTCACTGTGGAACACTTTAAATGTTTATCTGAAAATAAATGTTTACCTGTGTATTTCAATATTTGTATTATTTTCTGTTTTAGAATTTATTTCTGTTGTTAGATTTAGTATCCTGGTGAGGACGAATGAACACGCTATTAATTTGGTAGGCTAATTAGCAACTTCGGAAACGTCATATAGAAATTCGCGTTTTAGTGACCAAACGAAACTTAGTCGAAAATTTTTATAATTTTGAAGTTTCACTCGTAAAGCTATGAATAAGCTGTATAGAAAGTTTCAGAGACTAATTAGGAGTTTGGAAAACTCGTGGGGAGGTAAACGTAATTCCCCGAGAATGTTGCCTATATATAGATAGAGATGAACTTAGATTTTTTTTCATAAGTTAACCTAAAGTTCAAGAGGAGGCCAAAAAGGGGGCTAGAGGGAGATTTGATTGCTTAGAGCTTTGCGACGCCAAACGACGACCTTCCGTCAGTCTGGTTTCTCCCAGATTTCATATTCGAGCTCCTCGAGGTAAGAGCTTCGTTTTGATACCTATTAGGGCCTGTTTGGCTAAGTTTTCCGAAAAGTTATTTTCTAGAATTTTTCATAAAAATTGATAAATGGAATTCTGATCTATAGGAATTTCGCTAGACGGACTTATGCACGTTCCTTGTGCACGGGTTTTCTTCAGATTGAATTATAGGAGCGTTATTCGGAGGTGAGTGATTCAACTATGTTTTGGAATGATTTCTTGGCATGTATTCATGTTATGTTTGAATAGCATGTATTAATTCCTAGAGATATATTGTGTAGTTCATATTGGGCATTTATATTGATAAGTAGGCTCAATAGCACGGTGATATATTTTAATTACCGCGAGCATGGTGATATGTATTTGAGCATATTAAGTTGCTTATTTGGGTCAGAAGGAGCACGTGGTCACCGTGCCATTTTGTGGAGCCGATATAGGCATTAAGGTCGCACGATTGTTTGTAGAATCGTGGGTCTTACCCTTTCGCGTGGATTTATTGGCGAGGAGTCGCGGATTGGGAGTATGGACGGGCACGTGAGTCTCCGGCGACTAGTATGAAATGTAGAGATGTGAATGCGGACATGTTTATCATTCATGTACATATGTTGATTTATTCACTAAGCTTTAGCTTAAACAAATCGAAAAATATGTGGTTATTCAAATAACCATTGCAGGTATAAATGCTGGCGAGGAATCGCAGAAGTGAGTACGTGGGTTGGGAGTTCGCTTGTGAGGAAGCTTGAAATGTTAATCTTGTAGTTTTGGGATCCTAGAAATGTTGTAATAAGAATTTGGTTGTTTTAACCCATGTTTAACTTGGTATGATAGAATGGATCTAGAACGTTGTATTAGACTATAACATGTTGTAATTATGTTTGGTAATGCTTTAATACAGTTAAGATTCCTTTGGACTGAGTTTGAATTGAGTGGTTGATCATTGGATGGAAGTTAGGAAGCTTTTAAGCTTGTTTTCTGCAGATTGGGCTGCTGCCAGGGGAGCAGTCGACTGAACCCCTGAGCCTGTTAGCTACTGCTTCTTATTTTAGCAAAAGCAGTCGACTGGACCCCTCAACAGTCGACTGGACCCCGCATCAGTCGACTGGACCTCCAGTTTCAGTCGATTGGAATTGCTATAAAAATCCCTGCCCTCCTCCGTCGACTGAGCAGTCGACTGAACCTTTGGTTTTAAAATGTGTTTTGTTTTTCCGCTGCGTGTGTTCTTCAAAACTAATTTTGGGAACGTTAATGAATTGGTTTAGCCTCGGTGGCGTGCCACGGCTCCGGTTCCGCTATTGTGGGACCGGGCTATGACAGACTGATACCCACATGCATGTACCACTGACTCCACATGTATGTCATGAATTTAAACATAAAGGAATTTTCCGAATTAAAGGAACAACGTACGCAGGGGGATCGATAAGTCATAATACATTGTTTTAATCTTTCCAACATAACCAATGGTATTCTGTTTTAATAAAATTCCCAAACAGAACCTTAACAGTCCTTAAAAGTTGAACCAAACAGCCCCATAGCAGAAAACAAACAAAAACCAGAAACTGGCAGGTCGCGCGCGCAGGCCGCTCGCGCGAGGGGTCGCTCGCGCGATATGCCCATTTTTCGTTTTATTATAAAAACTTTTCTATTTGCCGGAATTCACACAGCTCGCGCGCGCGGACCGCTCGCGCGAGGGGTCGCTCGCGCGACCCTCGCTCGCGCAGATCGCGCGCGCGAGTTTCAGCAGAACCTCGTCTTCTTCCCAGAACTGCTCTGTTTTCAGTTTAAGGGTCCAAATTGACCCATTTTCAAATCCGAATGCAAACATGACTTGTAATATATGGTTCTCTCCGTTTTTCCACAAGGATCATGAATACGCGGTCGGTTTTAACCAATTTCAATCGTAGCTCTCGGATTTTACGAAAAACCGAGAGGTGTCAAAATTTCTTTTCTAATATACTTTCTTATATGAACGAATTAGGCTCTAAAACTTTAAATATAACCTCTAGGAACTGTAATCTTTCATTCTTATCTAACAAAACGAATTTTGGTTAAGTTTGAAAAATTGAGATTTCAAGCTCCAAGATTCCATGGATGAGCATAACAATGGTGATTTCCAATTCAAACAAATACAATAGTAAATAAACATGAAATACATTCTGAGTGAGTTCTAAATACTCACTGTGATTAAGAGCAAGGAGATTTGTTGAGAAAGATAACTTAAATCAAGAAACCCAATACAAGCTATGGAGGTTTTGAAGCTTCTTCTCTATAAAATTTTGTAGAACTCTCTGTGTATCTCTCTCAACTCTCTCTGTGTCTGTGAAGTGCAGCAAGAATGGTGTACAAAATGTGAGCTGTGATTGTGTTTATAAAGAGTCACAAGAGCTTGGAGCCCAAGTTCCTTCACCAAGGCTTAATCACCCAATTAAACACACTAATCTCTTAGACAATCTGCAGGTTGGCAAGGTTAACACATGCTGAATTATACATACGAATTGCTACACTGATGAATTAGCTCAACAATTACACCAAGGGTCAAGTATAGGCTAGTAGGGGGCATGCTTAAGTTGTTTGGGAAAAACAACTTGTGGTCTTAGGAATACATACACTCACGAAGCATTCCCAAACAAGCCCAACCCAATGATTAGTTTCCATAATTGGCAAGTAAAGTGTATGTCACATCTAGCTTTACATCACTTCCAAAATCTGTGGAAGTTCAACACAGCGTGGACAGTTTTAAACCTAAACTGGTATTTTCGTGACACGGTGTTCATCACAAAAATACAAAAAATTCATTTTATTGAAAGAAACAATTTTTCGGTTTTATAAAAAATACAGTTTGAGTTAAAAGAATTTATTTTCACCGTTTTGAAAATACAGATTTGAAATTCAACACAGGTATTGCCAAATTTTATAAAAATCGCATTTTGACCCCAAAAGTAATTTCAATTATGAGATCAGTCAAGAAATAAATTTTACACATAAGAATTGAAATTAAAATAAAAGCAGACAATGTATATTTAATTTTAAATATGACAAGACAAATGAATGAAAATGCAGGTTATTACACCCTTCCTCCCTTAAACAGGATTTCGCCCCCGAAATCAAGACTAACTAGTCCTGAAACAACTCCGGGTACTTCTTCCTCATATCAGCTTCAACTTCCCACGAGGCTTCATTCTCGTCATGGTGGTTCCACTGAACCTTCTGATCGGGAGAGAACTAATCCTAAATATACGCCTTAATGAACATTTGTTAGTACATTTTATCCTGTTTTTGTATATTTTTACTTTGTTTTCTAGTTTCTGACAGGTTTTGGAAGAAATCAACTAAACCAGGCTAAACAGGGTGAAAAAACAGAAGAAAAGAAGCTGAAAAAGCCAAGTCGCGCGCGCGGCCCGCGCCCGCGAAATCCAGAAATCGCTCGCGCGATCCGCGCGCGCGAAGGTCCAATTGTCGCGCTCGCGCGACCCGCTCGCGCGATATGTGTAAAAACCAAAGTTGCGTATTTCAGTGTACTGAAGACTCCTGTGCAAATGAAACTACAGAATGACGTCCAGATTGTAAATTACATCAGTTTCAGTCCGTTTCGAGTTGTAAAGGCTTCCAAAACTTGTTGTAAATCTATATATACTCTATTTTACTTCAATTAAAGGGTTGACAATTGTTACACACCCATATACACACAATATACAACCATACTTCCAGCCATTGAAGGGAGGGAAGCAAGGAGAAGAAGAAGAAGACCAAGGGTTTCCATGGCCTCCTCCATCAACTACTTGCCATCTATCACTTCCATGGACGGCTAGATCATAGATCTAGGGTTTCAATGAAACCCTAGACGAGTAATAGGGTTTTATTTATGTTTTTATTTTAGTTCTATTATGTATGGATGACAGTCACATGTTTAGAGAATTTTTATAAATAAATCGTACTTCTAGTGATTAAATCATTGCTTTCAGAATTTATTCTTGTCTTAGATCTATTTTGACTGTGATGTGCTCAACGATCTATTCTTGCTGTGCTTGTTTAGATTGTTTACATGTGATGGTGCTCTATTGATTCGTGCTATCAAGTATCCGAATAGTCCATGCCTAGGTTAGACGGATTAGATCACAACCCTAGTTTAGTGTGAGATAATTTGTGCTACCCGAAGATGGATTATGTTGGTGCTTGAACCATGATTATCTTCTTGTCGGAGGAATTGGGCTTGTAGCTACAATTCCCCATATTCATCCAACGTAATAAGCTAAAGTAATTCATAAATATTCCTATTATGAAGCTAGTGGTGGATTTGCAATCCTAGGTTCCCTTAAACATTATTTAAAACACTTTTAATTGCTTTCATAGTTTAGATCTAGTTTTATTGTTATTAGTTTAATTAAAATCCAAATCAAATCCGTTTTTCTTAGTTAATTAGACTTAGGTTTTAAAATTAAGAGCTGTAGTAATCAATCTCTGTGGGTTCGACCTTTACTTCCACACTACAAATCTTTAGAAAAGTAAAGAATACTTTTTACATCTTGATTCTGACAAGATCAATTTTTGGCGCCGTTGCCGGGGATTGCAAATTACTACCTTTAGTTTTAAAATCTTAGTTTAGTTAATTCGTAAATATTAGAATAGGTACTAATTTTCTTATTTTCCCTTTTTGATTTTTAGTTACTAACTTTTCTTTTTATTTTATAGGTTATCGAGTCATCAAATTCCAACGTTTCCGAGTGGAGTAACTAATTACATCAAAGGAGCTTACGCAAATAAAAAAAAATCAAGTAATTTGCTTCCTTTGAAATTCGCTTCAAAGCACTGTAAGTCAGGGCGCTGTGACGCAATTACTTGCATTAGGTTAGTTGTGGAGTGAACACTGCATTAGCTAGGAAACCCGGGGCGCTGGGCTTGACGTGGTCATTGCATTACAGGATAATATTCATGCATCATAGTAGTTGTGTGCCTGTTGTCTGATTTGCGTGATTATTTTTTCATTTATTTGAGTCAGTTTTTATTTTAGTTTAGTTTTCTTTTTAAGTTTATGTTTGGTACGCGTTCAAGTAAACCTGAATTGCATTTTATCAATCTTGAAGTTGAACGTACCTTAAGAACTAGTAAGTCCACAACCCAAGCTTCTAGAGCTGGGTTGCAAGGCGACGAATCAACTCCGATTCCGTCGTCATTATTTGAGGCCGAAATTCAAAGTACCCGTGAACGGTTAAGGAAAACTCGAACTTTTAAAATTGAACCGATTAAAATGGCTGACGGTGGAAATAACAATAACAACCAAAATAACGACGTTGCTAATATGAATAACCTTAATATACCACCACCTCCTCCACTTATAAATTATTTTATTCCTACGACTTACACGCCACAAGCCGGTATCGAATTACTGGAGGCGACGGCATCTCACTTTGAGATAAAGTCGTCTACTATCTCGCTACTTCCTTCTTTCCATGGCCGTATAAATGAAGACCCTTACCAACACTTAGGGGATTTCCAAGATATATGCTCTACTTTAAAAATCCAAAATTTCACTGATGATGAATTAAAACTGCGTCTCTTTCCATTCTCTTTAAAAGATAAAGCGAAGTATTGGCTTCAGTCACTTGAGCCAAACACGATTAAAACTTGGGAAGCCTTACACAACGCATTTTTACAAAAGTTTTTCCCAATCACAAGAACTAATCAAATAAGAAAATCGATAACAAACTTTGTGATGCAAGATGGGGAAACGCTTTATGATACTTGGGAAAAGTTTAAAGAATTATTACGCTCATGCCCACATCATCAGGTTCCTAAGTGGCAGTTAGTACAAGCCTTTTACGAGGGACTTATTCCCTCAGTCCGTAATACTGTCGACGATGTTTGTGCGGGTACCTTCCTACACAAAAGCGCCGACGAGGCATGGAAAATCTTTGAAACATTAAGCGAGAATTCGATGCATCAGGCTGTGTCGGTACGTTCTGAGGGATATCATTCACAACCTAAGAGAGAGGTAAAGTTCGAGTCAAGTCAGTCAATTGAAATATAAGAACTATCTAAAAAACTTGACCGACTTTCAACAATGAACCAAATGATTACCTCACCCGCTCATGAAATTTGTGCATTATGTTCTGATCCTTCACATTCTATACTTGCATGTCCATCGGCGAGTCAATTTCCGGAATTTGTGGAGCAACACATTAATTCTATTCAACAATTCTCACGGAATAACTATAATCCGATGACAAATAATCCGGATGCGCCATGGAGAGGTCACCCAAATTTTTCATGGAAAAATAATAATAATAATAATAATAATAATAATGAGATGAGTAATTTCCCTAACGCTTATAGACCTCAACAATGTCAATACCAACAACCTCCTCCTCCACCTCCACGTAATAATGCATTTGAGGAGAAGGTGTTGGCCTCACTTGAAAGTTTTGGTCCGGTGATCCAGTTAGTACATTCCCACACCCAGTCCATTGAAAAACTGGAGTCCCAAGTGGGACAAATAGTTAACACACTAAATCGTTTAACCGAGAGTAAGTTGTCAAGTCAACCTATTCCGAACCCTAAGGGACAATACGAGATGGGTGGTACGAATGAGCAAGTGAAAGCTGTGTCAACTAGGACGACTATTCGAGAGGAAGAAGTTGTTGAGATTCCGAGGGTGGTTATGAGGGATGAAAACGTTAACTCGAATAAGGAGAGGGGTGAGGACGTGAATCAAAGTAGAAAAGAAAATGAACCAATCCCACCAAATTATATTCCGAGAATGCCATATCCACCTAATGTTGAGGGACCGTCAAATTTTTCTAAGAAAAATTCAAAAACGGAAGATATACTCGAGGTGTTTAAACAAGTTAAAATCAATATTCCATTCCTCGATGCTATAAAACAAATACCCGCTTATGCTAAATGTCTTAAAGACCTATGTACGCAAAAACGCAAAATACGCAGTCATACTCCTAAAAAGGTCTTCCTCACGGAAAAAGTAAGCTCCATTTTCCAACACGCTCCTCCGAAGTATAAGGATCCTGGTACGCCTACGATTTCATGTTTCATAGGTGACACTATCATTCATCGGGCTCTCCTTGACTTAGGCGCTAGTGTTAATCTCTTACCTTATCACGTTTATAAACAACTAGGACTAGGTGCACTTAAGCCTACGGCCGCTACCATTCAATTAGCGGATCGTTCTGTCAAAATACCTAGAGGAATCGTCGAAGACGTACTAGTAAAAGTGGATCAATGTTTCTATCCCGTTGATTTTATGGTCCTTGACACTGAACCTGTGCTAGATGCTAGGAAACACACTCCTGTCATTCTTGGTCGTCCATTCTTAGCCACGGCCAACGCACGTGTCAATTGTAGAACAGGGGTAATGAAAGTGTCGTTCGGAAATATAAAATTAAAATTAAATGTTTTTAATGCGGTCGATCAACCTCCTAAAGATGACGATTACCTATGTGTGGAGGGTAGTGAGGTTAAACGAAATATTGAGCCTAAGAACGTAATAAATATAAGTGCGGGGAATAATATAGAG
The DNA here is from genome assembly GCA_033977485.1 of Hydrangea macrophylla. Taxonomy (NCBI): domain Eukaryota; kingdom Viridiplantae; phylum Streptophyta; class Magnoliopsida; order Cornales; family Hydrangeaceae; genus Hydrangea; species Hydrangea macrophylla. Next base: position 117,402,183 of record CM066985.1, on the reverse strand, counting down.
GATGATGAGTGGATGAATCCTAATACTTCGGACCCTAATGCTAAATCTACTCGAAAGGTAAGAAATCGATTTGACCATACTGACAAACCGTCGATTGAATTAATTCAAAGCGACGTAATTTCTGCTTACCATCGAGCTCTGCCTGACATTCTTAGGGGTACGAAGTCTGATTTACAACCGCCGTAAGTCTTGAGCTAGAACGGTCTAGCTGAAGACGTAAAAGTTAGCGCTTCTTGGGAGGCAACCCAAGCTTTATTTCATTCGTTTTTCTTATTTTTGGTCGTTTTTGGGTCTATTTGTGTCTGTTTTGGACATTCTGGACAGGTTTGGGGGTTGGAATTAACTTATTTTAATAGTGTATACATAATTTTAACCAAAAAATAGAAAATACCAATCTCGCGCGCGCGGCCTGCTCGCACGAGACGTCGCTCGCGCGGCCCGCTGGCGCGAGAATGTGCCTTAGTGTTTTTCTTTTGTTTTCTTTATATGAGCCCTCAGGTTCTCCTCGCGCCTGATATCGCGGGCGCGAGGTAGCTCGCGGGTGCGAGATAGTGAAAAAAATATATATATATCCAGGAATTCACGCGCGCGACGGCCGCTCGCGCGATTTCCCCTTTTTCTGATAATTTCTTTTGTTTTTTTTATATATCAGTCTTCAACACCTATCACATAGTTTTTTCATTTCTGTTTTTGAGGTCCTTTTCCATCAGATTTTTGATTGTTGCCCTAATTCTGGTTATGTTTTATGTTCTTTTATCGTATGTTTTATTCTACTTTCTAGTTTATGTTTATGTTGTTTTCTTTGTTTTGTTATATCGTATAGATTAGGTTCATTTCTTTATATTTCTTTTAGTTGTTTTTCATCTTTTCTTTGTTTAGTTTTTTTTTTAGTATTAACAGGTACATTGAACTTTATAGCCATATTCCTTTGTGTTTACCTGTTTTCCTTGCCGAGATTGCGGTACTATCGTTCCTTCCTTATGTACTCTCCTTTCTTTCGTTTTATTGTTTCATTGGGGACAATGAAAGGTTTAGGTTTGGGGGTATGCACACACATGCACATTATTTTATGCAAAATTTTAAAATTTTTCAATAAGTGTGTTTAAATAAACGATGTTACCGACGTTTTTGCAACATTAATTTGGTACTTTTGTTATGTAATTTGAATTGTTATAGAATGGTAAATAAGAGAATAGGTGATTAAACATTTGCTGAAGTTATGATATAATGATTTAAGTTATGTATCGTTCGAATCGTAGTTTTATATCATAGATTTGCACACAAACCTATGCACTGCACGTAGTCGCTTGAATACATGTTTGATGTGAACTATAATATGATTCGGATTTCTAGATAACACATGGTGGAGACTAGACCCGGTGAGCTTTTGAGCCTATCTTTTCTATTTTGAGGGTTATAAACATCTTGTGTTTGTCGAATTTCATTGAAATAGCGCATTAACTTGTTGATTAGTCTCATTATTCTTGTTTTGGTTGATAGTCAAGTAAAATAGTTACTACCATGCTAAATAATCTTCTGTCGTACATGTTGAAGAACCATATAACCATAGGATATGATTATAGGCCTTCTTTGTTTATTACCGACCGATAAATGAAAAATTTCCTTAGTTCGCCCTTTGAGTCGTTAAAATGCCATTTCTTTCTTTAATTACCATTATCCTTGTTTTTGCTCCGACTTGACAAACTTGGAGTTCACCACTGAGAGATTTGTCACCTTTTAGTAGTGTTAAGGTGATGTGTGATTGAGAAGAAGAAGACAAGATGCTATTGGGGTAGTTGCTGGGTATTCAATGAATAATCATTTGAGAAGCAAGAAAAGAAAAAGGAAAAGAAAAAAATAAAGAAGAGGAAGGTTGAAGAAAAAAATGAAAGAAAAGAAGAAAAATGAATGAAAAGGAATGAAGAGAAAGAAAAGATGAATGTGGTAGAAGAGACGAATGAAAGAAATCGAACATGCCTTACAATGCCATTCTAAATCTACCCAATATATCCATTTTATCCTTTTTCCATTACCTGAGCCACAATATAACCTTTGAAAAGTCCTATTTGATCCTAGGGAACATGATTTGGATATGAAAACAATGGGAGGGGATTAAAACATGGTAATGATTAATTTCTCTTGACTGTTGGTGTCCTATCAATGAGACTACTGTTCTTTCGTGTCATGCGTCTTTTTCGTGTCGTATGTGAGCGTTAATCGTTTTGAAAATATATTTCCTTTACTCACATATATTAGAAAAATTACACCTGTTTCTGAGTGTTTCATTTGAGAGTGTAATTCATTGTGAGATTCGCAGTCGAGACATAGTTGGATGGTTATCCGAGTTATATTCCAAGTTCATGACATGCGCGTGTTCATTTGACTACCATTCCACACACGTGCAATTTTATGAGAAATTCTATTGATTTGTACGATTCATGTACTTGGGATTGTTTTTTAGAACATAGGTAGACGTTTGATTACGTTTCTTCTTGTTCATTATTCTGTTTCAAATCATTGTGTTATATGATAAGGAGTATTGATTGTTTTGTTTTTCATTTGAATAAAACTTTTTAAAAAATTTTAGGTTAATAAAGATGGTTGTGGGTGACTTGTTGACGAGAACCCTCACGAGACTTCACTCGTCCGACTAGGGACACCTAGAGGTTTAAAAGGCTTGTTGCACACGCTAAATGCAATCGTGATCCATACGAAAATGGAATAGATTTTTATTAGTAGTTTTTATTTTAGTTTTGCTCGAGGACTAGCAAAATGTAGGTTTGGGGGTGTGATCGAGAGAGAACTAATCCTAAATATACGCCTTAATGAACATTTGTTAATACATTTTATCCTTTTTTTGTATATTTTTACTTTGTTTTCTAGTTTCTGACAGGTTTTGGAAGAAATCAACTAAACCAGGCTAAACAGAGTGAAAAAGCAGAAGAAAAGAAGCTGAAAAAGCCAAGTCGCGCGCGCGGCCCGCGCCCGCGAAATCCAGAAATCGCTCGCGCGAGATCCCCAAAACCGCTCGCGCGATCCGCGCGCGCGAAGGTCCAATTGTCGCGCTCGCGCGATATGTGTAAAAACCAAAGTTGCGTATTTCAGTGTACTGAAGACTCCTGTGCAAATGAAACTGCAGAATGACGTCCAGATTGTAAATTACATCAGTTTCAGTCCGTTTCGAGTTGTAAAGGCTTCCAAAACTTGTTGTAAATCTATATATACTCTATTTTACTTCAATTAAAGGGTTGGCAATTGTTACACACCCATATACACACAATATACAACCATACTTCCAGCCATTGAAGGGAGGGAAGCAAGGAGAAGAAGAAGAAGACCAAGGGTTTCCATGGCCTCCTCCATCAACTACTTGCCATCTATCACTTCCATGGACGGCTAGATCATAGATCTAGGGTTTCAATGAAACCCTAGACGAGTAATAGGGTTTTATTTATGTTTTTATTTTAGTTCTATTATGTATAGATGACAGTCACATGTTTAGAGGATTTTTATAAATAAATCGTACTTCTAGTGATTAAATCATTGCTTTCAGAATTTATTCTTGTCTTAGATCTATTTTGACTGTGATATGCTCAACGATCTATTCTTGCTGTGCTTGTTTAGATTGTTTACATGTGATGGTGCTCTATTGATTCGTGCTATCAAGTATCCGAATAGTCCATGCCTAGGTTAGACGGATTAGATCACAACCCTAGTTTAGTGTGAGATAATTCGTGCTATCCGAAGATGGATTATGTTGGTGCTTGAACCATGATTATCTTCTTGTCGGAGGAATTGGGCTTGTAGCTACAATTCCCCATATTCATCCAACGTAATAAGCTAAAGTAATTCATAAATATTCCTATTATGAAGCTAGTGGTGGATTTGCAATCCTAGGTTCCCTTAAACATTATTTAAAACACTTTTAATTGCTTTCATAGTTTAGATCTAGTTTTATTGTTATTAGTTTAATTAAAATCCAAATCAAATCCGTTTTTCTTAGTTAATTAGACTTAGGTTTTAAAATTAAGAGCTGTAGTAATCAATCTCTGTGGGTTCGACCTTTACTTCCACACTACAAATCTTTAGAAAAATAAAGAATACTTTTTACATCTTGATTCTGACAAGATCACCTTCACCAACGGAATGTCCTTATTCCTCAACTTCTTGATACTCTGATCCAGAATCTTCACAGGTCTCTCCTTGTAAGAAATGTTATGACTCGTCTCAATATCGTCATAACTAACCACATGCGAGGGGTCTCGTATATACTTTCTTAGCATACTCACATGAAATACGTTGTGAACCCCAGACATCTTCGGTGGTAGCGCCAGTCGATAGCCACTTTCTCGACACGTTCCAAAATCTCAAACGGTCCAATGAAACGCGGAGCTAACTTCCCTCTCTTGAGACCGAAGCGTACTACTCCTCGGGTTGGTGAAACCTTAAGAAGTACGTGATCTCCAACACTAAATTCCAAATCTTTCCGGCGTCGATCAGCATAACTCTTATACTGGCTCTGAGCGGTCCTCATTCTTTCCTTGACCAAAGAAATCTTCTCGTTGGTTTCTCTAACGAAATCTGGTCCCAACAACTCCGTGTCACCAACCTCTGCCCAACACAAAGGAGAACGGCATGGTCGTCCGTACAATGCTTCGAACGGAGCCATCCTGATACTCGTGTGATGACTGTTGTTATAGGCAAATTCAACCAACAGCAAGTGTGTCTCCCAAGATTCTTCAAAATCGATAACACAAGCCCTAAGCATATCCTCCATTATCTGATTAACATGCTCGGTTTGTCCATCTGTCTGAGGGTTAAAAGCAGTACTCATCTTGAGCGAAGTTCCCATAGCTTCTTGCAGACTTTCCCAAAATCCAGAAGTAAAACGCGCGTCACGGTTTGACACAATTGACACAGGTGCACCGTGAAGTCGCACAACTTGTTGTATGTACATCCGACTCATCTTTTCCACCGGGTATGTCATACTATAAGCGATGAAATGAGCAGACTTCGTCAATCGATCCACGATTACCCAAATGGCGTCATGATTTTGCTGTGATCGAGGCAATCCTACTACAAAATCCATCGTAATATGCTCCCACTTCCAACCAGGAATAGGTAGTGGTTGCAACAATCCTGACGGTCTCTGATGTTAAGCTTTGACTTGCTGACACGTCAAACACTTGGATACCAATTCAGCCACATCTTTCTTCATACCTTCCCACCAGAAATTTCTCTTCAAATCTTTATACATCTTCGTCCCTCCCGGGTGAACTGTATATCTTGAATTATGTGCTTCTTCCAGGATATCTTTTCTAAGCTCTCCAACATTCGGCACACATAATCTATTCCTGCAACGATACCCTCCATCGATTCCCACCTTCCATTCTGTCGGGTCTTTCTCTGACATCTTCGCAAACCATGCTTGAAACTTCTCATCTTCTTCCTGAGCTCCAATAATGCAGTCAATGAGAACAGGTTGTAGGATAAGACATCCGAACAATTGTCCTTCTCCTTCTTCAGCACTCTGTACATCGAACTCCGCCAAGGTCTCCAATGCTCTCCATTCTCTAACCATTAAGGAGGCGATCATCTCACGAGTCTGTCGACTCAGAGCATCAGCGACCACATTAGCTTTACCGGGGTGGTATTCTAACATGAAGTCGTAATCTTTGATCAGCTCCATCCATCTGCGCTGCCTCATGTTCAACTCTTTCTGTGTGAACAAATATTTTAGGCTCTTGTGATCGGAGAATAAATCAAACTTCTAACCGTACAGATAATGTCTCCAAATCTTGAGTGCGAATACTACTGCTGCCAACTCTAGATCATGAATAGGATAGTTCAACTCATTCGGCTTCAACTGTCTGGATCCGTAAGCGATAACTCTACCATCTTGCATAAGTACACACCCTAACCCTTGATATGACGCATCACTAAAGATAGTGAACTTCTCATCAGGCTTGGGTATAGCCAGTACTGGTGCGGTAGTGAGTCTCTCTTTCAACTCTAGAAAGGCTCGCTCATGCTTCTCTGTCCACTCGAACTTCAAATTCTTCCTCGTCAACCCAGTCAAAGGTGCTGCTATCTTGGAGAATCCTTCAACAAATCTCCGATAATAGCCTGCGAGTTCAAGAAAACTCCGAACTTCTGTAGGGTTGCTTGGCCTAACCCAGTTGGACACATCATCGGTCTTGGACGAATCCACAGAAATTCCTTGAGATGACACCTTGTGTCCCAAAAATTTCACTTCTTGCAACCAGAACTCACACTTACTGAATTTGGCATACAACTGGTGGTCCTTAAGCGTCTGCATCGTAATACATAGATGTTGCTCGTGTTCTTCTCCTGACTTAGAATAGATTAAAACATCATCAATAAAGACGATGACAAACTGATCTAAATAAGGCTTGAACACTCTGTTCATCAGATCCATAAACACTGTCGAGGCGTTCGTCATTCCAAACGGCATTACCAAAAATTCGTAATGACCATATCGGGTTCTGAAAGCAGTCTTAGGTATGTCTTCCTTCCGTACCCTCAACTGATGATATCCCGACCTAAGGTCTATCTTGGAAAATGTCGTAGCTCCTTGTAGTTGATCAAACAAATCATCGATCCGAGGCAAGGGATACTTGTTCTTGATAGTCACGCGGTTTAATTCTCTATAGTCGATACACAGCCTAAGCGTCCCGTCCTTCTTCTTCACGAATAACACTGGTGCTCCCCAAGGCGATGTACTTGCACGTACAAAACCTAGGTTCTCGAGCTCTTGAACTTGTTCCTTCAATTCTGATAGTTCAGCGGGGGCCATTCTGTAGGGAACCTTGGTGATCGGTACGGTACCCGGTATAAGCTCAATACAGAACTCTATACTTCTCTTGGGCGGCAAACCAGAAATGTCTTGAAATGCTTCTTCGAAGTCCTTGACTACAGGTATAGACGACACTGTCGCTTCTGTACTGACGACTTCGATGTTTGCCAAACATCTGGTGAGGAACATATCTCCCGAAGGGTTACATTGAAAATCAAAGGGTTGATTCTCGTTGTCGGAGAATGTAATTCTCTTCCTCGCACAATCCAACTTCACTTGATTCTGAGAGAGCCAATCCATTCCTAGGATTATGTCGAACTCCTTCATCGATAGGACGATCAACCTTGCAGGGATTTCACGGTCTCCTATCCGTAGAGGACAATCCTTGCACACATGTCCTAATCTGACTGCAGCTCCTAATGGTGATGTAGCCTTCAAAGCTCTCTCTAAACGATGAGGTAAGATACCCAATCTCCGAATTGTATTGACAGATATGAATGATAGAGCAGCACCCGTATCAAATAACACTTTAACATAGGAGTTAAATAGAGTTAATGTACCTTCCACTACTTGCTGATCAGGTTGAGCTTCTCCATAATCTCCTTCTTCATACACAGTTCCATCACATCCAGCGGCATCAGGGATAACAGCATTCAAGCGAGTCTGACCCTGTTGACCATAAGTCACCTACTTAGAAGCAGTGCAGAACCTGCTGATGTGACCTGGTTCACCACAGTTGAAGCAGACTATCCCTTGCTGAGCAGCACGCCTTGGTGCCTTGCAATCTCGAGCCAGATGACCAGGGTTGCCACAGTTGAAACATTTTCCACCACTACTTCCTTCTCCTACTCGGGGTTGAGTCGGATAGGTAATAGCCTGGGTTTTCTTGCTTCCATCGAAATTCCTCTTCTGCCCTTGGGTACGATTCATTGGTGGTCTATTTCCAAAATTACCCCTTTGAGGCGGTCGAAATTCAAATTGCTTTCGGTTCACTCGAGCATCCTCTTCCAGATCGGTAGCCAAACCAACAAGTCCTTCAAACGATTTATCTAGGTGGCCGAGAGTTAGGCGACGAATCTGCGGTGTCAGCCCTTGGTTATATTTTCGTATCTTCTTATCTTCAGTATCAACCAGGTGTGGAGCGAACCGAGACAGTCTTTCGAACTGTGTGGTGTACTCTTGCACCGACTTGGTTCCTTGCGTCAGATCTATGAATTCCTTCTCTCTTCTGTGCCTCTCCGTAGCCGGGAAGTACTTTTCCAGGAATCTTCCTTTGAATGCAGTCCACGTCATTCCTATAGTGGCGCCATTTCCGATAGTAGCTATGACTGAATCCCACCAATTTGCGGCAGCATCGGTCAATTGAAATGTAGCCAACCTCCTCTTGTCCATCTCGTTGCACTGGACAGCTTCGAACATGCGGTCCATCTGTCTTAACCACTGTTCCGCTTTCCAGGGTTCCGCGGTACCCGCAAACTGCTCGGGCCTTAGTGCACGGAATCTCTCCAGCAGCTTATCTCCAGTTTGGCGGTCTCGTCGGTTATCATTCGTATTACTGATTCTCTCCAAACGTCTGACAAATACTTCGAACATTCCCGTAGGATCGGCAGCCTCGGGTGCCCCCTCAATCAAATTCCTGTTCCTCCTTAGTCCTCCAGCCATTCTATGCATGATAGTGATAGTAGAATGAGAAACATGTATGCAACAGAAATGTAACAAAATTTAAGCGATGCCAACAATATTCAAAAGAGTATATTTTATATATATATATAACTTCTTGTCAAGTTGATACAAAAAGCGTGTATGATCAGATCTGTGCCTACCCTATCTGTGTGGGTTAGGACGCATGCAAGAGCTAATGATACAAAAATGGGGTCATTGCCCTACACTCCAATGCATGTAATTACAGTTTGCAAAAAGAGATAGAGCTAATAGTCAAAAGTAGTTAATATATACAAGGCGATATCTAAACGGTCAGTCATCGCCATAAGTAGCCATCAACTGGTCAAGCGAGTCGGCCTGATGAAGTCGCTGAACATGGGAGGGGCCTGTCCCAAAATTACAGCTATAAGAGGTCAACAATGAAGCAAGTCCAGGGGCATCTGCCTCAGGCAAGGCTGGCTCGAGTGCAAGTGCCTCCTCAAGGTCGACTGCGAAGTCGTCCCAACCCAAGCCATCCTCCTCAGCGTCCTCGGTAATAGGAGCAAGCACAACGTCATCGTCACCATCACCCTCAACAGCGGGGATGACTGGTGGAGGCATCTCCAGCTGTGCAAGGTGAGCCTGCACAACCTGAACCTCAAGGGGTAGATAGAAGGCATCGCTGTTAACCAAGCGAACCATCTCTACAAGCACTAAGCGCTGGATCTCGATAAAGTACAGAATCTCAAGGCGAACACGAGGCAAGTCGACCAGTCCTAATACATGAATCTGGTGCCAGAGGTCTAACTCGACGGTAGCAGCTGCACGCTGCCCAATGGTGGTGAAATAAAGTATCGCAGAAGCTGGCACTATCGCTCCTACCGTAACCCAATGCCCTCCAAAAGCATCAGGTACAAAAAGGGGATGAGCTGGATCCATACCTGAAAAAGGTACTAACTTAAATCAGGAAAGAGATAATCTTAGGCGTTTGGGTTCCGAGTCTATCCTCCCTGTCGTAACATCGGGTGTGTAATACTTAATGGAATGTGGAATCGGGTCTATACTGGTAAACCCTAACCTGGCTAAACTATCTTGAGATAAATAATAACCTGGCTCTGATACCACTAAATCCTGTCACGGCCCGATGTAGCATAAATAAGGAAAGCGTTTAATTTCCTTTATGGACCCGTAGGTCGAGACAGTTTGAAGGATCGATTCCGTCCCAAACGTCGAACAACAATAAACAATAATAATCAGAGCAGAGCAATCAAGGCTTACAAAAGTTTTACTAACTTATTACATCTTACGATACGGGGTCAACTAAGGCACAGACCGCCTTAACACAAAACAATAACTTATCATCTATTACAGTCATCCTTATAAACATACAGTTTAAGACATGAAACATATAACTTAAAATATGCAATGATGATAACAGTTTCTCTTCCAAAAGCAGCCGTTCTCAATTAGCATAGTCATAAGATTCCTCCTGATTATAACCTGAAAAGCCTGAGCACGAATGTCCAGGACGCATCAACGTCGTCAGCTTCAAGAAGCTGGTGAGTATTAAAAACATAACTTTGAATGTAAAACATACCCATTCACCCTTTTTTTTCCAGTTTTGTTAAAACAACAGTTTAACCATAGGGAGATTTCAATTATAAAAGTAACAGGGAATATATTTAAAAGTCGTTCATTCATTTAAAACAAATGATCGTGTATGAGACAATGCACAACACTCATCTTACCGACTCTTTTCTCTCGACAAAACACAACAACCCACTATCTCACTCTAGTATCTTTGAAACACTAAGATAGCCACACTTTAGCAACGGGGTGCCAGGGAATGTCCAGTTTGCCTCACACTTTGGTCCGGGGTACCAGGGAGTGTCCAATGCCTCACACTTTGAATACCTAAACCGCCATGCAAATACCGGAGGAACCCTCACGCAGTATCCAGACTCGGGTATCAGGGAGTGTCCGTAGGCCACACTTTAGCACTACCATGGGTGCCAGGGAATGTCCGAGTTCGGCGTCACACACTTTAACGCTACCATGGGCGCCAGGGAGTGTCCAATTTTTCCACCGTCGTATTACAAATATACTCTCACCGCAATCTCAACACGTCACACTTTGGTACACCATAACCAGGGAGTGTCCACCACACAATCTCAATCTCAATCTCATACTCATACTCTTCCCACACTGACCATTACTCTTTTTCATACTGACTGACACCCAGATGCATGTACCACTAACTCCACATGTATGTCATGAATTTAAACATAAAGGAATTCGCCGAATTAAAGGAACAACGTACGTAGGGGGATCGATAAGTCATAATACATTGTTTTATTCTTTCCAACATAACCAATGGTATTCTGTTTTAATAAAATTCCCAAACAGAACCTTAACAGTCCTTAAAAGTTGAACCAAACAGCCCCATAGCAGAAAATAAACAAAAACCAGAAACTGGCAGGTCGCTCGCGCGGATCGCGCGCGCGAGTTTCAGCAGAACCTCGTCTTCTTCCCAGAACTGCTTTGTTTTCAGTTTAAGGGTCCAAATTGACCCATTTTGAAATCCGAATGCAAACATGACTTGTAATATATGGTTCTCTCCGTTTTTCCGCAAGGATCATGAATACGCGATTGGTTTTAACCAATTTCAATCGTAGCTCTCGGATTTTACGAAAAACCGAGAGGTGTCAAAATTTCTTTTCTAATATACTTTCTTATATGAACGAATTGGGCTCTAAAACTTTAAATATAACCTCTAGGAACTGTAATCTTTCATTCTAATCTAACAAAACGAATTTTGGTTAAGTTTGAAAAATTGAGATTTCAAGCTCCAAGCTTCCATGGATGAGCATAACAATGGTGATTTCCAATTCAAACAAATACAATAGTAAATAAACATGAAATACATTCTGAGTGAATTCTAAATACTCACTGTGATTAAGAGCAAGGAGATTTGTTGAGAAAGATAACTTAAATCAAGAAACCCAATACAAGCTATGGAGGTTTTGAAGCTTCTTCTCTATAAAATTTTGTAGAACTCTCTGTGTATCTCTCTCAACTCTCTCTGTGTCTGTGAAGTGCAGCAAGAATGGTGTACAAAATGTGAGCTGTGATTGTGTTTATAAAGAGTCACAAGAGCTTGGAGCCCAAGTTCCTTCACCAAGGCTTAATCACCCAATTAAACACACTAATCTCTTAGACAATCTGCAGGTTGGCAAGGTTAACACATGCTGAATTATACATACGAATTGCTACACTGATGAATTAGCTCAACAATTACACCAAGGGTCAAGTATAGGCTAGTAGGGGGCATGCTTAAGTTGTTTGGGAAAAACAACTTGTGGTCTTAGGAATACATACACTCACGAAGCATTCCCAAACAAGCCCAACCCAATGATTAGTTTCCATAATTGACAAGTAAAGTGTATGTCACATCTAGCTTTACATCACTTCCAAAATCTGTGGAAGTTCAACACAGCGTGGACAGTTTTAAACCTAAACTGGTATTTTCGTGACACGGTGTTCATCACAAAAATACAAAAAATTCATTTTATTGAAAGAAACAATTTTTCGGTTTTATAAAAAATACAGTTTGAGTTAAAAGAATTTATTTTCACCGTTTTGAAAATACATATTTGAAATTCAACACAGGTATTGCCAAATTTTATAAAAATCGCATTTTGACCCCAAAAGTAATTTCAATTATGAGATCAGTCAAGAAATAAATTTTACACATAAGAATTGAAATTAAAATAAAAGCAGACAATGTATATTTAATTTTAAATATGACAAGACAAATGAATGAAAATGCAGGTTATTACAAATGTAGAGTTAAGATTTTTACAAAACTCTACCAAACACGGCCTAAAAGGTATCAAAACGTAAATCTTACATCAAGGAGTTCAAATTTGAAATCTGGGGAAAACTGACGAACTAAAGGTTGTCAATCGGCGTCGCAAAGCTCGTGGAAATAAATCTCCTTTTTCTCTTTTTTTTTTTTCTCTAAGATATTAGTTTTTCCTATTTATGAAGAAATATCTCAAGTTTCCTATTTATAGGCATGACTTTCAAAAATTGTGTTTACCTCCCTACGAGTTCTCAAAACTTCTAATTATCTCCTGAAACGTCTAACCCATTGATTCACGAATGAAAACTAAAAATTATAAAAGTTTTCGTCTGGATTCCGTTTGGATCCGTAATTACGTTCCGAAAACTATTTTCGTAGTACCTCTGTATAACCTACCTTTTATGCAATGCATCCTATTAGTTATCGTTTAAACCATCAAAATGATCCTATATAAGATTAAAACTATCAGAAATTACACTACACATGTAATTTCACTATTCTTGAATACAAGATAAAACAAATAACATTTAATCACGTAATTGCCATTTAAATCATATCAATACCTCATGATTTTCTGACTACTGTGTCCTCACTTGACACTCACAGTTGACCTACAATCAACCTCATCTCAATTATTAATCAACATTAATAATTCCAAAATTCAAATATACATTTAAAATTGAATGTATTTTTTTCGAAACAGGTGTGACACGAGTATCATGGTTGAAGATATCCATAGCCATCCAAACATTTGGATTAATTTCCTTTGAAACCAACACGGATAAAGTTGACGATTATGCATGGTTTGGTTACTGGGTCAAGTATTGAGTTTTGATGATGCCAGATCATGGTGGCTTGAGGACCAAATCAATTTAGTTGGTATAAAGGTGTGAATATGAAAGAACCCCAAGTTATGGTTGTGTTTATTACCAAACTTTGTACTTTTTGGCCAAAGAAATGGTGGTGGTCTACTTGGGTTATTAAGCCAATATACCAGTACGGTATTCGAACTTTGAAGGATAGTTATCTGGTTTCCATCTTCGAAGGATAATATTAGTATAGTAATCGGTTAAACAATGATGATATTTTGGGGATAATTACATTGGCATCTAAGCAAATTTAAAACCATCATTTTGTATTCAAATATTTTTATTGGCTTTTAAGCAACTTTAAAACCATTATTGAGTGTTCGAATCAAATATGTAGCATTCGATAGTCATTATCTAGTGTTCAAAGCAACTATATTTACTTCGAAGAGTCTAAAGCCATTATTTGGTGTTCAAAGTTAGTTTATTGGTTTCAAACCAATTTAAGAGCAGTTTATTTTGTGTTCAAAATTGTTATATTGACTTCGAAGCCAGTTCGATGATCTATACGTGGCAATATTTCGATCCAACTCTTTGAAAAACTTTATTTTCAAATAGTTGCAAGGAGTATATTTGTACCATAAAATGCATTTTTATGTATCACTATAGAAAATTATATATATATTATATCTCACATGGAAAACCAATTCAAATTGATAGGTGGTTATTTGGAAATTATTTGCATCACACTTGTCATCCTAGGAGTGCATCGAAGGTCATTACTTGAAAATCAATGGTAATGATAAAAATGGAAGTTATTTTGGAGGGAGCTTCTATTAAAAGATTATATTCAAATTTAAAATAGTTAGTTATGTAATTAATCTATAAATGAATGTTTTCTGCTCCTTTGTAATGGTCCTAGACCACGCAAATGAAATGCATTAATCCATTTACTTAGTTCTTCTCTTTTCCTTTACTGTTCGGCCACTAGGGTCTCTAGTTTACTTAACTTAGTTTAGTTTAATTTCATTCATTAGTTTAATTAGTTTAGTCTTGGTTTATAGTATATTTTTAGTTAGTTTTTCATTTAGTTTAATCTTACTATTCGAAGTAGATAGGCTCAGTTCGAAATTGCATCAAATCACACTCTATTTCATCTCACACAATAAAAGTCATTTTAAATAAGGCATTCGAATGGACACAATTGGCCTGGTGAGGCACATTTGGCTTACACAATCACACAATCACATTGGCAACTCGCTTGCCTGACACGCTCGCATACACAAAATTATACAAATATCTTTCGAAGGATAAATATATATATATATATATACAAACAGGCTCTCCAACGAACTGGTCTGTTAACGGACCAGTTTTAGCGACGAGATTTCGTCGCTAAAAGTCATTTTTTTCCGTCGCTAAAAATATATTCACCTTTAGCGACGAAAATATTAACTTTCAGCGACGAAATTTCATCACTAAAAATTGGTCCGTCAACGGACCAGTCATATATATATTGGTTGCCATGAAATGAGCATTACTGTGGAAAATGAGTTAGGTCAGATGTAACCAGTTGAGGAACCTAGTGACCCAGCAAGTGACCTGAGAGGACCATGAATTAAAGAACCAAACCAAGAAAGTCATTCCACTCTTGCTCTGGACCATTAGACTTATGATTTATGAAGCACAAAATCCATAGATACCAGATTTTCAGCACATGGGTGGCGGTGGCCTTATAGATAATTCCGTTGGCAATAGGTTATATCAATGTGTTGGTATTGACTTTGACATTTACAAATATGTGTTGATTTTGAGTTAGGGCATGTTTAGTTCAATAAATACATTTTGAAGTGGCATCAGAAATGTCAATAGTTGTTGATCAGCATTGATGACATTTGAAAGAAGTTGAATTTCAATTTTTTTTTTTCGAGATTTATGGGAACTTTTTTAGTTTTATTACGTATAATATACTAAGAAGTATATTGGACAAACAAAAATGCAAGGGAAGTTTATTAAGCAAAAAAGATTTTTTTTTTTTTTTTTTTTTTCAATGAGGATCTAATAGCATTTCAATTTTGATGAGATACTAAAACAAAATGAGTAATATTTGGGACACAACTTTCATACAACTTTCATACAACCTCCCCAAAAGATGTGTCTATCTCTCTCCTGTGATGTCACTGGACCCCACAGTAACACAGGAAAGAGATAGACACATCTTTTGGGGAGGTTGTATGAAAGTTGTATGAAAGTTGTGTCCCAAGTATTACCCTTATCTCTAACTTCAAACGTATCGACAGATACTATCGAGAACCAGGTGTTCTGAATTAATCAATGAAATTCATTTTTCAAAAAAATAAAATAAAATAAAAAATCTTGAGAAAGATAGCTCAAGTGCTACACATCATCATTTTTCAATCGAGTAATACTTGGGGCACAACCAAAGCCACAACCATTTTTGCACAACCTCTATTTTGTGTCTATCTCTCTCTTGATGGGTCCCACAGTACCAGTGACCCCACAGTGCCCACTAGGAGAGAGATAGACACAAAATAGAGGTTGTGCAAAAATGGTTGTGGCTTTGGTTGTGCCCCAAATATTACTCTTTTCAAACACACCCTTTGAAAACATAACTCCCCCTCCTATCTTTGAAACCTTTGCTCTCCAGTATGTGAATCAGATGGTTAAATTGACAAAAAACTATTTCTAAAATTCTAAACATCAGCACACAATAACACCATGTGCTAAGGAGTTTAGGAGAAAGGGAAGGAAGGGAAAGCATTTGTTTGGGAGTTTCAAGCAACAAAAAGGAAGGGAATTGCTTCCCTTGCTTGATAAATTAGTAAAAAACCAAAAATTGAATGTTTTAAGCAGAAAATGTAAATTGACAATCAATTTGTATTAGAAACCAGGACAAAATTGGCCATAACTGATTCATTATTATTATTATTATTATTATTATTTTTATTATTATTATTATTATTATTTTCCCCTTTCCCTCTGTCCTTCTATTGTTGGGAGGAAGAAGAAGGCAGTTCAAGGGAGCTGTTTTTTCCTTCATTTATTCTTCTTTTCCCTTCAGTTGAAACTCCCAAACAATGTATAATCATATTACTTGTGTACTCAAAATTTGCAATTTCAACTACAAAAGAGCTGCAGATCAATAAATACACACTCTCCAATTATAAAATCATGTAAATTTCCAGATTGTTTTCTCAAGAAAAGTGTAGAAAATACCAAAAAATTTGGCCACAGATTTTCAATATACAACATGATTGAAATGACTCAAATGAACCCAGTAATAGCAATCCTAACTGAACCATTTTAATTTTTAAGATCTCGATCGCAGGAAATAAAAAAAATAACAAAAATTAACATGGGAAAAAAGGGTATAAATAGAATTTAGAATTTACAGCAGAGAAAACAAGTCCTCCAACGTGGGCGCTTTCTTGATTGTCTCTGATCAGATTCCACCATTCTTACAGGGCTGCCATTCCATTCCGCGGCTAATCTGTGCATAAACCCCGATTTGTCAAACAAAATAGATATATATATATATATATATATGACAATACAGATATAAAAACAGAGAAATCAAATTACACTGGAAAAGCAAAGGATCGCGTGCTAGCTGTGCTGCTAGTTGACCGAAGGGAGACGCTGCCAGAATATGGACTTGGACCCAAAAGAGGACTCATAGCAGAGATTTGGCTTGACTTAGCTAGACATTCTGGTGAATCTTCGAGCCTGGACGTGTTTTCGGGTTTTAGAGGTTGTTGACAATCTGCAGTTTCCGAGTTTCTCTCTCTGCCACTCTCTCTCTCCACCTCATTTGTAGTAGCAGCAGAATCAACTTCATGGTGGTGGTGGTGAAGTGCTTGAGAAGATACCATAGTGTTTGTTGCCAAGACTGCCTCTTTACTTGGATTCTGGCACTTTTGAAAAAACATCAAAATCTTGTACATAAATTCTATGAGCAAATGCAAAAATACAAGCTTTTTATACAGTGAAATAAAGAATATGCACATGTATATATTGAAAGTCTGAAGATGGTATTTGATGAAAGTGTTCCACCGTAGATATAGCATGCAAGTTTGCTATGTAATGGATACATATAGGTGTAGATTATGACAATAGAGATGGGAAGTTATGGTGAGCATGGTGTAGAAATGAAGTTTGTAAATGAACATAGAATTTATGCATTAAACAAAGGTGTTGGTCCCAACTCAACCTAATCTATGGTAGTTGAAATGCTAACTTTAGTTGAAATCAAACCATATTATGGACAAAGATGATGATGGGTTGATCCTAGTTACCCCAAAAGAAAATCATGATCCTTTTCCTAGGGTCCATGACAAATGGTAATCCTTGATAATAATGATAATACATTACCTTTGACCTGTGAAATGTAATTGATGATGCCAAAATTTGGTATATCGTAAGAGAAAGAAGATAAGAGAAATTTGTATGCGGTTCGACGAAGAGACCTACGTCCACGGGTGTGTCGGAGCACCTTCACTATACTGTAAAAATAGCTAGTGGCCTTTAGTGAACCAACAATAGATTGGAACTACCAGAGGCCGGCCGGGCAGAGTGGTTAGAACTACTATATGTGCGTGCTGTGTCGACTAAAGGTCCTTTCTTAGAGGAGGTGAGTCGTCTCTTTTATAGATACAAGAGACCTACTTGTACAAGGAAAGTTATACAGATTAGGTGATGTAATCTGATTAGGTTCGACTGACGTGATCATGCGAGTTTCCTAATTGGATTAGGAAACTTTCTAAACGTCCAATTAGTCTTCTAGCTGACGTAGGAAACTGTTTGGTACATTCTGGATCAGGTCTGGGGCTGGGTCGTGCCATATCCGTGACTGCCCGAGCCCGCGTTGCACTCCGGACCTGTTGTTCGGGCCTTGTGACACTTGGTCTACCGCTCAGGACAATGCTGGAGATGACACGATCAGTCCCTAGGTGAACCAGGCACTCCTTGGTGTGGTGGATGAGCATTGCTTTCATTTAACATTTTTGTATGCATCAGTAATCAATCTAGTTAATTAAAAGAGATAGGAGACTACATCATAAACTCTCCTTCACATCCTAGGACAATCTTCTATCTCTCCATTAGTAGTTCCAACTATATTATGAGCTTGAATCCGAAACAATCATTAAAGTTATTTTTCATAAAGAAAATATACAAAGATGTCAATGCCTTTGGTGAGAGGGCACAATTAGAGAACGAAAAGGAAAGGAAAAGGGGGGAAAAATGATAAAGCCTATTTCTCTAGTATTTTTCTCCATACTTAAATAGCTTCAAAAGTTAAGGCCCAATAGACAAACCAATGGGCCTAACTCACCGTCAAAAGATGCCTAATGAGGGGAGGATTACCCAAGTTGATAAGAAGCACATGCTGGGGCTCTACCCAAGCGATGCGGGATATCCAATAGGTCCTATGTGGGAAAGGTGGAAATCGGACAAGGTTCACACCAAGTCTCACTTTCATCTAGTTTTTTGTTAACCAATATGTTGTTGGTTTGACAAAAAAACAGTTCTTGGAGCATTATTGAGCCAGATTTGGACTCCTATGCACCTGAAAAGCAGCTAATCAAGTACAAAAATGTTCAGAACTGGTTCTTCTCTGAACCACAAAAATGGTTCTTGGGTTACCCCAACATCCTCTAAAAGTTTTTAACAATATAATAGGAACCCAATAAAAGAAGAAGGAAATTGACCCTATTTCTCTCCCTTCCTATTCTTCTTATTGATTTCGTTATTAACCAGACTCAGAAAAGTGGTTTTTTTTTTCCACACTAAATCCATGATCCAAACAAAGCAAAAGAGAAAATCCGCCTTTCAACCAAAGATTACTCAATGTTACCTAGAAACGGATAAATGGGTTCATTAGCAAGAGATGCAGAATGTAGATACCGGCCAGATGATCTTTTTATTCATCCTTATTTATGTCCAATGGAGCTCGATAATCGAGAGTGGGATTCATTTGTGTCTAACTCATTAACTATAATCGATCTTTCACCTACATTCTTCTTCACTAAACCACAATCTTGAACTTCAAGACTTCCATCACTAAGTTATCTGAATCACACTGATCATTAGCAACAGCAGATTCTGAGCCTTTTGAAATGCACGAACAAGTGTCTGGTGCTTCTTTAGTCAAAATTCCCATTTATGTCCACGTCTGATTTCAGTAAGCATGCGATAATATGATGATCTATTTCACAATTTTACACCAAACAAGTGGGCTGGGAAGGAATTTTCATATTCGTAAACTATTTTTGTTGTCCAGCTTCAATCCTATCACTTCCTCTCATAGTTATTGAATTTGCAAGGCTTGTAATTAGGTGTATTAATCATAATTAAAGGCTGCACATAGATTCATTATCTGTCAGGTACAAACACAATTGTCTACTGCTATTTGTTACTCTACCAATTTTATATCTAAATGCTTCCAAGATGTTTGTAACAAAAAAAAAAAAGTGAAAATGTAATACATAGACTAAAAGGGTACTTATCCATTTCATTTTTCTTTATGTACTCACAAACTTTGAAGAAACACTTGAAACAAATTGACAGAAAGAGCATTGGCACCATATATATATATATACACATGTATGTGTGCTGTCAGCAATACAAGGAACTCACCTGGTTTATCTTCTTACCAGTCATAGGATGCAGCTCCATAAAAAGGTTGGCTCATCAAAATGCCCCTTCTTAACAAATTTTGTCACTGTCATTGGCAACAAAATGATTCAAATGAACCAGGGGAATTTTCTCTCTTCATCTTGCAAGTCTTTCAAACAAAAAAAAATGTAGAATCAGCAAATTGCATATTAACAAAACAATCATAAGCAACTATGAGCGATTTTGGTCGAAAACGGGACCCCCCCAAAAAAAAAAATTTCAAACCAGAGTTTTCAGACATTTATAAATACAGAAAAAAAAAAAAAAAAAAGCATATGACAAAGCAGTTGTAACCAATATTAGTCATATACTTATCTTATGGAAATTCTGAATATAGGTACTCGTTATAACAGGATCCATACAAGTGAAAAGAATGGAAAATCAACGAATTGTTTGTAAATATGAACTTTAACAAAAATTGAATATGATACATACCTAAAAAAGAAATGAACAATTCAGAAAAGGAAAGAAGAAAAAAAATAGAAGAAGAAGAAGAAAAAAAAGAGGAAAAGAAATACAAGAAACTGAAGAATTCAAATCCTTGTTTGGGACATAATACCAACAAAAGTGAGAGTTAAAAGAACTTGATACAAAATTCCACTAGACCAGTGATGTCCAAGCTCATCATTAGACAATTAAATGCTGCCTATAAACTTGGTACCACTAAAGTCAAAGCAAAAGTAGAGGAACACTCAAGTACTACCAAGAAAGAAAGAGGAAAATTAAAATTTCAAAGGGCAAACATCTAAGTATGTGCTGGAATGCAATGGAAAAGTGAGCTTATACATTACAAGAATTGGGAATTTTTACTTTGGTACAAGGAAGAAAATGAAATCCATGACAAGGATTGCAAAGGAAGAAAAATAACTTTGAAATGTCCATTTGACACATTCTTTTCACCATTTTGGAATATAACATAATGAACCAAGATTGAACACCTAACATGGACCAAATATGCATGTTCTAACCTCAGAATTTAATGTTGAAATTAGTTTTCAACTTTCATTGAAAAGAGAGAGAGATTAGATTCCACCAAAAAAGGGTTCTTTTTCACAAAGATTTTGGCCCTTTGGGGAAACCATTCAAGGTTCATGGCATTATTTATGGATGGAAAGTGTGATTACACAAGATAATTGGGATTTTCACATAATTAAAAATAATCCCTATGATTATTGTAATTTTACATATTTTGAGAGAAGCCCCCAAAGTAATGGAAAATTATTGGCCTGAATCGGAACCCAGTTTTGTGATTCATGGGTGAACCGATTATACAAATTCTAGTGTTTGGTGAGCTGTCAATACTATTGCACTAAAGTCCGTGCTTACTCGAGAAACAGGTTGTGAGAACCACGTATAAAGAACAATGCTAGGGTAACAAACATTTTTTTACAAACACACTCTCTCTCCTGGATGGCAATGCTAGGGTGACAAAACACTTTTTACTAGGAGAGAGATAGAGTGTGATTGTAAAAAGTGTTTGTAACCCAAATATTACTCTAGAAAGTAATATTTGTAAGTGTTTGCAAGTGTTTGTCACCCAAATATTACTCTAGAAAGTAGGACCTTGACTGGACTAAAATCTAAAAAAAAAAAAAAAAAAAAAAAAGTCTTGCTAGGGGCACAAACAACTTTCACTAACACACACTATCTCTCTCCTAGTGGTACTGCGGGGTTCACTTTGGACCCCGCAGTACCACCAGGAGAGAGATAGAGTGTGTTAGTAAGTGTTAGTGGAAGTTGTTAGTGCCCCAAACATTAGTCAAAAAAAAAAAAAAAAACATGAAAAAGAAAAGTAATCAAATAAGCTTTACCTGTTTAATCAGAAAAAATAGAGACAACTCTTTCATGCGCCTTGATTGATGCCTGCAAATACAAATTTAAAGCAGTTTAGAGTTAGAGAAGAAGCACAAAATAAAAAGGAGAATCAGAACTAACCCAGCTTGGAAGACCAAACAGAGAAGTTGAATCCACCACTTACAAAAATATTAATGTCCACAATACAGAGAGAGAGAGAGAGAGAGAGAGAGAGAGATGAGCTACGCAAAGATTTCTAGGCGGTTCATATGAATTGGGTTATCAATTAATTATTTTCTCCTTGAACTGTTTGTCCAAATTGATTAAAAAAAAACCCCACTTTCAAAGCATTTAATATTCGAACATAGAGAATGGTTTTATTTCCACTTTCGTACCCAGCTGGAGATACAAACAAACAGCAATTGTTGATAATCCACATGTATTCGTTTGTGTGTTTGGTTAGTTGAGCTGTGTTACTAATTACTAAAAATTAAAACAAAATACATTTGCTGATTAATCTTTTTATTGGATTTATTTCATTCCATTTTCTGGCCAACCAAACAGGATAGTAGTTTGTGGCCCAAAATAGAAGGAAAAAAAAAACTAACTGATTGATTGTTAAGTGTAATCGAAGTAAAAGTGCTTTGAGGATGAGTTGGCAATGTTAAGTTACCAACTACTCCAAAAGGTTAACTGTCAGAGAATGGACTTAACAATGTATATCAAGCTTCAACACCCTCCCTTACGTGCAACCCCGACTTGCACGTGGAGAGCAAGCAAACCAACTAAACTCCATCATATTAGAGACAAATAACAAAGTACAAATATGCACAACAAAGCGGGGATGGAGAGTCGAACCCAAGACCTCCCACAAACAAGGCTCTGATACCATGTTAAGTTACCAACTACTCCAAAAGCTTAAGCTGTTAGAGAATGGGCCCAACAATGTATATCAAGCTTCAACAGGCAAAACCAAATTTCCTATATTAGACTGGAAATTCTACCGGTGAAGGACCGAAGGTATGAAACAACCTCATAATTAAAGAAATTATTGAATGTTTCAGAAAAAAGTTTGGCCTAATTACAAAATACATTCTTGAAGTTTGATTCTTATTTCATTTTAGTATTTATCGTTTCAATTGCATTAATTTGGTCACTAAAATTTTTAAATAGAAGCAATGTGGTCTAAATGTTCAATTCTGTGAGAAAAATTGACTGATTTTATAACACCAATCTTCCAACCCGCTTATTAGTGTAATTGTATTTGTGCATAGCAGTGGATGAATTCTGTCAAAATTTCTAATAGAATGGGACATTTGAACCATGTTGCTTCTGTTTTAAAACTCCAAGAACCAAAATTGATGCAATTGAAATTAGAATGACTAAATTGAAATAAGAATCAAACTTCAAGAATATATATCTTGTAATCTTGTAATTAGGCCAAAACGTTTTCAACTAATATATGAGTCAGATATATTTCAGATTCAAGACAATTGCTTTAGCTGTTTGGGTGGTACAAGAATCGGTGGGACTTAAATAGTTAGGTTTGTGCATTTATTTTTTTTTTTTAATAATTCCATTCAGAGTTTATATCCGACTTAACATACTCTCTCTCTTTAAATCAAATTGCAAAATAATGATTTTGAAAAAGGAGAAGGAACTTTCTGATTTCAGCATTACCAAACAGTGGCATTTTTCAATAGTATAAAGAGTGCTGCAATGTTAGGACCATCACAAGAAAAGGGTTATTATCTTGAGAAAGCACTTTTTTTCTTTTCATTGATCAACCACTTGAAAACTATACTTTTAGTGGTTATGTCATTAAATCAAGATGCTATATCAATGTGAATTAGTTGTTACAATGTCTTAAGCATAAGATATTTTAGTCATAGGACAATCATGCAACAACTACCACCTAAGACGCACTCGAATATTCCAAACAACCTTAATTGCCATGGGCAATTATAACCTAAAAATGGTGAGGTAAAAAATAAAAAATAAAAAAATTGGTACTCAAAATGTGAAAAAGCTACATCTTCAAGTCAATTGATCTATTTCTTGTGTTTTTCATTTTTCTTTTGCCTTCTTAAATCACTTGTGTAATGGGCAATTAAAGAGTGCAAACTATTATTTTTTTCTGCAGCTATATAGTGCAAATCACTACTTTAGATACTTTAAATAAGAGACTATAATTTCAAAAACTTTATAATCATGTTTGTTAATTTGCTGAGAAAATCAAGTGAGAGAAAAACTGATTTGGAGGCCAATTTTAAATCTTCAACCAAGCCGGTGAAAGCGTGAAACAGGTTGCTATAAATAAGTTATTGATTGATTAGTGTGGATGACTGACCTAATTAAGATCGGAGGAAAAATTAGGTGATTGATGAATATCGGATAGGTTTTTCTTAAGTTCAATATTTGTGACATTAAATATATATACGTAGCTTTTAGTAACCATAACCAACTTGACATGTGCTCAAACAAAAAGATAAATAGTGTTTTTGAGTGTTTTGTGTAGTTGATCCTATATGGTTATTGTGAATTTGTGATCATGTCATCAAATCCATATGATATATCAACTGAACATGCACTTGGGTAACCATGAATTTATTTTCAAGTGGAACTGTGTAAGATTCAAATCCATAATATATATATATATATATATATATATGCATGTATCAGCTAAAACAGCAATATATGTCAATGTGAACATATTTTTCCAAATGTTTTAAAGTGTAATGGGCAATTTTTAAATCTACATTGTGAGAGGTAGTGTGGATCACGATAGTTTGTAGGCTTGTAGCCCTAATATTTTGGGGGTATTTTGGTAATTTTTTGGCTTGTAGCTCTAATCTTGTGTTTACGAATGCAGCTCTCATTTGGCCTGCCAAAATTAAAATATGACAGATACTCTAAAATTGTATGCTCCAATGTATAGTTATTTGACCTCTTAAATTATAGCATTGTCAAATATTCTCTCAAATATGAGAGAAGATTTGACATTGCCAAATCTTTGCCACATCATATTTTTGTTGGTAATTGAGCCCAACAACCATTTTTCACCCATTATCAATATTAGTGTACAAAACACAGTGCCCAATGTACTAGATTAATAACTGTTGTGCCCTAAAAAAATGACATTTTAGATGACTTTTTGCATTTGAGCATAATTGTTAAATTATAAATTTTTAATACTATAACATTGCTAAAATATAAATTTGAAAGATGCAAAAGTAATTTTTTACATTAGAGATGCTCTTAAGGAGGCTATCGATGCACTCTCTTTTCTGCCTCTGAGAATTGTAAAAAAACGTAGCATTGGAGCATAGTAAAAAGCTAATAAACTGTTTAGGTGAACCAAGTAAATCTTATTATTTATATGTTTCTTTGGTTACCGTCTTAGATATATGTCAAAGTTAGCCTGGGTGCCCTATTGTATTAGTGAAAAGTAAGAGACACATACCAATTGAGAAAGCCAGATTGGAAATTTTTTATTTATATTTTTAAGTACTTGTACCTAGCGCACAAATTGATTAGGGTTTGGGAGATTTTGCTCTAACTCACTTGCAACGAATGTTGTAATTCTTAGGTGGAGTTCAGTTTTCTACTTAGTGAAGATCCTGTTTAATTTGCTAGACCTTTAGGTCCCCCACTGAACTGTACAATGGTTGCATTGCCCCTAAACCCACTAAACATGTACTGTACAATGGTTGCATTGCAGCCACCATCTGGGTTATAATTAGTTTCCTCAGAAACTCATTGTTTTGAAAGAACTTTAAATAAATAAATAAATGCCTTTTTAATTATAATTTTAGCAAGGATGTTCCAAGGTTTTCTTTTTACTATGGTTTTGTGAGGGTATAAAATCAGATTATTAGCCCAGTTGGGTGTTACTATTACCAAAGCAATAGTTGCTAATGTCAAACCACCTTAGCTTGAATGGACAAAATAGCCCCTCTTGAATGGACAAAATAGCCCCTATTCAAACCAAGTTGCTTTGACATTAACTGCAGTTTTGGCAATAGTACTAGTACCCTTAACCCAGGACAAATTGCTAATTCTGTTAAATCTATCTACCATATAGTAGGTTTTCGAAGAGTACTATACTTAGATCCCATTGGCAAAAACTTCTGAAGATTATAAGTGATTATGGAGTTCTAAAAAATAAAATGAAATTGTTTGAAAAACTAGCTTCTGCAATTCAATCACAAAAACATGTTGAGTCAATTGCAGAAATATAAGCCAGGGCAAAAAATTCCTTAGACAGCTTTGACCCGAAAGTAGTTTTTTTGCAACGAAATTGTAGAAACATAAGTAGAACAAACGAGCCCTTAATAATGATGGGAGTGCAAAAACATGGGAGAAAAGTCACAGAGTGTATCACTTTGACAGTTTTCTCCCTCAGCCGACTCTATCGAGTTATGCCATAGTGAGATTTATAGGGATTGGAGAGTTTGCAGAGTGCAACTGTAGAAGTTTGTGTGGTTCATTTTTATACTTTTCTTGCTTATTTGCTTGTATTGATTCTTTTTGGGATATGTGTTTACGAATTAAGTTTCATATTATCAACAAAAAAAAAAAATTTAAGACATGTTAATAAAAAATGGAATTTTTTTTATCCTTTTTTTGCTAATTAACAAAAATGGAATTAAAATTGAAGGAACACTCAAAACTAAAGTGAAATAGACCAAGATGTGAAACACAAACAATATTTCTGGTGAAGAGTCTAAAGATTCCACAATTAAGGAGGCAACAATAAAGCAACAGAGTTGACTTATGTGATTAGTGGCATCAACTTCTATTGTCAAAGCATCAAATGACTTGAAGCATGAGAAGGATGTGTAAAGGGAGAAAGCCTACAAGACTACAAATTGCTACAAAATTTGCGGTTGGATATAAGCTATTCACTTCAAATATCAATGACATACACAACTGTATTAAGAGAGTAAGGTCTATATAAAAATAAAAAAAAAATCAGACGCTCTGAGTTCGACTCCTCCTTGTGCACGTTTTAACAAATGTTATTCAGAAAAAGATAAGGTTGTTGTAAGCTCTTTTGCATATTTTCAGCTTGTTTGCTTATGCTAATGAGCTCACAGCCCTTAGATTGTGTAGATGGCATTGAGATAATAAATTTTATATATTTTGTTCACGTACTATTTCAAGAACGAGTAATGTTAGATGTACTCTTAAATGCACAACTAAATGCACAACCCAGCTTAAAAATGTTGGATCTCGTGCTGAAAAGTTTGCACACCCTGCAACCCCCTTTTTTGTGTATAGCCTTTTTAATACAAAGTCTAACATTTTTAAACAGAGTTGTGTATTTAGTTATGTATTTGAGAGTGCATCTAGCATTACTCTTCAAGAACAAATCTTCATCGCATAGGCTTACCTTTCTGGAAAGTAATTAGAAAATTATTATTAAATATTCATAATGGACAATAATTTTAATAGTGTAAGAAGAGGAAAGCAAAAGCACATAAAATGGAAGTATTTGCCAACAAACCCCAAAAAAAAAAAAAAAAAAAAGCACACAATTGACCCGTTTGAACCGGTGAGAAAAAGAAAGGGGCGGCCGAGTTAGTGGGTTTATCAAAATGGAAGGGCGTTTTCGTAAACTAATAAAGATTCCTCTGTTTTATAGCGTCGAAATACCCATATGTCTTGAAACGGCCGATTTTCAAAAACAGGTCTCCACCAGTCTCTCTCTCTCTCTCTCTCTCACTCACACACACAGAAACACACACACACACACACATACACCTTCTTCACATCACATTTCTTAGAAGAAAGAAACTAGAGCAAATCGAATCATCCTAAAGAAATTGTTTTTGAGTAAAAGAAGAATGTACGAGGCCCAACATTTGGTAGATTTACAGGACAATGGAGGTTTCGGAGACCCAAAGTCATGGCTCTCCGGTGAAGATCTCTCATCTACTCCGGCTATCCACCGTACTCACCCTTCTCTCTCTAACACCACTGCCTCCAACGTCGATCGGGTCCTCTTCAACGACCTCGTCGAGATTGTCCCCCTTGTTCAGTCCCTAATCGTAATCTCTCTCTCTCTCTCTCTCTCTCTCTATATATATATATATATTTGTACATTTCAAATTGGTAAAGTTTTGTTTTAGCATCTTATGATTTTGAATTTCAAAATTATTTGTTTTTTTTTGGTATGAACTGTATTATAGGATCGGAAAGCAAACCCGTCTTTTACGCGTCGCGGGTCGATGATCTATACTAAAACGCCTTCTAGAGAATCACTCTATAAGAAGGTATATGGATTTTAATTTGGGGCTTAGGATTTTTATCTGTTGTTTGTTCTTGTGTTATTTAATGGTTTATGCATTGTATTATAAACTTGTTATGAAGAATTCAATTATGTATTTCTTGTATTATTATTAAATTGTGTGCTATACCTTTTTTTTTTTTTTTTGTGTGGCTATTCCTCGTTTTTATGTCAATCAGGTGAAGATAAGAGTTATATTGTGTGCTTTAGATTTTCACAATTTAATTACAAAAATTATTTACAGTCACTTTTTCCTCCTAGTGTGGTAAATCTAGGCCAGTCAAAGCAACTCCCATTGCCATGTTGATTAGTGGACCTTAGTGAACAATATGTACAAGACAATGCTTATATTGCATAAATATGTTCTGTCGTATGGTATATAATTAACCTTCTAATAACTGGGTTGTCCAATTCATGAAATCACCCGAAAAGTATGAAGTAAATGGTTGGTGTAAATAGATTATCCTATGCTTGTAACACACCATTGTGCTCACAAAATCAGAGAACATAACATGAAGTAAGTACAGAAAGAAACATAATTTAGCATAGTTGCATAGATATGTTAAGAATGAGCTGTACTCGTACCCTTGTGGGATATGAATCTAATATTATGACTGGGTGGCGTTCCTAGTTAGGTTCGAAATGTTCTATAGGAATATCCTTTACTTGAAGTAATTTTTTTACATCTAAAGGTATATGGAACTTTTAGACTGATGTATGATTGTGTTATGAGTTAAGACAATTATTTTGTTCTAATTTCATTGCAGTAGGAAGTGGCAAGGCATAGTCAGCTAATTTTTCCTTGAAATAAGTAAAGAGAAACCAATCAGAATGGTTTATTTGTGTTGAATCTAGTCTCAAGCCTTACTCCATGTGACATGACCGGCATGTGAACTGAAGTGCTGGAAAAATGCAACCTTGGCATATTTGCAATACTTAAAAAAGAGTGTTCATCTTGGTAATCGTTTATGTGCCTCAGATATCATTTTCTATAGGCACTTTGCCCTAGACATCCATATCCTACTCTAAGAACTTGTTAATATCTCTCTGTTATGTATTGCTTTGTATGTGAATCTTTTGTATACTTATTATCTATGTTTCATGGAATATAAGATTATGAATTCAAAAGTTGATACTCCTATTTGTGATAGTTTATGGTTGGACCTTTTAATACAATCTGATACTTGGTTTTTGTGTTGTTGCAGATCGGTGAACCAAAAGGAAAGAATACAACTCAATCAATTCCAGCAAAAAAACGGAGAGACCACGGAGATAAGGACCAAGCTAAAAATGTTGGCAACAACCAAGATGGACTTGCGGATAGCATTTCAGTTTTCTCTTCTAGGGCATTTCCGACAGAGAAAGAAGGAGAAGAGTTGATTGCATTGAAGGAACAAGTGGAGGATCTACAAAAGAAATTATTAGAGAAAGATGAATTTCTGAAATCGGTGGAAATTTCGAAGAACGAGATGAATACCATTAATGCAAAACTTAATGAACTTAGACACCAGACCGCAGAAAAGGACTCTTTAATTAAGTCTACTCAGCTACAACTCTCTGATGCAAAGGCAAGTGTGTTATGTACTACTTTTAATATATCACTCTTTGGTTTCTCCATTTTTAATGCTCTAGCAAGCCATCTGACATATTTTGTTGTAGACTTTGTGAGTTGTTTCTTTAATCATTAATTAACAAATTTCCTTTAATCTTTAATTTTTAAAGAAATGTTTCTTAATTTTTCTTTGACAATTTTCAACAAATTAGTAGCTTTAGTGGAGAAATAAGTATTTGAGCATCCAAAATTCTAATGAAATAATAATTTCAAAATTTTTCATTGTCATAATCACTTTTCCCCCTAGATTAAGGGCTAGATTACTTAGCTTAGCTGTTGTTATAATGTCCTTCATAGAGAGGAAGGCATGCAGTAGTAACATAGCATTACGTTGTTGGTGTAGTCTCTGAACATTTATATCTTATATCCCAAAACTTACCCACTTATTTTAGAGTAGCCTATAGTTTTTATTTCCTAACTTCAAACTTGGGTTTTGGCTTGTCAACTTCTTTCTAAGAGTGAACTTTTTTGGTGTAGTATGTGAACAAGGTAATTTTGCATCGAAATTGGCTGTTCTCTCTCTCTCTCCCTATATAATACAGCTCACATTTTGCTTAATCAGTTGGTAAATATTTAACATCATTGTTAATATCCGTCCTTTTCAACAGATTAAGCTTGCTGACAAACAAGCAGCACTGGAAAAGTTACAGTGGGAAGCAATGACTTCCAACACTAAAGTGGCGAAGCTACAGGAAGATTTAGATTCCATTCAAGGAGATATTTCATCATTTACTCTATTATTTGATGGCTTGGCAAAGAATGATTCCACTGTAGCTCTTGGCAACTATCATGTCACACCTCATTTCGATCATCTTCCTCAAATAGTAAGCTTATTGAGCCACTTCTCTTTTCTGGTTGCACATTGCATGTGACAATGCCATTTAGTTGGTGATTATGGGGAGTTGGCACACCACACACACATAAACATCAACGTAAAACAGTGAGCCCGTAGGCTGTTGAGATGCTTTCACGAGAACGGATGTGGGTTTCTTCTGTTTTCTGTTTCCAATTTGATCTGCAAACTAAGGGCATGTTTGGTAACGTGTTGGTTTTCGGTTTTTTGTGTTGGTTTTCAAATTTGACAAGTGTGTTTATGTTTTAGAACAGCCTATCTTTTTCTCTAGCCATCTTTATAAATACACCACAGTTTCCGTAGGTGGTGTATGGTTAGCTTGAAGTCTGAAAGTGAAAGGGCTTAATAGTCGTCCCATCCCGCCTTATTCCAAACCTTTGAAATCCTATACTTTATATGAAAAGGTTAGCATTTACCCCACAAATAACGGAAACGAAAACTGTGGCTTCCAAAATTTTGGAAACGGTTATAGGAAACAACAAAAACACACATTTCTTTAATCCTTTTATGACATCCTGCTATATATCTACTCCTACCAGCTGTATAATTTTCACCTTTTTTTATGAATTCAACATTGTTTTATCAAACAAAGTTATTGTTTTCATTTCCATATCATGAAATCAGAATAACGGTTTCAGTTTTCATAAAAACGAAACTAAAACGACAACCTTACCAAATGTCACCTGTCAATTAATTCTTAGTTGATTCTAACAGGACGATTTGGATGAGATGGAGATGCAGAAAATGGAAGAGGCAAGAGAAGCTTATATTGCTGCTGTGGCTGCTGCAAAAGAAAGGCAAGATGAAGATTCTATTACCCGTGCTGCCAGTGCAAGATTACATCTTCAATCATTCATTTTCAAAATGAACGGTATGAATACCAACAAGGGTAGTCCCAATAACGGGATTCCCATATGATATAGGGGGCTCCACCATGATAGCGTCAATGGGCTGTTGTTTATATTTATAGAGTTATTAACTCAAGATTGAACACGTTTGTTTTCCAATGCTTCATACATCTTGTGTTTCCAAATGTTTAGTACGACTCGTCTTTGAAAATGTGTTCCTTCGTGGTTTCTCTCTGCTTAAACTGCTTCAGTGAGATGGTTGAGAAGTTATATTACTAAGCAGGTCATGGGACATCTCTTGTCTTAATAGGAAACAGATGTTCATCTCTCTCTCTCTCTCTCTCTCTCTCTCTCTCTCAAAGTCAGCTTACTATCTTCAAAATAGGGCCTTTCACAGCAGGAAGACCGTTGGGTTTAGAACCATTGGGTTCAGGACCTACTTGGGCTTAGTTTGGCCCCCCTTTTGGTGCTTCTCCTTTTTTAAAGCACAATTTCATGTTAATTCATTTGGTAACTAGTTTATGCGCTTTGTAAAAATTGAACTTAGGGCTTTTTTTGGGGAGCTTTTAAAAGCTCTAGAATTGAGCTTTTAAAAGCTCAAGGTGGCTTTTTAGTTTCATGATATATTTTTGAAGAGTAGTGTGTCACTAGTACAAAATTATCAAACAACTTAGTAGTAAATTTCATAAGCTCCTTTTAAAAAGCCACATGGGGGCCAAACTAAGCCTTGGAAAAGTGCTTTTCTAATCTCCTCTACCATGAAATGGCCTATGAAGCTGATTTGGCTGTTTATCCATCGAAGGATAATTGTGTAATTTTGTGTGTGCGAGTGTGCCAGGCAAACAAGTTGTCAATATAATTGTCAATGTGTAAGCGAAATGCACCTCACTAGGCCAATTGTGATCATTCGAATGCTTAATTAAAAGGACTTTTATCGTGTAGAATAACAAACAAATGCAAAGGAAATAAAACTATCTATAGTACTTCACAACTAGGTTAAAATTGAAAACAGTAAAGGAATTTTTAAGGAAAGAACTGCTTTATTTAAAATACTAAGTACAAATCCTAATCTCGAAGAGGGCTTCGAAGTGGAATTTTACATCCTAAGAAAAGATACAAAAGAAAATGTATTGAAGAGTTTCTGTTGGCGTTTTGAGTGTCCTTTCTTCTTCCAACTCTTCAACTATTTATAAGTCTTCTAAGTAACTGCTCTCTCCAGTTGTCACGTGCTCGAACTATCACTTCAAAACTGCTCATCCTTTCCTTGATGCGTGTCCTGAGAGTTATCTTTCAAATTGAGTTGATTAACTGCTCGCACCTAAACACTTCATTTAATTTTCTCCACATGTTATTTCCCTAATCTTTACTCAGTCATGCAATGTGATTGACCCCACGCATGCCACGTGTCAATGTTTATTGGATTGAATTTATTTGGTACAAACATACCCCCCGCGTCAATTACCTCATTGAATAAAATTGTAATTGATGGTTTCTGCCACTAACTTGTACACTTGGCACTTTATCCTTGAAATTCCTGTGATTGTGGTTCATAATTCCAATTCGAATTCCATGCATTGTTCCTTATAAAGCTCTGATCACCCTTAAAACGTCACTTCTTATTTCCAAAAACTTCAATTCATCATCATTCACTAAAATGGATCAAGAATGGAGTTCAGACAACTTCCCACTTGATCTTCCTGAAGATGTAAAGAATGCCACAAAATTCAAACAAACTGAAACTTCAACAACTTGGGATGAAGTTGTTCCCATCTAACCACCACAAAGCTTCTACACACTCTCGGGTTGGAAAAAATGGGTTGCTTATGTTCTGCCTTCAAATCCGCAAGAAGCTTCCTCTTCGAAACCCAAATATGGTGATTACAAATTTTCCCCTGCTTGGGAAATGCCAACTTCCAAGGGAGAAGGATTAGGATACTATCCTGGGACAAGACTCGAAACTCTTTTCACTACCCCTTCAGTAGTCTATCCTGACTTTGATTACTTCGAAGTGGCTGATCAAACCTTACTATCCTTTGGCAAACAATCTCACCCCTAAACATAACCTCCTTAATGCTTGGCTCATTTCTTCAACAAGTCCCCCTGATCTTCGATTCAAATGGGAAAAACACTTTTTTTTCCCCAAGGACGACCTCCTATGCATACTTTTGTGAGGGCTACTCATGAGAGATTCTCTACTAAACATTATTCTACTCAGTTTCTAAACAAATGTGCCATGTTTTCACAGGAGTATGAAGAAGAAGTCCTCTTTTTTTACTATACTCAACTTGCTTTTCCTACAACCACGGTTGAAGTCTTTAACCCCAACAATGAACCACTTAATGACCCTATACGCACATTAGACCACTTATGTCAATATGGTCCTGTTTTTAATCACACTCATCCCATTATTGACCCTAAACCCATTCATCTTATGCAAGCCATGAGGCTTCTTTTTGCTTTCTCACATCTCCCTTTTTCCATCCTTCAAATAGAGAGAGCATGTCTCAATTTCGAATGGTTATGCCACATTTTAAGCCATGAAACCTCAGGACCATCTCCACATGTGCAAGCTCAGCTTCGATTTACTCTTAATACTCTTCGAACCCATGTAAAATGATATGCATACCATATCCATGGTTGGAATTGTTTGGAGCGCCTAGAGGACACATATGACCAGGCAAAAATACTTCCTCGAGATTTACTAGATGAGATAAATACCTTCGAAGAAATCACAGATGACGATTAGCCTCCTCTCTACACTCTAAAGGAAATTAAAGCTAAAATGAAGGCATTTCGAAGGAGAGCAATGAAACTTTACATTGCCCTTCGAAATGAAGACCACCAGGCTCTTGAGATCCATAGTTTGAAATCAACTCTTGAAACAGAGAGAGACTATTTTATGTACTATTGGGATCTTTTTCATAACCTTGTAACATTTTGTTTTCTTCATGCTTATCAAATTAGCTTGTAAAATAGGAAAACTTTTGGATTCCTTATAAATACTTAAATTTTGTAAATATAATGTTATGAAAATGAAATGCACCTTTTGATTAGAACCGATTCAGTTATCCCAATTACTAAAAACGGCTCTTTTCATTATTCGTCATAACGGCTAGTGAATTAAATAGTCACAACTATTCAAGTGGGCCAACCCATTACTATAAAAACACCAGGCTCAAGGAACCTTTAAACTTCCTTCAAACTTGTTCTTCCTCTAAATCCTAATTCTTCTGGTTTTTCATTCTAAACCCTCACTTCTCATATCAATTCCCAAACCATTCATGGCGAATTCCAGTGAATCAATTGAAACTATTAATGAAAACTTTGGGAAAGCCATATCAGAGGAACATGCCCAATACTCTACTTCAAGCGGTGGATCCTCTTTGATTGTGGAAACCCTATTCCCTATTACCTTGTCCGATCCTTCCATAACAATAGGCCCTGGTTTCTCATCCCCTTCTCTCAAACTCCCTATTTACTACCCTAGATTTGGGGATCAACGACTAGGACACCAAAAACCCTTCCAAGTCCTCATAAAAGATTTCAAATATCGTTATTGACCCCAAACTATCAATGACCAATGGTCGATATGGGTAAACAGGATTGTAGAATCAAAAGGGACAAACTTAAAAGAAATAGGGATTTTTCAGGGCGGTATGCTCAGTAAATTCAACATTCAATTTGACCCCTATTTGATTCCAAGTGCCATAAACTTCTGGAACCCTATCTATAATCACTTCCAACTCCAATCTGGCCCTATAGGACCAACAGTGCTTGATTTCTGTCACCTCCTTGGTTGTTTACCCCATGGAGGAGATGTACACCCTTTTATGGTCAAATCTGAAATAAACTTTTCTATCAAAAAAGACCCAAAATCCCTAAGTTACAGTACCTTCTTAGAGACTCCTATGAGAACAGAGGGTGTCATAACAGACTCTGAACGTTATTGCTTCTATCTTTTCTGGCTCTCAAGACACATTTTTTTGCGTTGGATCCCAGAGGGTTGTCACCGAATTTACCTTCTTAGCCAAAGCTCTTGTGAACAAACGTAGGTTAGCACTAGCACCTTTTCTTTTAGGCCATCTTTACCGTGCTTGTGCTGACCTTCAACTTGTTCCTTTTAATCCTTCTCAGGGTGGCCCCATATGGGTACTTCAATTGTGGCTTCGACCTATTTTCCTGAACTAAACCCTGAGGTTCTACCAAATACAACCATTAGGCATGGAATATTCCTCACTACCCTTCCTCCTACTCTCAGAAAGTTTGCGAATCTCGCTTCTTTCTTCTTTAAACTTCCAGAAGATAAATTCCCTAATCTCTTTCAACCTTTCTCTCTTCTATACAGTGTCAAAGATAAAATCTCCACTTTCTCCCAATTGGCTCTGTCGAATTCTCTCTCGAAAAGCCCACCCCCAATGACTTGAAACAAGCCTGGGGAAGTTTTTTAATATCTCGAGACTTGTTTTTTGGAAGCAAGGCCTTTTCCAAGTCTTCTAGTGAAATCTATCTCCCTTCTCAATTCTCAAGAAAATTGGGCTTGCTCAATCAATGCCCTGTCCTTTTAAGAGTTTAGCAAATCCCCTTATGTTTATAAAAACTTCGAAAGTTTCTGAGACTATCATTAGTACATCTCTTGTTTCTTACCAAGACAAGGTTTGATCCCTTGAATTTACCAATCTTCCAACACTTCGTGGTAAAACTAGTGCCTTCGAGACCCGGGGGCCATACAGAATGGCTGTATTAATTGACAAGAGCTATTTACTAAACGCTTTGGCTTATGAGAAAAAACCTCAGATTCCTTTGAATCTTCCAAATATCTGAAAATTATTCGTGTTATATGCAGGTTCTTCAGCCATTGGCGCTCCTGGCTCTTCGAAAGCACCTGCATCTTCTACCGTAGTTGAGGTTTCAGCACTACCTTCTTCAGATCTAGAAAAGACTATATCAAAGTCTCCTAAAGTGGCTGAAGGAAAACCCAAAATTCCCAAACCTAAGAGGAAATGCAATCAACCTGAAGCACAAAACCAATCTTTAAAGAGTCAACCATCCTCCCCAAAACTTGATATCACAGATGATCCTGACCAAGGTGATGACTCACCTATCATTCATCTTTAAAGGAAGAAGAAAGTGACTTGAAATAGCCCTCTGATCAAGGCGATTCCAATTTCTTCGGTGACATCGTCAGATACAACTGAAGTCAAGCCTTTAGAAGTTCCTACTGAGGTAAAGAAATCAACAACATCAATTCCAAAGGGAAGCCCTCGGGTATATTAGAATTTTAAAACTTGTACACATTACAGCTATTCCATCTGTATAGTTGGTTTATCTAGAATTTTGATTTCAAATTGAAGATCTTGCATATGTGGAACCCCCACCAAAAACAACTTCGAAGAATACTCAGAGCTCTACCCCCCGAGCTACTCCATCTTCCTCTCAACCTTCAAGTACCCTTCCTTCAATTTTTGGAAAGGAATTTCCCCCTCGAATGTCCGTAGAAGAATTAGAAGATATCAAGAAAACACTGAAGAGTGTAATGAACATGCATGGTTCTACAACAAGTGATCAACCGCTGGGACTATAGCAGACAGAGTAAAGAAACTTATCCAAAGTCCCTTCAAACTTCAGCCTCTTAATCTTGACACCATCGGTGTTACTTCCTTCCTCCGCCCTTTCAATCGAGCCCCTTTTGAGATCTTCTTAGATCAAGAAGTGAAGAATGCATTCAAGATCCTATGCACCACTCTCCTTACTAAAGATGAAGTTAATGCTGAAGACAAGAATTCAATTAACGAAGTTCTGGGCTCATTGGAATTTCATTGTGCTATCTTGACCAGGGTTACTAAACAAATAGATCAGTTAGCAAAGGATATGGAAGAGATGATGACACAAAGAACTACGGTTTCTGACATGATAAATGTCACACCCGTTCCAAAAAAAATTTATAGTTTTATCATGCATATTGAATGTAGTGGTTATCAATGTTATTTGATAATTGGATGGGGATGAGGTTGACTGTGAGTCAACGGTAAGGTGTCAATGAGGACACAAGAACATGGCAGTTCATATTGCATAATCATGAGTAAATGGCATTTATATGATTTAAATGTTATTTGACCTTATCATGTATTTCTGTGAATAGTAATTTTACCTGTATAGTATAATTCTGATAATCTTTGATATTGATTTTATCATTTTGAGAACTGTGGTGAGAACGTGAGAGACACGTTAATTAAAAAGGTAGGTTGTGTAGAGATTCCACAGAATATAGTTTTCGGACGTTATTTTTGGACCCAAACGAAACTTAGTTGGAAACTTTTGAAATTTATAGTTTTCACTCGTAAAGTTTTGAAATGAACGTGTGCGAAGTTTCGAGAGCTAATTAGAAGTTTGAGAAACTTGTGAGGAGGTAAACGTAATTTCCAAAGAGTTTTTCTATATATAGATGAGGATGAGATTGAAATCTCATCCACAACTCCTAAATATCTAGAGAGAGGAGAGAGAAAGGAGATTTGGAGCCAACGGGCTTTGCGACGTCGATCGACGACCGTTCGTCCGTCAGATTTTCTCCAGATTTCAGATTTGAACTCGTGGAGGTAAGATCTACGTTTTGGTACCACTTAGACCGTGTTTGGCCAAGTTTTTGTAAAATCTTAATTTTGGACTTTTGGGGGAAAATCAGGTAAAACTTATAGGAATCGTACCAAATTCAAAATCCGGCGATTATTTAGCCCCCTAGACGATCCTTCAAAGTTTGAAGAGATTCGCACGAGGTATGAATTCTAGATCTATGAAATATATAGATTTTCATGTTTTGGACATCACTTTTGATATTCTTGGATCCGGGCAAAATTCATGTGTTAGCTAGGCCCGTTAATTATGCATGTGAAATTATGATAAAAGCACGTATAACTGTTTATGTGAGCATGTTATGTGTCTACTTGGGTCAAAGGGGAGTTTGGTGCAAATTCATTCGGAGTAAGCTCCTCGAACCTTGAGGATTGTGATCTTGTTGGAATTGGAATTTGTGGTTGTGTCTGGATTGGAGGTGGGCCCAACCAGTACACGGTACCTGGTATGGAGGAAGGCCCAACCAGTGTACGAGATGCGTGGGAGAGGTGGGCCTCCTACGGCATCGACCGGATGAATGCGTACCACTCACCCCAGAGACTATTTCTATGTGTTTTAGATGCTTAAACCATGAATTGTCATATAAGCATACATTTAGAATTGTACGCTCAGCATATAGCTGAGCAGTGGAGATGTACTCCATTGCAGGTAAGAAGAAAGACAAGAAGAATCGTGAGGTGTGAGGCCGAGGAACGCCGGGGATTTCACACTTGTATATGTTTTTGTTTTAAATCTTAAACTTGTGTAAGGATTTGAATATTGTAAGATGTGGTAATAGATCCTTGGATTAGCTTTGTAACATGGTAATCTTGTAATTGAACGTCTGTAGTTATGTTTTAATGCGTTAAAATCAGTTGTGGTTGTGATTGTTGTTGGTATTGAGTAGTAGGACTTGTTAATTTCCAGCACAGGGCTGCCAGCGGAGGAGCAGTCGACCGGACCCCCTGATCAGTCGACTGGATCTCGTGTATTTGAGATACTGTAAGTGAATATCAGAGAAGCAGTCGACTGAACTCTTTGAGCAGTCGACTGAATACTGTTGATTTTGGTTACTGCTTCCTTTGATTGCTAAGCAGTCGACTGGTTTCCCCATAGCAGTCGACTGGACCCCTTTTGATAATGTTAAATTTTGGTTCTGTATAACACAGTCGACGAAGCAGTCGACTGGACCCTAGTGCAGTCGACGGGGCAGTCGACTGAGCCTCTGTTTTCAAAACTATTTTCTTGAATGTGTTTTCAATGGCCAAAACTTTTTATAACTCTGATTTCAATGTATTTTACAACACAGAGGGGAACGTTTCCTAAGTTTTAATATACCC
Source organism: Hydrangea macrophylla (assembly GCA_033977485.1). Lineage (NCBI taxonomy): Eukaryota > Viridiplantae > Streptophyta > Magnoliopsida > Cornales > Hydrangeaceae > Hydrangea > Hydrangea macrophylla. The sequence continues at coordinate 117,363,013 of CM066985.1, read as the reverse complement.
AGAGTTGTTTTATAGAAGTTCTTTCCACTACGTATTATTAGATGATGTTTGGATGAGCCTTGGTGGCGTGCCACGTGTCCTATTTCCACGCGTAGTGGGATGGGTCGTGACATTTATTGGTATCAAAGCTAGAGGTAACAAAACTTTGGGAACGTTCGACGACGAGTGGAGTGTTGAGTGAATTGCCACATGTTTTCAATTGCATTCATGCATCTTAGAGATGTTTGATGCATATGGATGTTGTTTTGACATACATACTATTGTTATTGTTGTACATGCATAGTGTTTATGCATTGAGAACTACAGGATTGAAATCATGAGTGACGAAGAGCGAGAACTATCGCCACACACTCGACGTATGAATGAAATGGCAGAGATGATGGGGAATATGGGGGAAATGATACGGAATATATCGGAACGACTGCCTCCCACACCCCACATCGAAGTGGAACCAATAACTGTAGTACATGCACCCGAAAATAGGGGTATGAGATCAATATCTGAACAGTTTACTCGAAAGAAACCGATGGAGTTTCATGGGACACCTGATACAACATTAGCAGAACATTGGGTCATGGACATGGAGCGAATTTTCCGATCTATTCCGATGACAGATAGAGAGAAGATTGAGAACGCAAGTGATGTACTGAAGGGTGAAGCCCAGAACTGGTGGGTAAATGTTTTAGATCAGGGAGCACCGATTACTTGGGAAGGGTTCAAGGCGGAATTCAATCGCCGGTTCTTTCCGCGAGCCGCCTACAACGCAAAGAAGAGAGAATTTGATAACTTGAAGCAAGGAGACATGACTGTGACAGAGTATACTTCCAAGTATAATGCGTTGTTGAGATTTGGTAAAGGTTCAGTGCCAGGAGAGGAAGATAGGGCAAGGAAATTTGAAGAAGGCTTAAGGGAAAATATCCGTTTGAGGGTAGAAACCTACGAACATTCGACTGTTGCAGCAGTACAGCAGACGGCACTTGTAGCCGAAAGTGGAATAGAGAGATCGAGACAAAATCCCCAAGGAAAGCGAAGTCATGAGGGTGGTGACCGAAGTCAGGGGGGATCTTTTAAGAGGCCGTTTTCACGAGGCTCTAGTTCTGGTTTTAATGATTCCAGGAGAGTACCAAGTAATATACCGTTGTGTTCACTTTGCAACCGACCACACACCGGTCGATGTTTTCTGACCAACTTTCAGAACAGATCTACAGGGGGAAACAATGTGAGTTCTGCGACCTACCCGCAACTCAAGTGTTTTGATTGTGGTACCTTGGGACACCGAGCGAAGGATTGCCCAAAGAAGCGTTCTCAACAAGGGGCAAGTTCTATGGCTTCTAGTGGTTCGAAGCCTAAGCAGTCTAGTGACGGAAGGCAAAGGACAGAGCAACGTCAGGGAAGATCATTTCAGATGAACCCTGGAGACGTGGCTGCTACTGATACAGTGGTCTCAGGTATGGTGCTTGTATGTTCGCACTTAGCACGCATACTCGTTGATTCGGGATCTACGCATTCGTTTGTATCTTATAACTTTGTGGAACATTTAACTGTTAAGTCCGCGCCACTAGGATATGATTTATCCATTGCCGTGCCACTTAGTAAGTCAGTAGTGACATCTACTATATATAAGAACTGTGCAATCAAACTAGGCGAGAAGTTGATGACTGTAGACCTTATACCGATTGTAGTGAACCATTTCGATGTGATACTAGGAATGGATTGGTTAGCTCTTAACCACGCCACAATAGACTGTGAACGGAAAGAGGTTAATTTTCGATCACCGGTACATGGGAACTTTTGTTTTCAAGGAAGTGGGGTTATACCGCCGCCATATTTGATTTCAGCTATCCGAGCGGGAAAGTTATTGAAAAATGGATGTCAGGGATTTCTATGTTCAGTGACTGATGTCTCGGCGACCGAATTAAAAGTAGAAGACATTCCGATAGTGCGAGAATATCCAGATGTATTTCCTGATGAACTACCAGATGTTCTTATTGAGAGAGAGGTCGAGTTCACTATTGAGGTTATACCAGACTCAAGGCCAGTATCCAAAGCACCGTATAGAATGGCACCAGTAGAATTGAAGGAACTAAAACTTCAACTACAAGAATTACTTGACAAGGGTTTCATTCGACCAAGTGTATCGCCGTGGGGAGCTCCAGTGTTGTTTGTAAAGAAGAAAGATGGTTCAATGAGAATGTCACAGGCCGGTCCCACAATAGCGGAACCGGAGCCCGTGGCACGCCACCGAGGCTAAACCAATTCATTAACGTTCCCAAAATTAGGTTTGAAGAGCACACGCAGCGGAAAAACAAAACACATTTTAAAACCAGAGGTTCAGTCGACTGCTCAGTCGACTGCACAGTCGACTGCTCAGTCGACGGAGGTAGGCAGGGATTTAAATGTCAATTCCAGTCGACTGATACTGGGGGTCCAGTCGACTGCTCAGTCGACGGGAGTGGGCAGGGATTTAATGTCAATTCCAGTCGACTGAGACTGGGGTCCAGTCGACTGATACTGGGGGTCCAGTCGACTGCTGAGGGGTCCAGTCGACTGCTTTTGCTAAAATAAGAAGCAGTAGCTAACAGACACAGGGGTTCAGTCGACTGCTCAGTCGACTGCTCCCCTGGCAGCAGCCCAATCTGCAGAAGTTCAAGTTTAAAAGCTTTCTAACTTTCCCCAAAGATCAACCACTCGAAACAAACTCAAACCAAACTCAGTCTAAAGTACTTCTAGCTGTATTAAAACATTATCAAACATAATTACAACATGTTACTAACCATTACAACAGTTTAAAATCCATCCTAACATACCAAATTAAACATGGTTTAAAACAACCAAATTCTTATTACAACATTTCTATTATTCCAAAACTACAAGATTATCTTTCAAGTTGCCTCACAAGCGAACTCCCAACCCACGTACTCACTTCTGCGATTCCTCGCCAGCATTTATACCTGCAATGGTTATTTGAATAACCACACATATTTCGATTTGTTTAAGCTAAAGCTTAGTGAATAAATCAACATATGTACATGAATGATAAACATGTCCGCATTCACATCTCTACATTTCATACTAGTCGCCGGAGACTCACGTGCCCGTCCATATTCCCAATCCGCGACTCCTCGCCAATAAGTCCACGCGAAAGGGTAAGACCCACGATTCTACAAACAATCGTGCGATCTTAATGCCACTCTATCCGCTCCACAAAATGGCACGGTGACCACGTGCTCCTTCTGACCCACATAAGCAACTTAACATGCTCAAATACATATCACCATGCTCGCGGTAATTAAAACATATCACCGTGCTATTGAGCCTACTTATCAATATAAATGCCCAATATGAACTACACAATATATCTCTAAAAATTAATACATGCTATTCATACAAAACATGAATACATGTCAAGAAATCATTCCAAAACATAGTTGAATCACTCACCTCCGATTTACGCACTTATAATACGATCCAAAGAAAACCCGTGCACAAAGAACGTGCAGAAGTCCGTCTAGTACAATTCCTATAGATCAGAATTCCATTTATCAACTTTTATGAAAAATTCTAGAAAAAGACTTTTCGGAAAACTTAGCCAAACAGGCCCTAATAGGTATCAAAACGAAGCTCTTACCTCGAGGAGCTCGAATATGAAATCTGGGAGAAACCAGACTGACGGAAGGTCGTCGTTTGGCGTCGCAAGGCTCTAAGCAATCAAATCTCCCTCTAGCCTCCCTTTTGGCCTCCTCTTTAACTTTTAGGTTAACTTTGTGAAATATCTCAACTCATCTCTATCTATATATAGGCAACACTCTCGGGGAATTACGTTTACCTCCCCACGAGTTTTCCAAACTCCTAATCAGTCTCTGAAACTTTCTATACAGCTAATTCATAGCTTTACGAGTGAAACTTCGAAATTATAAAAGTTTTCGACTAAGTTTCGTTTGGTCGCTAAAACGCGAATTTCTATATGACGTTTCCGAAGTTGCTAATTAGCCTACCAAATTAATAGCGTGTTAATTCGTTCTCACCAGGATACTAAAACTAACAACAGAAATAAATTCTAAAACAGAAAATAATACAGATATTGAAATACACAGATAAACATTTATTTTCATATAAACATTTAAATGTTCCACAGTGACCGTCTCATACTCGGAGAGACTTCACAACAACAAATCTTTAATCACCATAGTTTCAATGGGTTCTCTAATACAGACACCCAAATCAACTCGTGAGTCAAAACTCACTCAACCAAGTGTCATAAGACACGTCACAACACATTATCATGTATGACAATGAAATGCAAAAGCTATAACACAAATACGGGTGTTATAATACTCTCCCCCTTAAAAGAAGTTTGTCCCCAAACTTATACCTCATGTCTCGAAAAGGTGTGGATACTGAGTACGCATCTCATCTTCTATCTCCCACGTCATCTCTTCCGTAGTTTGGCTACGCCATAACACTTTCACTTTCGCTAGTACTTTATTTCGTAAGACTTGATCCTTTCGATCCAATATCTCTACCGGATACGCAACATACGTTAAATCACTCTGAATCTCATTCGATGTCGGAGTCATCACTTGATCTCTATCTTCCACTAATTGTTTGCGTAACAACGATACATGAAACACGTTATGCACTTGAGCATACTCACTCGGCAATTTCAAACGATAAGCTACGGGTCCAACCTTTCCAATGATTTCAAAAGGTCCTACATACCTCGGGTTGAGTTTCCCATATCTCCCAAATCTAGTAATCCCCTTTGAGGGTGACACCTTCAAATACACCAAGTCTCCTACATCGAATTCTAACGGCCGTCTGCGCTTGTCGGCATAGCTCTTATACCTACTCTGAGCTGTCAGTAGCCGTTGTCGAATTACCTTTATCTTATCCGTCGTTTCTTGTACAATTTTCGGCCCTTCAATCTTTCTTTCTCCCACCTCTGTCCAACTAATTGGTGAACGACATACACGACCATATAAAGCTTCATAAGGAGCCATCCCAATACTCGACTGAAAACTGTTGTTATACGCGAACTCAATTAACGGTAAATGGTCTTCCCAATCACCATGAAAATCAAGTACACATAGCCTAAGCATGTCTTCCAAAATTTGGATTACTCTCTCTGATTGACCATCGGTCTGAGGATGAAAAGCTGTACTAAAGTGCAATTTGGTACCCATTGCTTCTTGCAAGGCTCTCCAAAACTTCGATGTAAAACTACTATCCCTATCCGAAACGATAGAAACTGGGATACCATGTAGTCTGACAATTTCGCGAATATACAACTTAGCTAACGTCATCGGCTTAGTCGTTCGAAGTGGTAGGAAGTGCGACGACTTCGTCAAACGGTCAACAATCACCCAAATAATAGTGTTCGATCTCTTCGATCTCGGAAACCCACTAACAAAGTCCATTGTTATGTGTTCCCATTTCCACTCGGCTATCGGTAACGGTTGTAATAATCCCGAGGGTACTTGGTGTTCGGCCTTTACTTGTTGACAACTAGTACAACGTGAAACATAGCGTGCTATTTCCCTCTTCATTCCCGGCCACCAATAAACATGTCTCAAGTCTCTATACATCTTGGTGCTTCCCGGGTGAACGGTATACTTCGTATTGTGTGCTTCCTCTAGGATGTTCCGTTTCAACTCCTTCTCGCTAGGTACACAAATTCTACCCCTCAATCTCAACACATTGTTCTCAAACGTGAATCCCGGTTGTTTGCCCATTGGAATCTCATCACAAATCTTCTTCAAAGCCACGTCTTGAAGTTGTTTTCCCGTGATCTCGTGAATCAAGAGTGGTTGTGCCACAATCATCGACATCAATCCACCTTCAATCCTCGGAATCACCTCAAGCTCCATATTCTCCATATCTTGTATCAATTCTTTTTGAGAAGTCAGATCTGATGCGGTATTGGTTGGTACTTTGCGACTAAGAGCATCGGCGACTACATTCGCCTTGCCCGGATGATATTGAATCGACAAATCATAGTCCTTCATCAACTCTAGCCATCTCCTTTGCCTCATGTTCAAATCTCGTTGTGTAAACAAGTACTTCAAACTTTTGTGATCCGTATAGATCTCACATTTCTCCCCGTATAGATAATGACGCCAAATCTTCAATGCAAAAATCACGGCGGCCAATTCTAGATCATGTGTTGGATAATTCTTCTCGTGCGGTCTAAGTTGTCTCGATGCATACGCAATGACTTTATCACCTTGCATAAGAACGCAACCTAAACCTCTATATGATGCATCACTGTAGATAATAAATCCTTCAGTCCCTGACGGAACGGCTAAAATTGATGCTTTCACTAGTCGACCCTTTAACTCTTGAAAACTTTCTTCACATTCCGGACTCCATACAAAAGCAATATCTTTCCTCATTAACTGCGTCATCGGCATTGCTATACGCGAAAAATCTTTTACAAATCTCCGATAATACCCAGCTAATCCTAGGAAACTTCTGATGTCTGTCACATTCGTTGGTCTCGCCCAGTTAGTAACTGCTTCTATCTTCTGAGGGTCTACAGAAATTCCCTTTGCCGATACTATATGTCCAAGGAAAGCTATCTCGGTCAACCAAAACTCACACTTCTTCAATTTCCCAAACAATCTCTTTTCACGCAATCGTTGTAAAGCTAATCGCAAATGATGCTCGTGATCTTCAACGCTTTTGGAGTAGATTAGGATGTCATCTATGAACACGATAACAAACTCATCTAAATAGTCTTTGAAAACACGGTTCATCAAGTCCATGAAAGCAGCTGGTGCATTAGTCACTCCAAATGGCATGACCAAAAATTCAAAGTGACCATATCGAGTCCTGAAAGCTGTCTTCTCAACATCTTCCTCTTTGACTTTCAACTGATGGTAACCGGATCTCAAGTCGATCTTCGAAAATACCTGAACCCCTTGTAACTGATCAAACAAGTCATCTATTCGCGGCAACGGATACTTGTTCTTGACGGTCAACTTATTCAACTCCCGGTAGTCGATGCACATACGCATTGTTCCATCTTTCTTCTTCACAAACAAGGCTGGAGCTCCCCACGGCGAAACACTCGGTCGGATAAAACCCTTCTCCAACAGTTCTTCTAACTGAACTTTCAGTTCTTTCAACTCTATTGGTGCCATTCGGTACGGTGCCTTGGATACCGGTTGTGACCCTGGTACTACTTCTATTGTGAACTCAAGCTCTCTTTTGCAATCAATACGTCGGGTAACTCATTGGGAAAAACATCTGGAAATTCTCGAACTACTGAAATGTCTTCTATTAGTGGTCCAAGAACTCTCGTGTCGATAATTGAACATAAGAAACCCGAACAACCCTTCTTCAACATCTTATTTGCTTGAATCGCCGATATCAAGTACGGCGGTACGATCACTCCCTTACCCTGAAAAGTAAACTTTTCTCGCCCTGACGGATAGAAACTAACCCGTTTCTGTTCACAATCGATTCTGGCTTGATTAACCGACAACCAATCCATACCCAAGATAACATCAATGTAATTCACCGTCAACGGAATCAAATCAACGCTCAAGACTTTATCACCTATCTTGATCTCACATGACTTGAATATTGACGAAGTAACTAACGGTTCACTACTAGGCAATGATACACACAAATCATATCCTAGCGGTTCTGACTTAACAGTTAAATGCTTAACAAAATCACGTGATACAAATGAATGCGTTGAACCAGAATCCATAAGTATACGTGCAGGATACGAACAAATAGGAAGAATACCTGATACGACGGTATCATCCGTATTCCCCGGCCTGAGTTGGAAGTATCGTCCTTGTTGTTGTGCGACTCCTTTCCCTTTATCCACTCGAGGTTCTATTCTTGATCCGCTTGGCACACTCGATGCCCCGGTACTCATTCCCGGTTGTCTCTTACTCGGACAGTTCTTTGCTATATGCCCCGGTTGGCCACACTCAAAACATTTTCCTCTCGTTTCTGGGTTATAGCTCTTGGCGTTCGAGGTTGTGTTTGGTGTAGTCGAATTTGCGTTCAAAGGACAATTTCTAGACACATGCCCCAATTGTTTACAAATATGGCAAGTGATCAATTGATAGCAGGTTCCTCTGTGTCGCAGGTTACATGTCGGGCACAACGGTCTCGGGTCCCCCATGAACGTACTCCCTCCTTGGCTACTCATATTCGATCCTGAACCTTGCGTGAACGGTTTCTTCGCATTCCCTTGACCCTTACTCCGACTGTCATTTGCTCTCTTCCCTTGTTGTCCCTGTCGATATCTGTCGACACTTTTCTCAGCAATACGAGCGGCTTCCTCAACGAGAGAAACGGTCGGGTGTTGCAACATGTCCACACGGCCACGGATATTCTCTCTAAGCCCTTCCTCAAACTTTCGAGCTTTATCCCTATCAGTTGGAACGGTAGTTTTCCCAAATCGTAACAAGGCATTGAAACGAGAAACATACTCACCTACGGTCATATCTCCCTGAACCAAACTTGCAAACTCTTGACGTTTCTGAGTATAAGCAGATTGTGGAAAGAAACGTTTGTTGAATTCTTCTTTAAATGCTTCCCACGTGGTCGGTTTCCCTTGTTCGAGCACGTTGTTCCACCAATCCAATGCTTCGCCCATCAACGTATCGGATGCACACAAAATTTTCTCCTCATCGGTACATATCACCTGACGAAAATGTCTTTCCATGTCCATCATCCAATGATCGGCCAAGTCTATGTCAACTTGTCCATGATACAAGGTCGGTTTCCGTTTATGAAACTGTTCCACAATTGTGTGTTGAGGTCGCGGTGCTGGTGGTGCATTGACGTAACGAATTTCCACTTGTGGGGGCTGAACGTTCATTTGTTCCCTTTCACTTACCGCTTGTATGAAACTTCCCACCATATTCACTATTTGGTCCATCCGCGAATGCGGTGACAATTCTCTTGGTGGATCAGCCATAACGTTTCAAATATTTCCCCTGTTGAGTCCAATGCATAATGACCATGCATGCTATGCCACAATATAGATATATGTGCACCGTTCATCACAATCAACAAATGCTAACACATGAAGCATTTCTACAATGATAACAACTATCTTTACAATTACACACTCCACTCGACGTCACTCAACATATATAACGTCACTCGTTCCCAAGGCTTTAAACTTATGCTCTGATACCACTAAATGTCACAGCCCGGTCCCACAATAGCGGAACCGGAGCCCGTGGCACGCCACCGAGGCTAAACCAATTCATTAACGTTCCCAAAATTAGGTTTGAAGAACACACGCAGCGGAAAAACAAAACACATTTTAAAACCAGAGGTTCAGTCGACTGCTCAGTCGACTGCACAGTCGACTGCTCAGTCGACGGAGGTAGGCAGGGATTTAAATGTCAATTCCAGTCGACTGATACTGGGGGTCCAGTCGACTGCTCAGTCGACTGCTCAGTCGACGGGAGTGGGCAGGGATTTAATGTCAATTCCAGTCGACTGAGACTGGGGTCCAGTCGACTGATACTGGGGGTCCAGTCGACTGCTGAGGGGTCCAGTCGACTGCTTTTGCTAAAATAAGAAGCAGTAGCTAACAGACACAGGGGTTCAGTCGACTGCTCAGTCGACTGCTCCCCTGGCAGCAGCCCAATCTGCAGAAGTTCAAGTTTAAAAGCTTTCTAACTTTCCCCAAAGATCAACCACTCGAAACAAACTCAAACCAAACTCAGTCTAAAGTACTTCTAGCTGTATTAAAACATTATCAAACATAATTACAACATGTTACTAACCATTACAACAGTTTAAAATCCATCCTAACATACCAAATTAAACATGGTTTAAAACAACCAAATTCTTATTACAACATTTCTATTATTCCAAAACTACAAGATTATCTTTCAAGTTGCCTCACAAGCGAACTCCCAACCCACGTACTCACTTCTGCGATTCCTCGCCAGCATTTATACCTGCAATGGTTATTTGAATAACCACACATATTTCGATTTGTTTAAGCTAAAGCTTAGTGAATAAATCAACATATGTACATGAATGATAAACATGTCCGCATTCACATCTCTACATTTCATACTAGTCGCCGGAGACTCACGTGCCCGTCCATATTCCCAATCCGCGACTCCTCGCCAATAAGTCCACGCGAAAGGGTAAGACCCACGATTCTACAAACAATCGTGCGATCTTAATGCCACTCTATCCGCTCCACAAAATGGCACGGTGACCACGTGCTCCTTCTGACCCACATAAGCAACTTAACATGCTCAAATACATATCACCATGCTCGCGGTAATTAAAACATATCACCGTGCTATTGAGCCTACTTATCAATATAAATGCCCAATATGAACTACACAATATATCTCTAAAAATTAATACATGCTATTCATACAAAACATGAATACATGTCAAGAAATCATTCCAAAACATAGTTGAATCACTCACCTCCGATTTACGCACTTATAATACGATCCAAAGAAAACCCGTGCATAAAGAACGTGCAGAAGTCCGTCTAGTACAATTCCTATGGATCAGAATTCCATTTATCAACTTTTATGAAAAATTCTAGAAAAAGACTTTTCGGAAAACTTAGCCAAACAGGCCCTAATAGGTATCAAAACGAAGCTCTTACCTCGAGGAGCTCGAATATGAAATCTGGGAGAAACCAGACTGACGGAAGGTCTTCGTTTGGCGTCGCAAGGCTCTAAGCAATCAAATCTCCCTCTAGCCTCCCTTTTGGCCTCCTCTTTAACTTTTAGGTTAACTTTGTGAAATATCTCAACTCATCTCTATCTATATATAGGCAACACTCTCGGGGAATTACGTTTACCTCCCCACGAGTTTTCCAAACTCCTAATCAGTCTCTGAAACTTTCTATACAGCTAATTCATAGCTTTACGAGTGAAACTTCGAAATTATAAAAGTTTTCGACTAAGTTTCGTTTGGTCGCTAAAACGCGAATTTCTATATGACGTTTCCGAAGTTGCTAATTAGCCTACCAAATTAATAGCGTGTTAATTCGTTCTCACCAGGATACTAAAACTAACAACAGAAATAAATTCTAAAACAGAAAATAATACAGATATTGAAATACACAGATAAACATTTATTTTCATATAAACATTTAAATGTTCCACAGTGACCGTCTCATACTCGGAGAGACTTCACAACAACAAATCTTTAATCACCATAGTTTCAATGGGTTCTCTAATACAGACACCCAAATCAACTCGTGAGTCAAAACTCACTCAACCAAGTGTCATAAGACACGTCACAACACATTATCATGTATGACAATGAAATGCAAAAGCTATAACACAAATACGGGTGTTATAGAGAATGTGTGTGGATTATCGGGAACTGAACAAGTTGACAATCAAGAACAAGTATCCACTACCCAGAATTGATGATTTATTTGATCAACTTCGTGGGGCACAAGTATTCTCCAAGATAGACCTAAGATCGGGTTATCATCAGTTGAAAGTGAAGGCCGAAGATGTTGAGAAAACAGCTTTCAGAACGCGTTATGGACACTATGAGTTCTTAGTTATGCCATTTGGAGTTACTAATGCACCAGCTGCGTTCATGGACCTTATGAATTGAGTATTCAAAGATTATTTGGACGACTTTGTGATTGTATTCATTGACGATATCCTTATCTATTCACCTAGTGAGATAGAACACGAGAACCACTTGAGGTTGATACTTCAGAGATTACGAGAGAAGCAGTTATTTGGGAAATTCAAGAAATGTGAATTTTGGTTACCTAGCATTACTTTTCTTGGTCACGTGATTGACAAGAATGGAGTATTAGTTGATCCTCACAAAGTAGAAGTTGTATCAAATTGGCAAAGACCGACTTCCGTATCCGAAATTCGAAGTTTCTTGGGATTAGCGGGATATTACCGCCGTTTTATTGAGCATTTCTCGAAGATTTCATTGCCTATGACAAGATTGATGAGGAAGGGAGTTACATTTGAATGGAGTCAGGAATGCGAGGACAGTTTTCAAGAATTGAAGTCACGATTGACGAGAGCACCTATTTTGACAATACCATCCGGAACCGAGGGATTTGTGATCTATAGTGATGCTTCACACAAAGGGTTGGGATGCGTATTGATGCAAGGGGGTAAGGTGATTGCTTATGCTTCTAGACAGTTGAAGACACATGAGATTAATTATCCGACCCATGATCTTGAATTAGCCGCAGTAATTCATGCTTTGAAGATTTAGAGACACTACTTATACGGGGAAAAGTGTGAGATATTCACGGACCACAAGAGTTTGAAATATATTTTCACCCAACAGGACTTGAACATGAGACAACGAAGATGGTTGGAATTGATGAAGGATTACGATCTTTCAATTGAGTACCATCCGGGAAAGGCGAATGTAGTAGCCGATGCATTAAGCCGGAAGACGCCGAGGAATTTAGCCGACGAGCTAACACAACAAAAAGACTTGGTAAAAGAAATGGAACGCTTAGACTTGGACGTGATTCCAGAGACTAGTGGTGGTTTAATGATGGCGATCATGGCACACCCATATATTATTGATGAAATCAAGAGGGAACAATTTCACGATGTTTACTTGTGTAAAATGAGAGATGAGATACCTTTGGGAAAGCGACCTGGTTTTGTATTAGAACAAGGAACGTTGAAACTGGGAAATCGATTATGTGTACCGAATGTGAAAGACTTGAAAGAGAGAATTTTAGAAGAAGCTCATAGTACAAAATATTCAGTGCACCCAGGAAGTAATAAGATGTACAGAAACTTGAGAGAAAACTTCTGGTGGAAGGGTATGAAGCGTGAAGTTGCTAAGTTTGTATCCGAATATTCGGCATGTCAGCAAGTCAAAGCAGAGAGACAAGTACCCGCAGGATTACTACAACATTTGCCAGTGTCAGAATGGAAGTGGGACGAGATCACGATGGACTTTGTTTCTGGATTTCCACGATCATGTAACAAGAATGATAAGATTTGGGTTATAGTTGACCGGTTAACAAAGTCAGCTCATTTTCTACCGATCAAGACGACTAAACCGTCCAAGTTAGCGGAATTGTATGTGAAAGAGATTGTAAGACTACATGGAGTCCCAACTGTGATTATATCCGATCGTGATAGTAGTTTTACGTCAAGGTTTTGGGGAAGTTTGCAAGAAGCTATGGGTACGAAATTGAGTTTCAGTACTGCATTTCATCCTCAGACCGATGGACAGTCAGAGCGCATGATTCAGACGCTAGAGGATATGTTGAGATTGTGTGTATTAGACTTTGGGAGTGATTGGGAGCACCACTTGCCATTAATTGAATTTGCGTACAACAACGGATTTCAGTCAAGTATTGGTATGACACCATATGAAGCTTTGTATGGCCGTAAGTGTCGATCACCGGTTTGTTGGACCGAGGTTGGAGAAAGGAAGTTATTAGGACCTGAGTTAATACAGGTGACTACTGAAAAGGTGAAGTTGATTCAAGAGCGACTCAAAGTAGCTCAGAGCCGATATAAGAGTTATGCAGATTTGAGACGACCGATGAATTTTGAAGTAGGAGATTTCGTATACTTGCGGGTATCGCCTTCAAAAGGCATTGTTCGATTTGGAAAGAGGGGAAAGCTCAATCCGAGATTCATAGGACCTTTTGAGATCCTAGAGAGGGTTGGTCTAGTGGCTTATCGTTTAGCCTTGTCATCCGAGTTGGAACATGTGCACAATGTGTTTCACGTGTCTATGTTGAGACGTTGTATGACTGACACGAGTAAGATCATTGTACCTGAACCGTTGCAGATTCAGAGAGACTTGACTTATGTTGAACATCCTGTAGAGATCCTAGATCGCAAAGAACAAGTTTTGAGAACCAAGACTATTCCAATGGTGAAAGTGCTATGGCGTAGTCATACGTTGGAAGAGGCTACATGGGAAAGTGAGGAAGACATACGGAATGAGTATCCGTACTTATTCGACGCTTGATGTAAAGTTTGGGGACAAACTTCCTTTTTGGAGGGGAGAGTTGTCACACCCGTTCCAAAAAAAAATTATAGTTTTATCATGCATATTGAATGTAGTGGTTATCAATGTTATTTGATAATTGGATGGGGATGAGGTTGACTGTGAGTCAACGGTAAGGTGTCAATGAGGACACAGGAACATGGCAGTTCATATTGCATAATCATGAGTAAATGGCATTTATATGATTTAAATGTTATTTGACCTTATCAGGTATTTCTGTGAATAGTAATTTTACCTGTATAGTATAATTCTGATAATCTTTGATATTGATTTTATCATTTTGAGAACTGTGGTGAGAACGTGAGAGACACGTTAATTAATAAGGTAGGTTGTGTAGAGATTCCACAGAATATAGTTTTCGGACGTTATTTTTGGACCCAAACGAAACTTAGTTGGAAACTTTTAAAATTTATAGTTTTCACTCATAAAGTTTTAAAATGAACGTGTGCGAAGTTTCGAGAGCTAATTAGAAGTTTGAGAAACTTGTGAGGAGGTAAACGTAATTTCCAAAGAGTTTTTCTATATATAGATGAGGATGAGATTGAAATCTCATCCACAACTCCTAAATATCTAGAGAGAGGAGAGAGAAAGGAGATTTGGAGCCAACGGGCTTTGCGACGTCGATCGACGACCGTTCGTCCGTCAGATTTTCTCCAGATTTCAGATTTGAACTCGTGGAGGTAAGATCTACGTTTTGGTACCACTTAGGCCGTGTTTGGCCAAGTTTTTGTAAAATCTTAATTTTGGACTTTTGGGGAAAAATCAGGTAAAACTTATAGGAATCTTACCAAATTCGAAATCCGACGATTATTTAGCCCCCTAGACGATCCTTCAAAGTTTGAAGAGATTCGCACGAGGTATGAATTCTAGATCTATGAAATATATGGATTTTCATGTTTTGGACATCACTTTTGATATTCTTGGATCCGGGCAAAATTCATGTGTTAGCTAGGCCCGTTAATTATGCACGTGAAATTATGATAAAAGCACGTATAACTGTTTATGTGAGCATGTTATGTGTCTACTTAGGTCAAAGGGGAGTTTGGTGCAAATTCATTCGGAGTAAGCTCCTCGAATCTTGAGGATTGTGATCTTGTTGGAATTGGAATTTGTGGTTGTGTCTGGATTGGAGGTGGGCCCAACCAGTACACGGTACCTGGTATGGAGGAAGGCCCAACCAGTGTACGAGATGCGTGGGAGAGGTGGGTCTCCTACGGCATCGACCGGATGAATGCGTACCACTCACCCCAGAGACTATTTCTATGTGTTTTAGATGCTTAAACTATGAATTGTCATATAAGCATACATTTAGAATTGTACGCTCAGCATATAGCTGAGCAGTGGAGATGTACTCCATTGCAGGTAAGAAGAAAGACAAGAAGAATCGTGAGGTGTGAGGCCGAGGAACGCCGGGGATTTCACACTTGTATATGTTTTTATTTTAAATCTTAAACTTGTGTAAGGATTTGAATATTGTAAGATGTGGTAATAGATCCTTGGATTAGCTTTGTAACATGGTAATCTTGTAATTGAACGTCTGTAGTTATGTTTTAATGCGTTAAAATCAGTTGTGGTTGTGATTGTTGTTGGTATTGAGTAGTAGGACTTGTTAATTTCCAGCACAGGGCTGCCAGCGGAGGAGCAGTCGACCGGACCCCCTGATCAGTCGACTGGATCTCGTGTATTTGAGATACTGTAAGTGAATATCAGAGAAGCAGTCGACTGAACTCTTTGAGCAGTCGACTGAATACTGTTGATTTTGGCTACTGCTTCCTTTGATTGCTAAGCAGTCGACTGGTTTCCCCATAGCAGTCGACTGGACCCCTTTTGATAATGTTAAATTTTGGTTCTGTATAACACAGTCGACGAAGCAGTCGACTGGACCCTAGTGCAGTCGACGGGGCAGTCGACTGAGCCTCTATTTTAAAAACTATTTTCTTGAATGTGTTTTCAATGGCCAAAACTTTTTATAACTCTGATTTCAATGTATTTTACAACACAGAGGGGAACGTTTCCTAAGTTTTAATATACCCAGAGTTGTTTTATAGAAGTTCTTTCCGCTGCGTATTATTAGATGATGTTTGGATGAGCCTTGGTGGCGTGCCACGTGTCCTATTTCCACGCATAGTGGGATGGGTCGTGACAATAAAGCAATTTGATATTGATAGGGAATTAATAAACACCCTCGAGGGAAAAAGTTGCCAACCTCAAAAGATCTTTGCAAGAAGCAGAATACCAGCTATCTAGTGCAAAATCAAGACAAGAAAAAACATAAAGAGCTCTTCAAACTGTAGAGACTGAGATAATATATTCAAACTTGAAGCATCAACAAATGATAGAAGAACAACAATATATCACCAACCAAGCCAAAATATATAATAAATTTTGGGATAATTTTAGGTTAAAAGCCCAAAGCTTGGCTTCTATCGAGTAAATTGTTTCCCTGTACTTTCAGTTTTATTAAAATTTAGATTACTCATTTCTCTCTTGCTTCCCAAATAGTTGGGAGATACAACTTTAAGAATTTTCCATTGATTTTTCGTAGATGGACATGACCACTTAAATTTTTAAGATGATAAAATCCACCCTTGAATACTTTGTGAATCTAAAAAGGACCTTCCCATTTAGGTGACCATTTTCCAAATTGTGAGTCTTTAGTTCCAATTGGCAAAATGGTCTTCCAAACTAAATCTCCTTCATCAAAGGATCTATTTCGAACCTTTTTATTGTAACTCCTTGCCGTCACCATCTCCTTAACAAGAATGTAATTGAGAGCTTTAACTCTTTCTTCATCTACATTTTCCAATTCCATTGCCATAGTTGTCTGATAGGCATACATAGTTAGTTGATTTTTGTTTAAAAACTCTCAAAGAATTGATTTTGATTTCGATAGGCAATATAACTTCATGTCCATAAGTTAAAGCATATATAGATACCCTGTACTTGTCCTTTTTGAAGTTCTATATGCCCACAGAACTTCTGGCAGGATTTCATGCCATATCCTGGGGTTATTCTTAATATTCTTTGCCATATTTTCTTTTATTACTTTATTTGTAGCCTTGCCTGCCCATTAGATTGGCCATAATATGGCGTTGATTTAGACATTGTAATTCCTAACTTCGAAATGAAAGACATAACTTCTCCTTCGAAAATAGTTACATTGTCTGAAACGATAGTTTGAGGTATTCCAAACCTATAGACTATGCTTTCCAGAAATCTAATGATTGAGTGTTGATTAACAGATTGCATTGGCTCTGCTTCAACCCACTTGGTAAAATAATCAGTAGCTAAAATGATGGAACCATGTCCTTTCGAAGACAAGGGATTTATCTTACCAATTACATCAACAGCCCATCCTTTGAATGGCCATGGCTTTATCACATACTGTAAATCAACAATGGGTAAATGTTTCAAAGGGCCATGTTTCTGACATTCTTGACAACTTTTAGCATATTCAATGCAATCTTTAAGGATAGTTAGCCAATAAAAATTACATCTTCAAAGTAGCCATCTCATCTTTATCCCAGATTGATGTGCGCCACAGAGTCCTTCATGAACTTGTGTTATGGTTTCTAGACCTTCTGACTTATTTAAGCATTCTAACAACATCCCATCAGCTTCTCTTTTGAACTAAATTCCAGCATACATGATGTAATTTATTGATTTCAATCTCACAATTCTATCTGGTTAATTTAACAAACCAGACAAATAATCAATAATTGGTTTTCTCCAATCATCATGGATCTCAATACTAAAAATATTTGCCAATGGTAACCTATCTTCCAATAGAGGCAGCAATTTTCTAACAGTTACTTGACTTATATCTTTGAGATCATTATATGTACTTTTGAAGCCAGAAGATCTTTGAGCTACATCGTTGGCTTCTTCATTAACAATCTTGGAATATGGACTAAAGTAACATCTTCGAATTTAGCCAACAAACTTATTGTTGTATCATAATAAATTTGTAACAACGGACTTATACATTTAAATTCTCCTTTTAGTTGGTTAATGACCAATTGAGAATCTCCATATACTTCAATAGAGGATGTAGTCATATTCAATAATGTTTCTAAACCCATAATTATGGCCTCATACTCCACTTGATTATTAGTACATTGCATCGAATTCAACCTAAAATCATGTTTGGTTTTAACTTTTTTAGGGGATTCAATGACAAATCCAATTCCTGCGTTCAACTCAGGTTTTGACCCATCAAACCACAATTTCCATGGGTTAACAGAAATAAAACATAAATCGCATTGCTCCTGCGATTCTTTATCATTAAGATGATCTGCTAAAAAGTCAGCTAATGCCTGACCTTTAACTGCCTTTTGTGGGACATAAATCAAACAGAATTCTGATAAGGCCAAAATCTATTTCCCAATTCGATTGTGCAAAATAGGTCTAGTTAACATGTATTTAACTAAATCAAATTATGTAATAACATAAACTTCTCTAGGGAGAAGATAATATCTTAATTTCATAGCTGCAAAATACAAAGCAAGACACAACTTTTCCATAAAGGAATATTTACATTCGACTTCATTTAAAAACCTACTAAGGTAATACACAGATTATTCTTTCCTCTCATCATTGTCTTGCACTAAAAGAACCCTTTTCGAAGCTTCTGCAGCTGAAATATATAACTTCATAGGTCTATCATTCTTTGGAGGCATCAACACTGGTGGTTTAACAAAATAGTCCTTTAATACTTGAAAGGCTTACTGTTGCTCTTCTTTCCATACTAATATGTCATGATCTTTGAGCTTCAAAAAAGGAGAAAATGCTTTAGTTTTTCCAACAATATTAGAAATGAATCTTCCAATGAAAATAACTTGCCCCAAAACCTTTGTAGTTCTTTTTTATTCGAAGGTGGTTGACTTTGGATCACAGTTAGAGTTTTATTTTTATCAATTTGAATACATTTCTTATGCACTAGGTATCCTAGAAAATTTCCAGTCAAAACTACGAAAGCACATTTTAGAGGGTTTAATTTGAGTTTAAAAATCCTCATTTTTTTTTAAAGTTTTCTTCAAATGAACATAATGATTATCGAATACTTTACATTTAACCACAATATCATCGATATAACATTCCAAGAATGTCCCAATTATATCATGGAAAATAGCATTCATTGCTCTTTGATAAGTTGCCCCATCATTTTTAAGTCCAAAAGACATTTGAACCCATTCGAAGGTTCCTATACTACCTGGACATCTAAATGTTGTCTTATGGATATCCTCTTCAGTAATACAAATTTGATTGATTCCTGAATGTCCATCCATCATTGATATAATTGAATGTTGAATGCCCTACAGATCTATCAACTAACAAATCTACTAGGCATAGGATATTCATCCTTCGATGTAGCTGAATTGAGATTTCTATAATCAATACAAACTCTCAATTTACCATTCTTCTTAATTACTGGTACAACATTATATACCCATTCCACATACCTAGCTGTTCTGATAAAACCAGCTTTAAGAAGTCTCTCTATTTTTTCCTTGATTTTCGAAGTAACTTCAGGGGTCATCTTTCGAGGTAATTGTTTAATTGGTTTATACCCTTCTTTGATTGGTAACTTGTGCTCCATCAAATCTCTATCCAATTCTGGAAGTTCATCATATTCCCATGCGAAACAATCTTTGTATTCTTTCAGTAATTCGGTCAATCCGTCTTGATCATATTTAGGTAATTGAGTATTTATATAAGTTACTCTTTTGTTTAGATTACAAATTAACTTCTTCCAATGGATCTTGAGATTCCACTTCCAATTCTCTGGAATTTGCTCTTTCTCTCTTTCTCTAGGTTTTTGTCATGACTGACTAATGACTTTACCACTTCTCGTGACAATGGAAGTGGATGTTTTGGTAAATTTATGCTAGGGTGGTGATTAGAATCAATATGGTTGTCAGTCTAGAAATTTTGCCTGATTATTAAGTCAGCAGTTAGGGTAGTATTCGTCTAATCATTGCAAACCCTAACCCCCTCCTACCCACCAAAAAAAAAATCACCCCTTGAGGTCAGGTGGCATTTATGCTGCGTGGAACCCCCATTTTCAAGGACAACAAATTGTCCAAATACCTTGAGATTTGCTTTGAAAAAAACGAAAAAAAAAAATAATTAAAAAAAATCACCCCTTGAGGTCAGGTGGCATTTATGCTGCGTGGAACCCTCATTTTCAAGGACAACAAATTGTCCAAATACCTTGAGATTTGCTTTGAAAAAAACGATCTCTGCCCTCCCCCCCGGATGAATATGGGTATAGGATAAAAGATAACTTGATTGTTAAGAAATCAATGAGGGGCATGTCTTCCAAATCATTGCTAAGCATAAGAATTAGTTAGACAGTTTGTAAGGTTGGGAAACACTTACTTTAGATGAGTTGTTTGTCAACTTTGTATCTTGGATTTCAATGCCTATGCATTGGGGTGTGTGTGTGCGCATGCGCATTACAAGAAGGCACCTAGTGAAGTAGGAGTTTTGCCTAAACACTGAAATAATGGCGTCTGTTGTTTTTGAGTTTTTGTCACCTTTAAATGGTGTATGTTTTACTTCCGAATTCTGATTGTTCCTTTTGGTGCGCTATTTCATATTGATTCAGATTCTTAGCGCAACAAAATGTTTTTCTCGGGAGTGTCATTTTACTGTCTGATCTATTTAACGAATATTACTATTAGTCTTGTTGCAACTTGTGCTTGTTATCTGCAACTTAGACTTATTTTGGGCTTCACGTGGCTTAATAAAAGTAGCTTATGAAATTTATTATTTAGTTGTTTGATAATTTTATACAAGTGACACATTATTTTTCAAAAAAAAATCGTAAAACCAAAAAGCAACCTTAAGCTTTTAAAAGCTTCATTCTAGAGCTTTTAAATGCTTCCCCAAAAAAGTCTTAAATTCAATTTTTACAAAATTCATAAACTAATTACCAAATAAATTTATAGAAAATTGTGTGCTTAAAAAAAATGAGAAGCACAAAAAATAGAGCCTTAAGCCTAACTATTATAAGTTCCAGTCCTACCCATTCCAACTACTAAGGGCCTGTTTGGTTGTCCTTGAATGAAATAATTTCATTCATGTTTTCGTAGACAATTTTATATAAAAAGATGAAAATCATGAATGATTTCATTTAGAAAACGGATTATCGTCTAAAAAATTATGCTTGGAATCATAAATTTTGGCATTCTAGAAAAATGAACAAATTGTCTCATAAGAAGAAATATGGTGAAATCTCCCATATTTGTAAATAGATTCATTCATGGTGATAAATTTTGCCTTTAACTTCTATACAAAATTTGAATGAAACCATTCAATTTGAAGTAACAACCAAACAGTCATAAGGGCTTGAAAGTCAGTGAGTCGATCGATAGCAACCTCAAATTTGTTGCGTGTCTGGGTTGCATCCGATCAAAAAGATGCCCCGAAATCCAAAAAGGCGACCCCAATTATCAAGACCTCAACCTTTAACTTTTTCCCCATTTGCTCGTACAATCGCTCTAGTTGCGCCTTCTTACAAGGCCATGCGCCAGATCAATGACTCAAAGATTTGCAGAAAATCATCCCCCAAGTCTACAGGTATATCATTATCTTCATATCTTGGTGCATCGTTTATTTGCTGGAGATTTGATAGCTGTTTCCAGTTAACCCTTGGATAAATTTCTACATGGCTCTTTTGATTTCAGTCTATACTTCTTGGTAATGTATTTGCAGATCATGCTATTCCAGATAAGAGTGAACAGTCTGAATCTTCTGATGATGAAGAGTTTGAAGTAAGTACCCTATTTGGTTGTGCTCCAAATCAAATAATCAATCAATACAAGCATGTAGTTTGAAATCCAATTAATTTGTGGTCATGTTGTTCCATTCATACTTAGAGCCGTTTGGGACAAATTTTTTCTGGCTAAACAATCTGTCAATCACACTATAAGTGATGGGTAATACTTGGACACAGTAATACTTAGACACAAAGACACAACTTTTTGGGACACAGGCTAAGAGATGAGTCTGTCTTTGACACAACTTTTTGGGGCACAACTCAAGCGAAGTGTCTATCACAAAGATAGACACATATCTTGGGTTGTGCCCCAAAAAGTTGTGTCTTTGGATGTGTGTGATAGACACATCTTTGGGATGTGTCCTAAAAGTTGTGTCTTTGGTGTGTCACATTCTTTACTCATAAGTGATAGATTAAATAGCTGTGACTGGTTGGATTAACTTTTTTAAAAATATGATACCTTTTTTTAAAGCTAAAAACAACTTTTTTAAAAAGCTCGATTTTTTTTTTTTGGGGGGGTTAAAAAATCTCTTATTTAAAAAATTGATTATTTTAGAAGATAACCCAAATGGGCTCTTAGTTTGTGATGTTAATGGGACTACATTCTTTGTTTTTGAAGGGAGATATCCAAGCAGATTTCGCTTTCTTTGATCCAAAACCTGATGATTTTCATGGAGTAAAGGTCCTGCTGCAAAATTACCTTGATGATAAGCAGTGGGATTTGAGTGGTTTTGTTGACTTGATATTGGCACAAACCACCGTAGGGACAGCTGTTAAAATAGAGGGTGACGAAGATGATGTAGTTTACTCAATTGTTACGGCCCTTAACTTGGAAAGGTATAAGGTAGGATATATACTTGTATATCTAATCATAGTGTTGTTTCATTGCTTTTGGTATAAATTGTTGTAATGAGTAACATGGTGCCACGCATTGGGATTTATCTTGTTAAAACTTAGGACAATTAGCTATTTACTCGCTTTGTCTTGGCAATTATATGTTGGAAATGACCCACTACTCCCTCTCCCACTCCTAGAGTATGTCTGGTATGAAGGAAGAAGGGAAGGGATGAGGCAAAATAAATTGCAATTACAAGATTGAAGAACTAGGGTTTCGAGAAGAGAATCTCCATTAAAAGAGCTCAAAGGCTCACTTGGTTTACAACCAATTAAATGCAAAATATCCCAAAACTGATTTTCTACTAACCTAGCCAAATTATTTATACCCCTAATGGGTTACACTACCCTGACATGTTGGTCACAACTAAATAACAAACAAAGCACGTTTAAATGAAAATGTACAACACTTATAGCGTATTGTACAACAAAATACTGCATCAAGGAAGGAGAGAGGGGGAGGAAAGAGTGTAGGACCACTTGTTTGGTAGGATGGAAGTCTGGATGGAATAGAAGAGGGGATGGATGCCTCTTCCCTCGGGGCAAATAAATTTCAATCCTTCCAAAAGTGAATGGATTGGGAGAGAGCAAAAGCTTCCCTAATCTTTTGACCTGTTTTGCCCGTCAAAGATAATGATACTTTTTCTATGTAAGGGTGTAATGGTAAAATATACAATATTCCTTTCTTTCCTTCCTCGCCTTCTTATTTAACCAAACAAAAGAAGTCCTTTCCCTAGAGATACCTCTTTAATCTCTTAGCACTTGTGTGAATGTGATGCACGAGTATATTAGATACTATTTGCACTCTTTCAGAAACCCCTTTTTCTTTTATTATTGCCAGGATCATAAATGCATAAGGGAGTTCAAGGATTTCGTGCTTCAAGTATGCCCGAAGAAAGATGTGCTAAATAACTTGAGATCGATATTGGGGGAGCAACAACAGTATGTGGGTCTCTTGGTCTCGCAGCGTGTTGTGAATCTTCCTCCACAGCTTTTGCCGCCCCTTTATGATGCCCTCTTTGATGAAGTCACATGGGCTACAGAAGACGAGGTTAGATGATAAAACTCTAAGTGGGATTTTGAGCTTGACAAATATTTCTCTTTTTGTGCTTGCTTTTGGATTTGTTTGGTTTATAGATCTAGTGAGGAATAAGAAACGAAAAGAATGAGGAGGAACACTTTTTGTTTGTTTGGTTAAGAAGGAAAAGAGTGGGGACATTGGGAAGGAATAGAAACTAAGGTGAACGTGAAACTGATTTTTTTATTTGGTCACTCACTTGCATTCCTCTTTTCTCGAGTTGCTATTATATTTTTAAATTGGTTATTTCTAATGTTATTTAAGCATGGAACAAAATACTAGGGAAATAGTTTTCTGTTTTCTTCTGTAGATCCACAACCCCAAAAGAGCCTTAAAATAACTTCTACTATACTTATCCATCATTCACTTTTTGAAGCCAACGGAGGAGCTCCGAAATTCCTTCGGTTTCAAATTTTATCTGTTGGTCTCTAAAATCTACAAGGTATGTGGTCGTAGGGGTGTACTTCATCCCTTTTTTTTATAATTGGTTTCCACCTTAATTACAGTAGGCTCAATAAATTTTCCTTTGGTTTTCGATTGTGATCATATAGCATAAGAATGCAGATCAGAAAGCGGGGCCAAGTAGTAGCAGTGATGAGGCTATAATATACATTAAGTCAGAAGATGAAATTTTTCACAAGGTACCAACTTCTTCTCTTACTTTATGCTGTCTCAAACATTTTTTGCTGTATTTTTTGTTTTCAATGATAACACCATATCTTACACTTAATTTCCTGGTGGTTTTTCTCCCTGCATTTCAGCTCAGCGCATGGTCTTTCATTTTCCCTCTGCGCACTCAGCCACTTGCAACTCATGAGGCAAGTATTTATTCTGTCTACCTCTGATGATGTGTTGCCATAGCTTTCTTAAACTCGTTTGAACCTGATTCTAGTGTTGAATTTCATTTTTATTTTTATTTTTTTTCCGGAGAGGGTGTTTTTTTTTTCCCCCCCTTCTATTTTTAATAAACCTATTGTTTTGATGTGTTATAAACAATATATAATTTTCTTTGCATGAAAGATACTTTTAGGGTGTGTTTGATAATCCAATTAAGTGGTGAAAATGAAAATTTGCATCATTTAATTTTTTGTCCCAGTGCATTTGATAATGTAACACTTGATTGAAAAAGCAGCCAAAAATCCAGTGAAAAGTTTAAGCGAATTTTTTTTTACTGAAATAATCACTGTACTCAGTCTATTTTAGTACTTAAAACACCATTTCCAATCCATTATTACAAATTCAATCGCTTAAAATTTTTAGTACTTAAAATTCGTCACTTAATTTTCAGACTTAATATTCAATTTTATCAAACGGACGCCTAGTTTTACTCTTGCTGGGAGCAATCATCTGCTAATGTAAAAACAAAGAATGGAATCAAAAAACAGATAAACTGATGCTCAATTGGTTCCCGACGTTTGTTTGACATTTGGAGCAACTACAGTGGTGTAGTGTATGTAGGGCAAATTAGGCCAGTTACCCTATAGAGGTTCACAGTGGTGTAGCTTAAAGGGAAAACTAGGGTAAAAAATGTTGGGGAAACTTAAGTTTAGCATACCACTAATTTTTTTTACCACACGGGCAAACGGCAATCACTTTGCCAGTAGAGTCACGAGCCGGCAAAGTCAATGCCGGCTGGTGGTTCGAGGTTTTTTTTTTTGTTCTTCAATAGGCAAGAAAGACTAAAAAAATTTATCAAACGGCAATCACTTTATCGGTTCAATGGGGGCCGACAGTTTCTCTGCTGTCTGCTCACTACACCACTATGGGACTCCAAAACTTGTATTGTAAACTAGCCTAAATTTATCCTACATTTTATAACACCACTACGGATGCTCTTATAAATACTATTTTACAAGTAACAGAAAATGCACAAAGCACTTTAATCACCACATTTATAGCACGAATATGCTTTTTTCATAGTGGACTTGTACGTATAGGAAAATATGTGTTCTCACGTGGGCATGTGTATATGAACAATATTTGCACATATATATATGTTTGTATATACACATTTATTGGCGCATATTTATTCACCAATGATGTCTCTATATGCGTAAACATACATTCATATATATATATATATTCATAATTCATAATGATGTTTGGGCTTTTGACTTTTGAGTGTTGCACTGAAAAATGAGATTTTTTCTGGTCTTTTAAAGCTCTTTTAAGCTACTTCTATTTTCCTATCAGTCTTTGCAAATATTTACTGATTCAAACACCTAAAAATACTGATCTTTGTGTGTGTGTTTGTGTGGGAAAATGGCATTAGTTTTTGTAAAGACTTAATGCCATAATTCTATTCCTTTACGTGCTTCGTACTTTTGGTTCCCAACACAGCTTATAGCTTCATCTTTGATTGATGATATTGAAATTGCTGGAAGGCTATATCACCTTTATGGATCTTTATAGCTTTGGTATATAGCTGTGTTCTTTGTGACCCGTGGCTTGTAATCGTAGAATGTTCCTCCTCACTTGTGGATATTACTTACAAATTGCAGCTAAGAAATTACCGGTTAATGGGCTTAGTCGTGGTTGTCGAGGCAGACAAAGTTTCTACATTCCGACGACAGTTGCAAACTTTGATTAATGAGTGATGATATGCCATTAGAAAGGTTCATCATTTTTTACTTTGAGTAAAGTTATGTTTCCCAAATCTTAATCCCAAATGGTGTGGCAGTGGGCTCATTAGATTTTGATTAGATGATACTAAAGTGGTCCCACTACTCTTATATCATTTGGG